>CM051521.1:51930625-54396169 GCA_028015205.1 Mytilisepta virgata | reverse complement strand
AAAAACTGTTGTTTGACCCCTATGTTCTATTTTTAGTAACAGTGGCCATGTTTTTCGATGGATCAAAAATCGAAGCATAAACTTTGTGCAGGATACCCTAAGGAACAATCATGCTAAGTTTTATCCAAATCCATTCAGTAGTTTCAGAGGAGAAGATTTTTGAAATAATAACATAAAAAAAAGCCAAAAATGTCAAAAAAAAGGGTGATAACTCTGAAATGAGTGGTTGGATCTTCTTCAAAATTTCAGGGCAGGTAGATCTTGAGGTGCTGATCACTTTTACCCTATGCCAGAATTTTGATATCTGTGACCGTTTCTGACTTATTTGCAAAAAACTGCGATTTACCCCTATGTTCTATTTTTAGCCATGACGGCCATGTTTTTATACGAATCAAAAATCAAAACAATAGATTTGTAGCACCCATACCAATTAATAACTGTACCAAGTTTGGTTGCAGTTGGACTTATGGTGTTGGAGGAGTTAACGTTTGAAAAAGTTAACGGACGACGGACGGACGGACGGACGACGGACGGACGACGGACGGACGACGGACGCCAAGTGATAGCAATAGCTCACATGACCCTTCGGGTCAGGTGAGCTAAAAACTAAGTACATGTTTAGATTCAGCATATCAAAGAACCCCAAGAATTCAATTTTTGTTAAAATCGAACTAAGTTTAATTTTGGACCCTTTGGACCTTAATGTAGACCAATTTGAAAACGGGACCAAAAATTAAGAATCTAAATGCACGGTTAGATTCGGCATATCAAAGAACCCCAATAGTTCAATTTTCGATGAAATCAAACAAAGTTTAATTTTGGACCCCGATTTGGACCAACTTGAAAACTGGGCCCATAATCAAAAAACTAAGTACATGTTTAGATTCAGCATATCAAAGAACCCAAAGAATTCAATTTTTGTTAAAATCAAACTAAGTTTAATTTTGGACCCTTTGGACCTTAATGTAGACCAATTTGAAAACGGGACCAAAAATTAAGAATCTAAATGCACAGTTAGATTTGGCATATCAAAGAACCCCAATAGTTCAATTTTCGATGAAATCAAACAAAGTTTAATTTTGGACCCCGATTTGGACCAACTTGAAAACTGGGCCCATAATAAAAAAACTAAGTACATGTTTAGATTCAGCATATCAAAGAACCCAAAGAATTCAATTTTTGTTAAAATCAAACTAAGTTTAATTTTGGACCCTTTGGACCTTAATGTAGACCAATTTGAAAACGGGACCAAAAATTAAGATCCTAAATGCACGGTTAGATTCGGCATATCAAAGAACCCCAATAGTTAAATTTTCAATGAAATCAAACAAAGTTTAATTTTGGACCCTTTTGGCCCCTAATTCCTAAACTGTTGGGACCAAAACTCCAAAAATAAATCCCAACCTTCCTTTTGTGGTCATAAACCTTGTGTTTAAATTTCATAGATTTCTATTTACTTATACTAAAGTTATTGTGCAAAAACCAAGAAAAATGCTTATTTTGGCCCTTTTTTAGCCCCTAATTCCTAAACTGTTGGGACTAAAACTCCCAAAAACAATCCCAACCTTCCTTTTGTGGTCATAAACCTTGTGTTAAAATTTCATAGATTTCTATTTACTTATACTAGAGTTATTGTGCGAAAACCTAGAAAAATGCTTATTGGGCCCTTTTTTGGCCCCCGATTCTTAAACTGTTGGGACCAAAACTCCCAAAATCAATCCCAACCTTCCTTTTGTGGTCATAAACCTTGTGTTTAAATTTCATAGATTTCTATTAACTTATACTAAAGTTATAGTGCGAAAACCAAATGTCTTCGGACGACGCCGCAGACGACGACGACAACGACGACGACGACGACGACGCCAACGTCATACCAATATATGAGCGCAAAAATTTTGCGGTCGTATAAAAAGACACATACAGCAAAAGTCAATTATTTTAAAGTAAACTGTAATATATTTTAGAGTATTAACTGTATAAAACTTCTATTTATATACCAAAAGCTATTTTGATGCCCTTCAGGTCTATAAGATCAATATCTGAACCATGCTGACTTACTTCTTTTGTGATCGTTTCTCGTCATCACTTTTTGTCAGATCTTCTATCGAACCTTTTAAACTATCTGGTTTTCTGCTGAGGTGAGGGGCAGAGTTTTGAGCCTTCACTGCTTCGTGCATTCTTACGCTTCGACCAACAATTGAGACGCTCTCCTGCTTTCTTATCGATGGATGAGCAGGATTTACCGCGTCTGATTTTGTTAATAAAAACATAAGGTAACAGTGTTTAGATAGAATTTGGCTGATCATGAATAAATTGAATAACTAATAGGCAGAATTCATTTGATTTTAATCTTTATCTCTTTAAAACAATTTAATATTCAATCATTTTTAACTGACATTGTGAATCAAATAGAAAATCAACATTTTTAAATAGAAATGTAATAAAATTGCAGAATTATTAAATAATTACATTATTCTATCAATTTATCAGAAACATAATTTTAAATATTTGTATCTATATTCAACCAAACTTGCAAAATATGTATGTTCAAAATCATTTAATAAAATGACTACATGTATGTGTATGAGACTCATCTAGGAAAGAGAAGAAGATGAAGCAAGGAATATCATGGCATATGAATATATTTTTTTGGTGAAATGGAAGAGAGTAGGAAAAAGTGTTCAGAATTTGATCAAATGATGCTTTGATAGGGACAAATACATAGGATGGGTGTAAAAAGTACAAAATGCATCTAAATACTCCTTTTACAGAATCAAAAGAATTAAAATACATCAGAGTTAAAAAAAAAACTAAAACAGCACTGGCTGAAAGTCCACAATAACCAGCAATGTTCACCATTTATTTAAAAAGTACATGTAAGACAACACTGGTTGAAAGTCCATCATTCCTGGTGATTTTCACCATTAAAAAAAACCAAGCTATCATTCACTGAAAGTTCATCATTCCTGGTAATTTTCACCATTTTGGACCATTTTGGTGTATGATTCCAAAAATGATTCCCACATTGCAATACAAATTACAAAACAATATGAAAATATGGATTTGAATATGACAAGAAAGTATATGAAAAATAGAAAGCTATACAGAAAATATGTATTCATACAGCAAAATAAGTTCTATCAGAGAACAATGAGTTACAGACTCATGACGAAGGAAGAGAATTTGCATGAACTGAACTGGCAAATACTGCATGCTCATAAAATGATTTCATGAAATACGAGAATTGATGTGGATTTTCAGTCCATGCCTATGGTTCCATAATCAGAGTTCAAGGTGGTGTTATTTTTCAGGTACAGGAAGTGAAGTTTGCATCTTTAAAATATATCTATTTACCATATAAAGAACCTTTTAATGAATCATGAATTCCCAGAATTTTCTCATATTTCCTAAAAAAAAACAAAATGCATTTACTGGTAGTTTTTTTTTAGTTTTAAACGTAACACATGCAACATGCAACCACTTGTGTTAAAACCATGCAATTCAAACTAGAGGCTCTCAAGAGCCTGTGTCGCTCACCTGTATCTAATGTGATTACAATAGCTACTGAAGACATCTTATCATTATTATTTTTGAATATGTGGTCAAGTTGTGACCATTCAGAATTTTTTTTACAATTTTCTGATAGACTTCTAAACATCTTGGATGATGGATCGGCAACAAAGTAACAACACTTGGTCAGCACCTCATAAGGAACATTCATGCTATGTTTTGTTACATTCCATTCAGTGGTTCTCTAAAAGAAATCATTTGTATGCATTTCCCATAGGGTCCAATGTTAAACTTAGTCCCCCGCTGGCGGCAATCTTGGATGATGGATCGGCTACAAAGTAACAACGCTTGGTCAGCACCTCATAAGGAACATTCATGCCAGATTTAGTTTCATTCCGTTCAGTGGTTCTCTAAAAGAAGTCATTTGTATGCATTTCCCATAGGGTCCTATGTTAAACTAAGTTCCCCGCTGGCGGCCATCTTGGATGATGGATCAGCTACAAAGTAACAACACTTGGTCAGCACTTCATAAGGAATATTCATGCCATGTTTGGTTTCATTCCATTAAGTGGGTCACTAGAAGAAGTCATTTGTATGCATTTCCCATAGGGTTCTATGTTAAACTAAGTCCCCCGCTGGCGGCCATCTTGGATTATGGATCGGCTACAAAGTAACAACACTTGGTCAGCACCTCATAAGGAACATTCATGCTATGTTTTGTTACATTCCATTCAGTGGTTCTCTAAAAGAAGTCATTTGTATGCATTTCCCATAGGGTCCAATGTTAAACTTAGTCTCCCGCTGGCGGCCATCTTGGATGATGGATCGGCTACAAAGTAACAACACTTGGTCAGCACCTCATAAGGAACATTCATGCCAGATTTAGTTTCATTCCATTCAGTGGTTCTCTAAAAGAAGTCATTTGTATGCATTTCCCATAGGGTTCTATGTTAAACTAAGTCCCCCGCTGGCGGCCATCTTGGATTATGGATCGGCTACAAAGTAACAACACTTGGTCAGCACCTCATAAGGAACATTCATGCCATGTTTGGTTTCATTCCATTCAACGGTTCTCTAAAAGAAGTCATTTGTATGCATTTCCCATAGGGTCCTATGTTAAACTAAGTCCCCCTCTGGCGGCCATCTTGGATGATGGATCGGCTACAAAGTAACAACACTTGGTCAGCACCTCATAAGGAACATTCATGCCAGATTTAGTTTCATTCCATTCAGTGGTTCTCTAAAAGAAGTCATTTGTATGCATTTCCCATAGGGTCCTATGTTAAACTAAGTTCCCCGCTGGCGGCCATCTTGGATGATGGATCAGCTACAAAGTAACAACACTTGGTCAGCACTTCATAAGGAATATTCATGCCATGTTTGGTTTCATTCCATTAAGTGGGTCACTAAAAGAAGTCATTTGTATGCATTTCCCATAGGGTTCTATGTTAAACTAAGTTCCCCGCTGGCGGCCATCTTGGATTATGGATCGGCTACAAAGTAACAACACTTGGTCAGCACCTCATAAGGAACATTCATGCCATGTTTGGTTTCATTCCATTCAACGGTTCTCTAAAAGAAGTCATTTGTATGCATTTCCCATAGGGTCCTATGTTAAACTAAGTCCCCCGCTGGCGGCCATCTTGGATTATAGATCGGCTACAAAGTAACAACACTTGGTCAGCACCTCATAAGGAACATTCATGCCATGTTTGGTTTCATTCCATTCGACGGTTCTCTAAAAGAAGTCATTTGTATGCATTTCCCATAGGGTCCTATGTTAAACTAAGTTCCCCTCTGGCGGCCATCTTGGATGATGGATCGGCTACAAAGTAACAACACTTGGTCAGCACCTCATAAGGAACATTCATGCCAGATTTAGTTTCATTCCATTCAGTGGTTCTCTAAAAGAAGTCATTTGTATGCATTTCCCATAGGGTCCTATGTTAAACTAAGTTCCCCGCTGGCGGCCATCTTGGATGATGGATCGGCTACAAAGTAACAACACTTGGTCAGCACCTCATAAGGAACATTCATGCCAGATTTAGTTTCATTCCATTCAGTGGTTCTCTAAAAGAAGTCATTTGTATGCATTTCCCATAGGGTTCTATGTTAAACTAAGTCCCCCGCTGGCGGCCATCTTGGATTATGGATCGGCTACAAAGTAACAACACTTGGTCAGCACCTCATAAGGAACATTCATGCCATGTTTGGTTTCATTCCATTCAACGGTTCTCTAAAAGAAGTCATTTGTATGCATTTCCCATAGGGTCCTATGTTAAACTAAGTCCCCCTCTGGCGGCCATCTTGGATGATGGATCGGCTACAAAGTAACAACACTTGGTCAGCACCTCATAAGGAACATTCATGCCAGATTTAGTTTCATTCCATTCAGTGGTTCTCTAAAAGAAGTCATTTGTATGCATTTCCCATAGGGTCCTATGTTAAACTAAGTTCCCCGCTGGCGGCCATCTTGGATGATGGATCGGCTACAAAGTAACAACACTTGGTCAGCACCTCATAAGGAACATTCATGCCATGTTTGGTTTCATTCCATTCAGTGGTTCTCTAGAAGAAGTTCAAAATGTAAAATGTTAACGACGACGCCGGACGAGGGACGACGACGGACGACGGACGACGGACGCCAAGTGATGAGAAAAGCTCACTTGACCCTTTGGGTCAGGTGAGCTAAAAAGTTTATTCCTGCAAAATAAATATAAAATATAATAAATTATTTACATATCTCATATTCTAATACATTATAATAATACCACACTGATGGAATTTTGTGATTCATTTTTTCCCTATATCTCTGTATTATCATATGATAAGATAATGGTTTTGTTACCATGATAAATGTGTTTTCTCAACTGAAACACCTTAAAAGTCTTAATTTAAAACCTTTCATAGTATTTTATTTAAGAGAAGACAAACACAAACATAATTCTTTCATCATATTTATCCCATACATATGCACATTTATAACAACACATGAAGCCCCTTCACAATTCATCCACGTCCACATCCTCCTCAATATTCAAAATGTATACACTCACCACTGACGTATGAGAGCATACGTGTGGAATAAGCTGTGCGTCAAAAGTAAGTATACATATGTAAAATTTCAGTATCTGTCAATCAAAAATCAATCTGAATGACTAATTGTCCATATTTCAAAGTTGTTTATTTATAAAAACTACATTTCTCCCCCCCCCCCTCCCCCTAGTTGTTTAGTATAAATCAATTTTGAATGTAAAAAAATATACAAAATTTCAAAAAGAAATATATAATTTTTAAAGAATGAGTCATCTCTAATCTTGAACTAAAAAAGAATTCTAGAAAATATTAATAAGTGCATGTTAAGAATTGCGGCATGTGGCTAATTGTTATTTCAAGTGAAATTTAACCAAGTGCTCACCAAAAAAGACCAAAATTTTCCACACTAAACCAGCAGCAGTTTACCTATACTTTTTTGACCTATCAAAATTCCAAAAAGAAACATTCAAGTTAAATGTTCTTAGTTCAATCCAGTTCAATTAAATCAACCAGTACTAAAGACTTTCAAACAATAAGCATGTGTTTGCAAGCTTTAAAATTTTTCATTAGATCTGAAGGATTGTCAAATACATTGTGTTTGTTTGTTTAGTTGGGGTTTAACGCCGTTTTCAGCACATTTTGGCCATTTCGCGGCGGCCAATTTTTATTGGTGGAGGAAGCTGGAGTACCCGAAGAGAACCACCAACCTTCGGTAGGAAAATTGGCAATCCTTGTCAATTAAGATCGGAGTCGAACACATCCCGCCACAGGTGGGCAAATACATTGTGTATGCCATTTATAACAAGCTGAAACTGTTAAAGTTACATCTTATAAAATGGTAATCAGACTGTTTGGCTAATTTTCCATGAAAATCCATGTTCCAATATTTACTTTTGGGGGATCATGGCATTTTTCTAAACATATTTTTCAATAAACTTCTGCGCCTTATGTGCATGATACGCCCATAGGGAAATATTGATTTCTTTTTAGCAAATTAAGTGTCATGTTACTTTTTCAATGGCTTAACATATCTAAATTATAACACTGTAGCGACAAACTAAATATCTTCTTTGTGTAAGCAGGAAATTTTATACTTATAAAAATTGCTTTATTTGGACAATCTAAGTCTCATAACTCCTGAACGACAAAAGTGAAAATTGTCAAAAAGTATAAAGATCGTCAGACCACCATTGTAAGAATGTGTAAAAGTTTGAAAAAAATCAGTCAAGACATACTAGAGTTGGTGCGTGAAATGTGAAAAATTGCTTATATTTGGCCAATCTAAGTCCCTTAACTCCAAAATGACACAATTGAAAATCGTCAAAAACAAATGGGAGTTTTCTTCCATCAATCCTAATGTGGCCTTAAAATTTCATGAGAATAGATTAAAGCAAATTTAAGTCACCGTACGAAGTGTTGATGGACTGACAGATGAACGGATGGACAGACATTGGTATACAATAATACGTCCTGTTTACGGCAGGCTAATAAGAACAAACTGCTTTAAAACAAAGCATATTCCAAGAATAAATTATCTTTCAACTCTTGAAAAAGCATGATTAAATTAAAATAACTTAATGTTAAAAATTTCACCCGCAAATATGAAGAAAATCTTTCTAAAGTTTTTGTTTTTTAACCTACAAAAAAATAGATTCAATATACATCTACATTATCACATTTCTTTCATTTCCTTATACGTTATTATCTATACACATATAAATTAATTTCATGCAAAACAACAACATAGAGAAATCAAAGTAAAAAACTAAATATCGTGACTGAATTAACTTACATGTTGTATTTATATATTTAGACTGTATAGTAGATTTAATTTTCTTACATTCAATCATTTTTAAAAGTGAGTAATAAATTCTACGGTATATCTACTTACTTTCTTTGTCGCCTTTCATCATTTTTTGCCATAAGGTTTTCTTCGGTCTGAGACAGTTCCTCCAGGAGCCTGTTTGCTCTATCCTGATTTCCTATCGACTGATAATTCACAATTTGTTCTTGCAGCTGTTCTTTTCGGTCTCGTAAATCTTGTATACAGGCATATATATCAGACTCCTCACTTTCCTGTCACAAAAAGAAAAAAATTCACAAATATTTTTTTTTAATCTCTGGTGAAAACACATAGAATCTTAGTGTTCAAGCAGTTGATTATCAGATTTCTATAGTCGAGATAGTTATTATTGACCAATCAATAAGCCTAACCTTTTTGTCCTTGCTGTATTCTCGTTAAGCGACATATTTATTGTAAACTGAATGCTGGAGATGTTAGTAGATTGCAAATGAAATAACCTTCAAACAGAAAACTGGGTATTCTTTTCAATTCTGATTGACTAGAAAAAACACATCATCATCAATAACATTCTAGATACAGCTGTACAGACGAGTTTTGTTACGGAACCATAGATACATCAAACTTACAGCTGTACAGACGGGTTTTGTTACGGAACCATAGATACATCAAACTTACAGCTGTACAGACGGGTTTTGTTGCGGAACCATAGATACATCAAACTATAACCAGTAAGCCCTCTCTCCATCAAAGAAAATGTTGAAACTATTTGAAAATTTGCTTACATGAAAAAATCACTTACTTTAGGATTTCTTTTTTCAATGAAGACTAACAAGGCAGCCATTTCTAATTCTTCACTGTAACCATTCTTTAAAGGAACACTTCTGTAGCCTATAAAATCCAAGAATTTGTATTTAACTGTTTTAATTTTACACATTTTTGCTTTTCAATCTCACAATATTCATGTATCGCATGATTCCCACTTATTTAACACCAAAAATTGTCAGGATTTTTCCAAGATTTATTTTCTTCAATTTTCAAGTGAGTATATTTTTAAGAGTAAGTCATAACATTACTGAACCCTGTTTCTAGCGACACAAATCAAATGTCTGAATGTATACAACTGATTTGTCCAAAACATCTTCTTGTCTCACGTCAAATGGAAATCCTATAATTTCATGTAATTTAAAATTTTGAAGCAACTTCCGATAGAGAAAATCACAACCTGAAATCCAGAATTGGTCATTTTTTAATTCTCAAGGCATCTGCCCTTCCATACATAATTCCTGCCACTTTTGTTTACAATCTGCCCATTAATTCCTTAGCAATTGACAAAAAGTCTTTTCCCATATGGTTTCAATAGAAACTTTGAACAGCTGCAGCCATCGCTTGAGAGGACGAATCTCAACCAAAAGTCAAATGTTTGTAGAGGGTATTGCTATCATCAATCCTGCAAAGTTTCAAAACATTTCATAATGTAATTTCAGAGGAGAAGATTTTTGAAAATTGGCTAATAAAAATCAAAGATGGCCTCTGGCAGCCAATTTGTTCATCCAAACAGGAATCAATGGTGGATCGTTTGTAGAGGTCCTTCCATACATAATTCCCATCAAGTTTGGTTAAAATCCGCCAAGTAGTTTCAGAGGAGAAGATTAAAATGTAAAAAAAATACGGACAACGACGGACACAAAGTGATGACATAAGCTCACATGGCCTATAGGCCAGGTGAGCTAATAAAGCTAGACAGGCCATAAATAGAATAATAAATATTTTATTTTGAAAGCATCCAACTAATTTAGTATTATTCTTGTTACATTTTTCGCATTAATATCTGAATTTATAACCCCATATCTAAACAGAATACTGGGGAAAAAAATCCTTTAAAAAAAATAAACATACCTGATCTCAAACCATTTACAGGAAAGGTTGCTTGTCCAAGGAATTTAGGATCACCAAAGACATCCTCATCATAAACTACAAATCTAATGAGTGCTAATTCTGGAAGGGTAATATCAAAGGTTGCTGTATTATTATCCTTCCAAACTGGATTTAAACCATTATCATCTGAAAGAAGTCATTAAAAAATTGCTTATTCAAAGTCCTTGTTACTCTTTATTCAAACAGAGCATTATAACACCATATGATAGAAACAAAACATTCCAGTGAAGTGTAATATTTATCTCTGTGGTGAAGTGTAATATTTATCTCTGTGCTTTAAGGCCTCTGGATTATAGTTGGTGCCTTTGGCATATATATGTATGAATCTTTATCAAGACTATATCCCACATATCACTTCGTTTCTATTTGAGCTTTTTCCTGCGATTCTTCTGAATATAAAGTGATAAGGGGCCGACTGAACCCTAACATCCATACATTATTAATTTGTAAGATCTTCAAAGTAAATGAATCGTCATCTTTCCAGATCTCCTGCAATCACTCCAAGTTCACATTGCTAGAGCTGCTCAGATCTGATTCTTTTTGATTTGTTACACGTTTCTTAGTTATCTATGTTACTGTTCTCATGAACATGCCTTGCCTTATGTGACCTTATGAACTTTGCCCGGTGTTATGGCTTTTTTATTCTTAGTGTACAGTTTTCCAAAGTATTGGTTTTGAGATGATCCAGAATAAATTGTATCCACACTTAGATAACATCAAAAGTAAAGAAATTGAAATATTGATGTGAATGATACTGACAATAAACATTGTATTATCTTGAACTGCAACTAAATATTCAGTTCTATTTTCTTTGTTATTCATTACTAGATACCAATGATTTCTTTCATTTATTTTTAATTTCTTTTTATAAAAAATGTGCCAACAAACGAAGAGATGAGAGTTTGGCCAGTTTTTAATAGGTGAACTTGACAGCTGTATGATTTAAACTGGAAATTACCTAAAATATTTGGAATTCAAAGGGGTCAGTTTTTGAAAGGAATATTTATTTTAATACAAATGTTTGTTTTGCAAAATAATCCTGTTTTTTAAAATGTTGTTTAGTGGATTCAAACTGCTCTAGGTCCTGTGGAACCATTTATTTTCATGGGAATCAATTTTCATGGTTTGTTAAAAAATTAATGTGTTGCAAGATATCAAACTTCGAATTCATTGTTTTGTTTAGTTTTCCTTATAACTCAGTATCAAATTTACATTTCCTTGAATATTTGAATTAGGGATTTTGTTGTTCCCACAAAAATCACAATAAATTCTATTCAATGAATCCTCAATAAAAAGAATGGTATATTTATCAATAAACAAGCCTTTAATACATGTATGTCAAATACACTGTACCTATTTTCTGTGTTTTAAATTTGCTAGTATCACTTTCTGTACCAGCTATTTCTATTTCTACAAATGGACAGGTAAAACCTCTTCCTGATTTTAATAAATGTCTAGCCCCTATTACCTGTAAAATAATAATATGGTTAAGGATTTATGAAAAAAAATTCTTTTCTTAAGAACACAAATTTTATTTTTTTGTAACAACAATTTAATTTTCACAAGCTGTATATGTGAATTGCCAGTCAATTTAAGTTTTATTTTATAAATGTTCATTAAGGTGGTACCCAACACTTTCACTAAAATTAATTTGGCTCGTTTAATTTTCATAAAATTTTGACAAAATATTTACTTTGACCCATTGACAAAAATTTTAAAATTTCAAAACATTTGAACCAACCAATTCATCAGAAAAATTACACTGATTGTATAGCAGTTTTACAAACACTAATATTGATCATTGAAAAGCTTAATATTCCCTTAACAACACAACGTTATTAAAACGTTTAGCTGATTTTACAGAGTTATCCCCCTGTAGTGTTACGTACCACCTTAAATGGTTTTTTTCTTCATTTTTTGATAAATTTTCATTTAATTCTGACACCAAATATGAATTTCCTATTGAAAAAAACTTACAGTGATATTCAATGTCAGTGGATCTGTATCTTTTAAACATTGTTTACTAAAAGGACTATAATCTCTTTTCCTCATTATATCAGGCTGCAGAACATAACCACATCTAAAATATATGTACAAAGTTACAAACATATGAAGTCTGCCTTGTACAAGAATCAAAAACAAGAATCTGTCTGAATGAAGGCAAAGAAGACTTTTCTTCATCACTGTTTGGACCCCCCCTGTCCCCCAACCACCTCCCCTACCCCACCCCACTCCCTGTACATCAGCAAACTAATAACAGAAAATCAAGTTTAAAAGCTTGAATTACCGTTCTATTTGTGAGGGAACTCATTTTGAGAATTATTTAAACAAAACATATAAAAGTTCAATATTTTCTTCTACTTATACAGATTGGTATCCCACGAATAATAATAAACTAACAGTGCAATATTCAGTTTCTGAGATAAGCACAAAATTGCTAAAATTTAATTTAGTCACTCAAGAATGAAATGTAGGTCATGATGATTAAAAAACTGCTTATTTGTTTTGAACTGTATTAGATGGTTGTAATTTTGAAATATCATTGATATCTCATAATTCATTTTGAGAAATAGACCAAAATGCAAAATCATTCTAGCATGAAACATACATGTAGGTCATACTCAATTTTTGCCAAGCAGTGTTCTACAACATAAAATGAATATATCTGTGAAATATCATTGATAGTTAACCACATACTTTACAAAAATAGATTTAAATGCAAATATATAACCAAAATAACTCAAGCATAAAATGTAAGTGATGGTGATGGTCTCAGTGCTGACTTGTGATGTACTTAATAAGATGACTGCAGTGGTGTTATATCATTGATACATATCAGTGGATTTCTGAGAAATGGACCTCAATGCAAAAACTTTTAGTTACCAAGTCATTCAAGAGTGGATTGTGGGTCATAGAAATCCAATTAGTGGAGAATTACATTATATAAAGTAATAAGAGGATTATAGTGATGAAGTACCATTCATATTACACCATGGAATCTTAAGATATGAAATTGAATGCAAAACTTGGTCAGTCACTAATGCATCAAATGTAGGTCAATTTTATTAAAATATATTCTGTTTTATAAGAGGATTGTAATGGAAATATTATAGATATCTTTTATTGAGTTTCTTTGAAATGGACCTCAAAGCAAAAACTTAACCCAACTGGATGGATTTAGATATGGAAAGACATGGATAAATTAGATTTGTGGAAGGTGACTAAAAAATTACTGGCAAATCATACATCTCATTAACCTTAAGTTACGGTAAGACATGTATATATTTCTATATATTATGATGATACATACCATGTCAAACACTGAATAACAAGATAAATACATTTGATCAGATTATTTAAATTTATTATACCTTCCATTTCTCATAAATCTTCCCTCATTCAGTTGCATAGATCTGTCGGGTGTCTGGTAGTTAATTGCAACCATCTGACAACCACAATTCCACATAGGCACCGGGTCGTAGTTGGATGAATCCATCCGAGATCCTTTAGGATACACTCTACTAAGCTGTTTATTGTTATACGTGATAATGTTAAGGAAATCTGCAGATTCTATTATTGCTAAATAAATAACCAAAATCATTCGATTCTTTGTAAACTATGATGATTTTTTTCTTTTTGTTTTCAAATTTTGCAATATTCCTTGTACTGTGAATTTCTGAAAATTATAAAAAAAAAAAAAAACTATTTGGTTTTTTGGGAGAAAAATGCAATTTTGAAATATTGCAAAAAAATATTCATGTCGGTCCTGGAGAAGAATGATCTACATTTGTACTCTTCCTCTGATGCTAATTTGTTTGATAGTTTATTAAAATGGAATCAAAAAAATTTCCCTCAAATCCTGGTTTTATTTCTTGGCAGAGGAAGTCAAAGCTTTTACAGGAAACATAAATGGCTGGACGAAAAAACCGGCAATTTGTATTAATTATGATTTCCTAGTCAAACACACCTCACTTTAAAAAAAAAAATGAAAACTCAAAACTTCAGTCTCAATTTTTCACTTCACGTCAATGAATTAGATATTATGATTTCGTCCCAAAATTGAAAAATACTTATCATGTAGGACAAATGCTTCATGTTTTGGTATGCGTACTTGGTCATACATGTATTTCCTACAATGCACTAGTTTCAGATTAAAATGACAAATTTGGCAACTGGCTTGTATGGGAACTTTATCTCACTGATTTCAGAAACTCTTATTTTTATATAGTAAGGATATTTTGCAAACTTTTCTGCATGTGTTCTCTGTGTATATTTCTCTACTTTCAGTTCTGAGAAGGAAGACATTTCACAGACATTGATTGGTCCTTTTAATGATCCTGAAAATAAAAAAGATAATGCAAAATATTGATAAAATAGCTGATTAAATATGAGGCAACATGAGGCAATCACAATAGGCGCTACTAATGATGGTGATGATCTCAGTTAATGATTGGTTAAAACAAAAGGTCATAACCTGTCATTACGACTTTTAATTTCAGATCTCTCGAAATCGACCAATAACACCATAGCAACATATAAACATATTAAGCAATTGAATGATGTAATACCGAGGCACCCGAAGGGGATTTTGGTTTAATAAATATGAAACATTATTTGATTTGGTCGAAATTGCAAAAACGAGTATACTCTCCTACAAGAGTTTTCTTTTCCAGCAGTCATTGTTTTAGAGGAAATCTTCAATGCTGAGGCTGGAATAGTATCTCACAGGAGTTTCATATATTTTGTAAATATACGAAAAATCACAGTAGAAATACAAAATATTTGTAAATATATCATAAACTAGAACTGTGAGGGGACGTCACTAACTATACCCCCTGCTGCTGTTAATTTAATGAGCTAGTATTGGACCAGGACATACTTCGCATGTGCACATCTACGTACTAGGATCTAACAGTATGCAAAGTTTTATTAACATCTGATAAGGCATGTTTGAGAAACTGCGGGTACAAAAAAATTGGGGCATAGACAGAATTTCTAAATCCAAAAGGGTATAAAAATATGGAAAAAAGTATTCGACCAGGACATACATCACACGAGCACATCTACGTACAAGGATCTAACAGTATGCAAAGTTTCATTAACCTCTGATAAAGCATGTTTGAGAAACTGTGGGTACAAAAAAATTCTGGAGAGACAGACAGACAGACAGACTGATTCCTATATACCCCCCAAACTATGTTTGCTGGGGGTATAATAATTGTTATAAAATAAAAAGTAGAGTAATATTTTGTTCATCTTTAGTTTTCAATGTTATGTATTTCCTAAAAATAAAAGTTAAAAAGTTATAAAAAATTTGATTTAAAAAAAAATAATCTTTCTGTACCATGTTTAACAGAACTGGTGTCCTTTTATGAAAGATTGAGTCCCAAAAATAGATGAAATGTGTCTGTTATCTATGACAAAAAAATCCAAATGATCGCTTAACTCTGACCTTGAATTTCTACATATATAATTGCTTGGTAGATTTTTAATTGGCTTGGTAGAAATCTTCAAAAATGTAAAAAGAATATATACGCAAATTTACAGGCATGACTGATTATGCATTTGCATTACAGGTGAAAGAATATACAGCCTGGTGACGATTCTCACATTTGCGACAAATTTGATGACACCATGCTTGCAAAAGCAATTATCAACCAAATTAACAATGTAATTATATTAATTGTTTGTTTCATTGAAATCAGTAATTTTTATTGGAAGATGCTAATCATGTGGTTCTATAAAATGAAGTTTTATAACCAATAAACATCAAAATCTTGTTTAGCATGTGCTTCCATGACAATTTTGACCATGACGCAATGCAACAGAGTAATATTTCGGGACAATATGGAAACTCTTTTTTCTACTTTTCAAATATAAAATGGAATTATAAGAATTGAATGCATCATTTTAGTACTTTTATAAGGCTGTAAAAACCTTCATTCCGTGAAAAAATTTTGTATGAAGCTTCAGTGAAGGCTTTCAAACCGCAATAAGACTGCAAAAAGGAAGCATTCAATTTTTAAATGTTCTGTTAGGGACACATTTTAATACAAACAAGAGGTACTACTATACATGATACAGAAGGTTGGATAAAAATAATTCTTACTGTCTAGATCAAATGGCACAGCGACAGCATAAACTATAAGATCAGACAAATCTCTGGCCAGACATTTCTTTCTTTCCAACTGTCTGTCTTTTTGTTTCTAAAAATAAAAATCCCATTCTTGTAAACAATTATTCCATTATAAAAAAAAATTGTAGCATCTTAGAAGATAAAATTTATAAATAATTTAGTGTGAACAGGTATGATAAATTTATCAGAATGTTTTTTAAACATGGTATTATTGTTAATTGTGAGAAAGGTATTGGGTACCACACTAGCTAGCATCAGGAACTTCTGTTAGTAGAATAAAACTGAACAGTGTTCCAATGTCCTCGACAATGCAAACATTAATGTTTCACACTTCTGAATAGTTATGATTCTTACAGGACTTACAGAAAAAAAATAACAATCCAAAGATACTAATATTAGATATAGCAAATTTATACTATGCTGTATACGACGCATTTCAAGGAGTTACCTCTCATCAGCAGCATTAAAACCGAAACATTTGGAAGACCAAAAACCAAACTTATATTAAACAAGAAGTACTCAACCAAAAATACCGAAATAGGAAGCCAAATTTCAGCTAAGGAGATCTACCATGTGCAATACAAGGAATGAACCCTTAGTATTTATATTATTTTTGAATTTTGCTAAATACTGGTAATTTCTGTAACAAATCAATGAATAATCATGTCAGACAAGTCTGACGACTGGGTTGGCGAATACCCTCGGGGACCTAGGGTCCACCAGCAGAGGCATCATCCCAGGAGTTTCAAAATAACAATCCAAAGATACTAATATTAGATATAGCAAATTTATACTATGCTGTATACGACGCATTTCAAGGAGTTACCTCTCATCAGCAGCATTAAAACCGAAACATTTGGAAGACCAAAAACCAAACTTATATTAAACAAGAAGTACTCAACCAAAAATACCGAAATAGGAAGCCAAATTTCAGCTAAGGAGATCTACCATGTGCAATACAAGGAATGAACCCTTAGTATTTATATTATTTTTGAATTTTGCTAAATACTGGTAATTTCTGTAACAAATCAATGAATAATCATGTCAGACAAGTCTGACGACTGGGTTGGCGAATACCCTCGGGGACCTAGGGTCCACCAGCAGAGGCATCATCCCAGGAGTTTCAAAATAACAATCCAAAGATACTAATATTAGATATAGCAAATTTATACTATGCTGTATACGACGCATTTCAAGGAATTACCTCTCATCAGCAGCATTAAAACCGAAACATTTGGAAGACCAGAAACTCATTACTCCTAGAGAGTGCATTCATTTTCAAACCAGCTGGTATTATTTGCTAGAGTACTAACAAGACAATTTTATATAAAGCCTAAAATAAAGCTTGTGTATAAATATTATCAAAATTTGGTGAATAATAAATTTGCTAGAGTGCTAACAAGACCATTTTGAACATTTTCTAAATCATTAAGGGTGTTACTCCAAAAAAAATTATTAAACAGGATTCATCTTCAAATGCCCTTGAGCTACCATTGAGATAGAGCTTATGTATAAATATCACATTTTGGCTAGAAAATAGGCCAGATGCAGGATAAGAATATTTTTTTATCACATCCTTTTTGTGTACAAGAGAAAGAGGTGACATATCTCATTCAATGAAATAAACATTTAATAATCTATTAAAACATTCTTGGAATTGTATTTACATGACGTGTATATATTCAGTCATACATAACTAACTCGAGGTCAGCACCCAGAAAAAACTGTTATTTAATCATACAATAAATTGCTTCACTGAGCGCAGCTGGGTACGACCGCAGAGGTCCAACCCTGAACAGTTGGGGCAAAAAAGGACACAATATTCACGCTTGATACAGGTCTGAATATGGATTGTAATTAAATATTTGACACAAAATAGGTTTCTGACACAGAATAACTGTAGTCAAAGAACTTAGAATTGGACATATGATTTGAATTTATATTCAATTTTTTGCTTTTTGTGCAATACAAAGTGCTGTTGCGAATTGACCCCTCTCCCCCCCCCCCCCCCCCCCCCGAAAAGGAAAAATTTAACCCCTTTTTTTGCTTTTTTGCAATACACTATGCTGTTGCGTACTGACCCCCCCCCCCCCCCCCCCCCCCCCCAAAAAAAAAAAAAAATCATTGTACCCCCCATCTCCACCCTTTGTTTTGCAAAATAAAAATTTGAAGACATTTTCTTTTTAATTTCTGAAATCTGAAATGAGAAAAAATTGCCCCCCCCCCCGCCCCAATTTCTTATTTAACCCCCTCTCCCCAACCTCTTTCCCTTTTTACAAAAAAAAAAATTCTTTCCCTCAAGATATGGTCATAATCCCTATTCAAATTTCTCATGGAGTTTGCAAACATAATTACCCATTTAAATATATCATAAAAGTCTTAAAATAGAAAATGACATATGGACAAAATTAATATTAATTAATAGTAACTTCTAAAAATAAAATGACAGCTATAAATCACCCCAAGACAATCTACATTTCTTTATACATAATTTACAAGCTGTGTGCGGGAGGTAATTGAATCATACACAACATTTTCCTTTAAAGGTGTTTGGATTACCTCTCTTACACCAAGATAATAACCAAACAAGAAAAATGCTTATTGGGCCCATTTTTGGAACCTAATTCTTAAACTGTTGGGACCAAAACTCCCAAAATCAATCCCAACCTTCCTTTTGTGGTCATAAACCTTGTGTTTAAATTTCATAGATTTCTATTAACTTATACTAAAGTTATAGTGCGAAAACCAAATGTCTTCGGACGACGACAACGCCAAAGTCATACCAATATACGGCCGCAAAAATTTTGCGGTCATGTAAAAATCAGTTTGTAGTGGATTGGGAAACAATTAAACAAGAGACAATCCTTGTAACCATTGTTGATTGAGCACCAAACTTTACACAACTAAGAAGATTGATAGATTGTTGTCTACTTAATGTCCAGTGGCAATACTTCATGCTTCAGTTCCAACAATTCATCAAATACAATTCAAACAGGGGTGGGACTGGACACAACGGAGAAACAATTTTGACCGCCACTGTAAAATAGTGGATAAGTGGGTAAGGTCAGATAATTTAGCTGTCTGTAGCGGCCATTAGCCTTCTCTTTTTCAAAGACTACAGAAGGGATTTTTTAGCGTACAGGGAGAGTGTGGCATTCTCCAAACATGTTGCTCACTATGGTCCATGGTCAGACTTTCCATATCAAACGAGAAGGTCTCTCCTATTCATCACCTGAGGATATGCTAGGCAGCTCTGTGGGCTGCGATCCTTTTGTCCATCACAGGTGCCTAGCACATCTGTAACTATTGATTCTTTTATTTGCAACTAATCATTGCCTCAATTTTTTAATGAGAGCATAATTTCTTTTTATGTGTAGATTTCCAATATTGATTTTTGTGTAAAATCTGGTGCCATGTTGTTTTTGGACAATTGCCAGTATTATTTCCAAAAGTTTAAAGTATTGAACTTCATGATATGCCTTACATTGGCTCTGCAGACCAATTTACTAACCAAATATAACTTACATTAAATGATAAACCATCACAACAAACAGATATAGTATTCATCCAATCTCTCATATCCTGGTCACTTTCAGCAGCAACTTCCAATGGCTGGGCAGACGTTCGGGTATAAATCATAAAAGTGAATGGTTTGTCAGCCCTTCCACTTATTTCTACAAAATTTAAGACAAAAATTCAGTAAGAATTCATTCTGAAACTAGAAATACTGTGAGCAGAGCTCACTAATTGATACCCCTGCATGCCCTATCACAAGGAATGGCAAAGTCAATGTTTTGCTATGGAAAACCCAAAAAGTTGGTCAGATCAAAATCTAAAATGGGAGGTGCACTATGGCATCATGTGATAAAGATTCTCTGAAAGTCTCATGGAATTCCCTTTAGTGGTTTAGGAGGAGTTGCGGATGACATACTGGTACCCCCTATCACAAGGAATGGCAAGGTCCATGTTTTGGTATGGAAAACCCCATATGTTGGTCAGATCAAAATCTAAAACAGGAGGTGCACTTGGCATCATGAAAAAAAAAGATTCTCTTATAGTTTCATCAAATTCAATTCAATGGTTTAGGAGGAGTTGCGGATGGCATACTGGAACCCCTATCACAATGAATGGCAAAGTCCATGTTTTGGTATGGGTAACCCCAAATATTCATCAGATCAAAATCTAAAATAGGAGGTGCACTATGGCATCATGTAAGAAAGATCCTCTGAAAGTTTCATGGAATTCCATTCAGTGGTTTAGGGGTAGTTGCTGATGGCATCATGTACCCCTATCACAATGAATGTCAAAGTCCATGTTTTGGTATGGGTAAGCCCAAATATTCATCAGATTAAAATCTAAAATAGGAGGTGCACTATGGCATCATGTAATAAAGATCCTCTGAAAGTTTCATCAAATTCCATTCAGTGGTTTAGGAGGAGTTGCAGATGGCATCATGGTACCCCTATCACAATGAATGTCAAAGTCCATGTTTTGATATGGGTATCCCCAAATAGTCATCAGATCAAAATCTAAAATAGGAGGTGCACTATGGCATCATGTAATAAAGATCCCCTGAAAGTTTCATCAAATTCCATTCAGTGGTTTAGGAGGAGTTGCGGATGGCATCATGGTACCCCTATCACAATGAATGGCAAAGTCCACGTTTTTCTATGGGAAACCGCAAAAATTGGTCCGATCAAATTCTAAAATAGGAGGTGCACAATGCCATCATGGGATGAAGATTCTCTGAAAGTTTCATCAAATTCCATTCAGTAGTTTAGGAGGAGTTGCGGATACAAAGGTCGGACGAACGGACAGATGGATGGACGGACGGACGGACACAACGAATACTATATACCCCGCTTTTTTCAAAAGCGGGGGTATAATAACCAAATCCACTATAACTGAACAATTCCCTTCTTACGTATATTGGAATTTTCTCCCATATTCATGAGTCCTCACAAAAGGTGTCTTGTATTTAAGATAAAGGGCAAAACTACTTTTAATTTTTTCTAAAACTACTGAAATGGGGAAGTCCTTGATCAGACATGGAAAAATATATCCAAGAACATATCATTAATGTGTGTGGAAGATATTGTTAGGAAGGAAAAATATTTTACAGAAAAATGTCAAACTGTCCATTTATATTAATGGGAATCACCTCCAAAGAGCAGATAACCCTGTAAATTGGAAATAACCAAAAATTAGGAATAGGAAAGTAAAAGCAATTTTTCAGAGTAAACTTTCAATCTTAAGTAAAATTGCAAAACAAACCAGCCATAAAATTTATATAATATGGAATTGTATTCCCTGCCTCAGCTACAAAATTCTCAAACTAGTTGAAATGCATCCAAATGAAGCAAATAACAGTAAAAGGAATTGATAGCTACCAGCCACAATTTGTTTAAACACTAAATGGAAAATGCAAAAGTTTTATTCTCCTTCCAAATATTTCTGGACCAGGTCCTCAGATAAATTAGATTATGATTTCATCTTAAAAATTCTTTAAAATTTAAAGTACGATTATGCATTATTGCAATACTGAACAAGAAAGTCAATTACAATTCAAAATTTTGACATTTAATAATTTACTTAACATTTCTAAATAATATAACATGATTCTTTAATTCCAGGAGGCTTAACCATCGACCCTACCCCTCTGACCACCAAGGAGGGATAGCCTTTGAACTCTTCAACCTCTCCAATTTCTTGTGATCCCATTTTGCAAAAATTTTATGAAAATGATATATTATTTAGAAAATATTTTAAAAGTAAAAAGATTTACCAAAACATTCTATAGTCCATATGGTGAAAAATGTAAGGTGCATTGTTAAACAGGAATTATATATGCCACAGATACAAAATCAGTATCAACTCATCATGGTAATGCTTTACACCAACTATGAATTACCTGTGGTCTATAGCTGCCAAAAGACAGAGGTAAACTACTATACCCCCCTCCTATATATATGGATAGAGGTAAAATAATTATTTTTAATACCAAATAATTTAATTTAAATTGTAAGAGGCAATTTGATTGGTTGCTAATGGTTGGGCAAGTTACATTATATCATATAATCAAATTTGGGTAGTGTAACAACACCAACGTATTAATTCGCAGTCCGCGATTTAAATATTCCTGGGTAAAATACGTTTTTCAAATGATTCTTCCTGCAATTTGGATCAGAATTCTTTTGAAAATTAAATTATAACGATAGTTGGAAGAGGTCATACTTCTTTGGTCAGTTTATGCTTTAATATAAACCACTTCCTGGTTTATGAAGTGTAAACTGCCTCAAAGAAGGTTATATCGTATAACCTGTTCCAAAATTTAAAACAATCCATAACTAATTACTACCGAAATGTCATAAATTTAGGAAATGCAACAAGAAAACTTCTTCAATGACACCAACCAAGTCTGCATCCCTGTATATCTATACAGCCTTTCTGTAGAGCTCCTAAAGGAGTTGTGTCTTCTGTTTCCTCGGGGAGATCCAGCTCCTCCACTAGGTGTTCAGGGAACCAGTACTGTTTCTTATCACCAAAGTCCCCTCGCCACCTAAGTAACAGAAACAAAATATCTTTACATTGAAACTATGTCCCTCCACTCCACCTGACTGGTATATCGCACAAAAGTGTAATATAATACATATACTTCACTAAAATCTTTCTCATAAATTTCATAAAATGTAAACAAATGTAAGTGTGACATGTTTGATAATATTCCAATTTCATACTGGTTTACTATTTGCAAAAATATTATTAACCCACTCATACATACCAGTGCTTTCAACTACCATATAAATATTCTAATGACACAAATATTCTTCATATAAATCTTTTATATAAATGAATTTTAAATGTAAAAATTTCAGAAACACAGTGCACATAATAAGACTTTTACTTTCAAAGAGCAATATTCCAAATACAACAAGCATTCTGAGAGTATTGCTGAGCAATATAATGTCTCCTACCGGCTTGAGCTCTGAAATAAACCACCAAATGCTCCTTTACTATGTGAACCGGATGCAAACGGATGGACACAGTGATTCCTATTTCCAAGGGCAATAACTCTCACAATTATTATTGGATTTATGTGAAAGTCACACTTGATCTGTATCTCATCATTATAAGCTCACATACCAAAAATAAGTTGGTTAAACGGTTTCTGAAAAAAATCTGGAAATCTGTGACAGACGGACTGATGGACTGATGGACTGATGGACGAGTGCAAACCTATAGTCCCCTTCATCATTGCTGGTAGGGGACTAAAAAATCAACTGGCAACATTTTATATCTCAAAGAAGGTATTGTTGTAACCGTATACTAAGAAAAGAATTTTGACAAAATTTTTTTGCTACCTGCTCATGTAAATTATAACCGACCATCAGGTACCAGTTTAACCTTTATAAAATGATATATTCATCCAGTGCTGCACCTGGTGACAATGCTATGATCACTTACCATCCATTATCTGTTTTGCTGACATTTGTAATGATGGATCCCTTATTAAAGGACAATTCATCTGATCTGTTTGCCTGATAATCAGCAATAGCTTTTACTTTCATTTGCTACATTTTAAAAGAGATGCATCTTATATTAGCATTTTTGTTACATGAAATATTATATCAAATTTTGTATAATTTTAAAAAGATAATAAGACTTCAGCATTTTATGATGTGTTGATATACTCCTGCAATTGTTTGTTTGTTTGTTTAGTTGGGGTTTTATGCCGTTTTCAGCACATTTGGCTATTTCACGGCGGCCAGTTTTTATTGGTGGAGGAAGCTGGAGTACCCAGAGAAAACCACCAACATTCGGTAGGAAAATTTGCAATCCTTGTCAATTAAGATTGGAGTTGAACACACCCCACCACCGGTGAGATTCGAACTCACAACCTCAGTGTTGACAGGCTAGTGATCTTTAGTAGTCATGACGAACTACCAAGACCACTTGGCCACTGAGGCCCCCTGCTGCAATTGTGAATTGTGGATGCATGTAGTGGTTATCTCTTAATAGCAAACAGTAACACTTTAGGTTGACACCAGAGGAACATCATAAGTTGTGAGTTGGGACTTATTGTCAAAGATTTTACAACTACAGTAATTTTATGATAAGAACAGCAATAAAGCACTCTGTATCCCTCTATTGCACTAATTAGTTTCCTGTTTACATTAACCCCATACAGATTTCTCAATAAGATACATGGCTGAAAAAATATTCTTATTATTTTCTTACAAGTTTAACTTCTATACAAAACCTTATTGAAAACTTCTAACAACTAATATACAATTGGTTTTTATTTTCTTTTTTCCTTCTTTTGTCTAATTTTTAATATTTTACCATCTTTTGCTGGTAGTGTACTCAGTTAAATGAGAATATTCTACTCTGACCTATGATCAGATTTATACATAAATTTAATATCTCAAATTCGCCCTTATGTCATAAAAATATTTTGAAATGTTTGGAAAAATTATAATATATCACTTCTTAAATTCCTTTTTTTCAAAGTGTTCGTTAATTTTCAATTTACCCCAAACTCGGAAAAAGTGTCATGTTTAACATTTGAGTTTGCTCCCATGTATAATGTGAATGTCTATATCAAGTTTATGATGAATAACAAATAAATAGTGACTAAGACACACTTATCATGTTACATGCCCTTTAAGACAGCCAAGATATTTTGAACAGTAACAAATTTACGAAATGAATTGAAATGTGAATAGAGGCTCCCAGGAGTGTGTATCACTCACCTGGATTTACTTTGCAATTCAAACATCATAAAAAGGAATTAAACATTATCACCATATTAAAAACAAAGCCTGATATCTGCTTCTTGCAGTTCTGTCAATAGCAGTGACCATATAGCTCTATGATTCTGACCTGGGACATTTTCAAAGGGGACCACTTTCTATTTTTTTTTTTTTTTTTTATGATTTTTTCTATTTTCAGAAATGCTGACCATATTGCTTGGGGAGAGAATTTTGAAAGGGCAGCATCCACGAACCATTCCACCAAAGATTAGTCTCAATTGCTCTACTTGTTTTGGAAGAGAAGATTCTTCAATATTTTTTTGCTGATTTACCCATATTACCGATAAGTAACAATAGCCATATTGGTCAGAGATCCTGACCACTTTAGAGAAAATTTGAAAGGGGACTACATAAAAAACATTCCACCAGAATTTGGTCTCAACTGTCTCAGTTGTTTCAGGGAGAAATTCTTTTACATTTTCTTATTTTTCTATTTTGTCAATGGTGGCCATATTTGTCAGAGGCCTAGTTCTGAAACACCCAGGACATAATATTGAAAGGAGACCACCTAAGGACCATTCCATCAAATTTTGGTCTCGATTGGCCCAGATTTGGCTTCATCGCAGTTTGGGACGTAAATTCTGTCCTGCTTAAATAGCCGCTCACCTGCCGCAGCAATACACTGTGAAACTAATAACGAAAGTTGTTCCACCAGAATCTCTAAAATTACTCATTTAAAACCTTGAAATTCAGTACCAATGAAAAATAAAAATTCTAAAAATCAAAATAAAATGAATATAGTCATCTTCAATAGCAACTCTTTTTGCATCTTTTTGTGACAATATCATAGCAATTAAACTGAACACCCTGATAATACTATAATACAGCCCTTAAATCTCCTAGCATTTCAAAATATAAATATTTCTCTGAGTACTAAACTTAGCATTTTCAGTTAATACCTTGGTCACCACATACTGACATATCTTTCATTTTATTAATAAACGACATAATTTATAAATATGGAAAACATTCATTAAATAACTTTCTCCAAAACTTCTGACATTAACTGAAGATGCTACAATATTACCTTAGGTTCAACCCTATTTGGACAGTGATATATGCCATCATCATATATAGAATTTTCATCTTGGTCTGGTATTATAACCTACAAAGCACGAGCACATGCAAATATCATGCAGAAGATGTACCAAATTCCAAAGCATGCCAATGCTTAAAACTATTGTGTGAATGTACAAATGTAAACAAATGTTAATATGATGATACATAAAATGAGTTGAAAATAAATTCAGCTGAGAATGATTTTTGCTGAGGGATGTTAAAAAATATAAATGTTCAAATTTAAATTTAATATTCCCCATTATCCAATATCCTGTTATTAAAAAAAATTGCCCATAAATCCTATGCTTCTAAATTTTGGAACTTTTTAGATAAAGAACTGAATTTACTTCTGCTAAATTACAATACAGAAAATCACAAACTACAAAATTTTAGAAAATGGAGTCACAAGACTACAAGTATAATGAAAAGTGATATGTGAAAAAAAATAGTAATTCTTAATGCAAACACTGTAGATAACTTCATGTTTTTCCAGATGGGAGATCAGTTTACAAAGAAAATCCAAAAAACGAGTGAAATCAGTCATGACATCACAAAATTATTACCTTCTCATGCTTTTTGTCATTTCTGTTTCTTATTTTGTTTTTTGCCTAGAACTGAAATCACTGTCAGTTCCTGTTACTTCATATAAGACAACTGATAAACTAGAAATTGTGTCTGTAAGACACAGATGCCCCGCAAAAAATGTAGGTCATCATGTATGGAGGCTCAGTTCTATCTAAGGCACACCCACTGATGAAGTTTCATTGATACACTTTGCTTAGTTCCAAAGAAATGAACCTAAACGCAAAACTTAACCAGAGTCCCTCAAGCAAAAAATGTAGGTCATAATGACTAAATTATTATATGACTGCTCCTTACTACCTAAGGCATATCCACTGATGAAGTGTTATTGATACACTATGCTTAGTTCCAAAGAAATGAACCTAAACACAAAACTTCACCAAAGACACTGAAGGATGAAATGTAGGTCATAGCGACCCAAGTGTTGCTGAACTGTGTTGTACTATACAGCAGGACTGTAGTGGTAAGATATCATTGATATTATACTACAGGTTTCTGAGAAAATGATCTAAATGAAAAACTTAACCAAAGTCACCGAAGCATGAAATGTAGGTCATAGCGACTCAACTGTTGCTGAACTGTGTTGTACTATACAAGAAGACTGTAGTGGTGAAATATCATTGATATATTGAAAAATGGAGCTAAACACAAAACTTATCCGAATTGGGACATACGTAAATACGTACGGACGGACGGACGAACAAGGGTAAATCTATGTGCCCCATCCACATTCGTGGCGGGGAATAAAAATATTTTAAATTGTCATGAGAAGCTTATAATTTTTTTTGCATGGCCTTACTATAACATCAGTTACTAGCATAACCCTAGGTAAGACAAAATTAACCATAACCAAACTATATACTCCAAATATAGTGATGTTCTATTTTTGACAATACACATGTAAGACATTTACACAGTATTTTTTTCATGCAATGATCACGAACCAACAACCAAATGAATATACTTTACATGTCATGCATATGCAAATTGCATAGTTGTTACCTTCGAAAGGTCATTTGGGTTGACATAGTTCATACCCATAGCTCCCCCTGATGAGCTCGAGTCCTGTAATAATTTTACTATGCAATAAAATCGATCCTTTCCAATTATTTTACAGCTCATCTTAAATTTTCATATAATGAATTTTTGTTGTGTGAATTAACTCGGGGAAAAAAAAGGAACTTTGAACCTGACATCAAGCTGAATCCACTCCCCAATAATGAGACTCAAGAGATGAAAAGATTTGCTCCCCCCATCCCCAAAAGATGGTTATAGCGACCGGAAGAAAAACAACAAAAAAATCCCATAAAAAATTGCATAATCATATGAAAACTAATCTTAAAATATTGAGGAAAAGCTTTGTTTAATTGAAATATACATTTGGAAGGCTCCAACAGGAGAAATTTAGATGAGTATCAGTTATCATGTTATTTAAGGAAAATGTTTCAAGAATAAAAACAACCAATAACATACTCTGAAAGCCAAAACAGTTGGATAGTACATTTAGAGTTTAATTTAGTTATTAATTTAGGCCACAATATATAAATTCATATATTATCATCCCCAACCTACCTCATATTTAGCTCCTGCTTTAATTTTTTCTTTAATTTTATTTCATCCAACTGATAAATATACTGTGGATTCATTATTATTCGTCGTATACAAATTTTTGTGGTTTTTGTGGGTCACAATAAACTACAAATTTAAATATCCAACGCAAAAGAATATTTTTACTTTAGCTTAAATGCATGGAGGTTTGACACCACAGACTTTTGAAGTACCTATCCGAGACTACATTGAACATTTTTCATGTTCTTACAGCATCTACTTGGATACTGACATATATGATGAGTCAGCTATTTCCCCAGAGCATACAGTGTTTCGTGTAATCTTGTCTTTGGTAACATATAAACGCTCAAACGATTATCTTTTAAAATATTTTGACGGTGTAAATCGTTGCGGTATTCACTTCCAGTTTTATTTTCAATAAAAAATTCAAGAAAAATATTAATCCTAAGTAGGCCTAATAAATACAGACTTTCTCATAACTCACAGATGAGTAAAACCGTCTTGTAAAAATATAATAAAACAGATATAATTGATCGTAATCGGATTACAGATATATACATGTACATATATATGTACATGTACATGTATATGCCCCGAGGTATTTGGTGACAAGTGATTAAACTTTGTCAATATATAATTCACACCTGATTAACCTAAAAAGTAAATAATTAATCTTGTTAAATTCATAACAAGCTTTGTTCCATTACAAATTTGAAGAATCTGTTTGTTAGACTTTTGTTTTATAAGCGCTTAATTATAATACTTTATTCAAATTACTGTACAATATCAAAGTCTGTTCGGCAAAGTTTGTCAAAGTATTTTCATGATATCTGATGTGCCAAACCACTTCTAAACAAGCAATCCACGAATTTACGTATCCCAGGTAATGCCTTTTTTTCTCTAACCACGAAAATTGGTATCCATGAAAATAAATGAATGCACATTATTTAAATTTGGGATTTCTCATGTCTATAGCCAAAACCAGGAACGACTTCCTTATTTTCTTAATTTGTGTAGCATACAATACACACATCTTGGTGTTTGTTATTATGCTCAATAAAACGTAGAATATAAATCGTAAAAGATTTATACAAGTGTAATGTTAGTGACACAAAAACACCTTTATACTGGTACATTTCCAAGAACTTGTCTATCAACTGGACCGTCCAGTGCCAATCAAACTTTTTAGTACTATTTAAAACAAAAACAGTCCCTACCAGCCCCCATTTTTTTTAAGAAGCTTGATGAGAGTATAGGAATTAATCTATTATGGCCACAAAAAATAGATATCATAAATATGAACTGAATACAATCAAATGATTTAAATTACATTTTTCCCATAGATTTTAAACATCTTGACAAAGTTCATACCAACAGTATCTCTTGGTAAACTGGATTCCTGTAGTAATTTAGGTATATCATTAAATATTCATCTCAAAAATAAGAATTAATGTTTTTTTAATTCATAAAAGTGTAAAATTCAGAAATTAATGCATTATTTTTTTAAACAGCATATAATGCAACAAGAGTTTATTGCAAAAAATATACACTATGTGTAATAAAACAACAAAAGAAATGCAACACCCCGATTTATTTGTTTGGGGCAAGTCATGTTTATCTTTTATCAAAAAATATCTTCTTGTAATTTTTACCTGCATCGCCAATGGCGAAAGCAGGTCTAGTAACTGCCTAACTCTGTCCTTGTCCGAAAGACCATGGGTAGGAAACTTTTGTCAAAGTTTTCTTGGCTTCTATAGAAGGGAATGATTTTATATTTTGTCGGCTGCTTCATAATGTTGAGTTGAGGCATGTAAGCAATTTTTGGATCTGCCGTGCAGCCACTTCCTGTTTGCCATTAGTTAAAAATTCAACAATACACAAAACACTAGAAATATTTGTGAAAGCTTTCTTGGCTTCAAAAAAACAGGAATGATTTTATATTTTGTCTGCAGCTTCATAATGTTGAGTTGTAGCATGTAAGCAATTTTTAAATCTTTCGTGCAGCCATTTCCTGCTTGCCGATAGTTAAAAATTCAACAATACTCAAAACACTAGAAAATTTTTCATTTAAGTTTACTTAGCTTCTATGAAAGGGAATGATTTTATATTTTGTCTGCAGCTTCATAATATTGAGTTGTAGCGTGTTTGCAATTTTGGGATCTGTCGTGCAGCCACATCCTGTTTGCCAATCAATGAATTGCATGCTGCGACGCAGGTCCAGACCCGGTTTTGGTCTTGTTCTAAATAACGTTATATTTCCTAGATGGCTTTTCCACAAGATTTACAGTAATTTATCTCATATTTTTATCAGTTGTAAAAAATTGGAAATTTAAAATAATTGTTCATTAATTTCTGAATATAGTAAAATGACTATATAAAATAAAATATAAGAAAAACATTTTCAATTCCAACTCTAAACATTATGCAAACATGTAATGTTTTAATTTTTCTTTTTTATATTTTTATATTTAACCGGGTCAAAGAGTAACATAATTTTACCACTTCAAATTATGTTAAAAAAGGGAAAATAAAATCAAAAACACATAACATTTCAAACGTATCTCATTTCACATACAAGTACTTACAGAACCTCTCCTATCAACTACAGTTTGATTCACCGGGTATTTCAATTTTATACGATTATACAGTGGGTTCTTTTCATAGTATTGCACTAAATCAACTAGGCTCTCAAAAGTAGCCTCTCCTATCACATACAGTCTGCCGTCCAACTCAATACGACAATGTTTAATTTTACCGTCGGCTCTGAAATTAAAATAAATCAATTTTTTGTACGTTCCTTTGGCAGCTATAAATAAAACTTTACTTTTGTTAACCTCTGCATATTCTATTATTTAACCATATATCAGCTAGATTAAGTTTTTAATGGCCGACTAGTTTTGGCAGGTTTCAATTGTGCAACTTCCAGAACCTGACTGTGAAATATTCTATTAAAAATATGTATATTTCTGACAAGTACATATATTTTATATTTCTTTCACTCTGAAATCCAGGTATGTATTTCATGACAGTGTATTAAACGGTTGTAATGAAGACAGGCTGGTCAACCTCTAAAATACTAAATCCTACATGTAATACATTTCCATGCAAACATAGATATTTCAACATGAACAGTATTCTGAAGGACAAATTTAAGGTTTGTAATATAATACAAATAACCGTCTTACATTTTACAGTAAAAATATCCATTATTTCATAAAATCACCAATGGCCTAGACCATTGTTAAGTATTCATTTACAACACATATGTTCTAAATTATCCCTCAGAACAGATAAAGAATTGAAATCCCAACTCTATTATAAAACTCTATTCAGGATTTATAAAGCATAATTCAAAGTGGCTTTCCGTCAACCAGAAATATGTGAAAAATACATTACGAATGTTATTTTCAACATCTGACCAGATCTTTACCCTAGACCTAGGTATTATAGGAGGGTCTCAGAATGATATAAGGGCAAATATGGAGAACAGGTAAAAAAAATTAATATTTGTAAACAAAACAGTGAATCTACAATGAATGAGTATTTATACCTGAATGATATTGCATAATTATTATTTGCTCCTCGTCGTACAAGGAATGCACCATCATTCTGCACTCTACGTAACATTTCCTCAGCTTCACCTCGATCCATGTTGTCATGGTACCATCTGAAAAACACAGAAGTATATTATTTGGACCAGAGGTCTTCAAATTAATTACAACTTGCTTCCCTGATTCAAGTTTGTCCTTTACTGACCCTCTCTTTTACCTTCTGATATCAACTTTTCTCCTACTTGTTAAAATCTACTCTAGTTTCTGCATATTTATTTATCAGTTCTCTTGCTTATGATTTCCTATTTAAAACCACCTGAGCCTTGTAACTCCCTGTTTTAGCATTTTCCCAGTAACCATTAACGTTGAGGTAACCAAATCACCCAGTTGGGTGTTTTTCGAGTAGAGTAGAAAAACGGAAATTATTTATAGTAAGTTTTGCACGCAAGATAAATGATTGGATTATAACTCTTTATCAATATGATATATTGAATTATCACCCTTCATTGACCAAATCAAAATAAACATTTTTGCATAAAGTATAATGAATAAAGATAATATTGGTCTTCTTTAAAAAATAAAAAAAAATATTCATGTGTTAATAAATTGGTACAAGATTTTTTAGACAAGAATACAAATTATGATGTCTCATTGGTAATTGGGGTGAATAATAAGTCTTAAATTACTCATTATGTCCATGCTTCACACCAACTATGAAAAACTGTAGCCTAGCTCAGAATTTTGAGACAAAAAATTTCTATAGTTCATAGGGTGAAAAATGTAAGGTTGCATCGTTAAACATGAAGTATTTGTGCCACAGCTATGAAATCAGTACTCAACTTACAATCATGGTCTTGATTCACACAAAGTATGAATAAGAATTTAAATTTACCACAGGCTCAAAATCAGTACTCTGCTGGAAATTTTGAGATCAAAACGGAAGTACTGAAGGATGGACAGAGTAAAACCAGTCTATCCCACAGTCCTTCGGTGCGGGGTATAATTATCATAAAATCTTTTTTAAAACCACAAACTTACTGAAATATTATCTGGTTTTTAATAAATATACCACAGCCCTATGGCCTCATATTCTTAAACAAATTCCCTTTATTCTATATTTACTGGTTGTTTTTCCAAGTGAGTGACAACAAATAACACCAGAAGGACAGCAATTTTTTTTCTAAGTCCAAACTTCTTTTAATAGGTTATTGTATATCTAAGAAAATTACTCTTTGATGTTTCTATTAAATTCAGTTGTTTTTGACACATATCCAAAGACTATATTCTCCTGAAAACTGAAAGTGTGCTTCAAATTTTGAGGAAACCGAAATTTTTCAACACATTAAAAAATCTGAGATGTTTCATACTTGGTAATTCTTCAAGATCCACCTTCACCTTAGTTTATCCTTTTTGAAAGTAACAAGAAATCAAACATCATGCAGACTTTCTGGCGTTATTTGTTGTAGACAGTGTTTGCCACTACGGCAAATAAAAACTTACTCTTTTCCTTCGTGAACATGGGCTTGAGGTACAGGTTCCGTCAGTCTCATTGTAAAATCATGTCCACGTAAATAATTATTTCTGTAGTATGTAATAAGGTCATATAAACTATCAAATAATGCTGTCTCTATCAGATAATATTTTAACTGCCCATATTCTTGTTTGGTTTTTATACGACAATGCTGTGTTTCACCTTGTCTCCTTAAACATAAAACATAGGTTAGCTACAATGACAGAGTTTTTTTTCCAAATGGAATCTATCAAAACAACAAAATCCTATTTCTAATATTACTGGAGATATGAGTTAATTTGGACATAAACTTCAAACAAATTAAAGAAGACTACACAGAGGTACCTAAATGACGAGGGTATTTGTATTATTCATAATGATAGACTGGTTTGAAATCTGGTAGAATTCTTAATAATATATTGTAGGATAAAAAGACACACATACCAAAATGACAATGAATAATCTCCTATAAAGGTTTCACTTTCTCTGACAAGGAAGGTTCCATCACCAAGGTAAGAATGTGCATGTAGTAACTCGTCTGCTTTTCTACGACCCGACTCCAATTTTCCATGGAACCATTTTTCACTGTAATGCAATTCTGTACTGGACTGGTTCTGTAGTAAAATAAATATTATAGATTAAAATTAATATGTATAATATGCTTTAATTCTGTAATTTACATTATTAATCCTTGTGTAAATTATTGCAAATCGTCATCAATCAAGACCTCAAAGGCATATTTTTTTCAGAAAATATAGTCTTTAGGTATTTGAGAAAATGATTGGATAGTTTATAGTGGTCTATGCTGTTGGTTATAACTACAAATGATCAGTAGTTTGTTAATGTTAACTTTAAAACTTTGAACCACATGCTCTCATGGAATGGTGTTTTGAAAAACGTCCACTGACAAAAAATTACCAGTTTTCAATAGTTCTTCCAAAGGTACTTGCACTTAGGCTTACACTACTTCACAAGGCAGATCACGTCATTTGATGGTTTTGATTTGATGGTATATCTCAGATATATGGTTCTCCTAGCCCTCCATTTATATCCAACAGGCCATTCTTGTCCCATTCATAAAGATAGAACATTGATGCACACAAAAAAGCAAAAACATTAAAATTGAGGTCTTTATGCAACAAGTAGTGCATATTATTTGACCAAATAGAAGCCTGGTCGGTGAAAAATAACATTTTTGGTGGGGTTGGGTCACCAAGATTTGTCCCTTCGATTCAGGTACTATTTTAGCCAAAGTTGTATATGCAAAGAATAGAAACAAATGCTAGCCAAATATGATGGCCCAATGCAAAAAATCTTTGGCAGCTATGCCAAATGCTAAAACTGTCCATTTTGGCCATCATAGGTTTCCATAATTTGACCCTGAACCGGAGTACCGCCAAAATACCTCAGAATACTTACAAATGTGACCTACAGTGTATGCATGCAGTCCAACATTGCCTAGATTTTTGGCCTAGACTCAGTTTAAAGGTCCAAATTTAATCCAAAATGAAAGGTGACCCTACTGAGGCCAAGTACCCACCAACCCCCTAAAGCAGCAAATGCTGTTTTATAATTCTAGACTATGATTAATCTACATTTTACAAGCTAATTTGCATATTCATTTATATAAGTTTTAAAGAGAAAAAAACAACATTTGCATTAATACAATTCAGTAAAGTAAGGGTTAACAAAAATTTGCAACAAGAATAATTACCAAACTTTGGATTTCACCTGCTAATGCATAAGTCACAGGGTTAAGGAGAGACAATGTTGAGGGTCCTAAAGATATTTAAGAATATAACATCTGACAAATAGGGAATTATCTATGTCTACAATCCGAGTTAATCATGCGTATAATATGGGTAAAGAAATTGGTGTATTTGCAACTGTTCGAACCATGTGTAAGTACACTGAAAGTTCCATTTAGCAACATAATTCAATGAATACAATTTAAACAAAAAATTGGGCAGTTTATGTTGGATGGTTTCTCAGAGACTCTAAGAAATTCTCCACAAAAGAAGTATGGTTCAAAAGTACTGTGTGCCACTGTCAGGTACATAATCACAACTAAGGAACCTGTTGATTTTCATATGCATCAAATAAAGAAATTATCAACTTTGGGTAACATCAATACTTGCCTGAGACTGAGATTCTTCATCAACCTCATCGTCATTGTCCTGGTCAGTTTCTTTGGTATAGTATAACTTTGAAGTTGTCAGAGCAAAGAAATGGGGATGCCACACCTGGAACAAAAAAATTAAATGTACACTCGAGTTTCATTTAAAATTCACACTACATCTTGTATAAATTTTCTTCCAATTCTAAAAGCAATTACAGTACTCTTATTTAACACAAACGGATTTTCAATAGGTGTGTACAGCTTGATAAATGGAGATATTTCTAAACTGATAACTTGCGTGTTATACTTGGACCCCAAATAATTTGAACTGTTTAAAATTCTAAAAAGTTATATATAAAAAAAACAAATTTTTTTCGGCTTTTGAACAATTGGACAAAACATTAACTGCCAAAATACCACATTTACAAAAGTTGAATATTTACTAAAAGTTTCTAAAAAAAAAGACATACAATAAGCAAAACAAAATATTTTGACCTAAACATCCCCTCATTTTCAGATTAAGCTCTGGTTGTTTACTTACAGGTTCTAATGGATCCTCCAAATATAAAACCCCAGTCCTTACAGCAGAACTACTGATATCATTATCTCCTACAAAATACAAAGTGTTATTAATGACAAACTGTAACTGACAATCTTATTATACTATATATGCCTGGATCAGTCGACTCTAGGCACCTGTAATGGATCACAGGAGCTCAAACCACAGAGCTGCCTAACGAGTCCCCAGGTGGCGGACAGGGGAGACCCTCACGTTGGGGGGTTATCAGGTCACAATACAGAAAGGTGGACAATGGATCATAGTGGGTAAAGTGTTTGGAGAAACGCCACGCTTAATGCAAGATAAAGACCCCTTCTGTAGTTTTCGAAAAAGAGTAGGATAATGGCCACTACAGAAAGCTAAATTACCAGAACCTATCCAACCATCCACCCTTTTACAAAGTGATTCACATTTGTGTCTCGTCCCACCCTATTTGAATTGTTTGATAAATTTTTGAACTGGTTCTCGTCCTGACAAAGCATGAAATATTTCCCAATGGAAGTTAATGAGTTATGAATGGTGAAGTAATATTTACCAGATCATAAATACTGTGATGTTACATCACTTAACCTGATACGAAAGTGGTATTTCCGACTATTCTGATGCATAGTGTGAACGTATCTGATGAGCAGCTATGATGACCTGAGTCTAATAAGCATGATTTTGTCACGCTATTTAATCAAGTTCCATTCCTTCCTTTGTTATTGTTCTAGGAAGTGGTTTACTTTTTTGGATGTCATACTTTAACATATATTTAGTAGTTATTACTTACATTTTGAATGTCTAATACAGACGCTTAGCTGAAACCTGTATCGCATACCTTGTTTAGCATGCCCTGTATCACATACCCTATATCGCATACCAAGTACATTTATCAAGTCTCTAGTTATGATACAGTGAACTATGTATATATCAAAATCTGTATCACACGCCATATCAAACCTCGACCAATATCAGCCCTCTGGCCTTTGGCTCTCTAGCTGATATTGGTTTCTCTGGTTGATACGGCATGTGATTTGGATTTTGCAATGTATTATTCTCTATGTATTGGTTTTAAAAGTTTGTTTAAACAAATCAGAAAATTGGGACAGATAATAGTGAGGATTAGGTACCCATAAATCGGAATTATCTTACCACTGTTAAAGTCTGTACCAAGCTAATTCAGTGAATGTCTGTTGGATAATGTTTGTGTTTTGCCCCTCTTTTTGTGTTGTATTTTGAATGAAGTTTATGTTGTGGTTCATCTTTTAGTGTTTCATTATTGACCTTCTGTGTCATCTTCATTTTTCAATATTATACATGTAGACGGGGACTTATGTACATATTTCCTGTTAGATTGATACAATTTCGAAAGCTATCATTTTCAGAAAGAAATAACATATAGTTTATAAACACTAAGATGAATTCATTATCATAATTTTTTTCTACAGAAATAAATTCTGAACTACTGTAACAACTTTAAATGTATGATGAAAAACCTGAAATGTGTAATTTATATCAGATGAAAATGTTTCTTCTGGTAAAAATTTGAACCGTTGGCTTCAAAGTGATAACAATGTAAAATCAAATGTTAACAACAATCATACACACACACTTAAGGGACGTGACTCGGTCTTTTCTATTTTATATCGAAGTTTCCTAAAATAACATCTCATCATTACAATTCATAAATTACATTTATGTGAACAGTGTTGCAAACATTTCACAAAATACCATTTTATGGTAAACTATCTTTTGTTTTTTAAACAATACATGCAGCATAACTTTCTGTATCTGAAGTAAACCACATTTTTTATGAGTCTTTTATTAAGTATATAAAGTTCCATTCATATAGGTAAATATACAGATATCAAATTTAACTGCCAAACACACAAAAAAAAATACCAACACAAACAGTCACAACCACTTCCTTCAAACTCTCATTTGACAAGTGTCACATTTTTATTAGTATAAGGTGATACATGTATATACAATGTGTCTTATGTCTTGGTAAAATTTTTTCTCCTATGATTTTTTTCAAGTACTGAAAACTTGATACGGCTCCACTATTGCTGAAAATTGACAATGGTGAATATAACAATGTTCCAATATCAGTTTTTGGACAGTTTTATAAATAAGTGTTTATTGAAAATAAACAAATTTAAGACGTATCCATGGTAAAATGGAAAATAAACCATTGCATTACACCAATTATATAAATTGTAACATATCTAATTTAGGAAAATTCAAAATTGTTCATACTTCATGAAAAGCCATGATTGTTGTCATTTTATTCTAGATTTTACCAAAATTTATATCGATAAAATAAATAACATCCCATTAACTTAATAAGAAGCTTTCTGAGTGACAGCTAACTGGATTATCCTTCATCACTACTTGGATTCGCTCGCCCATCCACACTTGCCTGAATGCCAAAACTTTTCCAAACTAATAAAAGATTTTCTTTGTTTTTTTTACATTGCTGAACCAATGAAATTAGTTTACACCTGTACAAAAATTTCAGCTTCATTACATACACTTGTCCACTAGCTATCATAATGAGATGATTCAGAAAATAAAAATCGAACAGCGTTCCGAAGTCCTCGCCGCTAGAGCATCAGAAACCCTTGGACAAGTGAAACATAACAAAATTTTCTCAAAGAGAGAGAATAGAAGGACAAACAATTTGTGGTTATTGCTAAAGTTTTTTACAAGTTAATGAGTGGTATGAAGACATTTATACAATATGGGTATAGTGTTGAAATCTTATTTTACCATGTGTATTGAGAATTTATACAAATGTACATTTACTCCTTTTCAATAAACAGAAATGCTTTGATCAAAAGTATTCCGCCTAACAAACTCTTAAAGACAGTATTTTTCAATAATATAAGTTTCGATAGAAGTTTATGTATAAAACCTCCCTTTAGGTCCAAGTGTATAAATATTTTTCCAATGCAAGGAGAATATAAATTTTCTAGAACACTTAGATGAACATTTTGTCAATTTTCAAAGTTATTAAGGGGCATAACTCCTACAAAAATATTTCGACATGACTCATCTTCGAACTCCCTTGAGGTATCATTGAGTTAAAGCTACTGTATAAATATTATCCAAATCGGTCAAGAAATAAATTTGATAGAGCGCTTGCATGAAAATTTTGTCAATTTTCTAAGTTATTAAGGGGCATAACTCCTACAAAAATATTTCGACATGACTCATCTTCAAACTCCCTTGAGGTATCATTGAGTTAAAGCTACTGGATAAATATTATCCAAATCGGTCAAGAAATAAATTTGCTACAGCGCTTACATGAAAATTTTGTCAATTTTCTAAGTTATTAAGGGGCATAACTCCTACAAAAATATTTCGACATGACTCATCTTTGAACTCCTTTGCGGTATCATTGATTTAAAGCTACTGTATAAATATTATCCAAATCGGTCAAGAAATAAATTTGCTAGAGCGCTTACATGAAAATTTTTGTCAATTTTCTAAGTTATTAAGGGGCATAACTCCTACAAAAATATTTCGACATGACTCATCTTCGAACTCCCTTGAGGTATCATCGAGTTAAAGCTACTGTATAAATATTATCCAAATCGGTCAAGAAATAAATTTGCTAGAGCGCTTACAAGGTGGACGGATGGACGGACGGACGGACGCCCGGCATTACCATATCCCCCGCATCGCGTTGCGGCGGGGGACAAAAAAAATAATACGTATATCTCCCGGTTATGATAAAAGCAGTATTAGAAACTACAGATAAAATTTATTGGTCAATTCACTTTCAGCTATATTTAACGTCCATTACCATAATTTTTAAAACAAATGGCATATACATGTAGAATGAAAATCAGTGTAATTAGAAAAAGTTCAGAATCTTAAGTTAATTAGAATATTGAAAATGCTAATTAAGATTCTGACTGTATTAGTAAACACTTTTTAATACATATACAATAATAAATTACAAACTTATGAGAGATAATTGTGTGTTAATCTTTAGAACAGATTATACATGTAATACAAAATACCTTGTCAGTAACAGGCAGAATGTATACCAGAAGTGTGATGGAGTGGGAAATATCTTTTTTGTTTCTTGTAATGGTTTATAAATACTTATATAAATTATAAGAAACAGGTATTTCCTGTTACAGAGCAAAATCTTTTTCATAATGAAATAATTTAAATTCTGTCAAACTAAATTATTAAATTCTGTCAAATAGAAAATGAATTTATTTTAACGCATGCATTATATTTTGATTTGATATAGTTATATTTATAAAATAATCTATCTATATTTTACAAAACCATCTCATTCAACAGACTAAGTTAATAAAGTTTGAATTTGAATTTCACCATGATTTGGCAAATGGATGTTTGCTTGCTTGAAACAAAATCCTTGGTTTTGTTTGTACATGTAGGTAAACATCTAACCCTAAACAATTTCCTCTTGCTATAAAAAGCTATGAATAAATGTTACATTTTGTCATTAACAAACAAAGTTTTGAAATGAAAACTTTTTCCTTGAAGTTTGGGTTTTACGCCGTTTTCAGCACATCTGGCTATTTCATGGCAGCCAGTTTTTATTGTTGGAGGAAGCTGCAGTACCCGGAGAGAATCACCGACCTTCAGTAGGAAATTGGCAATCCTTGTCAATTTAGATCGGAGTCACATACACCCTGCCACAGATGAGATTCGAGCTCACAACCTCAGTGTTGACAGGCTAGTGATCATAACGAACTCTAGACCACTCGGCCACTGAGGCTCCTTCCTTGAATGATAATGGTGGAGAATAATGCTAGCACAAACAGTATGAAAAAGGTACTAAGTAAAAAGATTTTAAATCCACTCAAAGGATATACGGGAAGTGAAATTCTACTTAGCCAAGAAGACAGATCACAAGAAATTATTAATCAATAGACACATATAGAAATATAATATCACACCATTATTTTATCATACCCATTAAAAAGTCCAACTTCACTGCTAATAAAAACAGTAAATATTAAAATCATATAATATCATTGAATACTTTCTTATTGTCAAAATCTCACAATTTATAAATTTTATACATTTCTAACCTTGGAATTTAAATGGTTCATATTTTTATTTCAAATATTTTCTGATGAAAAATTGAGAAAAAAGTTACAAAAGTGAAAATGAAAGATTGATGAAATGACAGAATGCCTGAATTCTATTATTCCCAAATTTGGAAAAGGCAGGGGATAATAACCAGATTATTTGTCAAATATCAATAAATGCTGAAATAATAATAAAATACTATCCTATCAAATTCAATAGACATCAATTGAGAAATTGACTATAAAAACAGTATAACAACTGTTGAGATAAATGTTTGTCTTCATGCATACATGAATTTTGTGACATTAAAAGAAGGTTTCATGCAACTTAAGGGGGTACCCAACGCTTTGACTAAAATAGATTTGGCTCATTTAATTTTCATAAAATTTTGATGAAATATTTACTTTGACCTGTCGACAAAAATATAAAAATTTCAAGAAATTTGAACCATACGATTTTCGAGAATAATTTCATTGGATATATACATGTAGCAGTTTTACAAACACTAATTTTGATCACTGAGAAGCTTGATTTCTCTTTATTAATTGTATGTGATTAAAACATTGAGCTAATTTTTAAAGAGTTAACTTCCTTAGGTGTTCTGTACCCCCTTAAATACAATATTTATAACAGAAATTGATATACTACTACCATGTCGCAAGTAAATGATTTTTGGTTTAGAATTATCAAGAACTTACTTTCATCAGCAGGTTTGACAGTGACGACTTGGTCTTCACTTCCTTCTCTTGGCAATTTTTTATGCTGAAATAAAAACAGGATTTCATATTGAAGTACTCTCGATCTCTGTTGATCTCTAGGTGGACTACACTGAAGTTCTGGTGAAACAGCTTTAACTTCTAAATTTACATTTTGTTTCCATACAAAAATTGATGAGGGAGAGAGGTTTGTTTTTCTCGTCTAAAATTTCCCCCTTTTATTAACAAAATATTTTTAAACTTTTAAATAAAACAAATGGCCTTCCATCTGAAGCTAATATTCTATAACTTTAATTGTGTTCAACCAACGTGCATCAATACATGTACACCAAAGCCATGTTACTTTCTAAAAATATACCTTCTTCCTGTAAAATTCAACCATTTAATCAAGCGCTCAAGTGACCTAGTCAACTATTTGTAAAAACCAGAAATGCTTGAACAGGTAAAATAGAATTTCCATATTTTCATGAAAATAATATCTACTGAAGCAGGGATATTTGACATATGGAGCAGTTCCAAAGGACACAGCAAATTCAATCTTAGCTTCAAGATTCTTTGAAAACACGTTTTCACAAATCAACCAAATGAGAAAAATATGTAGGATAACCTTATTGGAACAAAATACTTTATCAGGAATAAAGGAAAATAATTCATAAATCTATGGAATTAGTGTTGAACTAACCTTTATGATAATCTTCCGTTTTAATCGTTCAGGAGAAGGTAATTGGGAAAAGTCTAAATCTAATGGTTCTGTTAATAAATCAGCTGAAAATAGATAATACATAAGCATTCTATAATATATTTATGACATACAGAAGACTCTTGTTAACTCAAAATTTTTTATCTTAGTTCAAAGCTCTGGATATCTCAAAGTAATTTTTGGGTCCTTAGATAAGACTCCTGAAGGCTCTACTTGATAATCATTTTGGTGTAATTGTGCCAATTGCCCTTTCAAAAACAGACTGTGTTCATGACTGGCAATTACGCAAAACATACATGTACCTTGTTCACGACAGGCAATGACAAAAAACATGCCCTATTCTCAAATAAGATGACAATTTTTTAAAATCTTAAGTATGGCAACTAAAAAATGGGAAGAATTTACAAAATATAGAAAAGGAAATAAATAAAATTTTATTGATTATCCTGTATTTTAAGGTATCCGGACCATAATAGATCATGATCGAAAATTGTATCTCTTTTTGACCGCGAATGGCCGAACAAAACAATTTAAAGCTGGAATTTTGTATATATATTTTTCTCAAGTTGAAACACATTTTGTTGCTTATATGCAGAGTCTGTAAAAATAAGTTAGTTATATGGACATTTCCGAAGTTTACCGATAATTACCGAGGTCATTTCAATTGCATTGTATGGAACATCCGGGAACCTTTGATTAATCATGTGGTCATTTATGGTCCGGATACCTTAAGCACAAAAACTATGCCATCCTTATGGAAAGCAATATCATTACAATACCTGTACAACCCTTTAATGGGGCATACTCATACTATCAAAATTATTGGTAGTAGACACCCCCACTGAAATTAAATTTTACTCCACTTACTACTGGTATCTCAAACTTCCTTTTATCTCAGACTATTTTTTTCGGCAGTCCTTTTGCAATTAAACAGCTGAGATAATGATACAAACTGCACAAAACAATTAAAATTTTGTAAAACTCTTTTATGATCACTACCAATGACACTTTTGGTCACTTCTTGTTTTTCAGTTTTATTACCAACACTTCAGGTCACTTCTAGTTTTTCAGTTTGATTGCTAAGGATATTTAAATGTGAATAATGTTTCTAGTGATTGTGAAAAAAAATAACATTCACCATTTAGCAAAGATCTGGCTAAACTACAAGATTTATTCTTTGCTTACATCGTTGGTATCATTTTAGGATGGCAAGTGGGAAAATACAGAAAATGTAACATGGACTCTTTTTAACACATAATTCTGGGAATTTAAATGTTTCGAATTAAAAAAAAAAGTATTGCAATAAAACTCTAAAGAAAAGGGCTGCTGGCTATGGGGAAATTCAGTGCAGTTACGTAGTGCCAGATTGGAATTCTAATATGGTGTGCTGCTTTCCCTTTGCAAACAAGATGTACAGTGAGAATTCGCTCACTAGTGATACCCCCACTTTTCGATAAGGCCAAAAATTAAATGAACTCGTCAAACAGGAAGTTGATGTCGCCTTGGTCCCAAAATATATCCCACAAAATGGCATACCTATAGAAGGCTTATGACAAGTGGGTGTGATGAGTAGTTGCAGAGAAAAATGTGACGAAAAATTTTGTTACAGACGGATGCACAAACAGACGGAAGCACAAAGCTAAAACAGTATATCCCCCTCTCTGTTGGAACGGGGGTATAATAAACAGTATACCACCATCTCCGTTGTAGTGGGGGTATGATAAAGATGTATTAAAATTTTCCATTTATTATGGGTCATCATAGCTTTTTTTTAATCTTTTGAATCTCACCGTAGGAACTGTCAGAACGGGAAAATACTACAATTGTTTGGACTTTTATGCTCCAAAGTACAACAAAATCAAATGAAAAGTAAGTTTTATTGTTATCAAATTTATTGTTTATTTTTCTACTGTTTTCGATTTATTTTTCAGAAGTTCCAAAATCAAAATGGCCATCACATCAAAGGCTTGTGGTACCACTTCTTTTACGTAATTTCCATTTTTTGTCATATTAGAATCAAAATAATTCATTGGATCCATGTATTCATATTAGATTTTAATATGGGTAGCATTATTTGCTTAAAATTTACTCTCTGCTTGGGATAAAATTTTGATCAGACAATGTTACCCATATTAAAATTTCCAACAAATATATGGCTGCAATGAATTATTTCTCAAGTAAACTACTGCCCAGATTTTAACTGATTATTCTTATTGTGCTATGGTTTTGTCAGTAAATCTCATATTTACATGCATATTTAGGAATAATTTTACATAACATTTTTGAGGCATGTCATTGAAAGTATTCAAAAATTAATCTATGAAATAAAAAGATGCCTATTCTGTCTATACTTACTACCAAATGTATCTTTGAAGGCCATAGCCATGTTTCTCTGTTGACCTAGCCCACAATGGTTCTCTATCGATAAAATTAATGGATAACTGCAAATTGAAAAAAATTAAATAACTTTTAAAAAAATAAATTGCTTCATGTAATAATGGTTTCTGTTGCATAGGACCCATTTTAATATCATTACATTTAACCATACAGCACAAGTGTAAACAAATCCATACATTTTTTACATTTCTTTTTCAAATCAATACACCTATATTTTTTTTACACCATAAGACATATAAGTACCAAAAAAAGTAAACTGGCAAATCATTGAAAAATTAGAAGTTTTGTCTTTTAAATCCATCAGATTGACTTGGCTCAATTCACACACAATATACAATCTTGACTGAAATACACTAATAATTTGCACGCATTTGTGAATTAATGTGTTGTTCAGTCACCCATTGTATTTTTTTAGGCATTCGAATTTCAAGATTACTTATACCATAAAAAATATATTAGATATGACATGTTTTTAATTCATTTCCATTGGTTTATTAGATCACATGTTCAAAAAGATATATTCTGTATTTGTCTTTCTATTTATTAGTAAACCTGACTCTAAAAGAACATATGGACTTAATTTATCTTACAGACTTGGTGTTACTAAATTAAGAACAGGAAATCTTTTTACACAAGTAAAACTAAAGGAAGTTGTAGTTTCACTCTTGAATAAATGTATAATATAAAAAGTGTCATTTTCTTTAATTTTTATTATAGGAGCACTGTGACATTATCTGTCCTCCTATCAGTTAAGAATGGTTTTTTCCTATAAACAAAAGTAAATTTTGTGCACATATGTAATACATGTGTAACGACTTGTTCAATACAAATTGGAAGTATTATCACCCTGCCATGTACGTGTACAGTCATGTGTATATACATCATAGGGTGATAATATTTAGAACTTTGTCCTCAGTTGATATCACTCTACACTAAAAGTCCATGATTGATAAATAAACAAGATCATTATTCACAATTCATTAATAATAATGACCAGGTCATTATTAATCACACATTAGGCTTTGTAGCCTTTGTTGTTTTCACAGTGCTTCCATTACCCAATCAAATTCACAGATACTTAACAGAGGTATAATAAACATAAACACACGTAACATAGAAGGCACACAAAATAAATTACAAATAAAACTTACTCTGATGCTACCCATGCATGTTCTTTTATAGCTTGTATCACATCTAAGAATTTGATCTTTGAAGTCAGTGTGTGACCATGATAAATACTGGGGTAACTTTCGGGGCCATCCCAACAATCCACTGAAATAAAATATGTAACAAATTTGATAACACAAGAAAATCTCTGCTTATTGTGGCATTTACATGAAACTTGGCTATCTGATAATACATGTATTACTCAAGTTTCAGGACTATTTATTACCACACATGGGGACTATCACATAGGCACTTGATCCTCGTTACCTAGTTACATATTTGGTGGCCAGTGTGGGGATACAGATATACTTGGTAATATGGATATGAGGAAACTAAAACATTTTCTAGAAATGATACAATCTGATGACTAGAAAAGAACTATGTCCCCACCCACACTTGATAATAATTGTACAAAGTTGTTTTGTTAGGAGTGATTTTTTCAAAATGAAGTGTGTGTGTAAGACACAAATGATGCCCCCACCTGACCATAAGAAATTATAGACAATGCAGCTAGTACGAAAAAAATGACCAGGTCCAACAACCTGTCATTTCGAGAATATTTGAAAAAAATCAAAATCCTGTGGACATGCACACCTCCATTATGTGTATACACATCCTACAAAATATTAAGGCTGTAGCTCTAAAACTGTAAGAGGAGTTAGCTGGACAAACCATGTTCCCATTATGCACCTAGTACGAAAAAAACGACTAAGTCCAAGTACCTGTCCTTTTAAGAACATTTGAAAAAAATTTACATCCTCTGGGTATGCACACCTCCATTATGTGTATAAACATCCTACAAAATATTGAAGCTTTAGCTCAAAAATTGTAGGAGGTGATAGCCGGACAAACCATGTATCTATATCTGGACGAACGAACGGACAGACGCACGGACAGATAAGGGTAAATTAATATTCATCCCAACTGTTCGTTGCGGGGGCAAAAAAAAAATTTTACAAAAAATGATAAGATCTGAAGAAAATTACTTAAGTACAAGAAATGATAAGATCTAATGAAAAATACTTACGTACAAGAAATGATAAGATCTAATGAAAAATACTTACGTACAAGAAATGATAAGATCTGATGAAAAATACTTACAAGAAATGAAAATGTCTTAAGGAAAACTTTGGTAGGAAGTGATAAATTTAAATATAAGGAAATACTACTAAGTGTATAAAAAAATGGAATGAGATAAAAATATGATCATCTGAAGTTGATCTGTTATTACACCAATACTGGTGATGGAACAGCAAGATTGTTTGGTTAAAGAGACAAGCACTTGGGATGATATTTTATATTTTTAGAATCAGTAGTACATGTAATGAGCATACAATACAATAATGCTGATAATTAACATTGGTCTGTTTTAAAAATTATTTTAAGATATGTAAGTTTATACTTTAATATTAGACATTTTAAATGAAACATATCAAGCCATTGGCAAAATAATATTAATTCATCATTTTAAGACGTTTGTCTGCAGATAAAAACTTATATACAATTAAATTTTTACATATCAAAAATATTATTCAGTAATTATCCATATGTTCATATAAATTTCTTTTTAACAATGGTCACATATAACTCTGTTAGGATATGTTTTAACAAAATTTTATCTTGTAAATTACATGTATTTGTTCGTTTTCTATGCCTTTTTTGTGTTTGCTTTTTGTGGGTTTTTTTTTTTTTGTTGATTAATCTCTGTAACCTTGCAGCTGTGTCTTTCAATTCGAAGATGTGAAATAATTGACAGTTAGCAAATAAATCTATGGTCCTCTCAAATTTGTCTTGAGGTGAGAGATTTTTAAATGATTGAAGGCCTCAGTGTGATCATTAGATGAAGAACAGCAATAAAAGCCTTGCTTCCTTTATCCCGTTTTCGTCTTGTTTCTTCTGCAATGATTTATTGTCAAGACTTAATCTACCATATCTCTTCTTTCAAATTACATATATATTATTCTGCCATTTTTCACTTGTGTGTCACAATCACCAACATTTATATTTTAAATTAAAAAAACATCCCAAACATAATAATTTTCCTATTGTCAAAACCCTTTTCCACCTCTTAGTATTTAATAGTCGAAAAAATTTTTTATTAATTCAAGAAGACATCTTACATTCTATACAACGACAACCCATGCGTAAACATCTAACATAAGCATCTACCGATGATACACTGGAAACCTGGTCCCCTGTTAAGTACCTAAAATATAAAAAAACACATCTTGCATATCTATGTTTGAATCAATTGCTATATATACTTGGATATATATATATATAGGATTTCACATTTGTTTGGTAGTGATACAGTCTTTGTTCAAAGCCATGACCCCGTATTCTTATCTACTTCTTATTATATGGTTATTGCATAGAATACTGTATCTTTGGTATATCATTGGTATAGAATACTGTATCTTCGGTATATCTTTGGTATAGAATACTGTATCTTTGGTATATCTTTGGTATAGAATACTGTATCTTTGGTATATCTTTGGTATAGAATACTGTATCTTGGGTATATCTTTGGTATAGAATACTGTATCTTTGGCATAGAATACTGTATCTTCGGTATATCTTTGGTATAGAATACTGTATCTTTGGTATACCTTTGGTATAGAATACTGTATCTTCGGTATATCTTTGGTATAAAATACTGTATCTTTGGTATATCTTTGGTATAGAATACTGTATCTTTGGTATATCTTTGGTATAGAATACTGTATCTTCGGTATATCTTTGGTATAGAATACTGTATCTTCGGTATATCTTTGGTATAGAATACTGTATCTTCGGTATATCTTTGGTATAAAATACTGTATCTTCAGTATATCTTTGGTATAGAATACTGTATCTTCAGTATATCTTTGGTATATCTTCAGTATATCTTTGGTATAGAATACTGTATCTTCAGGAATAGAATACTATGTTTATTTGGGGTTTGTTGTAAATTTTTTAAATTTTTGACCTAAGTGTATATAAGGCCAATTAGTACTTTTTTATAGTTTGGGATGATCTTCCTTGTTAAGGAACTGGTTGAAAATAGTGCTAGTCCAACGCAAGGACTTGTGTTTTTATCAACCAGCAATCATATTTCGTGATGGTTAAACCCCGGCTGATTTTCATCTTGTGCCCATCACTTACGATGTCTGAATCAGAGATCGCTTTTTATTGACAGCTAATATCACCTCAGCAATAGGGACAATGCTATTAATCAATTGCATATAACCTTCTTGTCTAGTACTTTGACCTATGAGACTAGAAAGTTTTCAGAATTGAAATGCCCTGGGTTAGTAAGCTCATCATGAATAGGCTCCAAAACTTTTCACCGTAAATAAACGGGAAAAGAAATAAATTTACATAATGCATTGATAGCATGAGTGGCTTACAGGTCAAAGTAGTTTGTTCTAAATGATAACTAGCCTGTCAATGCTGAGGATGTGAACTTGAATCCAACCGAAGTTAAGGTGTGTTTGACTAGTACTCCAATCTGAATTGACAAATATATATATTTGCAATGTACATGTGGTAAAACTTTAAGAATAATTTGCTGAACCTTAAGAGGAGATCACTTACGTATTATGTGATGAAGCTATCCAATAATGAGAAAGTGGGTGGTCCATTTTTTGATTGACACTATCATAACTACTGTCCCATATAGAATTAGCATTTGAAAACAAATAATCCTCAAACTGAAAAAAAAAATATTACATGTATATTTGAAACTAACATCTGAAAATTTTTGCACAACTTTAACAAATAAATTTAATTGAAAATCATCATTAATAAACTTCTCACAGTAGATATATTTAATTTTATATTCAAATAGTGCTTGCAAAGAAATTAATTTAATTAAACCAATTTATCAAAGACTGTAATAATAATAATGTGAACATCCCTTTAGTATTTGTTTTAAAGTACATGTATTTAATTTTACCTCATTTTCTTTAAAAAATATATTCCCTTTGTGTCTCACTGCATCATCTACAAATTCTACCATTACTTCCTTTACTTTGTTCAAATCATCACCAAATAGGTCCTGAAAACAAATCAATGAGTAAATTATTAATTTTCAGTGTCAGAGTTTTATTCATGGCTATTGTAGTTTTCTGCACTGGTGTTTTTTTTAAGATTATTTTTTTCTTCTTTTTTTTTAAATCAATATTTTTTGACACTATATGTTGGTCAATATTATTGTCTACAATTGCATAAACAAGAGGCTCCCAGGAGCCTGAATCGCTCACCTGGTCCTTAAGCTTTAAGGGAGTCTTTCAAGTACAAATTTAAAAAAAAAATCAAGAAAAAGCGCAATAACTCCTACATGGGTGGTTACATCTTCTTCAAAATTTCAAAGCAGGTAGATCTTGAGGTGTTGAACACTTTAGCTTCCCATCAGAATTTTGATATCTGTCACCATTTTTGAGTTATTTGCAAAAAACTGCAATTTACCCCTATGTTCTATTTTTAGCCGTGGCAGCCATGTTTTTTTACAAATCAAAAATCCAAACGATAGTTTAGTAGCACTCATGCCAAGGAACAACTACACTAAGTTTGGTTGCAATTAAACTTATGGTGTAAGAGGAGTTAACGATTTTATTACAATGAATAAAGACTGCAAAAATGGTCAATTTTGACGATCTAAGGGGAATAACTCCTAAAAGGAACGAACCTACAACTTCGATCCTGTTACAAATTTTGTAGATCTTTGTGTGCCTAACAATATGAAATTTAAATTTTTCAAATTTCCTTTATAGTATCCAAGATATTGAGCTTAATAAGTGCAAAATTTGGAAAAAATGCAGAAAAAGGGCAATAACTCCTACATGGGTCGTTGGATCTTCTTCAAAATTTCAGGGCAGGTAGATCTTGAGGTGCTGAACACTTTTACCCAATGCCAGAATTTTGATATCTGTTATGGTTTTTGAGTTATTTGCAAAAAACTGCAATTTACCCCTATGTTCTATTTTTAGCCATGACGGCCATGTTTTTTTACGAATCAAAAATCCAAACGATAATTTTGTACACATAATGCCACTAAACAAATGTACCAAGTTTGGTAGCAATTGGACTTATGGTGTCGGACAAGTTAACGTTTGAAAAATTGTTAACAGACGACGACGACGATGACGACGACGACGGACGCCAAGTGATGGTAAAAGCTCACATGGACCTTTGGTCCAGGTGAGCTAAAAAAGCATGCCTGATAAACACACTGGCATTTTGTCTTAAAAAGTTAAAATAGCATCACTAATATCAAGCAATTAAAAGATGGATTGATGAATTGTTGTTTAATGTCCAGTGGCAGCCAGGTGCATATCAGGACGAGAACATGTTGAAATGATAATGAATATGATCCCTGCTTTGTACTAGATCAACACACTGAGCCGGATTTTTAATGTGCTAGCTCACAAGGTAACTGTCCGTAGGAGGACATATCACCCAACTCTGACACATTATACTGAATCTAAGCCGACCAGTAGATCTGTGTTCTTACACTTAGATGTCGCTTGCTTGGCGGAGAGGCAGCAAATACTAATTTTAATGCCTTTGGTTTGACCCGGCATGGGATCAAACCCGTGACCTTCCGCACTCCAGGCAAGTATGCTACATTAAGACCACAGAGGTGGTTAGCAATTAAAAGAGATGAAGGGTGAAAATACTGATTACATAATTTTACCTTCTGTTCATTTACTAGGAACTGTTGAAATTTGTTTGGTGGTATAACCCTGGAAAAAAATTATTAAAAATTATTGCATCTTCATTACGTGAATTTTATCCAAATTGAATAGCTTAAATATGACACTTTTCATGTTTATTAAATATCTAAAGATTTAAAACTTTAAAAAACCAAATTTTTTAAGTAGAAAAACCTGATACAAATTTGGTTTTGATCAATGGCTATAAGCACTTTAAAACTATTTATATATTACACACAGTACTGTTTTCTTTAATGTCTAATGGTGTATAGATATTGTATTTCTTAATTTTAAGATGAATATATGAAGCTGTTTCTATTTTAATCAATAAACATGCCACATGTATATTTCTATTTTTAATATACATATATAAACAATCTTTACAAGTACTTTTTACTCATTCAAAAGTGTCCTGTTAACATTAACCTCAACTTTGTCCTTGGTCGATATCCATTCAAACATGTATTGACATTGTTGGAAGTTTGTATGTGATAAATATCCCATATTTTCACAGTATATATTACCTTTTATTTTGCTGATTTTCTCCATAGCCATTTAGATAACCATCTATAACCTGAAAAGAAACAAACCAAGACTAGAGTGGGAAATTTTTACAAGATCTTAGTAACCTAAAACAGATAATCACAAAAAAATATCTGAAAACTAGATATACAGTGAGCCATGTTCAAACAGAATATTACACCACATTCACTTCCAAAACCTCCCTCTCCTCCTTCAACATGTATATACATACAATACAATGTACTCAGAAATGTTTTGCTTGTGACTTCTTTTCACTAAAATGGTCACATTTCTGCACAAATATCAGTAACCATACTTTTGCAGACATTCCTTCCATCTTTATAACTACAGTCGAATCTCGTTATCTCGAAGTCGTTTGGACCGCAAAAATTTGTTCGAGATAGACGAAATTCGACTTAACAGGAGCTGCTCAAGTGCAATGTATAACATTTGGGACTACAGACGAAATTTGACACATCCGGAAATTCGACTTAAGTGTGTTCAAGATAACCAGAGTCAACTGTATTTACATTGTATTAAAAACATTTCTATAACTATTATCTGAAATTTCTTTACATCAAACTCCAGCTACCTAAAATTATTGTTGATTGTCCATTCAACTTTGAAATAACAAGAGTCCACATGTTTTATTTACAGTCAACTCTCGTTATCTCGATCTCTTATATCTAAAATATTCCTGTTATCTCAAAGTAATAATGCATTGGTAAAAAGAAATAACAAAAATCCTGGTATTTCAAACAATATCCGACAGATCCATGAAGATATCAATTGTCAACTGTATTTATATAATTTTTTTTTAAATCTTAAAAAACGAGTTTTCATTATCTAATTTGAATCAAGACACTTTATCTCATCTTCTTCTATGTAAGGCATAATTTAATCAAATTTTTATCCCCCAAAAAATACATTTACTATTTCTGTGTTCATTATCAAAGTGCATACGTAGAGGAACACAAGATAAAATTCTACGGTAAAATTTAATGGAAATTTACCTAAGTGGAATTTTGATAAATATACAATACATAGCCATTGTGGGAAAATATCAAATTTATTTGGGCGAGCTTTAGAAACATGAGAACAGGCAAGATTTAGCAAGCCTTTTCCCCATGTTTTGCAGCGAGCCCAAATAAATTTTATATTTTCCGACAGTTACTTTGTATTGTCTTTATCCCGCAATCCCCTTCAGAAGCGTAAAATGACTTAAAATTACATTTTAAGTTGAAATCCAACTGCATTGAAAACGTGGGAAATGGCACCACGTCATCTGGTACATTTACTACGCTCTTCACGCTCTTCATGTAAACAATTACTAGTAGACTTTATTAGGGCATTAACCTAATACGACTAAAGTTTATTCCACTCCGGTATTAGAACAGAATTGGCTTGATTGTAGGATATAAATTAACAATACTGTTTCATTCTATTGATATCAAAGATTATTGCTGTTTTGTAAAATTGTTCTTTTGATTTTTCCACTTAATTTCAAATATCAAGGCAACTGTCTTGATAAATATAGATTCTACAACTATGAAATTTTCGAGGCTTGTCCGAGCAGTTTAAAAAAATGAAAATTTAATTATCGAGAGAGGCTAAATTTCATAATTAATGCATCAAGAGCTCTAGATTTCTCTAATGAAATGTAAAACTCTGAGAGTCTTAAGAACATTTTTTTTCCCGGGAAATTTCACAAGCATCAATTATCAGAATTTATCAAACAGGTCAAGAGATGTATAAATGTGCACAGAATTAGAGAAAGAAAAATCTCAACCTTGACCACTTTGGATACATTGAACAATGAACCTTAATGTTACTACTAATACATACTGACCTTTACAAATCTCAATTTAATGAACAGTTTTCATGAAATCTGAAGCAGGTCACCATTTGTTTTTATTATCTTTCACTATATCATTACAAAAATAGGACAATGAAAAAGTTTAAAACGGGAACAGAAGGGCTCTATGGCAATGGAATTTAGGCCATACAAAAAACATATTAATACAGTCTCAGACAAATGTTTGAAAAATTTGTTGACACACCGATCTAGAGGCACATTTTTATCATAAAGTGACTAGAAATGCTAAATATTTCACTGACACCTACAAAAATCAATACCAGAAGAAGATTACAGAATGTACTGATTATTTGTAAATAAAAATGGTTGAGAAGCCAGGGGTTTATCCAGGGTTATTGGGAATGGTTGTTTTTGGCCTATTTTGGGAAAAATTTTGGTCAATTGGGAACAAAAATTAGAGGTGTAAGTTAACATTTTTGGGAATTCTGCATGATTTTAAAATAATTTTCATTGGGAACGGGTCCTTTACCGGACCCAGCTGAATGGTAGAAAAATCCATGGAAGCTTATAATTTTTTTTTGCTTTATTATTAATTTTATTTGACCTTTGTTTTGACACTACAATGTACATTTAATGATCTGAATTTCATTTAATTAAGGGGTTCCCAATTAGTACTTAAAACAAAAAATATATATACAAACCCATGGAACATGAACAATTCTCTGAAACAGCATGATGAAATACTGGTATGGTATGGAGTCTGAATTTCTCGACACCTCCATGAATTTGTCCCTCAGATCTTTGTTGTTTATTTTACAATTTATCTTCTGCATCCATGCTTTGAAATTTTTCAGTGTAACCCTGGTGGAAGATTAAATGTATCATGAATGGGAAAAATAAACTATCGGTAAATAACATAGAATTGAAAAACAGAGGGCATTCAATTGATCATAAATACTTTAATTCTGTTACATTTTGTTTGTTCTACTTATAGTGTTGATTTGCAGAGTTCATATTCAGATTTTTTCAATTCCAGATATCCAATCTCTCATAAAAAATATTTAAATTAATCAGGCTGACTTACGTGTCGGCTCCACTTCTCTCCATCATATAGAATTCTCTTCTTAACCATCTGAAAAAGAAAATTTGTATGTTATGCACTTAATCTACTTAAATGTTTGATAATTTTCCCTGTTCCAAATTCCCAATCAACTGGAAAAATTGCATCATCCTTCATCTTTATTATGTTTCAATGTGATGGAGATATATACTCCTTTTAGTTTTCATTAACCTAGGTTTTCCAACAAGAAAAACCAATCTTCTGGCAATGTATGTTGTACAGACACGTGGTCGATTGGGTAGTACATCACATGGGCAGTTTATTCTAAAGTGATGACAAAAAACGTGGCAGGTGCCGTTAATTTGACAGTACATTTCTTGTTTCATACATTTGTATTCATTGTATATATATTTTTATTTAATATTACATGTATTTTATATTTTATAAAACAAATTAAAATTCTATGTAGTGTTTGAAGTTAAGGACATAAAAGAGAATTAACCTTGAATCCTATAATGCTGTACCCACTGTTTCCAACTACCCAGTAATAAATGTCAATGTTCAAATTAAGATTTAAGGGTAGAACATCACGTTTTTTGGACCTTAGTGATGTTTAATGTATGAAAAGGACAGACACGATGATGTCAACATAAAATAAATATGAAATAATATCCTTTTGAATGGTTTTGTTGTTTCTGTTCCTCATCGTTTCTATCTTCCACTAATTATCTTAGTTTAATTTAGTATCAGTGACAAGTTTTTCACAGAATTTGTGTCATTTTATTTAGAGGGCAAAGGCAAGCACCTGAAAGGCCATTGAGGGCATTCCTCTCATCTATTTTCGGCTATATGGAAGACTGTATGTGTAATAAATAATTAAAAACAGATACATTTTGTAACTTGCAGGTCTTTATCTAGTTATATCAGAGACAATTTTTAATTATTTATTTAACTAAAATAAAAATGTCAAAAGTCAAATCTTTCCTACCTTTCCAACTGAATTTGATATGAAGCATTTTTGGCAGACTCTTCCAACTTTTTTAAACCAAACTTCCAAGTTCTGTATTCCTCTAAATTTGATGCTGAAATATAAAGTAAAAACAGAATAACAGCATAATTATTAGTAAAAACATACATATAGATTATATATATTGAATTCTGAAGGCCAAAATACCATTTCCTGTAACCTCCAAAATTCGAAATACCAGAGGCTCTATGGAGCCTGAATCACTCAACTGGATTTTAGGTGACCACAACTGACAAAGCGCTTCTAGATAAGATCTGTAAGGAATTGTTTCAGGTGCCCAGGGTGGGCCTAATCTAGGATTTTGAAGAGGGAGAAGTGACTTCTCCTTCCAGGATGGATTAGGGAGAAGTTGTCATTTTTTCTGGAGAAGTTGACTTTAATTCACCATAGCGGTTGCACTTTTTTGTGTGTCTGTTTTCAATGAAATGGCCAAGAGCATAGGCATTGCCTTTTTTAGCGGCTAGACAAATTTCACAGTGCCAAAGACCTTTTGGGTCTTCCTTATACCAATCAAAGCTCATAACTTTACAAAACTGCCTAGCACTTCTAGATAAGATATGTAAAAATTCTTCCCGTGTCCAATGTTAAACTAAGTCCAGTTGTGGCAGTTATGGTCTAATGTAAAACTAATCCGGCTGTCGTGACCATCTTGAATTTCAGATTACCATAAGAAAACATAACTATTGTAGAGGTTCATCCAATGCTTGTTCATACACAAAAATATTTCAATTGGTATAGTAATTTCTGACAAGAATACTTTTGTACAAATTTCCCATAGAGTTCGATGTTAAACTAAATCCGGTTGTGGCAACCATCTCGAATCCCGATCGGCACAAAAACTATAAATTTGTATTGGTGTCAACCAATGCCTATTCATATATAAAAATATTTCAATTGGCTTGGTAGTTTCTGACAAGAGGACCTTTGTATAAATTTCACATAGGGTTCAATGTTAATCCAAGTCTGGTTGTGGCGGCCATATTGATTTTCCGATCTGCACATAAAATATAAATTTTGTAGTGGTCTTTCAAATGATCATTATAACATCAAAAATATTTCAATTGGCTTTGCAATTTCTGACAAGAAGACATTTGTACAGAATTCCCCCATAGGCTCCATTGTTAAACTAAGTAAGGCTGTGGCGGCCATCTTGAATTTCTGATCGGCACAAAAAACATATATTTTGTAGAGGTTCATCCAAGGATCATTCATTCAACAAATCAATTCAATTGGCGCAGTAGTTTTTGACAAGAAGAGCTTTGAAGTAAGTCCAATCAGAATGAATTATCTGCCTCTGGTAGCCATGCTGAATGTCCAATCGGCATAAAAAACATAAGTTTTGTACAAAACTATCCAATTAACATTCCTGCCAAGTGTGGTTCAATTTGGACAGGTGGTTTCATAGAAGATGATGAAAATGTAAAATGTGGACGGACAATGGACAGAAAGTGATGGCAAAAGCTCACATGGCCTTTTGGGAAATTCTGAAAGAGGACCATCTAAGGACCATTGCTCCCAAGTCTAGTTCTAATTGGCTCAGTGGTTTCAGACAAGCAGATTTTTGAGTGAATTTCCAATAGGGTCCTATGTTAAACTAAGTTCAGCTGTGGCGGCCATCTTGGTTCACAGTCCATGAAATCGGACACATTTCTGAAAGTGGACCTCCTAAGGACCAATACTGCGTTAGTCTGGTTCCAATTGGTTTAGTTGTTTCAGTTAAGAAGATTTTTCAATGAATTTTCCCATAGGGCTCTATGTTAAACTAATTTCAACTGTGGCAGCCATCTTGCCTAACAATCCGGGTCATCGAACATATTTCTGAAAGAGAACCTCCTAAGGACCATTACTGCAAACTTTGGTTTCAATTGGCCTTGTAGTTTCATAGAAGATGTTTTACATTCAAACCCCTCCGTTTTCTATTTTTAGTAACAGCAGCCATGTCGGTTGGAAGTCAGGGATGCAGGACAAATTTTGGAAGGGGGCCACCCAAGGACCATTCCACCAAAGTTTGGTCTCAATTGGCCCAGTGGTTTCAGGTTTCAGGAGATCTTTAAAGGAAAGTTTACGCTGGATGCCGTCTTTAAAGGGCAAAAACTCCTATAAGGGGTCAATCAATGATTTTGGTCATGTTGACTTATTTGTAGATCTTACTTTGTTGAACTTTTTTGCTGCTTACCGTTTGTCTTTATCTATAATACATTTGTAATATTTAAGTTAATAACCTAAAACTGTAAAATTTCCTTAAAATTAACAATTCAGGGGCAATAACCCAACAAAGGGTTGACCAATTCTTCTGAAAATTTAATGCCAGGTAGATCTTGACTTGATGAACATTTTTACCCCATCAGTTTTGCTCTAAATGCTTTAGTTTTTGAGATATAAGACAAAAACTGTAGTTTACTCCTATGTTCTATTTTTAGCCATTTTGGTTTGCAGGCGACAGACGACGGACAACAACGGACGCCAAGTGATGAGAATAGCTCACCTGACCCAATGGTCTTAAAAATCATATAAAAATTTAAAATGTTACACCAAAATTATTGAAAAACCCTTAATGACCCCCAGAAAAAAAACAGGAGGGACCAGATTTCCCAAAATCAATCCCAACCTTTATTTCTTATGGGAGACCAAAATATAAAGATATGTTCAATAGAACAAAAGTAAATGAACGGAAACAGTCTACGTACGATGTCACCAAAGACGACAGGGTCATACAATAATATGACCACCAATATTTGTGGTCTTATAAAAATGGGAGATTATACATTGAAACAGACCTTGAATGCTTCCATATGCATAAAATTCTCATAAAACAGGAAGTCCAATTTTGATTTTTTTTTTTCAAAACATCTTATTGTTCTGTTCAAATCATAATAGCTGACTTTATGATATACCTTATACAACTATACCTACATATAGACTTGATCTGATTACAAAAATGATGCACATTGTCGTAGTAGAATCATTTAATAGAATTATTTTTTAATTAAATTTATATTTCATTCATTGTTACATGTTATTTAGTCATAAAAATTTCAACAAATTTTTTAGGCCTTGAATTATCTACTTGTCCCTTCAAGTACTTTCAAGGACATGTTTGATCCCTGTGCAAGATTGCATATATTTACTTCCTAAGAATTTTCACAGAAACCGACCGACTGGTCAGTAAAATTTAGGAGATATTCATGTATAACTTCTGTCAATTGAAATTCCCTTACGACTGTACAAATTTTTACACGATGCTAAATTTCAAACTTACAATGTATGTACATGTAGTTCATTAAAAATTTCTTCAATTTGCATGATGAATAATGTGAGTGTTGAATCCCATTGCTTACAATAAACTTTTTTTAAAAAAAAAAACCCTTAACCTGGAAATATTTTCAATTCACTTGTTAGTTAAATTATTACCATCTCCCTATTTTCATTTCATGTGTTCATTTTATATTGCCAGTTGAAGCATAATAACATACTTATAACACATTGTAGTTATACACGTAATAACCGTGTGTGTACCTACCAACAACAGACAAGGTCTTAAGTTTGAATTCTGATCCATAGAAAATTACAAAACAAAGAGCATTGTCTATTTTTCTTGCATCGTCTGCCCATCTTTCAAAATCTTTTGAGTTTTTTCCTTCTCGAACCTCTCGGACTTCCTTCAGATTTACTGGAAAAAAAGATAACAACATTGATCTACATGTAAATACGTGTACAGTAAAGCAAATGAAGTTATAACATTAAGTACTGATTTTTCTAATTTTCCATTTTATGATTTCCAAATGAAGAACAGTAACAAAAATATGTTCTTCTTTTCTAAATTCAGGTCTAGGACAAAGATTTAATCATTTATATAACTGCTTATAAAAATAAATGTATATTTTGCTTTTTGGTGTTTACAATAGGGTTGATGCTAAATGTTTCACTCTTTTTCCTGTTAAATAGAAATTGCCTGACTTTTGGCCAGGCTGAACATTCTGTACACAAAGGGAATTCTAAATTAACTACTTTTATTATTTCTAATTTCAAATTTGTTCTTTTTATATGTTCATCTCATGCAAACACTTAACATAGAATACAATTTTTAGTTATGTAGGGTTAAAACTTAATACTACCGTATGTAAACCTCATTTCTCATAATTTAAGGACCTTGATCAATTTAAATGGTCTAATTACTAGGCTGCCAGATATAATTAGCTCAATCATAACTAAAACAAATTATTGATCTTAAATGTTTCTTTTCCATCATGTCTTGACCAGAAACAGAAATATTAGATGTATGGAATTTTCAAAATATAAGGGACAGATCTCTTCTTCTGAATTTTAAAAAAAAATAGGTACACTGTAGTACATGTACATCCCTGGGTTGCCACAAATATGCATATACATGTAGTAAATGATAAATATTTATACTGACAGTTTTATACATTTTATGATTAGTACAAGTTATTAATTTCACATTTTTGTCTTTTCAACTCTAGTATAGATTCAGAATCATAACTTAAATCTGAATATAATAATCTTTACCAAGAACGGTAAAATTTTTATATTTTCTTGAATGACTCAACAAGGTTATTATTACAAGTCGACCAACAAAAAATGTCTGACTATTCTAGCAATTTATTCTTTCAAAATGCCAAAAATTCCATTCCAATTTTGTAAACTAACAATAATACCTTGAGTTCATCCAACCTGACACCAAAAAACCAAGTAAATGGGAGGATTTTCAATTTATTGATATTTCAGAAGTAAAAATGGTAAAAAACAAAATTTATACTATAAAATGTACTGTAGTAAGAAATAACACAAAAATACAAAAAAAACATATTTTCAGTTTGGTTTCTTGAAACAGTCATGTAAATAAATGAAAAAAGCTTAACTTTAATGAAAATCTTTTTTTTGACTCAGGCAAGGTAAAAATCTACAAATATATACTAATTTCATTATATGTAAAATTCAAATTAAAATTCCCAAAATCTACTAGTGACCGTATAAAATATTAATCACGAATGCACATTGTTCTTCATATGGATATCATAAATGATCAGCAAAAAGCTATATATGGATCACACATAACACTTTTAAAAACAAATGTTCAGCTAATGATACAAACAATGGTCAAGCAGCTTCTGAAAAATCAATGGATTTCTTGTAAACAATCTTGATAGGTAACCTGATCTGTAAACAAGTTCAGTTTAATGGAACAAAACAAATGTAATGTTTAGCTGTAATGCATGTACTGGTACCAGTATATACTGGAAAAATTTTAAAACCTGCAAATTAATATAAGTTAAAACCAGAGGCTCCCAGAGGCATGTATCGCACTGTCTATTACATATAGCGACCAGTTCCTACTGGGTTAAAAGTTCAGCTGTGGTGGCCATCTTGGTTGATAGTCTGAGTCAACAGACACAATTTTGAAAGAGGACCATCTAAGGACCATTGCTGCTAAGTTTGGTTCCAACCTCTCAGTAGTTTCAGACATGAAGATATTTTAATGAATTTTCCATAGGGTCCTATGTTAAATTATGTTCGGCTGTTTGGTTGACAGTCAAGGTCATCTTTGTCGATGTTCCCGTTCACTGGACACATTTCTAAAAGAGGACCATCTATTATATACAAGGACCATTGCTGCTAAGTTTGGCTGCAATTGGCTTAGTAGTTTCAGACAAAAAAATTTTTAAATGAGTTTCCCATAGGGTCCTATGTTAAACTAAGTTCGGCTCTGGCTGCCATCTTGGTCGGAGGTCTGGGACATCAGACATAAATATGAAAGAGGACCACCTTATGACCATTCCACCACAGTTTGGTTCTAATTGGGCAAGTAGTTTCAGACAAGATTTTTTAATGAATTTTCCCTTGTTTCCAATGTTAAACTATGTTCAGCTGTGGCGGCCATCTAGGTTGATGGTGTGATTCATCTGACACAATTCTAAAAGAAGACCATCTAGGGCCCATTGCTGCTAAGTTTGGTTGCAATTGGCTCAGTACTTTCAGACAAGAAGATATTTAAATGAGTTTCCCATAGGGTCCTATGTTAAACTAAGTTCGGCTGTGGCTACCATCTTGGTTGCTCCTCCGGTTCATTGGACATAATTCTGAAAGAGGACCAACTAAGGACCATCCTGGTCAGAGGTTGGGGCCATCAGACATAATTTTGAAAGAGGACCACCTTATGACAATTCCACCACACTTTGGTTCTAATTGGGCAAGTAGTTTCAGACAAGAAAATTTTTTAATGAGGGAATTTTCCCTTGGGTCCAATGTTAAACTATGTTCGGCTGTGGCGGCCAACTTGGTTGTTGGGGCAGTACATTGGACACAATTCTAAAAGAGGACCATGTAAGGACCATTGCTGCTAAGTTTGGTTGCAATTGGCACAGTAGTTTCAGACAAGAAGATTTTTAAATGAATTTCCCATAGGGTCCTATGTTTAACTAAGTTTGGCTGTGGTGGCCATCTTGGTTGGAGGTTGGGGCCATCAGACACACTTTTGAAAGAGGACCACCTTATGACCATTCCACCACAGTTTGGCAAGTATTTTCAGACAAGAAGATTTTTTAATTAATTTTCCCATAGGGTCCATTGTTAAACTATGTTCGGCTGTGGCGTCCATCTTGGTTAATGGTCCAGTTCATTAATAATAGGATGAGAAATCTGATTATATTGATACATTTTATGTTATTGGGTGGACTGACAGGGGTTGGTGGCTCCCCCATCTTAGAATCTGCCAGCAAATTATTTCTGTATCTTTGAAAACGCACAAAATATCAGAAAATTTAGACATGCACCTTTCTCCTAATGCAAACATGACTTAAATAGGCTAATGATTTTGGTGCTTCTAAACATAGTCTGGTGGACAATTGTTCACCTTTCCTGTTATCCATTTATTTTTTATAAATATATATATATATATATATAATAAAAACTATAACACAAGTTTCCATACGTATCGGCCATTACGGCCTTCTTATTGGAATTAAATTACAACATTAAAACAACAATTAAATCGCTTGGATACATACATTGTACGTATGGAAACTTGTGTTATATTTTTTATTATAATCTGATATATTTCTACCAGTCACTACCGGACTCTGTTTTCAACATTTTCTGATTTCAAAATTGCAAATAATATAAATGATATATTTATATACAAATGTTTATTGCATGCAGCCTTGAATTTGCATAAAGAATGTTAATTATATACATTTAAATGTATATATGTATGAGAATAAATGCCAAAAAAAGTCTTTACAGTTTCAATAAAGATAATGAATGGTCATTGATTAGAAATACATGAAAAGTTAACGCTGAATGAAAACACATGGAAAAGTACTTGCTAACTAACTTAAAATATAATCACCTATATCAACTGCATTATTAGAATATGTAGTTATTATTTCTATATATAATGTCATCATAAATTTCTATCAGTGCAAGTAATTGAAAAAGTTGAAATTTTAAATCCTTGCAAGTACAAGCATTTAAAATGCACATATGACCTACATATGACACAAATGAGGAAGAAAAATTTTCAGTTAATTTATGACATTTAAATACATCTGGCAACCAGGACTGTAATTTATAATATTCTGATATCAAAATAAACAAATAATCATATTGTCTTTACATATTCTTGTCACAAACAATTTTATTATCAATAATTATAGAATAAATATTGTTATCTTACATTTAATAAAATATTATCAGGTATTTTATTAAACGTTTAAGGGAATATGATACAGTAGCAGGGGGGGGGGGGGGGGGGGGTAATGATTTCACCAAGAGATCCCCATTGTGACGTTGTAGTATCTCTAAAGAAAAGCCCTGAAATTTGAGGTTCTTCTTAAATATCTCCATAATAAGCACATGGACCCCCACTTTTTTCTTTTGCAAACAGATGACCATTACTTCAATATAATTATACTAAAATTTCAAGAAAAATTCAATGGTGACTTTTTTACAATACTGAAATTCATATTTATTTTTACATAGTTTTCCTAAATGGATAACCCACACTTTAATTTATGTATAGTTCATGTGAACGAATAATAAAGTTTGCCCATACAATGAGGAACATTTTACAAACAAGAGTGGACACACTACATGTCTTGCATGAGTATGCACATGGACACAGAATAATGATTATCAGATACCCAACATTTTGCAAAAGAAATTTAGGTCAAGGTCAAAAGGCAGGTATCATATCAACATGTATCCACTATTAAGAACTATCTATTGACCAAATATGGTGGGTCTATGTATTAAAGATGCTGAGAAATGGACCTAATCTCGAAATGTGACAAAGTCACTCAAGCATGCAATTGAGGTCAAAGTGCAGAGACAGGTGTCAGACTTGCATGTAGCCACTAAGAACTATCTATAGACCAAACACGTATGAGTCTAGGTATTACAGTTGCTGAAAAAATGACTGAAGAAATTTGGATGAAAGTCACTCAACCATGAAATTGAGGTCAAGATCCAGAGACGTGTCAGACTGGCATGTTCCCACCAAAAACTGTCAACAGACCAAATACAGTAGATCTAGGTATTACATTTGTTGAAAAATGGACTTAACCATGAAAAATTGAGGTCAAGGTCCCAAGCAAGGTGTCAGACTGGCATATACCCAGCAAGTTTCTGAGAAATGGACATAACCACAAAAAAGTGACAAAGTCAATCAAGCATGAAATTGAGGTCAAGGTCCCAAGCCAGGTGTCAGACTGGCATGTACCCACCAAGAACTATGTATTGACCAAATATGGTGGGTATTACAGTTGCTGTGAAATGGATATAACCTTGAAACTTGGATGCAGATTTTAAATTCATGTTTATGAAGTCAAAGAACCATGAAAATGAGGTCAGGGTCATAAGACAAGTATACTACGGCAAACCTTATACGATAAGCTACCTTGTGGACCATAAATCATAATTGTAGGTATTACATGTGCAAAGTTATTAAAAGTTTTACAAAAGTTTACACTGCGTTCGTCGCCGCCGGAAAGTAATACCGCCAGCACTTTTCGTCGCAGGCAAGACAAAAACCACAAAAAAAAAGAGTTATTTCCTTGCAAAGTTATAAGGTTGTGTGAACGACTCGAAAATGCAAAATAGTGTGGTTGGGATAAAAATGCATAAAATTTACCGCAATTTAAGTTAATAATGACTGGAAAGTTATATCATGAATGTACTTTTTTCTTTTGATATTGTGAAAGTGCATAGCAAGGAGACACTTATGTATAAATTTCAAGACAATGTCACTGACACATCCTTACTGTGTCGTATTCCCTATTAATAAGAGAATAAATTATTTTAACACTTTATAAAACTTATACTTTTGAGAATTCAAAGGAAGGTTTTGAAACTTGTATGTAACTGATATAAGAAAAAATACTTGTAAAGAAATTAATCCAATCTTACTGCATAATAAGTTAAGTTTAGGGTAATTCTTGAATATCTACTAATCAGGCCTTAAATAGCCATATTCCAGGTACATGTAACATCAACACTGCCTGAGGTACACATGTAAATGGCTAATGAATTCAACAGAATTCTGCAACTTATCAACTGAAATATTCAGTTAAAACACAAATGTAGTCATTGTTAAAGCCATGACAATGGTGGGGATGACACACTTGAAGACTGATAGTCCACTGGCGTTATTAATGGCATTGCATTACAGTGGTAGTAAAGTAAACTCGGACAAAAATTGATTTTCCTTGCTACCAAAAGTTTCTAAAACTTGTAAAAACATTTAATCAAACTGGCATAAATAGGATGATATCACAAATCAAAATTAAAGAACCTTTGTGAGCACGCTCACATACCCCACGTCTTCATATTGTCACTGGAGAAACAAAATCTCACTTCACAAGTAAAATGAACAAAATCAAATCCTTACCTTCACATATTTATCCTAATTTGAATGGCAGCATGTTGGGAATATGGAATAGGGATTACTCTAGCATCGTATACTTTGTCTTTTAGTATATACATATGGTCAATACAGGAGCCAGAAATATGAGTAGGTGAATGCACAACTTGACAGAAATCTTTTGTAGCCAATGCTTTTATTAAAAAAAAAATTGAATCGCAATTTCCTGTCAATATGCACATCTACATGTACGTAGTATGTCCTTATTATCTGAAAAGGTTTCATGAAATTCTGTTGTGTGGTTTGAGAGGAGTTGCGATGACAAACTGTTGCAGTAGTACATTAAAGTAAATAAGTTCAAAGGGGCATAACTCCTAGAAAAAAAACTGAATCGAAATTTCCTGCTGATATGCACAACTACATATAGTATGTCCTTATTATCTAAAAAGGTTTCATGAAATTCTGTTGTGTGGTTTGAGAGGAGTTGCGATGACAAACTGTTGCAGTAGTACATTAAAGTAAATAAGTTCAAAGGGGCATAACTCCTAGAAAAAAAATTGAATTGCAATTTCCTGTCGATATGCACAACTACATAGTATGTCCTTATTCTCTAAAAAGGTTTCGTGAAATTCTGTTGTGTGGTTTGAGAGGAGTTGCAATGACAAGAAACAGGATTGACGGACTGACTGACTGACGGATGGACGGACGGACGGAAGGACGGACAGGTCAAAAACGTTATACCCTCTGCAACCCGTTGCGTGGGGTATAATAAGAAAAGTTAAAAATTTAAAAAGCCTAAATGTTTAATCCAGGATCAAAACTTAACAAAATGGCAATAAAACTGTTTTTCTAGAAAAATTGTTTGCCCATAAAAAAGTAACACTTAATCACAAATGAATATAAAACTAGAAACTTTGTCTGTAAGACAAGGATGTCCCGCCTACAATATAGTTCATCATGAATGAATGCTCAGTACTATCCAAGGCACATCCACTGATGAAGTTTCGTTGATACACTATGCTTAGTTCCAAAGAAATGAACCTAAATGCAAAACTTAACCAGAGTCACTCAAGCTTAAAATGTATGTCATAATGACCCAATTATTGAATGACTACTCAGTACTACCCAAAGCACATCCACTGATGAAGTTTCATTGATACACTATGCTTAGTTCAAAAGAAATGAACCTTAACACAAAACCAAAGTCACTGAAGCATGAAATGTAGGTCACAGTGACCCAAGTGTTGCTGACACTGTTGTACTATACATGAGGACTGTAGTGGTGAAATAGCATTTATATATCACTATAGGTTTCTGAGAAATAGAGTTAAATGCAAAACTTAACCGAATCGGGATGTACATACGGATGTATGGACAAGGGTAAATCTATATGCCCCAGCCACATAAAAAGAAGCAACTTACCAAAATGAACAAATTTTGTATAAAATTGCCTTTTTGTTAATACAACATGGTAATACATTGTACATGTATAAGGTAAGGAATCTAATGCAAGACCAAGAAAACTAAGACGTATCTGATAAATAAGATTTTCAATTAGAAAGTGTTTGTGATTTCTTTAAACCTGAACAGCACCACCAGTTGTTACAAAATGTTGATTCTTTTCTGATATATAACAAGTGGTACAAATTAAATGTTGTCTGCACATTGTACAGTCTTACTTTAAATTGACCATTCCTAGTTTAGAAAAATAGGAATTGAATTCGATAATTGCATTTACATGTTTAATCAATATTTTGTTTAAAACAAGTGAGAGAAATTATCTCATGGGACATTCCACGAAAGTATCTTCATTTCAGTTAAATGGTAACAATGACATACACATGTACCAGTATAAGTATTATGTAAATGTATTGACAAAATGCTGCCTGAAAAGTGCTAAAAGTTGGTTCATGTAAACTACGAAACAAAAGGAACCGAAATGTAAAATTTTATCATAAGATATCAATTATAAAATAAAAATAAAACAAAATCTACAATTGTAATAACTAGAGGCTCAAGTTGTGAGCCTGTATCACTCACCTAGAATCCATTTAAACATGTCATATTTGTTCATTTAGCTATCCAGTTTCATGTATCTTTTTTAATTTGACCAATCAAAAATAAGGAATTGTTCTTGGTGCCAATTAATCATCCGATAGAGGATATTATCCAAATTTTCTAAAGGTTCTTGCATAGATTTTACCTCTGGTCCTATGTTGAAATATGCAAAATTTATAAAGGTCCTTCCATAAATGATTCATACCAAGTACATGTATCAGTTCATTTGGATACAATGTAGTTGACAAATGAGAAATTATGAAATAGGATTTTTTCATGGCAGCCATATGCATGTTAGTCATTCAATCGGGAAAAAGTAAGCAAACTTTAAAAATGTCCTTCCATAGATGCTTTATACCATCTTCTAGTATCAGTTTTTTTGGCTATACCGTTTCAGAGGAGATTTTTTTAATTTAACCAAAAGGGAAATGCGATTTGTTCATGGTGGCCATGTTTACTGTCCAATCAGAAAAAATATGCTAATTTTATCAAGGTCGAATTCATACCCAGTTTCAGTCCATTTGGCTTTAAGGTTTCACAAGAGAAGATTTTTTAAATTCAACACATGATACTTCATTGTAAGTTTCAGTTCATTTGGATATATGGTTTCAGAGGAGAAAATCTTTTAAACTTGACCAATGAGAGATTTTATTTGTTTATGGTGGCCATTGTCAGTTTGTTGTCCAATCAGGAAAAAATATACTAAGTTCCATAGATGTTTCATAGCAAGTTTCAGTTCATTTGGCCCAGGGATTTCGTGAGAAGACCAAAATATGAAAAGTTAACAGACAGACAGACAACAGACAGAAGATGAATGCCAATTGATGGCAAAAGCTCACCTGGCCCAAAGTTAAAATTTTATTAAAGGGAAGAAATACAAAACAACAACAATGACTTGAATTAAGGACATGAAATATCAATGCTCTTTGGAGCCTATATTGTAAATCATGATTTAATAACCGTATAAGCAAATAAAAAAAGATTTGTCCATGGGACACGGATGCCCCCACTTGTAAATAAGCAAGAGTCAATATACTAATGCAAACCTACTGACGTTTTGTTTTTATTGAAACTTAAAGAGTGCGCAAAATTTCAAATTTGGCAATTTTCAATTTATAAAGGGGCATAACACAAGAATGAAGAAAGTGACGCCACTCAAATTCGAACTTGATCATTGTTTGGTGGTAATAAACATTGTGTATAAGTTTAATAACATTTGGTTGAGGCAAAGTAAAGTTTGGTGTGCTGAAACAGCAAATGCAGCAATTGTTCCATTTATAAAGGGGCATAACTCCAAAAATGAGAATGTGCTGCCACCCTTATTCGAACTCGATCTGTGTTTGGTGGTAATAATCATTGTGTATAAGTTTCATAACATTTGGTTGATGCAAAGAAAGAGTGTGGAAACAGCAAATACAGCAATTTTTCCATTTATAAAGGGACATAACTCCAGAACGGTGAATGTGACGCCACCCTAATTCGAACTTGATCTTTTCCATTTATAAAGGGACATAACTCCAGAACGGTGAATGTGACGCCACCCTAATTCGAACTTGATCTGTGTTTGGTGGTAGTTTGTGTATAATTTTCATAACATTTGATTGAGACAAACTAAAGTTAGAGAATGGAAACCAATTTCAGGACGTACATGTAAGCATGGACAGCCAGACAGACAAGGTTAAAACTTAATGCCCCCTACTCTTAGCAGAGAGGGTATCATAAAAAAGAGAATATCCTAGGAACCATTGCTGCAAAGTTTGATTACAACTCTGTCCCTGGTTTCAGACAAGATTTCCCATGTGGTCCATCATCTTTTATGGCTATTCTGATTGACAGTCTGGGTTTATGGGATACAATTTTGAAAGGTGACATATGTAAGGACCATTCAACAAAAGGCTAATCTCAAATCAGCCAGTATACTGCAGATCTTTTTTGGATAATTCTTCTATTTTTACCTATTATGCTCGATGGAGGTCTGGACTGACAGAATTTTTAAAGGGAACCATGCAAGGACCATCTAGATAGTCAAGGGATTGAATTTTCCTTCTTTACTATTTTGAGCTGTCTGCCAGGCTGCCATAAATACTTCATCAAACCAATAACATTTTTTATGTTGGAAAATCTGGTTAAAATGATTCAAAATCAAAAAAAAAAATATTTAGCAAATAAATGACTCCACCTTCAAACCCACTTGAAAGCAAACATCAGTATATTTTTTGTGCAGGTTTAAAATTTAACATGTATGATTTGTATCTATTGATCTGTCATTGTTCCTTTTAGTATGATTTACAAATTTTAAATCTGGATTTTATGAAAAATATACCTCATCAAGTCATTTACAAAATATATACATTTACATTTGCTGTATATAAATGTAGGATAATATAGCCTCCTTTCTAAGTCTGTAGGCCCTATAATTTTGTCCAAAATGTCTGCTATATACACCGCTGTAATGCAACAGCATTTCACACACAGAAAAAAAATTGAATCAACTAATTCAAGACTTCCACCTTCAATAAATACATAATCTTTAATAAACATTGTCAAAAACTTATTGCAAAAATTCAATAGCAATAAATATAAGTTAAATACCACATTCCAGATTTAAGCAGGTAAATGCAGCCTTGAAAATAATTTCATCGATAAAGCAGATATGAAGTGCTTACTACTACATGGTACATGCACCTACGAGTTGATCAAATAAAATACAACATAAACATGATAAATTAATTTAATAAAAAAATGAACATGATGAAAGGATTGATATTGTTTGGTCTTACATATACCTGAAGACTTAAAATCAATGAAAATTTGTTGGTGACTGTCACAAACTCAGTTGTAGAACAAAAAAAAAAAATCCTGTGTCAGACTGTGTGTTTCTGGTGATCTGAGCAATATACATGTACTCCTAAAAATATAGGCAAAAATTTCTCTTTTTACATACATGTAGGATATATACATTGTAGTTGTTTTTCTTGACTTAATCAATGCTAGTTAAAACTTGAGGTTCATTGGTGATATTTGTAGATTTTTTTAGTACATTAGCCATACATGTATACATGTACATGTATTATTGTTCCACAATCTAGACACGATTTTGAAGAACCACATAAGGACTACTTCAACAAAGTTTTGTCTAAATTGCCTCAATAATTTCAGAGAATCCAAAGCACCTACATGTAGCATTTCACAAAATTCCACTAATTAAAAAAGTTCTCTGCCAAATTATTACATATTTACATATACATGTACCACTGAAAATTAAAAGCATTCATCAGTTTATTCAAATTAACTTAATAATCAATTTTGAAAATCCTGAAAAAAAAGAAACAGTTCAATCATTTTATAATTTTTGTAACAGCCATATATATTATATTGATCCATGATACAAAATTTCAAACAAAGACCACTTCAAGATCATTCCACCAAAGGTTGGGCAACACTGCCAATGTACAATGTACTTTCAGCAGAGATGATTTTTCAATATTATTTTGCTAATTTTTCTATTTTAGATAGTGACAGCCATATTTGGCAATGACTCTGACATCTCAATACAAATTTTGAAAGGGGATCACTGAAGGACCATTCCTTTGAAGTTTGATCTCATTTTCCTTAGTAGTTTGAGAGGGGAAGATTTTCTAAAATTTCTTGGGCTGGTTTTTTTTCTTTTTTTTTAATTAAAAGGGCAATATTGGTCCAAGATCTGACCCCGACAAAAAGTTTGAACGAGGACAAACTAGGGACCTAATGAGAAACCTGAGTGAGTTATCTTTTCCTGAAGTCCTGAGGCTAAAAGGGAGACAAATTTATTATCTCCCTTACCTACATTGGTTAGGAAAAGATAACTCACTCAGGTTCCTCATTCCACCAAAAATAAGCTCAATTTTCCCAGCAGTTACAGAGAAAATTTTTTTTAATTATTTTTTTTTACTTTTCTATCTTTAGTAACAGTTTCCATATTGGTCAAAGGTCAACTTTTTTGTCAAATACACTGAAATATACCTAGATAAACCCTTGTTACATTAAATATGCTGTTCTGATGTACAAATATGTATAAGGGATGATTTTTAAAATTTTTTTACATATAAATGTAAATATATGTAATTTTTAAATTACAAAATATTTTTAATGAAAAAATTGTTTACATAACAATGAACATGATGAAACCAACCATATTATTTATTGGACCAAATATAAATGCAACTAAAATGTGTATATATATATATATATATATATATATATATATATATATAACACAGATCAGCTTTTTCTCATAACATTTAATTAAAAAATTATAGTTTTACATAAATAATATGTAACCTGATATTTTCATAAATAATATATAACATGTAATCTTTAATAAACATTGTCAAAAACTTATTGCAAAAATTCAATAGCAATAAATATAAGTTAAATACCACATTCCAGTAACTACATGTATACATGTTATATATTATTTATGAAAATATCAGGTTACCCCTTCCCCGTCGAAATATAATTTTTGTATATTTCTCAAAGTGAACAGTGTTTTAAAGGGTATGTGTTGAACCAAAGCTACATGTATTTTATGAAAATATATCTTTATTTGGAATAATCTTGGGAATCTGCATAAAACAGCAAAGTTTATTTGGCTATTGACTAATGAAAATATTAATGTCCTAAAAACATTGGGTATATTTATAAATAAGTGTTTAGAAATAAGAAATACTATGTAAGAACATGCAAATATTTTAATTGATATATTATGATAATATAGATATTGTGCATATAGTATGGCTCTGACCTGACTGCAGTTATTGTGAGTTTAAATATATATATGTAAACTGTATATGTACCTCCAATGTTATAAATCATTTGTATTTGATTGTTTGCTCTTAATGAGCCCTTAATTGGAAATAAAATAAAATTCTTAAAATTCTTATAGCTGAAAAAGGTGTCATCATTTTACAATGATATTATGCCATCTTGGGAGCTTCCTACATCTGCAAATGTACATGTACCAAGGCAGGAATTAATATCACCAGCAATAAAACAATGGTATATTAAACAAACATAAAAAAATGGGTTTATTTTTGTGACAAAAAAGCATACTCATAAATGCTGCAAAAATAATTCCAGGCTCTCTGGATCACCCCCCCCCCCCCCCCCCACCCAAATGGCAAAATTCAATTATTGTTACCTTACATTTATGCAGACCTGTTTCTACTTTCACTTTGTTTAAAACTTTAGGTAGTGTGAACCTACTCCAAAGTAAGTATGTTGTATATCAAAAATATCATTTGGTACTTTTAATCGATCTGTACCAAAATGAACTTTGTTAACTTACATGAGCCCTCTGGTTTTCCTCCTTGAGCACGGATCCATACCAGTTGTCTTGTTTCAATTTTAACTTGCAAAGTTCTTCTTTCAGGTTTCTTGTTCTTTCCGAAGAATATAGTCACAACAAGTCCACGTTCTAAACTCCTAAATCTGGCCAAGTCGTCGTTTTCTATCTGATTCCCATTGTAGAGTGCTGCCATTTTCTGGAACTTGTTGTTTTGTTTACTAGTCCGACTTCATTAGCCTTTTTCACTTCATGTCATGGCGGACATATGGTTGTTATCATTTATGAAATCTATACATTTCTTTTTGTGATTACCTCTTTCCTTTCCTGTAAGTTCAGCGGAAAAAGTCAAATTTTGCGTGTTTATATTACCTTCCGGGAACGTCTATTTCTATGGGAGACAACTACAAGCACCTGTTAACAATGGGAGACAACTCAAATCAAAAACTTTCTCAACACACTTTTTGCTTATATTAACTGTTGTCTGAAGAAAGGTTCGTTTCAAGAAAAAAAGTAGGCGAAAAAAATTATCTTCTTATTACATCAAAATAACTGAAAATAGAATGTTTTTAGTCCAGATACAAATAGCTGAGATCTCAAGTTACCCTTTCCCCGTCGAGTCCAGAGAACTTGTTTAAGTCGATCCTAAGCACTCGCTAATAGGATAAGCAGGTTCAGTAATCTAGTAATTGACACTTGTTTTTTTTATATTTTACAGTCATCAATATGAAATGATATTAAAAATACAAATTTTTAAATTAAAGTTTCTCGAAAACCAAGGAAATTCTGCATATTACATGTATTATGTAACTGTATTATATTTTATGAATAAAATGTATTACTAGTACTACACTCAGTAAAAGTCTGGTTAAGGGGAGTATCGATGCTTTTAATTCTGAAATGTGGACCGTGTTAGTGTACAATATGAGAACTATATCCTATATCTCAGGGGCGTTTCCAGGATATTTGAAAAGGGGGGGGGGGGGCGTATAATAAAAAATTATTTTGGACCTTTTTCGCTAAAAAACATAAAATAATCGTGAAATGCACTAATGTAACGGTTCCTGACTTGGTTTAAAAAGAAATCAGAGTATGTGTTTAATTAATGAATATGATAAATTGCCATATTCAATGCAATATAACTAGATTACGATAGTTTTTTTTTTTGGAAAAGGGGGGGGGGGGGGGCGTACGCCCATTACCCCCTCACCTGGACCCGCCCCTGTATCTGTCCAATGGATTAGGTTTTTTGGATTGCTCCCTAGGTATATTTGTCCTAAATATTGCAAAAATTATTACTGTTGTGTTTGACAGGTCAGAAAGAAAGTAGAAGACAAAAGTTTATTCGTCATCTCTTGTTACCAAGTAATAGTAGGCATTAATTAAAACTATACTTTTTAAGAGAAAAATGGTTTATATAGAGGTATAACATGAAGAAAATGATTTGTTAGTCTTAAAATACTGAAATATGCCCTAGGTGCGCTCTGACGTCTCGCCGTCACGGTAAATATAATCTGCAAGCTTGGCATTTATGCCTAACTACGCAAAGAAATAAAACCCATAAAATGAAAATGAAACAAAATTTCAAATGTTGAACCCGGTGTATGACACTAATGTTTGTGAATTGAATGCTTCATTTTTGTATTTTATTTGGAGTGTAAAAGCCTGGATCTAAGCAAGCGCTTCATACAAAATATGTGCGCACGGCAAAGGTTTTTACAACGATATAAAACTACTAAAATGATGCATTTTATTCGTATTACATTCAGGCCAATTAAAATAAGACGGTATTAAAAAAAATTATCCCCGTGTTGAAATACTACTCCGCTGCATTGCATCTTTATTAACGTCGTCATTAGAGCACATGCTAAAAAATATGTTTATACTTTTGTTGGATTATAAAAAAAAACAGTTTTCGGAATCACGAGATTTATATCCTCCAATGATGAAGACGGATTTCAGTGAAACGAACAATTTATTGGAGTAATTATATAGAAATAATAATAAACCTGGGGGTCTCAAGTTTAGAGAATAAAAAGTCTAAAACCCAAAGCGAAGGAGGACTTGATGTCACCAGAAAGTTTGACGGACGGACGGACGCACGGAGACAATCGCAATAGGCTACGAAAATATGGGGATAAGAATTTCTCCTCTGAATCTTCTGGGGTAATGGAGACCAAAATGTGATGGAATAGGACCTAAGGTAGCTCCCTATTAACTTTATGTCGACCTTTGACTAATATATTAATTAAAAAAAACAAATCGGCAAATTTATATTTTAAGATGTCCTCCTGGCTAGGGCAATTTAGACTCATTATAAGAACAGGAAATTTGGAGTTTAAAAAAAATTCGACTCTTAAAAAGTAAAGTTTTTAAAAAATGTTATAGGTCAAAATTTCGAGTTTTAAAGTCAAAATATAGAATTTAAAAGTTCAGGTATTGAGTTTTAAAGAATCGAAATTTACATTTTTTAAAAGTCGAAATTTTGAGTTTAAAAAGTCAAAATTTAGTGAGTTTTAAAGTCGAATTATCGAGTTTGAAAACGTCCAAATATTGGGTTTTCAAAAATCGGTTCATTGAGTTTTTAGAAGTCGAATTTAAAATTCAAATATCTACTATTAAAATCGAAATAGTGTGTTAAAATGTCATAATTTCTTCGGGTTTACAGTCAAAATATCACCTTTAAAAAGTTAAATAATGAGTTTAAAGTTTTGAAAAAGTCGAACTTATGATAAATTCAGTTGTGTAGCTTGGTTCTTTCTAAACCTGAGGCGAATATTTCTTTCTGCTTCAAAGAAGGACACGGATAAAATGTTTTTAAAGAATTTTTCCTAATTTCAGATTATATCACATGTCATATGTGATCTATCACGAACCTTAGATTGGTATAAATCTTTAGACATGCATGATGGTCGTATTGAGACGATTTTTGCGTTTACAAATATTACGCTTTTTACATGGTTAGATGTAATTAATTCAATTTTAGTTTAGACATCAGACGAAACGATAACAATAAAAATAAAAATAGAAAACGCAGAAACATAGGAAAAGGCAAAATATATAACTGCATGTTAAAAGGGATTTTTTGGACTCAAAATATTATGAAAAGAAGTTCTTCAAAAGAAGCTTTCATATTGATTACAGAAAAAAATGTTAATCCAATGTCAATTCAGTGATATCCGAGATATCCGTGATATTTTGGGCTCATTTCTAAAAAGTATAAACGTTCACATCGGACAACTTTGAGCAATTAATCTTTGAAATCGAGCTATTTTGGTGAATTTGACGATATTATATCTGTTATAAAAACTTCATTCACTTGTTCTTAAATGGGAGCAGTCAAACACACCAGGAAAAGGTTTGCCAATTTCTCTTATAGATTTGACCCATAGTAGTTAGACATATATAAACATTAGATAAGATAGCACTAGTTAAAATATATGCACCTTTTTTTTTATTTGAAAATTTTATCATTTAACAAGCATTATGAAAGTATTGCTCTGTAGCTCATCATTATAAGCTGCTATACCAACAATAAGATTATTTGGTAAAAGCATTTGCTAAAAAAGTCCGGAAATCTAATATTTTGGCAAGAATTCCTATTTCCAAAGGTCATAACTCTCACAATATTTATCCGTTCAGCGTGAAACTCAAACGTGATCTGTATCTCATCATTATAAGCTCAAATACCAAAAATAATATCAGTTGGTTGATCTTTTTTTGAAAAAAAGTCCGAAAACTATTATTTTGACAATATTTTCTATTTCCAAAGGCAATAACTCTCACAATAATTATCCGATCAGCGCGAAACTCAAACTTGATCTGTAACCCATCATTATAAACTAACACACCAAAAAATAAGATCAGTTAGTAAAAGGGTTTGCGAAAAAAAATCCGGAAAACTATTATTTTGGCAATAATTCCTATTTCCAAGGGATATAAATTTCACAATATTTATCCGATCAGCGTGAAACTCAAACCTGATCTATAATTCATGATTAAACGGTTTATGAAAAAAAAATCCGGATAACTGAGGTGTGACTGACTGACTGACAGACGTAGTGCAAACCTATAGTCCCCTTCCACGTTACCGGTAGGCGACTAAAAAAATTAAGTGAGGCAAAGGCCTCACTGCCTCAATGGAAACTACGCCATTGAAAGTTAAAAATTTAGGGATTCAAAACTAAAATATATTTGTGTTTTAAAATAAAAAAATATATTGAGTTTTAAAGTCGAAATTCATAGTTTTTAAACGTCGGAATTTGTAAATCGGAATTTCGAATTTTAAAAAGGTCAAAATTTCAAGATTTACTAAGTCAAAATAACGACAATGATAATTTTAAAATATTGACTTCGGAAAAAACTCCACTGTTTATATCCACGGTCTCTTTTATGTTGCATGGAAAGTCCGTGCTCTGTTTTCAACCTACCTAAAAGCGGACGTTTTACCTATGTTGTTGTCAGTGCTAGCTAGATCACCGAGAAGGTAAGATATAAAGGTTTAACTATTTTTTAAATTGAAAGAATTTTCTTATTTGGAATTCATTATTTTTTATTTGAATTTATGTATATTGTATCATGTTTCCTTCCTTTGTTGCCACATAAAAGAAAAATTATTTGTTATTCTCCTCATGTTTTTTTATACTATTTATGTGTCCTTTCTCGATAAATGGTTGAAGCGAAGGCAGAGGGTCTAAGATTTTATGTCAATAAGATGGGAATTCTTTATATCCATTAAAAAGTTATAGGCAAAATGATGTTAAACTGAATTTCATTAATTTCATATTTTAGAGTTCGAATAATTTTTTTCTTCACCATTTTGGGATTAAAATTGTTTTGAAAACGCGAATCCCACTAGGAAAACGGTTTGTACCTATATTACCCATAGGCATAATGGGAAAAAATGAAAAGGCATCGGACGCATTTTGTTCACAATGTTAGGAATGTCAGTAAACGCTAGGGGTGCCACTGGGTGGAAACCCAGAGTTTGTTTACAGTATACTGGTCCCAAAATAGGCTGAAAAAAAATGTAAAGAAGCGGAATCCAGTTTTCAAATAAATAACTTCCCCCCCCCCCCAAAAAAAAAAAAAAAAAAAAAAAAAAACTGCTCCACCTGGCGTTTACTAACATTGCTAACAATGTGATGAATTAAACTTGTGCCTCTTCTGATACAGCGGAATACAAACTCAACCCGTGGTTTTTAAATAAATTTCCAATATATCGAATATCAAAATTGATTTACGTTCAATAGATCCACATTTTATGCATTTACCTAGAACAAAATTCGAGAACAATTTTGGTATTCTGGTTCTCAAATATGGAATAGTTGTCAGAAGAAATTAAAAACTGTACATCTTTTTCAATCTTAAAACAAATGTTTTGGAATCATCTTTAGTAAATATAATTTATTATTTAATTGTATGATAATTTTCGTTTGTATACATGTTAATGTTTGTATATTTCATATTTCAAGGACCCTCGGGAAGATTATTTTAGGCTAATGAGGCAATTCTCTTTTAAATAAGATTATTTATATGGGTGGATGAACCCACAATTCCATTTGTTGGTGTTATATATATAAAGCACTGCCGCTGAAAATGCTTTTAAAAATGACATGTTAAGGGAGATTTTCACAAGCTTATTTATATTTTAGATAAGTGGAAAATGAAGGCGCAGTTGGTTTTTCTCCTTTCAGCAGTCCTCTGTTTTACATTCTTGGTTGAATTTGCCTCAGGTAAATAATTTAGGAATTCCGCTTGCCATCAGGAGATAACAAACCGAAGCCAAAAACTCCAGGAAGAGCGATTTGTAGGCGGCATGTACAAATTTTAAACAATTGTTTAGTGCAAGTTTTGAATTAGCATTTGTTCATTATTAAAGCAATTTGAAATGCTAATTAGACAAAGAAGTAAAATTGGATTAAATTATTCAAATGAAATTAAATGTAGCCACCGACCATTCACAAATTGGTCATTTACAAAAGATAGCAACTTCGAATTTTTAAACTCTATTTGTAGCACTGGGCGGAGACAACAATTAAACATTGTATCTTTTAAATTGTGAATAGATCATTTAGTTACCAATATGTGGCTAAAACAAAATTGAATTTTACTAAAGCGAAAAAATTATACAGATAGTAAAAATTCTGAAATCTTAATTTGAATGTCTAAATATTGTGTTGCATCTAGTAGAACTCACACCAATCACACTTTTATTCTTTGGAAAAATTCTGGACCAGATCTTGATAGGGTTAAATAAGAGTTTAAGAAAGCTAAAAAATTAACAGAAACATAACTTAAAATGAAGAAAAATAAGCATATTTTTGCAAAAAAACATTGGTGAAAAATTGTAAAGAACCATGATAAAACTATCTGGAATTTACATTCTGTTCAAAAGTAATTTTTTAAAATGCTAGTCGGAAAATCTTTCGAATAGGTCACTATAATCCATCACATGACTTGCACCTGGGAACAAGATCCCTATGAAATTTCACATCCTTATGACCTTTTGTGTGGTCTTTGAGAATTAAGTTGCACTGGATGCTTTACATAACATTATATATAGCTAAGTTATCGCATGTTATATTTATCGCTTATTCTTTCAGCAATTCAGGTTGTGGCGTTTTCTGTATCCCTAAGTAGTACACTTAAAGGACTGGGAAAGAGCGAGAAAGTCCACTTCAACAAAGTGAGTAAACTGTATTATGCACATTTATGTATTACAGTTGCAACCACGGCCTATAACATAACCACGGAGTCAAATGAAATTGGTTTTGACATTAATGATTGTTTTTAAAATTTTGGGTCATGTTATACCATATAAACTACTTTTGAAATAAAGCATAATCTTGAAATAACAGAATTAGCTTCAAAAGATACAATGTACATGTACTTTTAATTTTCCAAGAATTGTCCAAGACAAAAATGCCGTTAGAAACCGTTGGAATAACTTCAGATCAGGAAAAGTTTATTTGCGGGACTTTTTAAAGAGTAACGTTGCAGTGGTAACAATACCCTAAGTAAAATACACTAGTTCCATAAATCAAAGCGTTTCAACTCGTATAAACTTAAGATCGAGAAACACTTTTAAATGTGCTTGGTTCATTTTACTATGCAAGAAACTCGGATAATTTTGAAATCAATTATAAAATCCTGATTGCGCATCAATTGGTGTAACAATACTGTATAGAAATAAAATGCATCGAGAATGAAATAGGAATTAAGGTTATAAGGTTACAGCTCAATCACAATTTTTCGAAGTTTGGCTGCGGGACTAGTTTTTGAAAATCAAAATTGTAAAACCTTCTTGCGCATCTACAGATCGCATGCGACCATTTCATATAGCAATTAAACCTCTTAACCCGGAGGTAATTGCAATATTCCCTCTTTCGAAAAATTTTTTTTTTTTTTTGGGGGGGGGGGGGGGGGGTCGCTTATTAACCTTAATTACGAAACAATTTATCCACTTTTCAGATTACCACATTACATTAAATTACTTATACATGTCATGTTAAAACTATTGGCTGTCGCAAATTAATAAAAAAAGGGATTGTTTCGTGTGTAGAATGCTTGATACAACAGCATTCTGAAATTGAAACCCTACTACATTGTTAGATAAATGTAAATGTAATGTTTTTACTGAAATGTTCTGTTACTCTCATCGTGGTCAATTACCATGTTTACCTACGGAGTTGTTTCATGTGTTTTGTACGGTGCGCAGTTACGGAAAACCTTTTTATTATGCTCGTTTGAACGAAGTGCATCATTACATAACGACTGGATAAAGTAGAAAAGCCAATTTTTTTAAGATTTCATGTCATTGTCAACCTACATAACAGTTCGTATTTTAATATGGTCTATAGTGTTCTTGCTAAACATTTTATTATAATTAAAAGATATTGTTAAAACTGCAAAATATTGGTGTGGACAATATACAAAAACATCTTATGCATTTCGTAGATCATGTAGATCGAAACAGTGTAGTCTTAATATATCAGCATCTCAAGAAACACAACCATGATTTGTAAATCCTAAATTTCGACCACTTCAAGACATTCAAAATAAGTTTCATATGAATTAAATTTGATTAAAAAACACCTTGCCTGTCGGACAGAATTACGATCCCTGAAAATAACGACGGACGGGCATAATTGTTCCCCAATCGAAGTTTGAGGGGAACATAGTTTGTACTAGGTTTTTTCTTGTTCTTTTGCGCGACCATCTACTCAGAAACGGCTGGGTCGATTTGTATGAAACTTGGCAGACGTGTATAGTATGTGGTCTGTAGACAGATGTGCACAACCATTAACATGCTAGTTCAAATGGTGGTCTGAGGGTCTGTGTTATACCCTTTGACGATTTTCACTTTTGTCGTTCCAGAGTTGTGGGATTTAGATTGTCCAAATATAAGCAATTTTTTATAAGAATAAAATTTCCTGCGTACACAAAGATGAAATTTATTTTTGTTTCAGTGTTATAATTTAGATATGTTAAGCCGTTGAAAAAAAGTAACATGACACTTAATTTGCTGGAAAAAAATCAATATTTTCCTACGGGCGTATCATGCTCGTAAGGCGGAGTATATTTATGCTAGCTGAGCTTGCTTTCAATTAACTACCAGCAATAACAATTTGGAGTTTCTTTGTATCACCATGGGAGTTTAAAGCATCTCAGATCGACATTCTTGGCGTTTTGATATTTGGTTCCGTTCCATGTTGAAAAGAGGGGGGTTGGACCTCCATGAAACCGGGATTAACCCCGCTGCGTTTTAAAGTCAGGAAAGTATGGCCATGAATGTCCCGTCTCGTTCCATTTCAGTTTATTTTGTTTGTTGGCATTGACATATTGTACCGCTGAACATAACTACTCAGGAATTACTCTAGAGTCATCCAGGCTTTACGACACGGTGATTATGTTGTAAACAGGATGTCTTTCTAGATATACTAATGATTTTGTTTTATCTTCTAGATCAGTTATATAGTGATTTAAGGGGGTACATGTTAATCCTTATTTTTAAAAGTATGAAAAATATTAGGTTTTTTTGCATGGTTGCAGACAATGGCCATTACATGCAGTTTTTGGTCTAAATGCATTTAAGACAAACTTACATTCGTCTTTTGTACCTATCCTATACTGATACAGGCTACAGTCTTTAAAAATTCCTGTGTGGCATTTTCAGTCTACATTGACAAAATTTAAACGTAAGAATACTTTTGATTTTATAGGTAGTGACGGACACGCATGACGCCTACGATATGCAGAGTGGTTCATTTGTGGCACCTGTGTCAGGAATGTACGTCTTCACGTGGACTATTGATTGCACTAAAGGAGAGTGGCAGCCAACGGATCTAGTAGTGAATGGGGTGGTGAAAATGGAATCTATTGCAGATAGCTACAGTGCAAGCGATATGAGCAGTGCTACAAACTCTGTAGTTCTACAGGTTGGTATACTTTCGGATCGGACTTAAGAGCAATCAATCATAAAATAGTATGGACACCAGTCGAACTACATGTACAGGCAAAATGATAGTAAAAATGTCATTTTTAGGCATCTTGGTAAATATATTTAGTAAGATGCCTTACAATGATGAAATTAAGAAATTGTGTAAGCTGTCCACCAACGTTGTAGATCTTGAAGCTTCCCCTATCCCCGAGGCACTTGGATAATTTGTCCACTGATAATTCCCAGTTTATTTTAAATTGGTTTCTGTGTTTGCCGAATCATTGATCATATATTGACGGAAGCTTCTCTATAAAGCAGTTCTCGGCTTTTCACATTTCTGGCAAAACCTACATTCTATTCCGGATTTTGTCAATGTAAAATCCTATTGAAAACAGCTTATCCGAATGATCCACTACCATTTGATTGGGAAATTGTAGAATGGCAAAATTACTGTAAAAACATCTGGTAGATTTAGTTTTTTAAGAAATAACTGTTCTTTTCAGGTTAATAAAGGCGAGCATGTCTACATTAGAACCCACAGATGGTGGGGAGATGGCGAAATAGTTGGACATGACTTTTCCAGCTTCTCGGGATGGCTGCTAGGATGAAAGGGCACTATACCAAATAAAATGAAAAAAAATCATTTGTTTAGCACTGAGCTTAATTAGAACCAATATGGCAAAACCATTTTAAGTTACAGATCAATTTACCTCAATTTAGATCTGTATCTTAAGACAATAGTCCCTTGGCCAGCTAGGGTTGAATAAAATATAGTACTAACAGTTGATTTGAAGCAATTTATCGGTTTATAATAAAGGAGACCAGTTCACTCACAAAACTTGAAAACGTCCGGACAATTAAGTTTGTGAGTGACCTTGTCGAGTTTGTACAAAAATTGTTGAAAAACAACTCTTTACTTGTAATTCCATAACTTTTTTTTCGGCAAAATAAGAATTAGCGATTAAAAAGGAATTTTTTTTATTGGCTCACATATTCATACGCTGAACCGTCATTTATCGGAAAATAAGATACCAGACGTCACGTTGTCGACATTAAAATAAAAAATACACTGTACTATTGGAATTCAGATCTTAATTAGTTAGCTTGAATTTAAAAGAAAACATCTGTATGAGAGGCTTTATGAAAACGGATCCTGGATATTTTACACCTCCATTAACTTGTAGTTGGATTTCAGCAACAGTCAGTTTTTCATTTAATAGCAAAGTCATTGAAATTTGCTAGAAGGAAAAAATGTTAATATAAAATGGATGTTGCGTAAAAATCTGTTCTTGAAAAATAATAGAAAACGAACATTTAAAAAAGCTTGCGGACATCTTTTATTGGGTTCTGTTCATCTTTGTTCTCAACCATACGCTGTAATCTCTCACAGGACAAAGACGACATCGATGGCAAGTATCTTGCCACATACCAAAAAGTATCTAGCCTGTGCTTACCAGAGCAGTTTTTCTAAGCTCGAAAATTAATGTACTGAAGATTTTAAAATCCCAGTTTCAGTTTTTCAATGTAGTCATCGGCTGAATATACAGGGCAGTCCCACAGGGGCCCGACTTCTGGAAATTTATTTCTTTTTTTTAATTTTTTTTTTTGTCGTATTATTTCATGAGTACTTTTAATAAATATTCACTCTAACAACGAATATTCTGCGTTTATCATCAATGTGCATTACACTATCCACGCCCTTATACTAAAAAATCCTAGAAAAGAAATAAATTTCCAGAAGTCGGGCCCCTGTGGGCAGTCCGTCCGTCTACAGAGTGCATGGTTTGTGCAAATGACGACTATGGTTTTCAGACGAATTTTTTATTTTACTTTGCAAGATTGTACACGTTAAAGGTTTTGCCCTTGATACGGATTTATACATTCACAAGTTTCTCATAATACTAATTGTTGGAACTTCATTTATTGAGTGGAATTAGCATTCACTGGATAATTCCTACATTTTATAGAATTTTTTTGGTCAAATCTCTTCGATGGGTTATTAACTTTAACCTCAATTACTGCGGGAGGTAGGCGTATGAATTGTCCAGAACTTGTTTCAAGCTAGCAAATTAATACCGAAGTTGGTGGATGTTGAGAATCGGAACACTATTATTAGTTTGGTATGATAACGTTCTGCTAATAGCCCTTAAAACGGTGTTTTATGGTTTGATTAATTTTCCAAGCTCTTTCAATGAATGATCACTCCGAGGTACTACTAAATAATTTTGGTGAAACAGGAAATGACGCAAAATTTAGCCTTTCTACTTAAAAAAATGAAACTTTATTAATAAGTACATGAACACATTTTTCTTATTGTATCCAGGGTAAATATTCATAATTATTCTAAAAAACTTAAATCATCCTTACTAAAATGGTGAAAAATGGTTACAAAATATTGCCAAGTTCTTTGTATCTGTGATCAAAGTTTGAAGTTGCTAAAAAGACTCACTAGACTGAAATTTCCTTAGGCTCCTCTATCATGTCTATACTGTTACCGTATTAAAGTCAGATGTTGTTCTGGAGTTATGTCGCCTTGTCCGTAAAAAAATCAAATGTGCACGAAAAATCACAAAATTAACAATTTTTGGGTAAATTAAAAATCGTGTAGACTTCGATGTGCTCAATATATCTTGTTAAAATTTGAAACATACTTTGTTAAGATAAGTATCTTTTAATGGTCAACTGCTAATCAATGCTAAACATATAGCTTCAACTCCTATTTTTGTGTTTTAATTTAACGAAGTTTACCCTTCACTAAATGACAAACGTCAAGTAAAAAGCCTACAAAATTGGCTTTTATTACTTGGAAGATCTCAATCATCTTGATCCAGGGGATAATTGGTAATTTAATATCGATGTGTAAATCTATTCGATATCGATACCATGCCCACATATTTAATTCATAACAGTTTGGTTATTGTTATTTTTGTATAATCTGCAGAGACATTTTATAATTTTGGAAGTTTTTGAAAATGCTTTGTTTTTTTTTTTTAATCAGTTTTATTTTTACGCAACTACTAGTATTCAGAAGTAAGAATAAAAAAAACATGTTTATAAAAATTCTTGAATTTTAAGTAACGGGATCTAGATAAGTAAATAAATTATATGACCATGCTTTTGAGTGTAAAAAACTTTTTAGTTTGTGTAAAACACAACCAGACCCTCTGCACCACACAAAAAGCATTCATGACTTGACTTGGAACCCCGTAAAATTTCAAAAATGATCCTGGGCTTGTGTCAACAAGACTGACTTTCTAGAATAAAGCAGCATCCAACAAAAAATTAACTATTAGAATGCCCATTCCTGCTCCAGAATGACTGGGATCACGACATAACAACACATACCAAAGTTAAAAATAGAACACATTATTCAATATAGAAAAACTAAACTATAACAAGACAATCCATGAAAAGTCGATTCAAGATCTCGACGTTTTTTAATTTGGTTCTTTTCTAATGTAAGCTGTAATATATACAACTCAACCTTTTATTATTACATCTCTTAGTAGGAATTGTTCATATGTAACCACTGAAATTGTAATAAAATTATGAAAGTAAGGATATAGGGTTAGGGTCAGTGATAAAAATCTATTAACTAGAGGCTACCAGTAGCCTGTATCGCTCACCTGGATCATACATCACAAGGAATTAAACATAATTCAAAACAAAGCCTGACATCTGTGCTTTTTGCTGTTTTTATGCCCCGCCTGTAAGGCAGCCCGGGCATATAGTTGTTCGGTCTGTGCGTCCGTCCGTCCATCCATCCCTACGTCCTTCCGTCCTTCAGGTTTAATGTAATTTTTCATGGAGTTATGTATCATCCTTAAACTTTGTACATGAATAGCTTGTGATGTGAACAGCAGCATTTTGATGCAAAAAGGGTACTGTGAACTTGAGATCATTGGTCATCGACTTTGAATTTCTTTATGGAATTTCAATATTAGAATCCAGGTTCCGGTTGAATGTAGTTTTTCATGAAGTACTGAGAGAAAGTATTTCATCTACCCTATCATTAGGGACTTCAAACTCAACAATATACAAATGTAATTCTATTTACTAAATACTTGCATCATTGGCGGGGCATGTCGTGTCCATTGAATACATATATACTTGTTTTAAATAGAAGTGACCCTAATGCTCTGTAGTGGTCTTGACCACGGACAAAATTTTGAAAGGAGAACACCCCAAAAAGTGATTTCCAGATGATGACTTTAGAATTGTTCTATGGAAACCAAAATTGGGTAAAATTTGCCCGGTGGAGGGAAATAAGCCTATTGATTTTGATATCATTAGGAAACTAGAGGCTCTCAAGAGCTGGTATCACTCACCTGGTTTTACCTTGTCCATCTTCAGCAGGACTAAAAATTTAAGTGTAGCAATTATCTTGGCTGGTTTTACTATAGGTACAATGTTAAACAAAGTTAGGGTGTGGTGGCAATCTTTCTGAAAGAGGACCATTGCTGCCATAAGTCTTGTTCCAAATGGCTAAGTTTAAGGTATGACGATCTGCAAATTAAATTTACCCATATAGGGTCCTATTTTAGAGTTCAGCTTTGGTGGAAATCTTAATTGACAGGCCAGGTCAGCGGACACAATTCTGAAAGAAAACCATCTAAGGACCATTGCTGCCAAGTCTGCTCTCAATTGGCCCAGGGTTTCAGACAAGATTATTTAATGAATTTTCCCATAGTGTCCTAGGTTAAACTATGTACAGCTTTGTCGGCCATCTTTGTTGACAGTCTGGGTCATTGGACAAGCCAGAAGAGAACCATTGCTTCTTACTTTGGTTCCAATTAGCTCAGTAGTTTAAGAAAAGACTATTGGGTCCAATGTTAAACTATTTTTGGCTGTGGCGGCCATCTTGGTTGACAGTGTGGGCCATCTAAAACTATTGGTGCCAAGTCTTGTTCCATTTGGCTTCATTGTTTCAGTCACATAGATTTTTAAATGAATTTCCCGTAGGGTCCTATGTTAAACTAAGATGGGCTGCGGTGGCCAAAAATAAAAAATCTTTATAAAAGACTTCCCATATATGCTTCCTTCCATTTGGGCAAGCGATTTCAGAGGAGATTCTTTTGTATTAGCCAATCAGAAACAAGAACTGTCAATGGTGACCACATATGTACTTCGATCAGGATGAAATAATGAAATTTTGTAAAGAACCTCCAACAGATGCTTCTGTCGTTTCATTCCATTTGGCCAAGCAGTTCTAGAGAGAAATGTTTTTTGTAATCAACCAATGAAAACAAGAATTGCCAATGGCGGCCATGTTTTTTGCCAGAACGGGACGAAATGAGGAAACTTTGTAAAGATCTCCCATAGATGCTTTCTGTCAAGTTTCGTTCTATTTGGTCCAGTGATTTCAGAGGAGATTTTTTCATATCAACCAATCAGAAACAAGAACTGACCATGGTGGCTATATCTGTAGTCCGAACGGGACGAAATGTTTCCTCTCAAGTTTGTTCCATTTGGCCAAGCAGTTTCAGAGGATAAGATTTTTGAAAACTCAGCCAATCAGAAACAACAATTGCCCATGGCGGCCATGTTTGTTGTCCAATCGGGACGAAATGAGCATTCTTTATGAAGGACCTTACACAGATGCTTCCTGCCAAATTTAATTAAATTTGGCCCAGTGGTTTCAGAGAAGATTAAAATGTAAAAAGTTAACAGACGGACAGACGAGAGACAATGGACGCCAAGTGTTGACAAAAGCTCACATGGCCTTTGGGCAGGTGAGCTAAAAATGGAAATAACCCTATTTTTTACAAAATTTCAGGAGTGGGTAAATACTTTTTTTCTTGAAAAATGGAGTATTTGGGTCGAATTTTCAGCATTTTTGCAAAATGAAGCAGCAAAAATAGAAAAATTTACAAAGTCTGTAAAATTGGAGCTGCAAAATCAAAAGAACTAAAAATAAGTTTAGTGTGGCCTTATCGGAGGAGAAATTTGGAATACCAGGAAAGAACTATCATCTAAACACCGAAACTGACTGACCTAGTCAAATCAGTCTGGGCCACAGGTTGGATTCAAACACCCAAGTGTTAACAGGCTAGTGATCATTATACCTAAACCCATTAGACACAAAGGAAACTAGGATGTGACAACCAATGAAAATAGAATATCTTAGTCTGAACACTTGAGTTGAAACTGCAAATGGAGAAACAAAATGTTACTCCATATTAACTAGGTAAGACATTATAGTTATCTTTTACTTTTATTTTTCAAAAATTTCACCCATCCTTCAATGATTTTTTGGTGAAAAATAATTTTGCCAAATCTATTAATAAACAAATAAGTAGGTGAAATAGTTACTATTTATGTCAGAACATTTGGATTTTTCAAAAAATAACCTAAAATTCTGTATGTCAATTAAAATAAACTCTTGATGACCGACTTCTGATAAAATACTTCCAAGGAGGTGAACTTGCTCGCAATCATATAATTACAGCATAATTTTTCTGAACTTGAATTCCTTTTTAAATTTTGTGAAAAATGAATTTTGTGACTTGCAAAATTGTGAAATGGTTGAATATGTTTTCAACATTACCCCTTATTACTTTCAGCCTTCTTTGAGTAAATAGCTCTTTCAACAAAATATTTATTCATTTTAAAAGTGAATCTTTGAATCTCAACAATAGTTTCAAGACAAAACAAATCTAATTTCTTTCTCAATCTTCTACAGAAACAGGTTCAGTCTGGTGATAAAAAAAAATTCCAAAAAATTACAGTAGTATCTGTATAATGTATGTGAAGGAAAAACAATTTTATAAGATTTATGAACTCCTCAATTTTTGTCAAGGCATATGAGGCACTAAATTTTTTGAATTTTACCAGAACTGCTGTTGAAAAAAAATATTTATATTACTTGTATCTGGTATAGAGTAACAGTACAAAATAAAATTTTTTCATTTCTGCTAAAGAAATTTTTTTTCTTGTAATTACACAAAATAAAATTCATTAAACCACATATAAATAATGATATGATTTGTTGATATTTGCAGACCCTTTTGCATATTGAAAAACATAATTGTAACTCCACAACTGAAGATCGGTGTAAAATAAACCTCCCCCACACCAAACAAATAACTAAAATAAATTTTTGGAATTTTTGTATTCTAATGTTGCACTCTGCTTTTTGATAATTTCACATTTAGATAGATATAAGCCTGTTTACAATTGTACATCCTTTTTCAATTTTACATATTCCTTATTATGAAAATTAAATATCAATGCTCTACATATACATATGTTACCTCCTGTCATAAACAAAGAATTCAAAACAAAAGCTGCCATCCTTTGAAATTTTATATTTCTTATACTCAGTAAAGAAAGCAGATTAATGATAGTTCTGGCATATTTTTCAACTGTCATGTTGGGGAGACAGGCACTTCAATAAAAACTGATGAATGGGTTATCTCATACTGTAGTACATTTAATATAACAAAAATCCCTTTACCACAAGGATTAAAAAAAAATATATATTGTTGATTTGACCATGGAAATTTGTTGAAACTTTATTTAAAAGTAAAACAAGATGAAAGCTATTGTAACATTCCAAAAATTGTAGTTTACCTTGGTTAATTTCTATAATTATCAACTCAATCTTTTACCAATAGTATAATTATTTCGTTTTAAATTTTAGTTCAAAACCATGTTTGAAAAGACTTGAAAAAAAAATTATCATATTCTTATAGGCTTTTTACTTGACGTTTTTCATTAAGCCAACTGTAAACTTCGTTAAATTAAAACACAAAATAGTAGTTGAAGCTATATGTTTAGCATTGATTAGCAGTTGACCATTGAAAGATACTTATCTCAACAAACTATGTTTCAAATTTTAACAAGATATATTGAGCCCATCTAAATCGACACGTTTTTTAATATACCCGAAAATTGCTAATTTTGTGATTTTTCGTGGATATTTTATTTTTTTATGGACAAGGCGACTTAACTCCAGAACAACATCTGACTTTCATCATGTAACAGTAGATGAGCCCAAGGAAATGTCACTAGATAAGTCTAGTGAGTCTTGTACCAGTCTTTTTAGCAACTTAATACTCTGATCACAGATACAAAGAACTTGGCAATATTTTGTAACCATTTTTCACCATTTTAGTAATGATGATTAAAGTTTTTTTAGAAATAATTATGAATATTTACACTCGAAACAATAAGAAAAATGTTTTCATATACTTATTAATAAAGTTTCATTTTTTTCAGTAGAAAGGCTAATTCTTATGATATCTAATCAATAAAATTAAACTGCAAAATCATAATATATTTGACCGGTAACTGATATAAAATATTGGAAATTAATATGTAGAACTAAGCAAGGAGAAGATTAAGGTTTTAAAGAAGAAGGATTTGTTAAATTTTTATATGTGTAGAAGTAAATATCAGAAACAAGAATATTGACAAATTAATAAAGAGATCAAAATTATTACTTTAATAACCCTAATTATTGGACGGCCTAATTATTCGACACTTTTGTAAAATTCAAGCAAAATTGAATTTTTTGATAACTCTATTTTTTCGATGATTTAAAAATTGTCAAAGTTACGATCGTTGTTCTCAGGTGGTGACAGTCAGTAATTTTAACTTTTTTTTTCAGTCCTAATCGAGTGTTTATTTGATCTTTCAAAACAATTTAAACTATCTATCTTAACAAATTTGACTGAAACAAGATAAATTTTTAAGTAAATTTTATTGATTTTTTTCTACTTTGAAAAGAAATCCGAAATGAATCAAATGAAATGAATAATGTGAGATGTTCACATATTAGTCAACAACATGGCGGGTTGTTTGAAGTTTGCTACTGTTTTTGTCTTCAACATTAAATTAACTATTAATTTTAAGGTACAAAAAGATAAATCATGAAAGCAAAATCAATAACAATACCACAAATATGAATATCATTATTTTGATTGATTTACTTTGACCAGGTCGATCATATGGAATCAAAAAATGACAACGATGTGGACGGAAATATGAAAACTCTATTTTTTTGACAATTTTCCAATATGCATAAAAAATAGGTGTATTTTAGTGTCGAATAAATAGAGTAAGTACGGTAGATAAGATGAGGACAATAAACAAAAAGAACTATGAGGTTCAGGAAAAGGATATCTGACAAAGTTATTAAAATAATGGTACATAATGAATTGAAAAAGGAAAAAAAATATGATCATAATTTATCCAGAGTTATTTGAGAAATTTGTGCTTTTCACTGAGGAAAGGAATTTTGAAAATTTGTCAGTAAAAATGTAATCAATTGAACATCAACCAGTTACATATATGTAAGCTGTATAGCATACAGTCTATTTTATATTGCACATTAATTTTTTTAAAAAATCCTTAAAATGGTAGGTTTATCGTCTATATTTTTCCATACATATGACCACTTAACATAGGTCTGTTTGAAAACACCTAATAATATGTGTATATTGACACCCCTTCATTTATAATTTTGGCATACAATATTGATCCCATTAAAAAGTATTTTTATTAAAGTAACCAGAAGGGCAATTACCATTTCAAGGACCAAGTCAAAGATACATCTTAAAAGGAACAAATATTAACATTTCCTACTGAATCAAGTTTTTGACAGCTAGCCCAATCCTGTACAACATCTGTGTATAATGTCTCATGCAACTTGCAAGTGAAACCTGATTGAAAAGTTATTCTTATCTCAGCTGAAGGTTATTTTGCACTAACAATATAACATATACTAGTAATAAAATTATTGCATACATACATGTATATGTGCAATATAACTGCAACAATATATATGTACCTTATCATACAGTCTTGTAATAAAAAGGTATTTTCTACACCTTAAGATAAAAAAGTAAACATTTTCTATACAATTAAAATAAAAAAGCTAGATTACAATATTGGCACACAAATAAATATTGCTATTCTCCAACATCCTTTGATTTGCCTATTATGTCTGACAAAACACTGAGAACGTTTTTGATTTTTTCTGGTGATTCAAACTGTTCCAATAACTCTCTTTCTTTTTCTTTTAAAACTTTCTGAAATAACAAATGAAAATATTTTTTTTTCTGTTTCTAAACAGAGAACAAATACCACATTCATTTCAACCAGTCGAATGAATACATGTTTGTTTTCTTGCTCATTGATGTTTAAAACAATCCTTATAACTTAATTTTCATGAATTTTCTGATAAACTAGAAACTGTGTCTGTAAGACTTGCCTAAAATATAGGTATTCATGAATGAATGCTCAGTACTATCCAAGGCATATCCACTGATAAAGTTTCGTTGATACACTATGCTTAGTTCCAAATAAATGAACCAAAACGCAACATTTAACCAGAGTCGCTCAAGCATAAAATGTAGGTGATAATGACCCAATTATTACATGACTGCTCAGTAATACCCAAGTTCCATCAACTGATGAAGTTTCACTGATACACTATGCTTAGTTCCAAAGAAATGAACCTAAACACAAAACTTAACCAAAGTCACTGAAGCATGAAATGTTGGTCATAGCGACCCAAGTGTTGTTGAACTGTGTTGTACTATACAAAAGGACTGTAGTGGTGAAATATCATTGATATATTACTATAGGTTTCTGAGAAATGGAGCTAAAAGTATCGGGATGTACATACGTACTGACAAGGGTAAATCTATATGCCCCAGCCACATTCGTGGCGGGGCATAAAAATGCAATTAGAATCATTAGAATAACTTGTTTAGCCTGGGAATTTTTAAATTCTGGACTGCAGGGTAATAGGTTGGTGACGCCACGGTACCCAAAGTAGATTTTATAAAATATAATCAAACTGCTCTTCCCGTTTCAAATCAAATTATTTTAAAAACAATTCCAAATGATTTGAGCTATACGATAGGAGATTTCACTTTATGAATGAAGTGCACGAGGTTAACCTGAAAGTCAACATTTAGTTTGTGATGTCAAAACTTTTCAGTGACTGGAAATTTACCTAAACAGGCCACAAAGATGTATTTTACTGGTTTTCTCAACTCTATATGTACATACTCATTGTTCATATATTTTTGTGTGGTTGATTTACAACACTTTTTATATTAGAAAAATTTTAGTGGACATAAATTAGTCCATTCTTTTGAAGTACATCTCTAGATGATTTGAAATGTTTGATGTAGTGACTGCAATGTAAAAAGGTAGTTGGTGTCTCACTGACACACCATATGCATTCATAATCATTAACTTTCCTACGTGTTCCATTACCTGCATTTGTGCTACTGGATCCCGTATTGGGCTTCCCCCTAGTGACATGTATAGCTCCCCAGGTCTTGCATCTCTCATTTGAGCTGGTGTTACTGGCAATCTGCCAATATATATCAATGGGATTTATTCTCTGATAGTCTAATATAGCATTATTACAAGTATAAAGAGTTACACTTATTTATTTCAACTGTTTTCATATTTTATAAAACAATGGTCATCGTAATTGGAGACTTCCATGTGTGTCAGATGTCGTATATTTTAAATCTGATTTTAAAAAAATTTAAAATGTCTGCTTTCAAAATTACACTATTCAAGTATAGACACTACATAACAAGTATATTCTTTATAATAATGTTAAATTTCAGTGTCAAAAATAGTCTGATAAAACAAGAATTTTATGTTAACAGATACAAATATTGTGCAAATATCTTTGAGCCAAATAGTACGAGATATCAGGAATTCAGAGATTAAGAGTTTGAGATGATGTGAATCAACTGTATTTATTATACCTTACATAAGTATGGCAGATTTGATTGGACCTTACTTTATCTGTTGACATGTTATAATTGTGATATTATTTTAAAATCACAACCGTGAGGTGGTAGTTGGCTATTACTTTAGGAATAACCCTATTCATTCAATCAAGGGTTCTTATGATATAATAAAACTTAAGGCCTGGAAAGACGGTGGATTTCACAATTATCACCCTGGATAAGGTTATTTCCCCTCTGGCCAATTGTCAGGAAAAAATAACTTTGTAGAATGTGATCTTCATACATCTAAAATATGAGTCTGGCCACAGATTTTTGCATCAACCATAATCTAAATTAATTTTCATATATTAGAACTCTTATATCCAACTGTAATATGAAATTTTTAAGAATATAATGGTACACATATGTGAAATTGTATAAATATATGAAATATGGCTACCTACCTAGGATCAAATTTTGGTGTTATTAATGGTGTCTCCCACCCAGCTGCAGCCAAACCTCTGCTAACTGGTGTAAAATACCTTCAATGTGTAAAACAGGAGTTATATATCATTCATGCTATGAAACGCTCAAATGTTATACATATTTTCTGAAGTAAAAAATTAATTTTATACAATTATGGCCTTCAGAAGAAGGTAATATTATACAATTACGGCCCTCTGAAGAGGGAGATATCCAAAATGGTCAACCCTTCAGCTGGGTTGACCATTTTGGTTATCTCCCGACTCATAGGGGCGTAACTGTTTTATTATACCAAACAAATATTTTTGTGTAACATATCAATTGTAAAAGAACCCAGCCAAAAAATAACCCTAAACATGGGTTATTCACCTGCGGGGAATAATAGGGTTATTCATTGGACAAATGAATTTTGTCAAGGTTATTCCCCGGCACACCGATTATAATGAAATATCTGAATTATTCTATGTCATGTGATCATTTATTAGCCAATAGATTTATTTAATTATACTGTAAGGTATAATAAACATAATTATTAAATCGAGGAAATACAAATATAACCCTTTCGAGATTTAATAATTATGGATATTACTGCCTTCTGAAGGACATAAAATAATTATTATACTGAACTAAACTCCTGGACAAAGATCAGTTATTACGCTCTTGTCGATTCTCACGAGAGAGTTATTTTGCTCTCATTGATTATCGCGTGAATCGTCGAGGGCAAAATAACAGTTTATTCCCGCTGGAAAAACTGGAGTTATTTTATTTGCACACTAAAAACAACGTAGATATTTTACCAGTAGTTGCTATAGTAAAGTATAATAATATTAAAAAATGAAATAGATATTCAGTTTCGTAAATTTACAGCCAATTATCTATCCCATTTGAATATTCTAAAATGTTATTTTTCTTCTATATCTATTGCTCGTCTGGATTGAATGTAGTATAATTTTACTGCCATAGTCTGTTGACTTGTGAATCTAAAATAAAACTGTATAAGCTGTGTGAGAATACATATTACCATCAACTCGCCATTGAAACGTCGTACCAAACCTCATAAACCAAATATGGTCAAATGTCACTTTAACACAGTGTAAAACACAGTATATGTTTTGCAAAAATCTTACCACTAATCGTTGGAATGTGTACTGAAAGTCAAACATTATTATGTTACAACTTTTATAAAATTATGCACCTTTCTTGAAATGGTAAATACAATTCATCAACTGCAAAAGTAATAAGTCTTGAGAATATGCAATAATCATACTATTATCTACAATATGACAACATACCCATTTCTATATGCTGAAGGAGGGGCTGTAGGAGGGGGCATTGTATTTGATATATTTGACAACACACTACTGTTCTTTCCTTTTTTCATTTTCTTTACTGTGGATGTTTTCTACAGAAAAACAACATGGAAATTCATAACTATATGTATTTTTTAATGCTTGTTACAATTTGTACAGTAAAATTTTGTTTTAGTAGGCAAATCAAAATGTGTATTTGGTCAAAAGGCTAATTTTCTGGTTCTGTATCTTCATTAATGCTTCATTGCAATTTTAAATGACAGAATTTTTGTCAATTACAAATCAACGGATGTGGATGGATGGATGAATTATTGTGTAACGTCCAGTGGCAACCAGGTGCATATCAGGACGAGAACATGTTGAAATGATAATGAATATGATCCCTGCTTTGTACTAAACCGACACGCTAAGTCGGATTTTTAATGTGCTAGCTCACGAGTTAACTGTCTGCAGGAAGACATATCACCTCACTCGGACACATTATACTGACTCCAAGCCGACCAGTCTTTGCTCTGACTCCTAGATGCCGCAAATACCAATTTTAATGTCTTTGATTTGACTCGGCTGGGGATCGAACCCGTGACCTTCCACACTCGGGGCGAGCACGCTAAGAGACCACCGAGGCGGTCACAAATCAATGGAAAAATTCAAATTCTCTTGACTCAGATGACTAGTAGAATGCTGATTCTCCTTCTCATTCTGTACAATTTTGTTAGTATTCTTGACACAATTGCTTTCTTGAACATTTAGTTTCCATCTTGTAATCAATTTAAACCTGCTGGATGTTATCCCATTGACAATATGACAATAACCTCATATCCTTACATTTTCATATGTACATAAATATAGTAACACTATTTACCTAACTTGACATAACAAACTGATGCTAAATTGTTGATAAATATCTGTATTCAAATACTATACTAATGCTTCAAAATACAAATAGTGAGATAAGACCATTTGAATTTTCACAGAAAACTTAAAAAGGACGAACTGTAGAATAAATAACCTGCAAATTATTTGTGTTTTCCAAATAAAAGTGAGGTTCAGTTTAAAAGTTACTCTATTCTTTTAATTTACCTTTACTGAGGACAGGATACTGTTTTCATCCATTCCTTCCTCCAATATTGTGTCATAAGCTTTGGTAGAATTTAATCTTGATCTATAAATAACAATAATTTTAAATATTAGAAAGTACAAAAAACTAAAAAGTAAAAACTAAGAGTGAAGGTTTATTTAGTTTAAATTTTCTGAACACGTGACCTGATATTAATTATGAGGCAATATCTTCCAACCCAAATCAAAAACTTACCAGCCTTCAATAAATAAAATTTGTAAAATAAGTGCATGCTTAGATTCCCAGCCATCATATCAAATATGAAATCCACAAAAAGATGAATGAGAGTAGAAGTGAACTCAATACATGCAAACAGACAAGGTTAATTTAATACCCCACCTTTCTATGAGTAGGGGTGTGTATAAAGTATGTTTCTAGAAACCAAAATAACTTAAATTAAGGTTTTTTATTAATTCCGTGTTGTGCTTAAAAAAAAGGATCTAGTTTCCAGAAGCAGGGGACCTTTTCTGGGTCCAACATGTCCCTATAATTTGAAAAAAAAACAACAAAATTTTGGAATTACTGCAAAACTTATACAGACTTACCTAGAACAGGCTTTTTTCACTGTGGAAACACATTTTAACTGAACTGGGTCAAAGTCATCATCAACCTCACATGCTGCTGGGTTTGCTAATACTGCATCTACAGACCCTCCTAATGCTAAACAAATAAATTACAAATATCACTCAAATTTCATATGTGTGATACATTTAAAATTGGCTACCATGATATTTGTTTATACATCAATAAACTTATCGCAAAGGACTTTTTTTAACAGTTAAATAAACAGTTAATATTTTCCTATATCAGTGACTAATTTCAACTTTTAAAATATAAATTATAAACAATATAAGTTGATTATATATACTTCCCAATTTCTTGTGAATAAAATGATGCTCAAAAAGTTTTGCATTCAGGATTTAAAAAAATCTTTTTGATCATGTTACCAGGGTTTGAAACTCCCTGACCACAGGGCTGACTGTTTATGAACCTTGCCAGTCCTGCCAATTTTTGTGAACTGTTAGTTGTGCTATGTATTTATATAGATTTGTTACTAAAATAAAATATCCTAATACATGTACTTATATTGTATGTTTGAAGTTGTGTTTTTGTGTACTGTCTCCGAAAAATACACATGTAAATGTGCCATGATGTTGTTTCCACCAAATTTTCTGGTCTAGGCAGTATTACCCTGATGAAATAGTGTGAAACAGTACTGACAATGAAGTAAAAAATATAGAACTTGCAAAAGTTACAAAACTGTGTATTGTTCAAGGTTTGAATATCTTACAATTCTGAATCCTGGGATTCAGTAAGAGCCTTTTGAGGAAAAAAATCAGACATGCTTTATCAAAGACTTGCAGCTGATGCACCAAAATTTTACATTAAAGAAATGGAAACAAGTCTTTTATCCATGATATCTTGGACTATTTCAAATTTTAATGTATAAATTTGCTGACTTTTTAATTATTTTTTTTTTATTAATATTTGAACTTTCAGAATAATGCATGTTTGCTCCATATTAGGCCACCCTTAAAAAATTGTTTGGCATTGCCGACCCACACTATCAGCAGGTGGGTAGGTAGGTAGGGAAATTTTTTTTTTACATTTAAAAGCTTACTTTTGGCAGACGTTTTTCTATTCTATGTCATTTAAACGTTTGCTCTCAATACAGTGTACAGCAAGCACTTTTACGATTGTGATTGGAAATAAGTAAAGCCGAAACAAACTCCACGGATACGATCAAAATTCCGGCATGATTCCAAAATTTTTTAGTACAAAAAAAAAATAATTCTGAAACGCATATATATAAAATTATTTGGGCGGCAATGCCAAACAAATGAAATTTTATTTTAGGCCTTATCTATCAAAATGCATATGAGTCTCTTGGTAGGTGAAAAGTAATCAAAATACATTTAATGGTAATGCTGTTATCATTGCTATGTAAATAAAATAGAAATCTAAATTTAGGAATGAGGAACCTCCAAAATAACCGTTCATGAGCATCTGGCAGGGGACTTTTTTTACCCATCCCTGAGAAAAAAGAACTTCTTGGGTGGTCGAATGGGCTATCATTTCAAACTAAAAATGTTACTTGTATGTATTGGTGAAAAAGAGTTCTTGAAAAGCATAAAGTCACATATATTGTACAGGGTTAGCTGCTCACTTTTCTGAAGTGCAGATAGTTAGCTCTGTCCCACTAAAACCTTACCTATAAAATCATATAACTTCATCTGTCTTATTGTCTGAAAAACAGAAAAAAAATATTTTACCTATAACAATATGCATTTCAATGTAACATGTGAAAATGGTGCTGAATTGCAAAGAATTCTGTTCTTGACATTTTTTAACTTTTTATGCATGTATTATTAAATTGTCAATTCAACATGTTAAGCATCAAAACTGCTCACACAATGTTGGCTTAGGAAAAAATATCCTACTAAGTGTTAAACATGATTCTGATACTGATCGATATTTTTCACTGGGTCTTTTGCTTTTTCAGATGAAATGATTTTATACTGATCAAAACAGAACAGATGGGGAAAAAGCAGTGTAATTTGGAAAAAAATCATGTCTGTGATCTGAACAATAATTTTTTCTCCAAACACTAGAAGTTCCAGTCCATCTGAAAAAATGGCATCAAATTTACTTATTATATATAAATGTATATCTCAATTAGTTTCTTAACCAAAAAAAGTTAACCAAATCACTCAGGAATGAAATGTAGGTCATTGTGAACCAATTAGTAATGACCTTACATTATGTAATGTAATAAACATGTCAAAGAAAAATATAAAGTGTGGAGCACCTACATAAGGCAGTCTTTTTATTTCCTGTAAGTAACATGCTTCTATGTGATTCATTACATTATGGACTTGTTTTTCTAACTTTAACTTCTTTTCGGCAACTGAAAAATTCAAATCATGATTAGAAAAGATGTGTATGTTACAAATGAACAATGTGTCTTTCATGTAGAATTTCTTTTCATAGAACTTTTAAATTGTAAAAAAAAAATGTTCTAACTTTTTCATCAATTTTTTGTCCTATAAAAAAATAGCTGTTAAGCACATTAATTTCTTGTTTTAATTGAATTAATAAGAACTTGCATATATGTGTATATAATTTATTTAGAATAAAGAAGAGTTTCAGTCATATTTTTTTTTCATTTTTTTTAAAATTCAGTTTCATTTGGGCTTAACACAACTTTCAGCAAAATCGTCCACAGTATCTGGTGAAGAATGATAATCTTCAGAAGGAAAACTGGTCTGGAGAGGAGTTCAATCATCAAATTCACAACTTCAGATTTGACAGGCTACATTTGTAGCAATCATTTCGGCAGTATTTATGACAAATTACACAGACCACACTCCAATATTAAAGGATTTTAACATGATCATTCCAGTGAAAAAGCTAAATAACGACAAATTCTTTGTAATTTTTTTATACCAAGTTTATTCATACCAGAAGAGTCTAGGTCTGCCAAAAATGCATTCAGTTTGTCTATCTTTTCCTGTTTTGATAAAGTGTTTCCTTCATCTCCATCTGGTAAAACTGGTTTAGCACGACCAGCTGCATTTGCCTTCTTTCTAGGCATAATTCAACCAATAGCTGAAAGACAATAATTAACAATTCATATATAAAAACAAACAAAAAGTTATTATATGATACCAAGATGAAATCTTACAAAAATAAATGTATATACATGCATGAAACATAATTTGATAACTGGTTGATATTCAAATTTTGAAACAATCGAAAATCTGTAGCAATTCTAGGTGCAACACTGGGCGGAAACATCAATTGAAATCATTATATCTGGTACTCAAATCGTCTATAGAAAAATATTGCTACAATCTTGACAACTGTTAACACCCCACAATAAAAATTTAAAATGGCTAGCAAGGCATGCAGAGAATAATAATTTAAAGCCAAAAAATGTTTATTGACAAAAAGACAAGGGAAAAACAAATTTCTTGACCCCAAGAGTAAGATGTCAAAATTGCCTGGAGTCACAAATCATCAAATCAATGTGATGTGGACCTGTGCAAATGTATGCCTGGCTGATCATTATTTCGTTTGGAAAATTTGGACAGCAATGCTGGTAAAATCGTGTCGGGCGAGGATATTATTTCTTATGTTTACAAGATTTTAAATGTAAATAAATATCTCATTACCAAGACTTGAATTTAGCGCTGCTGTTTTGAAAACAGATAATCAAATATTTCCTACTATGGACATTCAAAATTTGCTTTGCTAAAAACGCCAACCCGACTTAGACTAAATACATGACACGTGATCTATCACATGATTTCAAAATGTCAGACGTAGCCACCCATTGCATTGTTTGTTTTAATTCAGTTTAATATCATAATTTGTTCACATATTTCACAAAATCGAAGTCTCTTGTGATTGGCTTTGATAACTCACATTATTAAAATTGTTTATGACTTGACACGATTCCACTTGTTTATATAAGATAACGTACTAATAATAAACTCAAGACGATTGAATTTTCTCATTATTTCTTAAAATTACATCTTGAAAACAGATTAAATATCAGTAAACAAAATAGATTTGCAGGGAATAATATGAAAACATCAAACACATTAATGACATATGCAAAGCTAATCAGACATTCAGAGAATAGTCCTAAGTAATGTTCAAAACATTAAAAGCATTTTAATGACAAAAAAAAAAAAAAAAAAAACAATGCCCTGTAATTCTCACGACTGTTTATTATTACTTGAACTATTAATGGAATAAATCATTATTCCAATATTTCAAAAGTGGAGACTGAACAAATCTTTCCAACTTATAATCGCAGTATCTCACTAATTGTCTGAGCAAATTGTTTAATTCTATTTTTAATAATAGACTACTAGACATATTTAAAGATAAAATTAACCCTTCTCAATTCGGTTTCTGAAAAAAACAATAAAACCTCTGATAGTATACTTGTCTAATAAATAACTACATCAACAATGAGAAAAAGAAACTTTATGGATGTTTTATTGATCTAAAAACAGCTTTCGACTCTATATGGAGAGTAGGTCTCCTATGTAAAATGTTAAAAAATGAAAACTTGGGGAAAAATCTATATAGCGTAATAAAGAATATGTATCAATGCACTGAAGCCTCTGTGAAAACTCAGAATTATATATCTGAAAATGTTCGAATAACTAGAGGGTTAAAACAGGGTGATAATTTGATTTCTTTTTTATTTAATATATACATAAATGATATTCCCGATAGTTTCAACAATCAATGTAAACCAGTGTTACTAGAAAACCTGCATATTAATTGTTTGATGTTTGCTGATGATATACTATTACTATCAGAAACAGCAGATGGATTACAAAAATCCTTTTCGAAACTTGAGTGCTGTGCTAATTGGCAACTTTCAATTAATCCAAAAAAGACTAAAGTCATGATTTTTCAACAGAAAAATATCTTAAAGCAGAAACCAGAGTCCTTTTTAGGAAAGGAAAAACTAGAAAAAGTATTAAAATATAAATATTTTGGTAACATAAAATTGAATCCTTGGGAAAATTTCATTCATCTCATTTAGAATTGTTGAAAATGGGAAGCAAAGTACTGTTCCAAATCTTTTAATATCTTTGACCATTTGATAACGTACCTATTAAAATTCACAAAAAAATTATTTGAGTCGTTAATTAAACCTACTTTAATGTATAATTCTGAAATTTTGTATATGAACTTCTATTAAAAAATCATAAAAGCATGAAAACGATGACACGATAACCCTAATTTTGACTTCATATCACTAATAGACACAAGTTTTATTGAAAAAGTTAATTTAAAATTCTGTAAATATACATTATGCATAAGTAAACACTCAGTTAACATGGCAGCTAGAGCAGAACTAGCTCGGCATCCTTTAAATGCATACATTAAAATTCAATCTGTGAAATATTTAACTCGTTTATTACACCATACTAATAACAAATTACTAGATGATGCATTTTTATTGGCAAAGTCATTACATTTCAAAAGTTTATATTCTTGGTTTACCTATATAAATAATATATGTAATGTTTATAATATAGATATAGGTGAAATAGAACATCTTGACTAACAAAAAGAAAAAGTTTCTTTTGAGAAAAGATTAAAAGTTAAATTAAAAAATAACTATGAAACATTATTTTTTGAAAAAATTAATGCTTTTACAGATCATAGCAAACTATTCTTATACAGTAAACTAAAATCTGATTATGAAATCAATGAATTTTTACTTCATACAAATTTTGAAAACTGAAGAAATTTATGTAGGATGCGAATTAGCGACCACTTTTTAGAAAGAGGCCATGTGAGCTATTGTCATCACTTGGCGTCCATCGTCATCCGTCATCGTCGTAAACTTTCCTTTAAAGATCTTCTCTTCTGAAATCACTGGGCCAATTGGAACAAAACTTGGCAGAAATAGTTCTTAGATGGTCTTTTTTCAGATTTGTATCTATCCGACCATGATGGCCGCCAGAGCCGATCTTAGTTTAACAAAGGACCCTATGGGAAATTTACTTGAAGATCTTCTTGTCTGAAACCACTTGGCCAATTGGAACAAAACTTGGCAGGAATGGTCCCTAGGTGGTCCTCTTTCGGAATTATATTTGATGACCCTGCCCGTCATCCAAGATGGCCACTATAGCCGACCTTAATTTAACATAGGACCCTTTTGGAAATTTACTTTAAGATCTTATTGCCCGAAACCACTTGGCCAATTGGAAAAAGACTAGGCAGCAATGGTCCTCTTTCAGAAGTATATTTGATCATCCAAGATGGCCACCAAAGCCGAACATAGTTTTACATTGGATCCTATGGAAAATTTACTTAAAAATCTTCTTGTCTGAAACCACTTGGCCAATTGGAACAAAACTTGGCAGCAATGGTCCTTAGTTGGTCCTCTTTCAGAATTATATCCAATGACCCTGTCCACCATCCAAGATGGCTTCCAGAGCAGAATTTAGTTTAACATAGGACCTAGTGGGAAAGTTCACTGAATGATCTTCTTGTTTGAAACCAGTGAGTCAATTGGAACTTGACAGCAATGTCCCAGGCTGGCAGTCAAGATAAACATAGTACAGGTGAGTGATATAGGCTCCTGGGAGCCTCTAGTATTCATCATGTTCATAAGTCATATTTTTATTAAATTCTAGCAGTAACATGCAATATGGACAAAACTGATCCTAAAGTAAAGACAGCCTATGATCAACTTCAGAAATCCTTCAGAATTCTAAAACAATGTAGTGTAACATGGAAAGACACAATTAAAGAATGCCAAGGGGATATTGATTCTTTACAAAATTTAACAGAGCAGTATACATGTTGTGATGAAGCTGATATAAGTGTGCCAGTGCAACAATTGCCTGATATCAGAGAGAAACTTTTATATAAAATTTCTACAGAGATAAATAAAAAATTGGTCATGCTTTATAATAAAATGTGAGTATTTAAGAAAATTACTTGATAGATTAAGAATTTGTAGTTTATAAGTAAGCAAGTAAGTGTTGTATAAAATAAGGTGATCCTTTCTGTAAGGTTTATACCGTTATATACCATGTATACAGAAAACATCCTACTTGGCAATATTTTTAAAAAACCTACAAGTATTTATGCTAAAAACTTACATTTAAAAATAAGTAAATCTTCAATCCAATCCAATAAAGGTTTTGAGAATGGTATATTCTACAATAATTAAAAAAAAGAAGAAATTCATCATTTATTTGTCTTTAAGCTTTTAGGAATTTGAACCATTTGTTGCTATTACTTCAAAATCATTCTTTGATTAGTTCAATAATCATACGCCCTTGCTTTTTTTTTCTTGCTTAAAAGATATTTTTAACAGCAATCGCAATTTATTAAACTATTTATATATTTCATATTATAATTATCCTGACAAACTCTTTTTAATGGAAGAACAAATTGGAATGAGTTTTGTAACCTTTTTTTAAAGAAATTCACTTAAAGACATTTGTGATAGGATCTCGAAACAATATGGCTACAGTTTAGGTGTGTCGCAGGATTTACCATTGGATATGGTTACCACAGCAACAGAAACTATACCAGCAATATCAGACATGGTGGAATGGTTAAATGATGTTGAGTTAATGTTATTTCATCAGTATCCTTTTACTTTTTTATAAATGCCTAATGTATTCAGTGAGAGATATAGTAATGAACAAAGGGGAATAACTCTTTATATGAACCATAAACATGTTTTACTTCTTACAAAATGAGAAAGTTTAATAAGAAAAATAAATAATCTTGTTGTGAAATTAAGACATATGAAACTTTCTAGCAAATGTCTAGACTAAATTTTATGAATTAAATTTAAGCAGTTAATAGATTACAGAATTTGAAGGTCATCATTTAAAAAAAAATGATAATGGATTTTAAGTTTCCATTTTTATGGTAATTTAAAAATGGTCCAAGTAAAGCAGATTTACTATGGCTTTGAGGAAGATTAAGTCAGTTAAGATACTCCCACCATGAAAAATATTTATTTCATATAAAAATGTCTAATATAAATTGAATAGAGATGCAGCATGACATAGGATTGATATAGGTTGGTAGCGAAAAAACTGCAGACATGTGGTTTCCTAATTTAGGACTGAAGTACTGTAGTTTAGATATTTTCATGAGGTTAATTGAAAGTGATTTGAATACTTTTGTAATAGAACTTAACAAGCAAAAACCAAAATGAAAGTTTCCATCACATTTTTAGCAATGATAATAAAATTGCATTTCTGAGATTTGATTATCAAAATGAAGTGAAATTATAATGGTATCATAGGATTATTGCATGAACATTGAGTAGATTGATTTATTGCACAATCTTGTTCGTGCAATTTATATTCCAAGCATGATTATATTCACAAAACTTCATGCAATAAACTTTTTATTGAATAGCAAAGATTTTAAAACTGATATTGTATATATTTTTGTCTTCTGTTATCTCATTATTATAATGTTGCACAAGTACTAAAACATTCTATATTGTTTGCTAAATTTTGGTTGAACCTTAATGCTATATTACCAATAATATTTACACATAAAGAAATTACCTTGACATTATATTAGATACTGTGTAAAGAAGTATTTATTGGATAATTTTGAAGTTATAAAATTTGAAAGTGAAAATTTTATTGAAAAATGGAAAAGAGGCAATAAGGAAACTGCTAAAAAATTGGATGGTGAGACACTTGTGTTATAGTCAAGTTTTCTTACATTTAATATTTCGACCAATCTCGATTCTAAATATTAGAAGAAGCATACACGTATGTTAATTACAAGACATTTGAATTTCTTATCTTTAAAATATTTAAAACATTGATTCATCTTTGGTTCATGCTTAATTATATGAGTGTAATTATTTTGCATTATGGTGAAAAATTTGTCTCAAAAATAAAATTATCTTCATATATGGTATTAGAATTTTAAATGTCTAACAATGTATTACTCAGTATGTCACAGTAAAACCAAAGTGTGACGGGTATGCATCAATCGGAAAAGATTGCTCATGCTTATCCTTCAGTACCATCTAATGTCACTCTGAGTTTTTATGGGAGTTCACATTGCTTGTGCTAATAGTTTTTCTCCTGTCTTGTTTGGATTCTTTTCTGTTTATTTATTATGTTGGTTATTTCTTTGTTCTATGTGATCTGTTCTCACATTTGTTTATCTTTGGATTTTGGATCTTTTTCTTACCATAATACTTTGGTAATCCTATGCAGAAATCTGTATACATATATGTCAGCTAAATGTTTATTTGGAACACTTATCAGATATTATGAAATCCCAATTCTTGCACTATTATTCCAAGTAATTGTAACATGCATGTTTTTGTCTTTATCAGTTTTTGACATGGAATATAACAGATTTTTGGAATATTTTTGAACTAATTTAAGCAGCTTCAGAAATTTTAAACAATCATTGTCAGTGTAAGAATGTTTTATTCTATTTACAGATGTGCTGTGTTATGTTCAATTTTTGATAGATGACACCTGAATTTGGTTCTGAGTGGAAATCATGATCAGAAGATCTTCCTGCTGAAAACCTCAGCTGAAGTCATTTAACAGATTGTTGACTAGATGCCAGAAATATTGAAACTGTGAAAATTTGCCACATGATGAAAATTTATTAAATATTATATTATGAAAGAATTTATACAACCACAATTTTTTTTCTGTATCAAACTAGCCAATTCTTCCTTAGTATAGGTCACAGTATTGTAATAAACCTGTTAAGTTCATAAATGAAGGAAGCTTGTTACAAATAATATGATATTCAATGACAAATGTCCAATGGATTCATTTTCACTAGTAATAATTTTTGTGATTTAGTGAAATTTCAGTGTGAAAAAATGCAATTCATTGAATACTTAAATTTGTAGTTGCTTTTCTCCCCATAAAAAATCGTACCAAAAAAATATATTGAATCCTCAGAACTTAAAAAGCAACAAAGAGAAATTTCAGATGATTTATTGTCCAAAATTTTTCAATAACAAGTGTAAACTAGCACATATTATATACTGTTTATGCAAGAGTTGTAGCTCAATAATATACAAAAATATGTTTCTTCAAAATATCACAACTGAACAATAAGAAAATTGTGCTTGATGTACAAAATGTACAATAGGGCAAAAGTTACCAAACAAATATAATCACACAGCTTTATCAAGAACCATCATCCTACAGCGGAAAAAATGGCCTTACTTTCTTGTCAAATAAGACTGGAGTCAAAACACACCCCCTCTTGAGCTTGATTCGACATTTATGAGCTCAGTGTTGACAGGTCAGTGATTTTTGGTAGTTAGAGAAACTACAATGACCACTCGGACACCATGGCCCCCATTTAAATAATGGATCATAAAAGTTTATTGACTACTACGTAAACAAATCATCTTACTTTCTTCTTATAAACCTTTAGTACATACATATGTAATAAGATCAACAAAAACTAAGCACTAGGAATAAATTAGTGTATTAGACTAACTTAAAAAGATAAAAGATTAAAAACTTTAATATGCTAATTAAAATTACTGTACATTTGGCAGAGTCATCTTACAATTTTCTTAAATACCCTATAGTTATCAGAGATTTTTGTCTTTTTGATATTGACTTTTTTTTTCAGCAATTGGCACACATAATCTGTAAAATCTTCTTGATTGAAATTTTAAGGCACTCTAAAAATATTAACTTTTTCTTTGAAATCAAATTTTGTGATGGTCATCAGTTTGGTTGCATACATGCTAAACAACAAGTATTGGAAAAGTATATTAGACCTCTTTATATATATCAGAGTTTTGTTTTCACAAATTGCATTGTAAACCTGATGAAAATTTCAGAGATCACAATTTTCACATAAAAATGTTTAAAAAAACTTAAAAATAAATTTTAATCCCGTTTTGAGGGGAGATAACTCCTGTATTTACAATTTTTTTATTCCTTCTGACACAGTGAATAAAAATTAATATATAAACAAGCAGAATCTATTCAATTCACACTAATATTCATAACAATACAATGTGGAGGTAAAATATCTTAATAACTAACAATATCATATCACATTTTATACGACTAGTGTACTCAAATTTTGTAGAACATTGAAAAGGGTATTCATGACATTCACAAGGTGCACTGGCTTGAGTTTACTCAACTGAAATGTTAGAATCAAAGATGAAACAAAATCAATATTCGTAACTGGTGACAAACAAGTTTTTGACTGCTCACAGTCTATTATGACTTTATAACATTGTTGTATTGAAGCAAGAGTTCTCGAAAAGCTATAAATAATATAAAAAAAAAAATGTCACAGTTGAGAACTTGTTTGTCATTGCTTACTAATACTGCTTCTGTGTCACTGATTCTAAAGTAATTACATAATGAGAAACCAGAGTGAGTTATATTTTCCTAACCAATGTAGGTAAGGGAGATAATAATTTTGTCTCCCTTTTAGCCTCAGGACAAAAGGGAGAGAATTTAATTATCTCCCTTACCTACATTGGTTAGGAAAAGATAACTCACTCTGGTTCCTCATTGGGGATTAAAAATATTTAAGACATTTGGATTAAAAATATTTAAGACAAATCTCAGTAGTTTGTGGAAAACCTTGATTTGAGAAATAATATGAAACAAGGACTTGGTTAACAGAATTAGATCATAATGGATAGGTTTTGGAGTTAAACAAGAAATCATTACAGATCAATTCTGCATTGTCTGGGAATATTTGCTTTAAAGCGAGATAACTACTTTTCTCATTCTAGCCTGGCTAAAACTATCATAAATTATTTTGAAGGATTACAAAGAAAATTTTTTTTTTTACTTCAGTTATCATTTTTATCATTTTGAGAAACTATGAAACTGAAATAAAAATTTAAAAAAATCCACATAGATAATTGTCATGGCTCCTTACTAGCAGTTATTTTCATAATCTTAAATTGATTGTTGTTTTGTTCTAAAAAAAAAATAATAGTTTTATCAATCTTCATCACTTTCAAATTCTACATAATCTCTTGTACCCCTTTTTTTAGATATAGATAAACCTTCCTCATAAGCACGTTGGAGCTTTCTCAAAGTTAATGCCATTCTGTCAGCATTTTCATTGTTTCCAAACTGCATTTTTAATTTCCTGAGTTCAATCTTTTCTTGGTCTGCTTCGCTCATCATTTCTCTTCTTCTTCTTTCCTTTTCTCTCTGTCGTTCTAAGTCCTATAATACAAAGAATATCAAAACGAAATTATTACTGACTGGAAACCTCTGTTCACGGAATGGATTTTTGGCATTTTGAAAGTCTAAATGTTAGAATTATAAAACTTTTTTTCCTTTTAATAAACTTGAGTCATCCAAGACAACATAAAACTTTTACCATTGTTTGTATGAAGGTTATTTTTTTGTACCTCAAATATTATTCTGAATGGCGAATTTCCTATTAAAAAATAAAAGCACTCAAAAATATGTAAAACCATTATTTTAATATTTTTCTTGCACTTTGCGCATATTTGATACAGACCAGGAATGTATTACTTAATTAAAATGAAATTTCATAGATAGAGTAATCTCCCTTTTACATTGAAAATTCCTTAGGCGAAATGTTTTACGTTTGAATAATATCAGATAACTTCAATTGTTTTAGTTACGACTTTGCACCTGTAAGCCAAGTGATAAAAGCATTCAAATTAAGGTACTCAAATTTTGAAAAATCTGTTCTGCCAACTGAGGTTTACAGACAGTAATTATGTTATGCTGATGAATCTTTACCTTTAACCTGTTTATTTATTATAACTGATTATTAATTTGCCTCCAAACTATGTTTGGAAAGACGGAAAGACAAGTTATTGTAATCACTCCATGTTTTCTGTCACAAATTTTGTCGCAGTCGTTTGGCAAATCTGCTGCATATATAGCCTTGAAAATTTTTTTTTAATGAAAGCTCAATATCCTTGTCCAGGAAAATCGATACAACTGACAAACTCTGGAGCACAACGAAGAAACAAGACCAAAATAATACATGCACTACAATTAAAAACAAAAAACATATGAACAAGATGGTGTAGACTCAGGTGCTCTGGAAGAGTAAGCAGTCTCTGCTTCCTGCAGGACACCCGCCATGCTGCCCATGTCAAATCAGGTATGAGGAAGGGACAACATCAATGGAACAGGTCCATTTTCATTTGGGAAACAGTTTTTTCATACCTGTCAACCAAGTCATGATGATGTCCATAAAACTTTAATAAGGATGACTCCATCTTAGGTGCAACATACCCCTGTCTGAGCAACTTTACTTTCAGGAGCTGGGCTCTGTCCAGGAAGTCAATGTATATGTCACAAGCTCTGGAATAATGCAAGTTGTGAAATATATACCCCATACGCCAGCGCTTCTGGAATGTTGCCGCTAAAAAATGGGCAGTTGACGATTGGAAAGTCAAAGTCACCCTGTTTGTCGTAAAGTTTTGTATTAAGCCTTCCTCTGGTGTTTTTATTTCGAGGTGAAGGTCAAGATAAGATACAGACTTACGAGATGTAAGAAATCCCAAAACGTGAATCGTTGAGTGATAATAAAACGTATCACAAAATACCAAAATAAATTTGATGCATTGTATGGCCATTTCATTGACTGTCAACTCATCACCAGACCAGTGCTCGAGATCAAAATATTGGAAAACCGGTTTAAGATATAATGATAAATTAATATGCACAACCATCAAAAATCAAAACAATTAAAAAAAACAGGGAACAACAAAATATTTGTCATGAAAGGCGGACAATATCTTGATAGCATCAGGGTTGCTGAAGACTGATGTTCCTTTTAAACTCATAGACCTTCTAAGTTTATCAATTCAGACAGTATTAACAATCTCACAGCTTTAACCCACTCTTAAAGTGAATCTAGTGGCTCTTGCTCATGTTTGGTCCATTTTATGGCACAGTCCTCCACAGCATCCATCAATAGTTATATTTCCAATTTATGGATTGTGGTTCGTGATACTTAGGACCTTTAGCAAGGACATCACAATGACACTCATTGTCTATGATATTTAAGTCTCCTGTGACGACATGGCCAACAAGACTATATTAGGATGGAGAACTCTTGCATGGACAATTAGGGCGCTTAGCTTTGAGATAATTGATTTTGAGGTCTTGCAATACACGTTTGTGATTGAATATCACATATTAAAAAATCTAATTACCTTGATAACAATATCATTTGGGTCTCCAACATGTATTAGTGGTTCTGTCCTGGGTCTTGTGAGAGTGGGCATGAGGTCACTAGGAGGAGGAACTCCTGCTTTGGCATACAACTCCACTAACCTATCGAAAATATGAAATATAACATCAATTATGTTGAATAAATGCATACTGAACGGCATAAAACTGCACCCAATATCAACAAAAAATTTGTCAAAGCAAGAAAACGCGGTGATGAAAAATTCTTTACAATGTATAAGTTACACTGCCTGAGTTTAGGCAGAAAACAGAATGTAGTTGAACCTCACATATAATACAATCAGTAAATAGGACTTTAACATTGTTTTTTTTGTGTATTTAGGTAAAAAAACAAATTTGTGTTTAAAGTACAGAGAAAATAACCCATGCAAGCATGAGACAAAATTCACCATATTTTTTTTTTTGGGAGTACAAATGTATGTGTTTTTGCTATTCATGCATTATGAAAATGATTTTTATAGACAACAAAAAAATATATATATGTAAATTTTCATGAAGTCTGCAGTAATTGGCTTAAAACATGAAAAAAATACCATTCAACTAGCATGTAATTTAGTGTTCAATTATTTGTCTGACATTCTTATCAAAAAGTATAACATTTTTAACATTTTTATATAACAGGAATTTTATAGAAATTATCCTTTAGTTATAAAGCTGTAGAATCTCACAAAAGAGTTTGCTTATTCAAATCTCTGTTGTACAATTGGGTGTTTTTTTTCCCTAGACAATGACATAAAATTCTTGGAAGTTTGCTTAATGTGACAGTTACTTCAAAAGTCTGGTAACAATAGAATTTCATGTATAGTTTTGAGGCAATTGTGTATTAAAATTTTCTTTCTGGACTAGGAATCTGTTAGTATGTGATAATGGTACGACAATTATTCATAACATATTGCTAAGGTATGGCCTACATTGCATTAGTTAGTCAGGGTGTGCTAAGCTATGCTAATACTCTCCTAAAGCTTAGCAATTCTATAATTACCTTATTGATCTGGAAAAATATAATTTTGAATTTCATCAAAGAAACACTTTGCATGTTAAGTCACGAAAGGAAAAGTTTGGTATATTCTCTACACAAAATCCCCACATGCACTAGAGGATCAGGATAGTTAAGGGAGAGATTTGGGTAAATGCCCATAAAACCAGTTTAATGCCATCCCTGCTCAGTGGGTGTATCAAATCAGACTATGCTGTTTGTGCTCTTTTTTGTATGATGTTCTGTCGATTGGATCATTGTCGACCTCTCCTGTTATCCGTTTAGTTGTTTGTTTACATAACTATAAAACTGACAATGTCAACAAGGGCCCTGTTGGGAAACTTTAGGTAACTCAAAGCCTAAAACAACTTAAAATTATCAAATATGAAAAAGTTTGATCAATCCCAGTATATTATTTAAAAAAAACTTTGCTAAACTTTTTTGGTTGAGTATAAATGGAGGACACATTTGCACCAAAAAATTGAATACAATATCAGGTAAACAAACCTAACACTGAAATATTTACAATTTTTTTAAATTTTGGTAGCCAGTTTTTAGTGATGAAAGACAAGAGAACCTTCATGCACCACAAAAAACCTCCCAGAAAATAGCAATCGTTCCAATCTAAATAAAAAACAGCAACCACAATAAAGGAGATTTTGAACCCCAACCACAATATCAACAGCCTAGTGATGATTAATTAAAGGTTTATATATTTTAATACACTATGACTAACAACATGATTTATAATTCTGCAAAATCATAAACCTAAATTCATTGATCAGTCTCCCAGCTTTATCTGCATGGAATAAGAAGATTCCAATAAAAGTGTTATCAAAATCTCCAATGAAAGGGAGATAATCCAAAACTTTTGTAAAAAAAATTGAAAATGCAGTGCTGAAGGCCGATCCAAAAGCATACATTGTATAAATGAAAAATAGTTGTCAGATCACTTACTTTTCATTTCTTTCTTTTCTTCTTGTCTTTACTTCTTCAAAACTAGGATACATATAATTCCCTGACAAAGGTGGTCTTTTTTCTGATTGTTTTAGTTTTTGAACTTCTGTATACGTAACCATAGCGCCATGTCCTCGTTCACAATAAAAATATCGCTTTCCTTTAAATATTCCATTATGTGTTGAATTTACTAAAAAAAAATGATATAAATTAGTTATTTTTCTTGAAAGAAAGCTCCATTTCTTTAATGCCTCATATTAATATCTGGTAATAATTCCTGTTTTCTTTTGAATTTCTTACATTTCATATAACCTTTTAATAACTTTTCATTGTTATTTTTCTGAACTATTTATTGCATAAGTATTGATATTTTGCTATAAACTTTCTATGCCTGCAAACTCCTAGCAAAATTTTAATCAATTTAACAAAAATACTTAATCTCAAACCAATAACTTAATTTTTCAAAGCTGATGACTTTATGTCTACAAGATTTTTTCAGAGAAAAACAAAATAATGGGAGATAACTCACTATTGTCATCTAACTTTACTCCAACATATAGTTTTGGAGCTATGGCATTGTCATCTATTACTCCTACAAACTTTACTGTACCTGGAATAAACAAGTATCACATAATATCTACATGCAAAAAAAATTAATTGTTCCAATACCATAAATACATTTGCATTTTTTAGTAATCAAGTGAAACTGAATTCGTATGAACTTTTTTCTTTAATTTGTCCTCCTTTGAATGCTATTACTATATATACATTTGCATTAGAAAAACTGATCATAACCACATATTTTTAATACTAAGGACAAAAAATATACATCATTCCACTGTTTTGGTCTATAACCTCTTCTGACATTTCTTTAGAAGTATTTTATTACAATGATGAAATTGACACTGACCTATTTGCAAGATAAGCACATTCATTTTCTTTGCAAAATCAATGGTAAAATATGCAAGAAAAATTTATACCTTCTATGCTATCAACAACGCTTATACTTAATCTATAAATTTAATAGCCATTTATGCCGGTAATGCCGGTATTAAATAAAATAAAATGTTCTTCAAGTAAAGATATATAAGAGAAAGAAGAGCTCATAATGCATCCTGTCTGCACCTTTAGCTATAAGTAAGAAGACTAAGTCTAGTAGAGTCAAAAAAGACAGAATAGCACTATTTGTATCAAGTCTTTTTAAAATACAATAATTTACATTAGGTAAAGTGATAGACTAGTTGGGCTGACAGCAAATACAAAAAAAAATCACACAATTAAAAAACTAAAATTTTTAAAAAGTTTTTCAGTCTAAAAAATAGGATAAATAAACCAAAAAAAAACATCTATAACTAATAAAAATAATAATACCATCCAATCTTCCCTCTGATTACATTCAAATATAAATATAGTATACATGTAAAAACAAAATCTAGTCTACTACAATTAAATGCTAATATATTTTCTTCCAAATTACTGTCTGAATATGTATCAATTCATCAGTTCCTTAATTTTATTATTTGGTATAATGAGTTAATATGAACCCCTATCCTTGTTTAAGTTACTTGTATTTTTGTAATAATTGATGTTGTCAGCTACTAATATTGTTGAAAGTAATTTGTAATTTCTACCTCACAAAAATATTTATCACTTTACGTTTGAAAGAAAAATCTGGGATACTGTCGACGTCTGTCTGTTCATCGCACAAATTATGGACAGAAATATTCAAATTTAAGCTTTTGGTGACTTTTGGTAATTTATCAGAAAAAATATCTATCTAAGCAAATTTTAAAAGTTTAAGATTAGTAAGAATATAGAGTGCAATGGATATGTTCATTTCTCACAAATATGTACTGTACATATTATTACATAAAGTGTATTTATTTTTTTTTTCACATAGTTATATAAAAGAATTCCTAGGCTCAATTATTTGAAACAATTCAAAAAAATCTTATCTATTTTCATTGAGTAGAAAAGATCAATAGAATATTTTAAAGCATATTAGAAAAATTAATCCTAAACTGAACCCTTACCAATTTTACATTTATTACCTCCCCTTATTTGGCTATATCTCAGTATAATGGGATTTGTTAACAAATATGCAGATTTTTGTCTGTATGTATGTTTATAACATAATATGCTTGAAATGCTGTTAAAACATATGCCTGATAATATAAGTAAGAATTAAGGGGAAGTAATAATTGTTTCATTGGAAACCTGGCTGTCAATTACCCCAACACCTTACAGTGTTTAAATATTCATAAAAATCAAATACCTCTGCGGAATATTGCCCCTAATGGAAGAATAAAGTATATTTTAAAATTACATAATGACATACTGGGAAAAAGTTTTTAATTGTACTTGTTTTAAAAAAATGGCCCTTAATTTGTCCTCTTTCAGAAATATATCCGATGACATGTCCACTATCCAAGATGGCCACCAGAGCCGAACATAGTTTAAGATTAGTAAGAATATAGAGTGCAATGGATATGTTCATTTCTCACAAATATGTACTGTACATATTATTACATAAAGTGTATTTATTTTTTTTTTCACATAGTTATATAAAAGAATTCCTAGGCTCAATTATTTGAAACAATTCAAAAAAATCTTATCTATTTTCATTGAGTAGAAAAGATCAATAGAATATTTTAAAGCATATTAGAAAAATTAATCCTAAACTGAACCCTTACCAATTTTACATTTATTACCTCCCCTTATTTGGCTATATCTCAGTATAATGGGATTTGTTAACAAATATGCAGATTTTTGTCTGTATGTATGTTTATAACATAATATGCTTGAAATGCTGTTAAAACATATGCCTGATAATATAAGTAAGAATTAAGGGGAAGTAATAATTGTTTCATTGGAAACCTGGCTGTCAATTACCCCAACACCTTACAGTGTTTAAATATTCATAAAAATCAAATACCTCTGCGGAATATTGCCCCTAATGGAAGAATAAAGTATATTTTAAAATTACATAATGACATACTGGGAAAAAGTTTTTAATTGTACTTGTTTTAAAAAAATGGCCCTTAATTTGTCCTCTTTCAGAAATATATCCGATGACATGTCCACTATCCAAGATGGCCACCAGAGCCGAACATAGTTTAACATAGGAGTCAGGACCCTATGGGGAATTTAATTAAATATCTTGTGTGAAACCACTTGGCCAATTGGAAAAAAACTAGGCAGCAATGGTCCTTAGGTGGTCCTCTTTCAGAAGTATATTTGATGACCCTGTCCATCATCCAAGATGGCCACCAGAGCCGAACATAGTTTTACATTGGATCCTATGGAAAATTTACTTAAAGATCTTCTTGTCTGAAACCACTTGGCCAATTTGAACAAAATTTAGCAGCAATGGTCCTTTGGTGGTCCTCTTTCAGAATTGTATCCAATGACCATCCAAAATGGCCGCCAGAGCCGGTCCTTATTTGGTCCTCTTTCAGAATTATATCCTATGACCCAACCCATCATCCAAGATGATGCTAAAGCCAAACAGTGTTTAACATAGGACCTAAGTGGAAAAATCTTGTTTGAAACCAGTGAGCCAGCTTGAACTTGACAGGCTGCCACTCCAGATGAACATAAAGTCCAGGTTAGTGATACAGGCTCCTGGGAGCCTCTAGTTTTGCTTCTTTTGAAATTTTCAACACACAGCTTTTGCCATATTTATATTCTATCCACAGAATTTCTCTTCAATGGACAAAATTAAAATTGGTATGTGAAATAAAAGTAATTTTTTTAACAAAGCTTACAAACAGTTACTCATTTAGAAATGAAATTTTAATTGCAAAATAGCTGAACAAATATGTACATGTATACATTAAGGATGGCCTAAGTTTACAAAGATGTCACTTTATATGACAACAGCAGCAATTTCAATGATTTTTTTCCCCAATTAATCTACCTTTGTGTTGTCCCCTAACTAACACACGATCACCAATCTTTATTAATCTCTGTTCATATGGAATAGCTGTGGAATCATCTGCTCTGCTTAAAGATGTTTCTCTCAATAATTCTGCAGCTTCACCAAAATTATCTCTCCAAAATTTACGACAAGGGCCACATGTACACATAAAAGGGTCCACATCACTCTACAAATAACAATGTCAAAATAAATACAATAACTTTGGGCCAATTGTAAAATCTTCTGCTAATTTGAATTAGACATTGGAATTTTCTCTGAAACATCTGAAAATGGATGGATGTTTAAACAAGACACAAACACAAAACTGCATTTTTGCTCACTCTTAAACTGGTTCCAACAGCTATATCTGTAGATTTGTAGATTTTGTTCAATTCAATAAAGTTTGATATGACATTAACTCATTTTCTGTATTTTTTTTTTTTTTTTTTGGGGGGGGGGGATGTCTCGAAGTCATGTTTAATGTTTTGCTAGTAGTTAATCTTAATAAATTTTCACCAATATATGCAGGGTATGGTAAATAAATGTTGGGCTACATGATACACAAAAATTACAAGAAATATACTATGTAATCAAAATGGTCTATTTAGTCCAAGTTGTTGGTATTTTATCTGCCACATGATTATCTACTTCTTAACTGTTGAACATGTTGAAAGATTAATGTACTGCAGATTTAAAAATTTATTTCAAAAGAGTTTGGAAAACAAGACAAATTTATATTCCAGATTTTTTTCATAGTCAAATAATAATTTTCAAATTTTAATGTTACTTCTCTTTATGGTTTTTTTTTTTTACTTAACTTGAACAAAACAAACAAAAATATATTAACTGAAATAATAAATTAGTTGTGATACAGCCTCTACAATGTTTATTTTCTATCATTCCTGTTTCACCCAATTAATTGTTATATTGTTTTGCCATGCATTCCTTGCAATCTGTTTAGAAGTGATTTTAAATGTATATACATGATTTTTTATTTTTTGGAAACAAATAAAAAATTGTATAAATACTCCAGAATAAAATCAAAAAGCTTCATTTATTTCAAAACTAACTTACCAGCCTGTATCTTGGAGAAAGCATACTGAATTATATTGTTTATATCAAATTATTTCGTTGCTACTGTAAACTTTGTGTAATATTATACTTTTAACTTTAATTAAAATGGAGGCTTGGTGTATCAAAACAAAAACACTATTGTTGTGTATTTTTCATGTTCATGCCTGATGTTGGAAAACTAAAATGTGTGATCTCACTGACAATCTATAGTTATAAAATTAATTTAAATTTATGAGCTCAAAAAACACATTTCAACAGAAAGGTTAGCTGTTTTTGTTCACTGGTGCATGGAAAGAAAGTAAAATTTGAATGTGTATATTTTAAAATACCAGCAGTAATAAGACCTTGTTTGGTAGTTGATGTACTCATTTAAATATCATTTTAGACTCTGTTTTCTGAAGAAAAAAAACAATTCAAACAGAGAAGGAAGACAAAGCCAAAGATGGTGGGAGAACCTATAGGCTATGGAATTTTTTAGGGCTTTTGCATCAACTTGTTTGGTTTTGTGGTTCATTTTTACCTCAGTGTTTTTCGTTTTGGTTTTATTACTATGAGCACTCATTTTGAACACTTTTGGGACAGAAATTTTGTCTAAAATAAGATTCACATGACAGAAATTTATCAAGGCGTCCTGTTGTTATGGAGCACTATCTAACTTCCGGTTTGAGGGACAACTAATTCCCGAAGAGATATTAGAGCCGAACAGAGCACTAACGATTTTTTCTCTCTAAAACGGTTGGACGTTTTTTTCGCGATCAGATTATAATTTATAAACACAAAAAGTCACTCCCCGGAGAGAACCAATGCTTTTTAAACATAGCTTGATTTTTCAGCAGGTAAGAAAACTAATGAGTGCATTATCAGTATTTTTATTTTACTTATAAATATTCGTGAGTGAAAACAAAATTCTAATGATGTCAAAAATTGATACAAAACATATGGAAAATAAATGTTCCTTTCAGGTTGAATCTGTATAAAGATTGACATTTTTTACTTTTAAGAATATATTCTAAAACGTGCCACGGTTTAACGGTGTCAAGGATGTTGAATATATACGGGTTATTTTCATAATTACAATTATTACTTTAAAATATTATTTATATAACCATTAAATTTTGACAGTATCTGTTTATTTATATTTTTTTCCAAAGTAGAATTCAATTTAAAAATCCTTTCATAATTTATTTCAAGCACCAGTCTGTTCCGTAATTTCTTATTCCTATATATACAAAGAATCCATTTCAGTAGCCGTTTTAACATCAGCGGCTTTTAGATCTCTTCTGGGCATCCCATATTAACCAGACCATCGGTATAGCCTCCAAGACCATTGGCTCTCTAAGGAGAAACCTAGGAATATGCACATCAGAAGTGAAGAGTACAGCTTGTTCCACGCTATAGTTAGACCAATCCTGCAATATGTATCACCAGTCTAGGATCCACACCAAATCATCCTTACGGGAGACATTGTAGAGGTGCAAAGAAGAGCTGCCCGTTTTGTCTTCAACAGCTACCAAGACAACTCTCCTGGATGTCTGACAAAGTTATTGGACCAACTTCGGTGGAAATCCCTCCAACACAGACGAATGAAACAGAGTCTGATTATGTGCTACAAGATTTAGCCCTACATGATTGCCATTAACCCAACCATGTTCTACACAACAGGAGACAGCAGAAACAGGGGTAGCCACAAACTCAGACAAACCCGAGTTCAGAGAGATGTTCCTACCACTCCCTCTTCTCAAAATCAACCAGGGAATGGAACAAGTTGCCACAAGCTGTGGTGGAGTCCGAGACAGTAGATGACTTCAGGTCCGTGTTGAACACCACCCCCTGGACATCAGCACATCTCCAATAGACAGACTACCAGCGTACATAGTTGTTTTTATGTATAGATATTTTAAATGTATATACTCCGTCTTGTCTGGATTTTTTATTGGTTCTTGGAGAGGTGTTTGTCTGGGAAATGCACCGAGTCAATTACACTCACGACTCGTAACCGGGGAAAAGAAGAAGAATTCCAAGCATGTTCTAAAATCTAATGATCTGAAATCGAATTTTTCACTGATCTGGCCTTTGACACATCTGCATTTATGGGACTATAGGTCATATAGTTTTTCACCAGCACTTGTAGCTGAAGTATCTTGGGTATTTTTGTTAAATTGGTTGTACTCTTTACACTGTTTATGTACTCTCCAGTATTTATAACGTTGTAATTAAATGATTGAATTAGTAGCTTATACATCATGTGCATGTTAATTTCACTGCGATATGAATCATTTTTTATGTATCTGTCGTCTGTCATGTAGAATATCAGTGGAGGACTTAAAATTGTTGATGTGAATCTAAACATACATCTTGCGAACCAAAATTCCGAAAACCTTTACCATCTATTGGAGATTTATAGAAGCAATCTCAACTTCCTAACGGATACCTTTCAGAACTTAGTCCCATGTCTCAGTCGTCTCTATTTTGTTTTACTCAAAACTTATAGTTTCCGTGACATTAGGACAATTATACAAGATACAAATATGACTGTGAATAAAATAATAAAGAAAACCTCAAATGGCAATAAGCGCTAATATAATTATATTTCTTTAACAGACACTGGTACCGAAGACTAAGTTTTCCTCTATGACTTTCCACTTAACTTGCTGACAATTTATATGTTAGATAGTAAAATAATAAACGTATTTTTACTGTTGACTTCTCCAGTAAATCTTCAGTCCGGATGAAGACGATAGGAATGAAACCACCTTAAAATACAGATATTATAAAATCGCGTTTTCATATTTTTTTTTTTGGAACAAGGATCACACCCAGCATACAGTTATGCAAACCAAGGATCTAAATCTGGATCAGCCGTTAAGAAATATCCACTTTATCCATTACGTACTGATATTAAATCCGCGGATAAAATCAGATCCGTGGATTTCATATCATGCTCCAAGATAAAAATGGATATTTCTTACCGCCGATTAAGATTGATCCGCGGTTTGCAGAAATGAATGCAAGGTGTGAGGATGGGAGTATTTCGAATCTTTAAAACAACCTGAAATACTATTCGATTAGAGACTCTAATGGGGCGAATTACATTGCAATGTAATGCATTATATTACAATTACTTTGACAAAACCATGCATTATATTACAATTACCATTACATGAATTTATCAAAGTAATGCATTACATTACAATTACTTTTGCAAAGTAATGCATTGAATTACACATTACATTTGTAAATTTTATTATCAAGTGAAAAGAAAATTCAAAGTTTATTGGTCTTCTGTCTTTGGTTTTAAGGTATCAATGTATACATCTCTGTGTTTTCTCTAAAAAGAAATTACAGAGATGTAGTTTAATACATATTTTAACTTAATGTTAACTTTTCGTTTATAAAAATACATTTGTTGTTGTTTTTTTTTAATTTCAATCAAAATATTTACTAATCTTTCCTAATTATGTAATAAACATAGAGCTTAATTTATGACAAATGGAGAAAAGATTGATTGTAAAACAAACAGATTAGTGTTTTATGGCAATGTTCAATTATCTGTTATTTAATCAAGACAGGATATTCATTCATCTTTTGACAACAATGGAAAACTTTTACAGTATAGCTTTTCATATATAATTTTTGTTTATACAGGAAAATGCAGGAAATAGAATGAAATAAAAAGACATTAAAAAAGATAACTCAGTCTGTCTGATACACAGTGTTGTGTTATTCTTTTAAAATTGTAATTTGGACATTCTAGTATTTATACAAATTTTATTTTTATTTTTTATTTATATATTTGTGAAATATTTCTTACATATTAATACAATATCTTAATTATTGAAAATCTTACCTTAAGATGAGTTACAAAATTTGATGTTATGTTTATGTAATGCCATGTAATGCAATGTAATGCATGAAATTACACAGATTTTTGCTAAAGTAATGCATTATATTACAATTACATGTAATGCTAAAAATCCTGCATTACACATTACATGCAATTACTTGGGAAAATGTAATGCATTACCATGCATTACAATTACACATTTGCATTACCCCATGCCTGATTAGAGTACATACTCTATTATATCAAAACGATAAAAAAGGGAAATACCAAAACCATCTATGGACAGAGTTTTGCGCCAGGGAAATATCATCTGATTATGGCCTTAGTTTCCACGAAATTTAATATTTTTATAACGGTAAAAACTTTAAAGTGTAATGGAAAATTCAAAACAAATACCTGACCTAAGTTTTTACAAACCTTCAAAATGTTCACACTCAGTTTTCCGTACTGGCTGACAACCTTTGCTGAAACAACAGCAAAACATGAGAGGACACCTAAAAACATATCGTCAAATTTGATAGAATTTGACTGAAACTTTGAAAGATCTTAAAGTACGAAAATACAGGAGACACTGCATTCATAATCTTACATATACCCCATATTTGATTCTATTATTGTATACCTGCTATAACAAAATTAAATCCTGAAAACATGACAATCGGAGCGTGAATATTTCGGGTCAAGTGGCACATTCTCCTCACAACAACCGTTGACCGATCATTCATGCTTACTGAGGCATAGGTATTATCCTGAAAACTTAACCAAATCCCTGTGATCAGAAAGCTGGCCCCAAGTACGTATATCATTGACGTTTTTCATTAAGTCAAGGGTAAACTTCATTAAATTAAAACAAAATAGGAGTTGAAGCTATATGTTTAGCACTGATTAGCAGTTGACCATTGAAAGATACTTATCCTAAAGTATGTTTCAAAATTTTAGCAAGATATATTGAGCCCATCCAAGTCTACACGTTTTTGAATTTATCCGAAAATTGCTAATTTTGTGATTTATCGTGCATATTTGATTTTTCAAGTTATGGACAAGACACTTAAATCCAGAACAACATCTGACTTTCATAAGGTAACAGTAGAGGAGCCTAAGGAAATGTCAGTCTAGTGAGTCTTGTACCAGTCTTTTTAGCAACTTTAAACTTTGATCACAGATACAAAGAACTTGGCAATATTTTGTAACAATTTTTCACCATTTCCTCTATTTTCCTTTTCAATCAATTAAGAAGGAATAATAATGCATTTAGGTGTTGTATCCTGATACATTCTAGTTCATGGTCAAGTCAACTACCTTATATAAATATTCTGGTCGAACAAGCAACTTCTCTTTATTTTCAAAGTTTATTTTGTCAGAAGGAAAACAGCAATGATCACAGAATCTTCAATAATAAAATAAAGAAAAAGAAATACAAAAACAAAATATCACTGTTTTCTGTATTCATTCAAATAACTATCCCTGGTCACTTTTAAAATTAAAAGGAGTAAGGTTAAATTTACAATGGTCATATTTTCCCTTGCGCTCTTAAACAATTATCAGAAATCTGACTATGAGGAACTTGACCAGTCTACTTTGAAAATGATGAGCTCCAGAAAAATTATAATATTTGATTATCCTACTAATAGAAATAAGATACGTCAATATAATAATCCAAATTTTAAGATCTTCTGCTCACAAAAATAATTATTTCACTAGTGAAAACAGTTGTTTGGCATTTCGTAATTGTATATTTTTGGCCTAGGACATTTGAGACTAGGACGTTTCAGACAACTTTGCTCAGCATGTGTACCGGTATGTTCAAGCCTAAGAAACAAGAACAAAAAATGCAATAGAAAAGTCAATTTATTTTAAAACAAAAGATATTATGTCTTCCTCTACTATTGTTTTTGCCATTTTACTAATTGTCCGAAACGTCCTACATTCTAGCCAAACAGTACACATTCTTGATCTGAAGAGATTCTGTTTGTCTGATATATATAACTAAAAAATTCACAGACACATATGAAGAAGTACTGATTTACGGAGACAGAAGTTGAAATATGATGAAAGAAAATTTTAAACATTTGGAACCCCTTCATAGAGGTAAACTTAAGTGCATAAATAGTGCTGACATACTAGTCCTAATTCGTCATATTTAATCAATGATAGGGTTTTCATTGCTCTAAAACCAAATGGATTGACAAAACATTTCAAGTTATGGTAACAAAAATATTTGTAAAAGTAGGTCCAATTACTGTAGACTTTGCAACTAAAGTCTCAAAGCATTAAACGGACTAATTCAGAAAAAATAGAAAGTATACTGAGAACGAATCAGTGAATGAATACAGTTAACATGATGCTATATAATCATGATAATACAAAACTAAAAGGGACTAATAACTCAACAGTTATTTAAATAATTAAATACTTCATGTTAATAATAAATACGATCTACATGTATATCACTAACCAATGGCCCGGAATGAAGTTTGAAGTGTTGAAAGATTTATATGGTATAAATAAGCAGGAGAGGTAGTGCAAAATTAAATAATGTAATCATGACTTAGCTATTTTAACTATATTTGTGGTTCAAAAATACACAAATTACATGAAATCAATTCCTAATGAATATTTAATAAAAAAAAACCTTAATACTTAACAAAACACTTTAAATTAAATCTCCATCACCCAGCTAAACTTATTTAGACTGAACCTATATATTTATAGTGGACCCTGAAACAAGTCATATCAACTTATGCCAATCCCTCTCACCTTGGTTGGTGCAAGTACAGCCCTTGTAGTGGCATTTAAGCCTACTCTTTTTCAACAACTTCAGGGGATATTAATAAAGTGAGTATATTGCTTTCCTTTACATACAATAGCCATTTTTCTTCCCCATCCAACAGACTAGCATCTTTTATCCACCCCTCCTCACAATTGGTGCAAATAGGGCATTGTAAATTTGATCCCTAAAATTTTCATCCCAAAAATGAATTGAACTAAAGCCATTTGGCTTTGTAGTTCGATGCACTAAGCATTAGATCACAGTGCCCTTATTTAACCACAGGTTAAATTTAACTGATAGTTAAATTATATAGAAATTCACTACATTTAGTCATTTCTGTGGTCAAATTTAACCTTGGTTAAACAAGTTGATCAGACCCAGTTTCTTAACATTTAACTGCAGGAAACAAAACTTTGTTTTTCCTTGAAAACATGCTAAACATTTGATGTGTTGTCTCACAGATGAAAATAAAGTGCTTCGGAAGCTAAGTGCACATTATAAGACAGTAACATGTTGACAGGTAAAGAATAAAAGTAATTGTGGACACATTATTATGGCTTATCCAATAAAGTGTTGGATAAAAAAATATAATATACATTACACAGAAATATTGGAACTACTACAATACCAGATGAAAAACAAAACAAATTTACATATCAAGCCACATTGCTTTTTTGGTCTTTTTAATCCATTATATTTTAAAAACCATAGAAGATGGAAGAAGTCTGTTAACATACTACTGGAAACACTCATTAAGATGAATTAAAAGAAAAAATCTGTTAATATTGGATGAAAAATAAAAATTATAGGTGTCCTACAAATATGCTAATTTTGTCCTCTTTAATTCCTTTTATCTCTGCAACGACATAAGCTACTCAAAAATGACTGTAGTCACTTTAATTGTATTTCTTATGACTAACAATTTAAAAAAATAATCCTCAAAATCAGATAAGGAAAATTATGGTGTGTCCTTTTTCTGCCCCTTATATCTTGAAAACAATAAGATATAGTCAAAAATTGATCGAAATAAGTTTTTACATTTACATCAAGGAACATTATAAAACCAAAAATCATGAAAATCTGACAAAAATTTTAAGTTTCCCAAAATTATAGAAAAATCCTTGGTGACCCCCAGAAAAAAATGGGAGTTGCCAGATTTCCCAAAATCAATCCCATCTTGTATTTCTTATGGGGGACTATTGTTGTAAAATATTATAAGGATATGTGCTATAGAACAAAAGTAAATGTGCAGAAACCGACGACAGGCAAAAATTTGACATTTCGTGGCCTTTTTTGTTCCACAGAAAATGTAAAATATTTTATGTATAACATTTAAAAAATTACCTTCCAAATCATTACAATAAAATTTGATCAAGCAAATTTAATAAATGTTTCTACGACACACCTGTACATGTTAGCAAGACTTTGAAGAATGACACTGTCGACTACCAACTAAAACCAATGTATAAAAAACACTAAATCCTTATACATGTAGAAAGCTTGAAAACCCATAATCTTTCTGTCACAAAATGACCTAATTTCAATAAACATGTAGAAAAATACTTTACATTATGACAGCTCATGAAATGGCAAAAATGAGAGAAACAGCATTTTATTACAATCATGTAAGTTTGGCATATACTGGAGGGGAGAATTTTTTCCGAATAAATTTCAGTATATACAATGGTATACAGCTGACAGATGTTATCACTAACACTTTCCAAATAAAACTCCAGGATTTCAAAAATGTAGAATCTGAAAAAGAAAGAAATTCATTATGTTAGAAATGTTTGAAGTTTAGCTGATATGAAAATAGCAAGCAGTAATGTACAATGTGATATAAACTGGCGATATGAAAAATCTGCTCATTTGATTGGTCAATACGTGGTTGTGCATGAAAATTCATATATCTTGATTGGTCAACAATATTGCTACACAATGGCGCCATATTTAAAAGCCACCTTTCCATAGCAACATTTGACGTCTCAGAGAAATCATCGTCGGAAACCCACGGCCAGTCACGCTTATGCTTTGCTTCCACTTACCAACCGTGGGTCAATTCATTCATTTTTTCTCGTTCTCATGAATATATTCATGAACCATTTTGATTGGTTTCCTTACGATTCTGTAATGCGAATACAGCCAATCAAGTGACAGTTAAAAGACGAGCTTTGGGTCAAGATATATGTCATCGCCGCTACGCAATTCCAGTGTATTTTCGATATAGTTTTAAAACAAAGTAAACAAGTTTTCATACTTTCAAAGAGACTGCATCACAGACCAAGTGAAAAAATCACTACACAACAAAAATTCATCAACTGCATTACATGTGAACTTCAGTTTAGTCTCCAAAGTGGAGAACGTCACTATTGTTAAAATCTCCAAAGTGGAGAATTCCATTATTGTTAGCAGTAATTTCAATGGTCAATTTGAGATTCATGAATATTCATGAAACGAGAAAAAATGAATGAATTGACCCACGGTCGGTAAGTGGAAGCAAAGCGTAAGCGCGACCGGCCGTGGGTTACGGGCGATTCCGAGAAATGGTTAAGATTTCCCACAGCCTGGACACCATTTCACAAACAAACAAATATTCAAGACTAATCCTAATAGAAATAGGTTTAAAAACTCGTAAGAATTACATATTGCTTGATATTTAATTTGAATTTAATACTAAACTGAAGGCAATTTTATTATTAAATCCAAATTAAATAATGAGAGTTGATATCAAGTGATATCTAATCCTCACTCATTTTTGGGAAACCTATATAAACCTCAGTATTAAAGGGACTGTAAAAAATAATCTGAGATAGCAGGAAGTTCAATTTCAGGAGAAAACATTGTGCAAAGCATTATCGCATTATCATTTGACCAAAAAAATTGAAGATATAAACTAGAGTCAACAATATTCGGAAGGTGATTATTTATCAATTATGGACTTTAAATGAGGTCAATACATTTATCTGGTAGAATGATATCAACTGAGGACTTACATCAATACATTATATATGGACCTGATAGAATGATATTGACCAAGGACTTTAGTCTGAAGTCCATATCATTCTACCAGATCCATATATAATGTATTGACTGAATTAAAAGTCTTTGTTATATAACAAATGCACTGTCTGTTTTCAATCAAGAAACCTTCCTCAGCACTTTCAAACCAAATGATGTAAAATTTGCATTTTGAAGGTTCTCAGCCTTCCATAAAACTGGTAGACAATGAAACATAAAGTTAAACAGATCTAATCAAATAAAATTGATAAAAATCAACATTTTGACAATATTGAGTAATTCTATGAACAAATCCGGATCTAATAATAGTAATATGGAGTCAATATTTTTTTTACGGAATCAATATGCTTTTGCAATACATGAAATATCCTGGTAATCAGGTTACCAAACTAATTAATGAGAAAACAGGAAAAACAATGCATATATAATATTCTTTTAAATACATGTAGTAACAGATCAAAACTAGAACTCGGACTAATACCCCCGCAGCAACATGTCTGTTTTGAAGCCTACACAAAGTTCAAATCATCATATTTTTCAAAGTACCTGCCCAAACAGAAAATCCTGAAAATATGCACATCTCCATAATGTTATCTAACCATATCTCCATAAATTTTCATGAGAATCATGCAAGTAATGTAGGAGGAGCTGCAGACAATGTTATTTCAGACAGATGGACGGATAGACTGACAGACAAATATTTTACTGATAACTACATGCATATTGAAATAATTTTTTTAAATGATTATCCACGCTCTCACAAATGAAAATATATTATTCATAATACTGTTTTATTCCATTTTATATCAAATTACTTCAGTTTTAATGGCATATGATCCCTGAAAATAAATCTGTGAAGAGGAATTCTGGTTTCAGCCACTCCAAAATCTTTTAGAAACCATGCAATTTAATTACTGGTTTGTTATACTGTAATCCGAATAACACCCTAGGTTTGTTTTAGAACATATCATAGGTACATGTAGGTTTTATTTTCAAAAATCATACTTTCATGACAGTGAGGTTTACAAAAATTTCCAAAATAGCAGAGACTGCCCTGAATTTTCTTTCAACCAATGCTGCATCAGGCTATGCAGAATGAATGTCAGATTAAAAACAATTAAAATAGGGAAATTTTTCCACTCTTAGCCAGTGTCACAAAATGGACATAGTTTGTTTAGGATAAGGATTTACTGGAAGGGTCAAGTACTCATATATGAAAAACCCCAGCCAGGACCCCATATTTTCAGTGGTTGGCTGGAATACTGTGTTTATTTGGAACTTGTAGTTGCTGTATTCAAATTTTGAAACCAAATGTTTCTTCAGCCATTTAGTGCTTGTCTTGAGGTGGAGGCTGTTGCTCCTTCATGAGAATATGTTCTAACCTATGAGATCTTGTCTCACTTGACACTTACCCCATATCCTCACATTTTCATGGTACATTACTTACCAAAGTATGATAAAACAGCTAACGATGCAATATAAATACCCAGACTAAATATTTCTGCTATGATCATAAAATAGTGCCATGTTCTGACAGTCAGGCCAACCATTAATAATTCTGTCAATATAAGGGAAGTAAATGTGATGGACACAACATGAACAAAATCATCCTCAAACAACCACAGGGCTCCATATATTATGATTCCACCTGTAAATAATCAAAACTTGCTTCACAAAAGTAAATGTTTACTAATGTAATTATTAAACGTACATGTTTGTTAAAGAAATGGGGGGGGGGGGGGGGGAGGGGGGGGGTCATGGAAGTAATCTTAGGTCCTGCCTTTTTTTCAGCAAAATTTATTGACTGCCTTTTTTTTACTACCTGGTGTTGTCCTGCATTTTTTTTTTGTATCCTGCCTTTTTTTCTCACTACATTTTTGATCCTGCCTTTTTTTTCACCAAAATTTGGATCCTGCATTTTTTTCAAATTCCTTCCATGCACCCCCCCCCCCCCCCCCAATAAAAATCAAATGGTTGCTCTGTTATAATGAATCCTTTATAGTGTGTAAACAACAATCTCAATATTTTTTTTGACATTCTATAAACAAGTAGGTATAAGGTATTGGCAAAAGAATATCGAAGCGACAACATAGTGGAAATAGTCAGTAAATTCAAATTCCAAGGAACACAACAACCAAATGCCACAATGATACATGTATAACTAAAGGAATAAATAACATATAATAAACTAAACAAAACAAAAAAAACATGACAGCACAGAAACAATTGCATGAGAAATTCGTTAGAACTGTTTCATAAATATAAATTCTTGCGTAGATATCAGTGGATTATCAGATTTATCTAACTATCAAGATTTAATAAATCTAATAATCCTCAAGTACCAAAATCTGTTTCTCTAATGATTATCAAATAAATTTTCATACTTGATAAACCGAAGTCCCCTTTGAGTACCTCCACATTTCCAATTATTATGTCAAACATATGCTCAATACGTTATGGAATACACATTTACCTTTATCTATAACGTCAATATTGCTATGGTATTATTAATCAATTCAGAGAAATCTGAACATAAAAGTCGTTACAGTCAAATCCTTTTAACTAATCAACGACTAAGATCGTTGTCATACGCGTGTAAGTTGTTTTGACAAAGAATTAGAGAAAATGGTCTATATAAACGTTCATTAATTGAAACTCATTGTACCTACCTTGATAAACACTTATAAGCACCCACATGAAAAATGTTTTGAAAGACAATGACCTCCCCTATAATAAAAATAAATATACTATTTATTATAGTTATAATAATAAATATGGGCATTAACAATAAATTCAAAGCAAAATATAAGATGAAACAAAGTATATCAAAGACCTCTGCTCAAATCTCCAGTATGTTCTGCCTTGAACTTTTTGTTAAATGCTGAAAACTGGGTTTATTTTATACACCATATTACCTATTTACTATACATACATGTCTAGTGAACATGATTTAATTATGTGATGTATAAGCTTATCCCATGTTAGCACACATATAAGTCTGCAGAAAAAGCACCTTATATGACACAATTTGACGACAAAATAATCGCAATAAAAACTAAAACTTTATAAAGTTTAACAGGGAGTATACTTCATGTACAGCTTCATATGATATTTAGTACTGTAAATTCAGAAATTATTGAGATGTTTTTATTATTGCAAAAAATGTGACAGGGTTGTAATCACAATAATTTAAATTTGCATTTTGGAATTTTTTATACATGTATGAATGAAGAGAGATTTTTCTCAATATCACAAAAATTAAAATCGTATTTTGGTCTAAAATGACAAAATCGCAATAATAAATGCACACAATAATTTCTAAATTTACAGTACTACCTTTGTTGAAGTTTCATTGAATTCCCTCTGTTGGTGTTTGGAGGAGTTAAACTTACAACATTCATGAATGGACAGACAAACAAGGTGATTCCTATACCCTCCCCCCCCCTTTGTTTTCAGGAGATATAATTTACCTTTGTCAATTCTTTATACAGTTCTGGGTAGGTCATCGCAGTTTCTGCAGACACATCTTTATCGAGCACCAATGAAAATACAGGATACATTGTATAAACGGTAGAAAAACTGAAAAAATACATGTAAAGTACTTTTATCATAAACTTTAAATCAAATTGCATTTAAACATTCTTCTGAAGGAAAATTACCCCTTTAAAAGCAGCATAAGCACATGATAATTATAATACATCACAATCCATGTTGAAAACATGAAAATGCTGTACTGGAAGACAAATTAAACTGTATAATATAGAAACTGTTACGGATAAATATGGAAAGCAAATAGCAAAATTCCACTAAAAGAAAGATTAAAATTATCTAGATCAATCAGCAACACAAACCAGACCCTTGAATTGGTTTTATTTAAAAACTTAAAGATAACAAAATCAACTTCAAAAAATTTTAAAATAATTTCAGTAAGTTAAAAAAATGTGTGAGTCTTCCAAGGAAGACATGTGTCGCTTGTGGACGTCAATTTTACAAAAGATATTAGAATTTTCTAAAAATGAAATATATATGCACACCTGTGCATTAAGGTTAATGCAAAGAGAAAGTTTCATCAAATTCCTTTGAGCAGTTTACGAGTAGTTGAGGATAGAAGAAAAGTGACGATGCAAGACGACAGATAGTGATCGCTATGTGTCGACCATGGGTTCCGCAGGCGACACAACCAATGTTTTCTTTAATTTTCTCACAGGAAATCTTTTTTCAAATACATGAATAGCTAATTGAAAATTGTTATGGCCTATCTGCATTTTATGTGATGAAATAATTAAGTTACTATATGTATGTACTTACCCAACCATAAGAAAACCAGGAAATAAGGCTACAGATGCAAAATAGAACACTGCACAAAAAACAGCCTGCATGGTAGATATTATTAAACCTCTATGTATCACAAACTGACTCAGGGCAGCAGATCTTTTATAACTGTAAAATATATATTCAGAATTATCACGTTATTCATACCATGTAAATTTCACTTATTCTGAATAATTCTAACTTTTACGTATCAGAATTTCCAAAATTTGTAACAATCCATAATTTAATTTGCAAAAATTAATTACCAATCAAATTGTCTGTTGCAATTAAAATTAAATAATAATTTTATAAAATAATTTATTATCTTTATGATACTTGTTTGAATTTACGATGTCGTTTTATGTTTGTTAAATACTTTTAACATATCTTATTTTACCTACCTATTTCTACCATGAACCATTAATAATCGACCAATAAAACTAAACTGTGTAATGGAAAAATCTGCTGCTAATGATGCTTGTTTTCCTTCCTGAAATAATATATATGTATTACATGTATAATATTAAAGATTTCATTAGTTATTTTTTGGTTAAAGTTTTACAACTTCAGTTAAAATGATCATTTTGGTAATATTATTATTATTATTTATTAATTTTAAATATATGCCACTCTACATGTATGTGTGTCTTACAATGATTTTTTTTATATTTCATTATTAGATAAGAAAAATATGCCATCGTTACCAAGAAATTAATGTCAACTAAAATAGGTACAAAGCATAGCATTCTCTTGTTAAAATTTTCACAGATATTTTTTGTTTAAATTGTTTTAAGAAAAAAAAATCTTCTGTACAAAGGTTAATATTTGGAAGAAAAAACAGTTGCGACGTAATATAAATGACTGTATTTAAACAAACCTTTCCCACAATTCCTATACCAGCATCCGCCGCCTGGATCATGCTAACATCATTGCCTCCATCTCCTACAAAAAATGTAAACCCAAATATACATGTCCAAGAAAAAGAACAAAAACAAAACACTATTCACTTTATTTATATCAGGTTTGAATTATTCCAATATAAGATATAAATTTCCATGCATATAAAACCCTAAACAGGAAAAAAGTAATAAAGTCATTTTCAGAGCAGTCTACACATTCTTACTGTTACTAAATACATTATATTCATTATCATTAGGAAACTTAAAAGGAGTTTTTATCCTATCATAAAATGAATGCTATTATAATTGTTTCTATAAGATTAATGTAGATTTTCTGCATTGAGATATGTTCATGCATTCAACCAGAGAGTAGGTTGATTTTCAGTAGGAAAAAATGGCATCCATTTGAACTTAAATCTAAGACTAGCAATGCTTAAACTAACAACTTCAGTCTTCAAAGACTTAGGTTTCAAAAACAGTATTGGCGTTCTTCAAAGAGTCAAATGCTAACATGAAATATTAAAAATAAATCACAAGTTTTAATCGATAGACTCAGATTATATACCTATTGCACATGTTCGTTTGCCTGTATGGTTGCGTAATAACTTGACAATGTCAGCTTTCTGTGTCGGTGAACACCTACAAACAACAACACTTGGACACTGACAGGCCAGTTCTACAAATTCATGTTCATAATATTTCAAACAAACCTAAAAAATAGAAACAAATTATAAGCCATGTAAAATATTTCTACGAATATTGTAAATTTAGAATTTTTACATGCATGGTTTACTGCTAATCTTTGATGACACATAATATTGTGAGATTAATTAAAATCAAGTTAATGCACTTTTGTAAGACAATTTATTGACTAACAATAGAATATCAGCCTAAATATGATAGAACCTGTCAATACAATACAAAATGCCAAAGTACGCCAATACGACACATACCCGTCCAATATGCCGTATTGACTAGTCAATATGACATATTGGACTGGTTAGTCAATAAACGTATAATTGCAAAAGGTTTTCCATATTGGCTTAGTTATTGGTCATTGGCTAGCCTCAGTCCAATATGACTTGCCTCCGACCAATAACTAAGCCAATATGGAAAATCTTACGCAATAATACTATAATACATGTGTGGTAGTTCATATTTTAGTGTTCTATTGTAATTAAATAAATGGCTTTTCAAATTTGATTTTTCACTGCTAATTAATAAAGACATAGTTATTTATATCATGTCAAATATTTTACGGTTTTTTTTACATGCACAACTTGTTGACAGATAAGACACTTTATTTTTTGGTGATTGCTTCCATTCAAAGGATTTTAGTTTGGTTCATATTGACTGCTGTATACACTGTTTCATTCGGTTCATGTATTCGGAGCTCAATTTCTTTTGTTCTAAGCTATACTTTACTCCTGAAGCTTTAATGGACAAAGTTGGCTGAAATATTCATCCTGTGTTTTATGGCCCATTTATGTTCTTTCCTGGATATTCATATTTCACATTTGAAAATTAATTGATCTAGTAATACCAAAAGAAAATCACTAGTACATCAGGAGGCCTTTGCACCTCATTTGCGGTCAGCTACATTGTACATGTAAGTGTTCAGTTCTGTTACATTTATTTTTTATTTTTTTTTATAATCTTGGCATTCTTGGCTTATTCTGATGTTATTCGCTTATTGTATAATATCTATTGCTTTTCAATGCTTTTGACTTTTTGCTCATACTTTTTGTTTATGCTTTGTGTATGTTATATACTCATTTTGTATTTAAAATATATTTTCTTTATACAAATCTTCTAAATATAACGTATATTGTACATGTCTTTTGCAATTTGGTCAGTAAAATTCATCAATACAAATTATCAGTGACACAAGTGTAAAGTCAGGGTACACATATGTTATGTATTTTGTTAGTATTATTTATTCATATTTTCCATATAAATTTATACAAACTTATACGAATCTTATGATTGTACTATTCTTTATGTGGTAAAAACCTCTTATTCCTGATTCTTGAAATAAACAAAACCTTACTGCTCATTTTACTATTACACATAAGGTGCTATTATCATCCCTGCGTATGATTCGGAGTGCAGGTGTGAAAACTGAAGCCAATCATTAGATAATCATTTATTGTTATAATTAGTGTAACTTGACGATTAACTTTAATAAGACCTTTGATGAATCACAGTTGTATAAACAAAATGTTTAAAATTCAGATATCGGAACATCAAAGATCAAATTAAATGAACATTTATCACATTTTACTTTCATTGATGCATAGGTTTGCGATAAAAACGTGAACAAATAAAATTGTATAAATATGCAAGCTGTGAAATAATAACGAGAACTCATATTTTGCTCTAAAAGTCCTTCCCCAATCAGTTTTTATTGGTTTATGATTATTGGAGACAACAATGCTGACAACTCTCTTGTCGTTACCAGAACTTGATATTCAATACACATCATTTTACTCATTAATTCAAAGACAGGTCAATAAAAATAATGTTTATTTACGAAACACATTTTCACAGGTCAAAACATCCACCGGTAGACATAATTATATTGTAAGTACTGAACTTCCAGTACAGATACGGAAAGATTTCTGGAAATGGTCAAAAAGTTTATATATACAAAATTATTAATATCTTGTGTTTTCTCATTAAGTTTTCTTTTTGTATATGTAATTAAGAGAATAACTTATCATGAAATCTGAATGCCAAAAGTTCCAAAAACATGTGACCAAACAATATTAACAATTTTGCCTTTCCTTACACCCTTTCATAAATTAATGTGTTGTTCAGTCACAGGCTCATGAAGTAAATTAACTGTATAATTATCCAATAACTTACTGACCTGAAGCGAGCTACCTGTAATGACTAGAGCTGCGTCTTGTTTACGTCTTAGGGCATTCAGTTCTAAATGAGCGTCTGTTCTACCGAGTACTGTACCAAATGTATGGATATCTTGAGTTCTGGATACAAGTTTGGAACTTTTGGCAATACATATAGCTGTCTCTAATTTGTCTCCAGTTAACATCCATACCTGAAGACAATTCAAAAATGTTCACGTCAAAGGCAAATAGGATAATTCTCTTGCTTTCACAAAGCTTTCAAGAAATTGTTGACAACAGAACCTTTTGTTCTATATAAGGCAATACTTCAATAAATTTAAAAATCCAGTTTTATATATATAAATCTTTTATATCTTTCACATCCGAGACACGACAGCACAAAGTAATTTGTTTGTAACAAGATAATATCCTACACTAAGGCATAATTCAAATTAATTGATAGATTTCCACCCTCCCCCCTCAAAAATAATCCCGCTCCAAATTTATTTTTTATGATAAATTGAAATTTCTGGAAATTTCAGGTCCTTTCTGGAAACCAAATGAATATATGCTTTTGGTATAATTCTTGTTCTAATTTCTTGCATCTGGCCCCAATAATTAGATTTATTTCTACTGAAAAAATATAAAAACCTCTCAGAAAACATATTTTTCTTGGTTCTGGTCAATGAAAATCTACATATGAAATTGACAGTCATTATTTCAAACTCTTTTAACTAAAAACCTCTGATATTTTGAAGAAAATTTCTTGGCCTGAATAATAATTTACACTATACATGTATTTACTAATGATAGATTTCAAAATACAAGTTCTTTAAATCATGGTCCCTTCAACTTTCAGATAATAAGCATCAACTGTATAGCTACCTTTACTCGAAATACTTTTGCTTCTCTTACTAATCTATAAGATTTAACTGTAAATCACATTAAGTTATTCCATCAAAATGCCGGGATGTTTCCACATGAAAAAGACCTAAAAACAACCGCTAGATATAATCAATCTCTTCCCATGCTCAAACCTATCGGTTGATTCTTAACTCATATCCTAACATTTTCAAAGGAAGTTAAAAGCATCTTAAACAAACTTTGTTTTAAATGTTTCAAATGAACATTAACTTTTAAGAACTAACATAACTACGGGGACTTTTAGACAGCCAGGTCTATTCAAACTATACATGTAGGATGTGGCCTATTTTTTCTATCAGAAATTTAGCTAAATTATAATTAATTAATTTGTTTTTCTTATTATGCATATATGTAAAAAGGAGGAGGAGGAGGAGTGAGAATGTCAATGCATTTGTAAACAAGAGGCTCTCAAGAGCCTGAATCGCTCACATGGGAAACAATGCACTATAACTAAATTCGTTGTCTAACATACAAAACATGGCGGTCCGACTGAGGTGAAACCATGTTTTTTCCACAATGGTAAAAGAACGATGAGGTTTATAATTTGAATGATAATTAAGCTCTACCATTAATTTAAGATGATTTGAAAGTCAATTTACGATGATTTTAACATGTATAGAAAGGTAAATGACCGCTTAATTGAGGTAAATGTCAGGCTTGGGTACCATTTGTTGTGACCGCTGGCCGCTTAAGACAGGTGACCGCTTATTCAGATTAAATTAACACGTAAAACTCTTTGGGCAGACTCTTTGGGACGACCGCTGAAGGCAGGTGGCTGCTTAATTAAGGTGACAGTTAGGGCAGGTTTGACTGTATATTAATGTTTATTGTAAATTAAACTGAGTATTAAAGGTCATGTAAAATGCTGAAAATACCTTTAAAAGCCTTTCAAGAACCTCTGGAAAGAAATGGGCATGAGTTCTCCCTACGCTTGATTAAGATACAGTCATGGTCAATCTGATGATTCACAATACAAAATACAAGCTTTAATTCATCTTCAAATACAAGTATAAATCTTTTGGTCTATATGTTGTCTTCGTTTTTAAAATGTTTGAAAGAAGTTATGTAAAAATTGTGAGTTAAGGCTTTTTATTGTACGTGAAAAGGAAATATTGCAGGAACAATCATGCTAAGTTTCATCCAAATCACCCTAGTAGTTTCAGAGGAGAAGATGTTTGAAAATTTGTTAACAACGATGATGACGGACACCAAGTGATGGCAATTAAAAGCTCTCATATTATGAAGTTTAATCATTGTTATACAACATTCTCATCATCACCATTCACTAAGGATACCATGTTTACTTTAAAAACCAAATATTGTTGAAATGCGAGCAAGTGTAAAAAATGGCGGGAAAATGGCAGCCATTTTAAAAATGGCCGTCCAAAACAAACTTTCATCATCACGATTCAACTCGGGATACCATGTTTACCTTGAAAGTAGCTTTCATCTTCATTTTCTTTCTATAATTTAGGAAAAAATAGCAAAAAACAGCATTTTGACCCCTATGTTCTATTTTTAGTAAGGGCGAACACGTTTTTCGACCAATCAAATATCCAAGCATTAACTTTTTGCAGGATACCCTAAGGAACAATCTAACCAAGTTTCATTTGATTTTGAATAGTAGTTTCAGAGAAGAAGATTGTTGAAATAATAACACAAAAAAAAGCCAAAAATGTCAAAAAAGGGCAATAACTCTAACATCAGTTGACAGATTTTCACGAAAATCAGCACAGAGGTAGCTCTCATCATGCTGAACACTTTCAACCTGCCAAAATTTGCCATAACCTAATGATTTTTGAGATATTTGCGAAAAACTGTTGTTTGACCCTATGTTCTATTTTTAGTAACAGTGGCCATGTTTTCTGACGGATCAAAAATCGAAGCATAAACTTTGTGCAGGATACCCTAAGGAACAATCATACTAAGTTTTATCTAAATCCATTCAGTAGTTTCAGAGGAGAAGATTTTTGAAATAATAACATAAAAAAACCCAAAAATGTCAAAAAAGGGCAATAACTCTAACATCAGTTGACAGATTTTCATGAAAATCAGCACACAGGTAGCTCTCACCATGCTGAACACTTTCAACATGCCAGAATTTGCCATAACCTAATGATTTTTGAGATATTTGTGAAAAACTTGTTTGACCCCTATGTTCTATTTTTAGTACCAGTGGCCATGTTTTTCGACAGATCAAAAATCGAAGCAAAAAATTTGTGCAGGATACCCTAAGGAACAATCATGCCAAGTTTTATCCAAATCCATTCAGTAGTTTCAGAGGAGAAGATGTTTGAAAAATTGTTAACGACGACGGACGCCAAGTGATGAGAAAAGCTCACATGGCCTTTTAGGCCAGGTGAGCTAAAAAAGAAATTCCTCAACTGAATGTACAATGTACCTTGATGCCAGCATTTCTGAGTAATTCCAATGTAGGTCTGACTCCTTCTTGTAACTTATCTTCTACTCCTGTCAGACAAAGTAATTCCATATCCCTTTCTAAACTTTCTATTACAGCTTGTACTTTGGCATTTCTATCTTGTACACTCATCTTTGCTTGGTGATATCGGGTCTATGAAAATTAGAATTAAAAATAGTTCAGTAACAAGGAATGTTAAATGACTTTGATCCAAATTTATAAATCCTTGCAAAAAGAAAGCATATCAGATTATAAACATTTGTTTTTGTACTCAAGACAACCTTCCAAATATTTTTACATTTTTCACTGACTGCAGCATATTGTTCAGAAAAAAACTTTTAGAGAGCAATGACAATATGCTGTTTATCAACTTACCTCGAATTCCAGATACTGTTCCTCTGACAACACTTTTTTAGCCACAACCAATGTTCTTAGACCTTCTCTTGCTAAATTTCCACACTAAAATTATAATGAATAAACTGTTATCACAGAGATATGTCTCGCCTTTTTGTAATTTTGATTATGCAAATGTTGAAATCATAATAGCAATACCTTAACATCTTACACAAGTTATGCAAATATTCAAAGTCAATGAACCATGACTGAGTTACATGGTTAAACAATCTCCATTTAAATGAGATGTGTGAATGCTAATACAACTGGATACCAAATACCATTGACTTATTATAAGTCGTTCCCAAACCTAAATACAAACATTTTGTGGGAAAAATCTGGTTGATTATATAGGGAATCACTGATGCGTGACTGGAGTGGGCCCCCTTAGTTCAGTGAGCCCCCCCCCCCTACCCCTTACAAAAAGTTCTGGATCCGCCACTGATAGCAATACTTTAACATGTAAGTTATGCAAATATTCAGTCAATGAATATGCACGAATTAGCATACCTATGTGTAGCTTTTCAACCCAACCTCATCATGGCGAGACAAAAATCTTTTTGCTTGGCTTTGTGTCCAATAAAATATAATTTTGTTTGTTTACTTATAGTTACTTATAGTTGATTTCCAGTACAGGATCCCTCAAGGTTCCTCTTCACCAGACTCATAATATATGTAAAGTAAGCAAACCATTCAAAGTCAATAGACCATGACTGAGGGGGTGGAGCCAAATAATCTCCAAGGCAATGAGATGTGGCAATGATAATACATCTGCATACCAATTATCATTGACCTACCACTAGTGGATCCCCATAAACTGACCTAATCACAAACTAATATATGTTAAGTAAGCAAACCATTCTAAGTCAATAGACCATGACTGAGGGGGTGGAGCCAAATAATCTCCATGGCAATGAGATGTAGCAATGGTAATACATCTGCATACCAATTATCATTGACCTACCACTAGTGGATCCCCATAAACTGACCTAATCACAAACTAATACATGTAAAGTAAGCAAACCATTCAAAGTCAATAGACCATGACTGAGGGGGTGGAGCCAAATAATCTCCATGGCAATGACATGTAGCAATGGTAATACATCTGCATACCAATTATCATTGACCTACCACTAGTGGATCCCCATAAACTGACCTAATCACAAACTAATACATATAAAGTAAGCAAACCATTCAAAGTCAATAGACCATGACTGAGGGGGCGGAGCCAAATAATCTCCATGGCAATGAGATGTGGCAATGGTAATACATCTGCATACCAATTATCATAGACCTACCACTAGTGGATCCCCATAAAACTGAGCTAATCACAAACTAATACATTGTTGACGCCGTCGCCGCCGCCGGAAACAGCATACCTATGTCTTGCCTTTTGACTCCGTCAAGGCGAGACTAAAAAAGGAAGTCACTACATTAAAGTTGAAATTAGAATGGAAATATATAGGTAACATAATCTCATAAATTTTGTCAAACTTGGATAAAACCAATTCACCAATTTTGTCAGTAAATTGCTTTAAATGTATGTAAATGTAAATGATGTTTACATTGTATATTCAATTAAGTACTTTAAAACTTTCACCTAAAACTATATATAGACAAAATGTTATGTTCAACAACTTACTATTTATTTGCAGACTTATTTTTCATACATTTGTATAGTTTATGCAAAAATAATAGCTACATTTAAGTCTTAATACTAAAATTGGAGAAAACCAATTTTGTCTGAATTTTGTGAAAATATTTATTTTTTACAGAGTTTTTATCCAAATTTCAAGAAGTTCTATGAATAAAATATGACAAGGATGCAACACTTGAATCTTGCTGCCCAATTACTGATGCATATATATAATTACATTGTCCGAGAATTAACTACTATGTTTATATCATGATGGTCTATAATAATACTGAATTTATTAATACATACTTCTTCCTCTAGCCAGTCATTATATTGTACAATGGAAGTCATCACAACATCAGCTCCTTTCATCAGAAATGTTATCTCCCCTGTATCTTCTTCCTATCAAAAACACTTTACATAAGTTATATGTAAATACAGAAATAATTTCAAATCAAGGACCTGCATTATAAAATGAATACTACATGTAGCTGGGTATTTTTGCAAGTTGGAATTTTTGAATATTTAACCTGTTTATTGAAAACTGTAAAAGTTTATTCTGCTTAATTTGATTTAATGCCAAAATGTCAATGTGTTGAAATGTTTGTTTTTTTTGTTGGGGTTTTACGCCGTTTTCAGCACATTTTGGCTATTTCGAGGCGGCCAGTTTTTATTGGTGGAGGAAGCCAGAGTACTTGGAGAGAACCACCGACCTTCAGTAGGAAAAGTGGCAATCCTTGTAAGATTGGAGTTAAACACACCCCGATACAGGTGAGATTCGAACTCGCAACCTCAGCGTTGACAGGCTAGTGATCATTAGTAGTAATGACGAATTACCTAGACCACGTGGCCTACGAGGCCCCTGTTGAAATGTTATCAGCCAAAATTTATAATGGTCATTTATTTGGCATAATTTCTTGATTCCAATTCATTTTACACCCACTTAAGTATTTGCTATTTCGCGTCTTGCTAACTTTGATTACTGTATGTTCTGGTAATAATAAATGATTTACAAGTTTAATGATCCACATGTATCTGTAATTTTGTGAACCAAAAACACCACAGGTGAAACACAGGGATTTCTCTGCAAAGCAGGAGATTACAAAAATATGACCGAGAATTGAAAAGCTGAAGCCAGAACTACCACTGATCGGTGTTACTCTCTTTCCATTGAAACTGAAATAAGCCCAGACAAGAGTATCATATAATTTTGAAAAAGATCAACTATACTTACAAACCTGATAAAGGTAGAAATATATATATTGCAAGGAAGGGAAATTAACTGTTCCATTGACAAACTTTACCTTGACAATGATTCCCATCCTTTTTGTTTCAGATGTAAATGGGAAAACCTGTAGAATCTGGAACTTTATAATGCTGCCAGATGGTGTTCTGAGCTGCATGCTAGTCAAATCTCTTTTAACAAGTGTCAAATTTACACTCTCTGTCCATGAAACCAAGGCAACCTAGAAAATATAATATACAAAAACTTGTATTAATTTACAGATTCATTGTAAGAAATATTTTATATACACGTATAGTATCCTGGGACAAAGAAATTACCTGTAAAACAGTCAGGCCCCCTTAGACAGTATTTCACCAGGACCACTAAGGATTATTGTAAACAGGTGTAATTTGAATACAAACATTAAAAGTTAAGAGAAAAAAAATTATAATACACACATTTTTACATGCGATTTATCTCCCAAAGATTAACAATTTTTTCACCAAATGACCTACTGATATGAGGGGGTGGAAAGGGGGGTACCTTTCTCCTTTCTCCCGCCCCTCGTCTCCTTTCTCCCGCCCCCTCCCTCCTTTCTCCCGCCCCTCTGCTTCCGTCTCCCACCTTAACAACCGTCTTTTTTCAGATCAATCGATTTTAATACAAATTTGAATTAATATATGACCATATATAGGTGGCATAGGTCTTTATTAAAGCATATACTGATTTTACGAACAAGGCCTGCCTCCGACACGTACGCAAATTAATACACAATGTTGGAATGTTGTCAATGGTGCATTGTGCATGCCCCAATGTCAAGAAACTCATTTTTATTGCTATCACTTGGCGTCCCTCGTCGTCGTCGTCCGTCGTCGTGATCGTTAACAATTATATAAAACTCTTCTCCTCTGAAACTACTTCACTAATTAGAACCAAACTTGGTATGAATGTTCCTTGGGGTACCCTGCATAGAACTGATGTGCGGATTTTTGATTCGTCGAAAAACATGGCCACTGTTACTAAAAATAGAACATAGTGGTCAAACAACATTTTTTCGCAAATATCTCAAAAATCATTAGGTTACGGCAAATTCTGGCAGGCTGAAAGTGTTCAGCATGATGAGAGCTACCTGTGTGCTGATTTTCGTGAAAATCTGTCAACTGATGTTAGAGTTATTGCCCTTTTTTGACATTTTTGGCTTTTTTTATGTTATTATTTCAAAAATCTTCTTCTCTGAAACTACTATTCAAAATCAAATTAAACTTGGTAAGATTGTTCCTTAGGGTATCCTGCAAAAAGTTAATGCTTGGATTTTTGATTGGTCGAAAAACATGTCCGCACTTACTAAAAATAGAACATAGGGGTCAAAATGCTGTTTTTTGCTATTTTTTCCTGAATTATAGAAAGAAAATGAAGATGAAAGCTACTTTCAAGGTAAACATGGTATCCCGAGTTGAATGGTGATGATGAAAGTTTGTTTCGGACGGCCATTTTTAAAATGGCTGCCATTTTCCCGCCATTTTTAGCTCACCTGTCCAAAGGCCATGTGAGCTATTGCCATCACTTGGCGTCCGTCGTCGTTGTTAACAATTATACAAAACTCTTCTCCTCTGAAACTACTTGACTAATTAGAACCAAACTTGGTGTGAATGTTCCTTGGGGTACCCTGCATAGAACTGATGTGGGGATTTATGATTCGTCGAAAAACATGGCCGCTGTTACTAAAAATAGAACATAGGGGTAAATTGCTGTTTTTTGCTAATAACTCAAAAACCGTTACAGATATCGAAAATCTGACATGGGGTAAAATTGATCAGCATGACAAGACCTACCTACCCTGAAATTTTGAAGGAAATTCCTAAACCCATTTAGGAGTTATTGCCCTTTTTTTAGTCAAATTTTATAAATTTTAACATTTTTCGTCATTTATCTCCAAAACTATTTGAGATAGAAGTGAAATGTAAATTTGAAAAATGTTTGCCATGTTGAGATCTAACTACCCTGAAATTTTAAAGGAAATCCCAAAACCCATTTAGGAGTTGTTGCCCTTTTTTGTCAAATTTAAAAAAAAATTTTATTCAAAAATCTTCTCCTCTGAAACCGCTGGGCCGATTGGTTTGAAACTTAATAGGAATGACCTATGACATGTCCTCTACAAACGATCCTCAATTTATTTTAATCTGACATAAAACATGGCTCTCGTAGCTAAAAATAGAATATAGGGGTGCATGTGTTGTTTTTGGCTTATAACTTAAAACCCGTTACAGATATCAAAAATCTGACATGTGAAAAATTGATCAGCATGACAAGATCTACCTAACCTGAAATTTTGAAGGAAATCCTAAAACCCATTTAGGAATTATTGCCCTTTTTTGTCAAATTTTCATAATTTAACATTTTTCGTCATTTATCTCCAAAACTATTTGAGATAGAAGTGAAATCTAAATTTGAAAAATGTTTGCCATGTTGAGATCTACATACCCTGAAATTTTAAAGGAAATCCCAAAACCCATTTAGGAGTTATTGCCCTTTTTTCGTCAATTTTCAAAATTTAACATTTTTCGTCATTTATCTCCAAAACTATTTGAGATAGAAGTGAAATATAATTGAAAAATGTTTGCCATGTTGAGATCTACCTACCCTGAAATTTTGAAAGGAATCCCAAAATAAAATTCTATTTAGGAGTTATTGGTTTGTGTAATTTGAGGTCGGGTTCTGTTACATTTATTTAAGGTTCACCCTTATTCCTGGTCAATTTTGTCAACTTCCTGCCAGGACTACCACCATCAGGGAACATATTTTAACATTAAACCTTATGAAAAATAAATCTTCAACAAATTTTCCCTGAACAATTGAACCAATTGCAACAAACTTGGTCAAATAGTTTATTAATTGTCCAATGAAAACCAGACTCCAGGTGAGCGATACAGGCTCTGGTGAGCCTCTTGTTGATATGTATGGTCATGTATGAGGATCATGAAATTAGACATAGTTTTTTATTGTGTCATCTCTATTTTTCCCTGTCCTCGAGAACACCTTACTTTGTATGGTCAAGTGGATAACGTAAATATTTTAAGATGACCTGGAAAATTGTTGAAATATGCATGGACTATCCTGACTCTGTGATGTGTTCTGTGCTCTTTTATGTTATTTTTGTTTGGGGTTCTGTCTGTTTGGGTGATGTTGATTGGTTGGAATATATGTCATTGTTGACCTGTCCTATTATCCATTTGTTGTTCATTTATAAATGTGCAGTAGGTCGAAATTGGCCTATCCAGAGTCTACACACATTACCTACTTAAATGCCAAAGTTATATTTTTATCTTTACAAGTATTAAACCCTCAGAAGTATGGTTTCTGGGACGAAGATGTACTATTCCTATGCCTAAGTATCCCACATCAAACCCACGCGTAAACGTGGAGAATTAAGATTTTTCATGCGTAAAGACTTAAGCATGTTAACAATGGTTTGAAATGTGGATAAAATAATTTGTCTATAGTATCATGTTAGTTTAAGTCAGATTGAAAATCAAATTATGTAATGAAATGATCGGAAATGGCAAAAATGGTTTGGGAAATATAAATGTTGCCTTTTTTCAAAGATTTGTCCATTTATTAGAACATTTAGTATCCAGTTTTTTCGTTTTTTTACCTCTTTATTTTTTTTTCAACATTAAAGTTCGTCTCCCTTTGATAGTTCTCCCTCCTTTCTCCCGCCCCCTTTCTCCTTTCTCCCGCCCCCTTTCTCCCTGTCTCCCAATACCCTTTCCACCCCCTCTGATATCATGTTATAATCAGTTAACTATGATATAAATAATTTTATCATATACTTAGTACTAATTAAAGGAAAATTGCATATATGATAATGAAAGAACATTGTCAGCTGTATTTTCTACCGTGATGATATCGATATCATCACCTCTTTATCATACCCCTTAAAATGATATTGGTCACGTGACCAGAAAAAAAGTCTTCACCACTGTTGAAATATATAAAATGCTAATAACACTTTGATCTCGAGCACTGCTGTGATACATTTTATTACTACCACTGGGTGTAATGTCACTACTGGCAGACTGTAAGTCCCCGAGGGCATTATCAGCCCAGTAGCCAGAATCTATGTCCTGGCATGATTCATTACTCAAATGCCTTTAAATTTTCCGTTCAAAATTTGACAAAATTTTCAGTAATTTCTAAGGTTCTTCCTTTTGATGCAGAGGTAACCCTTAGCTGAGTTTTGATTCCGGTTTCTTTTAATTGTTTTGGTTTTTGATGGTTGTGATTATCAATTCACCATTATATCTTTAACCGGTTTTCCAACACTTTGATCTCGAGCATTGCTGATGAGTTGTAAGTCAATGAAATAGCCATACAGTGCATCAAATCTATTTCGATATTTTGTGAAATGTTTTATTACTTATATTAATATCCTGGCTGTAAGTGGGAAATTATATTTATTCCTGTAAAAAATAACAAATAATAAATAAAATACATGTAAAATAATTGTTTTGTGAATTTATCAAAGAAAAAACATTAGAATCAGCTGACAGATGTTTGTTTCCTAAATTGTAAAAAAAGGATATGGTGAATAAATTCTTGACACAGAAACCTTAAGAGCAGACAAAATCTGATTTTTCCATACCAACATTTCATCTAAATTATTCTGACCTACCTCATCAGGACTAGAAGCCTGGTATACCACAGTCTGTCTACTCTGTCTGTCAGCCTCTGGCTCATCAGAATTAATATCATCGTCATCTTCATATACTGGGGTGACATTATGACATAAGGCTATAGCTCTGACGGCTTCGTATACACGTGTCACTACGGTTCGTCTTACTGGACCTCGAGTAGGGGTCATGGATGGACCCAAAAATGGTTGTTGTGCCTGACTTTCTTCTTTCTGTGCAAACATGGATGACAAATGCTGGGTAATCTGAAATTACAACTTACTTTTCATTTCATTTCCATAGTTACCAATGCCAAGTGGAGGTACTTTAATCTCACAAAATTATACCCCCACTCCAGACTATCGGGCCAGAATTATTTTGCTTCATACATTTACTGTCCCACGAGTTTTTTTAATGATATATTGTCATTGAATTTTCCAGTTTATTGATATTAATTTCATATAGGGTCACCAGGTACGTATATTCAAAAAGTGAGAAACAAGCAGCAGAAGCCAAAATAGTACAATACTTTGCAGCAAATTTTTTTTTTCTTTTTCTTAATTTTTTAAAGCACAATGCATTCTTTTTTTATAATGCTTTTCACGGCAAATACAAAACTGGTGAGCCTGTTTATACTTAGTACCATGGAAACAGAAATGTTTCCAGCAATAATATACTGGATATTATGTTTACAGAAAATTCTCGGAATTTGCTCTTGGGAAAAGGCAATTTTTCAGCGATATAATTTTAGTTTTTAGGAGCTGCCGCGAAATAGCCAAATGTGCTGAAAATGGCGTAAAACCCCAACTAAACAAACTTTTTAGGAATTTACTTAAGATCTGAAAACCTTATTTAAATAATTTTAAAGCATAATAAATAAATTTATTTATATTAAGATATAGTTTTGAAGATTCTAGTTTCACTCAAAATTTGACAGAAGTCTGTAACCGAGCATATTTAGATTCCTCCTACCATTCAACTTTTGTCAAGTGCGTGAAAGAATTATGGGTCAAGAATTAATATTCTTCTGTAAATGGCAGTTTTCGAATTGAGATGACCGAGTGGAGATGAGTTCACGTGCGCTCGTCTTAACTCGGTATGATGTCCAATGAGAATCCTTAATACATTCGTTTATTGTGACTCTTGACCAATCAAACATAACACCACTATACCTTTTCGATTGTTCATACTGAAAATACATAGGTGTGTGAGGCCTAAAACTCCTGTTTTTACGGAAAAAATAGGTAGACTGGAAAATCTTCAACTCGTTTTTAAAATTCAGTGTCTTTGCCCTCGTTCTGCTGCTCCACTCAGGAAAGATGTGAATTTTATAAATTTGTTGAAGATTTCCCAATCTTCATTTGATCTCATGTGAGAACCTATTATACTTTATGTACATGTACACGTATATCCTTTCTTTCATATTTAAACATAACACCTTTGAGACACCCTCATTCGTCATATAAAGAAATGAGATTACCAAACCTTAACTTCTTACCTCATCAGCTGTTTCTGGAGTAAAAGATACTGTTCCTAAATGTAATTTCTTAAATATCTACAACACAAATAATGTAAAAGTAAGAAAATAAAATAGATATAATTAAAAAAACATAACTGAATCACTTGGAGTATATTACAGGTTTTGATCAAAATACAGAACTCAAGCAACATTCCGTTACATGGATACAATAATGCAACATGGAAATATTTTATACTATAAAGTATGTGAAACATGATAATATCAAGCCTCTAAATCGCAGTATTTATTTCTCTGACAGAAAAGAACTGAAATTAATTTTAATATTTATCCAGTTTTAACTCTCTTGTTATTTTCTCAGTCATCAATAAAAATTGAGTTAAAGTGTGCTTTTTACCCCTCTGAATACCAGTGAAAACATTAATGTACAAGTCAAAAAAAGGTCATGAATTATGCACCATTCAAACAGGTTATGCAATTGTAAATAATTCAGACAAGTGATGCAATTAATACAAATCCACAATACAAATTCAACTGTAAAAAAACATCAACAAAATTTGATTATTTTTTCAATAAAACTGTTCCTTAAATTTAAGCAATAACTACCATTTCATTCTGTGTAAGTGTTCCTGTTTTATCTGACAACAGATAACTAATCCTGCCCAGCTCTTCACAAATTGTAGTACTTCTCACTATAGTGTCTTTTATTATCTTGTCTCTCATAATAAACCATGAATATGCTGCCTTGCCCATGTCTAAGTTCACTCTCAAACTGAAGAACATATGAAACAATCAATTTTTATCACAATCAAAACTTAGCAGTGATATGGTATCAGCCCTGTCGTACATGTATCTAAAACAATTTGATACAGTGGAAGCTCTGTAAACTGAACAGCTATGGGACCGGAGAAATTAGCCGGTTTTCAGAGGTTCCGGAAAAAGATGTGTCCAATCCGGAGATTGAAACCGGAAGTGTATTACAATGTGTTGTAACGATGTGATGTGAACTATGCCATCTTTTTAAGCATATTTAAGGTTTGTTTATTTTCCTCAATATGTGATCAATTAAAACATTTTTGTTTGATTAACGACTTTCACACCTTTTTTTAAAATGATCATGTAGTTTAATGATGTCAATCATCGATCGAATTAATGATGACATGAATTACGGTTCACTGATTTTCCAGGTAATACATGGTTTCGGCCGGTTTCTATAGGTCAATTTGACAAGAATATATATGTTTTGTAACGGAAAGTTCATAGGATTTTTTTACTTGAATATATAGGAAAAATTCCGGACCAAAAGTAAAAGCAAGGTAATAATATGACAGCAAATCAAATTCTTGGATTTTTAAAATAAAATATAATAATGAGAATATTTGATTTTATCAATTATGCATAGTACAGATAAACACGTGTGCACATGAGTATCAGAAAATAAATAGAACTGTCCTGAAAGGGACTAATACCCCCTGCAGCAACATGTCTGTTTTGAAGCCTACACAAAGGTCAAATCATCATATTTTTCAAACTACTCGCCCATATACAAAATTCTGACAACATGCGTATCTCCATAACATGTTCTAACACTCCATAAAGTTTCATGAGAATCATGAAAGTAATGTAGGAGGAGTTGCGGACAACATATGGAACAAAGTTTTGTTAAAAAATGCCTAAGTCCAAACAGCCATATCTTTTACATTTCTTGTCCAAACAGAAATTCCAGACAATATACACATCTCCATATAGTGATCTAACATTCCATGAAGTTTCATGAGAATCATGCAAGTAATGTAGGAGGAGTTATGGACAACACATGGAATGAAATTTTGTTAAAAATTGCCCAAGTCCAAACAGCCGTATCTTTCACATTTCTTGTCCAAACAGAAATTCCTGTCAATATGCACATCTCCATATAGTGATCTAACACTCCATTAAGTTTCATGAGAATCATGCAAGTAATGTAGGAGGAGTTGCGGACATTATTTCGGACAGACGGACGGATGGACAGACAGCTGAAACCTATATACCCCCAAACTTCGTTCGCTGGTGGTATAATTCTCAGGAAAAAGATCAAAGAACTGTTTTTGTTGTTAATAAATAATCAGTTGTTTTAACAGCTACAAAATCCATGTAAATAACACACACACCGACAACATATTCCTATCAAAAAGAATCAAAGTAAACTTATATCTTCAACCATTTCAACTCAACTTACCTTAATGGTATAATGTATGAAAACAACAACACAAATCTAAACAGGTATCTGTACCATGGCCCTCCAAAACCCTGAAATATATATCATGGAACGAAACTGATTACAATGTACATACAAACTTTCATCAAACCATTTTAATTCATGTAAAACTGAATTTGGAAACTGTGCATTTGTTATTATTATTTATTATTCAATAGCAGAAAAAATGGGAGATAATTCATTCACAGTTTAATTTCTGAACTGAAAATATTTGGAATTGAAGATACCTATTAAATCCACTGTACAAAACTATTTAAATATAATTCATTATTTGTCCAATCAAATATAACCTTTTGTTCTTCCTTTAAAAATTTATAAAACAAATGTATTGGTGTGTATTCAAAAACTTTACCTTTAGTATCATCATAACAACAGACAAAACAATAACAGCACAAAATAAAAATTTCGTTAAAGTGTTGATTTCTAGGTCTAGTAAGCCAACCTGAAATGAAAATGTATTTTAAAAGATATTAATTTCTCATTCCATGAAACCAATCACAAAAACAATCGGTATTCCAATAATTTTAACACTTCTATAAGATATATTTTTTACTAATAGAATATTGTTTAAGGATTATCTTCAATTTTGGAACAGGTAATACAAGTACAATGTAACAGACTTTGAGGCAGTTTTACACTTCATAAATTGCAAAGTGGTTTATGTTTCAGTGAAAACCAACCAAAGTATGTCACACAAGTATAAAATGTTCAAAAATTGAATATTTTCCTTACCTGATATCCTACAAAATGCTGGTAGAATAACTTTAATCATTTATTTTGCTCAGGAATATTCAAATTGTTGACTCCGAAGTAATACATTGGTGACGTCACAGTAGCCAAATTATACAGAATTTACTGAATTACTTGACCAAAGAAATTGCTCGTTCCATATCAAATTAAATCATATCAGCATGTCAAAGTCCCACTTCTGAAACAAATACCCTGGTACATTGCTGACCTGATTTTGACAACCGTGTAGAAAGAACAGAACTATTACTTCGACAGCCATTTTACTATGCATTATAACGGAACCCTCATGGACAAATCTGCACTTCCAATAGTGGAAGAAAATCGGGTCTGACATTGCGGCAAATTCAGGGGTTACATTTTCTGGACACTCAATGGCCCAGGGCTTTTTTAGTCCTAAAAATTTACTAGCCCAATAGGTCACAAAATATGAAGGTCCACCTACAAAAAACACTAGCCTCAAGTGTAGCAAATAATATTTTCAACCCCTAGAATCCAACAAATTTTACACTGATACAAAAGTGATTTATTATAATATATCAAGTATCGTTTATTCATTGTGTTGTTTACCAATTTTCAAGGTTTTTAACTACATGATGAAATCCACAAAAACATTTTATACAGAATCATGAAAACAAAGTATTTTTCCAATTACTGGAATGAAATACAGTGATAAAATTTTAAATCAGACAAACTCTTACAAAAATGGCAATACTCCCTGAATAAAAGACATAAATTTGTAAAAGGCTAATCTGGTATTTCATTTCTATGTACATTTAAACTGGATTTTGTTTCAAGACTTTTTCTTGCAATATACATGTACATGTATGTAAAATTATATATTTGAACTCTGTACCTTACTCTTAGGTTGTGATGTATTCATAACACTTCTGGTCTCTGCCCCTGTGTAGATGACCACACCTAAAGCTGTGCCAGAGGCTACCACAGTGTTAGACCATAACGTGTTATCTACAGTCAAAGAATCTTCACAAACTTCACCATCGGTCTAAAATATAAAATAGTTAAAAATAGATTATCTAAAAGTATACTTAAATTTCAGAAGTAATGATAAGAACACATTTTTCATTTTAATCTATGGATGGATGAATTATTGTTTAACGTCCAGTGGCAACCAGGTGCATATCAGGACGAGAACATGTTGATATGATAATGAATATGATCCCTGCATTGTACTAGACCGACACGCTAAGTCGGATTTTTAATGTGCTAGCTCACGAGGAAACTGTCCGCAGGAAGACATATCACCTCACTCGGACACATTATACTGACGCCGAGCCGACCAGTCTTTGCTCTTATTCCTAGATGCCGCGTGCTTGGCGGAGAAGCAGCAAGTACCAATTTTAATGTCTTTGGTTTGACCCGGCCAGGGATCGAACCAGCGACCTTCCGCACTCGGGGCGAGCACGCTACCACGAGACCACCGAGATGGTCATTTTAATCTAGAATCGATCCTTACCTTCAATATTTATGTAGAGAAGAGAACGTATCAAATTTGAAGCTTGGCAACATCCACTGATGTTTACTAATAGAATTATTTTCAACTATAAATGTAATAACATACGTAGAAGGAACAAAAACGATATCAGTTCATATGAAGAAATCTCCAGATTTATAATAAGGTTGGTTTCCAGTTATTTAAATTTTCTATTTAACTAAAGGTTTCTGAGATATGTACACATATCAGTTAACTGTAAACTTAATGCTAATCCACCTGTTTTATTGTCATGAAAACATTGTTGATATAGTATGACTATAACTACTTTTTAAATTTGAATTATACCTAAATTGTAGATATTCTGGTATTTGAATATCAAGACTAGCTTTTGGTTTATTACTAAAATAAGATTTAATGAGAAAATATTTGGCATTATGTTTTTCATGGATGTCCGTATAGTTATGTTGGCAATGGCTATTGTTAAGTCACTGCCTAGAGTGAATATGACTTCTATTTCCACTAGTGAATTATTGTATTTTTTTCCACTCAACAATCCTGGTGTTTCACCACATTTGATTTATCAATTAACTATTATTTGAGACATCCTGTATAGCTACAAGCTGCTTTCAGACTGTACCTGTACCTCTCACCCGATCGTTTATGTAATTCAGTTTGTTTCAGCACATTTGGCTATTTGGCAGTTTTTATTGGTGGAGGAAGCCGGAGTACTCAGAGAGAACCACCGACCTTCAGTAGGAAAATTGGCAATCCTTGTCAATTAAGATCGGAGTCTAACACACCCCGCGACAGGCGAGATTCGAACTCGCGACCTCAGCATTGACAGGCTAGTAATCATTAGTAGTCATGACGAACTACCTAGACCACTCGGCCACGGAGGTCCCCATTGTAATTCAGACTTGCAGGTGAGCTAACAAAGCATTATCAAATACTTACTCTGCGGAATGTACCAACAAAATTATGAATATCTTTCTGTGGTGCTTCAGCATATACTTGTGCTTTAATGTCAAGTATCTCCTTTAAAATAATATTTATAAACTTAAAGATGGTCACTTGTGAGATTTTATAATTTAGGTCAGATTATGCGAACTCCTCAGGGTTAATCCATTTATAGTATGGGATATTTTTTCAACAGCAACCTACTATTTTCTTTTTATTTATTTATTCTACATATCTTAAAGATCTAAATGAGAAAATTTTATGAAATTCTATACATTAGTTTAATTTTTATACAGTTAAAAGTTCAACACGTTTTCCATTCAAACCAAAGGAAAAATCTAGAGAAATTCGTTTTTCCACCAACTTTTTAACACCTTATATCTCAGAAACGAGTTCCGCAACGTATAGTTTTCTTTTTCTTATTTTGTTACTGATTTCAACCTCTATCTAAATATAAAAGTATTTGAAAATCTATTTATTAAAAATCTCACCAGTGACCATCCTTAATTTCAAAATTATACATTGATAATTATTAATAACCAGAAGTTGTCATGTAATATTCCATGACATTCCATCCAATGCAATAAAACATTTGGTTTGAAAAAGTGATGTCACTGAGGTAGAAAATGGAATAATTTGGCATTTAAATGATTTTGAAATACAATAAAAAGATTATTACATGAAAATTGGTGAGTGGTACCATAATTTTGCTTAAGACAATATTCATGTATTAAACATATCACATAAAGCTGTTTCAATGAAAATGATTAATGTCCGATGACCCAGACTGTTAACCAAGATGGCCGCAACAGTCGAACTTAGGTTAACATAGGGCCCTATGGGAAAATTCATTGAAGAAAATTCATATGCAGTTCAATAAAAGTCTTTTTTGATCTCCTTGCTCATAAATATTCTTTACTTAAAAACTTTCCTCCTAATGAATTAAATTAAACATATTGATAAGTATACATGTACATATATATGTGTTTTTTTTTAAACATGTAATGGAAACAATGCAATTAAGCAATACATTTCACTGGAACTCAATTATAAGTGATGGTTATGAGAACTTTTTCAATATTTTATGCAATTTTTAAAAGAAGAATGATCGTTTAACATTGAATATTTACTGGCTGAATACCCTATCTTGCCAGGTATCCAATCTTACTACATGTAATTTCTGCAGAAAGTTTTTAGAAATTTTAATGAAAGTTTAAGTTCCCGTAGATGTTAAATAGGTGTATACTTAAAGGAATGAATATAATATTCATTGGACCTTTTATGTTCACAGAAAAAACATGCATGACAAGATTGGCTACTTGGCGAGATAGGGAACCCTCCCAGTAGTAACATAGACATAGAGTTAATGTGTATGAGAAACATGTATTTCTTCAACACAATTTATATAAAAAGTTTAATGACAAAATTATATTTCTATTCCTAATTTAACTGGATTTTCACATCATTTACCACATTTGATACAAGTCTCTGAGTATTCTGTACAGCTAATCTCAGTTTCCAGTCTGTTTCTCCATCTAACTGGTCTGTCCTGATAAAACATGCACCTTGTTTCTCTGTTGTTCTTATAAATACCATGTCTGCTGGTACTCTTTGGTCCTGTAATGTATAATTTCTCTATTCAATTTGTTTAATTGTAACTAAATGTATGCTTTAATATGAAACAACTTTTTTCTTCAGATTTTTAACGAATAAAAAAATGCCATATGAATATTTTCTTCAAAATAATGATAATAATATTTGGCAATTTAAGCTAGTATCTGCAGCCTTATACACAGCCATTTCTTTTCACAAAATTTTTGTAAACATTAAATCAGCCTCAATATGCCTATAGTTTTATATTTGCACAACTGGCTATATTCTGACAGCAACTTTTTATTGTTGAAGAAAGCATATGCCAGGAGCTGCAAGAAAAAATGTATCATCACAAACAAGTAGATATAACAAATACCTAGAAAACTTTGTAGCTGAGTTCTCCTTTCAACTTTTATCCCATTCTTATAATAGAATTGGGCATAACTGGTATGTTAACTCAGTCTAATTTGAAAAACATGTACTATTTTCTACTGGTACCAGATCGCCTATTTTTGAAAACAAAACTAGGAATAACTGGAATAAAACATTTTTTTGGTAGAAATACCTTCTCCACTTGTATCAGATCTCCTACTTTGATATCAGAACTAGGAATGGTGACCAGCCCATCTCTTGTTAACGTTTTATATCTCTGTGAATTTGCCTCTTTGTCTCTCCTATATCGTCTGTAATCATCTAAAGCTTCTCTACACATAGTTACAAATATCACAAATCCCTGGAATAGAAAGAACAATATACAAATAAAAAAAACCCTAGAATGAACATCATTCAAATATCTAAAATTGAAGGAATTGCATTGAAATTAGAACTGATTACACTTTCTGCAAAAGTCAGAAAAAATAACATAGCATTAACCTTTCACTGACAAATCACGTTAGTTCAATTATATCTTTTATTTTATAGAAATAAAAATTTTCCATTTGATTTCAGTGGAAAGCCATCAAGCAGTAGAGTTCTGTATTTGCACAGTAACACGTTATAATACCAAAGCATTCCGAATGAGATTTGTAACTTATTGCATATCTCTGTGTAAAAAAATTAAAACGGCAGAAATGAGTTTGACTCCAAAATTATGCGTTGTTGAAAATGCTTATCTAAAGAAACAAACACCTGCTAATGAGCAGTTTTTATCTACTAATAAGTATAATGCAAATGAGGAAAAATTTGAAGATTTTACTTGCAAGAACCACCGAGATATATTCCAGGTTTTTAAGGGACTTCATATTTTAAAATCGTGCAAATAAGATTTTTATTGTTCATATGTGCACTAGTTCAATAAACTAATTCTTGACAGAAATGTGAAAATAGTAGAAAATATTTATTATTACTACCAGTATATAATAAAATAGTTATTGCATGAATACTCATCCAATAACCAAATATTATTGAGCCAGAAGGAAAATTATCGGGCTTAAATGATGAGATTTAGGGTAAATGGAAAAAAAATATCATTTAATTGACCACTTGGAATATTTGTGTACAAGTCTAACTAATAATAAGAAAATTTTATTCAACAATCTGAAAATCTAAATTAACCTTAATATGACACTTGGACAATTCAAAATCATCATATCATTCTTATCCATTGAGTAAAATGGACCTTAACTGTGTACTAATAAATCCTGGTAGGTTCCAAAATATCTCTAAAAATTGTTTCACCAATGACACCCTCATCAACTTACAATGGAGTAAATTGACCTTTGGAACGAACATGTTGCATCTTGTTTAAGCATACATATACATATTTTAAGCCACACAGGTACATATAAATCATTTGAGGCATGTTTCAATCTGCATGCTTGAGCATGAAAATTATCGCAACAGGGCAAATATCTGACAAGTAATCTCTTTTACGTAAAAAAGTTATTTACCAATGGTCCCCAGTATGTATAGAGATAACCGATCCTGATAGCTGGTATAAACTGTGATGTAGCCATTACCAGGAAATACAAATTCAGGAAAAACTTGAACTGTTCGAATAAAACCTGAAAAAAATTATACCACCATATTCAAGATGAAAATGAATCGAGTGGTATTACTTCATTGCTAGTAAATAAACAATTCTGACACAGGTTCACTCTTTTATTTTATAAGTTAGAATTATAAAATTTTTCTTCTGTTGCGTGATGATTAAAAACTTTCTACGGTCTCACTTTTAAATTTTCAACATGCAAGTCTTGGTACGCCCATTAAAATAGAAAATTTAACTATCAAGAGTTTAATAAAACAGTAAACTACAAGCCAATGAAGGGGAATGTGTTTCACTCATAACATTTCATTTTACAACTAGAAAAAACAAATCAAGATGACAGTCTTTTGTGCTATAACCAAGATGTTGCTGATAATACTATGTTGCATATTATTTTCTCACAGATCAAAACTCTGATTTCAGAGGTAAGAGGAAACTACTTGAAAAAAAAATTTCGGAATTGTTATATTTAGCTATGGCTTAACAATTAACAATGATTTGAAATTGCTATTTGTTAACACCTGCAACTTTCCCTCATATGGTAATAATTTTCCAAATTTGGATATTTTTTATGAATGTCTTAATCATAAATAAACTTTGTATCAAGCCTAATTTCAGCTCTTGATTTTATGAAATTCTTATTCCTACCTTTGGAATAAAGGTAATAATGCTATATTTCTGATTTCTGATAACATTTTTAGGGAATTTCCCATCTCTATTGGGTTCTAAACCAACTGGTACAATCCTAGACTTGTATGTTTTCTCTCTGCCACAGACCTTTTGACAACATCTGGAAAGAAAATAGAACAATTCCTTTATACCTTGTAAGCACTGCATTTGTAATAAATCCTACATCTCTACATATATTCATGCTCAGAACAATCAATACAACATAGGCATTTTTGATCCAGAGATACAATATATCTAATCAATATAATAAGAGCACAAATACAAATGTACTATGATTCTGGAATATAATAATGAATGTACAATATTCTTCCGAGGCTTATATACCACAGTAGTACAAATGTTATATAATTTTTTATTATATAGTTATAGAAATTAAAGGTAAAATTTTATCCTACAATAAAACTGGAAATTGTACATATTTCTGCCCAAATTATGCAAATCTTATAAGAACTGGCTGAGCGGGCTGATATGACTTTGTTATCAACTACTTCTGGTTTATATCAACTGCTTCCATTTTACCCCTAATCCGAAATCGCATTATAAATCAGTCGTTTCCGTAATTGATTCTAAACTTACTAGCACATAGAAACACTGCAGATGATAGCAGGACGAAACTATGGATTATATTAATTCTTTCAAAAATGTTAATACATGTACAAACAGAAAAACATTAGGTCACAAAACATTTTGACTAAATGGATGAAGGACAAAGACGATTTGCAGTGCCTTGAGGATATTCAGTAATACAGCAATGAAACTGAAATCACTGAGTTTAGAATTTTCATGGAGACCTACAAAACACCAATGTTGAAGTATATGATAAAAATATCATAACATACCATTATTCATATCAGACCCATTATCAGTTCATGGTCAAAATCATCCATCGAGCTGATTATAGGTGTGATATGTAAAATGCCATCTTATAATCTATATATACTACTGTGCTATTAATTTGGTAAAATCTATATATATTTTAAGTTTGATGTAGAGATCTGTTCCTCTTTCCTTAGTTTGCATTAGGGAAATCAATAATAATTAAAATTCAGAATAAAATTATGAACGATAATTGAATATTTCTCAAAAATGTTATCAAAATTCTTATAAATTCCTTTTTCACAAAAACAGAATTATTCGTTACAAAAATTTGTGAATTTTCTACCACAATGCTATTAAAAGTTTCTGGGTAGAACACATGCATGTTACAACTTCTTTGAATGAATATGCAAAAATAGCCTAGCTCACCTTGCACAAGCACTACAACATCCTTCCAAGAAAAAGCTTAATCTCGATTGATTGGCAGGTCTGTATCTTTTAGGTTTGACAAGGGAATCACTTTCGTCATCCATTTCAAATGAACTTTCTCCTATCATCAACGGAACATCTATATCTCTGTCATCATCATCTGATGTAAGTCTGTAAGTATTAATAAAATATATATCAACTTATACTAAAAAATACTCATCTTCAATTAAGACTATTTTTTCAAAGCAAACAATTAATGAGGATTTTTTGGCATCTTCTTCTCTTTTGGGATGTTTAAATACTTTTCGTTATTAAAATATACCATAATCTGAAGAAAAAAGATTTGTCCACCAACCCCATATTTGCAAAAACAAATCCTTAACAATATTGGAGTTTCATTTTTCAGTTGTTAATCTATATGTATAAAGTGATACCTTTATGATCACCAGCTGGTTTGATTAATATCAAATAATATTCCTTTAAAATTGGTGAAACAAAGGAAGATAAAGAAACCTAAAAATTTCTCCAGTTAATTCGTAAACATTTTAATGAGAACTACATGTAACTCTTATAATTTCTATAATTAAAATTTCCACAACTCACATTGATTTATCAGGTTAATAAATTTAATTTTCCCAAGCTACAAAAGTACAAATGTACATCAAAAATATATATTTGCAAACAATTTGATAATAAAGCAAATTCCTCAATGTTTTACTGGATAATTTATGTTTTACTATATATGGCCTCTGTGTATACGTGGAAGTGTAACATTGGTATTCATGTACCTTGTGTTATGTGGAATGGAAATGGCTTTGGGTTGAAAAGCAAAGAAAGAAGGAAAACACTGGTGCAACCAACAGTTGTATAATGAAAATACATGTACAACAATAATTTCATCTTTTATCTACCATATTATTGCATTCCTACTGTAGTAATGAGCTTTAAAGTTTTTGTTTCATAAAAATGTAAAAAGACAAGAAATTTTCTTCACTGAGACATTCCATTTGACAGATAAAGGAAACAAAATATGTTAACTTGTAGGCTTTTTACTTGACGTTTTTCGTTAAGTCAAGGGTCAACTTCATTAAATTAAAACACAAAATAGGAGTTGAAGCTATATGTATAGCATTGATTAGCAGTTGTCCATTAAAAGATACTTATCTTAACAAAGTATGTTTCAAATTTTAACAAGATATATTGAGCACATCGAAGTCGACACGTTTTTTAATTTACTCGAAAATTGCTAATTTGGTGATTTTTCGTGCATATTTGTTTTTTTTTATGGACAAGGCGACATAACTCCAGAACAACAACTGACTTAAATAAGGTAACAGTACAGAGGAGCCTAAGGAAATTTCAGTCTTTTTAGCAACTTCAAACTTTGATCACAGATACAAAGAACTTGGCAATATTTTGTAACCATTTTTCTCTATTTTAGTAACGATTATTTAAGTTTTTTTAGAATAATTATGAATATTTACACTGGAAACAATAAGAAAAATGTTTTCACGTACTTATTAATAAAGTTTCATTTTTTTAAGTAGAAAGGCTATAACTTGTCCAAAATATGTTCTGAACTCTTGAAAATGAACATGATTAATAAGAACAATTATATGTGAACAGCACTGGAATGTGAATTTTCATTTAAGGCTGTAGGAGCTGGATTTGCTGTGCATGTTTTTTGTCTCCTACCTTCCCATTTTCAAAGCAATAGATGCTTGAGTTCTGTACACGCTACAGAGTACCCTTTCTACCATTTCTTTGGATTCTTCAGTTAAAAAATGTTTACAAATATGACACAAGATAAAGCGAAATAATTAAATACAAAAATTAACTAATCAATTAAGAACCCAACACTGGTGCGGTCGCAAGACGGGGAAAACTCATGATCCAACCAAGGATAAGATTTGATCATTCTGTAATGAGGCTTTAGCTGAGTCAGAGAACAATTAAGTCTTACCCAGTGTGTTTTATTCTTTTATCTTTGTTTATGACGCATGGCGGTGTACATTTCATTGTGTAATGACCTACATTTGTGTGACATACATGTAACAATGTATGCGAGGAATTTAAAGTCTAACAACACGGGTAAACAAAAAAATATGCCCACTGAAATAGGATTTGAAAAACAAACAACCAAGCATCTTTTGAGTTGTAATTATTACAATCAAAGGTATAATATAATAACAAGAAATTTTATTTCATCAAAAAATACAATTTTATTCATTGTCAAGGTCAGTTTTTTCGGTTTTCCTTGGCACATTTGGAACTGTAGACAAAGAGGAACACTTTATTCAATAAAATTGAAGACACTGTAGTTTCATTTGACAAAATCTAAAGGGTCTAGATTTCAGTTTTAGCATCCTCCCCAGAAAATCTTTAATGAGCAAAATTCAGAGCATGTGAACATTTTTACCAAAAGGAAAGAACATGCATGGAACCTCTAGCCTTTGTTAGTCTTGTGTGTTTTTGAATTTGGTTCATTTGTATCTTTCAGAGTTAAGTGTGTCGTCCATTTTGCTGAACTACTACATGTATGCATAACTGTTTAGGGCCCAGCTGAAGCCCGCCTCTGGGTGCGAGATTTTCTCACTGCATTGAAGACCAACTGATAGCCTTGAGATGTTTTCTGCTCTTTGGTCAGGTTGTTGTCTCTTTGACACATTCTCTATTCTATGAATATTCACACACCTAGAGTATATGCTGTGTGCAGTAAAATGTGTTTATTAACAAAATAAAAAATATTAAATCTATACAAATATATACATATATATTCTGATCAATTATGTACCCTAAGAAAAGTAAGACCATAAGAATGCAAAAGATATTCTGTTATTGGTTTAACTTATTTGAATACTTTGTAAGGTTACTTAGTGGCATCACTGTGTTCTTTAATTTTCCTTCTGTAAAAACTTTTACTTTAAGTTTTAACAGGAAGTTATTAAGTTTCACACATTAAAAAAAAAACTTTTCGTTCTCTTTTCTGTTGAGACATGCATTTAAATTTACTTTTAACTTCATCTTAACCTCTATAAGCCATTGGACTCATGCATGCCTTTGATTTGTTAAATGATAAATATGTTGGCAGTGTCATGACAAAATCACAAATGTCGAATGATGTCGATGACTCACTAATATTTATATAAATCCAATTTTCTTTAAATTTCATATAATAAGAGATATAATTTGTGATTAATGGGTACCTAATGTACTTTTTTGCACGATTTGAGCGTCTAGTGGTACCGTACAAACTCATAGATTTGGTCTCATCACATAAAATAGATTTTTCTTATGTCGCCGCTTATATCGCTATAAATGATATAAAAATGAAATAAATTTGATATAAATGGGGAAGGTAATATGAAAATTTAAGATTTCCTTTCCGGAAAAATCCAATTTTTCAACATTGTGTTATGCTGTTGTTTCAACCCAGCCAGAAAATAATATTTGTTATTGGTGTAAGCAAAGGGGGGAATAGTGGACATATCGGCCCTGGACCACTCGGACCATAAAATCGGAACTCGTACTTCAATCATCTCACCGGACAACTCGTCCCGTACTCGGATTGTCATATTACAAGATTACACGACCCGTAGTCGGTTCGGCTAATCGGAGTACTCGGCCCATGTTCTTACCAAATAATAATTTTTTATTATCTATTCACATATGTGATTTATTTTAGATTTTTAGTAGAAGAAAAGTATTTTTGAATAAGTAACATGGATAACTATAATTAATTAATTTAGACTGTCTTCACTCGATTTTAATTATCGATCACATATAATTGACTGACTAATTTTTTGGCAATTAGCATAATTAGATATTGGAACATAACAGACTTATATTGGTTTCCTTTTTAGTACCCCCGAATTAAAATAAAAATTCCGAAACCTCAGTTTTGGTGCATCTACAAATGATTTGCAGTCAATGATTATATGCAAAAGAACTTTGTTCTATATCTACAAATAAAGGAGGGGTTACAGGAACACGGAAGTGTGAAAGATGGGCGGGAGGTAATACTATTCGAAAGTGATGGTATAAATAGAATTTTATGATTTTGCACTTTTGGGTTGACCGATTGATTACAGTAGTACAAGTGACAAACTCCTGTTCCCAGTTCCTGATATCTCAAAGTAATTTGTTGGTCCCAAAAATTATACCTTGCACTCTATTTACTCTCGGTATTTCCAAATTCCTGTTGTTTCTTTAAAATAAATTTGAAGGTCAGTTCAACTTTAATACGACTGTATTTAGGTTGAGTTAAATCGTTCCTTATGACTAATGTTCATGAAACCTCTTACATTCTACCAGCTGACAAAACTCCAAACAACATCGTCTTTGTCTGCAAAAGACACTACATTTAGTGTCCGATTCAGGAGATGGTATTGCCAATTTACTTGGCAAGCCTACTTCCAGGCACACTACGATACCAAAAAGGATGATATTATCAATAATCACACTTCTTGCCTATCTTCCTTCGGTATAATGGCAAGTGGTAACAATTTTAACCTCCTTCAATTTACTGGATACCTAAACTTCATAAGTCTCCATACAAATAAATGTACACAGCAGGTTCTGCCAAATTCACTACTAACCCCCTTACTACTTACTTACTTACAAATACCTATTGTAATAGCATTAAAACTTTTGATTGTTCTACACTGTATACGACTCTCCCACGTGTTAAACTATAATCTGTTTTTCGTGAGCTAATTCGATCACCGATGTGTCTTGACTAAACAAGGTTTTCAGAGATAGGCCTATTTGGTATTAGGTAAGGATAAGGCTTATTTATAAAAAAAATTTGATTCTAACAAAAAGTACTCTGAGGTTGATATTACCATGCTGGAATTTGTTGAGTTTGGAAGAAATTTTTTCAAAATACGATCGCCATTCCAATGGGGACAAACTGTGCGCCGCTTCTAGTGGACTTATTCTTGCATTCATATGAGGGTACAATTTTATTGAGGCTACCAAATCGGAAAGAAAAGAAACTAGTCCAGTCCTTTAATTTCAGTTTCTACTACATAGATGATGTTCTGTCACTTAATAATCCTAACTTTAAGGATTATATACATCTCACCTATCCCAGTGAACTTGAAATTAAAGAGACCACAGATACATGCACTCACTTCTGTTTCAGATCTAGTTACAAATAATAATTGGTTTTAATAGATTTTAATTTTCCGATTGTGACCTTCCTCTTTCATAGTAGTATAAACATACCAGGTCTCCAGCCTATGGGGTGTTCATTTCACATGCCGTACGTGCTTTTGATTTATTCGGCGACTTTCTCGGCAAGGCGAGTTTGCAGTCACATAAACATCTAAAACAGGGTTATGTTCAGTCTCTGTTAATTTCGTCACTCAAAAACGTTTACGGTCTTCATCCTCACATATGAGACTAGATATCTTCAGTTAGACTTTAATACTGCTTCGTTTTATTTACCTGCCATAATGACTATTGTATAATTATGCATATTAATATAGTCTGAAGAAATCCAAAATTGCAATATGCATAGAAGGTCGCTTTTTATAAATCAAATATTCAAGCGAACTAGAAGTAATCCTCTTTTTGTTTGAATTTTTCTCGAAATTGACAAAAAACCTTGATAATAGATCACTTACAACGTCCCTTTTATCTGCAAAAATATATTCATTTGGCTATCTTATACAGGAAATGGCTACTAACAATTCCCGTGTATCATCTACGACCATTAGGAAGGCGTATCATATTCGAATCGTTTTATGGCAGGATGGCGAAAATAACATGCGAAAATGTCTAAACAGTGCAGAGTTTTGATGACATTGGGAATTAAAGTTCCTCAGCCATGTCATTTTTAAGATACTGAGCGCCGCTTTTGACTAGTATTTGCATTGTATGAAGTTCCATTTCTTGAATGTAAGATTTTAAAACTTTACAGATATTGTATTTTACTTTAATGGTCGTAACATCAAAGTTAACTCTGTTACAAAGATTGTACTTATAATCAGACTGCAAAAATATGCTTTAAAAGTCGGAATTTTTGTTTATTAAAATCTACAAGATTTGAAATTACATTAACTTTAATCTAATTGAGGCAAAATCGAAAGTTTAGTACGTACAGGATAAAAACTTAATTCACATATTTTTCCTTCACCCCCCCCAACCCATCTTAAATGAGTTTGGAAAATATTGATAGATGACAAAAAGATATTCATCGGAAGTACGTCTTTTTATGAAAATGCAATTTCAGTAGTAATTATCATTTACTTTTCCAGCTTCATTTTCATAATATTTATTCTATTGCATGTTATTGTCTAAATCTGACCTGGTGAAACTCATGTAGTTGCTTAAAATTAAGTGATGTTTGAGGTGCCGAATTTAGAAAATCGATGTCGAAAAATTAACAAAACCCATGGGCGTTTTGATCCATCAAACTACATATGTCATTGTATTAAATTCATTTTATCCGACATTGATCTTTTGATTTCTTCCCTTAACTCTTTGCAATTTTAAAGATAAAGAAAGAGAACCAAATGGAGGAAAATTCACCAGTTAACTGAACTCAGTCCACTCAGGTCATAATAACTATACGAACTGTACGAACAATGATTACTGTTGCTATCGCAGATATGAGAAGGTCAAATATAAATTAACTTGCAAATAACTTTCATGAATCAAGTTGTAATCATTAAATTTCAAAATTTTAGTATAATTCCTATTCATGTTTTAATCTTCATAAATATTCTGTAATTTGTTGATATACCGGTAATTAATAAAATAAACTAAATTAATTAATTCACATGTAGCATATTTACTGGTTTATACCAGTGTTTACAAAAAATCTGGATTTTTTCAGTTAGTTTCTAATTTTAGCCATGACAAATGATCATGTGACTGTATATTCCGCATATATTAAAATCCTTTCTAGGATCCTTTAACTTCTAAACGTGAAAATTTGTATGATTAATAAAAGAAAACACGATTTTATTTATTTATTGTTTATTGGTGTACCAATATTCATAAATATACATCAACCAGAAGTAAATTAAAACTCGAAAGAAAAAAAATTGTCGATGTGGGAGGGGGCGGAGATCGATGGTGCAAGGAAGGAAATGAAAAGAAACTTTCAACCTTCCAAACTGATTTGGTATTAAATAGGCAGGTTCAAAAATAGAAAATTTACCTTCCATTGATAAGCACTTCGTTATTTTAGAAAAAAAACAAGATGAAAAAAAGCCAACCCGCCCTACAGGGCTAATTTAATTAATAATGTGGAAAGCTTTAACAAAAAAAATCCAAGGACCCAATGTCATTGCCTTAAATCATCAATAAAAACTAAATGTGCTTTTCAGGCGAACCAAGATAATTTTACACAAGTGAGATATGCGATATCAATCTAATAAATGAGAGAAAACGGTTATCACAAACCGTTAAAAAATGTTATTCTAGTAATTTGCGGAGCAGACAGTTGGAGTCATCAATGAAGTTCTTAACATTTCTAAAAAAGAGATGTAGTATTTTTTTAAATTTCATTATTAGTAATATTTTACTAAATTAAGTTCTCCATTTATTTTCAAAGCTTCGATCGATAATGAACAGAAATAGCGGCAGGCGACCAAAGTTTAAAAAACGCGCGAGACAGATTAGATCTCGAGCGTTGTCGTAGAAGTGCGAAAGATTGTCTTGAAAGAAAAAAAAAATACGTTATCAATATTTAGAAGATCTTGTAAATCACGAGGAGAAGGCGATTTTCAAGCTTAGAAGAAAATTACATGTTGTAACTTCATTTTTAACAATCTAATTTTTTTTCTAAATCAGTTACCCGCTTTATAGTTACTGGTGACTTTCAGTAACTATCCTACTTTCTGTCACAACCCAGGACAATATCGGATGTGCTGTTTGTTTCTTCGTGTGAAGGAGTTTTGTCTCAAGATTTTATCTTTTCTTTTTTCTATAATGTACATACATATATACTAGTATTATATAATTTTCATGTATTTTTCCTGTGATAATAATCTCAGTTATTCCATAAAATTCTTCAAACTGTCCTTGTGAAAATGACAAAATGAATATACACTTAACTTCCAGACAGGCTTTTGTTTATTGTAAATTTTCATTACTTTACATTGGCGCAATATATGTGAAAACTTTGATAGATGGTCGACAATAGACGATCTCTATAAACTTATTCGTATGTAAACTGTGAATAAGCCTTCATCGACAGATTCAAACAGTATTTAACTACAATCAAACACGGCAGCCACGCTGCATATTCCCGCGCCACTGTTGTGTTAATCACAAAATTGAATGCTACGAATTCAATCAAAGAATATTTCACAAAAGAACAATAATATTTTTTCACTGTTTCACTACCATTTCTTCTTTTTAAAAATAATTCAGCCAGTGCTATGAATGGCAAAACACAAATGACCAAAGAAATTATACTCAGATGTGACAATAACTTTAGTAATGAATTGGACAGATGAGGGCGTAGGACATTTTAGCGGATTTTCTAACGGTGTGAATTGACATTTTAGCGGAATAATAATTGTTTACTTGTACGAATTCAATGGACATTTTAGATGAACATTTTTACATGTACATGTCCATTTAATTTATTGGTTGTATTTATTTGGCGAAGACTTCATGTTAGTTCATGTTATAATTTAGTTGCCCCAGAACACCAGAAATGTTCAGCATTAGTGACATTAGTATATAGATCGATTGTTACACGCAAAATGTTTGTCCTTTAATAAACCAGGGCTTCAATGTGTATTAAAACAAAACCCATATTAAAGTAAGACACTTTATATAATAAATTCCGTGATCAGTGTAACATTTAGAAAAACATGTGAAAACATCAACAAATAACTGAGAACTGAATAAATGTGTGGGAAGCCCTAACCTTAAATAATTTTACTATTTACAAAGAATGTGATTATTCTGCAAAATCATATGTGAGAAAATAGGTTTGGTTCTAATTAAAATTAATGTTCTTTCATAACTGTTGACAGGCTAACACTATATCAGTATAGGTCATCTCTGCTATTTACACCGGATATCACCTTCAGCAGTCGAAACAGAAATTCCAATGTAATGTCTGGTATATGTTGTAAAGTTCACATTAAAGTTCTACGGTAATTAAATATTGAGATGAAAATATGAAGTATAAAAGAGTGTCAATATTTTTAGTCCTAACATCGATGCAGAGCAAATGTTGATATGTACATATTGTTTGTTTGTTTAGTTGGGGTTTTACGCCGTTTTCAGCACATTTGGCTAATTCGCGGCGGCCTGTTTTTATTTGCATGAATCCACATCATTAGTTTATCAGAAAGTATTTAATTAAAGATGTTGATCAACTAAAGAATGTCGTGGATTAACATAAAGATCTTTGATCCTAAAATAAACTTTGCATGGTTTATTTTAACTCGGGGTAAATTTTGCCCTTAACATTCTATTTACATCAAAATCATCACTTGGATGAAATGTGGGGGTGCGGGTATAACTGTCTTCTCCGACAGTACTCTAGTTAACATTTACTTTTCTAGGTTCATTTTCATTATGTTTATTCTATTGCAGTTATTGTCTAAATGAGAGAAGAAAAAAACTGGTGAAATTCAGTTACTTGCATGAAATTAAGTGATGGTTGACGTGCTGAATTTAGGAAATTGACGTCGAATAATTAACAAAACCCATAGGCGTTTTGATCCACCAAACTACATGAATTAAATACATAAAGTATTTTATCCGACATTGATCTTTTGATTTTTTCCCTTATAACTATTTGAAATTTTAAAATGTTGATATACTTTTATTTATATTTACAGTAGGAACTGAGCCGCTTAACAGGTCAGACTTGGAAACTACAGTGGCGTAGCTTGCCTCTTTCTAAAACTGAGACAATTATTTCCTTCCTTTACCAAAGGACACTGGCAAAGAAAGTAAATCAAATGAAGGAAAATTCACCAGTTAACAACAAGCAGAAAAAATATATGGATAAAAGCAAATTGTTTATAGCCAGTTCTCTTAAAATATTACGAAAACCACAACCTGCTCTCATCGTGCAAATAAAATAAGTAAATATTTAAGACTGTTCTTGTACTCGTGATATCATCGAAAACAGTTTGTCAATAGAAGGTACATATATTTCTTTTTAAATCCTTGTTCATTCAGTAAACATTCTGTGATCGATATCAAACTGTCCTATACGGAAATTCAAATTAATCAGTAATGCTGACCCTCCAAACTTCTTTCTTTCTACATGTTCCAGTCGGAGTAAAAAATTGTAGGAAAAAGATAATTTTAAAAAGTGTCATTTCTGTACAATTGACATAAATATGTGCAATCGTTTCTTTTTGTCCTGTTAAGATATACCATTATATATCTTTTATAAAAAAAACAGTTAATCTTCTCGGTCTCCCTTAATCTAAAATGGAAGTATAAACATTTTGCTTCAATAAAAGACCTCGATTATATCTCAATTGGCGGAGGAGTTTGGTGGAAACAATCAAAATCTAAATAAACACCTAAAATTATCAACCAGTACATCTATAATTTAATTGTTTACAAATTAAAAGAGGGTGGTCCGGGGGGGGGGGGATTTTTTCTGTTTGCACGAAACACGGTGAATAGTGACCTCTCAGCACGGTCACACTGTAAATAAAAACTGCCAAAAACGTTGCACGAAATTAAGCCTGTACTGCCCTCTTAAAAGTATCTCTTGGACAACATTTTCAACGGTTATAGGTAAGTCAACTGCCTCACTGCCTCACTGCCTCACTGCCTCAATGGAAACTTCGACACTGAACTGTTACTTTTATAGTCCACTCGGGTCATTATATATGACCGACATGTACATTACTGTCACAATCGCAGATATGAGTAGGTCCAACATCAGTTCTTTTAATATGATTTCATGACTCCATGTTACTAAATCATGTCAATAATCATTAAATTTCAAAATGTCAGTATAATTCCTTGTATTAATTTTTTAATCTTCATAAATAACTTGTTGATATACCGGTAATTGATAAAATAAACTAATTAAATTGACAGGTAGCATCATTATATTTACTGGTTTGTACCAGTATAACATTTTATAATGTTGTTTACAAAAGATCAGGATTTTTCCAGTTAGTTTCTAATTTTAGCTCAGGTCATGTGACTGTATATTCTGCATATTATATATATATACAGTGGACCGCGTAATCCTTTATTTGCAACAATCTTCTAAACGTGGATATTTGTATGATTAATAAAAGTAAGAAGATTTTATTTAATTATTGATTTATTGATTATTGGTGTACAAATATTCATAAATATACATCAGCAAGAAGTAATTTTAAAATTTGAAAAAAAGGCTTTGATGTCGATGGAGGGAAGGGGGGATGGTACAAGGAAGGAAATGAGGAGAAAATTACAAGCTTCGAAACTGATTTGATAATAAATGGGCAGGTTCAGAAATAGAAAAGTTACCTTCCATTAAGCAGTTCGTTATTTTTGAGCGAAACAAAAAATATATGAAAAAAGCCAACCTGTCCTGTAAGGCTAATTTAATAATGTGGAAAGCTTAAAAAATATCCAAGGACCAGATATCATTGCCTTAACTCATTAATAAAAATCTGAAGTTGCTTTTCAGGCGAATCAAGATAATTTGACACAAGTCAATCTAACAAATGGAAGAAAATGGTTACCATAAACTATTAAAAAAATTCTAGTAATTTACGGAGCAGACAGTGCATGGGATTCATCAATGAAGTTCATAACTGTTCTCAAAAAGATGTAGTATTTAAAACCAAAAATCATTATCTGTAATATTTTACTAAATTAAGATCTCCATTTATTTTCAAAGCTTCGATAATGAACAGAAATAGAGGTAGGCCTCCAAAGTTTAAAAACGCGCGAGAAAGATCAGAGCGTTGTCGTAGAAGTGCGAAAGATTGTCGAGAAAGAAAAAAGATGCGTTATCAATATTTAGAAGATCTTGTAGATCACAAGGAGAAGGCGATTTTTAAGCTTAGAAGAAAATTACATGTGGTAAGTTCATATTTAACAATCTAATTTATTTCCTAAACCAATTACCCACTATATCATGTATATAGTTGCTGGTGAGTTTCAATAACCATTCTACTTTCTGTCACAGCTAGGACAATTTTAGACGTGCTGTTTGTTTCCTCGTGTTAAGTTTTATGTCAAGATTTTATCCTTTGTTTTTCCATAATGTACATACATATATACTAGTATTATATAATTTTCATGTATTTTTCCTGTGATAATAATCTCAGTTATTCCATAAAATTCTTCAAACTGTCCCTGTGAAAATGGCAAAATGAATATACACTTAACTTTCAGACAGGCGTTTGTTTATTGTAAATTTTCATTACTTTACAGTGGCGTAATATATGTGAAAAGTTTGATAGAGGATCGACTATAGACGATCTATATAAACTTATTCGTATGGAAACTGTGAGTAAACCTTCATCGACATATTCAAAGAGCGTTGAGAAAACACCTACTTCAACAGATTCAAAGAGTGTCCAGAGAATACATACTTCAACAGATTCAATCAGTGTTCAAACTACAACTACCCCACCAGAATCAAACCGTGTTCAACCAACAACTACCCAACCATACTCAAACAGTGTTCAGATAACAACTACCTCAACATACTCAAATGACATTCAGACTGATACTCCTAAAACGTATTTTAGTAATGTTCATGTAGTAGAGCCAGAAAAAGTGGTAAAACAGGAATTCCTTAGACCAAGAATGGAAAGATTACTTTTCCAACCCATGAAGAACGGTAATGGTAGTATTCGACAAAAAGGTATTACTTTTTGTGAAGAGGTCACAGAGACAAAATTTGATGAGCCTTCAGTTCAACTTGACGTACCTTCATGTAGTATACAGTCAGTTAAAGAGGACATTGTGATGGATTTGAGCAATGATATACAAAGTGATGAATTTAGATCTACCTCTATTGTGGATTGGATTTTAGAAAATGAGGATTTGTTGCAGGTAAACTGTAAACCATCAGTTTCAAACGATTCATGGAATGACAGAGAAATCATTTCTGATTATCTATTGCCTTCCCCGCGTGCTAATGGTTGTAACAACCAGGAAAGCTCCCTAACGGGAAACACTGTACAATACTACATCAACTATCTTAAAAGCTCTTCCGAAATTATTCATTTTGACAAGAATTCAGAATGTCAGACAGATGATGCCTAGCTATTATTCCAGTTCACAAAAATGTGATAGTTTATTACATGTATCTAATACGGTCAACACAGCTGGGTTTTGAAAATGAAAAGTTCAAAGCCTCTAGCAAACAACAAACCAGATTCACAATGACATTGTATTTTCATTATTGGGGTTATTTGCAATTGATCACTATAACACCGATTTCTGTGCATTTATACTGAAGAATATGCATCAATCGTGTTTTGCTGACAAAAGCTAACTAGAAGTGAAATGAACAAACTCCCCTGTAGTGAAGAGCTTGTGGAAAGTCAATGGTATATATATATAAAAAAATCTTTTACAAATATTGCAATTTTTTTCTTCTACAGAAGATACAAATTTTTCAATTTTGAAAAGTAATGAATATTTTTTTTACGTTGTTTTATTATGTACCAGGTTTGTTCAATTGTAGAATGGATTGTAAATAAACGAAGGAAATTGTAAGCTTATTTTCTTTTTTGGCTTTCAATACCCCTGATCTCATCTGCTTAGTGCTCAAGTGTTCTGAAACGGAGAATTAAGTTGTTCCACTAGTCATCTGTCCTGCATAATGGTATGAAACGATTCTACACGATGCATTCTCAAAAATTTATTTCTATTAAAGAAAAAATATAAACACAACAGAGACAGCAATGAAACGAGGTACGAACACTACCCCATTATTGACTAGAATGTTAAAATGTCATTTGCCGATTTACCACTTCATGTATCCATTCATTTTCCCAAATGAAGTAATGTATCAATAAATCATTACTAGTAAAATATTCCCCCGAGTACTGTCATCCTTGTATGTATACTCATAAAACATATAACTAGAGGCTCTCAAGAACCTATGTAGCTAACCTGGATTTAACTTGTCCACCTTGAGGAGCATTGAAAGTTATCTTGGCTGGTTTTCCTGAAGCGTACTTTGTTAAACTAAGTTCAGATGCGGTGGCCATCTCAGTGGACACTTCGTGTTATCAAACATAATTTTGAAAGGACCATCTAAGGACCATTGCTACCAAGTATGGTTCCGAATGACATAGTTTAAGGTATGAAGGTCTGCAAATTGAATTTTCCTAAACGGTCCTATGTTAAACTAAGTTCAGCTTTGCTTGCCACAATTATGAAAGATGATGATCTAAAGACCATTGCTGCCAATTATGGTTGAAATTGGCCAAATGGTTTCAGATGATTTTTAATGAAATTTCCCATAAGAGGCCTATGTTAAACTAAGTTCGCCTGTGGTGGCTATTTTGGTTGACAGTCCAGGTCAGCGGACGAAATTCTGAAAAATGAATACCTGAAGGCCATTGGCGCCAAATTAAGGTCTTCTTTTTACTACAAAATACACAACATAAACACAATTGTATGTATGTCGACTAGCTCGCAGTTCACATATTTTTTATGAGCAGCCGGTTTATTGAGACAAAAATAACATAATAGATACATACCATACAGATATATAAATATAAATATACCATTCAATTATAACATTGAAAAATGTCTTATGTACACAAAATAACCCTAACATTGTTCCGTGGCCGACCAGGACCATTTTATTTGGAAACCTGTGCCCTTTTGTCTATGTCAGCGGAACTCAAGTGTAGGACCTCACTTGAGAAAATGCACAATTTTGTTATTTAGAAAAGTGAAGTTCAGTCTGAAAACGACTGCGGCTAAAAAAGGTTTTGAAAAATAATAACCGATATAAAGCCGAAATCCGATTACGGTTATATAGCCATGCCATTTACTATGTAAATAAATATACAACAAGATCATGCACTTCCTTTTAAATACTTCAAAAATAAAAATATGATGTTAACACATTGAAAGACGGGCTAGAATTGACCACTAACTGACTATCAAATTACACCAGATTTTTACCGCCAAAAATTCCTACGCGTATTCTACGCATGCCAAGAAGACAATCAATTCCCGTTCTACTAACGTGCCACGGGAATTTTTTAGTCTTCTTTTTACTAAAAAATACACAACACAAACACAACTGTATGTTTGTCGACTAGCTCGCAGTTCACATAGAGCAACAAAGATAGAGTAAAAATCTACATCCAATAAACACAAAATTACAGAGAAAAATCTGTCTTTCATATATTGAAAAACTAAAAAAATAAAAATATATACAGTCCTATAATTTAGAACACTAAAACACTTTAAAATGAATTTTCATCCTAAGTAGCCATCCTTACTAACAGGTATAATATGAAAACTGATGAACATTACAGTCCTAAATTTTTCGAAACTTCTAACCTACTTAAAATTGAATCTGCAACGTAACCGTCCTTACTGGTGTCACTTTTCCACCTACCATGGCGCTTCCAACACCTGTCCTTAACATTAGAATTAGCACCCCACGATCTCAAGGAATGCAAACCTAAATTCAAGTCTGGTGATACCGATTTTAATCTCTTAACCATACATTCCCTAGCGGTCGTATAACTGACTGGTTTATTCTTATTCACTAGGGAACAAATACCTCTTGACCTGTATAACGGACGAAATAAGTACATATCTGAAGATAAATCTAACTTGGCTAAATTCACATATCTGAGAAACATAGCGTATGGACAAGCCGAAGTTTGTCCTATAGCCACTAAAACCTCATCTCCAGCCCTATACTTGTCTGTTTTGCTCTTTCTGATCTTAATAACCAAGTAATCATCTTTGACAAAAATATCATTACATTTAAGCTGACTTAACTCGTTGAAACGTAGAAAACCACTGAAGCTTGATAAAATCATCAAAAGGTCCCTAACAATAAGTAAATAATTACAAAATTTGAAATTATTACATAAAGTAATTAAACAATCACTAGTAACAGGGTCTTTTTTATTTACAGCAGGTTTGGCCGTTCTCTTAGAAGATTCAACTAAATTATGAACAAATGAATTGTTTGTAGGGTCCGTTTTTCCACACATTTCATGAGCCCATTTGATTGAATAAACTACCGTAGACACACAACTAAAAGTATCACCAGAATCCAATAAATGAGTCAAATACAAAGCAACATGTATGGGCAAAGCTGGTAAAGAAACAAAGTTATGTTTAATAATAAATTTTTCCTATTTAAGAAAACTGTTGTAATACTTTTTCACGGTATTTTCACTTCTAGAGACCAACAAATGAACCAATAAACTTGACGTCAAACTGTACAACGGGTGCTGTTTATCAATTCCACTGTCAAGTACTGCCTGACGTACAAACTGTTCATGATTTATTCCTGTTAAAAAAGATGAATACAATTAAAAGCTGATCTTAAACGCTGCCATAGAAAATTTTCTATTTGATATATTAAAAACACCATTTTTGCCTCTACCAGCGACAATTGTATTTTTATCTGTTAAATAAATAATATTCTCTACAAATGACTGTAACTTTGCTTTTGAATCGTGTAACAAAACCCAAAATGACGCAGAGGTCCACAAAGGAACAATTAAAGTCCCGTTAGCGCGATCTAAACAAAGCTTTCTAATTGTTTTGCATATCAAGCTCTGTGGGGGAACCAACCAGTTAACATCATACTCCCATTTCTGAGAGAAAGCATCGATAGCTTCTGTTCCTTGACACCAACTCTTTGAATTAAACCTACAACATTTTTTATTGTAGTCGGTCGCAAATCTGTCAATGATGTGCCTACCCCATGTACGATCCAGCATATCAAAAACATCACGGTGGATTCCCCAATCATCACAATCAGAATATCTACTTAAACTGTCTGCAATTTTATTTTGTTCTCTGGGAATCCACCGAGTTGTCATTTTAATGTTATTTTCAGAGCATATATTGTGTAAATCTGAGGCAAATTTTTGTAGGACAGTCTTCTTGCTACCATTGAGAATGATGCTAGATACATTTTTGTTGTCTGTATTTAATCTAACAGTGTGATTTTCTAAAAGAGTTACTGAACTTTTTACCATTCTGTTTACTGCCTCCAGCTCTCTCCAAGTAGAGCTCTGAACTTTTTCCGATATATTCCAACTTCCCGTAACAGTTTTTAAACTATTATCAGGAACTTGAAGACTACAGTCAGTCTTTAAACAATCAGCCATTGCATTCTGGTCAATAGAGTCACAGACCGACTCAATATCTTCTCGGACTAAGTATCCCCCATATCCAATTTCTGACGCGTCAGTATACGCTTCAAACTCGCATAAATCTGTCTCATGCAGATCCGTGCCAAGTATATTGAACTTTACCACATTTCTGAACCAAAAATCTAGTTCATCAATAACTGGAGCAGTTATTGCTACCAGAGAATTCCAACTAGACCTGAGAAAAATACATTTATATATTTCCCTCGTTTTTAGTCTTACAATGCTGCCAAAAACTGGCATCATAGAAATTTTCTGCCCTGCAATACAAGCTACAAATCTAGCTTTATACAAAAGCTGACCATGACCAACATTTTTCAGAGTCTGATCTAAAATTGACAACAGTCTGTCAATTCTTTCATCTGTTATCCTTACTTTACCCAACTCCATATCCCATACTAACCCTATCCAAGTCATATTTTGTACAGGATTCCATATACACTTTTCTTCTGCTATCAAGAAGCCAAAGTCTATTAAGCTTTCTCTTACGTTACTACTAACCTTACTAGCTTTGTCAAAAGTACTATTCCCACCTAAACCGTCATCAAGATACATAATGATTTTTAAACCTTGATTTCTCCAATATTTCACTACTTGTTTCAAGAGTTTGGTACAAATATGCTTGCTATACCAAAAGGAAGAACATTAAATACAAAGTATCTGACTTTACCGTTAAAAACCCAACTGAAACCAAGGTACTGTCGATGTTCAGGCAAAATATGTATATGATGATATGCACTTTTTAAATCATATCGAAAAAGAAAATCACCTTTCTTAAATATTTGCCTAGCAATCGACCCATCTTCAAACTTAAATTTGAACTGATGAATACATTAATATGTCTGCAGTCTAAACCTAATCTTGGCTTTGAAGATTTGCTGTAAACAACTGTTAATGGATTTACCACATGTGGAATTTCTTTTACCTCTGAAATGCATCGCTTTTCTAAAAGTTTTGAAATTTCAGAAAAGACAAAATCTACGTTGTCTAAGGAGGACCTATTATTGTGCAGTACAATTTTATCTGGCAAAGTTTTGAATGGAATACCATAACCATATTCTATAACATGTAAAATGTTATCGCTTGTACCGGCTTCTCTCCACTTGTGTATTGCGTTATTAAGTCTACCTACCGGCGTCACCAGATTTACCTGTGTATTGGATTTTGACATTACCTGATCATGATTATCTACATGCTTGACTGAACAAATACTACTACCAGGTGAAGAATTTACTACATTGTTTACCTTCTGATGAATATTACTCGTGTCAGAGTCTAACTCAATACTTTCAAATATATTATCAATTGACATACAATTTACATAAGAAAGTTTACTTAACTTAGATCTTCTCTTTTCTGGGCACGCATTCTGCCAATGACCAGGTTTGTAGCAGTTGTAACACACTCCGGGCTTTCGTGGTTTTTGTCCCTCGTTGTATTGGTTGTTGCTTGGTCGTGCGTATGGTACAGGACGAGACTTCTTCCTTGCCTTTTCTGCTTTTATCTTGCGTTCTGCTCTTGCCTGTGCGCGGAAGATTTTCTTATCATCATCTGAATCTTCAGCGAGAGGATTAGCGGTATATTCTTGGGCCACTTTCCAACCACATTCAGAAGAATCTGCCATTTTTACTAATTTCTGACTATAGTTAAAAAGTTCTATACCTTCAGAAATTTTCTGTTTTGCGTGCGTCGATGCTGCACCTCTAGGCTCTATAGTAGCCTCCACCTCCTTCAGAGCAACTGTCACCTTCTGATTAAACTTATACTGGTCTTCACAGCTTTTACATTGGAACTTATAAGTATCCGCCATTAAAATTCCTGTTTGAATTCTTGATATCTGCGCGTCCTCCCGCTGTTGTTGTTGCCGATCTAAGTCTTGTAATTTTGAAGAAATCAATGTATCCAGACTCGAAAGAAAGTCATTCTGATACTCCTGGATTTCCTCTCCTACCAACTTCTTCACGGTATTCTCCAAATCATTCGGGTCCATGGCAAAACCGGCGCTCATAAAAAATTTGATGTTAACACATTGAAAGACGGGCTAGAATTGACCACTAACTGACTATCAAATTGCACCAAAATTTTACCGCCAAAAATTCCTACGCGTATTCTACGCATGCCAAGAAGACAATCAATTCCCGTTCTACTAACGTGCCACGGGAATTTTTTATTCCGTCTGGCCATGTAGTTTCTTGGATGATGGGTCGAGTTATCGGATACAATATTCTGAGAGGACCACCTAAGGATCAGTGCTGCAAAGTTTTGTTCTAATTGGGCAAGAGGTTTCAGACAAGATCTTCAATTAATTTCCCCACAGGATCCTATGTTAACTTATGTTCGGCTCTGGTGGTCATCTTTGATGACGGGCCGGGTCATCGGATATGATTCTGAATGAGGACCACCTAAGGACCATTGCTGCCAATTTTTGTTCCAATTGGCCAAGTGGTTTCAGAGAATAAAATCTTTAATTAAATTCCCCATAGGGTCTTATGTTAAATGAAACGCTGTAGTCCCTACATATCCCCGCGCCACTGTTGTGTTAATCACAAAATTAAATGCTCTAAATGAAATGGACATATAGTTATAATATTTACATGAAAAAGCATGAACAGTAATATATTCATTTGATTCCATATATGATTATTAAATATCTTTGTCATTAAAATAAATATTAGTTGATGAAGATTAATTGTAATAATGCAAATTGAATTCATTATACATGCTGACAATAACTTGAGTAATGAATTGGAAAGGTGAGATTCTAGTTATAATGTTAAATGAAGTGTGACTGATTAGGATATCATACATTGATAATGTAAATACATGTAGTGAACTGTTTTTATGATGACATGTTCTACTAATTAATTTAAATTTACTGGAATATCAATTTTGGAAATTGAATGGTTAGCCTAAGTCTTGTGACATTAATAGTTATTAATATGCATGGTTGCTAGATAGATTTCCATAAAAAATGAAGATCTTAGAGCCTTTCAGGAAATTTACCAAAATTGGAGTTATTTTTTGGAAATCTAAATATTCCATTTAATTTTGGAACTTTAACCTTTCCCTATACAGCTGTTGCTTTTTTGTAAACAAAGATGTATGGTTGCTAAGTACTTTTCCAAAAAAAAAAAAATCAGATCTTAAGAGTTTTTCAGGACATTAACCAAATTTGGAATTCCACTTTTGGAAATTGAATGGTAACATTTAACTCTAATGATATTAATGGTTTTTAATATGCATGGTTACTAGATACATTTCCAAAAAATGAAGGTCTTAGAGTCTTTCAGGAAATTTACCAAGTTTTTTTTAAACCAAAATATTCCATTTAACAGCTTTTATTCTGCTAGTATCTGATAGTATGGTTGATTGGTAATTTTCAAAAATTAATAAGCCTGAGACTCTTCCAGAAAATTTTTTTCTGTCACAAGGCCAGATTTCAAAATACCGAAACCTTCGGCACAGACGACTTTTAAAGTGCTAGTAATGCACCAACTTTTATGTATTTACCCTTATGGTGTAAAAGGAATTTTGTGACAATCGATTTTGGGATTTTTTTTAACTCTCTTGTTGCTATTCCCCAGGGGTTTCAGAAAGATTGTCGTGCTACTTTTGAATTTGACATACTACTCATGGTTTCAGTTTCAGCATTATAGTCCAAATAGTTTTGAGAAGCAATATACCAGCATCGCCTGCATATGGTGTCTACGTTTCTCAGCTTATCCGATTTTCAAGGGCATGCGTGAGTTACCCTGACTTTCGACAAAGAGGATTACTGCTGTCACAAAAGCTTCTTAACCAGTTTTTTATCAGGGATAAGTTGATGTCATCACTTAGGAAATTTTACGGTCGTCATCACGAATTGATTGACCATTACAGTGTTCCAATATCTAAGATGATGTTGGACCTGTTCCCACTGTCGTAACCTTTCATGTGCCTCCACCTATTTGTGACTTCCTCCGGACTGACTTTGTTGAACTTCATGACGGGTGCCGTATACGGAGCAGGAACTGCTACCCTTCCAGAACACTTGGGTTCACTCCTGGTTTTTATAGGAGTTCGTGTTGTTCATTGTTTTGTAGTTTTCTGTGTTTATTTGTTGTGCTTGTGGTTGTTAATTTGTCTTCCCGGGTTTGTCTGTCCAACGGATTAAGTTTCTTTGATTGCTCCTTTGGAAGATTTCACTATTTACTGGATATAGCAAAATCCGTTTTTTGCTCATAATTATGCCCTATGGGCAAGTTTCAAAATTCCGAAACCTTCGGGACAATCTACATCAACAATGCTAACAATGATCAAAGTTTCAGTTTTCTATATTTTATGGTTCCTGGGATAATCCTGGACATTACGAACGCACGTACGTACGTGCGTACACACACGGCGAACAGCAAAACATTATCCCCGCCGCTTAGCTGGCGCAGGGATAACTATGTTCGGCTCTTGTGGCCATCTTGGATGATGGACGTGGTCATTGGATATAATTCTTAAAGAGGACCACCTAAGGACCATTGCAGCCAAGTTTTATATTCCAACTGGCCCAGTGGTTTCAGAGAAGATCTTTAAAGGAAAAATTAGGACGATGACGACGACGACGACGGACGACGACGGACGCCATGTGATGACAAAAGCTCAACTGGCCCAAAGGGCCAGGTGAGCTAAAAAGTATCTTTGACAAATATTGCAATGCTTTTTACAGAGGAAACAAATTTTTCAATTCGATAATATATATATATTATATATATATATATATATATATATATAACGAATATTTTTTTATTTTGTTTTATTATGTGCAAGGTTTGTTCAACTGTCCAATTATAGATTGAATTGTTTGTTTGTTTGTTTAGTTCGGGTTTTACGCCGTTATCAGCACATTTGGCTATTTCGCGGCGGCCAGTTTTTATTGATGTGGAAGCCGGAGTACCCGGAGAGAACAACCGACCTTCTGTAGGAAAATTGGCAATTCTGTCAATTTAGATCGGAGTCGAACACACCCCGCCACAGGTGAGATTCGAACTCACAACCCCCAATGTTGACAGGTAGTCATGACGACCTACCTAGACCACTCGGCCACCGAGGCCCCTAGATTGAATTGTAAATAAAAGTAGAAAATTATAAGCTTATTTTCATTTTTGGCTTTCCATACTCACTGATCTCATCTGTGTAGTGCTCAACACAGGGGCCCGACTTCTGGAAATTTATTTCTTTTTTATTTTATTTTTTTTTTTTGGTCTTATTTCATGAGTACTTTTAATAAATATTCAATGTAACAACGAATATTCTGCGTTTATTATCAATATGCTATACACTATATCCACGTCCTTATACTAAAAAATCCTAAAGGGATATAAGCCGCCATTTTGGATTTCCTACCTCTGCCACGATTAAAATCAATTAAAAATACTTCCATGTCACAATTTATTTCATATCTGCCCTTAATCTCCTCCAAAATGAATCATCTTCAAAATCCAGTCACCATTTTACCAAGGTAAGGCATTAAACTCTTTAATTCGACAAGCAAAGTCAAAAGTTCGAGTATTTCGGGTAGAAAGCAACGTTACTGTATATAACAGTATGTATAAGTCAATGAGAATCAGAGTTGCGTCCCTTTGACTTCAATAGTGAAGTTACGAGGAACGTTGCTTTCGACGCGAAATATGATAAGTTTTGACTTCGCTCGTCAAATTATCGAGTTTAATGTCGTAGCTTGGTAAAATGGTGATTGGATTTTGACGATCATTCATTTTGGAGGAGATTGAGGACAGATATGGAATAAATTGTGACATGGACGTATTTTTAATTGATTTTAATCGTGGCAGAGGTAGGAAATCCAAAATGGCGGCTTATATTCCTTTAGGATTTTTTAGTGTAAGGACGATAGTGTATGGCACATTGATAATAAACGCATAATTTGCGTTGTTATTGTAAATATTTATTAAAAAGTACTCATGAAATAAGACAACAACAACAAAAAAAAAAAAAAAATAAAATAAAATAAAAAAATAAATATCCAGAAGTCGGACCCCAGTGGTGCTCAAGTGCTGAAACGGAGAATTAAGCTGTTCCATTAGTCATCAGTTCTGAATAATGGTGTGAAACTATTTAATTTAAAATTAAAGATATTGATCCCAGCTCTAATGAGACATTGTTAGTTTATGACTTTAACTTTTTTTAAAAGGTGTTGGTCCCAGCTCTATTGAATCGAATTAATCCACATCGTTAGTTTATCAGAAAGTCTTTAATTTAAGATGTTGGTCAACTAAAGAATGTCGGGGATTAACATAAAGATCTTTGATCCTAAAATAAACTTTGCATGGTTTATTTTAACTTGGGGTAAGTTTTGACACTAAATTTGCATCAAAATCATCACTTGGATGAAACAAATGTGGGGTTGCGGGTATAACTGTCGTCTCCGACAGTACTATAGTTAACATTTACTTTTCTATCTTCATTTTTATTATGTTTATTTTATTGCATAATGACAATCCAAAGATACTAATATTAGATAAAGTAAATTTATACTATGCTGTATACGACGCATTTCAAGGAGTTACCTCTCATCAGCAGGATTAAAACTGAAACATTTGGAAGACTAAAAACCAAACTTATTTTAAACAAGAAGTACTCATAACCAAAAATACCGAAATAGGAAGCTAATTTCAGCTAAGGAGATCTACCATGTGCAATACAATGAATGAATCCTTAGTATTTCTATTATTTTTGAATTTTGCTAAATACTGGTAATTTCTGTTACAAATCAATGAATAATCATGTCAGACAAGTTTGACGACTGGGTTGGCGAATACCCTCGGGAACCTAGGGTACACCATGCAGAGGCATCGTCCCAGGAGTTTTAAAATAACAATCGAAAGATACTAATATTAGATATAGTAAATTTATACTATGCTGTATACGACGCATTAAAACCGAAACTTTTGGAAGACTAAAAACCAAACTTGTTTTAAACAAGAAGTACTCATAACCAAAAATACCGAAATAGGACTCCAACTTTCAGCTAAGGAGATCTACCATGTGCAATACAAGGAATGAACCCTTATTATTGCATGTTATTGTCTAAATCAGAGAAGAGCAAAACTGGTGAAATTCAATTACTTGCATGAAATTAAGTGATGTTTGACGTGCCGAATAATTAACAAAACCCATGGGAGTTTTGATCCACCAAACTACATGAATTAAGTACATAAAGTATTTTATCCGACATTGATCTTTTGATTTCTTCCCTTATAACTCTTTGAAATTTTAAAATGTTGATATACTTTTATTTATCTTTACAATAGGAACTAAGCCGCATAACAGGTCAGACTTGGAAACTACAGTGGCATAGCTTGCCTCTTTTTAAACTTGAGACAATTATTTCCTTCCTTTACCAAAGAAAACGGATGAAGAAAATAAACAAAATGAAGGAAAATTCATCAGTTAACAATAAGCAGAAAAATTATAGGGAAACAATCAAATTGTTTATAACCAGTTCTCTTAAAATATTACGAAAACCACAACCTGCTCTCATCGCGCAAATAAAATAAGTAAATATTTAAGACTGTTCTTGTACTTGTGATATCATCGAAAACAGTTTGTCAATAGAAGCGTACATATATTTCTTTTTAAATAATTGTTCATCCAGTAAACATTCTTTGATCGATATCAAACTGTCCTATACGGAAATTCAAATAAATCAGTAATGCTGACCGTCCAAATTACTTTCTTTCCACATGTTCCAGTCGGAGTAAAAAATTGTAGGAAAAGGATAATTTTAAAAAGTGTCATTTCTGTACAATTGACATAGATATGTACAATCGTTTCTTTTTGTCCTGTTAAGATATACCATTATATATCTTTTATCTTTTATAAAAAACAGTAAACCTTCGCGATCTTCCTCAAACTAAAATGGAAGTATAAACATTTGTCTTCAATAAAAGACCCGGATTATATCTCCATTGGCTTAGGAGTTTGGTGGAAACAATCAAATCTAAATAAACATCTAAAATTGTCAACCAGTACATCTATACTTTAATTGTTTAGAAATTAAAAGATGGTCGTCCGGGGGGGGGGGGTATAGATACGCGTGAACGAGATATAAAAATGTCATTCACGAAGAACGAAAAATAAAAATTTGGCCTGCAAGTTGATTTTTTTAGTTTGCAAAAACTATGGTGATTAACGACCTATCAACACGGTCACACTAAACATAAAAACTGCCAAAAACGTTGCACGAAATTAAGCCTGTACCGCCCTCTTAAAAGTATCTTCAACGGTTTTAGGTAATTCAACAGTCTCACTTCCTCAATGGAAACTTCGCCACTGAACTGTTATTTTTATAGTCCACTCGGGTCATAACGACATATCCATTACTGTTGCTGTAATATTATCACAATCGCAGATATGAGTAGGTCTAACATCTTTTAATGTGATTTCATGACTTCAAGTTACTCAATCATGTCAACAATCATTAAATTTCAAAATGTCATTAAATTGACAGGTATAGCATCAATATATTTACTGGTTTATACCAGTATAACATTGTATAATGTTGTTTACAAAAGATCAGGATTTTTCCAGTTAGTTTCTAATTTTAGCTCAGGTCATGTGACTATATATTCTGCATATTATATATATATACAGTGGACCGCGTAATCCTTTATTTGCAACAATCTACTAAACGTGGATATTTGTATGACTAATTAAAGTAAGACAAGATTTTATTTATTTATTTATTTATTTATTTATTTATTTATTTATTATTGGTGTACAAATATTCATAAATATACATCAGCAAGAAGTAATTTTAAAATTTGAAAAAAGGCTTTGATGTCAGTGGAGGGAAGGGGGATGGTGCAAGGAAGGAAATGAAAAGAAAATTACAGCATTCGAAACTGATTTGGTAATAAATGGGCAGGTTCAGAAATAGAAAAGTTACCTTCCATTAAGCAGTTCGTTATTTTTGAGCGAAACAAAAAAGATATGAAAAAAAAACAACCTGTGATGTAGGGCTAATTTAATAATGTGGAAAGCTTAAAAATATCCAAGGACCAGATATCATTGCCTTAACTCATCAATAAAAATCTAAAGTTGCTTTTCAGGCGAATCAAGATAATTTGACACAAATGGAAGAAAATGGTTACCACAAACTTTTTAAAAATTTCTAGTAATTTACGGAGCAGACAGTGCATGAGATTCATCAATGAAGTTCTTAGCTGTTCTCAAAAAGATTTAGTATTTAAAAACAAAAATCATTATTTGTAATATTTTACTAAATTAAGATCTCCATTTATATTCAAAGCTTAGATAATGAGCAGAAATAGAGGTAGGCCACCAAAGTTTAAAAACGCGCGAGACAGATTAGAGCGTTGTCGTAGAAGTGCGAAAGATTGTCGAGGAAGGAAAAAGATACGTTATCAATATTTAGAAGATCTTGTAGATCACAAGGAGAAGGCGATTTTCAAGCTTAGAAGAAAATTACATGTTGTAAGTTCATTGTTAACAATCTAATTTTTTTTCCTAAATCAGTTACCCACTATATCATGTATATAGTTACTGGTGACTTTCAATAACCATTTTACTTTCTGTCACAACCTAGGACAATTTTAGACGTGCTGTTTGTTTCCTCGTGTTAAGTTTTGTGTCAAGATTTTCTTTTTTCTTTTTCCATAATGTACATGCATATATATAATAGTAATATATAATTTTCATGTATTTTTCCTGTGATAATAATCTCAGAAATTCCATAAAATTCTTCAAACTGTCCTTGTGAAAACGACAAAATGAATATACACTTAACTTCCAGACAGGCTTTTGTTTATTGTAAATTTTCATTACTTTACAGTGGCGTAATATATGTGAAAATTTTGATAGAGGATCGACTATAGACGATCTCTATAAACTTATTGGTGTGGAAATTGTGAGTAAGCCGACAGTGACATATTCAAAGAGCGTTGAGAAAACAACTACTTCAACAGATTCAAAGAGTTTCCAGAGATTACATACTTCAACAGATTCAATCGGTGTTCAGACTACAACTACCCCACCATGCTCAAACAGTGTTCAGTCAACAACTACCTCACCATGCTCAAACAGCGTTCAGATAACAACTACCTCAACATACACAAATGACATTCAGACTGATACCCCTAAAACGTATTTTAGTAAAGTTCATGTAGTAGAGCCAGGAAAAGTTGTAAAACAGGAATTCCTTAGACCAAGAATGGACAGATTACTTTTCCAACCCATGAAGAACGGTAATGGTAGTATTCGACAAAAAGGTATAATGTCATGTGAAGAGGTCACAGAGACAAAATTTGATGAGCCTTCAGTTCAGCTTGATGTACCTTCATGTAGTATGCATTCAGTTAAAGAGGACGTTGTGATGGATTTAAGCAAAGATATACAAAGTGATGAATTTAGATCTACCTCTATTGTGGATTGGATTTTAGACAATGAGGATTTGTTACAGATAAACTGTAAACCATCAGATTCAAACGATTCATGGGATGACAGAGAAACCATTTCTGATTATCTATTGCCTTTCCCGTGTGCTATTGGTTGTAACAACCAGGACAGCTCCCTAATTGGAAACACAGTACAATACTACATCAACTATCTTAAAAGTTCTTCCGAAATTATTCATTTTGACAAGAATTCAGAATGTCAGACAGATGATGCCTATTATTCTAGTTCACAAAAATGTGACAGTTCATTACATGTATCTAATACAGTCAACACAGCTTTGTTTTGAAAATGAAAAATTCAAAGTACCGCCTCTGGCAAACAACAAACCAGATTCACAATATTGTAATTTCATTATTAGGGTTATTTGCAATTGATAACTGTAACACCGATTTCTGTGCATTTATACTGAAGAATATCCACCAATCGTGTTCTGCTGAAAAACGCTAATAAGTAGTGAACAAACGCCTCTGTAGTGAAGAGCTTGTGGAAAGTCAATGGTATATATATTGCAATACTTTTTACTACATTAGATACAAATTTTTCTCTTCAATTTTGATAAGTAATGAATATTGTTTTTATGTTGTTTTATTATGAAAAAGGTTTGTTCAAATGTCTAATTGTAGATTGAATTGTAAATAAATATAGGAAATTGTAAGCTTATTTTGTTTTTTTGGTTTTCCATATCCCTGACCTCATCTGCGTAGTGCTCAAGTGTTCTGAAATGGAGATTTAAGTTGTTCCACTGATCATCTGTCCTGCATAATGGTATGAAACGATTCTACACGATGCATTCTCAAAAATTTATTTTCATTAAAGAAAAATTTTAAACCCAACGGAGACAACAATGAAACGAGGTACGACCACTACCCCATTATTGACTAGAATGTTAAAATGTCATTTGCCGATTAACCACTTCATGTATCCATTCATTTTCCCAAATGCAGTAATTTATCAATAAATCATTACTAGTAAAATATTCCCCCGAGTACTGTCATCCTTGTATGTATACTCATAAAACATATAACTAGAGGCTCCCAAGAGCCTATATATCTCACCTGCATTTAACTTGTCCACCTTGAGCAGGACTGAAAGTTATCTTGGCTGGTTTTCCCATAGCGAACTTTGTTAAACTAAGTTCAAATGTGGTAGCCATCTCAGTGGACACTTCGGGTTATCAAACATAATTTTGAAAGGACCATCTAAGGACCATTGCTACCAAGTATAGTTCCGAATGACATAGTTTAAGGTATGAAGGTCTGCAAATTGAATTTTCCTAAACGGTCCTATGTTAAACTAAGTTCAGCTTTGGTGGCCATCTTGGTTGACAGTCTTGGTCAAAGGGCACAATTTTGAAAGATGATGATCTAAAGACCATTGCTGCCAATTATGGTTCAAATTGGCCAAATGGTTTCAGATGATTTTTAATGAAATTTCCCATAAGAGGCCTATGTTAAACTAAGTTCGGCTGCGGTGGCTATTTTGGTTGACAGTCCAGGTCAGCGGACTAAATTCTGAAAAACGAATACCTGAAGGCCATTGACGCCAAATTTTGTTCCATCTGGTCATGTAGTTTCTTGGATGATGGGTCGAGTTATCGGATACAATTCTGAATTGGCCAAGTGGTTTCAGACAAGATCTTTAATTAATTTCCCCACAGGGTCCTATGTTAAACTATGTTCCGCTCTGGTGGCCATCTTGGATGACGGGCCGGGTCATCGGATATGATTCTGAATGAGGAACATTGCTGCCAATTTTTGTCCCAATTGGTTTCAGACAAGAAGATCTTTAATTAAATTCCCCATAGGGTTTTATGTTTAGTTTAAACATATTTTATTTGCAAAGCAAAAGGGATTAGACACAAGTTATTCCAACTTATGAAGTCTTTTCTTTTTATGTTAAATGAAACGCGGAAGTCACGCTGCATATCCCCGCGTCACTGTTGTGTTAATCATAAAATTAAATGCTCTAAAGGAAATGGACATATAGTTATACAATTTACATAAAAAGCATGAACAGTAATATATTCATTTGATTCCATATATGATTATTAAATATCTTTGCCATTAAAATAATTATTAGTAGAAGAAGATTAATTGTAATAATGCAAATTGAATTCATTATACATGCTGACAATAACTTTTGTAATGAATTGGACAGGTGAGATAGTAGTCATAATGTTAAATGAAGTGTGACTGATTAGGATATCATACATTGATAATGTAAATACATGTAGTAAACTGTTTTTATGATGACATGTTCTACTAATTAAGTTAAATTTACTGGAATATCAATTTTGGAAATTAAATGGTTAGCCTAAGTCTTGTGACATTAATAGTTATTAATATGCAAGGGTGTTAGATACATTTCCATAAAAAAAATGAAGATCTTAGAGTCTTTGGAAATTTACCGAAATTGGAGTTATGTTTTTAAAATCCAAATATTCCATTTAATTTTGGAAATTTAACCATTCTCTATACAGCTGTTGCTTTTTTGTAAACAGATATGTATGGTTGCTAGGTACTTATCCAAAAAAATCAGATCTTAGGGTCTTTCGGGAAATTAACCAAATCTCAAATTCCACTTTTGGAAATTGAATGGTAACCTTAACTCTAATGATATTAATGGTTTTTAATATGAATGGTTGCTAGATACATTTCCAAAAAATGAAGGTCTTAGAGTCTTTCAGGAAATTTACCAAGTTTTTTTTAAACCAAAATATTCCATTTAACAGCTATTATTCTGCTTGTGTCTGATAGTATGGTTGATACTAGTAAGCCTGAGACTCTTCCAGAAATTTTTTTCTGCCCCAAGGCAAATTTCAAAATACCGAAACCTTCGGCACAGACAACTTTTAAAGTGCTAGTAATGCACCATTTTTTATGTTTTTACCCTTAGGGTGTAGGAGGAGTTCTGTGACAATCGATTTTGGGATTTTTTAACTCTCTTGTTGCTATGCCCCCAGGGGTTCCAGAAAAATTTTCGTGCCACTTTTGAATTTGACATATGCAATACTAGTCATGGTTTCAGTTTCAGCATTATAGTCCAAATAGTTTAGAAGATTTCACTATTTACTGGATATGGCAAAATCCGTTTTTTGCTCATAATTATGCCAAATTCCAAAATTCCGAAACCTTCGGCACAATCTACATCAACAATGCTAACAATGATCAAAGTTTAAGTTTTCTATATTTTGATTCCTGGGATAATCCTGGACATTACGAACGCACGTACGTACGTACGTACACACACGGCGAACAGCAAAAAAATATACCCGCCGCTTAGCTGGCGCAGGGATAACTATGTTCGGCTCTGGCGGCCATCTTGGATGATGGACATGGTCATTGGATATAATTCTGAAACAGGACCACCTAAGGACCAAAGGGCCAGATGAGCTAAAAAGTATCTTTGACAAATATTGCAATACTTTTTACAGAAGAAACAAATTTTTCAATTCGATAATACATATATATATATATAACGAATATTTTTTTATTTTGTTTTATTATGTGCAAGGTTTGTTCAACTGTCGAATTGTAGATCGAATTGTTTGTTTGTTTGTTTAGTTGGGGTTTTACGCCATTTTCAGCACATTTGGCTATTTCGCGGCGGCCAGTTTTTATTGGTGGTGGACGCCGGAGTACCAGGAGAGACCCACCGTCCTTCTGTAGGAAAATTGGCAATCCTTGTCAATTTAGATTGGATTCGAACACACTCCGCCACCAATAGTGATCATTAGTATTCATGACGAACTACCTAGACCACTCGGCCACCGAGGCCCCTAGATTGAATTGTAAATAAACGTAGGAAATTGTAAGCTTATTTTCATTTTTGGCTTTCCATACCCCCTGATCTCATCTGTGTAGTGCTCAAGTGTTCCGAAACGGAGAATTAAACTGTTCCGCTAGTCATCAGTCCTGAATAATGGTGTGAAACGATTTAATTTATAATTACAGATATTGATCCCAGCTCTATTGAGACATTCTTAGTTTATCACTTTAATTTTTTTAAAAGATGTTGGTATTGAGACACATGAATCCACACCGTCAGTTTATCAGAAAGTATTTAATTTAAGATGTTGACCGCGACTAAAGAATGACGGGGATTAGCATAAAGATCTTTGATCCTAAAATAAACTTTGCATGGTTTATTTTAACTCGGGGTAAGTTTTGACACTAAATTTGCATCAAAATTATCACTTGGATGAAACAGATGTGGGGGTACAGGTATAACTGTCGTCTCCGACAGTACTCTTAGTTAACATTTACTTTTCTATCCATTTTCATTATGTTTATTCTATTGCATGTTATTATCTAAATCAGAGAAGAGCAAAACTGGTGAAATTCAATTACTTGCATGAAATTAAGTGATGTTTGACGTGCCGAATTTAGAAAAAAAGATGCTCAATAATTAACAAACCCATGGGCGTTTTGATCCACCAGACTACATGAATTAAGTGCATAAAGTATTTTATCTGACATTGATCTTTTGATCTCTTCCCTTATAAGTCTTTGAAATTTTAAAATGTTGATATACTTTTATTTATCTTTACAGTAGGAACTAAGCCGCATAACAGGTCAGACTTGGAAACTACAGTGGCATAGCTTGCCTCTTTTTAAAATTGAGACAATTATTTCCTTCCTTTACCAGAGAAAACGGATAAAGTAAACAAAATGAAGGAAAATTCACCAGTTAACAATAAGCAGAAAAAAATATAGGGATAAAATCAAATTGTTTATAACCAGTTCTCTTAAAATATTACGAAAGCCACAACCTGCTCTCATGGCGCAAATAAAATATTAAATATTCAAGACTGTCCTTGTACTCGTGATATCACCCAAAACAGTTTTTCAAAAGAAGGTACATAGATTTCTTTTTAAATCCTTGTTAATTCAGTAAACATTATGTGATCGATATCAAACTGTCCTATACGGAAATTCAATTTAATCAGTAATGCTGACCGTCCAAACTTCTTTCTTTCCACATGTTCCGGTCGGAGTAAAAAATTGTGGGAAAAAGATAATTTTAAAAAGTGTCATTTCTGTACAATTGACATAGATAAGTGCAATTGTTTCTTTTTGCCCTGTTAAGATATACCATTATATATCTTTTATAAAGAAAAAACACTTAACCTTCGCGATCCCCCTTAATCTAAAATGGAAGTATAAACATTTTGCCTTCAATAAAAGATCTGGATTATATCTCAATTGGCTTAGGAGTTCAGTGGAAATAATCAAATCTAAATAAACATCTAAAATTATCAGCCAGTACATCTATAATTTAATTTTTTAGAAATTAAAAGAGGGTAGTAGGGGGGTATATCGATACGCGTAAACGAGACATAAAAATGTCATTCACGATGAACGAAAAATAAAATTTTGGCCTGCAAGTTGATTTTTTTTTAGTTTGCACGAAACACGGTGAATAACGACCTATCAGCGAGGTCACACTGGAAATAAAAACTGCCAAAAACTTTGCACAAAATTAAGCCTGTACCGCCCTCTTAAAAGTATCTCTTGGACAACATTTTCAACTGTTTTAGGTAAGTCAACTGCCTGACTGCCTCAATGGAAACTTCGCCACTGAACTGTTACTTTTATAGTCGACTCGGGTCATTATATATGACTGACATGTACATTACCAGTGGCGGATTTAGCGGGGGGCACAGAGGGCACGTGCCCCCCCCAGTTGAAGTCACAAAAAAATTATACGTAAAATTACTAGATACAAAGCTTCACATCGTTCAACATGGTCATAATTACGAAAGGCAAATTTTAAGAAAGTGACCATAACACGTTATCAATTGTAATGGTTGATTGCCACCTAGTTATGAAAATTAACATATATGTAACTTTTTACAAATCTGATAATAAAGATAAGAGTTAATGAGATGGAAATGTGTCACAGTGAAGAAAGTAAATTAATTTTAAATGGCTTACTTATTGATTCATTGTTAGCTGACCTGTATTGTGTTAAATACAAACAAAAGATTATTAAAAGATGTATATCTGTTTTTTTTTAAATTAATATATTTGAAATTCATTGGTAAGTAAAAATATCTGGACTTTTTAAATTTAAGTGTGTTGCTAGTACAAATGGGCATTTACAATATCTGATAAATCTTTACTACCATGATTTGTTTAAACTGTTCCGACATTTTTTTATAATGGTTATATCAGTGAGACTTCTGAAATATAAATTTAAAACGTTTAATTTAATACATTGTCATTTATTTTATTTAAAACTTGCAAGATTTTAAGATATCAATAATTGTCAAAAAATTTCTTCTCTCAGTTGATTGTTTTTTAGCACCTCGGTGGCCGTGTAAAAGAACAAAAGTTTGAGATCCATTTTGAAATTTGATACATGTACCGTCAGAGAATCCAAACTGTACTGGCTACAGAAAATGCAGCCACTTCAATCATTATATTTTGAACCTCAAAACTGCCATCTTTTAGTGATTTTGCATGACATTTTTGACGAAACATAATTATTGAAAGTCTAATTACTTAATTTGGTTCCCCTTTTCAATTCGCTCATAGTACGTTTTTCAATCAGGGATAAGTTGATGTCATCACTTAGGAAATATTACGGTCTTCATCACGAATATCGAAGATAATGTTGGACCTGTTCCCAATGTGGTAACATTTCACGCACCTCAACGGATTTGTGACTACAGCGGATGGCGGATTGACTTTGTTGAACTTCATGACGGGTGTCGTAGCAGGAACCTGCTTACCCTTCCGGAGCACCTAAGTTCACTTCTGGTTTTTGTTGTTCATTGTTTTCTAGTTTTCAGTGTTTATTTGTTGTGCTTGTGATTGTTCATTTTTCTTCCCGGGCTTGTCGGTCTAGCTATGACGTATTGCGTTTTTTGGTTTGCTCCTTAGGTGTATTGATCTTCTTTCTTACAATCACTAATCATGCACAGAGACCACGGAGGACCAGTTCCTGATATTTAGTTCTACAACCTGACAACAGCAGTAAAAATATAATAATTGCTCTCAATTTTACAGCAGATACATAAGCTTCTGAGACGTTAACCAAAAAGAAGATAAAATGCTGTCCCCCCTCAACAATAAAGGTCGTAAAATCTTCATTATCCCCCCCCAAAAAAGGGCAGATAATTATTCAAAATTTTGCCCCCACTCGTCGCCACTCTGGATCCGCCGCTGATTACTGTTGGTGTAATATTATCACAATCGCAGATATGAGAAGGTTCAACGTCTTTAAATATATGATTTGAATTCATGACTTCAAGGTATTCAATCATATCAATAATCATTAAATTTCAAAATGTCAGTATAATTCCTTCTATTCATTTTTTAATCTTCATAAATAATTTGTTTATATACCGGTAATTAATAAAAAACTAATTAAATTGAAACGTAGCATCATTATATTTACTGGTTTGTACCAGTATAACATTGTATAATGTTGTTTACAAAAGATCAGGATTTTTCCAGTTGGTATCTAATTTTAGCTCAGGTCATGTGACTGTATATTCTGCATATTATATATATATATACAGTGGACCGCGTAATCCTTTATTTGCAACATTCTTCTAAACGTGGATATTTCTATGATTAATAAAAGTAAGACAAGATTTTATTTAATTATTGATTTATTGATTATTGGTGTAAAAATTATTCATAAATATACAACAGCAAGAAGTAATTTTAAATTTTGAAAAAGGTTTTGATGTCGATGAAGGGAGGGGGGGGGTGGTACAAAGGAAGGAAATGAAAAGAAAATTACAGCCTACGAAACTGATTTGGTAATAAATGGGCAGGTTCAGAAATAGAAAAGTTACCTTCCATTAAGCAGTTCGTTATTTTTGAGAAAAAAAAGATATGAAAAAAGCCAACCCGACCGGTAGGGCTAATTTATAAATGTGGAAACCTTAAAAATATCCAAGGACCCGATATCATTGCATTAATTCATCAATAATTGAATAATGTGCAAAGCTTAAAAAATATCCAAGGACCAGAGATCATTAATTGCCTTAACTTATCAATAAAAATCTAAAGTTGTTTTTTTAGGCGAATCAAGATAATTTGATACAAGTCAAACAAATGGAAGAAAATGGTTACCACAAACTGTTAAAAAAATTCTTTTAATTTACGGAGCAGACAGTGGGATTCATCAATTGAGTTCTTAACTGTTCTCAAAAAGATTTAGTATTTAAAAACAAAAATCGTTATTCGTAATATTTTACTAAATTAAGATCTCCATTTATATTCAAAGCTTCGCTAATGAACAGAAATAGAGGTAGGCCACCAAAGTTTAAAAACGCGCGAGACAGATTAGAGCGTTGTCGTAGAAGTGCGAAAGATTGTCGAAAAAGAAAAAAGATACGTTATCAATATTTAGAAGATCTTGTAGATCACAAGGAGAAGGCGATTTTCAAGCTTAGAAAAAAATTACATGTTGTAAGTTCATTTTTAACAATCTATTTTTTCCATAAATCAGTTACCTACTATATCATGTATATAGTTGCTGGTGACTTTCAATAACCATTCTACTTTCTGTCACAACCTAGGACAATTTTAGACGTGCTGTTTGTTTCCTCGTGTTAAGTTTTATGTCAAGATTTTATCTTTTTCTTTTCCATAATTTACATACATATATACTTGTATTATATAATTTTCATGTATTTTTCCTGTGATAATAATCTCAGTTATTCCATAAAATTCTGCAAACTGTCCTTGTGCAAATGGCAAAATGAATATACACTTAACCTTCAGACAGGCGTTTGTTTATTGTAAATTTTCATTACTTTTCAGTGGCGTAATATATGTGAAAAGTTTGATAGAGGATCAGCTATAGACGATCTCTATAAACTTATTCGTATGGAAACTGTGAGTAAGCCTACATCGACATATTCAAAGAGCGTTGAGAAAACAACTACTTCAACAGATTCAAAGAGTGTCCAGAGAATACATACTTCAACAGATTCAATCAGTGTTCAAACTACAACTACCCCACCAGAATCAAACAGTGTTCAATCAACAACTACCCCACCATGCTCAAACAGTGTTCAGATAACAACTACCTCAGCATACACAAATGACATTCAGACTGATACTCCTAAAACGTATTTTACTAATGTTCATGTAGTAGAGCCAGGAAAAGTTGTAAAACAGGAATTCCTTAGACCAAGAATGGACAGTTTACTTTTCCAACCCATGAACAACGGTAATGGTAGTATTCGACAAAAAGGTATAATGTCAAGTGAAGAGGTCTCAGAGACAAAATTTGATGAGCCTTCAGTTCAACTTGATGTACCTTCATGTAGTATACAGTCAGTTAAAGAGGACGTTGTGATGGATTTAAGCAAAGATATACAAAGTGATGAATTTAGATCTACCTCTATTGTGGATTGGATTTTAGACAATGAGGATTTGTTGCAGATAAACTGTAAACCATCATATTCAAACGATTCATGGAATGACAGAGAAATCATTTCTGATTATCTATTGCCTTCCCCGCGTGCTATTGGTTGTAACAACCAGGACAGCTCCCTAATTGGAAACACCTTACAATACTACATCAACTATCTTAAAAGTTCTTCCGAAATTATTCATTTTGACAAGAATTCAGAATATTAGACAGGTGATGCCTATTATTCCCGTTCACAAAAATGTGACAGTTCATTACATGTATCTTATACAGTCAACATAACTTTGTTTTGAAAATGAAAAATTCAAAGTACCGCCTCTGGCAAACAACAAACCAGATTCATAATGACATTGTAATTTCATTATTTGGATTATTTGCAATTGATCTGTGTAATACCGACTTTTACTACAGAAGATACAAATTTTTCTCTTCAATTTTGATAAGTAATGAGTATTTTTTTATGTTGTTTTATTATGTACAAGGTTTGTTCAACTGTGTAATTGAATTGTAAATAAACGTAGAAAATTTTAAACTGATTTTCTTTTTTTTGTTTTCCATACCCCTGACCTCATCTTCGTAATGCTCAAGTGTTCTGAAACGGAGCAGGACTGAAAGTTTTTTTGGCTGGTTTTCCCATAGCGTACGATACTAAGTTCAGCTGTGGTAGCCATCTCAGTTGACACTCCGGTTATCAAACATAATTTTGAAAGGACTATCTAAGGACTATCTAAGGACCATTGCTACCATGTAGGGTTCCGAATGACAGTTTAAGGTATGGTGATCTGCAAATAAAATTTTCCTAAACGGTCCTATGTTAAACTAAGTTCAGCTTTGGTGGCCATCTTGGTTGACAGTGGTCATAGGGCACAGTTTGAAAGATGATTATCTAAAGACTATTGCTGCCAACTATGGTTCAAATTGGCTAAATGGTTACAGATGATTTTTAATGAAATTTCCCATAAGAGGCCTATGTTAAACTAAGTTCGACTGTGGTGGATATTTTGGTTGACAGTCCAGGTCAGCGGACGAAATTCTGAAAGACGAATACCTGAGGGCCATTGGTGCCAAATTTGGTTCCATCTGGCCATGTAGTTTCAGACAAGAAGAGTTTTAAATCAATTTTCCCCATAGTGTCCTATTTTAAACTAAGTTCAGCAGTGGTAGCCATCTTGGTTGATAGTCCTGGTCATCGGACACAATTCTGAGAGGACTACCTAAGGACCATTGTGATGGCAATAGCTCACACGGCCCTACAGACTAGGAGAGCTAAAAAATAGAAATTGTGTCTGTAAGACACGGATGCCCCGCCTAAAATGTAGGTCATCATATATAATTGCTCAGTACTTACTAAGGCACATCCACTGATTAAGTTACATCGATACACTTTGTTTGGTTCCAAAGAAATGAACCTAAACGCAAAACTTAACCACATAGTTTGGACGTACGGACGGACAAGGGTAACTCTATATGCCCCATCCACATTCGTGGGTGGGACATAATAAAACAAATACGAACAGTTAAGCTAATTAGAGGAACACACTTGACAAAACGAACTGACGGGAATAAACATTTTGATACACTGTTCATGCGTATTTCAAGAAGAGCTTGAAAATGGAAATCTAAAACGGCAAAAACCAAACAACTGAAGAACATATACAAATGCCAGAATCAAAAATAGAGGAGCCTGTATCAGTCACCTGGATATCATTTGCAGACTAAAAGCAGAATAAACTGTTTGACTAGGTCCATCTTGTTTGGATATCTGGGTCATGGAAGAGATTCACCGTATGACCATTGATAAAATGTTTGATGGTGTCATACAAGAGCTTTTCAGAATTTCCTCAAAGTTAACTTTGTTAATAAAGGCTTGGATGCCATAAATCTCAGCAATATCTTTCACCACAAAACAGTAAAATCTAAAATTCCTCCATATTTCAAAAACCAAACTGTTCCACTTATTTCTTATTCTTATACAAAACCCATTGCAACCAAGATTTTCAATTACAATCGTGCATTGCGGGACCTTAAAGTGGAACTAAAACGCTTATAGAAAGTTATTTTCATTTTATAGTACTAAAAAAACGTATAAAAACGCAAAAAACCCGATGAAATTCGGTAACTTAGTTTTCGAGATATTAGCAAAATACTGGCCGATCGTCATTTGCACACCTGAACGATTTGTTAAAAAACTCGAATATTACTAGTCGCCGGAAGTGACGTACTGTGCGGTTCAGATCTTGTACATAAATAGATACAGGTCATTTGCAAAGTGAAAGCAGATTCAGTTGATTGTTTATACGTTATTAGTGACAACTATCGATTGACAGTGCTTCTTATATATTCACCGACACGTGTTTGATGAAACATTGTACTTAATTTAAATCTACAATTCAACAATGGGAAGGAATTGTGCAGTTGCGGGATGCAGCAACTCTGCAAAAACGGGACATACTCAACACGCTTTTCCAAAAGATGACCGACAACGTAACTTGTGGGTTCGTTTTGTAAAACTAACCCGTGTGGATTTTACTGTGCCAACTAAACACTCAGCCATATGTTCATAACACTTCTCAGAAGAATGCCATGAGGTTGACAGGTTGAGATTCAAGGAGTTATTTGGTTTATCTGCTCATAACGGCAAGAGACTATTGCCAGGTTCAGTGCCAAGCATTTATCCCAACCAGCATGACCAGTATACATGGTATATTGACGGTCTGCACCAAAATACTTTTGAAAAAATAATTCTAACATGTCTGATCTTATTTGTTTTTATATACCATGCATATGTCTTTATATATACATCAAATTTATGTGTATATATGCACATGTTTGAAAATGAATGCATTATCATAATGTCATTGTGAGAATAAGCCTACATTAAGCCTATGCAGCCTCTCCTGTTGAATCAAAATTTTTTATGTATAACTATATTGTACCTTTACATCATACATAGGGTATATTTAAGGGTATTTTTAGAGTTATTGTGTTTGATTTACACCCCTTCTTTTCAAACCACCACAGTTACCAACATCCTGAACATAGGGCTATTTAAAAATATTATTAATGGAGTAAGTAGAAGGTACATGTAAGGCCGCTTATATCAAATGCAGAGCCTTGACAGGCATGACTTTGAAAAGATGTAGCCAACAAGCTAACATAAGTTGTAGTACAATAAGAGGCTATTATAGCGAAATGTGTAGCTCCATAAAAAGTTATTCTGGTCCCATGTCCCTCTAAATTTTTTTCTCTTTCTATGAGCATAAAAGTTATACATTTGTAACCATAATAATTTCAAATATTAAGAGTCTGCTGACTATGGTAAAATAATACAATATAGAACAATACATGTACTTCCATGATATAACTACCTCTGTATTTATATAACATGTTCATGATCATAATCCTGATAATGCAGAAAATAATTTGGGTAAAAATGTAGCTTTTTTTAAAGACATTCTATTTCATTAGCAATGTAAAGCTAAAGCAAAGTTTGAATGTCTAATTATTTATTAAAAGAATATGTATTTATTTATTCATTATTTATAAAAAAAAATATATATATGACACTTCCAATCGTGCAAGAAATTTTAATTTCCCCCTAAATAGTATTAAACACCTGTGAAAATTGATACTAGTTCATGATATAAAACAAATTAGTAAACATGTGGATGGATATTTATCACCTTTAATCCTGGTAATTAAAACAGTTAAAGTTTTAGCACCTATTAATTAACATCCTGTTATCTAGTAATAAAGATCAAACAAAAGTTTTAATCCCTCCAATCAGGTAAATAACAACTTGGCCATGCACCTACCACCTGTGGAGTAAATCAATATACCGGTAACAAAATCATTAGAAAGGTGTTATGAAAACCAGTTTTGACTGGTATTATAATTCAAATTACACAAAGAGCATAAAGTCCCATAACCAATATTAACCAAATTATAACTCTACAAATGTGGGAATTATTTTATAAGTTGAATAATTTTTTTTTATTAAAATCCTTCAAAATCTTTTATTAAAGTTTTAGGTGTACAGTGCAGTTTCTCCAATGATTCTCTACATATTTTTATTATTACAACAAGGATTGTAAGAAATTACTTATCCCTCTCTACATATATGTCTCTGATTAAACTAAGAAATTTATTATATTTTTATAAGAAAATTCTGAAATTTTATGAATCTGTCAATTCAATAAAAAAAAAAACACATTACAATTCTACATCAAAATCTATATTACTATTCAGTAACTTATATCACTATTTGTAAAACATCTGTTTTAAAACTATCAATTAATATTGTGTCTTATATTTGCTTGTTTAAAAAAATAGTGTTTGTTTTTTATTCCTATAAGATGGTCTTCCATTTGTATTTATGTTATACACACCTTTCAAAATATCTTTCACTTTCATTCCTTTTATATATATATGTATATGGGGGCATTTATTGAAATTTATTGGCTATACTATTATAAATCACTAGCATTGCTGTCTTCATCCATAATATATTCCTTCTGGTCAATGTAAACAAGTTCAAGAGTAGCCCGCACTGTACGTCATTTCCGGTCAATCGGGGTAACTCATCGAGGAAACCCTGTTTCCGGAAATAGCGCTGATTGGATTTCCCACAGGTAAAAATAATCCAACTTCACTCGCTATTTTCTCCGTTATTACTTGACCAAATTTAATCGGGTTTTTTGCGTTTTTATACGTTTATTTAGTACTATAAAATGAAAATAACTTGCTATAAGCGTTTTAGTTCCACTTTAATTCCGATGACCCCAAGTCTAAACCCCCTGACTGCTCCTGTTCGACATCTCCATTCAATTATAGTCCTGTGGCTCATGTTATCACTGGAGATCTCAATCTAGTTCATAATCAAAAGCTACAAAATATGCTAGCTAAAGGCCCCAAATACCGAGAACCAATTAATTGGAAATATAATAATTATGGATTCTGTTGAGGACTATGCCAGAAAATGGACTTCAAAGAAACAGGAACCTGCTGATACACTTTCAGAGTGGGTTAAGACTATTAAGTCAATGATACAAATCCGAATTAAAAGCCTCCAAGGGTCTATGAGCACTAAAGCTCAATCCATCTTTAAAGACCCTAAGGTTGTTGAAAACTTGACTCGCCTCCATGACAAATATGTAGTTGTCCCAGCTGACAAAGCCCCAATAAACTCGTTTTTGTCTGCAAGAACTATTATTTTGAGTGTCTTAAAAACGAATTGGGAATAGATAACACTGCGGGTAACACAACTTATACACCGACCACACTCACTAAGCAGGAAGTCCTTGATAACCACAAGACCGTTCTTCATTCCTTTGGCATTTCTACAAAGGATGAAGAAATGGACCTTCCTGCTCTTTATTGGATTCCTAAACTACAGAAGAATCCGTTTAAACAAAGGTACATTGCCGGGTCAGCCGTTTAAACAAAGGTACATTGCCGGGTCAGCCGTTTAAACAAAGGTACATTGCCGGGTCAGCTAATTGCTATACAAAACCTCTTTCAAAGATTTTAACATTCATATTCACATGTATTAAAGAGGGCCTTCAGAATTACTGTGAAATATCATATTCCACCAGTGGCGTCAATCAGATGTGGATTCTTAAAAACTCCAAAAATTTACTTCAATATCTAAAATCAAAATCTTTGGCTACATGCAACAGGATAAAAATATTCGAGTTCTCTAAACTCTACGCTACCATACCACATTCTCAATTAAAAGATCGCTTAAAGCAACTAGTTCATCAAGAAAAATGGGACAAACCCAATTCAGATCTTAATAATGTCAATTGGAAGAAAATAGTACTAAGAAATTAATAAACCTTACTATGTTTTTCTCATTGCTATCTGTATTAAAACTTGTACAGTATTTCATGAGATCAGCTGGACTTAATATGTAAAATTTAACTGCTTCGTTCAAGAAATATTGGTTGGGTGGGTGGGTATGTGGGAGGATTTTATTGTTCTTTGTGTCAGAAACAAGTCCAGTACCACTGTGAAACACAAGATATTACATCAAAAATCTATATTTACTGAAAATAAAAAATCTTGGAGGGTTGATTTTTAGGGATGGGTAGGGGAAAAAATTTACCCATTAATTTCAATTGGCCTTAAGGATCAATATTGTCTTCAGATATTGTGCGAAGTTTTTGGGAAATCAATATCAGTACTTATTATACTGGGTAATCACTTATTACCATCCTTCTCACAGTCCTTTGCAATAGTGCACACACAATTTTCATTTTTAATTTTTGTTTTTTGTTTATTCCATTTGCGTGGATACTAAGTGTAATTCAACAGGATTTCATCAGTATTTCGGTTCAGATTGTGCTGTACTTCACTGAGTAATGAAAAGCTCCAGATAAGATGTTTTATCTTAAAAAAAGATATAACTTGGAAATAAAAAATACAGTGAAACATACTTTCTGTTTGGTCTTAAAGTTTACCTATATGAGCAGAAAAACCATGGAAATTCACACATTGTCGATACAAACTTTTAAAATCTCCAAGGCTAGAAATGTTTTATACTGACTTTTAATTAAACAAACTTTTTTGGTATTTTCAAAGCCCAAGTGCAGAAGTCATGTATGTCTACATTTATATATATAAATATATACGATTTTATAACATCAACACGATTTTATAACATCATCTTCGTATATAACCATCTTATATTAGTACCGTTGTGCAAATCTTTAGACTTATATATTTGACTTATATATATTTTACACATACAATTAGTATTGTAAAAACTATCGACACTGACGAAGGCTATTTGTTAAGCCGAAATATTTGTCAACACGATTTTATAACATCATCTTCGTATATTACCATCTTATATTAGTACCGTTGTGCATATCTTTAGACTTATATATTTGACTTATATATATTTTACACATACAATTAGTATTGTAAAAACTATCGACACTGACGAAGGCTATTTGTTAAGCCGAAATATTTGTCAACACGATTTTATAACATCATCTTCGTATATTACCATCTTATATTAGTACCGTTGTGCAAATCTTTAAACTCATAAAATTTTTTCCTTATCTGCGCAGTATCGTCTATTCTAGACGATCCAGTACATATTAAATTTGCTGGTTGGTCTTTTTTGTAGACTTCTATATATATATATATATATATATATATATATATATACACGTCTAAAGTAATAACCAACGATGTTGGACCGATAATAAATTAACGATACAATGCAAACTAAAAAATAAATAAAAGTTTAAAAAGTTGCAAAACAACGTTACAATAAAGCAAATAAAATTTCGAATTATAACAATATTTCAAACTTAGCAAAATTTTCGGATCACTGAGATCCTTCATCAGTGCTGTCTTGTTGCGAAATGACCAATTAATTACATGTAGAAAAGAATATGGCTAATCGTGATCTTCCATGTGTAGCAACGCATGTAAACAAAAATTAAAATAATACAACTAAATAATCCTTTAACATAAGGTAGAAAATTATTTTACAGAAATAAATCATCATAACAAATGAAAAAGTACACGAAAAACATAAAAAAGTAAAGCACTTTTAAATAACAATAAAAAAGGAGTATTCAATCTCTGCATCAATTGACAAATACATTTATTTCTTTTTATTTATTCCCCTTGGATATAAGGTGTCTAGTTCTTTTATCCAGAAGCTTTCTCTTGTCTGCCTTTCTTGATTATATATATATATATATATAAAAGAATTTAAAATAATTGGTTCTGTCAAATTTCTTGCTGTCATCAAAAGAAAGTGTATACATGAAAGACTGTTTACTAATTCTTGTTTTCGTAAAAAAAAAATTCATGTTGTTACCATGTTATATGTATATAAATGTAATAGATCTTTTACAATAATATCTTGAAAAATATGAATAAATACAGGTGAAAAGCAAATTCAGATCTATAAAATTGAGCTCTTGTATAATTTACTATACCCTGCAAGTAAATTATTGCTATGGTGTCAAAATCGCTGTCTTCAAGTTCATGGTCGAAACTATGGTTTTTTTCTATGAGGCAAAAATAATGTCCGCCGAAAAGGTTTTGGGCGAGGGGTCTGGGGCCGCCTAAGGCCCCAGAAGCTCTGGCCTACATGATGCTTAATCCTCGATTCTAGTTATTTCCTGACATCTTTTTCCTAGTTTAGTAATACAATTTTTTTTATGATTTAATTTTTTTTTACTACTGAATCAGACAATAGGATGTATTTCGGAATCCATATACCCTAGAAATACATAAAACTTATTCACAATAAGTCTTAAAAGCAGTTTACATTTGTTATGTAAAAGAAAGGATATGGGGTATGCGTTAATGAGACAACATTAGAATAAAATAGAACACGGCAAACCGTTATCTAGGAGTCGCCGACGTGTGGCCTTCAATCATGACCAACAGACAATTCCACATAACAAATACTAAGACGAAAAACAGTCTCACTCTCAGAGATTACACAAAACATCCTCCGGCATCAGTGATAGAACGAAAACGTGAGAAAATGATGCTGGATTCCGTTTGATGTCCAATTGTCTTCGAAGTCAGTTATGTCTTTCATCGCAACGCTTTCGGTAGACTTGAAACAGTAACCATATTTACCCTTGACATCAAATAAGCGATATATTTAGCGGATATCATATTTATATTTTTTATTTATTTTATTTTATTTTTTTGTCAAATTTGGCATGTAGTTACGCCACTGAAGTTACTCATGTTACTCAATAATCAATAAATTTCAAAATGTTAGTATAATTCCTTCTATCCATGTTTTAATCTTTATAAATAATTTGTTGATATCCCGGTAATTGATAAAATAAACTAATTAATTCACAGGTAGCATATATTTACTGGATTGAACCAGTATAAAACATTGTAAACTGTTGTTTACGAAAAATCTGGATTTTTCCAGTTAGTTTCTAATTTTAGCTCAGGTCATGTCAATATATATATATATATGTCTGATGCGGTATGTGCGTCATAAATATTTATTTATGTCTTGGTATAAATATTTATGCCTAAGCATAAATCGATTTATGCCTAGGCATTATTCGATTTAAGGCTAACCATAATAAATATTTATGACGCACATACCGAGTCATATATGAATGAATAAAGAATACAGAATTTTATTTCCATTAAGGGCCAATTAAGAGCAAGCAATCAAATACAAATGATTTATATGATTGGAGGTACATATACAGTTTACATATATATATTTAAACCCACAATAACCGCAGTCAGGCCAGAGCCATACTAGATGCACTATATATATATTATCATAATATATCAATTAAAATATATGCATGTTATTATATAGAATTTCTTGTTTCTAAACACTTATTTATAAATATACCCAATGTTTTAGGACATTAATATTTTCATTAGTCAATAGCCAAATAAACCTTGCTGTTTTATTCAGGTTCCCAAAATTATTACAAAATAAATATATATTTTCAGAAAATAATTTTCTTTCATTTTCATACAATGACATTGAGCTAAAAGTGTTCCTCGTCTTAAACCTCTCCGAGTATGCACTTAGTACATAGTCTTTGTGAAAGTTCAATATAATTTTTAGCATATCTATCAGTTTCTATTTTTAAACAATGAGCACTAACTCTAATTTTACAAATTGATTGTCTAATTTTAAAATCATTTAAATCAAGATATGTAGGCTTTTTACTTGACGTTTTTCGTTAAGTCAAGGGTCAACTTCATTAAATTAAAACACAAAATAGGAGTTGAAGCTATATGTATAGCATTGATTAGCAGTTGTCCATTAAAAGATACTTATCTTAACAAAGTATGTTTCAAATTTTAACAAGATATATTGAGCACATCGAAGTCGACACGTTTTTTAATTTACCCGAAAATTGTTAATTTGGTGATTTTTCGTGCATATTTGTTTTTTTTTTATGGACAAGGCGATATAACTCCAGAACAACAACTGACTTAAATAAGGTAACAGTACAGAGGAGCCTAAGGAAATTTCAGTCTTGTGAGTCCTTTTAGCAACTTCAAACTTTGATCACAGATACAAAGAACTTGGCAATATTTTGTAACCATTTTTCTCTATTTTAGTAACGATTATTTAAGTTTTTTTAGAATAATTATGAATATTTACACTGGAAACAATAAGAAAAATGTTTTCACGTACTTATTAATAAAGTTTCATTTTTTTAAGTAGAAAGGCTATAATATGTATACACTTTATTTGCAACAATCTTCTAAACGTAGAAATTTATATGATTAATGAAAGTAAGACAAGATTTTATTTATTTATTATTGGTGTACAAATATTCATAAATATACATCAGCAAGAAGTCATTTTAAGAATTTGAAATGGAAAAGTTTATAATACTTTCCAAATTAAGCAGTTCGTTATTTTTGAAAAAAAAAGATATGAAAAAGGCCAACCTGTCCTGTACTGCTAATTTCATAATGTGGAAAGTTTAAAAAAATATCCAAGGACCCGATATCATTGCCTTAACTCATCAATAATTTAATAATGTGGAAAGCTTGAAAAATATCCAAGGACCCGATATCATTGCCTTAACTCATCAATAAAAATCTAAAGGCGAATCAGGATAATTTGACACAAGTCAATCTAACAAATGGACGAAAATGGTTACCACAAACCGGTAAAAACATTTTTAGTAATTTACGGAGCAGTGGGATTCATCAATGAAGTTCTTAACTGTTCTCAAACAGATGTACGTAGTATTTTTAAAAAAATCATTATGAAAAATATTTTACTAAATTAAGATCTCCATTTATTTTCAAAGCTTCGATAATGAACAGAAATTGAGGCAGGCGACCAAAGTTTAAAAACGCGCCAGACAGATTAGAAGTTCGATAGATTGTCGAGAAAGAAAAAAGATACGTTATCAATATTTAGAAGATCTTGTCGATCACAAGGATAAGCTAGGCGATTTTCGAGCTTAGAAGAAAATTACACGTAATAAGTTTTTTTTTAACAATCTAATTCTTTTTTTCCGAAATCAGTTACCCTATATAGACACCGGTGACTTTCAATTACCATTTACTTTCTGTCACAAATTAGGACAATTTCAGACCTGCTGTTTTTTTTGCTCGTGTTAAGTTTTGTGTCAAGATTTTATCTTTTTTTTCCATAATGTACATGCATATATGCTAGTCTTATAGAATGTTCATGTATTTTTCCTGTGATAATAGTGTCAGTTATTCAAAAAATTCTTCACAAACTGTCCTTGTGAAAATGACAGAATGAATATACACTCAACTTCCAGACAGGCTTTTGTTTATTGTAAATTTTCACTACTTTACAGTGGCGTAATATATGTGAAAACTTTGATAGAGGATCGACTATAGACGATCTCTATAAACTTATTGGTATGGAAATTGTGAGTAAGCCTACAGTGACAAATTCAAATATCGTTGAGAAAACAACTACTTCAACAGATTCAAAGAGTGTTCAGAGAATACATACTTCAACAGATTCAAACTACAACTACCCTACCAGAATCAAACAGTGTTCAGTCAACAACTACCCCACAAGGCTCAAACAGTGTTCAGATAACAACTACCTCAACATACACAAATGACATTCAGACTGATACTCCTAAAAGTATTTTAGTAAAGTTCCTGTAGTAGAGCCAGGAAAAGTTGTAAAACAGGCATTCCTTAGACCAAGAATAGACAGTTTACTTTTTCAACCCATTGATAATGTTGGTATTCGACAAAAAGGTAAAATGTCAAGTGAAGAGGTCAAGGAGACAAAATTTGATGACCCTCCAGTTCAACTTGATGGACCTCCATGCAGTATACGGTCAGTAAACGCGGATGTCATGGATTTGGGCAAAGATATACAAAGTGATAAATTTAGATCTACCTCTACTGTTGATTGGATTTAAGACAATGAGGATTTGTTGCTGGTAAACATTAAACCATCAGATTCAAACGATTCATGGGATGACAGAGAAACCATTTCTGATTATCTATTGCCTTTCCCGCTATTGGTTGTAACAAGAAGGACAGCTCCCTAACTGGAAACACCTTACAATACTACATCGACTATCTTAAAAGTTCTTCCAAAATTATTTAGTTTGACCTGGATTCAAAATGTCAGACAGATGATGCCTATTATCCCAGTTCACAAAAATGTGACAGTTCATTACATGTATCTAATACAGTCAACACAGCTTTGTTTTGAAAATGAAAAGTATAAGTTGATAAGTAATGTACAAGGTTTGTTCAACTGTCTAATTGTAGATTGCATTGTAAATAAACTGAAAATAAGAAATTGTAAGCTTATTTTCGTTTTTGTCTTTCCATACCCCCCGACATCATCTGTGTTGTGCTCACGTGTTCTGAAACGGAGAATTAAGTTGTTCCACTAGTCATTTGTCCTGAATATTGGTATGAAAAAATTCTACACGATGCATGTTTCTCAAAAATTTATTTCCATTAAAGACAAATTCTAAACACGATGGAGACAGCAATGAAACGAAGTACGAACACTACCCCATTATTGACTAAAATGTTAAAATGTCATTTCCCGATTAACCACGTCATGTATCCATTCATTTTGCCAAATGCAGTAATGTATCAATAAATCATTACTAGTAAAATATTCCTCCAAGTACTGTCATCCTTGTATGCATACCCATAAAACATAAAACTAAAGGCTCTCAAGAGCCTATATAGCTCACCTGGATTTAACTTATCGACCTTGAGCTGGAATGAAAGTTATTTTGGCTGGTTTACCAATAGCTAAGTTAGCTCTGGTAGTCATTTAAGTTTGAAAGAGGGCCATGCATTGCTACCATGTATGATTCCAAATGACCTAGTTTCAGGTATGAAGATCTGCAAAATAAATTTTTCTATACTGTCCTATGTTTAACTAAGTTAGGCTTTGGTGACCATCTTGGTTGACAGTCTGGGTCATAGGTCACAATTGTGATAGATTATCATCTTAAAAACCATTGCTGCCAACTGGTTCAAATTGTCCAAATGGTTCCAGAGGATTTTTAAATTAATTTTTATGTAAAACTAAGTTCTGCTCTGGTGGCCATTTTAGTTGACAGTCCAGGTCATCGGACAAATTCTGAAAGAGGAACATCCGAGTTCAATTGGTGATAAATTTGGTTCCATCTGGCCATGTAAATTTTCCCATAGGGTCCTATGTTAAACTAAGTTCACCATTGGCAGCAATCTTGGTTGACATCACAGTCCGGGTCATCGGACACAATTCTAGAAGAGGCCCACCTAAGGACCATTGTGTTGGCAATAGCTCACATGGCCCTAAAGGCCAGGAGAACTAAAAATAAAACAAATGCGAACAGTTAAGCTAATAAGAGGAACAGTTCATGCGTATTTCAAGAAGGGCTTGAAAATGGAAATCTAAAACGACAAAAAACATACATGTATACAAATGCCAGAATCAAAACTAGAGGTGCTTGTATCAGTCACATGGATATCATTTGCAGATAAAGCACAATAAACTGTTTGACTAGGTCCATCTGGTTTGGATATCTGGGTCATGGAAGAGATTCACCATATGATTATTTATAGTTTTATGGTGTCATACAAGAGCTTTTCAGAATTTTCCAATAGAACTTTTAACTAAGTTTGGTTTGTTGAATGTTCCAATCATGATATATATATTCTGAAAGGAAAGCATACAAGGACCATTTCTGTCAATTATAGTTCCCATTGGCTTAATGGTTTCAGACAAGATGATCTTTAATAGTCCAATGTTAAACTAGTCTGCTCGTGTCTGCCATCTTGCACGGTGCTTGGGTCATCAGATATATTTCTGAATTAAGACTATTGCTGCAAAGTTGGGTTCCATGACTGTTGCCCTTTTGGTCAGGTGAGGACTGTACAATTATTGCAATTAAATACATTGCTAAAATTAAAATTGAAACATTTACTCTAACATTGTAAGAAAATCAGGCAGTCTGCATCTTGAACATTGGAAATATATTTACTTATTCAACAATGCAAAACAGCTAATAATTTGATGGATGAATGGATGAATTATTGTTTAACGTCCAGTGGCAACCAGGTGCATATCAGGACGAGAACATGTTGATACGATAATGAATACGATCCCTTCTTTGTACTAGACCGACACACTAAGTCGGATTTTTAATGTGCTAGCTCACGAGGTAACTGTCCGCAGGAAGACATATCACCTCACTCCGACACATTATACTGACTCCGAGCCGACCAGTCTTTGCTCTTACTCCTAGATGGCGCGTGCTTGGCGGAAAGGCAGCAAATACCAATTTTAATGTCTTTGGTTTGACCCGGCCGGGGATCGAACCCACGACCTTCCGAGCACGCTACCACAAGACCACCGAGGCGGTCGCTAATAATTTGAGAATATGGGGACAGGAGTTAACCATTTCAGATACAGGTTGCTCAATTTACCTGACATTTTTAGCAACTAGGAATTTAGTCACATACAATGTATATCACAATAAATTCCAACACTTGACGTTTTGAATAGTTTGAGAAATGTTTTCTTAAATGAATGAGAAAAAATACTTTTTTTTAAACGTTTATTTTCTGAAAAGTACAACATAATGGTATAAATTAACGTTGACAAAATGTCTAATGTTGCAGTGAAAACAAAATGCTTCTAAAAATTAAAAAAAATAAGGTAAAACAAAAAAGTTCTTTGTATAAAAACTTTAATGTAATGTTATCAAAAATAACAAAAAGGTCCTAGAAAAATACTACAATGCTCCAAAAAGGCATTGTATTTTACTGGCACCATAGAAATTTGATCAGAAAGCATACTAAAATTTATTTGGCATGTAAAAGACAATGTATGATAAGGGCTTTCTTTAAATGACATTATTAAAAAAATGCTGGATATTCTGATGCCGGTTTAAACAAGATTAATATTATATGCTAGCTCTACTTTTCTTTCTATATTGGGTACAGTATAGATTTGAATGGCCAATACCAAGTCAGCCAGTTTATAACACTTGAATAAGAACTTGCCAATACAGCCTTATTGTATTCATATGTATGCATCAGTAAGACACACACCATGCATTAGTGCTGCTTCAATGATTTCAATGCATTGTCACATTCAATCATTTTGAAGTCCTTATAAAAATTTTTGTAAATTTTGTGGCAATTTTTTCCAGAAAAATTTAATCTAAGATGTGTAACCTTTGGTACAGAAATCCAAAGTAAATTTTCTGCTTTTCAATAAATCAATTTCACAATTATCCAATATTTGATTCTTTTAAAATAGTTATAAAAATTGCAAACCTCAACAATGACCAAAAACAGAAATGACAAAGCAATTTTAAATAGTATTAGACGAAATAAAATGACCAAATCATACCTTGTCTCATATGACCAACAGACAAAATTCATTATATAGTTTAAAATGTTAATAAACTGCATTACATTTTACTGCTGTATACATTGTAGGAATCAAAAAGCATGTTAAAAACTGATCATATTACAAACAGAAAAAAATCATTTTGATCTTTTTGTTATATTTCTTATCTCATGTAATTGTTTTCCTTGGAAAATTAAACTACAGTCAAACCTGTCTACAAGGGCACCCAAGGGACCAGAAAAAAGTGCCCTTTATGAGCAGGGGCCCTTTATACAGAGGTTAATTTTACATGCTTTGTTCATGAATGGCACTTTTTCAGGCAGTGATTTGCTATATAGAGGTGCCCATTAAAGCAGGTTTGACTGTATATATATATATTATTGCCAGCATAAAATAAAACCATCACATAATTTATATCTATAATGTCAAATTTCATTATTCTTGTATTACTTTGGTTACATAACTTTTTTTTTGAAGCCTCAATACTTTGTTTTCTTATCTTTTTAGATGAAATTTTATAACTACAAAACCATTCTGCACCTTTTTCCTACCCCAAGTACTAGCTATTTTATCAATAATGTCAATGGGAAGAAATTTTTGTTAAGAAATTAATAAACCTGACGTAGTTTTTTCTCATTGCTATCTTTATTAAAACTTGTACAGTATTTCATTAGATCAGCTGGATTTAATGTAAAATTTAACTGCCACATTCAAGAAATATTGGGTGGGTGGGAAGATTTTATTGTTCTTTGTGTCAGAAACAAGTCCAATACCACTGTGAAACACAAGATATCACATCAAAAATCTGTATTTACTGAAAATAAAAAATTTTGGATGGTTGATTTTTAGGGATGGGTAGGGGAAAAAAGTTACCCATTAATTTCAATTGGCCTTAAGGATCAATATTGTCTTCACATATTGTGCGAATTTTTTGGAAAATCAATATCAGTACTTATTATCCTGGGTAATCACTTATTACCATCCTTCTCATAGTCCTTTGCAATAGTGCATACACGATTTTATTTTTTTGTTTATTCCATTTGTGTGGATACAAAGTGCAATTCAACACGATTTCATCAGTTTTTCATCTTAAAAAAAAGAACATAAAAATTGGAAATAAAAAGTACAAAGAAACATCGTTTTTTTTTTATGGGTAGAAAAACCGTGGAAATTCACAGATTGTCCATACAAACAATTAAAAATAATTGGTTCGGTCTAATTTCTTGTCTGTCATCAAAAGAAAGTGTATACATGAAAGACTGTTTACTAATTCTTGTTTTTCGTAAAAAAATTCATGCTGTAACCATGTTATAAGTATATAAATGTAATAGATCTTTTACAATAATATCTTGAAAAATATGAATAAATACAGGTGAAAGCAAATTCAGATCTATAAAATTGAGCTCTAGTATATTTTATTATACCCTGCAAGTAAATTATTGCTATGGTGTCAAAATCGCTGTCCAAATGGCTGACTGATGTAAGGTGATGCTCCAGGCATTCCAGGGTATGTATTTGTCATTGCTTGACTTGGGTAGCCTGCAGGCGAAATGCCTCCCCCTGTAGGATATGTGGACTGAGGTGCTCCTTGCAAAGTTGTATGAGGGGATAGACTACCTCCAGGCATTAATGGATTAGTGGAAGACAAACTACCTCCATGCATTATCGAATTTGTTGGAGAAGACAAATTTCCTCCAGGCATTAGTTGATTTGTGGGTGAAGACAAACTTCCTCCAGGCATCAGTGGATTTCTTGATGAAGATAAACTTCCACTGTGCATTAATGGATTTGTTCCTACAGGATAACTATGCTGAGATGCCATATCTGACATGTATGCCTGTGTCATAGAGTAATGTGGATTGCTTGCTGCATATCTACTTTGTGTTGCTTGTATATGTGGTATGTGAGGCACAGCAGGAACAGATGGTAGAGAAGCTATTGACGGTATGGAAGGAGTTGCTGTTGGTATTGGCTGTAACGTAGAATAAGGCAGAGGAGATGCACCAGGTATTGAAGAAAAGGCTCCTATTCCATTCATCCCTGTTGATCCACTCATTGCTGTTGAGGGATAGCACTGTGGAAAAGAATAAGCTGAAGGACTGTAAGTAGGCTGTCTTGCGGCCATTCCTGCAAATCCTGCATAAGTTGATTGTGTGGCAGGCCCAGGTGCAAATGATGGAACAGATGTGTGTTGTGGGTAACCATGTGTCATACCGGCTGGTTGTTGGATTCCATAGCTAGCACCAGGGTAGTTCGTTCCTGGATATAGTCCACTTTTGTCAGCAGATCCAGGGGTACCATAGAAATTCATTTTCTGCAAAAGATGATATTGATTTATTCTGACATTTTATATGCATATTTATACTGGTTTCTGGCTCTTACAGTATTAATATCTTTCAAAATACATTAGAGTCAGACATATCTGTCAATAGACACCTTTAAGTATTCTGCTGAAATCAGAACTAAAATTAATTCCATTAATTGCACTGTAAATCAGGATATTTTGGTATAGGGATAATTTGGCAGATTTTTTCAAAATCATGGAACTAAAATTTCAGTATGTTAAAATTGGCACTTTGTGTCCGTACTGTGTTTAATTTTGGCACTTTAAAAATTAAAGGCTTACAGGACCCTGTTTTGGTCACCTGAATTTACTTTTCCCACCTTCAGCAGAACTCAAAATTTGATTATTAGTCAAACTGGTTGGTGGATGTTACGAGTCATATATGAAACTAAAATACTGTGATGTGATGCGAAAAACTAAGTCAGGGCAGTTAGTCCCATATAAATTATCCAATAGCACTCGTTTTCGAATTTGATCAAGGTATGACCCATATAAATTTAGTTGAAATCCGTTGAGAAAGGTAAAATAAAGAGCCCTAACAAGAAGTTGATAGGGAAAAACTAAGTTATGGGCAGTTACTCCCACAAAAATTATCCGACAGCACTCGTTTTCGAACTTGATCAAGGTATTGTCCATATACAGCTTTCAAATAAATTTATTTGAAATTCGTTGAGAAATGTAGAACTGAGAGCGCTAACAAGAAGTTGACAGGGAAAAGCTGTCAAGGGCAGTAACTCCCACAAAAAATTATCTGATAGCGTTCATCGAACTTGATCAACGTATTACCCATATACACCTTCCACTTCAATCTATTTGAAATCTGGGAGAAATGTAGAATTGAGAGCACTAACGACAATTGTTGACAGACAGACAGATGGACCCAGTGAAAACTATAGGGACCTGCAACTATGATACACAGCCCTAAATATGTTCGTCTGTGTCAGACACACTTTCGAAAGAGAACCATTGCAACCAAGTGTTGTTATAGTGAGCCAAGTAGTTTCAGAAAAGCAGATTTACAGATTATTTTCCTAATGGATCCTATGTTAAACAGTTTGACTGTACAGGCCATCTTGATTGAGTCCAGGTCATTGGACACACTTCTAAAAGTGGACCATCCAAGGATCTTTGCTGCCAGGGACCGTGGTGGGCTTTGCCAATGTCGCCAAATGTGTTTTTTTATTCAATCTGGCGACAGAATTTTATAGTTAGTGATATTTTTCTGGCGACAGAATTTTATAGTTGGTGATATTTTCTGGCGACAGAATTTTTCAATCTTTTACTTTTTTAATCTAGCAATTATGTGAAAACATTTTTAAGTGGTGACTAAGAAACATCATTTGTAAGTTTTATATAATTATCTATGATAATTGAACAGGTTTACATCAGGCCAATAAACACAGCAGGTGTTTCAACAGTAAACAAACACAATCAATAACTCGCACATGCTGAGATCATTTACACTTGACTGCTCAATTGATTTACCACTCAGAGGACAATTCAATTTTTATGTTAATATAGTATTTATATTATCCAAATTTTTATCAGGTAATTTTATTAGTCATGAAATTAAATATGGATGCTTTTGCACACTTTTAAGTGTTTAAAAGCATTATATCATAAAACTTCCACCAAAAATACTTTTCAGGACATGTTATTCCAAATATTAATGAATAAAAGAACAATCATGTATGGGGGGGGGGGGGGGGGGGGGGGGGGAGAGTAACTTTGCCAACAAAATTTGAAACTGGCGACAAAAATGCTTTGGCGATTTTTATGGCAACAAGTTTTTGAATGCCAGTGTGACCCCTGGCTGCATAGATTGTTTTCAATTGGCCAAGTGGTTTTAGACAAGATATTTAAATGAATTTTCCAATACAGTCCTGTGTTCTGTCATGGTGGCCATCTTGGTAGACACTGTGTCACAATTCTGAAAAAGGGCAACGTGAAGCGGACATCCCCTAGCCGTGAAAAATTTGACCCTGAATTTTGTACATGTTCACAAGGGTGTAAAGAATTTACAAGTTCCACTATGACCTTTACCTTTAACCTTGAAAATCAATAGGGTTCTAGATATTCATACAGACTAAGTATGTGCCAAGTTTGGTAAAAATACCTTAAAGGATGTTGAGTTTCGAGTGTTCACAAGGGTGTTACAGAATTTACAAGTTCCACTGTGACCTTCATCTTTGACCTATGACCTTGAAAATCAATAGGGTTTTAGATATTCAAAAGGACCAAGAGCCAAGTTTGGTGAAAATCCCTTGAAGGATGTTGAGTCTAGTTCCTCTGTGACCTTGACCTTTGACCTATGACAGGGTTCTAGATATTCATAAGGACTATGTATGTGCCAAGTTTGGGCATAATCCCTTGAAGGACATCGAGTCTAATGTTTACAAGGGGTTACGGACTGTCGGAAGGAAGAACAAATGGTAGCATTATTATATCCCTTCGCAACTTTGTTGGTGAGGGGATTAAAAGGACCATGTAATCACAATCAATGCCAACTATAGTTTCAATTGGCCAATTAGTTTTAGAGGAAAAAAATTTTATTAATGAATTTTTCCAAATGGTCCTAGGTTAAACTGAGTTTGACTGTGGTGGCCACCTTGAATATATAATGGCACAATCGATAAGCACATTTATAGAAACATATTTGCCAATCATATAGCCAATCAGAAATTAGAATAAGCTTTGGGGGCCATATTCCTTCATCAATTGGTACCAAATAACAACACTTGGAAAGGACCTTTGGTTTCAGACATGATCTTAGTTAATTTCACTTAGGGCCCATGTTGTGGTGGCTATATTGGGTCGCTGTATGGATCTTCAGATACACTTCTGACAGAGGACCATCTAAGGACCACTGCCTCCAAATTTCATTCAAATTTACATAGTAGTTTGACAAGAAGATCTTTAAGTAAATTTACATAGGGTCCTATGTTTGGATGGTAGTCCAGGTCTTCAGATACAATTCTGATAAAGGACCATCTAAGAAATTGAGTTCCAATTGGCTCACTGGTTTAAGACAAGAGGATTCTTAAGTGAATATTCCCATAGGGTCCTATTGTTGAACTATGTTGGGGTCCAACAACCATTCAAGGGTGGGGATCATCAAATTTAATTCTGCTAGTTTTGTTTCAACTGGCCCAGTGGTTTCAGGAGATCCTTAAAGGAAAGTTTACGAGGACAAATGCCAAATAATGGCAAACGTTCACAAGGACTTGGTGCCTGGTGAGCTAATAAAAATTAAATCAGGTTATTATTTAGTAATCTCTTTGATTAGCAGTGTCTTGTGTAATGGTAATAATGTTATCACTACAAGCTGAAATACTTGAAAATTAATGATTGCTGTCTTAAAAATCTTAAGTTATTTGAATTATTTTTATTAGACAAAATTTGATTTCAGAAGTTTAGAATTGCAACTAAAATCAACCTTAATGAACTTTTCGACTAAAACCATTCAAATTGTTTTGGAACTTTATTTAGGGATTTGTTTTATTTAGGCATATTTTCAAGAGAATGATAAATCAAAATATCCCAATTTACTGTATTCAGCTAGAATCAGATACCATGCTGAACCTAAAAATGTGAAAATCTATATTTTTGTTTTTAAAAAAATATCTAACTTTCAGTTTTGCCCCTTTTGAAAACATGTGGAATTTTTTGTTTTGACAAGCTAATTAGTTAAAGCACTATGACCTAACAAACAAAATAAATCTAATATTCTTTGATTTTGTTATCCACCATGTGTCACTGGAGACTGATTTGATAGCTGTAAAAAGAAGTTGACTTTCAACTTTGATGCATCCCTATCTGATGCTGATGAAATTTATCGAAAATCATCAAATTCATCGGTCTAAATGGTCAATGGGAATGAATAATAATGTCAACAAATTATCTACCATTCAAACCCTCTGCGAGAACAAGCTACAAAATGTACATTGTAATAAGACAAAACAATAAGGCCATTTATTTTTAATTAGTTGGTTTACGGATCCGCCGACCCGATTTTGCCGATTTGAAGAAAAAAAATAAAATTGAAAATTTTGGATTTTTATTACCGCCGACCCTCTGAAATCAGCCATCCCAAAAATAAAAATAAATTAAAATCCTTTTTGCATCAAAATTTCATAAAAGATTATATTCCAATTCGTCTAAAAATAGATTATCCATCAAAAAATACTTGTAAACATGATAAAAAAAAAAATCTATTTATAGACGTTAGTTGATGCTAATTTCCGAAACAAAGTTTTATGAAACGAATTTCTTAATAGAATCCATGCGGCTTTTAAGTTCGTTTTGTATGAATATCTTGATTCCGTAAGATATCGAATCCACTCATTTTATGTTGTAGTTGACGAGTCGGATCCCTTAAAAAGGGAACGGTCTACTGAACAACACCTTTCAAGATAGATGTTCTGACATTTGGGTTTCGAAAGAGGGAATTAACCGATCATTTGCAACCTTTGTACATTTGGCAATATAACCAGGTTTGTTCAAATGTACATGATTTTCCCTCTTTTTTTTTTCTTTTTTTTTCCCGACCGACCGACCCTACTTTTTTAAAAAAAAATCCGTAAACCAATTAATTAAAAATAAAAGGCCTAAGGGCCATGATACTGTTCAAAAGTAGCTGTCAAACTACTTTGGATGCATTCATTTGTTTGTTTAGTTGGGGTTTTAAGCCATATTCAGCACATGTGGCTATTTCGTGTCGGCCAGTTTTTATTGGTGAAGGAAGCCGAGTACCAACAGAGAACCACTTCCTTCGGTAGGAAAATTGGCAATCCTTGTCAATTTAGATCGGAGTCGAACACACCCAGAGTTTTGAACTCACAACCTCAGTGTTGACAGGCTAGTGATCATTAGCAGTTGTGAACCACTCGGCCACCGAGGCCCCAGATGCATTCATAAACGATGGGTTACAATAAAGATCCAAACTAATTCTAGTATGATCTAAAACCCATTAAACATTGTCGAAAGAAGAATGCAAGGGAAACAAGTATATTCAACATTCTGGAAATACTGTTAAAAACTGAGAAATGACTACTGAAGGATTGTTAATACAATTATTCTGGTTTCAAACATTTTTTTATGTTTCTTATTCACCCTATTACAAATTAAGGTAGAAAAACATAATTTGAAGAAAACGGCAAATAATGGTAAATGTAATTTGATAACTGCTTTCCAATCTTTTTTATACCCTAACTGATACAGACAAAATAAAAGAATGGTTGATGGGGATGTTTTCATTACCAGTTATGACAAACTTCCTAGTATATTAAATATACACCTGTACATATATTGTTAAATAATTATAATTACCTTGTCCATAATTATATAAAATAATTATTTATAAATCTTTAACTGTTCAGGGGAAGCTGCCTGAATTGAAAGAAAATTTTTGTTTGAGTTATTCCAATTCTGACAGCATAAAATGGTCATACATTTCGATAATTATAAACATAGCATCCTGACCAATGGATGAAGATTCAATTTAAATACATATAGATTTCATTTTTTTCTTCCTAATTCATACAATTTTTTACTGCCATGTGGAAATGTATAAATTTTGCTATCTACTTTGATATCCTCGGCATCAAATGGTCTTCTAGGAATTAGCGTGGGATGTCAGAGCGCACTCCATATATAAAACTGGAATATTTCATTCCAAATTTATTTTCTGCCATTTTTTTGTTTTCATCTTGTCATCATATGATTTATTATTTCATTTTTTTCCCCCTCAGCTTAAGACACGCATCTGGTCATGCAATGGCGGGGCATAAAAATTATCTGACAGCTTATGATGAACATTGTGAAAACTTACCTTCCTCAAAATAGTTCTGCCAAGACACTAAGGAGCTGATTACTTGTTCAGCTGTCTTTTTGATCTGAAAGTCACAAAAAAGCCTGTCAGACTCAGGAAGTTGGACATATAATTGTACTATATGTTTTAATAATGATATGAAAATTTTACGTCTGTACAAAGAAAAGTGATGTTTAAATATTAGGTTCTAGAGTGCAAAAGCTATGTTAGCATCCTGTCTTGCATCACTGTAGTCAAGCAGTTATTTATGATAAAGGAAATAGAAATATAAATCTTTTTAATGTCAGTCTGATTATTGAAAATGATAAACATTTTTCCTAATTTCATCCACAGGTGCAAGGATCCTCGCATCACATAGATCTACATTGTAGGCATGTCCTGTATGTATATTTTATACTCTGGATGCAGCAATTTTACTTCATATGGATCTCTGTATGCGTCCAAGTATTCAGGCAGATTCAGGTTGTGTCTGTTCCATTTTTGATATGGTACAAACTATTGTTAACGGCGGCAACGAACATTCACCTATGAAAATCAAGTTACTTGTCTTAGAAGTTAACTGATGATGTTTTTACAATAAAAGTGCCAAACAATGAGGGAAGAGGATAATTACTGAAAAATTATCAATTTATAATACTTATTATTAACATTTGTGCTTATTGCCACATACTTTCAGTGTTTCATGATTGCATCACAGGGACTCGTATCTATATATTTTCTGGTATTTAACCTTTCGAGACTAGGGGTCCTGATCTACTGTTACATTTTTTGTAGCTGTTACAACTTGTATGTTCTTCGAAAGTTAATGTTGAAGACATCCTTTTAAATACATTATGCTTGAAGCTGCCAAGAAATCCTCAACCGATACGATTTTTATGAACTTATTTTTAAAATCATAAAAACAATACACAATGTATTATCTTATCCTTTTCATGCTTTTGTCTTACATTCTTGTAAATTTGGACAAAAGTTGGCTGCAAAATATTTGAACTTACCTTTCTAATTATGACATGGGTGTTGAAGACCTATGGCTACCTGAAAGAGAAAGAATGTTTAAAACAGAGCTGATTCTCAAAAAAGAAGAGATTGGTCCACTTACTCTGTAATAGCTTATGTCAAATGCCTGTGTTGGACTACAAAAATATATGTAATTTAAAAGACTCCTAAAGTACCTACTTGAATAACAACAGTAGATGACAAACCCTTGACATAGGAAATGAAGTTAATTTTAGGGTAAGAATGAAACTGGTGTTTTGTGGTTGTACCAGCATTGAGGGGTTGCGCTGGCATTCAAAAACTTGTTGCCAGTTTCAAAATCTGTTCGCCAAGTCACCCCCCCCCTTTTGGAAGCACTCTGCCATACATGATTGTTCTTTTATTCATTACTATTTAAAACTAGAGGCTCTCAAGAGCCTGTATCGCTCACCTGGATTTAACTTTTCACCTTGAGCAGACCTAAAAATTTAAGTGTTGCAGTCAATTTGGCTTGTTTTTCTATAGGATTCTATGTTAAACTAATTTCAGCTGTGGCAGTCATCTTGGTTTAGTCCAGGTCAACAGATACATTTCTAAAAGAGAACCATCTAAGGACCATTTCTGCTAAGTCTTGTTCCAACTGACTTAGCGGTTTCAGACAAGAAGATTTTTAAATGAATATAGGGTCCAATATTTAACAAAGTTCGGTGTGGCAGACATCTTGGTTGACAATCCGGGTGATCGGACATATTTCTGAAAGAGGACCTCCTAAGGGCCAATGCTGCCAAGTCTGGCTCCAATATGTCAAGTGGTTTCAGACAAGAAGATTTTTCAATGAATTTTCCATAGGGCCCTATGTTAAACTAAGTTTGGGTGTAGTGGCCATCTTGGTTGACAGTCTGGGTCATTGCACAAAATTCTGAAAGAGGACCATCTAAGGACCATTGCTGCCAAGTCTAATTCTAACTGGCTTAGTGGTTTCAGACGACAAGATTTTTGAGTGAATTTCCCATAGGGTCCTATGTTAAACTAAGTTCTGCTGTGGTAGCCATCTTGGTTCACAGTCCACGAAATCAAACATATTTCTGAAAAAGGACATCCTAAGGACCAATGCCACCAAGTCCTGCTCCAATATGTCAAGTTGTTTCAGACAAGAAGATTTTTCAATGAATTTTCCTATAGGGCCCTATGTTAAACTAAGTTCGGTTGTGGCAGCCATCTTGGTTGACAGTCCGGGTCATTGCACAAAATTATGAAAGAGGACCATCTAAGGACCAAACATATTTCTGAAAAAGGACATCCTAAGGACCAATGCCACCAAGTCCTGCTCCAATAGGTCAAGTTGTTTCAGACAAGAAGATTTTTGAGTGAATTTCCCATAGGGTCCTATCTTAAACTAAGTTCTGCTGTGGCGGCTATCTTGGTTCACAGTCCATGAAATCGGACACATTTCTGAAATAGGACCTCCTAAGGACCAATGCTGCCAACTCTGGCTCCAATATGTCAAGTGGTTTCAGACAAGAAGATTTTTCAATGAATTTTTCCATAGGGCCCTATGTTAAACTAAGTTCGGATGTGGTGGCCATCTTGGTTGACAGTCTGGGTCATCGCACAAAATTCTGAAAAAGGACCATCTAAGGACCACTGCTGCCAAGTCTGGTTCCAATTGGTCAAGTGGTTTAAGACAAGAAGATTTTCAATCAATTTTCTCATAGGGCCCTATGTTAAACTAAGTTCGGCTGTGGCGGCCATCTTGGTTAACAGTCTGGGTCATTGGACAAATTTCTGAAAGAGAACCTCCTAAGAACCATTACTGCCAACTTTGGTTCCAATTGGCCTTGTAGTTTCATATAAGAAGATTTTTGAAATTCACCCCCCCCCCTTTTTTTCTATTTTTAGTAACAGCAGCCATGTCGGTTGGAAGTCGGGGATACCAGACATAATTTTGGAAGGGGGCCACCCAAGGACCATTCCACCAAAGTTTGGTCTAAATTGGCCCAGTGGTTTGAGAGGAAAAGATCTTTAAAGGAAAGTTTACGCTGGATGCCGTCTTTAAAGGGCAAAAACTCCTATAAGGGGTCAATCAATGATTTTGGTCATGCTGACTTATTTGTAGATCTTACTTTGTTGAACATTTCTGATGTTTACAATTTGTCTTTATCTATAATAATATTCAAGATAATAACCTAAAACTGCAAAATTTCCTTAAAATTAACAATTCAGGGGCAATAACCCAACAAAGGGTTGACTGATTCGTCTGAAAATTTCATGACAGGTAAATCTTGACCTGATGAACATTTTTACCCCATGTCAGTTTTCCTCTAATTGCTTTAGTTTTTGAGATACATGTATAAGACAAAAACTGCAGTTTACCCTATGTTCTATTTTTAGCCATGTCGGCCATGTTGGTTGGCAGGCGGGGTCATCGGACACATTTTTTAAACTAGATACCCTAATGTTGCTTGTGGCCAAGTTTGATTCAATTTGGCCTAGTAGTTTCAGAGGAGAAGATTTTTGTAAAAGTTAACAGACGACGACGACGGACGACGACGGACGACAGACGCCAAGTGATGAGAATAGCTCACTTGACCCTTTGGGTCAGGTGAGCTAATGACATGGCCTGTAAGGTATTTTTGATGAAATAGTTTTAATGGCAGTTAACTTTCATCTGAAATGACCTTTATTTTGATGGCAAGCCTAATAAAATGTGTTTGTTGATGTTAAAACCGGAAGTGACATCACAATCTTTGCAGATTGGAAATCTTATGATATAATGCTTTTGATATTTAATTTCATGACTAATAAAATTACCTAGTGTATAAATTGAAATGTCATCAGATGGGTTCAATCAACTGAGCAGTGTAAACGATCTCAGCATGTGCGTGTTATTGATTATGTGTTTGTTTACTGTTGAAACACCTGCTGTGTTTATTAGCCTGATGTAAACTGTACAATTACCATAGATAATTATGTAAAACTTACAAATGATGTTTCTTAGCCACCATTTTAAAATGTTTCTACATATTAGTGCCAGATTTTTAAAAATTCTGTCGCCAGATATATAGACAACTATAACATTCTGTCGCCAGACTGAATAACAAATCACATTTTGTGACATTGGTGAAGCCCAGTGCGGTCCCTGGCATTGAAATGTTTACTTTTATGTTTTGGATAGCAGAGTGGTAACCTTGAAGGAAATGATAAACATCCCATGTCACAAAATAAATGTTGTCCAAAAGAAGGGGGTCTTATAACTAAGTACAAATGTGGTAGTGTCAATATGAAATAAACATGAGGTATGTTAACAGAGAATAACACATCGTACTAAAACTCATTTAATTAATTGCGATTGTTCTGTTTTTCATTTTCCTAGGTCAACCTAGGCTAATATAGAGAGTTGGCCACCATTTATTACTTCTGGGTGTTTTTTTTTTTATTTATTTCAAACTAAGCTTTACTAGCCAATTAGAAGGTTGGCTTGTCAAGATTAATGACCCACTGTTTGGTTTAATTTTAAATTTTATGCACCATTTCCACAGCTTTCTTGCACATCTTTTGTAAATATGAGCCATATACACACTTTCTGTCATCCAGGGTCTATCCCTGATTGTCTAACATTGGAAACTGAAGAGGTTTTACACAAGTCACAAAGAACTTTGGTCAAGGTATTTGTCAATACCAGCGTTTTCACTTTTTGAACTTTTCTGATCCAGTCTTGTTCACAAATAAAAAAATGACATTATCTGTTGTTCTCCATTGTTTTGCATTTGGTTATGACACTTCTGAATTCTCTCAAATTCCAAGTTGATATATATGAACAGCTGGTGAGAAAGACATCTTTCCAATGTCCTTGACCTAGCTATTATGGAAACAACCATGACACACGTGATTCATCTGAATATCACCAGACTGGTCTTTGCATAAAACAATTGTCAAAGTCGAAATTACACTTTTTAATTAAAATAATTTGTAGCATCATCGTCAACTGATCTAAATTATATTTAATTTCTTTCTTTTAGAAAAAAAAATTTGCAATTTGTATTAAATTAATACTATTTGTTTTAGTTTTTCACTTTCCTGTTAATGCAAGTCTAGAATTTTTAATTTAGGCCAAATTTAAAAATGTTTGTTTCCCCTCTCCCGACCCTACATTTCAGAAGAGGGTAGGTAGACAGGTCAAGTTTTTTTTTTTGTTCAGAATTTTATACATAGTGAAAAAGACCTAATGCTACATGTATAAGGTTTGCTTCCCTGCTTAGGTATGACATCAAAATTGTTAGTTAAATACGTGTCCACTACCAATCCAAACAAATATCCAATTAAGTTCACCATTAACAGATAATTTCTACATCAATTACCAATTGTATCATTTATAATTTATAATTCTTAAACTACTATTTCAATGTAATCTGAGTGTTTGTTCTAGATTTTGATAGCAGACTGACATAAAGTATAAATATTTTGGATGACATTAAAACATTTGCATCCAACTTTATTTTTTAAAAGTTTATATAAAAGACCATCATGCCACAATGTATCAAAAGCTTTGCGTAGATCTACAAATCAAGAATATATTTTCTTTTTCTTATTTAAAACATATTTAGAAATTAAAGTTTTTAAGATAAATAAGCTGTCTGATGTTCTGCGGTTTGTTCTAAAACCAAACTGATGATTTGAGAATATATCTTCATAATGTGTCATTAAACGTTTGTTCAGTGAGGAACTGAATAATTTTGCTATACAATTTTGTAAGGAAATTCGCCGATAATTATTTAGATCATTTTTGTTGCCAGATTTATGAAGTGGTATAATAAATGATTTTCTCCATGCACTTGGATATTTACCAGAATCTAGAATTAAATTAAATAATTTAACTATTGATTAACAAGTAACAACTGAACTATACAGTCAAACCTGCCCTAACCATCACCTTAATTAAGCAGAAACCTGCCCTCAGCAGTCGTCCTGGAGTCCACTCAAATAGTTTTACGTGTTAACTTGAATAACCGGCCACCTGTCTTATGCAGCCAGCGGTCACAAAAAATGGTATCCAAGCTCGAAATTAACCTAAATTAAGCGGTCATTTTCATTTTTATAAATGTTAAAATCACCTTTAATTGACTTATACTTCATCTTTAATTAATGGCATAGCTTAATTATCATTCAAATTATCAATCTCATCGTTCTTTTACGGTCAATTGTGGAAAAAACATCGTTTCATCTCAGTCGAACCGTCATATTTGTATGTTAGACAACGATAATATCTTGATCGTTCCAGACCGGAAAGCAAAATACGGATTTGCAGCTCAGTGTAAAACTTGATTAAACGGTCACTTGTCTGATGCGGCCACTTTACTTTTGTCCCAACTGTGGCTGTTAAAAGCAGGTTTGACTGTACTTTAATATTTCATTAGATATAAGGTCTGGCCCTGGGCTTTTATTTGGTTTGAAGGCACTAATGCATTGTTTTATTTCTGTAGTGGTAAATGGTTTGTCAGTAGTTGGATTTCCATTTAACAAATCTTTATATTGGGTTATATGGTTTTCAATTTCAGTTTTAAAATTTACATTAAAGTTGTCACTTTTACCCAGTGATTTTATATGTGTTATTATTTCAAACATATGTAAATCAGTAAGACTGGGAGAGATTGGAGCAACCATTGGTACCCCTATTTTACCCTTCTACTATTGAGTTCAAATTCGTTGTTCTGAAGAATAAAATTAAGTCAAGCATAATTTTCTTAGGTGGTAAAGCTATCTCGAATCTATGTTTCATTAATCTAGGCCATGATCTGTCAACAGCACTCGTGATTTCCAGTGTTTCATACTAGTACCAGTGATGTCGAACGATGCTATAATAACATCTTAAGGCAGTGTCAGGTATTCAATTTTATTGATAAAAGACATACTATCTTTGTATATGTCCACTGATCGGATACAATAGGTTGTAAAAAATAGTCTGTAAAGAGTCCGCTGGGTTTTCACTAAGTCTGTCAGTCGATGGGAGACAAACAATATTTTTTATTTTGGCCCTACACCATTTATAAATTAGCAAGAACATCTACTAAGGACTGTTAAAAAAGGTTTATTCAAAGAGACAGAAAACCTCCAGGTATCAACTTCAGCTAATGCCAGGTAAAGCTATATTTCTGGTAGTTATTTAAAAACTTTGTTACTAAGGCAAAAATACATGTGTTTCTGCTAACCCTACATTTCATTAATCTCTTGCACTGCCTACTGGTTAAATTTTTGGTGAATCCACCCAGCGTAAACTGGTTTAAGGGTAAAACAATTCATTGAACTGGAATTATGTACATGTAAGAACTACTTAAATTCATGATTACCACATGGTTTGAAGTCGGTTATTTGAATCAATCCTCAGTTTTTAAAATTCCTTCAAATCTATACTGCAATTATTAGCAAATGAAAAAATGTACCTTGAAATGTGGATACTTTCACTTTTAATTCAGCAAGATTCGTGATTTGTGACAAATGGATGACTTCCATTTTTGCTACTGTGAAATTGTTTTCCAACATGAGCAATGGGCCATGAAAATTTACGATAGATTGATCGATGATCAAATGTGAAACTCAATCATAATTTGAAAATGTGTTTTAAATGTAATATATCTTTACCGCATCCAGTCAGAAAACGTCTTTTTTACAAACTACAAAAGTCAATTTCCCGACAATGGCTTAGTTGCAGCAACTTCGCACTAAATAACCGGAATGAATTTCATTGGATAAAATTAACGGACACCTGCAAAGGTAAGACGCGGGAAATGAACGACAACTCTTACACACCATGGGTAGCTAAATTCATGTAAATTTGTCTTTTAAATAACGATAACCGACAGTGATAGATTTATAAAAATTTGGCATACTGGGTGTAACGAAGATACAGATATCGATACTATTTGGGCAGTTTTATATATCTATCTGTAAGACTATTTAACTGAGCTATGTTTGTCAAACCCATAGTATTTTGTGGTTGCACACTAAATGTTGTTGATGTGTTATACATTGTATATATTTAATACTTGTAATAATTTGAATAAATTTTGCTAGACAATTGTTTATGATAAATTTTTAATAAAGATTAGAAATAAAGGATGATAGTGTATTATTTTTCTTTTTCTATTTGCATAAGTTAAAATCGAATTTTTGGAAAATAATTGAATTTTTATAAATATGTATGTATATATATTTTGGAGAACCGAAATGAAGATTCAGCTTTAACAAATGTTTCAAAGTATATATAATTTGATAAAGCAGGAAAATGACGTAATGTATTTAGACAAAAAAAATTTACAATTCTTTGTATAAAGGGCTCCCAACGGACCAGATAGTGCCCTTTATATAGAGGTTAATTTTACAAGCTTTGTTCATGACGGCCGCTGATATTTTCACAGTGCCCTTTATATTCAGGTTACTTTACTGTCCTTAAACATAGTTGGTGACAAAAAAAAAAACAGATTAACAAACACACAATATTGAACATTATAAACACAAAGAACAAGCACAAAGTGAGTAGTCCATTGACCTCAGTTTTAAAGACTGTTTTAAAAAGGAACAGGTGTTTTTGACTTGCAGGGAGGACGCTGGGTTCAAAATAAAGACCACTTTTTGGTCACCCGTTAAATTTGTGAAATTTGAATCTTCGGCAGAAAAATTTCGAAAAGTCATTTGGTAATGCTTCATTTAATTTACAATTTAATATGAAATGTTTTTCATCTTCTATCGTTTCATATGTTTTACACAAACGTTGCTCTCTTGGGATTTTATAATATCTGTCCTTTTCAATTTCTAAATTATGATCACTAATTCTAAACTTAGTGATAAGTTTTCGATATTCAAAATTTTCCGAAGATAAATAGTATTCTTTGTTTATAGATCTTTTTAATTGTTTATATAAAAATAATTTGTTATTTTCATCTAGATTTGGTCACAGTTTAGTACTCTCTGGGACAATGTCTTCAGCATATGTATACCATGAATATATATTTTGGGAATGTAATTCCTTACTTCTTTCAAGAGAGGATTTATGTTTTCAGTATATAGTCTTGCTAGATAGGTTATGGTCTGTGTAAATATAAATTTTTCCAAAGATGGTCGTCCTAATTTTGCCCTGACTACTATATTTGAGGAGCTTTTCTTAGTACTCAGAATACATTTACAAAAATTTAAATGGACTTTTTCATTTATCAATGAAAAGTTGTGGATCAAAATCTTTGTGGCTTTTTTTCTGCTCTCTGTTTTGCTTTATATTGCGAAATGTAGTGATCCAAGACAGTGCAGGCTTGACTGTACATTGTAGTATTAATTTATTTTATTTTAAACTGTTTAATCTGTATTTATTTGTCATAAAGATACAAACTTAAGTTACACATACAAGAAGGGATTTTGGAAACAAGGCAAAGCCTTATATAAATCCATCTCCCTTTGTATTAATTTACTATTTACACGATTTAACATACAAATTCTATGATACTAATTTCCATGACAAGATGTGCACATTTCACGGTTGATTTACTACTCTTCAATGCTGACTGAAATCTTGAAAACCAAAAACAATAGAGATTCAAATGCCACCCCCCCAAAGGTATAAAGCCAAAGACATCTAATGACTGAGCTATGCACGACAGAGATATCATTTAGGTTTCACAAAATTTAATATTAGTAGCAATAAATTTTAAAGTAATATATAAACAAGTTTAAATAGTTCGTAGTCTGATTCATATGATTAGAATATTATAATATAATCATGATAATGGCCTAGTACATTAAAATTATAATACAAAATGTGTGAGCTTTTTCTGGCTGCTGACTGACAAATTGAATCCAGGTGAGCGATATAGGTTCTTGGGTATAATTTAGGTTCTTTTTGGTCATGAGAATTGAGGATTTCATTGGAAGTGTATGATTTGAGTTGTTATTGGTCATGAGAATTAAAGTTTTCATTGGTTGTGTAGGACTGAGGTTCTTACTGGTCATGAGAATTGAGGTTTTCATTGGACGTGTAGGATTGAGGTTTTTTTTGGTCATGAAAATTGAGGATGTCATTGGACGTGTAGGATTGAGGTTCTTTTTTGTCATGAGAATTTTGCAGTGGTCAGGAAAAATTGCAATGTTATATTTATATTCAGGTCGGAATCACGAATCTCATCGGGCAATGGATATTGAGGTAGTCATGAGATTTTCTCATTCATATTCATTACTTGGGTATAGGATTAAGGTTCTCACTGCATGCATTGTTCAAGAGGATTTTAGAACGGTTCATGCAGGATTAAGGTCCTCATTGATCATGTAACTGAGTTTCTAATGTCTCATAAATGATTAATGTTCTCATTGCTCAGGTATGTCTAAGGTTCTCCGTGATCATCTAGGACTAAAATTTTTATTGCATGGTCTCATGGAAACGAGGTTCTTATTTGGCCATGTATAATGTTCTCGTTGGACAAGCATGTTACGTATGATTAAATCACAGTATTGTATAGTAGATAAAACTAGAAATCTGTGACGGACCACGGGAGCTCAACTAACAGAGCTGCCTAGCGGGTCCTCAGGTAGCGGATAGGGGAGACCCTCTTCATGCTCGTTTGGGGCTACAATTCTGAAAGCCTGACTAGGGACCATAATGGGTAAATTGTTTGGAAAATGCCATGCTCCTTGCACGCTATAAATAAGACCCCTTCTGTAGTTTTCTAAAGACAGTTCATGAACTGAATGCAAGGTTCGTCTTTTAACTTAATTGACCAGTCAGCAAAAATGCAGACCACAAGCCAGATCAGTGGTAATGTATCGTAATGATATATAGAAAATTTATTCGTATTGAATGTTTTTGTTCCTGTACTGTTTTGCGCAATGCTCCATACAGACTTACATGTGCTTAAAAAGAGAAAGAAACTGACGATCCGCGTTTTATTTCGGGGAGGGAGTCGAGGAAAGGGACTTTAATTTGGTTCCTGTGACGTTTTTAGGATCATCCATGAGCCTCGGGTTTTAGAATTTTTTCAAGCATTTTAAAGTGCAAGTTCAAACTATGTATTACAAAATGCAAGACTATAATTTATCCTGCCTGTTTGAGCTAGCATTTTTTTTTCACAGAATATTGGATCTTTTTTTTTTCTTATAAAAACGGATGTTAGAATTATTTATTCATTTAAAGTTTAGATGATATTCTGTTTTAAAAAGTATTTGATTCCAGATTATTTGAAAATAATAGATTAGAAATAAAGTGAAATTTTTTTTTAAAGTAGTTATAACATGTATAATGGAAAAAATAGTTTGCTTCCACTAAAAAAAAACAATAATAATGTATAAAAAAAAAAGAAGAAAAACCAGGCCAAAGAATTAAATAAACATTTCCATGTATGCCTTTATATCTTTAAATGCTAATTGTTCTTAGGTGGAAGACATGCTGTTCATGTAAAATATCTTATATTTTATTCAACCATGTAAGACTGTAGAACCCTACAGACCTTGGAAGCACATGATTCTGTTTTAATATTTGAACCAAATTTCTATCTGAAATTGTATAATTCTTGCCCTTTTCCCAATTTATTCTGCTGAAGCACGGAAACAATTTCAATTTCTTTAGATTTTACCCAAAAATGTTCATGGTATAAATAAATTAAACAAAACATCTTTTTGTGATGAATTTAGTGATATATATCACAGGTGAAGAATGCATACCAGTTAATGAAATACTGTCGACTTATTGGTTGCATTTGCATTCTTGGTGTTATATTGAAAAAGTACACAATAAATTTTGTAAAAGTGTTTTGGGTGTAAGAAAAACAGCATGTAATATTGCTGCAAAATCTGAACTTGGTAGATTACCACTAGATTCTTTTATTAAAACACAAGTTATTTGCTACTTTTCTAGACTAAACTGTATAGATATAAACCCTCTTGTAAAAGAAGCACTCTATTTAAATAAAAATCTCCATACAGATGGTGTGTATACTTGGTATAGCTTTGCTAGATCTGTTATGACGGAATTCGAAATAGATTATGAAAATTTTGAGAATGACAATAAAAGTTTTAAGGAAATTAATAAGTTACACATAAAAAAAGAAAACAAAAAAACTATTCAAGAGAAATATGATGAACTTATAATAAATAAAATATCTAGCTTTGATGCTTCCTCGAAATTATACCTTTACAGCAAGTTAAAGTCTGATGTTAATGTTTCAGACTACTTAAATCTTCAAAACTTTAATAGTAGAAAAATACTTACCAAACTACGTATTAGTGACCATAATCTAGAGATTGAACTTGGTAGATACAAGAATATACCAAGAGAACAAAGACTTTGTAAATCATGCAAAATAATTGATGATGAAGCGCATTTCTTCTTTCATTGTAAAATTAATAATAATATAAGAAGAACATTTATTGACTTAATACAAACAAAATATGCTAATTTTAACCAGCTTGACGCCATTGATAAATTAATTTTTCTCCTTAACCCAAATATGGATGTTTTGCCCACGGTTGTTGATTTTGTAAAGCAATCATTTGAGTTGCGACAATGAGATCCACATTGGTCAAATTCATACATATTTGTAAATACTTTAATATCTTTGGTTGTATCCATTTGTATGTAGTTACATGTTCATTGTTTTTGTATGTTTGTGTTTGCTTAACCTCTTGAGGTTTTTATTATGCAATAAAGTAATATATTCGTTCTTATAAGCACTGACATACATGTACACTGTATCTTTTCATTAATTTTCATTGATACATTGTATATACAAGGACGTCTAGGATAAATTTTAATCACCTTTTCTAGTATTGTAAAGTTCAAGAGTTCTCTCATATTTTTATTCAAAATTTTCTCTTAATGATAAAAAATCATTAAAACATTCAAATTTATTTAAAAAAAAATTAATTATCATATTTCTTTTCCAAGTCTGTCTCCCAACCAATTAAAAGTTGTAAATTCTGTCTTTCCTTGCTGATAATATCTGGCAGTTCGATATTTCCACCAACAGGCTTCATGAATTTTTCCCTTTGAGTAATCGTCTTTATACAATTTATGTCTTGGAAGCTTTTTCATTTGTTTGTGTCGAGGTTTTAAAGTACACTCCACATATAACCTTTCTTTACGCCTTTCAAAGTAGCAACCTCGACATCGTAATCGCAATATATCCATAGCTTTGTAAGTTCTGATAGGTATCATGGACTGTGAACTAGGTGAAAGTAGCCTAGATATTCCTGAAAAACTTGGTACTATTGACCTACATTCTCCTTGCAAGACTTCCGATTGTGGTTTCCTTGAAATACAAGATGAAAAGAATCTGGATGAATGAAAGTTTGATGGAAGCAAGCACTTCGCCGGAGTTTTAAACAATCCAAAACAGTTCACCACAATTCTTGACAAATTCATTTTGGTTTTACTGTTATTTATCTAATGGTCCTTATCCAACCTAAAAAAAAAAATCATAATAATGTACAAAATAAATGACAAGTGAAGAAAAAAGATGTAACTTGAATAATGACAATGTCAGAAAGGGCCCCGCCGGCTTGTGTGATTAAACTCATGGGAATCAAAAACCCTTCACAATCTAGTGATTTCATACATTTATTTTATCTATCAAAAAGCATGAAGCTAAATTCTCAAAATTTGCCTTTTCCCCTATAAAAACAAAGTTTTTGCCCAAATAGTGTTTTCTGATTTTCCTCAAAATCATAAGGGACCTTCCTTTAATCATGTGGAACACTGTGTATAAAATTTATGAAAATCTGTGAAGCCAATCTTAAGTTATCATACAACATAGTGGAAATTGTCAAAATATGGTTTTTTTTCATATAAAAACTAAGTTTTCCCCCAAAAATTGTTTCCCAATTATAATTAAATTCAAAACGGACCTTTCTTTGATCATGTCCAACACTGTGTATAAAATTTATGAAAATCTGTGTGAAGGCAATCTGAAGTTATCATATGACATAAGGTTAATTCTCAAAATATGCATTTTTTTCATATAAAAACTATAGTTTTTCCAAAAATTGTCCGATTTTCCTCAAAACCAAAAGGGACCTTTCTTTGGTCAAGTCCAATATTGTGTATCCTAATGATTCATAACTCTGACATGTAACATTAGATTTATTGTTTTGATATCAATTGTTAGTGAATTTAAAATTATTATCATATTATATTCACCATTTTTCTTAAAACCACCAGGATGGTCTTGTGTTCAACTCGAGTGCAGAATGTTGTGGATTTGATCACTCAATTCAAAGACTTTGAAAATTAAAATGGGTATTTTTTGTTATTGTTTTCACTCCCAGCAGGTAACATTTAGGAATAAGAACAAAGAATGGGATGGATCTATGTCAGAATAATGTGTCCAGGTGAGGTGACGTATATTCTTGCAGATTATTACCTCGTGAGCTAGCTTAATGATTGGACAATGCAGGTTCATATTCATAACATGTTCTCATCCTGATACATGTATGTGTGTAATAATTGCCACTAAACAATCAGCCATTTTTATTTTAATTGGGTGAGAGAAATTTTTCAGCGCATTAAAATGTGACATGTATGTTTAGTGCTCAATTCAAATTTTATTTGGTTGTTCACCTATAAATTAAGAATACAATTACAAATGTAGTTATTTCCTTTGTTAACTTTACTTTGATATTCTGAATAGATAATTTTTTAGAATTACAATGATTTTGTCAAACAATTGTGGGAGGGGTTCTTTATTAAAGGTCAATGACTTATGAGAAAGCAAACTGTGAATCAGTGATTGTTAATGTTAGTTTCTTTTTGTCCCATACATCTTGTACATGTACGTTGGAGTAAAGGCTTTATTTAAGATATTCTGTTGAATTTTATTGAAATATTAATGAAAATGAGTGAAATGAAGTATAAGGTATAATTCCTTAAATTGGAACATGACTCTGCTACCTGACCATACAGTAAATTATCCATAATATGTGAGATTGGCATATACATGTAACCTTTGTAACCTGACAAACTAAGGATTCGTAATCTAGTTCGTAACCGGAAATTAAAGAAAAGTAAACAATTTAATCATGTACGACTTACTATACCGAACTGAAAAATAGACCAATTTCCAATTTAGTAAGAATTACCTCTCTTGCTGATAAACTCTTTTGCCATGAGTTCTGGTTTACCGGGATTGTCACCCTGGTTTTATATTTTCTGCTCTAGAAGCAAAAAGGAATAACCTTTTTTAGATTTGATACCCAGATAAAGATTAAACAATAGCAGATCTTTTACCAAAAAAATGAAAAAAATACTGAAGTACTAAAGGATATTATGGTATATTAAAGAGGACAAATATACCTAAGGAGCGATCCAAAAAACGTAATGCATTAGATAAAATCCGGGAAGATAAATGAACACCCACAAGCACAACAAATAAACACTTAAAACTAAAAAAAAATGAACAACACGAACTCCTATAAAAACCAGGAGTGAACTCGGGTGCTCCGGAAGGGTAAGCAGTTCCTGCTCCATATACTGCACCCGTTATGAAGTTCGACAAAGTCAATCCAGTGGTAGTCAGAAATCGGTGGAGGTACATGAAATGTTACAACAGTGGGAACAGGTCCAACATCATCTTAGATATTGGAACACTGTAACGGTCAATCAATTTGTGATGACGACCGTAAAATTTCCTATCTGATGACATCAACTTATCCCTGATAAACCCCTGGTTAAGAAGCTTTTGTGACAGCAGTAATCCTCTGTAGAAAGTCATGGGAACTCATGCATGCCCTTGAATATTGGATAAGCTGAGAAACATAGACGCCATATGCAGGTGATGCTGGTATATTAAAGTTAGGAAAATGTATTTCAGGAAATTTATGGCAAAATGAAATGCCAGGGAAGTATATTTTTCATATAAAAAATGCCAAATTAGTTGAAAATTGATTGGAATTGACATCAATGATCAGAACTTTATTTCCTTAAAAAAAAAATAACAAAAATGTGTATTTTTGTAACGATTTTAATAATTTTGGAAGAATTTCAATGTACCCAGCTGTGGAAGTATTTAGAAAATACTTATAGATTTCACACCAGAGTTAGAATTAAAGGTCACAATAATGAGCTGCAGGAAGGAAAATTTTCAAAGGAACATGCTATAGTTTCATGATAGTTTTGAACCTGTCATGTTGACGTCTAGCTACTAATAATATAATCGCATTATTTGAAGTGTTTACAATCATTTAAATTTGCCTCTGTAAAGTTTCTTTCATAATGCCATGTTACAAGAGGGAACTAGTTGGTCTCAACTGGTTTGTGACATCATGAAAAAATTGTGTAATTACAGAATAATTCCGGATTGGACATAAACTGTCAATAGGTGTATCGTCTAGTAATGAATATTCACACACCTCTTATTTTCCTGTTTATAAAACATGCACACAATCCGATGACGTCATGCCTTTACATTCCGGTATTACAGAAGAGGTGTTTTAACTCATGAGTGAATGAAATGCAAACAAGAGGCTCTCAAGAGCCTGTATCGCTCACCTGGGACATGGCCCACATCTGATAGCATAACGTTATTCGAATGGCATATAAGAAAACACCCTAACATCATATATACTTTTATGCATTTATTCTCAATAATAAATAGTTATATAGAAATATCCATGAAATAAAAATCCATGAAAAACCTACATTTAATTTTATTTATCTCTTTTTACCATTTAATATTATATAACTTTACAGAATTACATTTTTTTTTATTTTACATTTAATAGATCCGTTATGCTAGCAATTTTAAATATTTAGTTTTTAAATTTAAAATGCTCATTAATATTATTTAGAGGCACAAAACATAAAAATTTTTAAAACCTGTAATTACATATTTTAAAAAAATAAGCATAGTCATTTTAGACAACAAAAAGCATATTGGACATGTTACACTGGTCCAATAAGTTAAACTTTGGTCTCAGCTAGCATCCAGCTTGGATCAGGTACGGATCAAAGCCACACAATTTTTGAAGGTGACCAGTTTGGTTTCAATTGGCCAAGTATTTCCAGTCTCAGCAGAAGAATTTAAAACTTTTCCCATAGGTCAAATATTAAACTATGGTCCCCGCTGGCACCCATTTTTGATTAAGTACAACCCTAAGCAACACAATTTTTTAAACAGGGCCACCCAAGGTTTATTATGACCAAGTTTAGTTCCAATTGCCCAGTTATATCTGATGATAAGATTTTTGAATGTTTTACCATAGGGTCCAATGTTAAAATTTGGTCCCCTCTGGTGGCCATCTTGGATTGGCTACGGACCCAAGAGACACAATTTTTAAAGTAGACCGTTGTAGCCAAGTAAGACCTGAAATTAGTTTCTATGACAACCAAAACTTCTGCTATCCATTACAATTTCAGACCACCTTTCAAAAAAAAAATCGGGCAGGGGTTCCCCCTATAATCTAGGTTATATATACTGCTGAAATTAAAACCCATCAAAATCAGATATATATTAAATATTCCATCAGACATTAGAAATTTTTATTTCACTAATGCCAAATTTTGAGTTAGAGTTATCTTTCTTTGTATAAGAGTTGCAATGTAAAGACAAAAGAATTTGAAACGCTTGTGGCCCCGCTGGCGGCCATCTTGGATAGGATACGGATGTGAGCAACACCACTTTTGAAGGGTACCACCCAAGGACTCATGTGATTAAGTTTGGTTCCAATTGGCCTAGTACTTTCAGAGGAGAAGATCTTTGAATGTTTTATCCCATAGGGTCCAATGTTAAATTATGATCCCCGCTGGCGGCCATCTTGGATGAGGTATGAACATGAGCGACACAATTTTGAAAGGGGGCCACCCAAGGACTATTGTGACCAAGTTTGGTTTGGATTGACCCAGTGGTTTCAGAGGAGAAGATCTTTGAATGAAAAGTTTACGGACGACGGACGGACGACGGACGACGGACGCAAAGTGATGGCAAAAGCTCACCCTGGCATAGCCAGGTGAGCTAAAAATAAGACTTAGCGGTAAGTTTTTTTATTAAATATTTTCGGTACTTGAAATTTCCGCAATTTTGTTATTTCAATATCTCATTCAAGGAAAAATGCTCAAAATACTATAGAGTGGACACACAAAAATGTCTTGCCTGTCGTGTATTTCTAATGAAAGTAAAATGCTATCAGACATACATTATAAATTTAAAGCTGTAAATAATGAGATTATGTCAACGCTGCTGATGCCTGTATGAATGCTAAAGCTGCCAGGCCTGCTGAAGACAACTATAATAGTGTCTTCATACTACTAATTGTATAGGTTATTATTCGCTATATGAAGAAATGCTGGATAACTGTGGTTAAGAGTAAAACAACTTTAATAGTGATATACATGTACCATTGATATTGATTATTGTAACTAGAGATGGCAGTGAACAATGATAGTATGATTGTTATATTTTAATACAAGAAGAATATTTAAACACAAGCCTTGGAAGGTGCTGAAAAGTGATAAAGTTACATCTGTAGTGAGTTATGAAAACATTAAAAATACTGAAAAAGAAAGTTATTATTATCAACCAAATATAGTAGACCTATTGCATACAGTATTAAAAAAACAGGCCAAAACACAAAAACTTAACTATAACCACTGAACCATGAAAATGAGGTCAAGGTCAGATGACACATGCCAGTTGGACATGTACACCTTAAAATTCTTCAATACACCAAATATAGTAGACCTATTGCATACAGTATTCGAAAAACAGGCCAAAACACAAAAACTTAACTATAACCACTGAACCATGAAAACGAGGTCAAGGTCAGATCACTAAGAATCATTTTTTCTTAGGTTGCTCGTCACAACTTTAACTTTAGGGGTAACAGACTGAGTTTCTAAGATGTTACACATTATTCTAAGCTTGTGAGAATTATATTAGGCTGTTTCCTTTTAGTTTAAGGTGTTGCCCCTAATATTTGTGTGTGAGGATTATTCTAAGGGTGTTACTAGAAATATTAAGGATTGTGAGGATTATTTTTTACCCCCTGGGGTACTCCTGACCACTCAGCCATGCGGACATATGATTGGTCAGTTGTTTCTGATAAGACTGAATGCACGTGATTGGTCGGTTGTTTCATATTATTATTTATGAATAAAACTGAATACACATTCACTCTAGTCAATACACGTTTCGTTAAAATTAATTTACTCAATAATCAAAATCAATACTATTGTCTGCTGTCGATTTAAAAAATAATAATCATAAATGAAAAATGCGTAGTTAATAAATTTGTCACACACAGGTAAGTATTATAACAGAGTGTTTCCTATAGACTGAATACACGTGACCAACTTAATACCCATGTGGTCAATACATATCCGTTTTAAACGCAATCCTAAACCAATTTCGGTAAGATCAGTTTACGCAATAATCAGCATCCGTATTGTTGAGGTCCGCTGTCAATTTTTACAAATAATGATATATTGACTTTGTTGAAATTGGGCATCCGTTGTCAGGTGAAGGTTTGTTAATTGACTAAAAAAACGGTTCAACTTGGTGGTCAGCAGATCGATATAATAAAATGGGTTAAAAAGTACCGTTTTCCAGGTCCATCTGTCTTTATCTATAGTTATTTATTTTATTCCAGTCTTTTTCATAATTATTAATTTCCTTTGATGTCATGTGTATTTTACGTTCGTATATCGGTGTCAGTGTAAATAAATGGGTTATCATGTAGAGAATAATTAACAATAATCTTGACTGCGCAATACATAGGTAACGGTATTATCAACTTTTTTGTTTATACCTGCAACCAGGATGTCAAGCTGTGACAAATAAGACACAAAATTTTCGTGCAAAAACTGCGGGAAATATACGACGTTCGTTAATTGACTGTGAATAAAAACAAAGGTTCAACTTGGTGGTCAGCTGATCAATATAATAAAATGGGTTAAATATATATTAACGTTACGTTTCCAAGTCCAATCTGTCTTTATCTACAGTTATTATTTTTATTCCAGCATTTTTTATAATTATTTACTTCCTTTGATGTCAAGTGTGTTTTATGTTCGTATATCGGTGTCAATGTAAATAAATGGGTCATCATGTAGAGGATAATAAACAATAATCTTCTCAGACGCGCGGTACATTGTTAAAAGTAACAGGTCGAAGAATTATCAACTTGATTGTTTATACCTGTATGTTGACCCAATTATGTAGTTGTGGAAAAAACGCACAAAATTCTCGTGCAAAAACTGGCGGGAAAATATACAACAGTAATAAATACAATTGTAGTTTATTTTGGAAAAGAATGACATACGGATGTTCAGGAAAAAATATTGACTTCAGCTTCAACTACATTTAGTATATACTCCTTAAAAATTTAAAGATACACGTAGTTTTATTGTATAATTATGGTAAACGAAATATTTGTGTTTCTCGAGAATGATATGAATTAACTAAATAGTTGTGCATGTAAATATAAGTTCATTCGGATCCCAAAATGTTGAATGAAATATATCAATTTATTATTTTTTTTTTTTTAAATATTTGACTTCGTCATCCAAACCACCCCTTCAAGTCAAATGGTCCACCACAGGAATTTCCCGTGAGCATGATTGTTGATATTACGACCAAAGACTGATAAAATAATAATTTATATGCTTTGTCAACCTAATAATTGATAATTAGTACTTGTTGAAAATAGCCGAATAAACTTGTTCAGAGTCAAAGTAGATCGTTCCAGGATGGATGCAACTAAAATACTTTCTTAGTTTGTGTTAAGGGTTGAATGATTATAAACAGAAGACGACCTTTTAAATACCATATAGATATTTGAAATTGATGTCTTGTACCCAAAGATGTAATAATATACTGACTTCATTTGTACTATTTCCAATCCTTGTTGTATCTCCTTTACCTTATTTTTCTCTTACTTTATTCAGTATAGAATATGTACCTTTCTAAAATTAGAATACTACACATTTTGCATATTTTCTACATAATGAGAATTAATAGTTAGAAATTCTCAGGTCCCTTTTCATAGATTTGTATGGTCTTGACAATGTATAATTTTATTTCTGAACTTCTGCAATTTTGAATAGCTTGACGTCAGGCAGATAGACGAAGGTATACACATACATGTATGACAAAACTTTGGTAAATGTATAATAAACACGGGTGTCAAAAATTAATCTCCCCATTACCTTATGACAATTCAAGCGAATCTCCTTGTTATTACTTTTAAAACGTAACTTATTGACAAGTGAATTAACAGGTGGATAAATTAATGTACACATGTATCATACATTTATGATCCAAAGGATATCGAGTTCTTCAACCAATTATCGGTATTTAAAAATCTTATTTTTTTACAGTAATACAAACTTTACGCAATTAAAGAAAATGTAGCTTTGACAACATATTTTCCAGCTGTTTGTATTTCGAAATTATAGTTCTCATGGGGATAAAATATAAAATAGACTGACAAAATAGAATGTTGTCTCAAAATATTGGTAATAAGTTAAGAACTTATAAATTGCTCAAACATGTTTTTGAAACAGATGTATTTGAGTAAAAACTAATAATGAAATTGAAGATGAGCAACATGTGTTATAAGTTTGCCCTCTAATGCAGATCTACATGAAAACTCATTTTATGAAGCTCAATCTTATAATGTTAAATATGATGATTAATTTATTTACCTTTTTAGAAGTACTGACAACCTTGATATAGTTGCCAAAACCGGCTTTAATATTCTTAGCAAAAGGGATGGCTTTTTATATTCATGATTAATCCTTTTTAATTGTTTATATCTTAGTAAGTCCTTTACTGATATATTTTTATGTCTTACTGTATAATTGTTTTACAGTCTCTCATAATTCTTCATAGAATGGCACTTGTATTTTATATATATAATAATCTTTTAGATTTTGTATACAATGTTGTTATCATTGTATAGTATTGTTTTAGAAGTGGTGAGACTTTATTAAAATACTGAATCTGGGTAGGCAATGTTTTGATATTTTTTAAAATTCCCGAAATCCACTGTTAGACCTTCTATGCGTATTTATTCCATAGATATACATAAAATTATGGGTAACACAGTCATTCTCTGAAACCATGCTTAGCCCTGCCGTATTTTTTCGTCTGTCCCAAGTTAGGAACTTATTTGTCTACAAACACAACGAGTAAAATATAAAACATTATCAGACTAATTAATACCCAGCTATATATAGGCTTACGAGATACTTTAAAACATTTTCTCGGTGCAAAAGTAACCAGTAACATAGGTAATTTTCAAAATCGGCACAAATGTCATACATATACAAACGTAAATGAAAAAAATAATACCAATATGCATAAAAGTATTAATTATTTATTAAGTTTTAGCTTGGAGGTGATAAAGCTTGGGGTTCTCAGCTGAGTAAGTATTTGTCAGCTAAGTTCTTAGCCTGCAAAAGTTGTTCTGATTTTGTCAGCTTGGATAAATCAGTCAGTTAAAATTAATCAAATATGATTGCTGTCTGTTTATTATTCATGCTTAGAAGTAAATTGAACAGTTTTCACTAATTATTTCATATCTTTAATTATTGGCCCAAGTAATATTATTGTTAGAGTATACTTTTATTTCACATCTTCAGATTATATTTTGTTATAATATTATCTATCATCAATTTATTTGTTCGGAATACAATTTTTTAAGTTTACAAATTCAATGATTTTTTAATGTTACTTCTATTCATTTGACTTATTCTTTATTTTTAAGTATTTCTTTGAAGAAGAAAAAAACATATTACAAATAAACAGTGTATTATTATTTTTTTTTTTTTAAATAATATTATACTTAAACAGTGTTTATTTTTTTTAATAATATTATACATAAACAGTGCAAGAAATATGTTTTCTTTAAAAAAAAAAAAAACAGGTAAATCTTAGGTGAATTTTACAAATTATTTATCAAAACCTCTATTGTGAGAATAGAAAAAGTGGAAATGGAAGACACCATACAAACAACGGGAAAATGTATATTGCGTAATAGTCCTAAACAGATTTTGATTTTTAAATGCCGATAATTAGTTAAAAAACTCAGTATCCTTTGGATCATAAATGTTTGATACATGTGTACATTAATTTATCCACCTGTTAATTAACTTGTCAATAAGTTACGTTTTAAAAGTAATAACAAGGAGATACGCTTGAATTGTCATAAGGTAATGGGGAGATTAATTTTTGACACCTGTGTTTATTATACATTTATCAAAGTTTTGTCATACATGTATGTGTATACCTTCGTCTATCTGCCTGACGTCAAGCTGTTCAGAATTGCAGAAGTTCAGAAATAAAAATATACATTGTCAAGACCATACAAATCTATGAAGAGGGACCTGAGAATTTCTAAGTATTAATTCTCATTATGTAGAAAATATGCAAAATGTGTAGTATTCTAATTGTAGAAAGGTACTTATTCTATACTGAATAAAGTAAGAGAAAAATAAGGTAAAGGAGATACAACAAGGATTGGAAATAGTACAAATGTAGTCAGTATATTATTACATCTTTGGGTACAAGGCATCAATTTCAAATATCTGTTATGTATTTAAAAGGTCCGTTTTTTTGAAAATGTTGTCTTCTGTTTATAATCATTCAACCCCTAACACAAACTAAGAAAGTATTTTAGTTGCATCCATCCTGGAACGATCTACTTTGACTCTGAACAAGTTTATTCGGCTATTTTCAACAAGTACTAATTATCAATTATTAGGTTGACAAAGCATATAAATTATTATTTTATTATTGTCTTTGGTCGTAATATCAACAATCATGCTAACGGGAAATTCGTGTGGTGGACCATTTGACTTGAAGGGGTGGTTTGGATGACGAAGTCAAATATTTAAAAAAAATAATAAATTGATATATTTTATTCAACATTTTGGGATCCGAATGAACTTATATTTACATGCACAACTATTTAGTTAATTCATATCATTCTCGAGAAACACAAATATTTCGTTTACCATAATTATATAATAAAACTACGTGTATCTTTACATTTTTAAGGAGTATATACTAAATGTAGTTGAAGCTGAAGTCAATATATTTTCCTGAACATCCGTATGTCATACTTTTCCAAAATAAACTACAATTGTATTTATTACTGTTGTATATTTTCCCGCCAGTTTTTGCACGAGAATTTTGTGCGTTTTTTCCACAGCTACTAAATTTGGTTACCATACAGGTATAAACAATCAAGTTGATAATACCTCGACCTGGTGCTTTTAACAATGTACCGCGTGTGAGAGAAGATTATTGTTTATTATCCTCTACATGATGACCCATTTATTTACACTGACACCGATATACGAACGTAAAACACACTTGACATCAAAGGAAATAAATAATTATAAAAAATGCTGGAATAAAATTAATAACTGTAGATAAAGACAGATTGGACTTGGAAACGTAACGTAAATATATATTTAACCCATTTAATTATATCGATCAGCTGACCACCAAGTTGAACCTTTGTTTTTATTCAGTCAATTAACGAACGTCGTATATTTTCCCGCCAGTTTTTGCATGAGAATTTTGTGGGTTATTTGTCACAGCTTCATAATTTGACATCCTTGTTGCAGGTATAAACAATTAAGTTCATAATACCTTTACCTATTTATTGCGCGGTCAAGATTATTGTTCTATTCTCTACATGATGACCCATTGATTTACACTGACACCAATATACGAACGTAAAAAACACTTGACATCTAAGGAAATGAATAATTATGAAAAAGACTGGAATGAATTGATAACTGTAGATAAAGACAGATGGACTTGGAAAACATAACGTAAATTTTTAACTCGTTTTCTTATATCGATCTGCCGACCACCAAGTTGAACCGTGTTTTTTTTTCAGTCAATTAACAAACTTTCACCTGACAACGAATGCCCAATTTCAACAAAGTCAATATATCATTATTTTTAAAAATTGACAGCGGACCTCACGGTATTGATGCTGATTATTGCGTAAACTGATCTTACCGAAATTGGTTTAGGATTGCGTTTAAAACGGATGTGTATTGACCACATGGGTATTAAGTCGGTCACGTGTATTCAGTCTATAGAAACACTCTGTTATAATACTTACCTGTGTGTGACACATTTATTAACTACGCATTTTTCATTTATGATTATTATTTTTTAAATCGACAGCAGACAATAGTATTGATTTTGATTATTGAGTAAATTAATTTTAACGAAACGTGTATTGACCAGAGTGAATGTGTATTCAGTCTTATTCATAAATATTAATATGAAATAACCGACCAATCACGTGCATTCAGTCTTATCAGAAACAACTGACCAATCATATGTCCGCATGGCTGAGTGGTCAGGAGTACCCCAGGGGGTAAAAAATAATCCTCACAATCCTTAATATTTCTAGTAACACCCTTAGAATAATCCTCACACACAAATATTAGGGGCAACACCTTAAACTAAAAGGAAACAGCCTAATATAATTCTCACAAGCTTAGAATAATGTGTAACATCTTAGAAACTAAGCCTGTTACCCCTAAAGTTAAAGTTGTGACGAGCAACCTAAGAAAAAATGATTCTTAGTGGATGACACCTGCCAGTTGGACATGTAGACCTTACAATCCTTCCATACACCAAATATAGTAGACCTATTGCATACAGTATTCGAAAAACAGACCAAAACACAAAAACTTAACTATAACCACTGAACCATGAAAATGAGGTCAAGGTCAGATGAAACCTACCAGTTGGACATGTACACCTTACAATCCTTCCATACACCAAATATACTAGATCTATTGGTTATAGTATCTGAGATACGGACTTGACCACCAAAACTTAACCTTGTTCACTGATCCTTGAAATGGCGTCAAGGTCAATTGAAAACTGTCTGACAGGGATGAGGACCTTGTAAGTACACACATACCAAATTTAATTATCCTATTACTCATAATAAGAGAGAAATTAACATTACAAAAAATCTGAACTTTTTTTTCAAGTAGTCACTGAACCATGAAAATGAGGTCAAGGACAATGTACATATGACAGACGGAAACTTTGTAACATAAGACATCTATATATAAAGCATAAAGCATCCAGGTCTTCCAACTTCTAAAACATAAAGCTTTTAAGAAGTTAGTTAACGCCGCCGCATCACTATCTGTATTTCGAGCTTTCTGCGACTTAAGTTGCAGGCTCGACAAAAATGTGAAACTCATTACATCTGCTACAGAAGCTACAGACGCCACAATCACGTGATACTGAAGGGAGACTATGCTCTATGAAAAATAACTATGGGACACCAAATTAACAATTATCCTTATATTTTAACATGGTACTTTCTAACAAAATTTGACATCTAGCTATTCAAATTTTGAATATTAGATTGTTTAATATTTCACTTACTAATATTATACATAACATAATATAAAATACATGATTTCACTTTTTCATTTTATAAATATTCAGTCAAAAAAAAAAAAATTTGTTCTGTTTGTGTTTGATTTTTCTTTTTGTTTTGTTTTTGTTTGAAGGGGGGCCGGGGTATTATTTATTTAGTAAAAAATTTCTTGTCAAAATATATTCCTCGTAATTAAGCTGAAAAATAAAATAATTTCGTTGTCAACAACTTTAGACATTGTTATTAATGGCAATTTCCATAGAAATGTCTAAAATATGAAGTGCGCGACAATTGATGACGTTCACCGGCAGGAGCACAATTTATGGACATTAAGAAAAACAAAAGTTTCTGTGACTGCATAAATGATAGGTGGGGACATTTAACGTTTTTTTGAGATTTATACCTCGTGAAGGTATTAATAAAATTTATTTCTTTAAAATGTCTGCTGTTGTTCTATTAATTTGTTACATGTGCTTAGGTGCGCGAAAAATGCTTATGCCTGGATATAGGACGACAACCCATACCTCAAGGATATAATAATAAACTGGAAAGTAGTCAATAACTAGACTATGACAATGAGAGTTAGTATAATTTAGACCAAAAGAGATCTTAACAGACTCATGCTTCAGGCCACAGGTATTTGGTTCAAAAAAATATATGTCCCCCCCCCCCCTCTTCCTTACATAAAGAAAAGGAGGGAGACATCTATTTTTTTAAACAAGTGCCTGTGCTTCAGGCTACATGTAGTCTCCAAGACCAAGCACAGGGATCGGAAGTTCTATCGATAAAATTCTGTAAATAATAAAGTCGACTATCAATAGAGCTTCTCGTAAAGTCGACTATCAATAGAGCTTCTCGTAAAGTCGACTATCAATAGAGCTTCTCGTAGAGAAGCTCTATTGATAGTCGACTTTATTATTTACAGAATTTTATCGATAGAACTTCCGATTTCTGTGGTCCAAGATATCAAAAAGTAATCCTTTTTGTGATCAGGTGTCCAGAGCTATTTTTCTGACTTGGCTTGTTGAAAGTAGAAAAAATAAGATATAAACAACTGCGTCGGCGGTTGTGCACGGCGAATAATTATTATTTGTAACTTACCAAAAAAGCTAAAACAATATTGTAACACTGTGTGGTGTGCAAGTTACTTCTAACCAGGAGATAACATTAGCAGGGGGAAAGAAAGTATAACTGAGATCCGTTCGGAAAAATGTCTTGGTACATCCGAATATAAGTCTAATTAGATCTAATATCAAATAGAAACTGAAATTGCAATACGAAGGACTTTCCATTTTTTTACCTGGGAGGATGGGGGGGGGGGTTCAAAATGTAAGAAGGGTTGGGGCAATTTTTTGCCGTAAATGGAAAATGGAGGTTAAAAATTTTCGTGAATTGAAAGTGATCAAATATTTTTGGTGTAGAAGTGTAGGGATATTGTAACAGACACATTTCATTACCACATTTGTACAAAACTTGATAAAATCAAGTTCACAGATCACACATCAGGCCCTAAAAGCTTTTAACTCTTTTAAAGTCAAATGGATCAGACTTACCTATCTCCTAAACATTCCATTACCTTGGATTTCAGGAACGTCACAAGTGTCTTATTCTGTTTATTTTTCAGCAGACTTTCAAGCATATCAGATTTTGGCATGGAAGACTTGACTTAATTTTTTTTATTATAAACATTCCTCACCATCTCAGATGCTTATTTTTCGGAAAAAAAAATCCGAAGCGGAGAGCTTTTTAATAGCAGACAATTCCTGTCTTGGTCGAATTATGAGTCAAGATTTGATAGTATCCGATGACTCCGCATGCCATCCAAGATGACTGCCAGAGCTGAACATAGTTTAACATAGATCCCTGAGTTATATATTGGAAATTTACTGAAAGATTTTTTTGTGTGTCTGAAACCACATGGCCAATTGGAACAAAACTTGACAGCAATGGTCTTTATAGGTGGTCCTCTTTCGGAATTGGATGACCCCGTCCGCAATAGCCGAACATAATTTAATATATAACCTTATGGGAAATTTACTTAAAGATGCATGTTCTTGTCTTAATCCACAGAGCCAATTGGAATAAAACTTGGCAGCAATGGTCATATAGGTGGTCCTCTTTTAGAATTGTATTCGATGACCCCGCCCAGCATCCAAGATGGCAACCAGAGCCGAATATAGTTTAACATAGGACCTTATGAGAAAGTTCACTGAAAGACCAATCTTCAGTTTTTTTTTAAAATGAATAATTTGGCAAAACCAGTGAGCTAATTGGAACTTGACAGCAATGTTCCAGACTGCTAGTTAAGATGGACAGTCAGACAATTTATTCTGCAAATGATTTCCATGTGAGCAATAAAGGCCCCAGGGAGCCTCTAGTTTTAGAGTACCGGGATGTCGTATAGACCATACAGATATGCTACACAGATTTATTGGAATATGTGTAAAATAGAGGCAGCTAGAAATGTTACTGGGGGTACTCGCCTAACTTCACTTGCAAATCTTTACTTAGAAACAGACAGGGAAATTTTGAAAACAAATAGAGAAGAACATAGATTGATTGCATTCTATTAAAATGACAAATGCACTTACCCCTGTATATCTTACTGATATTTTACCCAGTGGACAAATTCAAAATCACAACAGGCATCTCTCATAGCAGAACGCAGACTGCATTTTGCAGCAACTCCCCAATTCCAACCTCGTACAATTCGTTTCTGGAATTTCCTTTCCGAAAACACGAAGTAATGCAAGTCACTATATTTAAGGTAACCATTAAGAATAACATCAGCTCTATTTATATTTGAGTCTTATAATTTGACTTACCATAAAAATGCAGAGGCAAATTTTCCTGGCAGTTCAACGGTACATACTTTATACCAAGATTAACCTCATGATTTAATTTTTCTTCCGTACACTTTCTATCCAAGTAATCATATTTGAATTTTCTTAATATTGATCCTATAAACCAACTTTACGAATTAATATAAGCCTTTTATAGCCTCTATCGGACCCCTTTACTTAATATATATAGAAAAGTACCTCAGCATTGATAACAGCAACAAGAATGACGTTATAGGATTTTATCCTGAAAATCCAACTTGACCATTGGAGCGTGTGGAGTTGTCAGTAATTTTCAAAATTCGTCAATTTCAGTTTGTTAACGTTTATATACATTATGTATATATAGTGTAGCCTTGCTAATTAAAAAAAAATGAAACTTTATTAATAAGTACATGAAAACATTTTTCTTATTGTTTCCTGTGTAAATATTCATAGTTATTCTAAAAATCTTGAATCATCGTTACTAAAATGGTGAAAAATGGTTAAAAAATATTGCCAAGTTCTTTTTTTCTGTGTTGCTAAAAAGACTCAATAGACTGAAATTTCCTTAGGCTCCTCTATACTGTTACCTTATTAAAGTCAGAGGTTGTTCTGGAGTTATGTCGCCTTGGCCATAAAAAATCAAATATGCACGAAAAAATCACAAAATTAGCAATTTTCGGGTGAATTAAAAAACCTGCCGACTTCGATGTGCTCAATATATCTTGTTAAAAATTGAAACATATTGTGTTAAGATAAGTATCTTTTAATGGTCAACTGCTAATCAATGCAAAACATATAGCTTCAACTCCTATTTAGTGTTTTAATTTAATGAAGTTTACCCTCGACTTAATGAAAAACGTCCAGTAAAAAGCCTATATAGTGTGTATGTTGTGATATCCTTTGATTTTTTTGCTTTGGATATTTCGCTTCTTTCATGAAAGAACTAGAGGCTCCCAGGAGTCAGTATCGCTCACCTGGCTATCTTAGCAGAATAAATTGCCTGACAATGTCCATTTTGACTACCAGTCTGGAACATTAGTGTCAAGTTCCAATTGGCTCATGGTTTCGCCAAATTGTTCCCTGGTTTCAAACAAGATCTTTCAGTGAATTTTCCCATAAAGGCCTATGTTAAACTATGTTAGGCTCTGGCGACCATCTTGAATGGCGGGCGGGTGTCATCAGATACAATTCTGAAAGAGGACCACTGCTGCCAGGTTTTGTTCCAACTGGCCAAGTGCTTTCAAATAAGATCTTTCAGTAAATTTCCCATATGGTCCTTGGATGTCGGGTGGGATCATCGGATACAATTTTGAAAAAGGACCATTGCTGCCATATTTTGTTCCAATTGGCCCAGTGGTTTTAGAGAATATCTTCAAAGGAAAATTTACGACGACGGGCGCAATGTTTAACCACACCATTTATGTCTGTGTCAAGTGCGTTTCTGTTCCTTCACTTATTTACTGTATATATTTTGGAAGTTCTTGTTGAATTCTTTACGTTTTAACATAGGGTCATCACTGAACTCCTGCTCTCTAAGTTTCATTACTCTCAAGATGGACTTGGATGTAATTTTAAGCCAATGAACAATGACATTAGGCCAAGAGCAAACTAAACAGTGCCTGGATCAAAAAGCGCAATGGAACTCTGGTAAACAAAGAAAACTGAATGAGTGAAGGTGAAGATCAGCGCCCGTCTACCAGAAAACTGCTGCAGATTTCGAAGAACTAATCCAAAAAAAAAACAAAAAAAAAAAACGTGCAACTGCCAGCCAGTTGATAGCAATAAATTTTAACTAAAGAAATTTACGGCCGGCCATCGTTCAAATTAATATCTCAAATGATATCGATCTTTTTTCTACGGTTGAAACCAGACGTCTTTTTCTGAGATATATTTACCGAGGGAATGAATATCTGTAGGAACTACTCCCTTAAGACAACAAAAAGGGCAGGAACTTACCGTTGAATATCATATGGCTTCTTTCAGTGTATTGTTTTTTCCTTTTTTTCACTTGTACTATGGGTTTGTCCTTTTCAACTAGGTCTTTTGGATCGCACTTAAAAGTATTCCTGTACGTTTTACATTTTGCCTTATTGCAAATGTTTCCCCACGAAAGTTTTATGTTTTGAATAAAAGTATGATTATGCCTACAAGTCTAATCATTTATCTTTTGAATTTTTATTTTGGCTGAATTACCAACTCGTATCCGTCTTTACCCTCGGGTATGAGGGGAATACAAACCATGACACAGAAAACTACAGGGTAAGACTTGACTTTGTAACTTGTAGAAGTGAACTAATTATGATATTCTAAATTGCAACCACTCTCAATAGTTGTTGCCAGAATTTTACAACTTCATGACAGCGTTTTCCATGAACAGGAGCATTCAATAGAATCAGTGTTTTAGGAAACGGCCTAGGAAAAAAAAGACCTCACTTGCAACCAATCTAATCATTTTTGCAGTCTTCTTAGTTTGCTGCAGAAATATATAAAGACGGTCAGGTTAACTATTCCCTCTAGCATTTTTTTTTTACCAGAGATCATCTTGTTCAACAATCTTGTGGTAATACTGAATATTTTAATTTAAAGTGCAAGACAGGATACCATTCCTGATGACACCTAGACCTCAACAAAAGCTAGAAGTCATTCGTGTGAAAGTTGTAGGTGGAGTTAAAATTTATTTTTGCATGGACCTCTGCCACTATCTATGAACCTCTCAATCTTGTGTCTGGACAGTAATACAAAATGTGACCGTGAAAAACAGAAAAAGATAAAAAAAAAAGCATACTCTCCAGTAATCTGAAAGACAGTAGTGATAAAAATTCCAATATGATGTTTTATTTTTAGCTATCTTCTGGACAAATAGCACTAAAAAGATTATCAATGACAAGACAGTTGAATGAAATATAAATTTAAACATTACCACAATTTAAAAAAAAAAAATGATAATACTTTTCATATCAATTTATCAGGTTTTTAAGAACATGTTCACACGATGTTTGCTATTTCACAATCCTTTTATATCAGTACTCAATTTTGATGGATGGATGGATGAATTGTTCAATTGTTCCAGTGGTATTCAATTTTGTATACACATATAAAAAATCCATTCCTTAAGGTTTCAGTCTGATTTTCTAAACATTAATTTATATAAGCAATGAACAGACACTATATCATTAAAAATTTTCTTTGCATATATGTGAAATGTAGCATGAATTTTGATAACTAATCATACAATTCAATTTTTAGGAAAAGCTATTAAAGGTCCCCCTGAAACACTCTTGTAACATTTATTTATGATTTGTTGAATAAGTTAAGCTGGTAAATTTCAGGTCTTACCAATTTAATGTTTTGCTCTGAACTTCCAAAAGTTTATCCTTTTTTCACCAAATACCACCAAAATACTTTTATTTGATATTTTATGTGCAATTACATTTGGCCATTAAAAATATGTAGAGAAAAAAATATATATGGGGAAGGTACGGGAAAACATTTCATGCCAATACTGTGATTTCATTTGGTAATACACTAATGCAATCCTGTGATTTAATTTGGTAATACACTAATGCAATCCTGTGATTTAATTTGGTAATACACTAATGCAATCCTGTGATTTAATTTGGTAATACACTAATGCAATCCTGTGATGTATGGGTTAGAATTACGAGAAGAACTTACAAAGATAAGTTTGACAATGAAAACAATCTACCATTATTGATAGGTGGCAAAGATGAATATCTACAAATGAACTTAAAAAATGCCTTAAAAGTACACATTTACAGGTCATTTCATCTGAACATACAACATAGTTAATCCCTATAAGGTCCCAAGTATTTTGCCTAAATGTTGACAGATAATCAGAAAGAACAAAATATTTTTTAGGTATACTCTTACTGACAAAAACATAATATATAAAGTTTATTCTACATGGTTTTACTGACATAATCTAATCAGTTTGTTGGTAACAATTAGAAAATCTTCATCTTGCAGTTCCTTCAATGCATCCTCAAACATGTCTTTTGTGATAGGCTGAAAAAAGAAAAAAAATCATGCTTTTTTATAGGTTGATAATCACTTTAGAGATAGAATATATTATATAGGACTGTATGCTAGTGATTGTTTAAACTGTTTTACATTGGATCTTCATATTGTTTGCTTTTCTTGATTGCAATCATCGAACATATTACAAAATAGTCACTTTCAATTTAATTGCACAATTTCTTAACAACTGAAATAAGGTGAATATAAAAATATCTAAACTCAATATCCACATTCCTCCCTCTGTGTAATACTTACAAAATCAGATCTTTCTCTAAATTCTTCAAATAATTTTGGTTGTTTAAGAGTTGGAACTTTTCCCTTCTCCTTGATGAGTTTTTTCAATGACTGTGTTATTTCTGCCTTGCGTTTACGAGCAGCACCACTAATTCCAGTCGTCAGAATGGTAACATCTATTTTGCCTGTTGATGGATCAACAGCTGCTTGTTTTAAAGCTTCTTTATATAATCTGTAAAGTAAAATAATATGAGGTTACACGTGTTATCGTGCAAAGTATACCCCCACTCTTTTTTTAATTTTGAAAATTTGGAAAACAGACTTTAAAAGTTTGACGGAAAATTTCATGTAAACATAAGGTATTGTAAAAGTTGTAAGTATCAGCACACAGGAAGTGGTTCCTTTACAGACCTGAAAATAGGAGAGACGATACAACTCATGGTCATAAAGCTACAGGCCAAATATCAAAACATTCCATTGCATAGAAGCCAAGATAAGTGTGACGAAAAATTTCAGTTTGAATGGACAGACCAGTATACCACCCACTCCGTAGAGTGGGAGTATAATAATAACAATGAGTTGATGCAAAATTAATGAAACAATCCCTTGATTGAATCGGGGTTCCCACACTCTTTTCTTGCCAAAATTTCACTACTCTTCTGGGACTAATTCAAAATTTTTCATGACCCTGTGATATCACATTTCAAGTTTTAAGTGCTTTGCACCCAGTGTTTTTGTTTGTTTAGTTGGGGTTTTACGCCGTTTTCAGCACATTGGCTATTTCGCGGCGGCCAGTTTTTATTGGTGGAAAATTGGCAATCCTTGTCAACTAAGATCGGAGTCGAATACACCCCGCACAGGTGAGATTCGAACTCACAACCTCAGGCTAGTGATCATTAGTATTCATGACGAACTACCTAGACCACTTGGCCAGCGAGGTCCCCCAGTATTTTTAAATCAGTATTAATGTAGAGTAACATTCAATATGTTTCTAGGTTAATTTCATCTCAATCTAATTAAAAACCAATCTCTCAGCGCTCCCGTTTTCTGATATGTCGCATGGGAGATCTAACGAAACCCGCTTTGAGGTCACATGTGAGTGACCTCGTAGGTGTGTCCTGTTCAACCAATGAAATTGCGGCTTAGGCTATCTTGTAAGTTGATCGTGTGGTAAAGGGATCTAACTCATTTTATTAAGGACGAAATCGTCAGTCCCCAGAATTCATAAACTTTTTTGATTGGCTTATTGATAGGAAGTCAACTCATTTGCATATCATTATATATTCATAAGTTCCAGTTCACTCACATGTGACCTCAAAGCGGATTTCGTTAGATCTCCCACGCGACATTTTTTAGAAAATGGGAGCAATGAGAGATCGGTTTTTAATTAGATTGATTTCACCTCAATGACGAGAATTTTTTTTTTTTCAACTTATTGCCAATAGTGATCCCCCCCAAAATTTCCACGAGTATTCATAGATTCCATGACGTGTGTTAATCATGATAAAGAAATTTGTGATTTATCGACCAATATTTGAAAAAACAAAATACGATTAATACAGTGACATAATTTTATTACAGATTTTTCCATTATTACACATATTATCAAGTAGATCAAGCTATTAATATTCCCCATCAAACGTTACTTTATGTTTTCTAACCACGAGTGAGACTTCACTCAAAACACATTTTTTGCCTTTCTTATCATATTTACATTCCTCCTACACCAACTTAATACCTTTTAGCTTCTTCCACATCAGCTAGTTCTACCACATCACTGAATCTCATTCGAGCATGGGCTTCTGCTAATCTGATCAAGGATTCCAGCTGTCGTGGGTAGGCTGAAATCTGACCCCTCCCACTTCCAACCTTTCTCATCATCACATACGCTTCTATAAATGCTTGACCTGCTTCTTCACTGATTTTAGGTTGAATGTACCTCTTGGCATAGGAGATATAGTCTTTCAGTATGCTCATGTCCTACAAAATTACAAATCAAACATAAACTACCTTTCATTTGAACTCATTACTTGTCTAAATCTGTACTCTCAGGATGCTGATAATAAATACATTAAATTTATCACATATCAAGCAGAAATTACAATTTTTCCAAACTCCTAAACACAAACACACATATCAGCCCATGGACAGATATCCAACAGCAAAAGCTTCCGTAAGCCCATAATGCTCACCTGGATATCATTTGCAGACTTTAAGCAGAATAAATTGTTTGACTACGTCCATTTTGGTTGGCAATCTGGAATATTGCCGTCAAATTAGGTTTCAGTTGGTTCACTGGTTTTGCCAAATCAGGTCCCAATTTACTGACTGGTTTCAGACAGGAAGATTGTTTAGATGAATATTCCTGTAGTGTCCTATTTTAAACTTTTGTTCTGATCTGACGGCAGGCAGGCAGGGTCATCGGATATATTTAAGGAACAGGACCATCTAAGGATCATTGCTGCCAAGCTGGGTTCAAATTGGTTCACAGGTTTTGAACAAGAAGAATTTTAAGTTAATTTTCCCAAAGTATCCTATGTCAAACTGTGGTGGGCAAGGTTATCAAATATATTTTTGATAGATGGCCATCCAAGGATTTTTAAGTGAATTTTCCCATAGGGTCCTATGTTAAACTAAATTCCTTTGTGGCAGCCATCTTGGAGGCTGTCTGGGTCATTGGATAAAATTCTGAAAGAGGACCCTAAGGACCACTGATGCCAACTTGTTTCAATTCGCCCAGTGGTTTTAGAGATCTTTATATATCTGTGAATAAAAGGAAAATAAATGCTTTTTCTGTATCAGCTTAATATCCAGATATTTTTATTGAAGCAAATTTTGATTTCGAGGGTACTGTGATGCCAATATGAAACATGTTAATACAGTGACAAGTTGGGACACTAAAACTGGATTTTCTCTGACACTATATTTTCTATCAGAAGCTCAATTTAGTTCATAGTTTTTGTCTATTCCTTACTTACTTGAGTGACCAAAATTATACTAATTTTTGTTTTATTAAAAACAAATACATTACCATGTGATCTTCTTGATCCTCCTCTTCACTTTTAAAATACAGTGACACCAAATGGCTTGCTAAGCGACGATCATACATTTCATCTTGTGGGTCCAAAATCAGGAAAATCAAGTCAAATCTGGAATTGTTCATGCAAAATTAGAAAAATCCTAAAGCATTCTGACAATTAATATGCAAATTGTCAGAATCAACAATCTTTCAGTCAACCTGTAACAATTATTTTTTCATCATTATATATACTAATATATGAAAACAGAAAGCTAACAAACAGTAAAAATATGTCACTAACATCACAAAATTCATTCAAAAAATTTTTTTGCTAACCATTGCAATTTTATTGATGTGCCCAATAGTTAGTATACCTAAGCAGACAATATCCACCAAGCTTCCAATATTTGCATTTAATATCAAAATAATTTTTATATGAGATTAAAGTGAGTAAGACAATATCCCATAGAACTGACCATGGGACAATACTAATCACATCTGTATGCCATTCCATGGCCTTCAAATAGTAATTTAGATCATATACATAGATGTTGCCAAGTAGCAAGCAATACTAATGACTGGATGAATTTTTCCAGTAAAAAATATAGGCAAGAGTTTATACAGATCTTTCTTTACAAAAATTCCATGGATCTGAATTTTTCATGACCTACTGAAGTTAATTTCAGTGTCAAAAAACAAGGGTGTTCAGTCAAAAAGTATGTGTGTTGGGTAGCAGTTAAAAGTGATTTTTTTATTGACTAGATCACTGAGGAAGCATATAATAAAAAAAAAATATTTTACAGGAAACACAGCTTAAACCCTAAAAAGCAGCTACAGTTGTCAACATTAAGCTTTATATGTCTGCACATTAAACTGACAGGGATAGTTAATCCCAAACTGCAAGACACAGCACATCACAGCTCAAATTGAGACCAGTATTTACCTTGATAGCAGAGTGTGGGGTAACTGAATATTTTCTGTTATAGTTCTATTTTTGTTCCACTGAGATTCCACAGGATTTGCTGCAGCCAGAATGGATGTCCTAGCATTCAGTGAACAGATGATACCAGCTTTGGCTATGGACAATGTTTGTTGTTCCTGGATTAAGTTAAATGTTACAGATAATCATACCAAATGTCATTTAAAATCAAGAATCTTAGAACACTGTAGGTAAATGTACAAAGTCTGGCCAAAACAACTTCTATGAATGAATAATTATATTGTTAGATAAATTCTACAAAAGAGCTGTTTGCTGAGTGACATCAAACTGACTTTTCCATGTCAGTGTTCTTCAATGCAATTTAATGATGTACATATAAATAATTTTCTGCAAAATACAATTTTAATTCTTAACATGAGGCTGTCTGAGTGATAGAAAACCAGATTTTCATTAAACACTGTTAAGAAGAATCTGCCCAATTGCCCCCAAATTATCAAATAACCAAACTTTTTTGTTGGACTATACAATTTTCTGATTCAAAATGAAATATTTCTAGGTGAAAAGGTAATATAAAATGCTCAATTCAGCAAATAGTCCATGCAAGGACTTCTTCGTGTAATCATTCGTTAAAAAATCTACCACTATGATACCTTCCATAATTAAAAAAAAAAAAAAAAAACAAACTTATAAACCTACCATAACTTCATGAAGTACTGATCTGGTACTATCATTCATCTTGTCAAATTCATCTATACAGCAAACACCATTGTCACTTAGTACAAGGGCACCACTAAAACAACAAAAGAATTTATCACCATACAAATACAAACGAATTAATTCTATCCATATGACCCCTCCACTATTTATCGTATTGGAAAGTCTGTTTTTCTCCTTTTTGTAGCATTGCTGGGGAGCATACATATATCAAATGTTGCTGTGCAATTATTGGCAATATTGAAAAAATGTACAACACAAAGGAAGAATTTTTTTTTTTTACTTATTTAAAGTGTTGTATGAAATATTAAGTTAATTCATGGATATTGCCAGTTGCAAACTGCTGTGCAATAAACATAACTACTTAAAGCTGCATGCATCATCAGTACAACATACGATTCAGCATTTGTGAATTCAGTGATCAAACTTACGTCTGAAGAACAAGTTGTCTGGTTTCCGGATCTTTTGTGACATAAGCAGTCAGACCAACAGCACTTGATCCCTTCCCAGATGTATACTGCCCTCTGGGGAGGAGGTGGTGCACATACTGCAACAGCTGAGATTTACTTGTACCTGGATCTCCACACAACAAAATGTTCATCTCAGATCTATCAATAAATACTTGATTTATTGCAAATGGGTGTAACAGGGTTGTACAGTCAATTTATCACTAAATTAAATTTGATGTATTGAAATTACCTGTTTATTAAAATATAATGCTGTTGGTACTCATTAACTCAATGTTGATGGGACCATAATTCAAACACATTTGTAGTTTCACTTAATAAAATCAGCTGAAGTGGTAATGCATATTGTAAAGGAATAATCAACAAACTCATTATTAAGTGCACTATTGATGTTGTATACACTACATTTTTTTTTATGCGTGTCCCTAATATATATTTGATTTTTCTGTGATAAAGTTAATATACCAATATAACACAAAGCCTTGTTCCTCAATGTAAATAAGACATGTCATAAAAAATTTGAGAGATGTATAGAATTTTGCATTAAAATGTTACCTTTGGACTGAATTTTACTTTGACAAACCAGAAGAATACTATATATATAGTTTTACCTCTTTATGAGAGACTTTGAATATATATATATACATAACAAACATTTGGGACTGTAATAATTCTGACTTGTCCTAAGTGCCTGTCAAGTCAATTTGAGAGGACAAGTGTCAACAGTACATGTATTTGTACATTTTAAAATCAGGTAATCTAGGATTAGCGTATTTCGTATCATTCAATTACTCAATAGTACATGTGGTATCAGCTTTGGCATTAACAAATGTTGAAGCATGTGAACTAGGTCATAGTGACCTAATACTTCTAAGGTTCCTACTTATTACATGATCCTATCTCTCAAAGTACCTGTGATATGTTTGTTTAGTTGCAGTTTTACGCCATTTTCAGCACATTTGGCTATCTCACGGCGGCCAGTTTTTATTGGTGGAGGAAGCCGGAGTACCCAGAGAGAACCACCGACCTTCGGAAGGAAAATTGGCAATCCTTGTCAATTAAGATAGGAGTCGAACACACCCCGCCACAAGTGAGATTCGAACTGACAACCTCAGCGTTGACAGGCTAGGGATCATTAGTGGTCATGACAAACTACCTAGATCATTCGGCCACCGAGGCCCCTCCTATGATATGAGGTCTGATGTAAACTTTGAGGTCAATGGAACATGGTAATATAATCCTAGTTGAATGCTTCCCTACTCCTTATAACAACAAGATCTTGTCACTTAGAAACAAGTTGTTGGTTGGTTGCCTCCTCCATCAGCTGCATTTGCATACAAGATTATCATTAAGCTATCTGAAAAATGAGCTTGGATGTGGTGTGGAAATAGAAATAGGACGCCAAAATGTAGTTTAGTCCCAGTTTCTTCATATAAATGATTGTTCAATTTATTAGGATTTTATGCCAATTTTACCATATTTAACTTTCTTGTGGAGGACAATATCTATTTCTGGATAAATCTGAGAGTATCTGAAGAAAACTTTCAACCATGCGCATACTTGTCAACTGTGATTAGAATCACACAATCAGTTGTGTTGAAATTAATAATCTGAGTTTCGATAGTTCATTAGTATTTTCAACAAACTAGCTGAATGTCTAAAATATTCAGACATCACTTTGAATCAAAATATTTTACCAGTAATTTGTATTGTGCAAACATTTAGTGACCTAAGATCAAAGGAGTCAATTCCCTCTTAAAATACCTACCTGAATTTTCCCCTTCCAGAATTAGTAAAGTCCTTTCTACAGCCACCAAACAGCTGCATCAAAATGCCTTTTTTAATGTCTTCATTTTCATATATACTAGGTGCTAAAATAATTAAGATGAAAAATACATTTTACTTCAATCCTTCCGTTCATATTGCATAAAAACCTGAAGGAATAAAAAATATGGTCAGTACATAAGCACCATACAATGTATATTTGAAATTTTTATTATTTCATTCTGACATTTCGGCTAAAATTTCAAAATGGATTCAATAACTTTTTTGGATGAAAACCTGAATCAAAACTGAAATCACACAAGCCATATTAATCAGCAAGAAATACTACCGACTTTCATTTTCTTAAACTCTTATGTCAAAGTAATTTGTTGGTGCCAAATTAAACTTTGCACAATACCTACTCTTAAACGTGTTAAAATCTTAAAATTACTTTTTCATATGATAGTCAGTTCAGAAGACAAGAACAATTGACTACATGTATATATTACTTTTTTATTTTTTCCGCAAAAATTCTGAAGTCTACAAAGCCGTCAATAATTTTTTCTTTTACTCATTTCACAGCAAAACATGCAAATGATTATGTAAACCCAGTTTGTTTTATGTTCTCATATTTGCTAATTTCACTTTTTTCCCTTAATGAAAGCATTTTGCATGTGATTACATATACAAACACATAACTATTTGAAATGTGCATGTACATAAATTAATATTTTCCAAAAAGATGGGACAAACCTATTGCTCTGGCTAATCTTTCATATATATCAGATTTTTTGGACAGTTTCTTTAAGAATTCAATTCTTTCTTCACTCAAAACGGCATCTTTTCTGCAAAACAAGTTAAAAAAATTTCCGATCACAATAATATGAAAAGTTTTTTCTTTGATTCAGCTTAGAAGTTGAACATTTAAGCAAGTTATTATTCTTCTTTGCTATACATTTCAGACCACAAGGAACTAAGTACAATCTTGACATTTAGGATAAAAATAAAATTCTTAATAATCCAAAAGGTACAACAATTCCCCTCTTCTCAATGAGATCTTACCCCCACACTTATATTTGGCTAAAACGATGGATGGACAGATAAATTATTGTTTAATGTCCACTTGCAATTATCATATGCATACAAGGACGAGAACATGTGGATGCGATATTAATATGAACCCTGCTTTGTCTGAGTCTGCTAAAATGAACTAGAGGCTCTTAAGAGCTTTTATAGCTCAATTGGAAACCAGGATTTATCAATTGTAAAGGTGAATTCATATTTAGGTTTATTCATGTCTGTGTCATAGCATAATTTTGAATATTCTAAGGGAGCAACCATTTGAGGGCAATAACACCTGCAAGGAGTTGTCGGACAACTTCGACCTGACAGCAAATTTGGTAGGCCTGGTCATAAGGATCGATTCATCAATTGAAAGATTCTATCTTTTATAGGCTTCATGATAGAAGCCAAAAACAGCGAAAAGTGTAAAATTAAGCCTAAAAGGACTCGTCGTACAACTTTGACCCAACGTCAACTTTTGTAGGCCTGGTGATAAGGATCATTTCATCGATTGAAATTTTCTTTCTATTAGTTATAGTTTTCAAGATAGAAACAGCGAAAATCATCAAATTTAGCCTTTCAAGGGCAAGAACTTCTATGAGGAGTAGTCATACAACTTCGACCCAATGGAGAATTTCGAAGAGTTCTTCAAGGCAGAGAAGGAGTCACATTCATTTTTCTGCATCTACTATACTTTAGGAGATATAAGGCAAAATATGTCAGTTTACCCCTATGTTCTAAAAATAGCCATGGCCCCCATGTTTTTAGCTAGATTAGCATAATCGACACATTTCTAAAGTAGATACCCCAAAGATGCTTGTAACCAAATTTGGTTACAATCCACTCAGTGGTTTCAGAGGAGATTTTTAAAAAGTTTACGATGATGGATGCCAATTGATGACAATAGCCCACAATTTTTCAGTGTCTATACCAAGTCAGACTTTCCTGACTCTCTGTTAGGTTTATGTTTGTGTTTTGTGCTCTTCTATGTTATTTTTTGTCCAGGGTGTCTGATGGGTGGTGTTGATTGGTATATCATTGTTGACCTTTCCTGTTATCCATTTTGTTGTTTATCTGTACCATTTCATTGACCTTATCTATGTGCTATTTTCTGGATTTTTGTGTTTTTATCAAAATACATGTATTGCTTAACAATACCAGAATATGCCATTCTTACCTAAAACTAATGTATAAAGAAGTTACCAAACTTTCATCAGGTTCAGTTAAAACTTACTGTTCTGCTTCGTCGTTATTTTCCGACAGTCTTTTGGCATCCAATTTACGGAAGTGAACAACATCAATATGTGTCTTGTATACAGATTTTACATTCCTCATCCTTGGGTTGACACGAAGGGGTGTGGCCCTGTAGATACCAGTCACCTTGACCCGATCTCCAGGCTGAACCTTGTCAACAAGGTCATTATGTGCATACAAAATAACTGTGTGTGGTGTCTGTCCAGCTGGCATGTCCTCTGGAAAATGTGAAATTAGCATATGACCAGTTTAGTACTCATAGTCTCATTTATGAGTTAAATAAATAGTCTCATTTATGAGTTAAATAAATTTTTAAAATGTAAATGTTCACCGAGCAACTCATACGATATTCTCCGCTCCAATATATTTAATGGCTCAAATCAAATATCCACCCTTCAAATTGTTTTATTTGACCAACCAATTTGAGGGTAAAAAAATTTGTTTAATCAGCCAATCAGAAACAAGAACTGACCATGGCAGCCATGTTTGTCTTCCGATCAGAACAAAATGAGAATATTTTGTGAAGGACCTTCAATAGATCTTTCCTGTAAAGTTGGGTTCCATTTGGCCAAGTGCTTTCAGAGGAGAGGGTTTTTTAATATCAGCCAATCAGAAACAAGAATTGCCCATGGCAGCCATGTTTGCTGTCCGATTATAACATGAGTATATTTTATGGAGGACCTTCCAAAGATGCTTTCTATCAAGTTTGGTTTCATTTGATCCCGAGGTTTGAATTTTTTAAAATCAGCCAATCAGAAACAAGAATTGCGCATGGAGGCCTGCCTTGTTTGTTGCTCGATCGGGATGAAATGAGGAAATTTTATACAGGACCTTGCATAGATGCTTTCTGTTAAGTTTAATTCCATTTGGAATAGCAGTTTCAGAGGAGAATTTTTAAAATCAGCCAATCAGCAAATAGAACTGCCCATGGCAGCCATGTTTGTTGCTCAATCAGGACGATATCTTAAATAATAATACAACATTATTGAAGTGTTCATTATACCTGGAGATTCTTGCAGTTTTATCATCTGTTTGTCTGTGAACTGTGACCTGTTGTGAATGAGAGCAAAAGAATGGTTTGTGTTGCAATTTGTACAAAGAGTTGGCTCTGCAATCCTGCCTCTGTCAATTTCAACAGAGGCTGTTTTCCCACATACATAGCATTTGAAAAAGGCTTCCCTCATCTCTGGGATTAGTGAAGTTGTTCGTATTACCATTCCTCCAATTGTTATCAGTTGATCAATGTCTGAAAAAGATACATGTATTTATTTTATCTAATTAATAATATTTTCATTAGGTACATAAATGTGTTTGCACTACAATGCTAAATAAATTTAGGTTTTGTACATTTATAATGGACCACATTACTTGATTTCAGGAATTTTTTATACGGGGTCTACCAAGTAAAATCAAAACATTATGCAGTTACTTTGTAGTTAAATACTAAATAGGAAAAACAACATTTCATTAAAGAATTCAAAGAAAAATGCTCTTCATCAAAGAACATTATCTTTATCAAAAAGATTTTTGAAAAATTTGTTCGAAACAAATATCTGAATTTTCCTTCATCTTAAATCCTTTCCACAAGTTATGAATTGTTACCAGAAGACAATGTCGTAGTTCCAAAAGAAATGAGAAAAATTGAAGTTTTTTTTCCACCACTTTTCAAGGCCTTTTTTAACCCAAATTTATTTCCAAGATCCGGCAGAAATCTTTTTCTATAGTGTCGATACTAAAACTTACTGAAATGTGTTCATTGTATAGGTTAGGCAGAATAAAACAGTTCCTGTAGAAACATAGCTATATTTTAGCTTGGCCTTGAAAGTCAAGAATCAGGTTCTTTTTGTCTGTTTTAAATTATGCATTCTGACAATTTAAAATGATATAAGATTTCCTTGAAAGTTTGAAATGACTTCCATCAGATGGCAGTGCAGCGACATTCTACTAGAAAACATCACAGAAACAAAAGTTTACAATTGACTTTGTGTACCTTCAGGATTCAGCGATCTCATGTTTTTAGTTAAGGCAGCATTGTAGGGTCTGACTTGGATTTGATGTTCCAATGTAGTATCAGGATATCGATCAAAGAACATTTCATTGATCGCCATATCAAATGTAGGTATTACTTCCTGCGGATAACATATCAGTTGGCGGTACAGATCTGAATCAAATTCTCTCAAGTGTTCACAGTTTATGTTTAAGAATGGTTCTCCAATTACACTGATCTGAAATAACATGCAAGCCGATATGTAATTAAATGAATAATATGCAAATTTCATCAAAAGTGTCAATTTCTGTGTAAGTTTAAATAAACAGCTTAGGTTTGTGTAACAACACAAATAGGCAAGGTAACATTTTCCTTAGTTCCCTGTAAAAAATTTGAAAAAAAATATCTTTAGATCATTTAAGTTTTGCATTTTTTGTCAATATCTGCTCAAAATATAGTTACAATGCTGTGCACATTACGGCAGTTATATTTATTTAGAAACCTTTGCCAGTGTGTCATCTCGACTGACTTTGAAGCATATGTTGCCATAACAGATGTAAAGTGATCAACATTAATCTTGTGGTCTATGGATTTGGTATAAGAATTATTCTTCATCTCCTCTTTCACATCAAATGCAAGTAAAATTTAGTGTCTTGCCTCTTCTAATCGCTGTAGATAATATGGTTCATTGATATCCATTCCGTCAAACTGTTCATCGGATTGGATGTTCTTGTCGATGTACTTGGTGAGGAATCTACGGAACTTGTCTTTACACTGACTGACAACAACATCCGTACCCCAGATAACCAGTTGTGGACCTGCATTTGGATCACTTGTGATTTCGCTTGTAATTTTTGTCGGTTCCTACAAAATATTTGAATAATTTCTTGTAAGTACTATCTGTCTTTTGAATTTAAACATCACTTTTTAATCGAGGAAGAAATGATTATGTTAACAATCAGTAAGACAAAACTATGCTATCAAATAGACAAATGATGGGAGTTTTGATGAAAATGGTATATTTAATCAATGTTTTACAATATTGTTTTTGTAATCCTGTTTCCAAGTTTATGTCTTAACATCAATTACCCACATACTCAAATTTATACTTAGAGCAACAGTAACAGAGCACTTAATCTTAAATAGGACTGAAACGGTTAAAATTCATAATTTATGCTGTTCTTTCGATTTTTTTTATTTCGCTTCTTCAAATTTCAGATCAGATTCCAGTTCTGGAATTTTAAACTCCAAAACTGTTTTTGGTTTTTCATATACTTTTTTTAATCTATAAACCTAAACAATGTGGCTGAAAAACGGGTGCCACTTGAAACCCACGTTGAGTTTCTATAAAAAAAAACCGGGTCATCGGACATATTTCTGAAAGAGAACCTCCTATGGACCATTACGGCCAAGTTTGCTTCCAATTGCCTTTGTAGTTTGATAGAAGATTTTTGAAATTCATCCCCCCTTTTTCTATTTTTAGTAACAGCAGCCATGTCATTTGGAAGTCAGGAATGTCAGACATAATTTTGGAAGGGGGCTACCCAAAGACCATTCTGCCAAAGTTTGGTCCCAGTGTTTTCAGAGGAAATGATCTTTAAAGGAAAGTTTACGCCGGATGCCTTCTTTAAAAGTGCAAAAACTTCTATAAGGGGTCAATCAATGATTTTGGTAATGTTGACTTATTTGTAGATTTTACTTTGTTGAACATTTTTGCTGTTTCCAGTTTGCCTTCGTCTATAATAATATTCAAGATACTTATGGCAAGTAGATCTTGACCTGATGAACATTTTTATCCCACGTCAGTTTTGCTCTAAATACTGTAGTTTTTGAGATACAAGACAAAAACTAGAGTTTATCCCTATGTTCTATTTTTAGCCATGTCGGCCATGTTGGTTGGACATATTTTTAAAACTAGATACCCTAATGATGCTTTTGACCAAGTTTGCTTCCATTTGGACCAGTAGTTAACAGACGTCGACAGACACCCAGTCATGAGAATAGCTCACTTGACCCTTTGGGTCAGGTGAGCTAAAAATGAGGTCTGGCATATGGAAGCACATTGGAATAAAAGAAATCGATAAAAACTTTACCATCTGATTATCGTTTTTGTGGTATAATATTGAAATTGACCAGATAATTAAACTTGAAAATACTGAAATATTTATTATTACAGAATAGAATCAAGGCATAAAACAAAATATAATCAAATCATAGAGTGCATGAATTGTTGCAGACCTAATCTTAAACCAACTAGACAACTTAGGTGTGTCAATATACATGAAGTACTCACACTGGGATCAGAACCACCTATCGTTACTTGACGTAATTTTCTGTCACTTCTAACATCAGGTCTAGTTCTTATGGGTGTGCCTGCTACACCTGGAGTACGAGGGCCACCTCTAGATCCTGGTGTCCCATAATTTAAGGGGGAACTAAGATCTATTTCACTAGTTGGGGCTGAAAAAAAAAAAAATCATTGATTAACGTGAAGAGACATTTTCAAATATTTGGCATTTCTGTCACTATATGTCTAAAGACTATTTGCTTCCAAGAGCCTGTATTGCTCACTTACCTGCAATTACCACCTTAAGAGTTTGTTGTTCCTATAATTTAATTAAAATGTAAATATTCAGCATTACCTGCAAGAGGTTACAAAATGTTTTTGAATTTTTTTCCCAATGTGGTGAAATTCAGAATTGCATTATGATTGTTTTAATTCTTAATTTTATCAAATTAATTTCTTTACATAATTATGATTACATGAATTAAATTTCGTAAATATTTTTTTACTGAATTTGAATTAATAACAAGACACGCATTAACTTGTGATATAATTGTTAAAATTTTATAAATATCGACCAGTTTCCCCACATAATGCCCGTATGTAAATGGTAGGATGTTGTGGAAAATTCATCATCAATTTTAAGATAGATTTTGTAGATCATGGTCACTACCTACATTTTTGCTGGCAAGATGGCAGACTATTGAATGCTAAATTTCATAAAACAATTTGTTAAAATACACATTTATTAATTTATTACTGTAAAAAAAGTATTTAAGTATATTTGCAATAGGTATGTTAATTCTGGAGCTGAATTTGTCCTTCCCTTTAAACTCAATGTCTAAACATCTAATGGCATGAGATCTGACAAATTCAAGCTTCTAAGAAATACCCGAATACAAAACTGAACATATTGACCATACTACAAACCTGCTCTAGATTGAGGTGGACTTGAAAACAGAGAGGTATCCTCATTTACAGGTGCTCCAGATGGTGGTGAAGATGGCAAAGGTGCAAGATCACCTCCTGGTGAACTGTCCATTCTACGCTTGGCTGGAGGAGATGAAGTTTCATCTTGATCCTTCTTCTGTTTTGTCTTTCTTGCACTGCTCCTAGTAGATGAAGCTACAAAATAAGATCTGAATTAAATTATATCTAATTTACTCATAAATCAGGGCTCACCAAACTGGGCGATTAGGGCTATTAAGTCGCCTAATGCTTGCCAATGTCGCCCTGTAATCGGCTCCAGAGCGACAAATGAGTCGCCCTGTGTTTTTAAGTAAGGCGCCTCCGAACAACGTACATAATCAGCTGCGTCTGAACACCGTTATTTTCATTAAAAATCTCGAGCCACCATTTTTTGTTTTCTTGGAGGTAGGGGAAAGAAACGACAAAAAGTACGCTAGAAAATGAAATGGCGGCAATCGGAATTCTCGTTTTTGTAGACCTTATTTAAAAATAAATTTAGGGGATTTTGAAATATCTATGCACAAATGGAAATTTTGTCAATACATGTATTGAAAGGTGTTCAGGCAAGGTGAATGGGAAGATTTTAAGAGTTGTTTGAGAAAAAATAATAGTAAAGAGTATAGATAAATAAATATTAAAAAATAAAATGGCAATAATAAATAAGTTGTGTCAAAAGGTACAAATATTTTTGCTCATATCTGTAACAGAAATTTTCTTCCAAGTTCGGAGCACCACTGCATAATTTCATTTTTTAAAATTTTTTTATTTCAAATTATATTCGTCAGTATTTTAAGGCAGCACATGATTTAAATTAAACTTTAACAATAGTACAATAGGCCTACCATGGTCAAAATCATGCAGCAATGTACGTTAAAAAAGTGGTGATGAGTCCTGGGACTGGGACTCATCAAAATCAGCTGGGACTCACCATTCTGAAAAATGATGAGTCCCAGGACTCATCAAGAAAAATTCTCAAAGGATATTGATTAAATGCACATGAGACAAAATCTCAGATTATGACTAAAATGGAAGGATATGGAGTAAATGTAGATAAAATCTCAAACAATACAGGATAAAACACAATAAAGGAATGTATAGTATACACTATAAGACACAAAATAACAGGTATTTACTCGACAAGCGACAAATTGGGGGAAAAAACAGTCTCCCATGTAGACTTGGAAGTCTCCCTGTCATGCCCTGAAGTCTCCCTGTTATTTTCATGTGTGGTGAGTCCTGATAAATAACTGGGTTTATAAAATCCTTTTGATTCCCATGACTAATGAATTGGGATCTAAGCGATATGAAAGCTCCTAAAATATGTAATGAAGTTATTATAACCACTTTCAAAAAGGGACAATACACAGGATTCTAATTGGATAAAAAACATGGATCTGAATTCCGTACCATTCCTTATCTGTATTTGTCCAGGCCAGTAAAATCATTCATTACACGATGGCCATCAATCACAACCAAATAAGGTACAGGGTCTCCAAATCATTATTTCTTTAAATTTGAAAACATTTGCCATTGTAGTTGTTCAGACAGAAATTTGAAAATTTGAGCAACAGAATCAACAATTGCCTGTTGCAGCCATGTTTTTCATCTGATGGGAATGAACTAATAACATTTATTATAGCGAGTGCTAGTGGAAGCAATTGGTCATTTAGAAAAGTCTTTGTTTAATGGGGGCAGACTTTATGCATTCGGAAGTGAATGTATTTATTAAACCGAATATGGCCATATTGTGCTACATACTAAGGCTTGAAAAAGTTTTGTTCGCCGGAAACGGAAGTAAGTAAAGTAAGGGATATAACTTGCTTCAAATTATAATTTTAGGGTCAGAATCGTGATACCGGAAATGAGTTTCTGGAAAGGACTATTGCTGTGCTCGCATCATTGGCCACACCAACAGCATATTACATTATTTCTGCCAAATTTAGTTCAAATTAGCCCAGTGGTTTTAGCGATGATCATGATGAATGGAAAATAGACAGAAAGTGATGACATTAGCTCACATGGTCCTTTTTGCCTGGTTAGCTAATAAAACAGACATAATTACGTGTAGTTGCTGCTGATCTTCCGCTTCTTCTTGTTGCTGGAAATAAATTACAAAAAAACATAGTCAAAATCCAGATTTTAAATCAGCAGATCTCTGGCATATACATGTATGCTTGAATATAGTCACCAGAAATAAGTACTGTTAAAATCTGCAGATATTCCTTCTAAAAAATTGAAAAAGCAACAAACACATCCCGTTTGTAAATGCTGCAGAATGTGCCATGAAAAAATAACAATTATGTCTATAATCATGATAATGAAGCTCATCCATTTTTTTCCTGCATTGTATTTTTGCATTTATATCTGACTTTGCAGTCTCTACTTCATTTTCTTGTACAATATAGAGAAATTTATGGGATTAACTTACGTGTCTTAGCAGTGTCTTCTGTTGGGGAACTTGGCTCAGAGGTTCTACCTCGCTTACTTCTTCGAGGTGTCAGTGGCTCAGACATTGTTTACTGCCTATCGAATAAAGAAAATTCCAGAATATCTAAAAACATATGGAACATTGCTGCTCCCTTCCATTTCTAAGGGTCAGATATGCTAATTTCACTACTTTATTTTGGTATAACCTAATTAGGATATACATTGTAATGGCAAACCCTAATTGGGGTGTAATGACATACATTTTGTACCCAAATTGTCTATTTGAATGACCATGCTCTTACTGTTGTTTTGTCGAAGAGGACCATAGAACTGGGTTTCCAGATATAACTTGTGAACAAATAGTTAGATTGAAAGTAGGTTTGGTATGTTTGTGTATCTCATGAAAATATAGGTAAAATTCGATGACGTTTTTTTGACAATTTTTACCAGAGATTGAGAGTTACACCCATTTTTGTACTTCAAAATTGCTTTGTTTTGGTTTCTAGATGATAACTTGTGAACAAAAATTCAGATCAAAACTAGGTTTGGTGTGCAAGTGTATCTCATTAATATCTAAGTCAAGTTCGATAATGACGATTTTTTGACAATTCAAGCAGCAAATGGGGGAAGACATGTTTTAGTTTACTAAAATAACCTTCTCCTAGTTTACAGTAGTTTCAAAATTAAAACTTACGATATAACCTTGGCGTCACGGGACCAGTGACAAACGGCCTCCTATACATAAATTCTTTTACCGTGCACAGACATTATTTGTTAAACAACACCACTGGTATATCTCAGTCTTAAAGAAATTTCCTTGGACCGACGGACACATCAGACAGATTCTCGGTCAGCAGACAAACATCAATAAAAATCCGACTAAGTATCTGATGCATCCCCGGACCCAATGTCATATTACAATCCATCCACCCTAACACATGTGCCAAATTGCAAGAATCAAGGGATTAGGGGAAATTTGATAATAATATAATTAAGTGTCAAGTGTGCATCAATTTTTATGGCCCAATAACCCAGAAAGTAAATAAATTAAGACAAAATCTTAAATCCCAGAACACTTTTATATCAGGGTGTGCCAATATGATAATATCAGCAGATCACATACATCATCAGAAATCAGACAGCCTGATGCTGGTAGAGCTTTGAGACAAGTTAAGAAGGCTGACATTTCTTAATGAAATCACCTCTTCAAAAATACTCATGCTGTCATAAAAGGCAATCAACCTTTGTTAGATTACTAGTGGTTATCTGAACTAAAAAGATCAAAAGTTCTTGCCATCTGCAAAACATACCTAAATAACCAGGCTGCCCTACAGATTGTAAAATGTATTGCTGGGATTTGAATGAACGTGACAAAACTGTTACGATCTAGGTAAATAGCCTTTTTTACAATCATAATGGAAGGCTCAACTGATATATCTGGAGAGGAGCAAGAGGCAATCTATTTGCGATCTTCAGATATTGGCAAAATTATAAGATTTTAAGGTATTGGTACCCTTGAGGAATATAGGACATTGGGGCCTAGGACATTTTGTACAAGGGACGTTTCGGCCAAATGTTATATTTCAAATAAATAATCCATATACAAAAATTAAGTTTTAATGGATTTCATTTTTTTATTTTAATTTCTATATATAGAAATGTCCTTGTCCGAAATATTCTGTGTGAAATGTGTGTGCACCCTAGTACCCCCCAAAGAGCATGTTCAGCAGATCGTAAACAATGTTCTTCAAACGTTGAACAAAGTTCTATAAATGTAAAGAAATATTAATTTTAATCAATCCAATACTCAATTTCATAGATATAAAGGATAAATTAACACTTTTTTCATAATTCGTAAATTGAAATTTAGAAAGGTTTGGGTTTTAATTTTTCATGAGTGATAAGGCTAAATAAAAAAAATTGTGTGGTTCCAGTTACCCTACATATATTTGGAATACCTCTGGAGTCAAGTGTATTGAAGATCAGAGAATTCTGTTGAGTACAGATAACGATCTCCACAATGAATATATAAATTGGTGGAATTTTATACAAATCAAATGTTTTACTTCAGGTCTGGGTAAATGTAACTTCATTAATTTGGTTGGAAATGAGGGCTAAAAGATAGGAATATTGTTCAAATTTAATCATTTTACTACAGAAATGAGCGAAAATGGCAGGTTGAAGCGAGATGGGAAAAACAATTCTGAAAATTTGTAATTTGGCGCTCTCGGAATTGATATCACCCTTGTGTTTATGGTTGATACTGTAGATCGGGGCATTCCCAGTCTCGAAATGTTGTTAAATACCGAATAAAATATGGATACGAGTCCCTTTGTTCTGGTGTGGAATTATTTTGGAAAGTGTGCTCAACCAGTTTCAGATTTCCAAACTTTGGCTTTAAGCACCGTCTGTGTCCACTTACCGCTAAGTGCTTATAAAACAGACATTAGAGATTTGCTTTTTTGAATGAATGCGAATGCTTTCAGCTCGCATAACAACTAAGAGTAAGACATCCTTACAGTAAAAGCGTCCGGAGTTCTTTGTCACGTGTCGAAATTTCGCGGGAAAATATCATCTACTTCCGGTAATTTCTGCTGTTTACATTTTTTTATTTCGCTAAAGTATTAGTTTCAGATTAGACAACATTATTGTATTGATTGCGTGTATCTATAAATCAAAGAAACATTTATATTTCGTTATCTTTTATTAATTATGCAATGTTGCAATAGCACTGACGTTTTCTGGTATATAACGAAAATATAGTCAATTCGCCCCTTCAAATCAACGATCCAACATGTCTAACAAATCAAACCAATTGTGGTCAACTCGTCGCAGTTTCAATGAATTTGTCTGACCTTTATTTTGATATTCAGTTCAAATATAAAGACGTTTCCCAAGAGTAAAAACGTTTTGTAGTATTTTAGAAGGTGAATTATATTCATTTAGTTAATTGTTAATTGCCAGTGCTGTTGTCTTTTAAAAACTGAGTGATCCATGATAAGATTACATTATACGTTGCAAATGTAGCTAAATTGGAAATTATAGTAAAGCTTAAACCTTTTATCGTTATTTTAAATGCCGATCTCTCCGACAGACCCTTTCTTGGTATCAGTTTCTTTTCGACAATAAACTGAAAAACTTCTCAGTTTCTTTTAACAAATGTTAAACAAGCAAAGAACTTTCATGGCATAGCTTACAAGTTACTGTGTCATTCAGCTTTACAACGGATATATCTAGTGTTGAAACTACCAATTAAGGGTTTTCCCATATCTATAGAATAGAGAATGGAAACGGGAAATGTTCCAAAGAGACAACAACCCTACTAAAGAGCAGAAAACAGATCAAGACTGTACCAATGGGTCTTCAGCGCAGCGAGAAAATCCCGCAACAGGAGGCGGGCTTCAGCTGGCCCATAAACAATAATGTATACTAGTTTCGCTAAATGGACGACACACTAAACTCCGAAACAGAAAAATGAACCGAAATTAAAAAAAACACACACGACTAACAAAGGCTATATAGGTTCCTGACTTGGGACAGGCGCAAAAATGCGGCAGGGTTAAACATGTTTTGTGATATCTCACCCCCCCCCCCCCCCACAACCACCCTCTATACCTCTAGCCAATGTGGAATAAACAAACACACAGCGATAAATATAGGTATGTAAAGTAAACTTCTCTGTGATTTTTTTTAGACTAAAAAAGAAAATTATCAGAATAGAACACACGTACATTGTGTATGCACATTTTTACATGGCTAATATAACTGTGAAATTTTAACCAGTTAAAAGCATACTGTATAAGAATTCGTACTCACAAAAGGACTGAGATTTAGAAACAGAGATGAGTGAAAATTTTCATCCTGTTTGAAAACGATTATACATATTTTCACATGGTGCCTATAATCCAGTCCAAAGCATCGATCTTGTCTCAGAATTTGCACTCACAATAGGTAATTCTCAAAATTGTAGAGTTCAAAACCAACTTTTTATCTCAAAAAGGAGAAAATTGAAAGCCACCTAAATTGAACTTATATCTTCACATGGCGCAAGTTCAATTATATCTGAGAAATTGGTTTCACAAAAAAATCTTTCCCCAAGAAGAGAAAAGTAAAAAAAAAAACTAAATCTGCACATGTTTAATGCTAGTCTATATACTGTAGGAGAATTTTGGCTATAAAAAATGAAGTTTCCCCCCAGAAGTATAGAAAAGTTAAAATCATCAAAGGAAACACGCATTTCGTATTGCCCATTAATTGTTTGAAATTTGAATTTAGTTAGCCAGATCATACTACTGGAGAGTTCCCACTCACATTTTTTTTGCATTAAATAAGCTTCAAAATAATTTCCAGTGAACGTTTCTTTCAAGTTTTCTATTTTGAGACGTGAAAAAAATCAAAACAAAGAGAATTGTTGTCTTACAAACCAAGCACAAAACCAATCAAATGGTTTTTGCATCATGTAGTTGTAAAATGTTACTGTTTTTTTTAAACAATGCTAAACTGGAAGGATCTCAAATTCTATATTATTTAAATTTTTGATTTTTTCCCTCTCTGTTTAATTAAAATTATACTTATTCCGTAAAATGTTGTGAGGTTTAAATTTTTAAGGCTAGAAATTCAAAATTGCAAAACATGAACGAACTAAAATTTAAATTTGTTATTTCTAAGTTACATGTACATTAATTATGTGTCTTTTTGAAACTTTTGTTGAAAGTAGTATTGCACATAAATTTGATACCTCACTTTATTTTATACCGTAGTTATTTTCTGTAAACAGTAATTTGTTCTCATATTCAGTTAATCGATTTGATTCTCAAGGAAGAAAGAAAGAAGAATTGAACACTGCCTAATTTGGTTCAAGCTGTGTTAGCTGGTTCAGACAAGAATTAAGATAGATAAATATTAGATGAATTTTCCCATAAGGTCTCATGGCGTACTTAGATCGGCTTCTGTTGGTGATCCTCTGATACAGTTTTGAAAGAGGACAACTTTTTTATTTTCATAAAAACAGTATAATTCAAACACAATCATTGAGCTTCTTTTTCACTGCCTGTAAAAATGGTTGTTCCTTTGAACTTGTGAAGAAAATTGTTTGAGGAAAAAAATGAATGCATGGATAATTCCTAGTCCAGCCCTGGCCTCAGTGACTTATTTTCAATTTTTTCCAATGCATGACTAGGGCTGGACTAGGATAATTCTCAAGATCCCAAATAAGGTCTTATTGGGACCCGGCACACGAATGTTTAATGTTATACAATAAAATACTGGACACAAAACTATCAGGTATTATTTTGGTTAGTAAAATTCTAGGAGGGGGTATAACTTTTTCATATAATTTTGAGGGGTTACATGTACTTATTTATAGATAAGATAAGATATTTTATTTTCCAAATTAGGTCCCCACACATTTCGTTTCAGAACAAACAATTTTTTTTTCACAAAACAAATACATGTATTAGCACATGTAACGTTAGTACTAGTTGTAAGACATACTAGTTTATATTTTTCAAGTATATAAAGTTCAAATCTTTGATGTATAATTTAATGATGGGCGGTTAGGTTATTTTGCATCAAATTAATTCTGCCGGTTTGCTCCTTTCTTTTCATTGGGACGATTTCCCTACGATTAGAACGATGTCGAAAATATTCTAGGGCGAGACCGAGGAAGAACCGACTAAACCTGTTTCTGCGGTTATCGTTTCTGCATCTCCGATACGACTTATTTGCGACAGTAAACATGTGCGATATGAAAATACCCCCTAAACTGGCCAAAGCGTAATTTCATAAGTATGTTACCCTCAGTTGTTTTGAAGGTATTCAATTCTTCATCTTTACGGACTAAACTAGTAAATGAAATAAGAATTATCCAATGTACACGAAGATTCTGTTCGAAAAATGGAAAGAATGGTTCTGCCAATGGTCCGATTTCAAACCACAACTGCTCAGATTACAAGAACGAATTTGATAAAGAAAGCTATATACCCAGACGACTAAAAGCAAGAAAAGAACAGACCCCCAAATTGGTTAATCCAAAGCCAAAAGATAATGTCTTAACGCCAATGGAACATGGCCCAGGAGAAGAGAAACTGAAAGAAATGATGAATGAAATGGTAACAGGTCAAGAATTAGAGAATTTGCAGAATCTAGAAAATTTTCCCTCTGATGCTGTTGAAGGCGGTGGGCAAACGAAAAGTTCTGTGCATAAAAAGATTGCTATTGACCCAGAAACGACTTCAATTACTCTTTTTCCAGGACAAGGAAGTCAGTTTGTTGGCATGGGTAAAAAACTACTTCATTATCCAGGAGTGCGTGAGATATATGAACATGCTAGTGAAATTCTGAGATATGATTTATTGAAATTATGCCTTCATGGACCTAAATCTGAACTAGATAAAACAGCCCATTGTCAGCCAGCTGTTTTTGTTACTTCAGTTGCAGCAATAGAAAGATTAAAAGAAGAGAACTTTCAGGTATTGATCATGTTCCCATTTCAATTTAAAAAATAGATTACCTCCCCTGATACATATGTGTTATTTAATTTGAACATATAGATTTTTACTTGTATACCAATAGGTGAAAAGATGTTAAAGTACCAATAAACAATTGGTAATCTCAGAGCAATAAACAACATAGTCTAGGTTACTGTAACACATTTATAACACCTAATAGCCTGAGCCAGAAATCAAAGGAGGTAATAAATATTTAATTTGAAGTAGACAGTTGCACAAAACAACTCCAAAGGTAATACTAGCAATTGTAAAGTTTTCATCAACATGATGGAACTACATTTAACATACAATGTTGGTTGTCTAGCTACATGTACATGTTCATATTTGGGAGCAACCATTTGATTTTTATTTGCAGGGGGGGGGCCAGGATCAAATGTTTGATCCTGCCTACATCTTTTGGGACAATTTTTCAGTTTAAATGAAAATAAAAATTAAGGCATGATAGCAGACCAAAAAAAAATCCAGGACCAAACTTTTGACCAAGTCCTGCATTTTTTTTTTCACACCTAATGTTATCCTGTCTTTTTAGCTCACCTGGACCAAAAGGTCCATGTGAGCTTTTACCATCACTTGGCGTCGTCGTCGTCTGTCGTCGTCGTCTGTTAACAATTTTTCAAACGTTAACTCGTCCGACACCATAAGTCCAATTGCAACCAAACTTCGTACAGTTGTTTATTGGTATATGTGCTACAAAACTATCGTTTGGATTTTTGATTCGTAAAAAAACATGGCCGCCATGGCTAAAAATAGAACATAGGGGTAAATTGCAGTTTTTTGCAAATAACTCAAAAACCATAACAGATATCAAAATTCTGGCAGAGGGTAAAAGTGTTCAGCACCTCAAGATCTACCTGTCCTGAAATTTTGAAGAAGATCCAACGACCCATGTAGGAGTTATTGCCCTTTTTCTGCATTTTTTCCAAATTTTGCACTTATTAAGCTCAATATCTTGGATACTATAAAGGAAATTTGAAAAATTTAAATTTCATATTGTTAGGCACACAAAGATCTACAAAATTTGTAACAGGATCGAAGTTGTAGGTTCGTTCCTTTTAGGAGTTATTCCCCTTAGATTGTCAAAATTGACCATTTTTGCAGTCTTTATTCATTGTAATAAAATCGTTAACTCCTCTTACACCATAAGTTTAATTGCAACCAAACTTAGTGTAGTTGTTCCTTGGCATGAGTGCTACTAAACTATCGTTTGGATTTTTGATTTGTAAAAAAAACATGGCTGCCATGGCTAAAAATAGAACATAGGGGTAAATTGCAGTTTTTTGCAAATAACTCAAAAATGGTGACAGATATCAAAATTCTGATGGGAAGCTAAAGTGTTCAACACCTCAAGATCTACCTGCTTTGAAATTTTGAAGAAGATGTAACCACCCATGTAGGAGTTATTGCCCTTTTTCTTGATTTGTTTTTAAAATTTGTACTTATTAAGTTGTATGATCATTCCTTTTAGGAGTTATTCCCCTTAGAACATCAAAATTGACCATTTTCACAGCATTTCCCTTAGTTTGCAAAATGTTTAAATGAGCCCTTTAGGAGTTAAAGTTTTGTCCCTTAAATGTCAAAATAACTGTTTATGCCTTATAGATGACCCTTTAAATGTCAAAAATAGCGTTTTCTCTTGTTTTTGCCCTATAGAATGAAAACTATTGTCGATAGAGAAAAGCTGTTGTTTGCTTAAACAATCAGCTCATTGAGCTCTACAAAAGTCTGAATTGGGTCGAAGTTGTCAGATGATCCATTATAGGGGTAATAGCTCATGAAAGACTCCCTTAAAGCTTAAGGATCAGGTGAGCGATTCAGGCTCCTGGGAGCCTCTTGTTATTTTGCCAAAATCATGGTCCTGGTCTTTTTATTTCATATTTGACACAAGCCCTCCCCCCAAGCATTGATGATTCAGAAAGAATCTGCAATAAGAGAAATTTCTTAAAAATACCAAGAGTAATTCATGTGAACTATGTTGTATATAGTAAAAATATTAGAGTTACTCCCCTTGGAACACACAATCTATTGATACTAGTTAAGAGATTGTAATTCTTTGTTATGTCTATGCTTTTATTTATAGCTTTATTAATGAAATGCACATTTATACCCCGATGGGTTGAAGGCATATAGACAACGGTTTACTCCCACATAGTCAACCAACATTTCGAAATTTCAATTCCCATCTAGCCAACATTAAAAAAATTTTAATTCCCACCCAGCCAACATTGATAAAAAGTCAATTCCCACTTGGCCAACACCTGTAATTTATCTAATTAACCTGTCATATTATTATTAATATTCAAATATAAATTATAAAAATTCAACAGTTCTGTTATAATATACATTGAGTTTAGAAATATGAATTTAAAAGGAAAAAAACCCTCAAAGTTACAAAAAAAATAACAGGATTAATTTTAGTATCAAATTATTTAATAAGCAAGATCTTGAAATGTCACTTTTTACGCTTAATTTGACACACTAGTTTGATCTCAAGAGATCAGTGTCTCACTACGCAGATTCGGCATCTCACTTGCTACATGTACACTTACATTGTAGACTTAAATAACTTACATTTTGACTATCACATATTTTATAGGTTAAGTGAACGTATGATGGGTTATAATATTATTGTCTTTGAATATCTTTTTTTTTTTAAATATTCAGTGATAAAGTTTTAATATATTCTATTTATTTATTCTTTTTCAAATATTTATATATCTTCTTAAATAAGTCTGTTAATTTGAGTTTTATTATGGGAAACATCTGTGATAAATTCATTTGCATTCTTTGATAAGAGTTGAAATATTTGTTAGTATTACTACTGGACCGACTTCAACCTAACTTTGCAGAATTGTTCTTTAGGGCATCTGGAAAATTTCTATCGTTTAAAATTTTTGAAATGTCGAAAAACATGGCTGTCGTTACTATAAATAGAACATAGGGGTAAATTGCTGTTTTTTGCTAATAACTCAAAAACCGTTACAGATATCGAAAATCTGACATGGGGTAAAATTGATCAGCATGACAAGATCTACCTACCCTGAAATTTTGAAGGAAATTCCAAAACCCATTTAGGAGTTATTGCCCTTTTTTCACATTTTTGGCTTTTTTTTATGTTATTATTTCAAAAATCTTCTTCTCTGAAACTACTATTCAAAATCATATGAAACTTGGTAAGATTGTTACTTAGGGTACTCTGCATAGAACTGTTTTGGGGATTTTTGATTCGTCGAAAAACATGGCCGCTGTTACTAAAAATAGAACATAGGGGTAAATTGCTGTTTTTTGCTAATAACTCAAAAACCGTTACAGATATCGAAAATCTGACAGGGGTAAATTTGATCAGCATGACAAGATCTACCTACCCTGAAATTTTGAAGGAAATTCCAAAACCCATTTAGGAGTTATTGTCCTTTTTTCGTCAAATTTTCATAATTTAACATTTTTCGTCATTTATCTCCTAAACTATTTGAGATAGAAGTGAAATGTAAATTTGAAAAATGTTTGCCATGTTGAGATCTACATACCCTGAAATTTTAAAGGAAATCCCAAAACCCATTTAGGAGTTATTGCCCTTTTTTGTCAAATTTTTAAAATTTTAACATTTTTGCATTTATCTCCAAAACTATTTGAGATAGAAGTGAAATGTAAATTGAAAAATGTTTGCCATGTTGAGATCTACCTACCCTGAAATTTTGAAGGGAATCCCAAATTCTATTTAGGAGTTATTGGTTTGTGTAATTTGAGGTCGGGTTCTGTTACATTTATTTAAGGTTCACCCTTATTCCTGGTCAATTTTGTCAACTTCTGCCAGGACTACCACCATCAGGGAACATATTTTAACATTAAACCTTATGAAAAATAAATCTTCAACAAATTTTCCCTGAACAATTGAACCAATTGCAACAAACTTGGTCAAATAGTTGATTAATTGTCCAATGAAAACCAGACTCCAGGTGAGCGATACAGGCTCTGGTGAGCCTCTTGTGTTTATTTCTTTCATATTTTTATTTAATCTTTAAATAATTTTATCAATTTTGAATTTTTTGAAATAATTTTTCTTTCAATTTTATTTAAGTATAACTTATAATGTATTTTATTGTCCTCTTATCATGTCTAGCTCTATATACATGTATGTATATTTATTATTATTTATCAATCAGTATAATATTGTAAATATTTTGTAGAGTTTTAATACCTTTTGAACAGTACTTCAAAGATTTTTCATAACCAATAACTAGTTAATTACTAAATAAACACACTACAATTCCCACATAGCCAATGCACAATATATCTTACCTGTATATATACAAAAATATGAAATGTTGGCTAAGTGTGAGGACACCTAGACAACAAACACAAACAATAAAATAAAAACAATAGACAATAATTTAACTATAATTATGCATGTGTAGAGTCCACCCTCCTCAGTTATATAGACTTTTTTTAATGAATGGCACTGTATACTGCAAATTTTGTGGTAATTACAGAATTAATTTTAATCTATTAGTACTTCCATCATATTCATCAAATTCAGTGCAGACACTTGCTATGCTTTCATTTAGTTGTACATCGCAAAGTATGGTACTTTGAACATGTAAAGGAAAAATGATATTCGTCTTCAACTACATTTAAATGACAAAGTTTACATAACCTATCTTCTCTTTTAATTTTCTATGTCTTCCTCTTTTAACTTGAAGAAAATGGTCAGACACACACATTTTACATATAAGTTTTCTATTTTCAAAATCGTTATTAAGAATATACATGTGTAGTTATTGATTTCATAGTTTGTCTTCATTTTAGTATATATAATATAGAAAGATTTAACTGCTGTCTGTAGTTGATTTTAGTTTTTCAAAAAAAATATTTTCATATTTCTTTTAGTTTTTCTCTAATTTCTTTATTTAAAGAGGTATTTTTGTGAGCAATATGGACATCTTGTATTTCAAATAGATCTATATCATCAAATTTGCATATGTTTTTAACATATGAGAACCATGAATATGTGCCAGCTGAGTGCAGATTTAGAAAAAGAAAATGCATTATCAGGGCTAGAAATTCTAGCTTAATATTTTAGTGATTGTAATTTAATAAAAAAATCTATTGGATATTGAGCTAGTTCTGCTCTTGCAGCTATGTTCACCGATTGTTTGCTCAAGCCCAATACACATTTACAAAATCTTAGGTTTTTTTTTCAGCTTGGCTTTTATCATTGAAACTTAACATATCAAATTTGTTTGAGCCACTGTATTGTGCTTGAATAAATGCATTTGACAATATCTTGACTAATGTTCACAATTGAGCTTTCTTTAATAAAATATTAATAAATGGTTTTTGTTGCATATTAAATGTAAGCAAATAGAGGAATATACTATTATCATATAGCCTTTCTACTTAAAATAATGAAACTTTATTAATAAGTACACGAAAACATTTTTCTTATTGTTTCCAGTGTAAATATTCATAAGTATTCTAAAAAATTTGAATCATCGTTGCTAAAATGGTGAAAAATGATTACAAAATATTGCCAAGTTCTTTATTTCTGTGATCAAAGTTTGAAGTTGCTAAGAAGACTCACTAGACTGAAATTTCCTTAGGCTCCTCTATACTGTTACATTGTACCTTATTAAAGTCAGATGTTGTTCTGGAGTTTATGATGATGTCAGCTTGTCCATAGAAATTCAAATATGCAGGAAAGATCACAAAATTGGCAATTTTCGGGTAAATTAAAAAACGTGCCAACTTCAATGTGCTCAATATATCTTGTTAAAATCTGAAACATACTTTGTTATGATAAGTATCTTTTAATGGTCAACTGCTAATTAATGCTAAACATATAGTTTCAACTCCTATTTTGTGTTTTAATTTAATGAAGTTTACCCTTGACTTAATAAAAACCGTCATACATGTACCGATATCCGATTATGTGTATTTGCATTGGCAGTACTTCTTTTTATTTACAAATAACTAGTATCTGGCATCTTTGAATTGAAGAATTGAATAGTGAGGACTAATCCTGTTTGACATTTTGTTGATTAATCAGGAACCTGGTATTTAAATAAAGATGTATTTTAAATTTTAGGGTATAGAGAGTACAATAGCAAGTGCCGGATTTAGTGTAGGTGAATATGCCGCCATGGTTTTTGCAGAAATGATGTCCTTTGAAGATGGTAGGTTTAAACATATATATATATATGTACCGTATTTTTTGCAGTAAACGTCCCACTGCTGCTTAAGTTGCAGTGCCCTTTTTCTTGCTTTTTTATATTTTTGTCCATGTATATATGAAAAAGAAAATTGACATGTTGTGTATTTTTTCGTATGTTCATATTTTCTACAATGTATGACTTAACTTGCTTGTACATGTAATTTCTGCCAACTGCAGACCTGTTGGTTTTTTCAGCTGTTCAAAATATCACCTATCTTTTGGAAATGATTTACATGCTAGTTTATCAAATGTGTAAATTTTGCCAAAAAAAGTGATTTTCAAACTATAAAAACAAAACAAAAAATGGAAAATTTCATCTACATGTAGTTTCCATAGTAGTTTTTATTTAATGTCAAAATCTTAGATTACACTGCAGGTGAATGTAGTGATTTTCAACTAAACGATTTACATTTCTAAATATTCAAGAATAAATTAACCAAACACATGTGTGACCAGGCAACAACTTAAACTCTCTGATTACCATGATGTAAATATGTTAAATGATTAAAGAAACCACAAATGAAATCCATCAGATGTGATGCCCTGTGTTTTTTACCTGGAATTTACAGTAGGGGTTTGTGAGAAAGTCCGTGTAACACATGTAACATAAAGGGCTGCAAATAAAGTTTCATCAAAATCCTTCTTTTACCTCTTTTTAGATGTGGAATTCTTTTATAAACAAAACTTTGGAGTCAGATTTTTTTTTAAATCTGTGTATATACTGTGCAATTGCAGTATCATTCTATTTTGGATTATTGTTTTTGGTTTTCAACATTTTAGGCCCTGAGCACGACTGATGAGTTGTAATTTGACGAAATGTGCACATCTTGTGCATTAAAATTGGTATCAAAGAATTTATCAAATGAGATGGAATAGCATAGAGTAGGAAAGTGTATTTTATTATCAGAATAAAGAATGCTTGAAGAAGTTTTGATATAGAAAATTTCACATAGCAAAAGGCTGTTTGTACAGTAAGTTGGTACAATTTCATAAAGTGGGTATACAGAATAGTTCTCCAGTCAGCAAGTGTCAGTCATTTTGACCTCCAATATTATGCCTTATTGACAGGGTAATTTGATAATAAAAAACTTTATGAACAGTAACTATATCATAAAATGATGGATGTAGCAAAACTTTTGTCCTGGAAAACTTTGTTATAAAAGAAGTATTTAAATTTCAGCATTGAATGTAGTTAAAATAAGAGCTCAGGAGATGCAGAAAGCTTCAGAAGTGACACCTAGTGGCATGATGACTATCTTCTGCTTTCATGGAACAAAATTGAACTTGGCAATCCAGGCAGCTAAAGAACACTGCAAATCAAATCATAATATACATGATCCTGTATGTGATGTGGCTAACTACCTGTTTCCAGAGGTAAAAGTTTTAGCTGGCCATGAAGAGGTAAAACAATTATTGATAGTTTATTCTATGATCACATTTTTATGCCCCCAGCAACAAAGTTTGGTAGGGTATATAGGTTTCAGTCTGTCTGTTGTATGTCTGTCCGAAATAACGTCTGCAACTTCTCCTACATTACTTACATGATTCTGATGAGACTAAATGGAGTATTAGATCACTATATGGAGATGTGCAAATTGTCATGAATTTCTGTTTGGACAAGAAATGTAAAAGATATGGCTGTTTGGTTTCGTTCCATATGTTGTCTGCAACTCCTCCTATATTACTTGCATCATTTTCATGAAACTTTATGGAGTGTTAGATCACATTATGGAGATGCATATTATCAGGATTTTCTGTTTGGGGGAGCAATTTGAAAAATATGATGATTTGAACTTTGTGTAGGCTTCAAAACAGACATGTAGCTGCGAGGAGTATTAGTCCCTTTCAGGACAGTTCTAGTTTGTTATTGCTACAATCAATTTTGTCTTACAGAAAATTAAAATTGCCTCCAAGATACATTGTATCAGTCTTCTGAACAAACTTATATTTGTCAGATGAGCTGTGAACCCCAAAATGTTCCTTTAGACTGACTGTCAATGATCTGTCAGCAGGAAAGTTTTTGGCAGGGGAAAAAATAAAGATTTAATCATTTGCAGTGATAGACATCGACAAGTTCATTCATATATATGTATTATATTTTGTTTGTTTGTCATCAATCAAATGAATTTTGAATTGTACTTTTTTATACAACTGCAAAAAATTGTGGTCGTATTATGGTATGAGCCTGTCATCGACGGCATCCGTAGACAGTTAGGTTTCCACTCATTTACTTTTGTTCTATTGAAGGTATCTTTATAACATTTTACCACTGTGGTCCCCGATATTAAATACAGTTTGGGATTGATTTGTTTTTTTTATTTTGTTGGGGTCATTAATGTTTTTTTTGTATCATTTTGGAGTTACCGTTTAAGAGATATAAGGAACCAAAAAGGGACACACCTTACATGTAATTTTCGAAACTTTTTATGCACCACCACAAATTTGGCCTGGGCATATAGATTTACCCTTGTCCGTCCGTCCCGATTCTGGTTCAGTTTTGCGTTTAGCTCCATTTCTCAGAAACCTATAGTAATATATCAATGATATTTCACCACTAGAGTCCTCTTGTATAGTACAACACAGTTCAGCAACACATGGGTTGCTATGACCTACATTTCATGCTTCAGTGACTTTGGTTAAGTTTTGCGTTTAGGCTCATTTCTTTGGAACGAAGAATAGTGTATCAATGAAACTTCATCAGTGGATGTGCCTTGGGTAGTACTGAGCAGTCATACAATAATTGGGTCATTATGACCTACTTTTATGCTTGAGCGACTCTGGTTAAGTTTTACGTTTAGATTAATTTCTTTGGAACTAGGAATAGTGTATCAATGAAACTTCATCAGTGGATGTGCCTTTGGAAGTACTGAGCAGTCATACAATAATTGGGTCAATATGACCTACATTTTATGCTTGAGTGACTATGGTTAAGTTTTGCATTTAGGTTTATTTCTTTGGAACTAAGCATAGTGTATCAATGAAACTTCATCAGTGGATGTGCCTTTGGTAGTACTGAGCAGTCATACAATAATTGGGTCAATATGACCTACATTTTATGCTTGAGCAACTCTGGTTAAGTTTTGCATTAAGGTTTATTTCTTTGGAACTAAGCATAGTGTATCAATGAAACTTCATCAGTGGATGTGCCTTTGGTAGTACTGAGCAGTCATACAATAATTGGGTCAATTTTACCTACATTTTATGCTTGAGCAACTCTGGTTAAGTTTTGCATTAAGGTTTATTTCTTTGGAACTAAGCATAGTGTATCAATGAAACTTCATCAGTGGATATGCCTTGGATAGTACTGAGCATTCAACATGATGACCTACATTTTAGGCGGGGAATTTCTAGTTTATTTCTTATCTGATTTTGATGGGGGTTTTTTAAATGGTCATAAATAATACAATTAAAGTTACTCAAAGCATTTTTGTGTTATTTTTGTTGTTGCAGAGATAATTGGGATAAAAGAGGTCAAAATTAGCCCTTTTGTAGAATGCCTTAAATTTTTATTTTTCATCCAATTTTGATGGGATTTTTTCTTTTAATCCATCTTGTTGAGTGTTTCCAGTGATATGCCCACGTATTTCTATCTTTTACAGTTTTTGGATAGAAGGGGCTAAAAGGGCCAAAAAAAGCAATGTGCCTTGATATGTAAATATTTTTATTTTTCATCCAATTTTAATGGGGATTTTTTTCTTTTTACCTTGGTCTTTCATTTAATAGTATATATGCCAACAATTTTCTATTTTATATTTTATTGTTTTTGAAATACAAGGGGTCAAAGTTCGCTATTTTGGAGGAAACATAAAATTTATATTTTTCATCCAATTTCATTGGAGATTTTTTTCTTTTAATTCATCTTGATGAGTAATTTCAGTGGTTTGTCAACAAACCTTGAGTATCTTTTACATTCTTGAGATACATTGGGTTAAAGATGCCAAAAAAAACCATGTTGCAGTCATATCATGCTGCACTTAGCCAATCCCTTTATTCTTTTTCTTGGTTTAAAATGTGATAGACAGATCAATACATGTATTTTTTCATATCAGCAGTCAGTCCCTTGAGACTGATACCATATTTTGGGGATTTCATTAGAGCTGATATGAAAATCAACTTTAATATGAAAGAAAGGATATGGTGGATTAAGTTTTGATTGATTGGTTGGGTTCATTTAGGTTTTACAACACTTTCAGCAAAATTGGCTACACTTTTAATTAGTGGAGGAAGGCACACTGCAGCTGGCAAACCTTGTCAATAAGGATCAGAGTCGAATGCCACATATGAACTCATAAACTCTGTGTTCAAGACTTGACAGACTACGGTAATGATTGTTAGTAGTCATGACAAACTACTGTAAATTCAGAAATTATTGCGAAAAATGCGACAGGGTTGTAATCACAATAATTTAAACTCCCATTTTGAAATTTTTTATATGAATTATGCAGGATTTTTTTAAATATCGCAAAAATTAAAATCGCATTTTGGTCTAAAATGACAAAATCGCAATAATAAATGCACGCAATAATTTCTGAATTTACAGTATCTAGAATGTTCAGACACGTCTGCCTGTTTCAGTTTTGAAGCAGAATAATTACTTATACTGAACAAAACCATAAGCAAAGGAATTATAACATTTTTATTAATTGAGTATGCTAGCTGCTATCCTCTTAGCTTCAAAGGAAAATAAGAGCATCTTATTCTCTTACAGGCATTAGAGTTCATAGCAAGACACTACAAAGACTTTGGAATACGCTCTATAAAAAGACTTCCTGTTAGTGGTGCTTTTCATACGATTCTGATGAAATCGGCTTCAAAGCCTGTTAGGGATGCTTTGAAAAAAATAGAAATTAATCAACCAAAATTCCCAGTGTATTCAAATGTAACATTCAAAAGAATGAGAATTAACGAGGCTTTTTATAAAAATTTGATGAATCAAATTATTAAACCAGTAAAATGGGAACAGATTCTATCGAAGCTGTACAAACGTGACAAAGATGCAAAGTTTCCCTATACATATGAATGTGGACCAGGAAGACAGCTAGGTATATTTTTAGAAAAAATAAATTTGAAAGCATACCAGAATTACAGGAATATACAAGTTTGATTTGCCTGATTGTTATGATTATGATTTAAATAGATTTTTAATAATGGTTCTTGTTTGATATATACATGTGACCAACAAGTACAGTAATTGTGATATTATCCAGTTTTGAATCTCACTACTTTATTTAAAAAAAAAACTACTATCTCTGACATGATTTTTCATTCCCCATTTTGAATTAATTTCTCTTTTCCTGATATTCATGTTATTGCTGATTTATTCTGTGGGGTTTTATATGTACCATTTTGTTCCCTTTGCTTTGGACGTGGTTCGTAACAGTGTTGCCAATTTTAAAGAATGAATTCACCAATAATTTTGATATCAAATTTATAGTCATATGTATTTGGGTTAAGGACCTTATAATTGACCTGTAGAAGTAAGAAAGAAAGGTCAAGAGTCAAGGTCATTGAAAAAGTCCATAGCAACTGCTGAAAAAGTCCCTAACAACCATATATATTTGAGTTCAGGACCCTTCAATTTACCAGTTCAAGTCAAAATGGAAGGTCAAGAGTCAATGCCATTGAAAAAGTCCATAGCAACCGATGAAAAGTCCATAGCAACCATATCTATTTGGATTCAGGATTCTATATTTTAGCTGTACATATTAAATTAAGGAGAAAATTGGGACTTTATACATTTATTAGCAAAAATAATCATTGATGCGAGATCTACACAAAAGATAACAGGTCAGCGATTCAGGCTCTAGGAGCATCTTGTTTTTTAAACATTGCCTTTAAGCAAGTAGATTTATAGATGCTAACACATAAAGGATGTACCATAACCATAGATGTACCACATGCAACTGCGTCCAATGTTTAATCATGGGGTGTTGTTTGAGTGCAACAGGAGACACAGATTTGAAATTGACAGGCAGGTGGGCATGTGTTTGAACACTGAACACTATACATGCATATTGGAAGGCTTGCCAAATTCTGATGGTACTGGTCTTTTCTGCATGTTTATTTCCTGTAATACTTTGTTGTTTAAGATAAGATTTTCATATGACCACGTTTGTATTATGGCCTGAGCCTGTAGTCATTGCATCATCGGCGTCCATAGATAGTTAGGTTTCTGTTCGTTTACATTGGTTGCTCCCTAACACATTTGAAAGTGTGTCTGTGTAACACAACTAACATAGTGTATTGGAGAAGAAATTGAGATTTTATTCGAGTACGAACATTTGACCAAAATTCAGGAGAATTAAAAGCCATCGTACAGCAGTTCCATGTGTTGTGTAAAAGTTCATATGTTATAAGTTCGAGGGTAATATAGAAACGGACCAGAGTTCTATATAACATTATAAAAACAGTTAAATAATCAGGAAGAGTTCACATCTCTCCTCGCCACCGTCCGAGTCTGTCTCTTTAATGTTCAACCCACAGTCTTTTATATCCCTAAGATGACAAGTCAGCATCAGATGTCAGGTACATATAATCTTAGATAACATTGCAGATAACAGTAAGAAGATAGTAAATTATCATAAGTTTCTATTCAATGTCTATATATTGATCATTTATCTATCAGAATTTAGCCATATCAATTAACAACAGCTGGCAGCACAAAAGGAACTACTAATGTGTGCAGAAAAATGTGAACAAACATTATCTCCCCCCCCTCTTAAGGACCCATGCCCCATGTAAAAGTAAGTAACTGTTATTGTAAGAAATGGGCATTAATACATTTGTAGGTATAATTCAGATATTTGTAGCCGTTTACTGACTACTGTGGTTTTATCTGATTTTATCTGGTTCTCTTTCTAAAATCTCGAATACTTTAAATGGGGAACCTGATCACTTCCTGTTTACATTTGAACATCAGAAATTCTGCCACCTTTTGTTTATTGATATTGCTACAGAATTAGTGGACTGTGATCTGGGTAAGCATTATACAGATAATAAAGTTTCTGATGACAGATGTAAACCACTAAAGTCATGACAAACACAGTCTTATGAAACATCAAAGTTTTATAAAGTAACTTTGTTACACCTGTGACTGAACATGCTGAAGAGGGGAAAACTAAATGTACATATATTCATAGACCTAATCTTGTAGAAACCTATTACTACAATAAGAACCTCAGAAAAACGTAATTAATATAATATTTTCATGAAAAATGTTCTTTATATATAACAACAAAAAGTATAGATTACGATGACTTATCCGTTTAATATTGCAGGAAAGACATTTATAGTACTGAAACCTATATATATATACTCTGGAAAAATTTTGAAAAGGGCCAAACAAAACAATATTCACTCAAAAGTTTTGTTCCTACAGGGCCTGTGGGTTTTTTATGCCCTGTCCACAGGGCATGTAGATCAACTCTTGTCCGTGTGCTCGAGTGCTTTAATTTTTGTTTATAAAAATTTCGGTCCATATGTCAGAAACTGGATTTAATACTGTGAATTCATTATTTCTCATGGGATACCAATTAATATAGGAAGGATAAAATATGAAACTTTCACATATTTAAAGTAATTCTCAAAAAGATTTCCTGTAATAAATAATGGTTTCAGAGTGTACTTTACTAAACTAAGTAAAATTAGGGAGTCATGCTGGTGGAGGTTTCTAACTAAACCATTTGCACAAAATTTTGAGACGAGTCTGTTAAAGGACGATTCTATCAAAACCGCTTATAAATTTCAAAGTAGATTTTATTATTTTACTTTACTTTTTCTTAGTGGCTCATATTCCGGACCCTTAGAAAATATCTAAAAGAGAACCACCTGAGAACAATTCAATCAATAGAATAGAGAATGGAAACGGGGAATATGTCAAAGAGACAACAACCCGACCAAAGAGCAGAAAACGGCTCAAGGCTACCCATGGGTCTTCAACGCAGCGAGAAAATCTTGCACCCGGAGGCGGGCTTCAGCTGGCCCCAAAACGAAAATGTATTCTAGTTCAGCAAAATGGACGGCACACTAAAACTTCGAAACATAAAAATGAACCAAAATTTAAAAAACTAACAAGACTAACAAAGGCTAGAGGTTCCTGACTTGGGACAGGCGCAAATCGGCGGGGTTAAACATGTTTTGTGAGATCCCAACCCTCCCCCTATACCTCTAACCAATGTGGAATAAACAAACACACAGTGATACACACAGTAAAACTCAGTTCAAAAGTTGTCCGAGTCCGATGTTAAAAAGGGTAACAGAAAAAACTAAGCAAAATGACAATGATCAATGTATATTAACAAAGGACTACTTGCAGTTACTGATAAGCCAGCTACAGACCTCAATTAAACTGATCGAAAAATTATGTTTATATCGTATAGAAAATCAGCCACAATCCCTCCCGTTAGGTCTTTAGTACCATGCCATCTTAATTTACACGAAAAGAACATAACCCGTATCATGCCAACAACTGGTTTTAGAACAAATGTGTTTATTTTCGATGCAAAGATCCTATGAGTGAATCAATATTAATTGGAAAAAAATGCCATCTTTAATGACGTGACAACAGTATCGTAACTATATGCCTTGTTGATAAGTCTGTTTAAAGGTTTGATAAGCTTTTCAGGTGAATGACGACATTTTTGTGCTTTGTATAGAATATTACTATAAAAGATGGGATCGAAATACCTCAACATATAAGATGTTTGCACGTTGATTTATATTTACGAATGAGGTCCTTGTACCTAATTAGCATAAGTGCTAGTTTTAAATGTAGTAATGAAAAAAATCAAGTATTGTCCCGAGTCATCTAATGCTCTCGGAGGAAGATTGTTTTAGTAAAAGCATACCAGTTGGTGGTCATATCTCAAATACAATCATTTCGACCTTGAGTGATCTAATGGTCTCGGAGGAAGATTGTTTTAGGAAAAGTATATGCCACCATCGAGCAAGCATACCAGTTGGTGTTCATAGCTCAGATACAATCATTTTCGACCTTGAGTGATCTTATTGTCTCGGAGGAAGATTGTTTTAGGAAAAGTATATGCCACCATCGAGCAGCATACCAGTTGGTGGTCATAGCTCAGATACAATCATTTTCGACCTTGAGTGATCTAATGGTCTCGGAGGAAGATTGTTTTAGGAAAAGTATATGCCACCATCGAGCAAGCATACCAGTTGGTGGTCATAGCTCAAAAAACAATCAATTTCGACCTATTGAGCTAAAATAGAATGAAAAAACAAAACACCAATCTAATACTTCCGTTGTCATAAAATCTCCTTTCTGACTGTTTTAATAACATGAATAATTAAAGTGATTCACTCAGCTCAAAAGGATTCGTTGTGATTCTACTGTAACTTGTTCGTCGTTTACTGCATAAAAACACTGCTGCTAGTACATGTACAGCTACAGCCAATATAACTACAACAACGATCAAACCGATGTTAAGAGATGTTAAACTACTTTCTCCTGAAAAAAAAATATTCAAAATGTGAAAAAAGTATTTAAGGTTCAGCATGCCTAATTCTTCTGACGCATAGAATTTTTAATACATTGTGAAACAGAAATGCAAATAAAAATATGATAAGATGTTCCGCTGCTTGTTCTCTTATTTTAATTATAAAAAGAAAAAACAGGTTTACGTAAACAGTAATGTATTCCGCCAGATAAAATATAGGATATTCTATTTTCAATCATGGCTAATGTCTTCCTGCGGGTTTTACGTCGTTTTGTACACATTTGGCTATTTCGCGGCTGACAGATTTTATTGGTGGAGGAAGCCGGAGTGCCCAGAAAGAACCACGGACCTTCGGTAGGAAAATTGGCAGTCCTTGTCAATTAAGATCGGAGTCGAACACCCAGGCACAGGTGCGAATCGAACTCACAACCTCATGTTGACAGCCTAGTGATCATTCGTAGTCATGACAAACTACCATGACAATTCTGCCACCGAGGACCCCGTCCTGATATATATGTATTTTTTGTTACTAGAGAATAACCAATCTTCCATCCATATATCCATGTCTTTAAAATAGACTTTCTTAGTTATATAATAACTAGATACAGTATAGCATCAATGCACTCATGGTCGTATGCAGACTTCAATAACTCGCATTAAATGATATTTGAAAGTTTAAAACACACATACCAGCTTTGGACTTATTTTCATTTGAGTCTAATCTACAACGTTTTGGTTTATAAATTCGGATTTCTACCTTTTCGGCCTACAACAGTGCTGATGGGATATATATACTGACATAAAATATGCTTACACAGTTCATGTAATTTTTTTCAGTAAGTAAATGTCTCTGGTAGCTTGCTCATTCAGTTTTAATTTTCAATCTGTTTCCCAATGCCCAACATATTTTAGTGACAAAACTATGCAAATTGTACAAAATTGAAAACTTTCAAATTATACAAACTGGAAAACTTTTAAAATAGACTCAGATGCTCAAATTCTTGCGTACATGTACGACACGTATTCTATATTACTGGATTAATCTTCATCAGGTTATGCTGGTGTAGTCGTGACCAAAACTTCGGGGAATTACAAAAAAGGAAACAAGACATTTTGTGTGATACAAAGTTGAAACAAACTAGCTCAACAGGTAAACTTTTGCTACTTTAAACAGGATTTCAAAATTTTTTCAACAGATTATATACTTTAATAAGTAAAAACTTGCCCAAAAGAAAGTAGGAGATGTTTTCTCTGGTGTGAATCATACGCAAAGATTTTAATCATGAAATTGTCAGATACTTCAATTTACACGTGTATTTAGGATTGTTCCTCCCCAAACCGGCACCCAAAATACCCGGTCGATTTCTACGTTCTCTAAGCTGGTTATTTAGAGAGATAGTGGTTCAATTTATAATTCTTGATAGATTTTTTTACACAAAAGTCATGTTCATTTGAAAATAATAATTTAACCTGTTATACGTAAAATCCATCATTATTATAGTCGATATTTTTGAACATACGAAAGCTCGATCTGATTGCAGATCTTATTCTGGAAAAGCTAAACTAGAGGGAAAAGAGTAACGTACTTTGTGTTATTTACTCTGTTACGGCCGAAATCACCTTTTAAATTGTAGCCAACAAAAGACACAAATCAATAATAAAATTTAACAAGATTTATTATATATACAAAGTTTACAAAATAATATTACACAAAATAAAATGTCAACTTAACTGTTCAAAATCCTGTTTTTTCTTGATCCGGAATTCTGGTCACTGTTGCCTGAATCCAAACGGAATATTATATCCAATCAGTCACAATCTAGTATGATGTAACGAAAATAAAAGTCTGTGAAGTACGATGTGTGAAACGTAAATAAATCCAACAGCTGAGAACACAAGAATGTCTATCTGGTCCGATAAATGATGTTCTGAAAGTCTAACTTTCTTGTCCGTATATATACTGTAGAACGGAAACTTCTGGAATACGGTAGAAGTTCGAATCACACCATAATTATTACGTAAGTCAAATAGAAAGTTCTAGTCATTCCACCAGTATCCATTATTGTTCCAGTGATTTCTAAACTGCGCAGTTATAACATTATTTGGTAAACAACTATAAATATTATGTAAACATATTATACATGTTATAAGGCTACGCAAAACAAATCAGGCCAAGATAAATAATATAATAATTACAATACCATATCAAAATAAATATAATAATACAATATCATAACACCTCCCCCCTTAAAAGAAGTTTGAGTGTAACGAGAACTTCATGAACAATATATACAAAAATATATAGTATGTATACAGTGTTTTAATAAGATCTAGATAAAGCATCTGCTATTACATTATCTTTACCTTTAATATGTTTTACAATAATATCATATTCCTGTAACAATAAACTCCACCTAGTCAACCTCTGGTTCTTGTTTCTCATTTTATGTATGAAGGTGAGAGGATTATGATCAGTATAAACCAGAATAGGATGCATTGTGGGATTTAAATATACATCAAAATGTTGAAGTGCAGACAACAGTGCAAAACATTCTTTTTCAATAGTGGAATAATTTTTCTGATGTTTATCTAATTTCTTGGAAAAATATGATATAGGTTTCTCAACATTATCATCTGTTTCTTGATATAAAACTGCTCCAACTCCTACATCACTTGCATCAACGGCAAGTTTGAATTGCTTTTTAAAGTCTGGAGTGATAAGAACGGGACTGTTAATTAAAAGTGATTTGCTTTTTTCAAAAGAGTTTTGACAATTATCACTCCAGATGAATTTAGAATCTTTTCGTAAAAGATGAGTCAATGGTTGAACAACAGTAGCAAAATTTGAACAAAATTTTCTGTAAAATCCAATCATGCCTAAATATCTCATAAGTTGTTTTTTATTTGTAGGAGGAGGAAAATTGGTAATTGCATCCACTTTAGCCATAATAGGTTTCACTTGACCTTGGCCAACTGTGTGCCCTAAATAATCAACAGTGGCCTTACAAAATTCACTTTTAGCAAGATTAACAGTCAAATTTGATTGTGACAATCTATCAAAAGTATCATATAAATGTGTTAAATGCTCTTCCCAGCTATCACTACATACAATAAGATCATCGATATAACCATAACAACAGTCTAAATCTTTTATAACATTATTAATCATTCTTTAAAATGTAGCTGGAGCATTTTTCATACCAAACGGCATGACATTATATTGAAATAAGCCGTCTGGTGTGACAAAAGCTGATATTTCACGAGCTCTCGGTGTCAGGGGGACCTGCCAGTAACCTTTTAATAAATCAAATTTGTTTACGAATTTTGATTGTCCAATGTTATCAATGCAATCGTCTATCCTGGGAATCGGATAGGAGTCAGATTTTGAGACTGAGTTTACTTTTCTGAAGTCAGTAACGAAACGAAAGGTTTTATCTGGTTTGGGTACAAGAAGACAAGGAGAGCTCCATTCACTGTTACTCGGCTCAATAATATCATTGTCAAGCATATATCTAATTTATTGTCTCATAACATCAAGTTTAAGTGGATTGAGCCGGTAAGGATGTTGCTTAATTGGAGAAGCATCACCTACATCAACATCATGACAAACAGCAGTGGTTTTGTTTGGCACATCTGGAAAAAGATTTTTAAAAGAAAATACCAAAGTTTTCAATTTTTCTCTGCGATCGAAAGTCAGATGTGCAAGTTTTGAGTCTAAATCTGATAAAATTTCAGAATTTTTCAATCTAAGAGTTTGTTCTATAGTCTTGGAATCAAAAGATGGTTCAATTATATCTGGTTTGTCATGATCGCTCTCCAATTTAACCATGGCTAAAGTGGCAACTGGTTTACTCTCACCTTCATTAGTACGCTCAAAATATGGTTTTAACATATTAATGTGACACACTCTATTTTGTTTACGCCGACCTGGAGTTTTTACAATATAATTCAAATCATTGATTTTACTGTCGATTGTATAAGGACCACAGTATTTAGCCTGTAAAGGATGCCCAGGGATTGGCAAAAATACAAGTACCTTATCACCAGGCTCAAAAACTCTTTCCCTGGCATCTTTATCATACCATATTTTCATCTTATTCTGTACAGTTTTTAAGTTTTTCTGAGCAATTTGACAAGCAGTATACAATTTTTCTTTAAATCTAGATACATAGTCTAGAAGATTCAAGTCATTGTGTTCAGTAAGCCATTTTTCCTTAATCAATTTCAAAGGTCCCCTTACAGTATGACCAAACACTAACTCAAAGGGGCTAAAACCAAGGGATTCCTGAACAGCCTCTCGGACCGCAAAAAGTAGAAAGTGAACACCATCATCCCAGTCCCTGTCAAATTGAAGACAAAAAGTTCTAATCATGTTCTTCAATGTTTGATGAAAACGTTCTAAGGCACCATGAGATTCTGGATGATAAGCACTTGATCTATAGTGAGCAATCCCTAACTGGTAAACGACCTGCTGAAATAAACCTGACATAAAATTTGAACCCTGGTCGGACTGTATAGACTTAGGAAGTCCTACTAATGTGAAAAATTTGATAAGAGCTTTGACAATAGTTGGTGTCTTGATATTCCTTAAGGGAATAGCCTCAGGAAAGCGAGTGGATGTACACATGATCGTTAATAAATAAGCATTTCCAGTCTTGGTCTTTGGTAAAGGTCCAACACAATCAATAAGTACTCGACTGAAAGGTTCTTCAAAGGCTGGAATTGGCAGAAGTGGTGCTGGTGGTATTTTCTGGTTAGGCTTGCCAACAACCTGGCATATATGGCATGATTTGCAGTATTCTGTGACATCATTTCTGGGCCAGTAGAAATGTTGTAATATCTTAAGGCAAGTCTTCCTTATACCTAAATGTCCAGCCAAGGGGGTGTCATGGGCAAGACCAATAATTTCTTGCCTATAGACTTTAGGCACCACCACTTGGTATACCACTCTCCATTCCTCCACTGGGATAGCATCAGGGGGCCTCCACTTCCTCATCAAAATGCCGTCTTGATGGTAGTAACATTCGGCCACTTTGTCTGCTTCTTCTTGGTGTAGAGCCCTCTTGCAGAGCTGAAGAACCTCAGGGTCTTTATTCTGTTCTTCCCTAAATGTTCTTTTGTCTAATGAATGGCTGTTCACGTCTGGCCATGGCATAATTACACGTTTGTTAGTACCAGGTGGTCTTATTATGGCCTTTTCTGAGCTACCGGGACCTTCAATGTCGGCAAAGAAAGTGTCAGAAAGGTCCATATAATCATACTGGCCTTCTTGTAAATCCTCATCTTGTTGTTTTCTTGCCATTGCCCTAGTAACAACACAAGCTGGATACAGTTCAGCATCTTCTTCAGGTGATTTAACATCCACCACCGGTTCACTTGTAACAATTGGTTCAGCAACCACTTTGTTCCTAGCTAGATCATTTCCTAGCAATAATGAAACACCCTCAACAGGGAGAGTAGGACGAACACCCACAACAACTGGTCCAGTAATTAAATCTGACTTCAAATAAATACGATGGAGGGGAACATCTATACAACCTAACTCCACACCTCGTAACAAAACGGAGGCACCAACGGAAGTCTCTTCGGACAAAGGCAACACACCTTCTAACAACAAAGACTGAGAAGCTCCAGTGTCCCGTAAAATCTTGATAGGCTGAGGAGTAGTATTATTAACAATAGAAACAAACCCATCAGACATAAAGGGCTTATAATCCTCCATGTAATCACAAAAACTGGACTTAAAAGCCTGACTCGCAGGACATTCCAACTTATTGGTAACAACGGGTGTCGTACAAGCACTGGACTTGGGCTTATGATCTCTTTCATTCTTCTTCTGGAGTCTAAAACAATCAGCCATCAGGTGACCATTTTTCTTACAATAAGCACAAGTTAGTGACTTCTTCTCAAAAGTATCAAATTTTGGACCAGACATATTATAACTAGACGGACTCTTATTCTGTGCAACAGGCTTACAATCAGTACGCTCAGTGCTTTGATTTTTGTAATTTCCGCTAGAAGTATTAAAATTTTGACCTTTGAAAGTTCTTTTATGTGAAATGGTATAATTATCGGAAACAACAGCTGCATCTTGCAATGTCTCAACAGTTTTGTCATCTAAATGTGTTTTTAAGTCTAAATTAACACACTGCTTGAACTCTTCTAATAACATTGTCTTAATTTATCAAAATTTTTATCTATTTTCTTTGACGTAAGCCATTTATCAAATAGATCTTCTTTTTCCCTAGCAAATTCAACATAGGTTTGTGATTCAAACTTTTTATAAGACCTAAATTTCTGTCTATATGCTTCTGGCACTAGCTCATAAGCTTTCAAAACTTCCTGTTTAACAGTGTCATAATCAGAACTTTTTTCTGAAGATAGAGCTGAGTAAATTTCAGCGGCCTTGCCCACAAAAACACTTTGCAGCATTGTAGTCCAATAAGGCTTTGGCCATTTCAAATTTTGAGCAATTTTCTCAAATTGTGGAAAAAATTTATCAACCGTTTTTTCACAAAATTTAGGAACCAAACGTATATTTTTTGCTGCCTCAAATTGTTCTGATTTTGACTTAGTGTTGCTTTCTGCTTTGACCATTTCCATTTTTATTTTCTCCATCTCTATCCTTTCCCTCATTTCAAGTTCTGCCTGTAATTGTTTTAATTTAAATTCATCTTCTTTTTCTAATTGTTTTAATTTAAGTTCATGTTCTAATTCAAGCTGTTTTAATTTGAAAGCATCAACTTTTTCGACCTTGAGGTCAAGAGCCTCTTCACCAAAAATTTCTAAATCAACTAAATTGTCTATTACCAAATTTTTTATAATTTGTTTTCTCATAGGTGTTCTAAAATCTATTTTTAGATGTTTAGCAAGCAACACTAATTCTTCTTTCTTTAATTTATCAAACCCTTCCAGGTCTGGCGTTTTCAAAAATTTACCAGCATCAAATTCCATTTTGTAGAATTTTGTTGGCTAATTCTAATAAAAATACTGAAAAAATTTATTAAGATATTAACGTTATCCCGGACGAGCCCCCAATTTCTGTTACGGCCGAAATCACCTTTTAAATTGTAGCCAACAAAAGACACAAATCAATAATAAAATTTAACAAGATTTATTATATATACAAAGTTTACAAAATAATATTACACAAAATAAAATGTCAACTTAACTGTTCAAAATCCTGTTTTTTCTTGATCCGGAATTCTGGTCACTGTTGCCTGAATCCAAACGGAATATTATATCCAATCAGTCACAATCTAGTATGATGTAACGAAAATAAAAGTCTGTGAAGTACGATGTGTGAAACGTAAATAAATCCAACAGCTGAGAACACAAGAATGTCTATCTGGTCCGATAAATGATGTTCTGAAAGTCTAACTTTCTTGTCCGTATATATACTGTAGAACGGAAACTTCTGGAATACGGTAGAAGTTCGAATCACACCATAATTATTACGTAAGTCAAATAGAAAGTTCTAGTCATTCCACCAGTATCCATTATTGTTTCAGTGATTTCTAAACTGCGCAGTTATAACATTATTTGGTAAACAACTATAAATATTATGTAAACATATTATACATGTTATAAGGCTACGCAAAACAAATCAGGCCAAGATAAATAATATAATAATTACAATACCATATCAAAATAAATATAATAATACAATATCATAACAACTCACCTTCGGTACTGCTACTTTGAATTGACTGAATATTTCTGGACATTGTATTTAGGTAGCTATGGCAAACCGGAAATCCTGATGGAACCGAAAAATTAACATCTGATTGCATCACACTAAATGATTCGTTAAGCATTAACTCCATTCCATTGATCATGTGTGGATCTATGTGGCAATGCATAAACCTGGATTTGTGGCTTGTATGTGTATAACTGTATAACCACCATACGGGACAACTGTGGTATCTTTCCGAACGGGATTTTCCAAATTCACTCCAGGAATATTTTCAACAACATTCCACGAAGTGTTTACCCATTTTGCTTCAGAGCAGTGACTCTCATTATTTCTTCTTGTTTCGCTACATTTTATATCGGCAGTTGGTATAATTGTATTACTATCACTTTGTGTCGTTGGAAATCCCATTTTTATCACTTCATATGTATGACCGTGCATATGTATAGGATGCGAAATGGCCATTCCAGTTCCAAGATTAAGGAGCACCATTGTTACCTCGCTACCATGTTCAAGATTGATAGAATGGATACATGTGCATGTCTTTTCGTCAGAACATCTTGAACAAGAAGTATCCAATTCTCGTGGCTGTGAAATTGCGGAAACAGTTGGCCATACAAATTTGCGACCATTAATGGAAGACTTACCATTGGGAAAACCAAAGTTCAAGAAATGTGTAGTCCTTTTTCCAGTCAGTTTTACCGAGGGGACTCCAAATTTTATATCTGAAATATTTCGATGGGCTGTCAGTTCAGAAACAGGTATGCACTCTGTATTACGTTTATTAGGATAGACTTTGAAAGGACAGTTCAAAACCTTTGTTATTTCTCCTTTATCTGAGTTCGTCGACGCAAGATTATCATGTGTAACATTCAGCAATGCAATCCCAACAGTTTCTTTTAATACAGATAATGTTTTTGACTGCAGAATATGTATGGTTATGTTGTAAACATCTGCTGAGACGAAGCTGAAGTCGATAGTAAAATCATAACGTTCTGCCGGATACACAATTATTTGGTCTACTTCCACTTGATCGACTTCGAATCCATCGGTTTCTGTCACATTTAACTTTAAACCAGGGATTGAAAATAGCATTGCTTCTTTAGATCCAACCCCTATTATGCGAAATTTGTCTCTCGTTTGTGTTTACTGTTAAAACCTCCAATGGTGCCATATTACCATTATATTCTCCTCTTCCGTTAAGCAACACTGACTGAGGCTCCGAATTGTTTAAGCTTTTTGCTTTCAGAAGTTCAACTGGATTATAGAAATGATTATATTCTTGAAGCTGTAAGGTAAACTGCCTGGAATAAGGTATAGGATCTGATTTCCTCAGTACAATAAAAGCACCATATAAACCCATGTCCCGCTGATTTCCAACATGCGAATGATACCAGTACGTTCCTCCGAATGTAGGCCGGAATGTATAGTTAAAGGATTGACCAGGCATTATTGGACACTGCGTGACGAATTCCACGCCATCCATATAAGGCCAACCCAACTGGTCAATTCCATGCCAATGGATAGTCACTCCTTCATGTATCAGTCTGTTATGAACCATTATTGTTATCGCTTGGTTCTGGTATATAACAATTGGTGGCCCCGGCATAGTTCCATTAGCAACAATAAGCTGTCTAGGTGTTTCCCAACCGTCTGCGGTGATAATATTTTCTATAGGTATTTCTGTGGTGGTGTTATCCTCACGTTTATATAATCTCCCATTATTTAAATAAACCGTACCGTCGTCTGGCGAATACATAGTAAATGCATAATTTATCGTCAGGGATGTCTCGCAGTGTGTTTTTTCATTACTACATTTAAAACTAGCGCTTGTGCTGAGCAAACTGAGCAGCGCAACAAGACCGAGAATCCACATCTAAAATAAATAAAAGACCTCTTATAAACAAGTTTCTCTTGGAAAGTTTGAATATTTCAAGTAACTTTAAAATTAACAACGAGAAATTATTGAATAAGTAATTGTTACTGAAGTATTAGAAACATTTTATACCCGATTTCGATATTCACAATATTACCGTCTGACTGTTGCTGAAAACTAAGAATACAGTCACTGTTTAAATAAAATGCAACCATTTTCAAAATGTTTACCCTGTCGCTATTTTGTTTCGTTTAATCTTTTTTTTTGGAAATATGCATTTTAAGCATGAACATTTTTATCACATGTTCAAACACTTACCAGTCAGTTACAGTTATATGTTACTAAAACCGATATTTATTTCAAAGTTTGTCCATGGTTTAAAAAGATCTTAAATTAAATTCGTTTGGTCATTTATCTGTACATCAAACACATATACTAGTATCATGTAATTCATCACTGTCTCTTGAGTTTAAATGAGGCAAGATCAAAATACATCTAACCATTTACTTTTTTAAAATAAAGAATTATCCAATAAAAATAACATCCTTTACTTTTATCTATTTTCTCCTCTTTAACATTTTCATGATTATGGGGGTACATTTGATTAACGAAAAAGTCTGGTTTGATAATACACGTATGTATCAGTGCTAGATAATTAATTTTTGAATGTTTTTAATCGCAAAAAAATATACGTTTCTATCATGGAAAAACGTCTTGAAAGTCTGACGCCAACAACGCATAGCTTTCTGTGCCTAAAGATGGGAGTTCTTTAAAGAGGGGCGCAAATGGGCGGGGGTCCATCAAAAGGTAAACAAGTTTTGATTTTGCACAAAACAGATAACAGTTAATTTAAAATACTAATAACGGATAACAGCAATTTGAATGAAAAAACAGGAAACAGTGTATTAAAAAAAAAAAAAAATAAATAAATAAAAACAGTTAACAACTGAACTGAACATTCATTAAACATAAGCCTTCTTGGAGCGTCTGTAGTTTTTTTCAATGTTGTCTTCTTGCGGTCATGGGCACAATTAAAGGTATGGGGGAGAAACACCACTTGAAACTATACAGGAAAACCAGGAAACGTAAAGAAAAAGTCTTTATCGTAAACAAATAATAGATGATCTTAATAACCTTTATGAAAATAATCCCAATGCTTATTGGTCATTGTTAAAGGATATTTCAGGTACAAATGTAACCCCTTCTATTGATCTATCTGGAAATCAATGGTTTAATTATTTCAAAAAATTAATTTATTAAATCTAATGAAGATAATAAAAATTTAAGAGAAATAAAAGTCTCTAAGTGAACTTGAAAAAAAAATTACAGAATTAGATTTAAAAATATATGATAAAGAAATTAGTAAAGCCATTAGTTCACATAAAACAAACAATCCAGTGGATTTGATTCCATACTAATTGAAATGATAAAATCTGGGCATAGTTTTCGTATAAAATGCATAAATAAATTATTTAATAATATTTTAACATCAGGGAAAATTCCCAAATTATGGGGTACAGGTATTATTGTCTCTATTCAAAAGCGGGAACAAGACGACCCTAGCAACTATATATAGAGAAATAACAGTATCAAGTTGTCTTGGATAATTATTTGCAAAGATTTTAAAAAAATCCTTGAATCCAGAAATATAATCTGCAATGAACAAATTGACTTCTGTGATGGTAGTCGCACAACAGATCATATGTTTGTCCTCAAGACTCTTGTAGATAAATATAAGTCGTCATCCTCTAAGAAATTATTTTGTTGTTTTATAGATTAGTCTGTCAATATAGATTGTCTGCTTTATAAGCTTATGACAAATGGAATAAGTGATATATTTTATAATATAATAATATACACAGCAAAACTGAATTGAGTGTAAGAATAAACAATCTTTTAACAAACCCCTTTATGTCCAATATCGGAGTACGCCAAGGGGATAATTTAAAACCCAATTTATTTAAACTTTTCATTAATGATTTACCGGATATTTTTGACAAATATTGTTCACAACGAAACTTAATTCATTGCATATAAATTGTCTCCTTTATGCTGATGATGTATTAGTTTCAGAAACCGCGGACGGTTTACAAAATTGTTTAGATAAATTAACACCTTATTGAAAAAAATGGGTACTAGAGATTAATATGAACAAAACAAAGTATCTAGTATTTAACAATACTGGAAGATTCGAAAATAAGTTATTTTCATTAAATGGTATGGCCATTGAAAGATTCCGAAAAAATAAATATTTTGGTATTGCATTTAGTATCAATGGGACTTTTTCTAGGCGAAACAAGATCTCTATAATAGAAGATTAAAGGCCATGTTCAAATTTACCCAAAATTTTAATGATAATCGACCTAAATTATAAACTCTTCTTCATGTTTTTGACCATACGGTGAAGCCAGTCCTCCTTTACGGAAGTGAATTATTGGGCATTTCTAACCCTAATTAATTATTAAATGGAAAAGATAATTATTTTAGTAAAATGTGTTAGGATTCACAACTTGAGAAGGTCCATATCAAATTTTGTAAATACTCCCTTGGAGTAAATAAAAGAGCTTCAAATATAGCCGCCTTTATTATTAGAAATTGTAGTTAATATGTTTAAATACTTAATTCATATAACAAATTCTGACAATCGCCTATTTCAGAAGCGTTTATTGAAATTAAAACATTAAAAAGTAGCTGGTACTCTTATACTCAGATTATTAAGAATTTAACCTTAAAAATAAACTTAAATTTAAATCAAATATTAAAATATCTCTTTTAAATAAACTTAAACCAAAGTATAATAAGATATGGAAAAAGGAGGTATTTAATGATTATACAATCAAACATTATGGTACATGTGGTAATAAGCTCAGAACTTATAGAACCTTTAAAGGGAATTATTGTGGATCTTTTGAACATTATCTATCACATGGCAATTTTAAAGAAAGAAATTTATTAACCAAATTAAGAATAAGTTCACACAGATTAGAAATTGATTAAGGCAGATATCAGGGGATTTAGGTTAATGAACGAAAATGTGAACTGTGTAAAAATGATATTCATTTTTTACTGCAATGTCCGAATTTGGAAAACGAAAAAGTGTACATAATAAACGAGAAAGACGATAAATATATTAATTTTAAATATATGGATAATAATTCAAATTCGTGTGAAGACCAATTCGTTGTTAAGAAAATTTGTAATCTTGCTTCACGTTTATATGAAAAAAAATCGAAGATTCTATATAAAGGAAAAACTCAGGTAGAAATACTGCAAATAGAATTTTATAATATTCGTTTTATCTTATGAACATTTTATATCTATTCTTATCATCGGATTTTGATATCATTTTATAAGTTGGCCATAGAGTTTATTAGAAAATAAATAGCTTATAAGAATCATTATAGTATTAGAAATTTATTCATTTTCTCTGGGTCACCGTGCTTAATTGTTCAACTCAACGTTAACACTAATATAAAAGAAAACATCATATGTACACATTTATTATTACTGTTTGTTCATGTTCATTTATTTGTTTAAATTCTGTATTCTGCTCAGTCATGGGCGTCAAATTGGTAGTAATAAAAAATTCTTATTCGTATTCTGGTGATCTCTGATTGAGATCACTGTGTTGGTCTTCTATCCGCATTGTTTCTAGAGATTTAAAAATTGGTAAATAATATGAATTAACAGATAACATAATAAAATTGTAAAAAAAACATTAAACAGTGTACTGACCATTAACAGCTAATTTTTTTAATTTTAGGTCAATTTTTTCATAATAACAGTTAACAACAATGTCAATTTTAAGAAAACAGATAACAGCTAATTAGTCAATAGCTGTTAACAGCAAATATATTTGCAAAATAACAGTTAACAAAAGTCTAAAAATGCCCAAAACACCTTAACAGAAAAGATCTTGCCCCCCTCCCCATCCCCTTTAAAGATTTTCACAATTTATAACAACCATGATGACCCCTTATAAGATATATAAAGATACCCACGTTTTTTACAGTATCAAAAACATAGGGTGCAATTTGAAATACATTTAGAATCAAATATACTGACTTACCATATGATGAAAAAATAAACCACTTTTGTTCGGAAGAGCAATTATGATAATGATAAACCTGCTCGAAAGCCTTTTTGGTTGAAGGTGGGGTTTAAATTATGCATAGTAAGAATTATGTAATGGAATTCACAAGAAAGTACTTCTTGGGAAAATTACCCAACCTTATTTTTCATAGAAAGGTATAGTTAATCATATTTGTTCACTATGCACATACATGTATGATATTAAAAGTGTATATACTCATTGTTTTTTGCAATAATCATCATCATCATCATCATCATCATCATCATTATCATCATTATAGTTATTATAATTAATATTGTATATTATGTTTTTTCATCTTTATAAATTTTAATTTAATGGCACGTTTTTAATATTATAAAAAGTGCATGTATTGTCGAGAGATAAACATTTTGGTTACATGTTTTGTTGTTACCAGAAAATTAAAGCACCATATCTTCTGTAAGAAAGGTCTGGTTTGACCCGAATGTATACATAATGTACATGTAAATAACAATCACTGCAAATAAAAATATTGCCAAAAATAAATTTCAACTGTAATACGATTTGACAGTTTTTGTGAATAAATGTATGATATTTTGAAATATGTACAAGGTATGATGCTTTTCATTTTCAACCATACACATAACATGTTAAAATCAAATACACACCGCCAGTCACTTTTTCCGATTATTTCTTTCACATCAATATCGGATATAAGAATTTAAATAAAAATTTATATTCACCCACATACTAAGTACTTTTACTTATAAAAGTGATTTGAATAGGTGTATAATTTATTAGCATTAAATAAACCGACTTAACGAGAAATTTTTGTTGATATTTTTTTATTTGAATGTAATTTAATACACCTATTTTCGGAAAGCAATTTTCATATATCTGGTACAGGGTTTTTTCATGTATGTTTAAAAATCATATTTTATTTAATAGTACACATATCTCAACAACCACTGAAACCACTGTCATGACTGGTCTGGTCACAAATACTTGCATTGTGAATTAATTGGGAATTGTACACAACTGACGCCGGCTGGAATCTCCTATAACATAAGAAATTTACAATTACGGCTATAGTAAACACATTCTTCAATTCTGCCAAGTTTATAGTAAAAATAATTCAGTTTTTTGTAAACTTTGTTACATTAAACTGAATCTGAAATGTCTGATTTAGGCATGAAAAATAATTGAACTACATTTTCACAAAACACTAAAGAAGTCAATAGATTCACATATCTCTTTATAGGAATAGTTTCCTAATTTCTAATTAGCTCCTGCCTTTTTTTTTTTAACTTTTCCGAAGGTTTATGATTTTTTATAGAAGACCAATCATGACACCAATTTACACAGAAAGATTTTAATCAGCTTGGCATAAATTTGTGGGCACGTCAACATAATAAAGAAATAGTCCAAACCTTTACCACAAAAAGAAAAAAAAAGAAAACCCAATTGAGAATTAAAACGTCTAGTAAAACAAACAACAAAAAGAAAACAAAAAACAAAAAGCCTTACATATGTAAGTATAGGGAGTATAAGCTTGAAAAGAGTCGTCACGTGCATGGCGTGCGTATAATCAGGTAGAGCATAATGCCCTGTAGGACATGACATTGTTTGAAGATATGTAATCCCATTTTTCTTTAAATTTTAGACCATTCTTCTATTTATATATTCAGTATTTCCCTGACCATTATTCTTTTGTTCCTAACAAGCTACGACTGGAATTTGACATAAATCAGCTAGTTATTGTGCTGATTTAGGAGAACAATTAAACATGTCTAGAAAAATGGGAGAACTTTCTTTAAAAAATCAATAGAAGAAAGATTCGTAATTCACGGTCATCAAACTCTTTAGAGAAAATAAAGATGTAAATTAAGATCCCATAGAGAAATAAACAAAAGTATTAAAAAAGTGTAATATATCTATAAACGGATATTGATAAACACATATATAATATTCTGTATCTAAAAAACCTACTTTTGAATAAAGCGACCTTGCTGTTAAATGTACCTACAACAGGTGCCAGCCCAAAAAATATTAATAAGTGGAAGCTAGGTGAATTGCACTTTCCTTTGAACTTTTTAATGCGTGTATCCTGGTGGACAACATCTATTCATATAGTATCACTAGTTCCGCTTTTTAGAATTGATCATTTTGATAAATTCAAATTCAAATGATTTTGACATTATGAAAATATGTATTATGAGATTTGTAGTTAATATATAAAGGGCAATCTTTGAAGTTATTGTTTTTAACTTAACAAGGTTGTTCAGCTATATTTGTTGTGTTAGAGCAGTGGCATTCAGGTGGATTATTAAAATTTAATGAACCGAAATACCACATGGCTAATTTTTGCATCACACTATGTCAATCATCTGACTCTTCGATAAAGGCCTGTTGTAGAGTTTTTGCATGGTGAAATTTCTAGAAATTCAGTGTTAAAGGTCATTTGAGATGAAGCCCGAAATCGCAAAATTTTCTTACATTTTATGCTATTTTAACTATATTATTGATGATAGTCTTATGAAAATTTCATCGTAGTTTAACCACGCAATGTAGAATCATTAAAGAATATTAATATTTGTATATGTCTCATATGGTTCACTAACTTATCCCCCCGTTTGTAGTACGTTAGAAATACCAAATTTCAACTTCATCTCTCCCCCCATCCCCCCCCCAAAAAAAAATATGAGAAAGTTGTACAAAAAAATATTTTTGTGTTGTTGACAAATGAAGTGTATTGACTGATCTTTAGTTCTTTGGATTTCGGCGCTCCGATTTTTGGACTATGTAAATTTGAAGAAAAACAATTTTTTGCTGAAATTTCGCCCCAAATTTTTCATTTTTCTAAAAACTAAAATAAAAATTGTTCGTCCGCTTCTAAAAATTTGTAAAAATTGGGATTTTTGGAATATTTTATTTAAAAAAATGTGTGCCGCACGTAAATTTGATATGCGCCCAAAAACAAAGATCCTAAAGAAACATTTTTGCTCGCTCGCACCTACATGTATTTTTGCCATCCAAGAATCCACAGAACGAAAAATTAATTTGGTGTCGCCGAAAAGGTATAGCGACAGCAACATTACCCAACAATCCACATTTCAATGTGAACACGCAACATCTTGGATATAGCGATTATGAAAATGTACAACAAATATGCTATAAAAAAACCACCACAGTATAGACCTAGAATATTATTGTAACAGATGCGGAGTACTAACAACGCACTCTATACTGTAAAATGGCCAATGTCAAAGAGACACAAGACCTTGATAATTACAGACACAAAGCGAAATCTGACAAAAAAATACACGCAAAGGACGGTCTTTTTTCATTTAAAGCCCACCAACCATGTCAAGGTCAAAGACCCCTGGCAGTTTTTTTCCTGGTCATCATTGTAATTCTCTTCAAGTACCAACTGATGTCAATATGTTTCTACGGTACGTACCACCCTGACAACTACATGTTCAAATGTTTGTACACGGCAAACTTTGTTCAAAGCAGACACAGTTTTTACTACAAACTGAATTCCCTTGTGTAGTTACATACAAGGTATTGTAAAATGTCGGTGGACACTGGACCTTCAAAGCATTTTGTAATCAAAGAGCTGGTACCTTTCATCCATCAAAACTCGCAAGGTGACCTGGAAGTTGGTTTTGCCTCACCATCATGCATCCAAACATACCTGCAAAGAAACCCTAAAAACGTGTTGCTTGAATGATGCCTCGTCTGACCAAGCATGCATCTTATGACAATGTTGACTTCGCTCGTAATTTGTTGAGGTCTTGAGAATAGATCTGAAAGTATATTTTTGGTCATATAGATCTGAAATCAATTCAATTAGAACTTCAATACATGTCTCAAAGTCAGAACTTGCAAGCAAAGACAAGTTGTGGTATTTTTGTGAATTTTTGTTTCCAGGTTTTGAATAGTTTTTTTACCGATATCAAAGAAACAAGATGTTGTATTACAGCCTGTGAAGCATAAGCAGCGGGTAAGATATCTGACAGCAGTGGACCAATAATATTGAAGAGATCGTGGACTGGTATAAAGTGCCTTCCGTCTTTTGTAGATGAAATATTCCCAGTCTGAAATCAGAGCTTCTCATTGTTTTCATGTGCTGGAAAAAATTAACGGAAAATAAAGAAATACCAGTGTCTTACCACTTTATTACGATGCGCCCATTGCCGTTTCCGGATGCCAATTGTTTGTCAGAGAACTTGGCATGCGATACAATTCGAGTGACTGCCTTTTCGTGTGTACTGAACAACTGAGAACAGTTCGTCACAATACCAATAAATTGCAATACCGCTTTACAACTCCAGGATTGTAAAAACATCCTGCTCCAAATAACGCATCGTTTCCAGACAGAGTAAATTTCTGATGATGTCGAAGAGCGTAATTCCGAGAATACTGATCAATCCTTGCTTGTTTTTAGATGAAGAGAGAATGTTTTTCCATTCAGGAATTGACCTTTTTCTCTAACCTGAAACACTCTAGCGACATTATCAACTTTTCTATGTTGTATTATCGTATTATTAAATGGGTATTTTCATATAAATCCTGTATTAAGTCTGAGACAGTTATAGTGAGTCAAGATCATCTGTATTGGCCCGAGTTAACATGAATTAAACAAACAACATATAAACCTAAAATATTATTATAAATGGACAATATACATGTACAATAGAATTACAAAACTATGCCGAGAAGTACCTGGATTAATTAAAAGGTCAAATTATTACGCGTTAGAATTTAATAATAATTTGTAAATTTAATGATAATAGCATCATATAATTTTACCAAACCTTATTATATATATTATTTGCACGCATGTTTCAATCATGGTAGCAACGCTTATTAAATGGTCCTTTATCAGAATTGTATCTTATGACCCGGACCACCATCCAAGTTGGCCGTCACAGGTGAACTTAGTTTAACGTTGAACCCTAAGCGCAATTCACTAAAAATTTTTTTGTATGAAACTTTTGAGCAAATAGGACTCAAATTTGGCAGCTATGATTATTAGATGGTTCTTTTTCAAAAATATATCTGATTAACCCGCCCGCCATCCAACAGAGTCACCAGAGCCGATCATTATTTATCATATTACCTTATGAGAAAATTTTCTTAAAATCTTCCTATCTGAAATCAGTAAGCCAATTGGAACCAAACTTGGTAGGAATGATGCTTTAATAGAATTGTATCCGATGACCCAGACAATAAACGGATCCGAACATAGTTTATCAGAGGATCCTATGGGAAATTCACTTAAAGTTCTACTTGCATGAAATCACTAAGCAGTTGGAACCAGCTGTGCACCAATGATTCTTTATATAGGTGATGCACTTTCAAACTTATATCCCACGACGTTGATCCCCATCCAAAAGAATACCACCACAGTCGAACATAGTATAACCTTGGACACTGAGAAAATCACTTAAATTTCTTCTTGTCTGAAACCAATTAACCAACTTGGCAGCAATGGTCCTTAGACGGTCCTGTTTCAATAATATATCCAGTGACCCTGTCTGCCACCCAAAACGGCCACCAGAATTGAATATAGTTTAACATACGGGAGTATTTACCGAATAAATCCCAACTTGACAGCAATATTCCAGAATGCCAAGCAAAATGGATATAATAAAACAATTTATTCTTCTTGAAGTAATAAAATTATATCCAAGTGAGCGATATAGGCTCCTGAGAGCCTCTAATTTAGGTGATCAATCAAATGAATTTTGAAATTCATTTTTCTTTTTCTTGGCTTCAATATGTGATAAACAGTTCAAAACGTGCGTTTTTGCATATCCAGGTGAGCGATACAGGCTCCTGAGAGCCTCTAATTTAATTGATCAATCAAATGAATTTTGAAATTCATTTTTTCTTTTTCTTGGCTTCAGTATGTGATAAACAGTTCAACACGTGCGTTTTTTCATATCAGAGTTCTTATGATTCCTTGAGCAGAATCGGTTCCTTGGGACTGATACCATTTTTTTAGGGATTTTAATAGAGCCGATATGAAAAGAGGTATGCATTTATCTGTAATTTTATACCTGACATTTATCATTTATATAAAAGGATATGGTGGATTAAGTTTTGATATTTTTGGTTTGGTTTATTAGAGTTTCATGAAATTTTCAGTATATCTTTCTATAGTGTGGAAGCCACTTTTTATTGGTGGAGGAAGCAATAGTACCCTGAGAAAACCGCAGACTTACGGCAGCTGGAAACCCTTGTCAATTATGATAAAATTCGAACGCCTCTTCAAATATGAAATCATAACCCCAGTGTGGACAGACTAGTGTTATTGTGTACATAGTTACGGAAAACTACCTAGAACGCTTGGTCACGCCTGACTTGTTACAGTTTTGAATATACATATACAGGACAGAAGCTTAAGTAGAGGGTTTTTTTTATTAATGGGCTGAGTGGGCTTCTTTCTTCTGTGCATTTATAAAAACCTAGCATCATACAAAAATACGAACATATGTTATTATTTTACAGGCATTAAAGATTTTAGAATATATTTGGGATTTTTGTAATTTTGAAACCTTTGACATATATAGGGGGTTATACCCGTCCCCTCAAAACTGATTTGTCTTTGTAATTTCGAAACCTTTCAGATTTCCAACATATAACCATATACATTGTATTTTCTTTCTCCCTATAGGAAGATTGATTGAAATGCATTTGATGGGGGTCTTTAGGGGGTATGTTTTGTCCTCTCAAAATCGATTTTTTCTTTATAATTTTGAAACCTTTTAGATCCACATAACCATATACTTGTATTTTCTACACCGTATGGAAAGATTAATTCACTAATGTACAAGGGGTCTTTAGGGGGTATGTTTCAACCCCTCAATATAGATTTGTCTTGGTAATTTTGAAAACGTTGAGATTTCCAACACAAAACTTGCAAATTGGAAGATGCATTCATTGATGTTTATTGGTGGATCGTTTAGGGGTATGCCTTTGAAAATATATTTGTCTTTATAACTTTGAAACCTTTAAGATCCTCTTTTATTTTTATGATAAATATTCTTACCCCTTATGGAAGACTCATTTATTAATTTATATTGTGGGTCTACATGGGAGGGGGGCTTACAATTATACGTTCCTATCTTATTTCATTTGATACATTTTTTACTTATCCTAGCATGGTATATTTCAGAGGTATTGAAATGGATTTAAATGCAATTTTAAATAATACAGATTGCACAAGTTCGTATCTTGTTTGAATTTGTTTTAACTTTTACCAGAAAATCACACTCATTTATATATTGTTTATGAGTTCAAAACGGATTTCAGATAATAGAGATTGCACAATAGTTTGAAATCTGTAAATCTGTTCAATATAATTATAAATAGATATAGGCATCGACTGGATGAAACAAAAAGAAGTAGCAATAATGTATATTGCACAATAAGGTGAAAGACTGAGGTGTGCATCTAAGGTATAGATGTTATTTCATTCGTTAAACTTGGAAGGCACCAAAAGGGGTAAATATTTTGTTTCATGTACCAGTAGATATTTTTTCGAAAATTGGAGTAAGTAAATAATGTCAATCATGATATCAGATAAGACGAACTTGATTATGAGAAGCATCACAAGACACATGCAAGAGGCACACATAGCAAATTAGTTTGAGTGGGAAGATCACGTTTTGGTTTATATTCATTAATATATATTTAAATCTGTAAAAGATTAAAAGATAGCTGTGGGCGTTTGGGGACTTTAAATATCAGTTCACTGATACAGAATTACTATGGACTTGCCTTCGAATAATTTTGGCGTTAAAATGGTTGTTTACTATTGGATGGTTTATATACAAAATCGGGTATTAAAAAACAGAAACAGTGTTTAAATATATTATTGAATAACTTATCGGGTTTATCAAAACATAAATTTTCTACTGATCTTAAGGTTACCAATACTATAAATACAATAGTTAAATGATAAATTTTATTTAATATTTGCAAATAATATTTTCAAAACATTACAAAATATAAAAACCAATCACATAAACTTGTGAAAAAAAATCTACTTGCAATCAATCTAAAATTCTAATTCTAATTATTCTGGTTATTATTATTAATTCTGTGTTTTGTTAGGGTCAAAATATTTAGGTTATGAAGAAATGTCTGTATTGTCTCCAGCTTGTTTTAATGTCATAACTTTTTCATCAGTAAAATCAGGTATTACACCACTAAAATGGGAACAAAAAAGATAGCCGACCTATGATACAAATTGCAAACTTATTTTACCTGGGTTATGACATATCACCAGCTATTTGATCCATAAGAATTTTTGATTTCAATGTACATTCTTATAAATTTGCATAAAGAGGACAAATATACCTAGGGAGCAAATTAAACTTGAGGTAGGGGCTGTCGGAACAACAGCTATACCCGCACCCCACATTTATTTGTAAACAAACAATCTTAACATTTTCAGTTTCCATTGCATTACTGTTTGCATCTGTAACAAATAACCTTTGCAGAGATGTATCAAATCAAATCAAATTTATTGTCATTAAACCTTTAAACAATGTTTGTGAAATTTACATATAGATATACATTCACAACCCACTTTTACTGTAATCTAACTTTTTGGCCCTTTAAATCCTCAAAATGCAAAATAAAAGCATGCTTAGAATTACAGTTTGCATCTGTAACAAATAACCTTTTCTCAAATATATCACAACCCACTTTTACTATAATGGAACTTTTACTATCATTCGAAAGTGCGGGTATGAAAACGTAATCCATTGGAAAGACATACCCGGAAAGACAAATGAACAACCACAAGCACAACACATAAACACTGAAAACTAGCAAACAATGAACAACACGAACTCCTTTAAAAACCAGGAGTGAACCCCAGGTGCTCCAGAAGGGTAAGCAGTACGACACCCGTCGTGAAGTTCAACAAAGTCAATCCGGTGAAAGTCACAAATCGGTGGAGGCACATGAAATGTTACGACAGTGGGAACAGGTCCAACATCATCTTAGATATTGGAACACTGTAACGGTCAATCAGTTAAGTTAAGTAAAGTATAAGTTTTTAAAATTGAGAGTATACACTTTTTTACACTGTACAATCTATTGTATAATAGAGAATGGAAACGGGGAACTTGTCAAAGAGACAACAACCCGACCAAAGAGTTCAAGGCTATCAATGGGTCTTCAACGCAGCACGAAAATCACACACCCGGAGGCGGGCTTCAGCTCGCCCCTACACAATAATGCATATTAATTCAGCAAAATGGACGGCACACTAAACTACGAAACATACAAATGAACCAAAATTTAAAAAAACCACACAGAATAACAAAGGCTAGAGGTTCCTGACTTGGGACAGGCGCAAAAATGCGGCGGGGTTAAACATGTTTTCCCCCTATACCTCTAGCCAATGAGGAATAAACACACACAGCAATTCACACAGTAAAACTCAGTTCAAAAGATGTTAGAGTCCGATGTTATAAAAGGTAACAGAGCAAACGAAGAAAAATGACAATGATCAATATATAGTAACAAAGGACTACTATCAGTTACTGACATGCCAGCTCCAGACCTCAATTAAACTGATCGAAAGATTATGTCTTATCATATAGAAAATCAGCCACAATCCCTTAGGCTTAGTATCACGCCATCATAAATTATACGAGAAGAACATAACCATGAAAGAAGTTTTATACGTAAATTTGGATTATTTGCCCCTAACCGATTTTTGGAAAAGGGCGAATTACTGTCGATTCCGACAGTAGCTTTCTAGTGTAACAGTAGAATATGATTTGTCTCCCACAGTTACCCAACTTGTAACTAACCTGGAACCTTTTTGTCGGCAACGGAGGTAAAGCGCAGCTAATGGAGAGTTGTTATAAGCCTGTTACGGTTCTATAACTTCTATGGTACACGAGGAAAGTCCTGTTACACTTCCCCTCAATTCAAGAGTAATTATTCTACGGGGACGTTATACCAGCTTCAACCAATTTGCCTTTTGATAACCCTGGGTCTTTTAGTTGGGCACCAATGTAACGATAGCTATCTCCAAAATCAATAACTGCACCAACCGAGGGTCGAACTCTGAACCTATGGTCTAGTAATCTACTACTGTATCAACTAAAGGGGCTCCAATACCGTAGTTAATGGAAAGTGGTTATAAACCCGTTACAGTTGATCATTAATGAAATACGTTGGTCACATTGGAAATAGATAAAAACACTTATGATACATCATTTTCAATATCAGACCGGTATCTTTAGATAAGAGTAAACAGGTGTAAACAACATATTTAATGTATAAAGGTAAACTGTTAATTATAATTAAAAATATTTAATCTAATACAAGTATATGTCTATGTTTGTCCGCTATGACTTGCAAGCTCTGTGACACTAGAAAATTTAGAAATATAGTCTGAAAGATAATATGATATTAGAATAAACAGTTGTAGCCTTTTAATGTAGGTCAATACACGTTTTTATCGATGGAAATATATTTACCTCAGCCTTCGTTCTCTGTCAATATGCTTCTATCAGTTCAATAATAAACATGTATTGGCCTCTTCCAAAGGCGATAATTGTATATTAGACATTTCAGACAGAAAAGTAAGAAAAGTGAAACTTGATAAACACAAAACATTAACTCTAAAATTAATATGGCGTTAACTCTTAAATTGTTAAAATCAGTTAAGTCCATTTTCCTCCATTCATACGACCCCTTGACAGCAATTTATTCTTTTTATATATATCACTGCAGCTGTTAGAAATACTAGAGCGAAAAGGACCACAACAACTATCAGACCAATGCTGAGATCTGATATGCCGTTTTCTTCTGAAAAAGAAAGGAATACACATTTTAATGAAGTTGGATTTAGTTTAAAGGATATATCACTATCCATTCCATGAAATTATAATGGATGCATTTATAATATGAATTTTACAGTCCCATTTAAAGCATAGTATTTTGTTTTCCCCGATGTTTGTCGTTTGTCCTTCCTCTGACCATATTTTAAATAATATTTACGTTGTGAATGAATTTCTAAAAACTGCCATCGACAAGTTAGATACAAGCTACGTAAAATACCAATGTTATGTTTTTTTTTGGACAAAAGGATTAAAGTTCATGGTTGACAAAATATATTATAATGTTTTCATCGGTCAACGTTAGATTATCATGATCATTTTGCCATATTTCTAGCACAATTGATGAGCCATAAATTGACGAAATGTGCACATCAAATCGGTACATATGTCATGGAGTGATTTTTGTGTAAATTTTGAATTTCATTAAACATACGAATTCTTTTTTTTTGAAAGATAGTTTTAGAAATATTTTGCAAAGATTTTATCATTATTGTTTTTAGAAGATTTAAGTGTTCAAAGTTATTATATTTTATTTCATGTTTGTCACTCATTTCGGATTAAAGCAATTGCTTAAGTTTTCGATTAGAAAGTTATTGTTCATATTCAGTGTTATAAGTTATGACATGCAGATTAAATAAGGTCATTTATCTGTTTTCTCAAATTAAGCTTTTTTGACAACAATTGATGTCATTAAAAAAATTAAGTTATTTAGACTTTTTACGTATTATTTGTACGCGAGAAAATATAGGTTTTCACACATTGTCACGAATTCCTACATTGTAACCAGGGATTCTAAATTTTGATTGGCTAAAACCTGAAAAGTAAGAATTACATAAAATGGCTTATTTCACCTAAGCGGCACTTGTTGATGGGCTTTCGAAAATAAAGATCGTAAAACTTATTTCGAAGTCTTATTCCTACTTTTCAGCATGGACATAACCTAGAATGTTTCAGATAAACATCATCACTTAGAGTGTTCAGAATGAACATCACATAGCCATCCTAAAAAAAAAGATTTCCGACACATGTAAATAAATAGGGACATGATTTCAAATCATATTTATGAATCCGATAAACACATGATAAAGAGTATCATGATGTTATCATGTTGTACATAACGTTAGAAAAACAACCAATACCTAATCCCAAAATTTGATGTTTTCTGATATTTTAGGCGATGGCAAAAAAAATTGGACAAGGCGAAGATCTGTTCAATTAAAAGCTTGGAAGAAAAACCTTACAGACCAATAACGCAATGAAACATACAAGACCAAGTTTAAGGAAAGGATATCAACAATAAAAATAAAACAAAATAAAAATATAAAAATATAAAAATATTAAATAAATAAAAAGAGTAGAATAAAAATTAATAAAAAAATTAAATTGAAAATAAAAATAAAAATACATCTACATTATAATTTTATCGGAGACTAAAGAGTAATGGAACATTATAATTTTATCGGAGACTAAAGAGTAATGGAACAACACGAACTCAACAGAAAATCCAAGGTGGACATAGATTTACTAACCTTGCTTACTACTGCTTTGAATGGACTTTATTTCTGTGTGAATCATACGCAAAGATTTTAATCATGAAATTGTCAGATACTTCAATTTACACGTGTATCTAGGAGTGTTCCTCCCCAAACCGGCACCCAAAATACCCAGTCGATTTCTACGGTCTCTAAGCTGGTTATTTAGAGAGATATTGGTTCAATTTATAATTCTTGATAGATTTTTATACACAAAAGTCATGTTAATTTGAAAATAATAATTTAACCTGTTATACATAAAATCCATCATTATTATAGTCGATATTTTTGAACATACGGAAGCTCGATCTGATTGCAGATCTTATTCTGGAAAAGCCAAACATTAGTTGAGCGATGTTCAATCCATAGACAATCCTAGAGTGAAAAGGGTAACGTACTTTGTCTTATTTACTCACCTTCGGTACTGCTACTTTGAATTGACTGAATATTTCCGGACATTGTATTTAGGTAGCTATGGCAAACCGGAAATCCTGATGGAACCGAAAAATTAACATCTGATTGCATCACACTAAATGATTCGTTAAGCATTAACGCCATTCCATTGATCATGTGTGGATCTATGTGGCAATGCATAAACCATACACCTGGATTTGTGGCTTGTATGTGTATAACTGTATAACCACCATACGGGACAACTGTGGTATCTTTCCGAACGGGATTTTCCAAATTCACTCCGGGAATATTTTCAACAACATTCCATGAAGTGTTTACCCATTTTGCTTCAGAGCAGTGACTCTCACTATTTTCTCTTGTTTCGCTACATTTTATATCGGCAGTTGGTACAATTGTATTACTATCACTTTGTGTCGTTGGAAATCCCATTTTTATCACTTCATATGTATGCCCGTGCATATGTATAGGATGCGAAATGGCCATTCCAGTTCCAAGATTAAGGAGCACCATTGTTACCTCGCTGCCATGTTCAAGATTGATAGAATGGATACACGTGCATGTCTTTTCGCTAGAACATTCCGAACAAGAAGTGTCCAATTCTCGTGGCTGTGAAATTGCAGAAACAGTTGGCCATACAAATTTGCGACCATTAATGGAAGACTTACCATTGGGAAAACCAAAGTTCAAGAAATGTGTAGTCCTTTTTCCAGTCAGTTTTACCGAGGGGACTCCAAATTTTATATCTGAAATATTTCGATGGGCTGTCAGTTCAGAAACAGGTATGCACTCTGTTTTACGTTTATTAGGGTAAACTTTAAAAGGACAGTTCAGAATCCTTAATATTTCTCCTTTATTTGAATTTTTCGATACAAGGTTGTCATTTGTAACATTCAACAATGCAAACCCAATAGCTTTCTCGAATTCATATAATGTTTTCGATTGCAGAATATGCACCGTTATGTTGTAAACATCTGCTGAGACGAAGCTGAAGTCAATAGTAAAATCATAACGTTCTGCCGGATACACAATTATTTGGTCTACTTCCACTTGATCGACTTCGAATCCATCGGTTTCTGTCACATTTAACTTTAAACCAGGGATTGAAAATAGCATTGCTTCTTTCGATCCAACCCCTATTATGCGAAATTTGTATTTCTCGTTTGTGTTTACTGTTAAAACCTCCAATGGTGCCATATTACCATTATATTCTCCTCTTCCGTTAAGCAACACTGACTGAGGCTCCGAATTATTTAAGCTTTTTGCTTTCAGAAGTTCAACTGGATTATAGAAATGATTATATTCTTGAAGCTGTAAGGTAAACTGCCTGGAATACGGTATAGGGTCTGATTTCCTCAGTACAATAAAAGCACCATATAAACCCATGTCCCGCTGATTTCCAACATGCGAATGATACCAGTACGTTCCTCCGAATGTAGGCTGGAATGTATAGTTAAAGGATTGACCTGGCATTATTGGACACTGTGTGACAAATGCTACGCCATCCATATAAGGCCAACCAAGCTGGTCAATTCCATGCCAATGGATAGTCACTCCTTCATGTATCAATTTGTTATGAACCATTATAGTTATCGTTTGATTCTGGTATATAACAATTGGTGGCCCTGGCATAGTTCCATTAGCAACAATAAGCTGTCTAGGTGTTTCCCAACCGTCTGCGCTGATAATATTTTCTATAGGTATTTCTGTTGTGGTGTTATGCTCACGTTTATATAATCGCCTATTCTTTGAATAAACCGTACCGACGTCTGGCGAATTCATAGTAAATGCATAATTTATCGTCAAGGATGTCTCACAGTGTTTGGCTTTATCACTACATTCAAAACTAGCGCTTTTGTTTGCTAAACAAAGCAGAACAAAAAGACAGATAACCCACATCTAAAATTAAAATAAAGACCTCTTATACATGTATCAATAAGTTTTTCTTGATAAATTTGGATATTTCAAGAAACTCTAAAATTAATAACAAAAAATAACTGAATATGTAATAATTATTATGGACATCTTAGAGCTGATTTCGACGTATATGGGTTGCGAAAAAGGTAAAAAAAAAAAAGGACGTCAAAACAAAATTAACAGCTTAAAACAAAATCATTTCAGACCCCGATGCAAAACTAATGAACATCGATGTTAAACGAACAGCCTAAAATAAAATCAACATATATTGAACATCGATGTCAAACGAACAGCCTAAAATAAAATCAACAGACTCGAATAAAAAACTAATGAACAGCGTAAGTATAGCTGATAGAATATTTTTATAGCGGTATGTTGATAATTCTCTAAAAGATGCAAAGTAATGAAATATTTTTGTTAATTAACTATATAGTAATAAAAAATAATTTTGTCATGGCTAGGCAAGTATGCGTGCCATGTAGTGGACGGATCGTGCAGCAATATTTGTCAGTTTGTCATGATCCCTTGAGATTGTGTCTTTTAGTTAAGTTTTTTTTTATTCAAGTCCAAGCTTGCTAATTAATTTTACGATTGAAGGGAGGAGGTGCGGGTATAGGATTTTTAAGAGGGGGAATTCAATCTGGGAACAAAGGGGTTCCAGGCTATATGTACGTGCTACACAAGAATGTTTTGGCAAATTTTCCCAATTTTCCCTAGGCATTTTTAAAAAAAAACTTTTCCTCCTTGATCCGCCCCTTGTGGGTAGGGGACGTACGTAGAAAATTTATAAAATTTACTATTGGAATTCTTTGGCCAAATGTTTTCCTGGCCCCCTTTTAGAGCCCAAAAATATAGCGCCATATCTTTGGAATGTATGGATCCGACCCCGGCAAGTTTGTTATAAAAAAATCCAGTCAAAGTTCAAAAGATTGCTATTAATTAGCAGTAGTGTATCCATGGCAATTCATGGAGTGCGATTGTTTGGGTCCTTTTTTGTCTTATTTTTAATCCTTCCTTTCTGTAAAGAAATCTTTTAAAACATGTAAAATTAAGAAATTCACTGCCAACCTCGACACCACTCATCGCGCAACTCCCTACCCATAATACCCACTAAGAACCCAAATGACCTTGCTTTTAAACAAAGGTTGGGGTGTTCTCTTCTATGTTCCCGTCCTTCTAAATCAGGTTCGAACATGCCTTCAACTTTCTAGAAAATTACGCTTAAAATCGATTAAATCTGATAACTTTTACCAATTTCAAAAACCAATAACAAATAAATTAAGATTTTTTATTCTGAAAAATCAATAATGTGCACATTGATCAGCACGTTGTCAATTTCACTGATCTTTCAGTCAATTATTTTTTGTCATACCAAAAAAATATACCAGTAAAATTTCAAAACAAGTCTTACTATTAATAGCCGATTTGCACGATAATAATTTTTCGAGTCTTCCCCAGTTCTTAACCATCGGTAGGGTAGCATTCAAGTCAACGGTTTTTGAATGTTTTTTTTCTCTGAAACAAGAATGTCCAAAGGTATTTAGCTTATGAGAAGAGTTTGCACCTCGGGGCATTTCTTTTTTTCTGACTGGGCGGGGGTGGGGGGTCTGTGGAGCTGCCTTTTCCTTATTTATTTTATTGAAACATTCTTTTTTGACATTGTTTTGTTCAGGTGAACACACGACGCGCTGAATTCATGATAATTTCATTTAATGCACCTGATCTCACTCCTTCCATCATGTCCATGGAGTTCGTGCGATATGTAGTTTAAACATAATTATTCTCATAATCAAAGATACATAATAATAAATAGTATTATATGTGTTATACAAGAAATGAAAAGTCCCGTTTGGGCATTACATGTATGATACAACAAAAGTGAAAAGTCCGTTTTGGGCATTATATGTGATATACAAGAGAGTGAAAAGTCGCGTCTGGGACGAGTATTCGTTTTATAACAAAAGTGATGAGTCCCGTTTGGCATTGCATATGTTTTAAAAATTAAGATAAAAAGCCCCGTTTGGGGAAGACATATGTTCTACATATTAAAAGTTGAAAGTCCCGTTTGCGTTGAGTATGATTAATTTTTAAAAATGATATGTCCCATCTGGGCAGTGGAGATTTATATTTTATTGTAAAAAAGAGTTTTTGGCGAAAAATCTCGTCTTGGACATTAGTGATTTACTTCAAAAGTCCCGGAGGGCCTCGGTGGCCGATTGGTCTAGGTAGTTCGTCATGACTACTAATAATCGCTAGCCTGTCAACGGAGAGTCTCACCTGTGGTGGGGTGTGTTCGACTCCGATCTTAATTGACAAGGATTGTCAATTTTCCTACCGAAGGTCGGTGGTAGTCCGGCTTCCTCCACCAATAAAAACTGACCGCGCTAAATAGCCAAATGTGCTGAAAACGGCGTAAAACCCCAACTAAACAAACAAAAAAACAAAAGTCCTGTTTGGGTTCTGTATATATATATGAAAAGTGTCTTTTTGTTGGTGTACGTTTTTAAATTGAAAAAGATTTCAGTTATTTCATACAAAAGTTTATTTCCTTTTTTCTTTAGAATCGTCGTTTTATTTTTCAGTTAAGGTTCAACTTTTCCCACTTGAATCATTTGAAGCAGATAAGTAATGCATCATTATCTGATCACGTATCTGGTATGCCTTTGATTGCAAAATCTAGCAAAAGTGATAATACGTTGAAGACATACAGTTTTTATTTCGAAAAAAATTAAGATTCGGTGCATTAAAAACAATTTTGTCTTCTTACCTAGCCTTCCTACTTAAATAAATGAAACTCTATTAATAAATACATGAAAACATTTTTCTTATTGTTTCCAGTGTAAATATTTATAATTATTCTAAAAAACTTAAATCATCGTTACTAAAATGGTAAAAGATGGTTATAAAATATGGCCAAGTTCTTTGTATCTGTGATCAAAGTCTGAAAATGCTAAAAAGACTCACTAGAGTGAAAATTCCTTAGGCTCCTCTAAACTGTTACCTTATTAAACTCAGATGTTGTTCTGGAGTTATATCGCCTTGTCCATAAAAAAATGAAACATGCACGAAAAATCACAAAATTAGCAATTTTCGAGTAAATTAAAAAGCGTGTCGACTTTCATGTGCTCAATCTTGTTAAAATTTCGAACATACTTTGTTAAGATAAGTATCTTTTAATGGTCAACTGCTAATCAATGCTAAACATATAGCTTCAACTCCTATTTTGTGTTTTAATTGAATGAAGTTTACACTTGACTTAATGAAAAACGTCAAGTAAAAAGCCTATCTTACCTGCAACAGTTTGTACCATTGCTCATGTTGCTCTGTATTTAACATATCTTACTCAGACAAACGTTTCAGTTTCTGTTTTAAACTCTTATTTTTACTCTATTAAATGGGAGATGATTTGAATTTGTATAAAGAAATTTGGCGATGACAGTTTCTTAAAAATGATTCTCCAAGGAAAAATTAAGATTTTGTCTAAACCAGTCCACAAGAAAGAATCTATTATCTCTGAGATTCTATGAAAAAATCTTAATAAATTTGATAGTAACAATAATCTTTTGGAATTAAGAGTTTGTTGTTTGATGGTTATTGGGTATGCAGGATTTTTGAGATACGACGAAATTTCTCATTTCAGGCAAAACATTTGACGTTTTATTCTTCTCATTGTGAGATATCCCTGGAAAATAGCAAAACTGATGTGTACAGACAAGGAAATGTGATTGTTATAGCTAAAACTGGAAATGATCTTTGCCCAGTTGCGTTGCTACAAAAATATTTACTTCACGCTAATCTGACGAGTTTATATTTAGATCATTAGTTTATCATAAGTCAACAAACTCGCATACATTCGGCAAACTAAACAAACCAATATCTTATACAAGAGCTAGAGATATTGTTTTAAGTGCTTTACAAGAAATCGGATTAGACAAATCAAAATTTGATCTACACAGTTTGCGAAGCGGTGGCGCAACATTTGCAGCTTAAAGATTAAAGCTTATAGATTACTTAAAGCACATGGTAGATGGCACTCAGAAAAGGCAAAAGACGGTTACATAAAGACATCTATTGCTAATAAACTCGTTGTTTCGAAAAATTTAGGTCTTTAAATTCTTTCATAGTCTAGATTTACTGTAAACTAAAATATATACACGTATATATTTTCATTTGTTTTTGTCGAGCTTACTGGTGTGGATCTCATCCTCGCTTATGTGTTGTTTTTCCTTAACAAAGAAAATTTTTATGTTCGGATGAACGCAATTCAGGAGAACATAAATTCATTTCTTTTTGGTATAAACATTTCTCAAGTTTCACTATGGTATTTTCATACGCGTTTTTGCGGAATATTTTTGCAGTTATTTGTCACTTAAGTATTTAAGGAACTTTCCCGCTTTTTCATTCGTCGAAGCTTCCACACCAGTAAATCTATCTCGACGGGTTAATATCAGTTGCTGTTTATGCATGTACATTGTATTCTTATAGTAACAATTATAATTAGTATAATAATTTTCATGTTTATTTACATGTATTTTTCTACTTGTAGATAGCTGTTCCATTGTTCATCCGATACACTTGATATTTATTTAATATACTTAAAAAAATAGTTATAGTTTAATAAAGCTTACTGGTGTGGATCTCATCCCTACTTATGTGTTATGTTTTTTCTTAACAAAGAAAATTTTTATGTTCGGATGAACGCAGTTCAGAACATATATGTAGTGCAATTGTCATTGATCGTATACAGTACATTTTTGGTCAGCAGAACTTGCAATAAGATTCAGACAACACTATTTATTTTTTTCATATTGGACGGAGGAACAAATATACTTGCAAAAATAAAAAATGAAACTGATAGCAAAATAGTTTCAAATAAATGTACACAAGACTTCATGGATTTTGAAGAGACATTTTACCATCTCTTCCATTTGCCCAATTTATAAAACGTCTGATCATGCAGTATTTGAAATTGTGCATCCTCCTTGAATACACGAACATGTACATGTATATAAGTACAATTAAAGCAAAAATGGTTAAACTACTCATAAATAATTTGTAAAGGCGAATGTTTTGTAAAAAAAAACTTCGCAAGAAAATCAGGTGAAAGAAAATAAACATTCACATTTTAATTTGGACTTTTTGGGTTCCTCTCCATTTAAAAAATCCTCACAGATACATCTACAAATATAGTATATTTTCATAAGTACAATTATTATATAGGAATTCTCGACAAAAAATCACCGCGTCCTGCAATCAATTATTTTGTAAACATGTTTTTTGTTGCTGGACAGTGACTGTTATTATTGCAGTGGCGTTATCGCGATTTCATCTAACGGGAGGGGGTGCAAATTGTTTACAATTAGTTCGATTTTCTATCTTAAATTATTTAAGAAAATATTACACTTTAATTTTTAGTATCCCACATTTTGATAACAAAATATTGCTTCAGACCGGAATACATAAATACGCTTCTGAACATTAATAAATCGCACTCAATAAATTCCCTCTGGATACACCACTGCTTAGTGGTTTCGTGCGTGATCTGTGATTGGGCATTTTTTGTTTTCCCTGACACGTGTTTTGAGGCTTTTATGATAAGCGTGAAATATAGCGATTTTTTTATTTTCTGTGACCCGTGATAGTTTAATTTTTATTTTCCATTAATCGTGATCACACCACCTCTTCCCACACCCTTTGCTAATTTAGCAATATTTTGAAATTTGCGGTATTTTTTTTTAAATAAATTGCAATCATAAAGTTGATTAGCAAGGTCTTGGAAACTTTCACAGACATAAGAAATAAATTAAAAAGAGACAACCCCAATCTAATTAAAAACCGATCTCTCATCGCTCCCGTTTTCTGATATGTGGCGTGGGAGATCTAACGAAATCCGCTTTGAGGTCACATGTGAGTGAACTGGAACTTATGAATTTATAATGACATGCAAATGAGTTGACTTCCTATCAGTAAGCCAATCAAAAAAGTTTATGAATTCTGGGGACTGACGATTTCTTCGTAATCAACTTACAAGATCGCGTAAGCCGCAATTTCATTGGTCGAACAGGACACACCTACGAGGTCACTCACATGTGACCTCAAAGCGGGTTTCGTTAGATCTCCCACGCGACATATCAGAAAACGGGAGCGATGAGAGATCGGTTTTTAATTAGATTGAGACAACCCCGGGATCATGAAAAATAATCGGGTCGATCTCAGGGGCGTATGGGTAGGGGAGGTGCCGGTGACTTTCTTTATTTTACATGTTTTAAAAGATTTCTTTAAAGGATTGAAGGATTAAAGAATAAGACAAAAAAGGACCCCGAGTTCCCAAAAAATCTCACTCCATACACCACTGCTAATTAATAGCATTCTTCTGAAATCTGGCGCATTTTTTTAACAAACTCTCAAGAGTCGGATCCACATATTCCAAAAATAGGGAGCTATATTTTTTGGCTCTTAAAGCTAGGGGCCCTGGCGAACATTTGGCCAAAGAATTCCCGTAGTAAATTTTACTAGATAAGGTTCCTACACCCCACCCCCACACCCCCCCCGATCAAGGAGGAAAAGTTTTTAAAAAATGCCTAGGAAAAATCGCGAAAATTTGCCAAAATGTAGCACGTACAGTGTTCTCCCCAGAAATTTTGGATAGCATCACATTTAACGTACTTTCCTATTTGTAGATACCGCTTCGGGCCGCATCGCGGAAATGTAGACCTACAACTGCCTTGCATGTTTATTTGTGAATGATGTATTGTATTTATATTATAATATATTAAATGCAATAATTTGTTCTGTCTTTTCTTGTTTTTATTAAATAAAATAAGTATTTATAGTTCATTATTTTTTAAAATGCCATAATGTCTGCCCATTATCTACATCTACCAAATAGTGACCACCTTCAACTTATTGAAGATTACATGCATGTCACAGAAGCCAGACATAGATTAATTAATTTACAATTTGAAAATATAATAAAAAGGAGTTCTTAACAAAAAATATGTACAGAAAAAAAACAAACTCAGAATGTGTGAATAATATTGATATTTAGATATAATCTTCATGTACATGTACATGTAATTGGAGTAAAAAGACTTTGAGTAAATCATATAAATCATACATTTATATCATGAGTGAATCTGCATAATACGCATTGGTAGCTTGTTTGGAAAGATTCAATTGTCCCAAATCCGTTATTTTTCTGCACATCGTCACTCGTTCGCACAGAGATCTCTTCATTCAATAATTGCTCCTGTATTAGTTGGAAAAGTATATTTTGGCAGCCTTTTGGTTTGCATTGGAATAGCCAATTTTTATTTTTCAAAGTTTCATTCATTATTAGCTAGTCCTGGTTTCGTATTAGACAGTCAGATGTCTTGTTTACGTTTTGCATTTTCCCAGTCGCAATTTTGACCTTTGACATTGAAGTTTTCAATGACATAAGCTAATTAGTGTCAGCTTGGGGTCGTTAAAATCTTAACAGTTATATAGCTTAAGGGCAATTAACACCCGTTTAATCACTGTTTAATGGCTTTGGGGACTAATTACAGGTGTAATCAATCAAGGGAATGATTTATTCTTTTGATCATAAGCGGCAATTAGGTCGTTCACGAGTTCCGCGAAATTTCAGCATGTTCAAAAATATAGCATCTCGGCTGAAACAGATAGGATCTCGGCCGAGTCAGATAGCATCTCGGCGATTTCTGATAGCGTCTCGGTGCCGAGATGCTAAAAGAGCCCAGGGAGAACACGTCGTACATAGCCTGGACCCCCTTAATTTTCCGCTCAGATTGAATTGCACCTTTTAAAAATCCTAAATCCGCACCTGCCCCCTGCAGGGTGTGACTGAACATCGAGTTAGAGTTCGAGTTAAAGTTAGAGTTCGAGTTGAAGTTCGAGTGAACTCGAGGTATTAATTTCTAAGGTCATTTATCGAGTTACATTTCTAGTTAGACTTACATTTCAAGTTGAAGTTCGAGTTAAGATACAGATTTTTGTATGTAGCGATAACTTTTTTCTAATACGGAAATACGTGACGAATTGGAAGTGTTGTTCAGCAGACATTTTATTCACAGTTCACATTATGAAATCCTGCTACGTGGGCCTTAAGAGTGCTTCAATAATTTCATATTTTTTAATTTTCTAATAAAATGTCCATGAGAAAATAAGCGTTCTTTTTTATATAAGCTCTCATGTAAAAATTATTGGTTCGGTGCATCCTTCAACACAATTTTGAAACTGGACACCCCTAATAATGATTAAGGCCAAATTGCCCAGTGGATTTAGAGGACCATCTAAAGATCATTAAAGTAAAGTTTAGTTGATATTGACTTTGTAGTTTCAGAGGAAAAGATTTTTAAAATTGCTTTCCCCCTTTTCTATAATTATCTCCGGCAATTATCTTGGTTAAAAGTCGGGGACAACAGACACATTTTTAGAAGGGGACCATCCAAGGACTATTCCACAAAAGTTTAGTTCCAATTAGCCCAGCAGTTTCAAAGGAGATCCTCAAATATTATTCCCCAAAGGGTCCTAAATTTAATAATGTCGGGTCGTGACGGTAATCTTGGATCACGGACGAACACCCCAGCTAAAGAGTTTAAAGGATACCATCTAATAAATAATATAACCATGTTTGGTTCCAATTGGCCCAGTAGTTTTAATTAGAGGAGAAGATTTTTATATTAAAAAAACAAAAACAAAAAAGCTAAAAATCGACAATTCAGGGGCAACGTCTCCAAGACGGGTAATCCGATTTCTACGTTTTGTAACTCAAGTAGATCTTGTCCTCTTGATCGTTTTACCTTGCCAGATTTTCTCTAAAAGGCATTTATTCTGAGATAGTTTTCACAAACTACTGTCTGACCCATATGCTCTATTCTTAGTAACATAGGCCATGTTGTTTGACTTGCGGCATCCTTTGACACTTTTTTTCTACTAGACACCCTAGTGATGACTCGGGCCCGGTTTGATTCCAATTAGCCCAGCAAGTTCAGAGTGTAATATTTTTTTCAAAAAAGTTTACGCTGAGAGATGACGGACACTAAGGGATGGCAAAAGCTCACATGGCTTTTATGATTTTTTTGTATAGTAGAGATATTTAACACGGAATACAATCGACGAATCCGAGACAATCAGTTAAACCGAGTGTTTACATTTCAGCTGATTGATTGGCCAAGTATGAAAAGCCATACAAATAAACTTTGACCCTTTTGCTTTCCATAAAAAGACATATCTAGCCTTCCAATTTTAAACATATCCGGTGTTACCGATGGTCTCGGGTGCGCCGGTTGTACAATGTGGTTAAGTTTCGACTACTTAGGTTAGACTCCACTAATTATCTTAGTTTCAGAGAAATGCACCCCCAGAATTTTATTAATTATAAGAGTTGGTAAAGTTTGACTACATGATAGATAAATAATAGATGTCTTAACCTCAAAATTGTAATATTGACTGAAAGAGGATAGATTTTAGTTTAAAAAAGTACGAAAACATTAACTGATTTTGCTTCTGACAAGTAATGGGAGGTAATAAACTGGGACTTGTGAATTGACATGTGGTGTGTAAAACTTTGACAGTGATCGGCACCTGCACTGGTAAGTTAAATTGCGAAAAAAAGAGGCGGAAAAGTAAACCTTTTTTTCCACATATGTAATGGAATTTTATGCAGAATCTGAAAAATTAAGTCTCAATTGGATTGAAACGCTGCATCAGACCTCAATTTTAAGCCGACGTGGAGTGAAATTTAACATTTTAAAGCTTTTTTATGAAAAATTTTGAAATATTGCTATGCCAACTAGGTTTCCATGGATATTTTTTATTTATTTTATCATGATTGAAACAATGCTAACATAATGGCCTTTCAGAATATATATATATATTGGTATTATTTACTCTGAAGATGGCACAAGACCATGACATTTGTTAGCTCACTTATCATAGAAAATGGTACTATTAATTTATGGAGTGTAACCTTATAACGTACATTGACGATATGAAGAATCAAGAAAGCCAATCAAAAATTTACAGGGAAATAGACAGAAAGGCAGACAGATCAGTACATTCCCTACAGTTTTGCCCTGTTTGTCATGGCAAAGAAAAATATAGGTACTGTGGACTAGTGGGCCGGCACAAATACCCCTGTCCCTCTAGGAGAAAACCGTTAAATTGTATGGTATAATGAAAAAAATAATACCCTAAACAAATTATAAAATAGCAGAAACATTGTAATGAATCTTATAATTCATATTTGTGTTTCGAAAACATAACCTTAATGGCCTTAGTAAAACACGAGAAAAAAGTTAAAGTCAATCTAAAACTACAATGTACATTGGTGTATAGGGATATTTACGTTCTTTACAGTATCAAAAACATACACACACAAAAATAAACTGAGAATCAAATATTCAGTAGACTTACCATTAGATGAGAGAATAAACTGTACATTGCTATACACTCTAATTCGGAAGAACAATGATAATGATATATAAAATTGATCGAATTCCTTCCTTTGTTGAAGGTGGGGTTTAAATTTAAAAACTACGTAATAGAATTCACAAGAAATTACTTCTTGGAAAGATACCCAACCCCATTTTTCATAGATACGTAGTTATTATAATTATATTTGCTCACAGCGTGCATATGATGTTAACAGTTTATATACGCATTATTTTTTAGCAATAAGATTAATAGAAATTAGGTTCCCAGATATTAGGTTCAAAAGTTATACCCGTTTCTGTCGATATAATGATACTTTTTGCATTTAGAAGGCCATTTTTCGAAACAAATAGATAGTTAGATGATTTTATATCATGTTTGTGCGTGGTATTTGCCAAAAAATACCGGTTGAGAGGCTGGTGAATTTATCCAGCCTCGAAACCGGTATTTTTGGCAAATACGACACAAACATGATATACTTCTTTAATTCCATCAAATATTCTTATCTTGCTGTTAAAGGGAACATTTTATTATCGATTGTTAGCTAAAATAACAATCATTTAGCATTGTATTTTTTTCTCACAAATACCATGCTTTGTGGCATTCCCTCGAATCAAATACAACGGAACAGTAACAAAAAGATTGGAATTCATTATATTTGCAAACAAATTCAATAACTCTTATCCAATCAAAATACAGCATTTAAAATAAAAGTTTTGTTCATTCCACCCACACATACTTATACTATAATAGTGGTTTTAGGAAAGGTCTGAATATAGTGTATAAATTGAATTAAATATAGTCTAAAAATACCGACTTAACGAGAAATCTTTTAATTTTTTTTCAATAGATATTTTTCCAAGAACTTATTTAAAAAACCTATTTTCGAAATGCAGTTGGTGTATATACCCGATATAATTTTTTATAGGTATGCTTAAAAAATTATTTTTTTAGAATGAACTCATCTTAATAAATTTAAATATAAATGATTTTGACATTATGAAAATATGCATTATGATTTGTAGTTAATTTGTACAGGGCAATCTTTAAGCTATTCTTTTTCATTTCTTTACTTAATATCGGAAAAGAAATACCTAAAAAAAAAAGATTTTCACACTCCAGTGGACAGGTTAAAGTTTTTGTATTAGGTCCGTTTCTCAATAACTAAACAAGGTTGTTCATCTATCATTGGTGTGTAGATTCATTGCGAAGAACTTATGTTCTTCCTATACGTGTTGCATGATCTTGACCTCATTTTCACGCTTCACAGGAGTCAGGTTATTGAATTAGGTATGTTTCTCAGTAACAGGGTAAGTGTAGGTCAAGTGTATTTGGACTGCATAATTCTTGAAGGTTTTCATGTCTGACATAATTTCACGTTCATAGTTACTTTTAGTGATAGTTTAACTTATTTTGTGGTGAATGCTATTTGGAAAATGACACCTGACCCAAACCTCATTCATTTAACATTCATTTTTTTTATCAATAAATCACAAAACAAAAAGTCATTAAGCTGGCGAGACATTTTTGTTTGTCTGCTCTTGTTCGTTATCTTGGGTAAATGCGAGGAAGAGTGTGCGTGCGCCAGATAGAAACTTTTTATTTGTTTATGCGACTTGAGTTCAAACGGTACACATATCAAAACAAGAAACAGGATTGTATGATAGATAATAATTCTTTATTTGGGTGTTTTTAACTAAGTATCTCTCAAAACAACCAATAAGATTCCTTATTCAATTTTTTTGGAATACTGTTTTGCTGTTATAACATCTAAAGTATTAAAACGTATTTGGGTGCAGTTTACTATACTTAAAATCAGCGCATCAGAATTTAAACTATTGAATATGTTTAATAATAATATGTAACATAACTACCCCAAATTGTTCTTATGTAGACGGTTATTGACAAAAATGTTCAACATAAGACACTTACAGTCAACAGCAATATTACTTGACTGTCACATGATAAAAAATCAACAATTTGGCAACTTTGAATACACACACGTCGTTTGTCAGCTATAGTTTTTCCGTCATTTTTGTAATATTTCATAACCGGATATATGTATCATGACAGTTGTGTTATATTTCGTTTCAAAGTTTCCATAGAAACTATATTGGAAAGGACTTTTTCGTCACTTATGGGCAGATTGTAACCAAAGTTGACAGGAATGGTGTATGGAATGACCTCTACAAACTTTCCACCCTTGGTTCAGGTTGGATGAACAACATGGCTGCAAGAGGTCATCTTTTGATTTTGATTGGCCAATTTTCAAAAATATTCTCCCCTGAAACTACACTATGAAATGTTTTGACACTTTGCAGAATTAAGGACAATAATAACTTCTACAAGCGGTCCACTGATTGAGAATCATTTGATCAACCAGTGGGTGCGGCTATTCAAATTTTCTATTGAAACCATATGGGAAAGTACTTTTTTGTCAATCGCTCAGGAATTAATGGGCAGGCAGTAACCAAAGTTGGCAGGACAGATGCAAATAATCCACCTTTTTTAGGTCAAAGGTCAAATTACAAGGTCACTTTGACATTCACCATTCCTGACTCAGAATACAAAAGAGATTACATTTTCAAATGGCGTAATAAAAGCAAGGTGTGCGATACTGGCTCAAGTGAGCCTCTAGTCTTGTCTAATCCAATTTCGTACATTGTATTGTAATTTTGCATCGTTAGTATTACTATTATAATGTTTAGCGATTATTTCAACAATGTTTCTACTTTGATTTGTTTTAGATTTAAATACTTTTTTAATAATTAGATCTTGCATATATTCATGTACATTATACCAAAACATTTTTTATTATTATTAATAATATTATACACATGTGTTTTTGCAGTATTTCTGAATTTTTATGGTATGAAGTAATACACCTATTTTTATTTTTATTATTTTATTTATTTTTTTTTATTCTAATCGTCTACCTCCATGGCGTATTTTATTTAGTATTTGCCAAACTTGAGTTTCATTAGGTTAGTTTATTTACAAACACAGGCGAACTTAGTTTAACATAGGATCCATGGGGAAATTCACTTAATGATCTTCTTGTCTGAAATCACTAGGCCATTGAAACCAAACTTAGCAGCAATGGGCCTTAAACTATCCTCTTTCAGAATTGTATCCAATGACTCATATCGCCATCAAAATTAAATGGCCGGCACAGACAAACTAAGTTGAACATAGGACCTGATTTAAAAATTCATTTAAAGGTCTTCTTTTCCGAAATCACTTAGCCAACTGGAACCAAACTTGGCAGCAATAGTTCATAAATGGTCCTCTTTAAGTAATATATCCGATAACCATGCCCGCCAACTTAAATGGCAACCAGAGCCCAACATTTAACATAGGATACTATGGCAATATTCACCTAAAAATCTTCTTGTCTCAGACCAGTGAACAATTTGGAACCAAATATGCCAACAGCAGTAAGTTAATTGTAACCTCACTTGACAGCAAGATTTCATACTGCCACCCAAAATGGACATGGTCAAACAATTTATTCTGCTTTCAGTCTGCAAATGATATCCTGGGAGCCTCTACTTCTGATTTATTTTCGCTTCTCGGGCTATCTTCAAAAAGTTGTCTAATGCCTTTCACAATCAATCGCGGCATAGCCTGGAATGTGTCATCTTAAGTTTTGCCCTTATACCCATCAAATAAGTAACTTACATATGTAAATATCAAACCCAAACTTGGGTTTAGATCTTTTTTGTTCTTTCAAATGAAAAATAACCGGAGCCAAAACCAATTGTTTTTTTTTACAGTAAATGAGCCAAAATATTATTTTGGCGTGAGGACATGTAGTTTCTTTCATAGGACATTAACATGGTTTTGGTTCCATGTAATTATTCCAACTACGATATGAAATTCTTGACAATTGACTTCTATTCACGACTTTTATGGGCATAAAGGATTTCACATGGCCAGCATGGCGGATGTCATGCTGGAAGCAGAGACTGCTTACTCTTCCGGAGCACCTGAGACTACCCCCGAGTTTTTGTTGGGGTCCATGTTGTTCATATGTTTTTAGTTTTTAATTTTAGTGCATGTATTGTTTTGGTCTTGTCTTCGTTGTTCTCCGGAGTTCGTCAGTTGTTTCGATTTTCCCCTCCTTCGAATATCCCTTTGTTATTTCTTGACTTTACCTAATTTTAACATAAAATTTGGAAAAAAGAACAAAAAGACTTTTGAGAAGACGCAATTTATCAATATATATATACATTAACGGAAATGTTTACAAACCACGTTACGGATCATTACTACATTGTGTAATACATATCAGTATAAAAGTTTATTGTACAGGGATTTCCACATACATCTAAAAACATCTAATTCGTGGAAAAAACTTTAAAGGTAATAGAGTATCAATAACCTATTTATAAGCCCAACAAACGATTTCTTCACAATTTATTCAAAACTTACCTTAAACCACAAGTATTTTAAATATTTCTGACCTCAGGTAACCTTTTTTCTAAAAAAAAAATGCCAAGCCCTTATATTTATTGTCTATGAACAAAGGTCTGGAATAATTAAATATCCTTAAGATATTCCTAATTGTTGTTATTGCCACAAGAGAACAAAAGATTAGTTTTAGATTCCTCATTTAACCTTTATTCATACCGTCTTAAAATGTTTCAATTAACAATCAGTTATAGATCGGTTAGCCTCCCTACAAATTAATGGTCCGAGGCACAGCTGATGTCTATATATTTTGTTTTAGAACAAACATGAATTGTCCATTTACTGCAAACTGATTCGAATTTTAATAAAATATTTTACTATATACTTTTTAAACACTTTTGTCTCTCGATAACTGTGCTTTTTTTAGATCTCGCAAGATCGGTCCATTCCATTCGGCCCAAAAACGTTATATATGGAGTCTTGGATAACATAGATAGAGTATGAATATAATAAATTTAAAATACAATATAACATATTAAATACTAGGAACGCCAAAAGTCATGAAAAACATTGTTTGCCATTGAACCAAACAGGGAAAAAATGGGTAGCCAAAATCCTGTTAAGGTAAATTTTACCTTAGGGGGCTGAGACCTTATATTTCAATGACTGTATGTAATATTCATGTAAATGCGGAAGCAATGCAGGAGTATTCAGGGGATATACCGTGGAATTTGCAGTGTTTCAGCAAATCGTTTAGTGGTAGTAGTACTAGTCCGAGATTCCTCTGACGTCAAACGGACTGCCTTAGATTGGTTCGGGTCGTAAGACGTCAGAGTGCACTCCATATATAAAACAGGGAAATATCATAAACATTTATTAATGTTGTTCAAATCTTAAAATAATTTTCGACTAAGAATACGTTGTTATTTTTACGTTTTCACTTTTTCAACCGTTTGAATAATTATCTCAAATAATTATTTACGCCACGATAAAAATTTAATAAGAATTTAATAAGTAGGATGCATTTCTTAAAACTAATATTTTTAAAGAAAAGCATATTAGGTTTTTTTTGTAGAAAATCAATGTACTTTTTAACAATTAAAGAAGATTTCAGTAAAGTGACGTTGATATGAAATTACGATTCGGGTCAATGGATATGCATTTTGTAAGTTTATTTTTTCATTTGGTTACGGATATACCGGAGAACCGAAACCGTTAGTTGTAGCAAAAATAGTACGTAGCAATAAATGTTACTTGTTGATATTTGTTTCCTTTTATTATTCATGCTCGTTTATCCATTTTGGTTGGACATCTGTCGTTCAATGAGTTCTTTACTTGTCTTTTGATACTTTCTTACCCAATAGCATTATATTTCCATAGTTTTGTAGAATACTTATCAAAATACCACAGCTGGTATTCTGGTATAGGAGAAAGAGTTACTTGTGTCCACTTAATACATAAAGCTAGCAGTATGTGAATCTGGTAATTATATAGGAATATTAATACTCTGTTGATGTATAAAATTCGGCTGTCAGATAATTCATTCTTTTTTCAGATGATATAAAATCTTTTGAACAAGTATACATGTTTGTTTGGATAAGAAATCATTTCTAACTTCTTATTATCATACAGAATGTTATTTCATCCTTGTTGCTAGGGAATGAATTTGGTTGCCAAGGGAAGATATTTACATGTACTAGTATTTAGAATTGATTAATGTCTGTTATGTATTCAGGCTTAATTCAAAAATAGGTAAATATAAATCATGTTGAAAATTAACAGAATTTTCACTGCGAGCAAATGTACATGGTTGCTTAGTAACATATTATCACAAATAAGGTTTTCATACTATTTTAGTTGGTAGACTTAATGTTATCATATGAATGTCTAACATAACTATAAATTTTATCAATTGTAATTATAAAAATTATTTCATATCGAATATATATCGGTAGAGATGTCACATGGTTGGTTGCTAGGGAATGCCATTGTTTTCTAAGTAAACTTTAACAGTTCCTCCATGAATTTGTAGGAGTTGGTCATGGTGAAAAAAAAATAGTAATTTCAGGGTGGCATCTCATGTTAAATTTTAACATTTTAGAAAATTCTCATGTTACCCAGTAAAGGAAATAAACTAATTTTCTCACAAAAAGACGGGTTGCGATAAGACCCAATATCGGCCTACAACAAATGACAAAAAATCGACCCACCTATCTAAGTTCTTGATTGTATTCTTTGGAATACTCAATATATGCAGTTTAAAAAAATATATAAAGCATTTCCATTTCTAATACATGTAGTTTGTATTATCAAGGAAAATAACCCTACCCAAAATTAGTTTAACATTAAGTCAATGGAGAAAATTGTTCAATGCTAACACTTCAAAATAAAGATTCACTACCACCGCTACCTCTAATCAAAAAGATATTTGGCTGTCTCCTTCCACGTGGCTAGTCGTTAGTATTAGCAGATTCTCTCTCATGGTAATAGATCTAGACATATGGACATCCAAAAAAAATGTGGTAGCCGTGTGCGTTTCTATGGAGTGCTGGGGACCTGAGAGATGTGATATCCTAACTTAAATAGCCTGATTCGTGATGAGAACGCAACCCAGACCTAAATACAGGGAAACACCCAAATCAATAAAAACCTATGGAATCTCAATAAAAAATCTTTTCATGTGTTATGTGTTCTGTTCGTATATGTAAGTAGCAAAAGAGCCTTGTCCGGTTGTCGCAATGCATTGTCAGAGAAAAAATGAAAACAATCGTTCTTTTGTAGCTGAAAAAATCAGGTGCAATTCCATTGATGGAAATTTTGTGTAATTTAATAAGTGTCGAAAATCATACTATTCTGATATGAAAAATGACCCTATGTGCTTTCAGCATTATGAATCTGCATCTACCTCTCTAAGTAGTTCCCAGTTTGAGCACGTGTTAGATCCTGCTGTCGATGAATCTCCGAATAATTACCAATCGGAGACTTTCTTAATTGTTTTTAATATCTTAATATGTTTGAAATTTTAACCAAACGTGAAAAACATCATTATATCATCACGGCCACCAATCGCTCTAATTCACAGCCAAAAGCTGTGAAAGAAAAACATTTGGAGGAATTTCCGGTTGTGTCTTGGAGGAAACCATTTACGTGACCTTTTGCAGGTAGGTCGTACATTTATTTATACATGTATGAGGTTTTTAAAGAGAATATGAAAATTCTAAGAATGTCATCATTCCTGCAAAAGGTCACGTAAATGGTTTCCTCCAAGTCACAATTCCTCCAAACGTTTCTCTTTCACAGCATTTGGTTGTGACTTAGAGCGATTGATGGCCGTGATCATATATAATTATCATATATGAATCTAACAATTTCGTTAATTTTATTGAGCTGATTTATATTTTACTACAAGTCATGATGACGTCCATAAAACTTTGATAAGGATGAATGCAACTTACTATTAGTAAATTGTTATATGATATCACATGTTTTTAGCGTTTACAATTTTAATTTTTGTGTAAACAACTAATTTTACTGCGAACAACTGTCAAAATATCTGTACTATATAGCGAATTTGATTTGCATTCATTTTTATGTAAAAGAAGAAAATTTTGAAGATTTTTAGGATTTATTGGATGGATGGATGAAGGTCCAGTGGCATCCAGGTGCATATTAGGACGAGAACATGTATAGGATCCCTGCTTGGTACTAGACCGACACGCTGAGCCGGATTTTTAATGTGCTAGCTCACGAGGTAACTGTCCGCACGAAGACATATCACCCCACTCTGACATTATTATACTTACTCCGAGCCGATCAGTAGATCTTTGTGCTTACTCCCCTAGATGCCGCGTGCTTGGCGGCGAAGCAGCAAATACCAATATTCACCCAGCCGGGGATCGAACCCGCGACCTTCCGCACTCGAGGCAAGCACGCTACCACGAGACCACCGAGGCGGTAGGTTTTATTGGAGATATTTATTATAGACTTTGCATCAGTGGTGTATACAGTATTATGATGACAATATCGGAAAGATTATTAACCCTATACCGATTATCGATTGTTTTGACTTGAATGTATCGATTATTAACGTTTGTTTTGACTTAGTCAACGAAAAACGTGACCGGAAGTAATAGCGGTATTTTGTTAGCATATATTATAAGCCAAAGCTATATACTTTCCATTGGTACATATTAAATAGAAAATTAGTGTAGGCCGAAAATGGCCCTTATCGCAACCCGTCCTTTCTAAACTGTTCAACTGTTTAATACAGTTCAGGATATCCTTAAATATATTTTACCATGAACAGACCCTATTTTCACTTTTGAACAAGAAAGAATCCTCAGCACATTTTGATTTTGCTAAAAGAAATGGTTAATATTCAAGTTGTAAGTGAACTTTGATGGGTAACCATAGCAACAATTATCAACGATATCAAATAATAAATTGGAAAAATTGGAAAAATTGAAGCAATGCTTTTACATTGTATACAATAAACATTTTTATCTTTGCAACTGAATTTTTTCTCTGGTCAATGGTGCAACCCTAATTTTTCATGATTGGTGGACAAAAACTGCAAACGTCAAAGAGTTTTAATAATTTTTACTTTACCATTAATACATGTAATTGAACAACCACATCACTGATGGTGTTGTAGGTCAGAGAACCATCCGACCTTGAGTCAGCGCGACTTGGTACGAAATATATACGCTTAAAGAACTATAATTTGTGCATGATTTGACCATGAAAACGTGATAGTTTTGACTACTAAACAAGCAAATTTTCAAGGGAGTGACAGTTTTATTACAATAGTATAGCACCGGTTGGCTTTGTGTACTTTGTATATAGGTATGTAAATTTTGCATATGAAAGCTTTGTGATTTAACTATTAATGTATAAAAGTTAACATGGATTGGCAGTTTCTTGACAACTATTGATGGTTCTTCCTGGGGTTCCGGCTTTCTCCACCAAACGGGCTGCCATAACATAGCCAATTAAAAACCCCCAATAGGTCAAACCAAACCAAATGGAATACATGTACACGTCCTTATTCAAATTATGTATAACAACCTCGGTGTTAGTGTGGTCGCCTCGAATTCGGAATGTCGCGGATTCTATCACCGGATGGGTAAAACCAAATACATTAAAACTGGTATTGATGCTTCTCTGCCAAGCACGCCGCATTTAGGACTGGTCTGCTCGGAGTCCGTATAATGTGTCATGGTGGGGTGATATATCTCTTGGGGGCTATTACATCTTGAGCTAGCACGTTACAAATCCGGCTCAGCATGTCGGTTTAGAACAAAACATATATATATATATATATATATATATATATATATAACATCACTTGTTCTAATGTAATAATAATGAAGTTTAAAATAATCCATCTACCCATCAAATTATACATAGTAACGACAAAGTTAAACTAAACAACAATTAATGAACTATACAGATACTTATTCAACGGGTAATGCTGAACATTGATCATTACAGATTATTTCTACATGTGTGTACAACAAATTTCTTCGTAACTGAGATAATTATGTATGTAACATTTTTGTACATGTGTATTTGAATTTTTCTCCAAACTTTTGCTTTTTTTTTCGACTTTCAATTTTTTCTGTAATTAGCACACTTGAAACATGTAGGTTGGAATTCTATGTAAAATGCACAGATTATGCTTTAAAATTGTCATTAGAATTTTTATTTAGACAAATCAAATTCTACCCAAACACATACAACAATAATTCCATAAAGACAATGTTAAGACGCTGTAGTTGATGATTGTTATACGACCTCCTTGACGGGCGTCTTAAGGAAAAACAGAAGAAGTTAGCTTTAATTTCAGCTTCCGCTACATAGATGATGTTTTATCACTCAACAAGTCACGTTAGGAAGTTTCTTCCATCTCATCTATCCCAATAAGCTCGAAATTGAGGATACTACAGACACTCCACGTCTGCATCTTATCTTAACCTTGAGCTCGAAATTGACACTGCTTACTCTTTTGGAGCATCCGAGTCTACCCCCGGTTTTTTTGGTGGGGTCCATGTTGTTCATATGTTTTTAGTTTTTAATTGTAATGCATGTATTGTTTTGGTCTTGACTTTGTTGTTCTCCGGAGTTTGTCAGTTGTTTCGATTTTTCCCTCCTTCGAATATCCCTTTAGTATTTCTTGACTTTACTTTTAATATTGTTATATATCGGCAAAAGAATACCGAAGCGACAAAAACAGCGGGAAAAGCCCACAAATTCGAAGTCCAAGGAAAAGACAAAGTCAGCAGAACGGAACACAAACAAACAAACACCACAAGAACACATGAATAACCAAACTTATAAAAAACATACACATGTAATAAACTAAACAAAACTAGAACAAGACAGCACAGAAACTAAAGCACTAGCAATGTGAACTCCCATTAAAAGCCGAGGGAAATCAGGTGCTCCGGAAGGGTAACCATGTCCTGCTCCGTTTAAGGCACCTATCACATTGTCAGTGAGTAATAGGCAGTGAAGTGTCAAGTCTCGTGAAAGGTCATGTCCGGTGAGGTGTCAATTCCAGAAGGACGTGACATATAACTCAAGATGCAGTGTATCTAGTCTCACACTCAGATAGAAACTTCGTATCTGTCAATCAATTCGTAATGAGGACCGTCAAACCTTTGGAATGATGAAATTAACATAGACTGAACATAACCCTGTCTTAGAAGTTTATGCGACAGCAATCTCGCTCTGCCGAGAAAAGTCGCCGTATATAAATCATATGCGCGGCAGTAACGAATCAACTGTGAAATACACATCCTATAGGCTGGAGACCTTTGTATGTTACTGCTAAGAAATGGGCAGCTGACAATCAGAAAATTAAAATCACGTTTGTCATAAATTTTTGATTTCGATGTTATTTGATGAATTCAGGTGAGGCGGTTTCCATGAAACCGTTAGTATTCAAGTGACCACGGCTTTTGTTCCTTTTCTCGCTGATGTGTTTCATATTCGAAGGCCGAATTCATTCACAAAAAAGGAGAACAATTTTGCCATGTCTTTCGAATTTAGTTTTAGATAAATGTACAAATGTATTTCGATATGGACAGTCACTTACTAGTATCAGTAGTTATATTAACGCAAACGTACACAGGTTAAATGTTGTAGGCTCAAATGAATTTAAAATGTTAAATACACTTAGGTCTGACTAGATACATTATGCCTATACGATCAAATCTCTATAAACAAAGAGATAATATTATCTATTCTGTTTTGTATGGCAACATGCATGCGTCACCGGAGTATGGGATACGGAGCATCGGCCATTTAGTCTATGTTAACATGGTTAACTCACTCTGCTAAAGTTGTCTTTGCGTGGATTTTGTCTTTTCTCCTTGATTACTGTTTTTTGGTTTTCAGAAGATTTGATTACAAGAGTACCAGTTGAAGGTTTAACCAGAAATGCGCATCATATGCAAGAAACTGGCTTTGAGTTTATTATTCGCTTTCTTATTTACGGTCCTGAATGTGTGTAACCTTAAACTAAAAACCGTTTAGGAAGTTTCTTCACGAAATGGCTAGTCATAATGGTATTTTTGTATGACAAAAATTTAAAGATATGGTCAATTACTAAATTCTGTATCTGCATTATGGTTTTAATTATGCAGTATTCCGGCTAACGCAAGCAGAGGAGGATATCCTTATCGTTGTGATATAACCTGTTGTTTTATGGAAGTCTTTCATTCCCTATTGTTTATTTAAGATGTCGTTATATTTCATGTTCTTTGTTCAGCATCCTTTTGTTGTTCCCAAGGATGTTGAATACGAAGTTGTCAGTTTCAGTTTTCTTTACATTCTATTTGTTATAGGACATATGTAATATAATCTTATTTTCAAAATAAAAATAGTTCTTTAATACACACATTAAAGTAAAACACACAAAATATAACGCTACACAACGAACACATGGCACAATACATTATAAAAGACTTTAGGATAAACTTGTTTGTTAATATATATAGTCAAATAAGAAAATTACTTTGCATATATTATTAAGTACCAAAGACATAAACATTTTGTCCTATTTTCATTGAATGCATTTCCACACTGAACACTGTTCAGTTTCCTATGTGGAAAACTCTTTGAATGAATGGATTTATGAATTTTCCATCAGGGTCCAGTTGTTGCATGGTATCGATATATTCCTTAATTGGTAAAACACCGTTGTCTGCAGGATACAGCTGCTGCAACTGATCGTTGGTAATATGTTGTACCATTCCCCAATGAGGGCGACCATTGAAGTCCTCTATCATCAAATTTCTGAACTGTGAGAGGGTGTTGTCTTCATTTGGGGTCCCCCGTAATATGTTGCTTATAATCATCATTGATTGGCGATTGAATTGCATTGCCATGTTTGCTGTCGATGCTTGTGAGAAGCGAACTGCAAATGGTGCTGTTGCAAGTTGAGCAGGATTACTTTGTTGAATTGCTTGGTAAAGATTAATCAAAGCTTGGATCCTTAGAATTACGTCAACCCCATTTAGCACTTCCATTGCACATTCACTTACTACTACCTCACCAGATACTGCAAGCCCTGACAAAGGATCTAAAGCTTCAACAGCATTCATTGTCACAGGGTGTGGTGTACATGTACATTTCATAAGCAAATCCATAAGGAACGGTACAATATCTGGCATGAATTCACATGCTAGGTTAAACGCTAGCCTAACAAGCTCATGTGGTATTAAATGCCAGTCTGGGCGTCTTCCACGGGGAGGTCCTCTTGCATACCTAAGAGTTAGGATTACAACATGAAGAACATGAAGACCACCTCCATCTAGGACTTGATAAGGATTGACAAAAATTTCAAAGCTATGAAGACTTCCAATTGCATTGTCGATATTGTCGATATTTTCTTCAAATAATTTTGGTAACGTATTTTGTGCCTCTAACCAGGTCGTCATAAAACGGTTCTCTGTTAAATAGTAGGCTTTTTCGGTACGTAAGATGTACGAATAAGCGATCCCCATACCTCCGACGTTGACAAGACTTGCGTTGAACATCTGATCATCTTGTATCAGTTGAACTCCCTGATATTCCTCTTCAAAAATTTCTCGATTTGAGATTCCATTTGTCGGTTCTATTTGATACTGCTGTATTTCATTATTCTCAACGCAAATCAAACGAAAGGACAGGACAATATCTGCAATGATGGGTTTGGTTAGACCATTTCCATGTGCACCTGTGGCAACAGAGCCACCCAGGGATAAATTAGAACAGCCGGTCTGGTTTGGAAGGATTCTGTACCTTTCTGGGTGTCGTGTTCTCCGGAAATGTAACGGCCAAAGGTAATCTTGTATATGTTGCATTGTAGCACCTGCTTCGAAACCACAGAGGAAACGATTGTCATAGTCATCTGGTATATTTAATGTATTTCTTTTGATTTCAATGACATCATTCAAGTCGCTGAAAAACAATCAACTGAAACTTTCAACATGATCAGCATTGTTAGACCTTTTATAGCTTAGATATGAAGTACATTTTTAACTTGTCATGCATAAGTGGACTTGCATAGGATTTAATTGAAAAAAATACAGTTCTGAAATGTACGTACATGTATACTGATTGATATGTAAATAAAAAAAATTAAGAAAGCTTTTTCAGGTATCGGTATATATATTAATAAAGACTACCTCATATCTATCAATACTCCATCTGTTTCTCCTATGTCATTCCATTCAACTGAATGCTCGGTTCCAACAGCCTTTATTCTAATATTACCGCCATGGATTCTAATATGTTCCAATTCAGCAAGAAGGTTGTCAAAGCTGTGTGGTTTAACTACTTTCGCGTGCGACGTTGGTAATGGTGGTTTATCTGAAATATATTTAAATATATTGAATTTTTTTTTATATTATAGTTATCCGTAAATCGGTCCGAAATATTGTGTTTAAAATTTTATTAAATATTCTAATATTCTATAAAACATGTGATGACCCCTTTTGAACCGACGAAATAAACATATTAAAATCCGCTCATGTTGATATGTGTGCTATTCCATGGGTCTTTATTTCCATCAAGTATTGAAAATAACCAGCATGGACATGATGTGACTTTTTCAAGATTTAGCGTTATAAACTGAATTTTTTATATCTGGGATTTCGAAATAAAATTTCACTCTTTTCCTAAACAGTTTGTCATGAATTGTCAAACACCATGTATCTAGTTCACACGTGTGTTCTGTAAAAATCACTCGCCCAAAGTCCATCCTAATACCAGAGTGCCAACTCGTCGCAACTCGGCTAAAATATTTTGTCTCATTAACGCATATGATAAATTTTTGCTTTTCATGTCAAATGTTTTATATGTTTTGTAATAAATATTGTAATACAAAAATGCACTGTGTGGGGAAAATGGATGTAGAGTAAAATTACAAAATGTACAAAGAAAGCACAAAACCACAAATATATAACTACTCAATGCCGCTAGCTCCAGAGAAATTCATTAGTAGTTATATCCAGCTGTACAATATCATGTCGGAATATCAATAAATAAACTGAAAAGATAACGGAGACAAAGTCATTCATGACCATGCATAGTTTCTTGACTTTGGACAGGCGCATAAAATGAGGCGGGGTTTCGTGGAGCTTCAACCCTATATTGATCAGTTAATCTCAAAGCCCACAAAAAATTTTTGAAAAGATAAACAAGAACCCAGAAAAATATATGGCAGATCAAACTGCCAATCTGACAAAAAAGCTCACATAAGAACAGAAATCTGTCAACTGAACTCTGCAAATGGTATTACGGCTTTCCTTTTATTCAAAAGGCACTCTGTTGTATGTGGGTGATGTTTTGATAGCAACCATTTAATTATTAAACATTAAATGGTTGAATCCAATCGAATTCTGGCAATATTAAAATTTCAAGAGAAAAACAAAAACATGAATTTCAGAATTAAAGGTAAAGATGGAATGTTTAAAATGACATAATGAGATCAGGAGACAACTGAAGTACTTGTAAATGTCTTTTAAAGTGGTTTCCTCACAATTACATTTATTGTCCAGACCGTCCATTTAAAGAAGATGGAGTAAGAAAATACTAAATTAATATCCTGATGGAATTGAAGTATTCAATTACAAGACCACTTATTAATTGTCATAATATGCAATGACTTTTAGAATAGTCCCTGATTCTTGAAAGAAAGGATTAATCACAGGCCTATTTAAGATTGGTGAAACATCAAAACCCAGGAAACTACAAACCAGTCATTTTAACCATTGTAGCAGGTTAAAAAAACAAGTAAGACTAGTAAAAGTGAAGCACATGACAGATAAGAACCTATAATATCAAAAAGCAATATGTATTTATATCAGGGAGGTCAATAGTATTACAATTACTATGAATGGACAATGATACCTTACCACTGAGGAAACACAAATTCAGATTATATGGACTTTATGAAAGTATTGACAAGGATCCTCATAAAAGGCTAATAAAAAACTGAAGTCCTAAAACACAATTTAGAAAATTATAAAATATTTACAGAAAGTTTATCACAGTGAATGTTCATCACTTTGACAATAACAATCTCAAGATTTATTCTAATAACTTATACGAACAATCCATCACAGTACATTCGTAGAAAGTATTGATTTAGGCTTTTTACTTGACGTTTTTCATTAAGCCAAGTGTAAACTTCGTTAAATTAAAACACAAAATAGTAGTTGAAGCTATATGTTTAGCATTGATTAGCAGTTGACCATTAAAAGATACTTATCTCAACAAACTATGTTTCAAATTTTAACAAGATATATTGAGCCCATCTAAATCGACACGTTTTTTTAATATACCCGAAAATTGCTAATTTTGTGATTTTTCGTGGATATTTTATTTTTTTATGGACAAGGCGACTTAACTCCAGAACAACATCTGACTTTCATCATGTAACAGTAGATGAGCCAAAGGAAATGTCACTAGATAAGTCTAGTGAGTCTTGTACCAGTCTTTTTAGCAACTTAATACTCTGATCACAGATACAAAGAACTTGGCAATATTTTGTAACCATTTTTCACCATTTTAGTAACGATGATTAAAGTTTTTTTAGAAATAATTATGAATATTTACACTCGAAACAATAAGAAAAATGTTTTCATATACTTATTAATAAAGTTTCATTTTTTTCAGTAGAAAGGCTAATTGATTGATTAAAATCTAGGTGCAACGTTTACATGCATACCAGGATGAGAAAATGTTGAAAGAAAATTTTACTCTTTTGATTACTAGAATAAATGTTTAACTAAAATCACCTGTTCCTTTAGTCCCATGCAAATGTCCAAATACCTCTAATGCTGCTCCTGGGGAACTGATTTTTTCAAGTTTGGAAAGGCCAGATTTCACCTTTTCATGGTCGTTTTCAAGTGTAGATTTTATCAAATCTTTAATCAGTTCCTCTATCACAGGACCTGCATTAACATTATGGTTTTCTTCAAGATGTTGTATAATTTTCTTTTCCATTCTTGCAGAAAAAAAAAGAATTAGGAAGAACAATTAATGGCAGACTTAGTGTTACTTAACTGCAATTAAAATACAGAAATCACCGTTACATGGGTAGTTAAACAGAAATGGTTAATTAAGGATTGACTGTATTTTTTTTTCAGTCTATGAAGAAATAACCTGAATCACGTGGTGTACAGAAAATAACCCGTGTAGCGGGTTATTTGAAAGCGTGCACCATATGCATTGAGGTTATTTCGAATATACTGAAAACATGATTACTGTCAGTCCTTATATTTTAATACCAACGGTTGTTTGACGTCTAAAACGTTGGGATTCCCTTTCATGACGTCATGGTAGAAAAGAAAATTTAATCTATGATATGATATACAAAAACAATTTGACCAATTAAATGATGAGTTACATCCAATGTTAAATTATCCAAGAATTCATATAAAATATAATTTATATTGTCGGATTTTTTTTATGATTTTGTACAAGCTTAGATATGAAAGTTTATCGACAATTCCTCACCTGTTTCGTGGAGAGTATATGAACTTTACACTTTCTGACAATGTACATGTACATATATTGTGTTTATCATACAACAAAGATTGTCATGTTTTAAAGAGAAAAGGTGTGGAAATAACATATTTCCAGCTGATTTAAGGAAGGGCTTTTTTGCAAGTAATCTAGGGAAAACATACACAACAGACCACCATGCGAATTATCATTGAATATTAGGACAAGTGTTTACAGGAGATAATATGATAAATATTGGCAAAAACGAAATCAAAGATTCATATGACGTCAAACAACATGTTATAGGACTGGCTGGGCCGTGGTATATCAGACGCACTTTGTCCAGATATACAATTGTTAATATTGCAAAAATGATTTATTTTTTCGAGACTTGATCTTATGCCAAGACAATCTACATGTAGCATGTGTTATCTGTAATCATTTGAATAATTTTCAAAACAATTTTTTTCGTGAACTTGAAAAATTGGAAATAGACAACACAACAACTTTTAAAAGAGAAAAGATGCATATATTGTTTTAGTACTATGAAATAAATTTAATAATCGTAGAACACTAACATATGCCTATTCTGGTCAATTTAAAATACTGATCGATTTGAAACACCATCATTTAACACAAGTATGCAGCAAATACATGTATATTTGTCTTAACGTGTTCAAAATTTGCGCCAATTTTCAGCTTAAATAAAAAATTTAAAAAAATTCACATTAATATTATGTGAAGTCATTTCTATATAAACGATACACAATTAAATGTTTCTTACCTGGTGTTAAAGCGCACTGTTACAAAATCTTTATTCCTAACTTTTAAATGAAAATAAATATCACGTGATCCATGGAGAGATTCTTAGAAAAAATTTGTATATAAAGACGCTATCAGGCATAATCTGTTATAGTACGATGCACAGCGAAAAGTAAACAAATCCCTTTTCCCTATAAAAGATGACAACCTTACGTTGCAGGATAAACATAATATATACATGATATATAAATATACATTGTTGAAAAATATAGTTTATTTGTACACGCTGAAAAACGGGTTGGGAATGCTAGGCAAGCCAGAAACCTCACATGACCCGTGAAAAAAAGTATAATTCCTGACAATGGACATATACATGTGTATATTGCAAATTTTAAATGTAAACGTTTGCATGGTTTTAAAAGGAGAAGTAGTAATTGGAACACTATAAGAAGTATCTTTGGATTGTTATTTTGAAACTCCTGGGACGATGCCTCTGCATGGTGGATCCTAGGTCCCCGAGGGTATTCGCCAACCCAGTCGTCAGACTTGTCTGACATGATTATTCATTGATTTGTAACAGAAATTACCAGTATTTAGCATGATTTAAAAATAATAGAAATACTAAGGGTTCATTCCTTGTATTGCACATGGTAGATCGTCTAAACTGAAATGTGGCTTCCCATTTCGGTATTTTTGGTTATGAGTACTTCTTGTTTAAAATAAGTTTGGTTTTTGGTCTTCCAAATGTTTTGGTTTTAATGCTGCTGATGAGAGGTAACTCCTTGAAATGCGTCGTATACAGCATAGTATAAATTTACTATATCTAATATTAGTATCTTTGGATTGTTATTTTTAAACTGCTTTTATGCCTAATAATACAAAAATAAAAATAAAGCACCCTTTGCACGTCACTATAACCAAGAATTCTATCTTAAGGTACCTGTTAGAGAGGATAGCCACTTTTATCAATATAATTTACATTGAATACCCAAATAACCCGTAAAGAACATATGCGAATTTTTTAATCAACTTTATTTGAGAATTAATGAGTTTCTGGTTGCGCGCAAGACATAATATAATATATTAAGGTACCTCTTAAGCCTCCTTCACACTGGATGAAAACTCCGCTACGCTCTCCACGACCACCACGACCTGCAATATCGTAGCGAGATCGTGGAAAAACTGGAAAACCACCTTCTGTGTGAAGGCAATTACGACGCTGCTACCCTCCTAGTACGTGCAAAATAGCTGCTACCACGCCGTCCTTCTGCAAATGCGCCACGCTCTATATGTCAGCGGTAAGTTCCCGCTATGGTCCCGACCACATCACGCGCCAAGCCAGATATTGCGCGACTTCGTACGACTGTGTTAAGATACAGCTACTTGCTAGAAGATCGTATCACGCTAGCTAGAAATAAGCTGCTACCAAGAGTGTCACGTCTGTACTGTGCAAGTTCCAGGACCTTGTTACAATCGGTGGGTTTTTATTATATATCAGTATATGGGATGTTTCTGGGCTTTTGGCATCCGTTTTATTCTTGCTTTGGAGAAGGAAACACAAGACAAAAATGAAGTCATTTAATACATCTTGCCCTATATCAAGGTCAACAAGCCGTCCTGCAAACGTAGACGGTAATGGCCTCTGCGCAGAACCCTGTCCACGTCCACTCTTCCTTCCTCGCAAAGCTGATCCATAATACAACGAAGGACTGCTGAGCTGACAACATTATTTTCAGTTGTGTTGACAACGTTGAATGGTCGTAGGAGCGGCGTCATGTGAGCGTATCGTAGTCTTCTTGGTCGTAGTGAGAGCGGCAATGCTCGTAGCAGCCTCGCAGCATGAACTTAGTAATAACGTAGTTGGAGCGTAGCCGTCGCAGTGTAAGTGTAACAGAATCGTAGCTCGGACGCGAGGCCAGCGTAGTCAATCACGCGAAAAAAATATTTACGACCAAACTACGCCGGCTCTAAGTCTTTACTACGCTGCAAACGCTGCCACAACGCTCCTTCTACGACGCCGATGCGATGTTACTACCACCATAAAACACCACGACCTCGCTACGTAAATTTTGAGCATGTTCAAAATAGTCGTACGACGCTCTGCCAAGCTCCACACGCGCACTGGTGACTCCATTACGTTGCTGATACTCTTTTGAAGACATCCCTACGACCCTGCGAAGACCTTCCACGTTCTGGGTGATTTTTTTTTAAATCGTAGCGCGGTCTTCGTCCAGTGTGAAGGGATTTTTAACAAGGGTTGAACTTGACAAAACCATAAGCGAACATTCTATTACTGATATATTTTAAATTATATTTCATCAACGGGGCTGAAACTATATTTCATCAACGGTCATGACGGTGCTGAAACTATATAAAAAAAATCCAAAATACTGAAAATATTATTAAAATCGGCTCCCACAAAAAAGTTTTTAGCACGTTTAGTTTTATTTAAGCTAAAAATGTGTTTCCATGGTTTCCTAGTGGCCACGCTTTTTTCATATATTTTTTTGCTTCAAGTGTGTATTAATCTATGTGAAAAAAGTCAGTCCGAGACCAGAAAAATTGGTAATTTAGGTACCAGTTACACGAATTTTATGCCCCAATTTTGGAAAAATATTTTCTGGGAAAATAGTTCCATTTTGCTAGATTCCTTTAGAATATAACCTAAAGAAGGAAAAAGAAGATTAACCAGCGCTACAGATGACAAAGAACACACTCCACTTACTGATTCTATTTTTCAAGCGATTACAAGGAAAAGTTTATCAGAGGATAAAGTAAACTTTAAGGTACTTTTGAGGAAGAGAACATTATATTTGAAAAATTTGGAATGTTTGATTCAACTCTCTATAGTTTGTTTTTTTAATTAAACAAGCAGAATTAAAATTGTACCTTAATATTGAAAAAAAATGTATATATCTAACGGATATTTTTTAAAAATTAAATTTTATTAAAAATTCCTAAAAGGAAGGTTTTTCCAGTAATAACCTCGTGTTAAAACAACAAAATAACTTAAATCATTTCCTTAAGATCGAACTATATATTTTCTATAAACAGTTGGTTGTCAAAATGTTCATTAAACAATACTAAAATTTCTGTTGAAGTTTATTAGATCCTCTTCAAGGAATTTTAAAATAAATGGAAGCGTTTAAAATTTAACAATGAATTTCTTGTTAATTCATTATACATGTAGTTAAATGTTCTGATACATGTACGTTATATCCTGTTAAACTATTTTAACCACAAGGATTAATGTAGTTGACGAATATCTATTTTTGAATGTCACATGCATTACGTATCGCGTTAATCTAATCTGATTTTTTAACCGAACACTCTAAAAAACATAGAGAAAATCACTCACGCAAACGTCCATAATTAAATACAACCATGTACATGTAAATGAAAATTAACTTAAATTAAGAAATTCAGATAAATGAAAAATCAAGAACATCTTGGACCATAATTGTCGGCGTTAAGTGTATTTACCCAGAGAAAATAAATAAAAAATTACCACTTAAAGTTGATTTTTGTTGTAATTGATCAACATGATCAATGTATCGTGTAATTCATATGAATTTAAGTGACGTTAATACGTTACTTTTATTTTTTTTAAATAAAATATTGGAATCGTCAGTGATACCCCCACCATTGCCAGTAGTCTGGGACACTTAAACAAAGTCAAAATTTTATTTCTAAAATCTCATTTTTGAAATTTGACCCATGACGGGATTTAAGGTCGCAAGCTTAAAACTTACATTTCTTTTATATTTGAAAATTTTGTACCCCAAGTGTGAAAATGAAATTCTAAAACCTTTTTACACATTAGTTTACATTGTGTGAATATTTTAAAGAAGTAAAATGCATAACTTGAAAAAATAACAAGGAGTTAAATCACAAGCTTAAATTCATGATTTTTTTAATATGACACCAGTGGCGAAAAAATATATATACTTTTGTTGATCTCAGTGTACCATGACAGATCTGTTTTCAGCTGAAGTTAATTACATTTACCAAGAAAATTAAACTGGAATATTTCCAACTCGATTTATATTTCATTCTTTTATATATACAATATTTTCTCATCTGGAACATCTATACCCATTTATTACATACATTCTTTAGCATTTAGTTATTTAAAAAAGGTATATCTCATACAGACCTTTTACTTGGTAATGTTAAACACATGAATAGATTTTAACAAATTAATAGGTTTGGTCATGAAAAAAATGTCAAATTTGTTATGATATTGTAATTATGTCTCCCCTTCTCGAAGGGAGACATATTGTTTTAGTGATTATTATTCTTCCTCTTCTAATCAAATTTTTTGTCCGGAACATAACTTTTTTGTTTCTTGAGCTAGCCTCATGATATTTGGAAGGTATATGCATCAGGTCATGGCGGAGTGCAGAATACCACATTTGGGTCCCTGGGGGTGAGTCCCCACCCCCTAGCCTGTAAAATGTAGGCTAAAATAACAAAATACTTAATATTTTGAAAACCATTGTGATCCCCACCCTATAACCATATATATTATTACTCCTTATGATAAGACAAATCATTTGGTACCATAGGGGGGTCTGAGGGGGGTCATGCCCCACCCCCTCAAACGATAAAATACTAAATATTCTGAAAACCATTGAGATCCCCACCCTATAACCATATATATTATTACTCCTTATGATAAGACGAATCATTTGGTACCATAGGGGGGTCTGAGGGGGGGTCATGCCCCACCCCTTCAAATGATAAAATACTAAATATTCTGAAAACCATTGAGATCCCCAACCAATAACCATATATATTATTACTCTTTATGATAAGACGAATCATTTGGTACCATAGGGGGTCTGAGGGGGGTCATGCCCCACCCCCTCAAATGACAAAATACTTATTCTGAAAACCATTGAGATCCCCACCCTATAACCATATATATTATTACTCCTTATGATAAGACGAATCATTTGATACTATAGGGGGTCTGAGGGGGGTCATGCCCCACCCCCTTAAATGACAAAATACTTATTATTCTGAAAACCATTGAGATCCCCACCCTATAACCATATATATTATTACTCCTTATGATAAGACGAATCATTTGGTACCATAGGGGGTCTGAGGGGGGGTCATGCCCCACCCTCTTAAATGATAAAATACTTAATATTTTGAAAACCATTGTGATCCCCACCCTATAACCATATATATTATTACTCCTTATGATAAGACAAATCATTTGGTACCATAGGGGGGTCTGAGGGGGGTCATGCCCCACCCCCTCAAATGATAAAATACTAAATATTCTGAAAACCATTGAGATCCCAACCCAATAATGTTCTTCTTCCTCTTCTAATCAAATTTTTTGTCCGGAACATAACTTTTTTGTTTCTTGAGCTAGCCTCATGATATTTGGAAGGTATATGCATCAGGTCAAGGTGGAGTGCAGAGTACCACATTTGGGTCCCTGGGGGTCAGTCCCCACCCCCTAGCCTACATTATCTTGGAAAGGGTTGAAATCTCCACCCTTAAACCATATATTTTATTATTCATGATAACAAGACAAGTTGAATGCAGTATACATCTGAGCCCCGGGGGTCATCCCCTACCCCTCAAGACCAGAAACCTTAATTTATCTTAAAAATGGTTGAAATCCCCACCCCTAAACCATATATTGTACTACTCATGGTTACAAGACGAGTTGAATGCAATATGCATCTTAGCCCTGGGGGTCATCCCCACCCCCTCAAAATCAGAAACCTTATTTTATCTTAAAAATGGTTGGAATCCCCACCCCTACACCATATATTGTACTACTCATGGTTACAAGACCAGTTGTATGCAATATACATCTTAGCCTTGGGGGTCATCCCCACCCCCACAAAATCAGAAACCTTATTTTATCTTAAAAATGGTTGGAATCCCCACCCCTAAACCATATATTGTACTACTCATGGTTACAAGACGAGTTGAATGCAATATACATCTTAGCCCTGGGGGTCATCCCCACCCCCCTCAAAATCAGAAACCTTATTTTATCTTAAAAATGGTTGGAATCCCCACCCCTAAACCATATATTGTACTACTCATGGTTACAAGACAAGTTGAATGTACTATACATCTTAGCCCTGGGGATCATCCCCACCCCCTCAAAATCAGAAACCTTATTTTATCTTAAAAATGGTTGGAATCCCCACCCCTAAACCATATATTGTACTACTCATGGTTACAAGACCAGTTGTATGCAATATACATCTTAGCCTTTGGGGTCATTCCCACCCCCACAAAATCAGAAACCTTATTTTATCTTAAAAATGGTTGGAATCCCCACCCCTAAACCATATATTGTACTACTCATGGTTACAAGACGAGTTGAATGCAATATACATCTTAGCCCTGGGGGTCATCCCCACCCCCCTCAAAATCAGAAACTTTAATTTATCTTCAGATACTGTAAAAGTTACCGTGAAAAATAATACCCACGAAATAATGGTACCAATTGAATTCAGTGAAAAATAATACTTTTACAATACGCAATATGATGATTTAGCATCTCGGTTTTTTATGATCCAAGTAATCTTCACATTGGTCAGTCATGAATTGTATCTTCGCAATGGAATATGTTGGACGGTTTTTTTGTATTAAAGTCTACAGAAACACATTCAGGCAAGTACTTTTTTTTGGTCACTTTATAGCACATTTTCATGTTTGTATATCATGCTACAGCATATTTCCCACATGTATTTACTATCATTTCAATTGCACTTATGCTTAACTGTAAAACATATGGCGCCAAGCTGAAATTGAAGTTACCTTACAAAATCATGAATTTTTAACGTTTAGATATAACTTATTGCAAAAAAATATAGAAGATGTTAACATTACATATCTACATGTACTTCCATTTAAGACTGTTATAGTTCTGCCATTTAAAAACAGCGACTTCCTTGTATTGAATTTAATTGAATACATACATAGCTGTTGTAACTTCAATATCAGTTAAAGTGATACTTAGCAGTGTAATTTGAAGTAAAAGTTTTTATTAAAAGCCAAAACCTGAATGAAAGGGGATTCATTTTTGCCATAAATTAAAGACTGTTCAAACCATTATTAAAAACCAAAAGTTGCATTAATTTTGGCCATAAGTTAAAGTTTGATTCACCTTGAATATTCTTAAATCTGCAGAGTATCATTTTGCATGACCGGGTCTTCATGTACATATACCCTACTGTGAAGTACATGTGGATCCTCCCAGTGGTGGCGCCGGTAACAGGCACTGCTATATATCATATAAGCTTTCATTGTACATCATTCATTTGTGTGGAATGCTTTATTTTCACTTCTGAATATAGTTGTTGCACTTAACATATAAACGGGTTAACATGAAATTCCTTTCATTTAGGAAAAATAACTTTGTTTCGTGCGTATAATCAAAATTACTTGTAATATTTTGGGATCTGTTAGTATAGCATTGCCTGGCTAAACCTGGTCATGCTCATTTTGTAAACACCTCCATAATGCATATTGAACACATAGGGATCTCATTGCTCCTAGTCTTTTGTGATTCTGTATTGCCCATTATTACTGAATGTATAACTTCAAGTTTTATCAAAATATTTTTAAAAAACTTGCAGGAACAGTAAAATCTTGATTTCGCCAACCCTAATGTCTCAAACACCACCAATTATTCAAACAACTTTTGTAGTACCGCAATTGATAAAGTTCAGAAAAATACAACCTGCCTGGGAAGTTTATAAGGTATAACACGGTATCACTATTAGATACTGTAAACCATTTTTTTGATAAATTGATTTTTTTTCAAGTTGACTCGACTTTGTGATTTGCAGAAATAAGTCGTCGAAAAATTGAGATGATTTACAGCACTTAGAACTTTTTGTAACACATGAAACAATATTCCTTTCAAAGAATCTTCATTACCAGATTTGACCTAATAAGAACTACGGGTCTTTAAGAAACTGGAAAGGGAGGGAACTTACTAGGGATGTGGGAAATTGAGCAAATATGGGTAGAAAGAGGTAAATACAGAAACAAAAATGACTTAAGGTTTTCGGAAAATATAATTTGTGTGTGAATTACCTTTGAAATATTAGAATTTGGCCAGCAACTGGAAAATGACAGTTTTATAATTGAAATAACCTTATGACCCAAGCTTCTCAATAAAGGGGGCAGAAATTTTGGTATTGGGGGGCTTATTGGGGCATGGGTGCTTATTAGGTTGAAGACGGTATTTGATTTTTACTACTGTATATCTATAACTTTTAAAGAATTTAATGCAACTGCAATAACAAAACTTGGTGTTGTTTCTTTTACATAATGGAAAATCATGTTGCATTTACATTTAAAGTCGAAAATTCTGGTAACTTTAAAAATTTTGTTGATCCTCAAATCCAAAAATTATATACACTAATATCAAATTTTCATTTAAGTGAGAAAAAAATGTCTGGTCCCTATGGCTTTGACATAAAGAAAATCTGAATAAATTGAAGTAATTAAATAGTTAATTTAATGCTAAAAAAAATTCAAATGTCAACATCTTCAAAAACAGCTTTGCCAAATATTGAATTCTTTGTACATTTTATATTAGAAAATTTGTGAGAAAAGAAAAATCCATTATGTAAATGAATCGAAACCAGAGTTTGATTCTATTTTATTATGTGCATAATATTTTGTTGTTTCAGAATATGGCTTCTAATATATCAAGTTCTAGTCCTAGCCCAGGCCCAAGCCCAAAAAAGCGCAAAACTGAGACTCTAAAAGAGTTCATAAATTCCACAGCAGAAGATCTGGAAATGAAACTGACATCTTCATTATATAACATGCATCAAAATGAAACACAGCAAGCTCAAGCAACTTTGGAAAAAGTCAGACGTCTTGTGAAAAGTTCACATTCAAGATATCTGTTCTTAACAAATGAAATTAACATGGAAATGGCTGGTTTACAACAGCAAAACCATTCACTTACATTACGGGAACAGTTCTTACATAGAGAAAATAATAACCTTCGTGGCAAGATTGATATGTATAAAACTTATATCACATTTGATGAAGATGACTTTAACGATCAATCAACCAATCAGTCATCTCAAGAAACGTCTCATGACAGTACCACTTAAAAACACAAGTCCATAAACCTAAAGAAACTAATCCTGGGCTTGACAGTTCCCTTGACAGTAGTGTGGAAAAAACAGAAAAAGCAACAGATAATTGAAATTTCTACAGGATAGTGGGAATAATTAGTTTGCGGGACCAATGACACAATTGTTTTTATGTTCTATAGTGTTTGTTTTATAATTGGTTTATTTTTTAGCCAAGCAAGGAGATACTTTTCAGATGGAGAATGCTAATTATTAACTTATGCAATTAAGAGCATAATGTGTTTTAGTTGTTATTGTTTTATTTGCTTTTTTGTCAAAAACCAGAGAAATCCTGTTTTATTTAAATGTTTTAGTAAATACAGAAAGATTATGTACTACGTTTAATAGTCAGCAAAGCATCTTTACGACAAGCAACAAGATAATGTGTATGAACAGCATCAACAAAATTTTTAGTTTGCGTGTTAATTGACAAATTTTGAATTCAGACAAATGATAACATTCTTTCTGTATAAATCATATTATTGAATTATATGTATGTCTGGAATTGTAAGGGATAGTGAGAATAATTAGTTTGCGGGACCAATGACACAATTGTTTTTATGTTCTATAGTGTTTGTTTTATAAATGGTTTATTTTTTAGCCAAGCAAGGAGATACTTTTCAGATGGAGAATGCTAATTATTAACTTATGCAATTAAGAGCATAATGTGTTTTAGTTGTTATTGTTTTATTTGCTTTTTTGTCAAAAAACAGAGAGATCCTGTTTTATTTAAATGTTTTAGTAAATACAGAAAGATTATGTACTACGTTTAATAGTCAGCAAAGCATCTTTACGACAAGCATCAAGATAATGTGTATGAACAGCATCAACAAAATTTTTAGTTTGCATGTTAATTGACAAATTTTGAATTCAGACAAATGATAACATTCTTTCTGTATAAATCATATTATTGAATTATATGTATGTCTGGAATTGTAAGCCATTGAGATTATCCTTTAATATTTTTTTTTCACTAAAAAAAGATTTTGTACTGTTAATTGTTTTCAAACATTCCCCAATTGCAATATAATTTTAAGAACAAATTTTCTCATATGTATCATTTGTTTGAACATGAATTGTGCTTATTAACAGAACAAGCACCAACCAGACAATAATTGCTTTTATGATTTAATGTACTATTCTAATAAATCACAGATTATTAAAGGATGATCTCATTTATTAAAAAAAAAAAAAAAAAAAAAAAAAAAAAAATTAGTACTAAGGGCATATTTTATATTATTTTTATAGTTTTCCCACTTTACATAAATCTGTATATACAGAATGCAGATTCTCTAGCATTCCATCTCATATAATGTTGCATTTAAATGCTTCAGAAGTATGCATACAAATTATTACATGTATTTCAATTAACTCTGAAGAATATGGATAAATCAAACTCTTTCAGATATCACAGATCAGTATCATGTCGATTCAAAATCCTTTTATTTTATGGCAGGAAAATTCATAGAAATATCAAACAGATTGGAGTGGACTTACTCCTTTGATGTCCATTGTTAACAGAATACTTTTTTTTTCAGGATAAATAATGGACAGAAAAAAAACAAGAAGAGCGAGAAAGAAAGAGACAAACGAGAAAAGAGAAAGCACAAGAGAAAAAAAGTCAGCAAGAACCTGTTGATAAGTTAGATGCTACAAAGGAAATAAATTCAGAGGTATATTAAATATGCCCTTCTCTGAGTTTTAAGGTGATAAGTTTAACTGTTTCTTGATAAGTATAAATCTTAAGCTCCATTGATTCAGCCATAGTAATTTTGATATTATATATGCCTCAGACATATGTACATGTGCACCTCTACAACATTTACACTTATTGCAAACTGAAACTAAATAGAGATTATTTTTTATATATTTGTTTTAGCATGTGTTCTATGTGTGTCAACTGATGAGTTTCAGTTTCTCTGAGCTCGGTGCTGACTTTATGAAGTTTGAAATCAAACTATAACATGTAAAATTGTATCAGAAATGTCATATATAAATTGAAATATGTACACAGCCTTAGAATAACAACTTATCTGTGATTGGCTATTCAATGTTGAGTAGATACAAGAAATTAAACAGGTTAAACAAAGCTAAATCTCATACATTTTTGTTTTCCAGTTATCAAAATCTTTAAAAAGATATTTTTCGGATCAGACAAAAAGAAGACAACAATGCAAGATTGCCTACAGAAAATGGTATTCTAAGGAAGAGAACAAGCACAAAAAAACTGAGTATGAAGCAAATAGATATGCTTTACCTGACATAGCAACCAAGAAAAACCAGTCAAGTAAGGACAAATACAAATTGCCAGAAGTTGCAAAAAAGAAGAAACAAAAAGCCAGAAATAAATATGCAAAACCTGAAATTGCTGCATGTAAAAGACAAAATAATAAAAACAGATATAAAGTCTGTAAGCAACTGCAAGAAAAGCATAGAAGAATTAGTAAAAATATCTATGCTGCAAGGAAAATGAAGAAATCTTCTATTGAATACTGTGTTAATATGTTCAGGACCCACTGTAAACAATTTCCAGTATATATTTGCTGTATCTGTGGACGATTCTTGTTTAAAAATCAAGTCATTGTTTTTAGAGATGAAAAATACAAACAAAACCAGTATGACATTGCAAAGAAATGTTTCCAAAATTCACCATCTGTTAAAGGGAAATGTTGGATTTGTAAAACTTGTCATAGACATATTAAAAAAGCTAAGATACCACAACAGGCACTGATAAACAACATGACATTTACAAGAATACCAACAGAGCTTGATTCATTAAATATGTTAGAAAGACATTTAGTTTCCCCAGTAATACCATTTATGAAAATTGTGGTTCTTCCAAAATCATCACAAAAAGGAATTCATGGACCTGTCACATGTGTTAATTCAGATCTACTACAGATAGTAAAAGTATTACCAAGATCAATCTCAGAAGACACTTTAATCAAAGTGAAACTGAAGCGAAAGCTATCCTATAAAGGTCATCATCTTTACCAGCAAGTGCACCCGCAAAAGGTCTTTGATGCTTTGCAATTCTTCAAGACATCCAATCCACTTTATGAAGGTAAGTTTACACAAAACAATCATGCACATTGATTTTTGCCTGAATAGCTATTACACAGTATAAAAGAGAAGATATGGTGTGTTAATTTGCCACACAAAATCTGTATGTGCATGTTGTAAATGTCCAAACAAAGGAACACTGCTTTTATTGCCGTTCTCCTCAAAGCCACAGTGAAGCCTCTAACACAGAGGTCAAGGCTACACCTCACCGCAAGTACAGGAGATCCCATAGCAATGGTTTAAATATTTGTGAGAAAACCTAGCAGTAAATAATATATGAATTGGATAAATCACAAAGATAGGCTGCACAACAATTTCAATTAACATTCAGTCCAAAAGGAGAAAAGTGAAGTACTGCATAAAGAAGAATTTATCTTCTTAAAGAAGAATATGTCATACTTAAAAACTATATTAAAGCATCCAACTAAAGTAGGTAACAACCTCCATACAGCACCAGAGACAAACTCTGTTGAGGTAATAGAAAAGATGTATATGCTGTTTTATTCATAATGCAAAAACCCTAGGCGCACGTAGTAAATGTCCAAGCAAAGAAACACTGCTTTTATTGCTATTCTTCATTTCAAAGTCAAAGTGAGCCTGCTGACAGAAACAGAGTTAAAGGCTATCATTTAGGTTATGTGTCATGTTGTTCACATCACTGCCCGAAGGCTCACTGTGATATAAGTATAGACGTACGATTTTCTTTTCAAGAATATTAAAATCACTTTCTGTGGTAAGTCTGATATATTACAGCATTAGACATCTGTTATATGGTGTTTTATCTCTACGTTTTCAGACATCACCATTGACAATGCAGCACTTTCAGATAGTTGTTCTAACCCAATGATTAAAAGTAGCAAAAATGATGACAGTGATAAAGAATCCACATCAGATGACAAGGACACAGAAAATGCATCATTATCTTTGCAAGGTAAAATACAGTGAAATATGTCTAAGCCAAACCCTGAGTAAACCAAAACCCTGGGTAAACCACACCTCATATTTAGTCCTTAGTTTAACAATCTATACAAATAAGACCTGCCTAATCTGAACACCTCCCTAAACCAAACAAAAACTGTTCCCGAGGGTGTTCTGTTTAGACATGTTTCACTGTACACAGTTAAGATTATTGTGAAGGTTATATTCAGCCATCAAAACAAATGCAAAACTTCTTTCACATGACATTACAGAAAAATATGTAAGTAAAATTGTTAAAATAAACCTTAACAATACTAGTTACATAACTCTGTTCTAATTTATGTATATCAAGACAAGTGTAGCATACCGATAGGAGTGATCAAAATCAAAATCCATCAACATGGCAAAACAAGTGTAAATAAAGAAATAACTAAACAAAATATAGAACTAAAGCACGGACGGCACGAACTCCATACAAAACCAGGAGTAGGATCAGGTGTTCTGGACGAGTGAGCATCCTCAAGGCACTACTAGTTGTAAAGCAAAATCTGACATTGACCTATGGAATTCTAACGCACAAAAGTCATTCTGGGGTCAGTTGTTAATGCATTTAAACGTTTTTGCAGGATTTTTTTTCAGACCAAGAAAGTTTTAAAAAAAGAAATCTTTGGGTTATTTTTGGTAGAACATACATTTTTTTGAGAAATTTAAAGTACCAACCATAAAAACATATATGCAGCCGTTAAGATTATTACAAAAAATGTCTAGAAATTATTCATATTATTAAAAAAGAGGTGCACAAATTTCCACCTTATGAAGTTATATACACGGTATTAAATTGCCTAATGTATACAGATAATATGCTCTAGTGGTAAAATAAAGTTAACTTTGCTTTTTTCCTTATAGATTCAACAGAAAAGCCTTCTAATAGGACACCAGTGGATGACTGCAAACCTGATACTAACACACATGACGAGGAGGAACATGAAGTAGATTCTACTACGGCACCATTGTATTCTTCACTACAACCCGTTGATTTATCTCAACATGTAGCAGACATGTATGAAGATAAGATTTTATCAATGGCTCAAGCAGAAAACAAAACACCAATACCTGCTTTCAAAAATGAAGCAAGATCATTTCCATGTCATTTTCCTGATGGTACTGGAACATTTTTTGATACCAGAAATATAAAACTGACTTTAAAACGATACTTCAATGCTAGACTATTTAGCAGTGATAAACGCTTTGCTAGTGATCCACAGTATATTTTCTAATTCTCAGTATACCAGTGAAGTTAATGATATATGCTCATCCATATCTATTGCAATGAGGAAGTCATCCTCTGAGAACATAACTCCACAACAACTAAGATCAGCGGAGTCCTTGAGAAAAGTACTCAAGAATGATGAAGGATACCGATTTCTGCGAAACATCAGAGGTTCTCCAATGTACTGGGAAAAAGCCATGAAAGATGCCTTCGCAATGCTCAAACAAATAGGTCTGCCTGCATTTTTTCTAACATTATCAGCAGCAGATCGACGATGGCCAGAAATGGTAGAATCCATCTGCTCTCAAACAGGAAAATCTCTTCAGAAAGAAATGGACTGGACTGCATACTGTTCTTTGATAAACAGCAACATTGTAACAGCTACACAAATGTTCGATAAGCGTCTGAAAAATTTTATCAGTGATATTATTATGTCAAAATCACATCCAGTTGGAGAAGTTTTGGACATGTTCGGGAGAATTGAATTCCAGGCACGAGGTTGGCCTCATTATCACGGACTGTTGTGGATAAGAGATTCACCAGTGTTCTCAGAATCTGATCCTGTGACTGTTTCACAGTTTATTGATAAATATATTAAATGTGAAATGCCATCTGAAAATGACACTGAATTATATAGCATAGTATCTGCTGTGCAAATTCATAATAAAAAACATACTCAGTCATGTCGTAAAGGCGGAAAGGAATGCCGATTCAACTTTCCAAGACCTCCTTCTGAGAAGACATTTATAACTGAAAAAATTGAAAATGAGGAAGATAATGAAAAGTTGATATTAACTGCTGTTCAGGCATCAAATATACTGCAACTCTATTGGACACATGTAAAGGAAAATGAAAATTCAGCCTTAACTACATCACAACTATTACAAAATTCTGGCTTTAATCAGCAACTACTTGAGAACGCCTTTAATACTATCGCTAAGAAACCAACTGTTATTTACAAAAGACAGCCGAAAGACTGTTGGGTCAATGGGTATAATCCTTCATTGCTAAGAGCTTGGAATGGTAACATGGATATACAATATGTTACAGATCCTTACAGCTGCATAATGTATATTATTTCCTACATGACTAAATCTGAAAGAGAACTATCACAAACAATCAAAGCAGCACAGAAAGAAGCCAGAAGTAGTGATAACCCTGATGTTGTTAAGGAATTAAGAAATTTGGGTCATATTTATATGACACACAGAGATGTAAGTGTCATGGAATCTGTTTATAGGATATGTGGCCTTCCGCTAAAATTGTCCACTAGAGAAGTTGTTTGGATCCCTAGCGATCCACAAAGTACTCGCCTTACAATCCCATTAAATATACTACGACAGCAAAGCTCTGATTCTGATAAAATATGGATGACAAACATTATTGATAGATATCATTCACGACCACTTACAAATGAATTTAACAACATGTGTGTGGCAGATTTTGCTTCCTGGTATAGAGTGTTATCAAAAGAAGATGGTAAAAAACTGTCAGAACAGGACAAAATCAAACAAACACAAAAGTGTATTCAGCTTTTAGACAACATGGGTTTCATTGCAAAAAGAACTCAGAAGCAGGCTGTAATACGTTATCCAAAGTTTCAGTTAGATAAGGATCCGGAGCGTTATTATACAAATGCCATATGCCTTTTTCTCCCCCATAGACAATCTTTAAAATTATCAGATTTTCTCACATTTGAAGATTACTTCAAAAATGGGACAGTCTTCATTGAATCTCAAAATAGAAAAGTCTCAGAAGTTGTTCTGCAAAATATGAGCAAATATGAACGTTTGCAAGTTGACTTGGAAGAAGCATGGGAAGAAATGAAAGACTCTTCTTCGGAGGATTGTTGGGGGAGTATTGCACCATCAACAGAAAATGAGAGACAAGAACTTGAACTTGAGAAAGCTTTGTTAAATGACTTTCAGTTAGATGAAGGAATAAATGAGGTCATACCTGAATTGTCAGTACCAGGAAATGTAACAAAAGCACAAAACACAAACCAGAGATAATTATTAATAGTGCAGGGAAGCAGTCTGACAAGAAATTAATGAACGAAAAACAACAAAAACTTTTTAATTTTATTCGTTCATGGTGCATGAAGAAAATCAATGGGAAAAGTCCTGAACCATTTCACATTTTCACCCCAATAACCTTTTCAGCAGAAAAATTGAAACAAAAATTGATTGATGTTACACGATATATGTATCCAATGACATTAGCCTGGGCTTGCACAATTCACAAAGTGCAAGGCCAAACATTTAACGAAGTAGTAATTTCACTAAATGAGATATTTCGTCCTGGCATGGCATATGTTGCCCTTAGTAGAGCAACACACTTGGATGGTCTTTACCTGTTAGACTATGACCAGAAGTACATATATGCAGATCCTTTAGTAGCAGAAGCAATGGAAAATATGCCACAAATTGACGTATCACCTGCTAACCCATTGTACAGTATTTCTACAAACAAGTTAACTATTCTACATCACAATATACAATCATTGCCGGCCCATTTTGATGACCTACAAAACAATAAAGAGCTGTGCTATGCTAGTGTCATCTGTTTGACTGAAACTTGGATGTCTAACTACAATGGTCAGCAAGATTTTAACTTCAAAGGATACAACTTTTATACAGTTCTACCTTCAAAAGATTCCAAAGTATCAGGAATTGTGTTATACTTGAAAGACACTTGTAAATATACATTTATTGACTTTGTGTCCACAGCTGAAATTGAAAAAGCTGCAGTTATACTTGAGCAACCTTATCGATTATTACTTGGAGTTGTATATCGCCATCCAAATACTAACTTTTTTGTGACACAAGATATCCCACAAAAATTAATTGAATTGGCACATAAACATCATGTTCAGTCAGTAGTTGTCATGGGAGACTTTAATGAAGACCTTTCCAAAACAAATCATCCAATTCATGACAGTTTTCAAAGTCTCAATTATAAACAACTCATTAACCAACCAACAATATTATCTGGAACAATAATCGACCACATCTATGTGTTTGATTTACATATCCCACATACAGCAGGTATCATGACCACCTACTATTCTTATCATGATCCCACATACATCACCTTCGATCCAGTAGATCATGCAGCTGTCTCTCCTGCAACAAAAGCTAATCAGCCACAACATGTTATCAGCAACACAACACAATCTGTAATGCCTCCAGAAGCTAAACACGTTTCAAAACATAAATCCTCAGCACCCTCTAGGAAAAGAACAATTGTGTCAAAAACCTCTGTGCCATGTAAACAGAGAAGAAAGACCATCACTTTAGTGAATCAAAATGTTCAACAAAGCAATGTAATTGGGTATAAAGCTGACAGTGTAACACCTCAATTTCCTCTACCACATAACGAGTCAGTTCACATTCAAGAACAAGTCAAACAAGAAGCAAAAAAACATTTTGTAAGAATTATTGACTTCTGGGGTGGAAATTCTAATATTCTGTATCTATCATCATGGCTGAAAGCTATCGGGTTTAATGTTACAGAAACAATTACAAATCGACAAGTTGGCCCCTCATGTGGGTACATTGCCGCACATGTTGCTTGGACTCTACATAACAGTTCAGACTGGAAAACTCAAGATCTATCTACAGCATTGGATCCATCACTAATTGGACAGTACAATGCAGTTCTAAATAAACCATTACCTACTGCAACGTATCTGAATGATGACCAAATCTTAACAATTTTGACACATCTTCAATTTATACACACCAAAACTGAGAGTCTACGCTGGTTAAATGGACCAATGCCTCTGAACTATTTAGTGAAGGCATTTAGAGATGAAATAAATTCACCAAGAAGAAGAACAAGATCACAGTCTGTGAAAATTTGTATTGTGAATACTACACCAGTCGCCAACATTCGCCTCAATCTAGCACAAACATTTTTATCTGGGGATCACTGGGTAGTGGTTGCCTTTTCTATACAATAGACACATTGATGAAGGTAATTTGCCAAACGCAGTGAATTTACATGGTGTCTTCATTTCAGTTCATGTTGTATCTAAAACTACACAGATCATGTTTATACTTCTGAAATACTATTAACATGATTGAGATGATTTGAATGCAATATACATTTAAGCCCCAGGGGTCATCCCCACCCCTCATGACCAGAAACCTTTATCTTAAAAATGGTTGAGATCCCCTCCACAAAAGTATATATTTCCTTATTCACAATGAAAAGACAAGTTGAATGCAATATGTCTTGGCCCCAGGGGGTCATCCCACCCCCTCAAGACCAGAAACCTTAATTTATCTTTAAAATGGTTCAGATCCCTTCCCCAAAACTATATATTACCTTATTCATTCCTTGTTGAAGCACATATCTGTAGGTAACTACATGTATTATGTACCATAGCTCTTAATTTGCCACCTTGATGATCCCTAAAAATGTTAAAAAAACTATGGGTATGGAAGGGGAGACATCAGTTTTAGCGTGCTAAAACAGTCCAGCATGCTGGACTCCTGTGACAACAGTACCTCTAGTTATTATATTTATTTATCTTGGCGTAATTTGTTTTGTGGGGCCTTATAACATGTATAATATGCTTACATAATACTTATAGTTGTTTACCAAATATTGTTATAACTGTGCAGTTTAGAAATCACTGGAACAATCATAGATACTGATGGAATGATTAGAACTTTCTATTTGACTTACGTAATAATTCTGGAATGATCATAATATACGATGTGTAATTCAAACTTCTACCGTATTCTAGAAGTTTCCCTTCTACAGTCTTCTTCTTCTTCTTCAATGAAAATTAGATTAAGTCTAATTGAGTAACCCTCGATAAATAAAGAATTTACTTACTTACTTACTTACTTACTTCGAAAGCGTATCAGAAACATAGTGGATTCGCCAGTGCGCGTGGTGGAGCGTGGCGGAACGTCGTAGAGCCGACTATTTTGAACATGCTCACAATTTATGTAACGAGGTCGTGGTGTTTTATGGTCGTAGTAACACCGCATCGGCGTCTAGTTTCCCCAAATAATACCAATAAATTAAAGAAAAATTAATTCCTTCTAACAGTAAAAAGATTTATTAGAAACCACACCTGGATTGACTTTTAATGGTATTGACCATTTTTATGTTTTGCCCTTCTGTGTTACATGTGTGATTTTATCAATCATTATGTTTGTGAATTTCTTTCCAATGGTTGTTTTTGTGCAAGATAAATATATCACGTACATGACGTTTAATTTATTCTTTGTATTGCTGAATTGTAATCAAATAAAATGCAAAATTCACAGATTTTTTACACGTCTCTACTGTGTACAAAATAGCTGTTTGTACACTTTGCACTCAACAAAGCTCTTGTTGTTGAGTAGAACGCCGGACGATGAACGAAAGGGAATAATGGTTGCGAGTACTCATATAGGGCACTTCGGGCCCAAATAACACATCAGACTTAAAAATTTAAATCATACAATGTTTATCTAAATGCATGTTGGTGCAAAACAACTGTACCACAAAATAGTTGTTTTTCCATGTACCCGCTGAAATGATTAACAGTCGAAAAGGAAGGCTAGAGAGAATTTCAGCCGGTATATCCGGTTATCTAGTTATTTTTCGTTTTCTCCCCATAATACAATACAGATCTTTAAACTCGACGTCGAAAAACTACATTACATTAATCATTTATGTTATAAAACATTCATGGATTTTACTCGAACATGTCGAAAGCAGCGACACACAAATACGAGTCTAATATAGATATAAAAATAAACTTGCTCACGTGAAAGATACTATAATGTTACATGAACTTTGTGAAAAGACTAAAAACTTTATTTCGCCATATTTGTAACGAACAGTTAAGTTTATAATTCAAATCTATTGGTATATGCAGAACATTTAATTTAGGAAACATTTTATTAAATATATTTTCAAATCAAATCATTGTCAATAATTGAATAATTTACATTTCTATTATAAACCAGAGGCTCTCATAATTTTCGAACGGCACCAAAAACAAATTTTGTTAAGGACCATTATCTGATAATTCAGCCATAATATTAGTTCCATCTGTCAATTGGTTTCTGACAAGAAGCTGTTTGTATGTATTTTCCATGTTAAATGTTAAATGTGTCCCGCGGTGGAGGTCATCTTGGATTTCAGATCGGCACAAAAAACAAAAACTTCGTAGAGGACCATGTAATGATCATTCCTGCAATATAACAATTAATTCAATTGCTATTGTAGTCTGAGATTTTTTAAATTTCAGCCAGAGCGCATAAATGGCCATGGCAGCCATGTTGAATTTTGGATCAGAATCAAATACACACAAACTGCTTATCCTCCCGGAGCACCTGGGTTCACCCCTGGTTTTTATAGGAGTTGTGTTGTTCATTGTTTTTTTTTTAGTTTTCTGTGTTTATTTGTTGTGCTTGTGGTTGTTCATTTGTCTTCCCGGGTTTGTCTGTCCAATGGATTACGTTTTTTTTTATTGTTCCTTAGGTATATTTGTCTTTTTTTGTAGAGGACCATGCAACGAATATCCCCACCAAGTTTGGTTTCAATTGGCCAGGGGGTTTAGAAGATTGAAATGTGAAAAGTTAACGAACGGACGTCGGACGTAAAGTGATGGCAAAAGGGGAACTAAAAAAATTAGAAACTGCGGCATTGTTAAAAATGTTTTTTTTTTTTTTTTTTATAAAATTTGACACTGCTGAAATTTCGTTCCGACTATTAATCTTCAGTTCGAAATATGGTCTTATTTGAATTCACATGTTTTAATAATTGGCTCGACCAATCAAACCCCAAAAAGTTACAAGATTCTCACCCCACGTTTCTAATTACACGCAAAACACACACACACGATCCGCAGTAACATGTTTCACAAGTTACGATTTTTTTTGGTGGTACACGTTCAACCATTTGAAATAGTGTTTGAAAATACTGTAAAGAAAAAAAATCCACGAAGTTTAAAATGAACGAGGAGTTATTGAAAGTGCCAAAATGACCAAATGAATTATCAAAACCATCTGAAGACAGGAAATGCAAAAACAATCAAACCAGTCAGTTCATTCTCAAAGTAAAACACACGATTCTTTGCAATCTTAGAATTTGTGAAAATAATTATGAAATGCCTTAAACGGTCGACAGAAAAAAAATCAAACGTTAAATCCATTTTGTAACACATTATCCATGTTATTTAAATTTAAAATTCAGGTTATCCTGATAAAAAATACCCTTGATTAAAGTGATAAATTGGTTCAAGTTAAAAAACTTGATTTTATTGCTTTAGGTTTCAAATTTTGCTTGTCAGTTTCAAGATTTTTGGGTAAAAAGGTTTTCACTTTTAAGTTACAGTGCAAGCATCAGGCCAATAAGACAAATTTGAGGTTTCTTGAACTTACGTATATGTACAATGTAGAACTGTTTATCGGTTCTTCTGTTGGTTATTACTACATCTATACTACTAAAATTAAGGTCTCGATTTCTTTGGACCATAACGTAACTGGTCAGACAATTCATATCAGAATTTGACTGAGGATGAAATCGGTCTGAAAATGTCTCACGTCTGGGTCGATAAATGCTGTAATTATCAAGGAGTTAACTCGAACGGTACCAACCCGGCATGTTTCGTTATGCGTCTCCTCTTCAGGTCGAATTAGAATAATGATAATTGTTCAGCTATACGGTGACCAGGGATAAGTAAAGTAAAGAAATACCAAAGGGATATTCGGAGGGAACAATCGAAACAATTGAACTCCGGAGAACAACGAAGACAAGACCAAAACAATACATGCACAACAATTAAAAACTAACATGAACATGGACCCCACCAAAAAACCGGGGGTAGACGTGCTCCGGAAGAGTAAGTAGTTTCTGCTTCCTGCAGGACACCCGCCATGCTGCCCGTGTCAAATCCTGTATGAGGAAGGGATAAAATCATTGGAACAGGTCCATTAATTTTCATTTGCGAAACGGTTTTCATACCTGTCAACCAAGTCATGATTAAGTCCATAAAACTTTAATAAGGATGACTCCAACTTGGGAGCAACATACCCGTGTCTAAGCAACTTCCCCATGAACAAGAAATCGGAGAGGCCACTTAAAAAAATGAAATTTCACATCTGATTTTGGAGTCTAACATAAGGACCATTAATGCGATGGTAGTTCCAATTTTGGAAAAGTGGTTCGACACTCGATTAATTTTTCCATAGGGTCTTATGTTAATCTATAAAGCCTTAGGGAGCAACCATCAATTTTAGTCCTTGATTTTATTTTTCGGGCGCTATTGGGGCGTAAATTTTTACTTTTCAACAAAAAAAATTTCCTGATTGACAAGTCCTGCATTTTTTTCACACCTTAAGTGATCCTGTCTTATTTTGCCAAAATCTTGGTCCTGGCTTTTTATTTCAAATTCGATCCTAGCCCGGCCCCCCATAAAACTCGGTTGCTCCCTTACAATATTACTTAGATTTGACAAGTTTTTAAACATTGATCATGAATGTTCTCAATCTGAATGCTTTTTGGGCTATTTTTTTTAGAAGTGTTTTGAATTGAAATAAAAAATTTAATATTTGTTATTGCAAATTATTTTTATGCGAAAGACTAAGTGAAAAGTTAGTAAAAACAAATTACTATAAAAAATCTGAAATATTAGCAACGATATAATTCTCAATTTTCGCGAAATTCTGATCAGTTTGCAGAAAAATAAAAACACGAAATCACTTTTTTGCAAGTGGGTATGAATTTTTAAAATTTGTTTCGGATACTACATGTGCCTATTCATCGATGCCAGGAAGAATGTTAAATTGACGACGGATGCCAAGTGATCCCAATAAGATAAAAATTGACTGATGATGAAACCAAACTACCCTCATATTTTAAAGTTAAATTTCAAGCCTACAGAGGGTTGATTGGTATAATTTCCTACTTCATACAACCCTGGCCAGGGGACGTTAATATTGTCCTATATCTACAGCAGATCAAATTTTACCTCAGTTTATATTTATAAATTAAAATGTATTGCCATTTTGTTAGGTCTGTAACATATTGGTTCTAAATATAGCCATAACGAATGATTTTTTATTCAGTTTATTTGGTATAGTGCCGTTTCATCCTAGTAGCCATCCCGAGAAGCTGGAATAGTCATGTCCAACTATTTCACCATCATCCTTACAACTGCGGGTTCTAACGCAGACATACTCGCCTTTCCTAGCCTATAAAAGAATCAGTAGAAAAAACTGTAAATCTATCCAAAATGTTCAAAAGTTATTTAGCCATTCTAAAATCATATATACTCCACAAAAAAGACCACTTTCATTTGAATTAATGTTATTATATTTTCACCAAAGTCTAGGGCAAAACTAATTCAACCAGAAACCGGAAACTTTGCAGGATACTTTATCCATATCTGGCCAACATTTTTCAAGCACTCTCATTTTTAAAAAAGTTTTCAGGTTTTCAAAAATCAGTATTTTCCCAAAAAATCTTCATTTTGGCAATTTCAATGAGTTCTTAAACCATTTGACCACAATTTCTTGGCTTTTCAGCAGATTCAATAAAAAAATGACAAATAAGGATCCTTTTGGTCAGGGCCCAATTTCGTCAGTGGATAATCGGTGCAATTTTCAAGCTGATTTTTAAAGATGAGACAGTCTTGTTTGAATTTTGGACGTTGTGACTGCAGTTAAGCGTTTTTGATTGTAAATAACAGACAGTTGAAAAGAAATTGATCTATGGAAACAGAACCTGCCATTATTGAAAGAATTTTTGGGCAAGGTCTCATTTTTGGGGAAAAAATTAAATTTCAGAAATCGTCGTTTTCTAAAAATTGAAAACAGTTGGAACATTGACATCATAAACGATTTTAAAGAGTTAATGTCAAATGTCACATATCAAAACGATACTTATCACTGTAAAATTGAAGGCTTTGACCTCTACACAAGATATTTAGACAGCAACTGTAATAGTATTATAATGGAAAAATTAGTGGTCCTTAACTTTTTTTGTTGAGTATATAATATTGGTAGAGGTCATTGGAATAAGCTGTTTTCGGAAGGATTTTACATTTTGACCATTCAGAAAATGGAACGTAGGTTTTCTTGAAATGTGAAAAGTCAAACTATCCCTTATAAGCTGCCATCAATTTTGAATTGGCTTTGGGCAAGCTTTTTTGGTCAGTACAAATGCAAATTCAGTTCATTTGGCCATGTAATAGCAAACAATGTTTTAATATGACCAGTCATCAGGAACCAGAATTGTCACCCGCAGCCCTATTAGTGGTCCCCACTGGGAAAAATGTAAATTTTATATGATCATCAAGTTTCATTCGAGAAACCCAGAAAACCAATTTGAAATAAAAAGTATGTTAGTGGACAAAACATGAGGGCCTCAGTTCCATTAGTGTCAGTATAATCCTTACATGTGCAGTTAAGATTCTTTGCTGCAGAGTCGATTCTGACAATGTACATTTTTTGGAAGTATTATACAAACCTGTACAACTGCAGTGTTTGTAGCACTGCTAACATCATGGTCACCGTAACTATCTGCTTTGCACTTCATTTTGACCTGATCATTCACTATAAGTTCAGTTTCCTGCCTTTTTCCTCTAGTGCAATCGATAGTCCATGTGAAGACGTATATTCCCGCTTTCGGTACCACAAACGTACCATTACGACTAGTGTAAGCATTGTGCGTGTCCGTAACTACCTATAATAGCATGAAGTATATGTTATGTTTAAATTGTGTCAATGTAGACTGACAATTCTGCTGCTCCACAGAATATGTTTTTAAAGGCTGTAGCCTGTACCATTATTAAATAGGTACAAAACAAGACGAACTAGATGTACTGTGAGCAAAGCTCACAAAGGATACCCCCCGCTTTGAAGTCCAATTACCTCCCTTGTGTGATATCGGAAAGCAAAGATTTTTCTTCATGCACATCTTTGGATGATGTACTTCCTTTCTGTAAAGTTTCGCTGAAATCCATTGAGTGGTCTAGGAGGAGTTGCGCTTACGAGGTTCATATATAATGTATAAGCCAAAAGAAATAGAAGTCCAATTATCTCCCTTGTGTGAAATTGGAAAGCAAAGATTTTTCTTCATGCACATCTCTGGATGATGTACTTCCTTTCTGTAAAGTTTCGTTGAAATCCATTGAGCGGTCTAGGAGGAGTTGCGCTTACGAGGTTCATATATAATGTATAAGCCAAAAAAAAATAGAAGTCCAATTATCTCCCTTGTGTGATATCGGAAAGCAAAGATTTTTCTTCATGCACATCTTTGGATGATGTACTTCCTTTCTGTAAAGTTTCGTTGAAATCCATTGAGCGGTCTAGGAGGAGTTGCGCTTACAAGATATATGGACAGACGGACAGACGGACAAATGGACAGACGGACAGACGGACAGACAGACAAGGTGATTCCTATATACCCCCCCAAACTTTGTTTGCGGGGGGTATAATGAAAGGGTTTATGTCTTAAAACGTATATAGACCAGATACTGCATATAATGTCCATTGGCCTTTATGACGTCCATTTACATTTTTTTAATAGCCACCATCAAAATAAATCAGGTACACGTTTTAACGATGTCTCCATCAATGTATTTTCGAGTACTAGTATGGTACATGAATAATATTTCAGACAGTTTTTATATGATTTACGTGTACCCCTTTAAACCAACATAAGTGATATAGAATGCTGGGAAAACTACAGATTGCTGTAAGCCCCGGATAACCCCAGAGTAATTCCTGGGTAATTGTCTCTAGCGGTATAAAATCAGATTGTCAACAAATAAACTGAAAAGGTAACCGATATTAACAGATTCAAGGCCATGCTTTCCTGACCTGGGACATAAAATGCGACTTGGTTTATCCCAGGTTCGTGGACCACCAACCCTCCCCTTTTTTTTAATACGGTCAAGCAAAACTAAAAAATCAAAACACTACACATTGCTTCCGACTCACATGGCGATACAAAAGAAAACAACCAGTTAACCAAAGGCAAGCTCAGCTAGCATAACGGAAAGATTGCTAGTCTTATGAAGCATTAGTACGTGTATTTACAACCCCCAGTCAGCTGGTAATTTAGTGTAGAAACATCATACACGTAATTTGAGTTGGTATAGCTAGAAGTTGTACAAGGCCAAAAACTGGACAATGTAGATATTTATAGTTGCAATTTATGGAAAACTTGTGCAATATCGTGTTCACGTGCGCAGTTGTTGCATTTCCTTAAAAACACTTCAAGTAAGCATGCTAATACACAAGTTTTTCCATAAATTACAACTGCGGATCTTAAATTTTCAATAGCTGCGCACAATATACAGAACACATGAAACAAGAGGCTCATAGGGCTGAGCCTGTATCGCTCACCTGGGAGTCACTAACTTTTGATTTGGTTTGATGGACTAGATCTGGAAACTTTGTAAATGACCTTCTATAGATGCTTCATTCCAAGTATAAGTTCATTTGGCCAAACGGTTTCAGAAGAAGAATTTAAAAATTTGACCAATGAGAACATATAAAGGCTTCTGGTTGCCATTTTGTTTCACAGACTATGATAATTTATGCAAAGTTTGTAAATGACCTTCCATAGATGCTCAATATCAAAAATCAGTTCATTTGGCTTTACGGTTTCAGAAGAAATTTTAAATTTCTACCAATCAGAACATGAATATGCTAATGGCGGCCATTTTGTTTCACGGACCGGGATGATTTATGCAAACTTTGTAAAGGACCTTTCAGAGATGCTCCATACCAAAACTTAGTTCATTTGGCTTTATGGTTTCAGAGGAGAAAAAGTTTTAGATTTGGACCAATCAGAACATGAAAATGGTCATGGGTGCCATTTAGTTTCACCGACCAGGATGATTTATGCAAACTTTGTAAAGGACCTTCCATAGCACAGGACAGCTAAAAATCAGTTCATTTGGCTTTACGGTTTCAGAGGAGAAGAAGTTTTAAATTTGGACCAATCAGAAAATGTAAATGCTAATGGCGGTCATTTTGTTTCACGGACCGGGATGATTTATGCAAAATTTGTAAAGGACCTTCCATAGAAGCTTCAGGCCAAGTTTCAGTTCTATAGGTCCAGGTGTTTCAGAGGATAAGGTGAAAATGTAAAAGTTTACAGACGGACAGACGACGGACGCCAAGTGATGACGAAAGCTCATATGTCATTTAAGGACAGGTGAGCTAAAAAGAGAACATTTTTTTCAGAAAATTCATTTTTAACAAAGAAGGCTTGTTGTCTCTTTGACTTCCTCGTTTCCATTCCCTTTTCTATTGTATGATTGTTGAAGTTATATAAGTTACAAAAAAGTATGGACAAATTAGGAACTTTTTGTAAAAACTGGCAGCTTACACGAAATACCAAAAAAAACCAAAAGGTACGGTCTTGCAACGTCACGTATGTAAAACTAAACCATTTATTACTTTTAATGGTGAAACTTTACGAAATGTGAATGAATATAAATTTCTTGCAACAATGATCAAGAGTAATGGGAGTCTTATAGTTTAGAATTAGCCAAGAAGGCAAAAAAGGTGTTGTTTGCGTTGAAATCAAAAATATCTTCCATGGGTAATATCCCAATAAATGTGTCAAATAATTTAATAAACTGGTACTACCAGTACTGACCTACAATTCTGAAATTTCTTTTATGGATGGATACTTACCATATTATAGTGCTAAAACAAGATGTATTGGGAAAGATCAGATTGTGGACAAATTTAATTTTATAGACAAAACACTATTCGAAAAAGTTCATCCTAATTTTTGTAAATATACTGAACCGCAAAAGAAACGTCGCTTTTTCAAAATTTTAGCAAAATTCAAAATAAATATTAATTAATGATTTTTATATAATCAGTATTACGATTACATCACCAGGTAAGATTAAATTACCTGTGAATTAAATTTTCGGTTGAATAATTTTCAGTTGATATCGTAGAGCGACCGTACCTAAAAGCGCTCGTGGGACACACTTGGCGGTAACTTTTCTTAAATCTTAAATGTTCGTGAAATTCATGCTCCTTTATGGGTATAAAAGGCCGGAGAAAATTAAAGAGTGTTGGTATCAGTGTTGACACAGAAGCTATGCCACGTCTGACTCCACAACAGAGAGAACAGGCCATTGGTCGATTGGATGCTGGGCAATCTGCCAGAGTTATTGCCAACGACTTCAACTGTGCTGTTCGAACAATTGAACGTCTACGGACACGGTACAATGCAACAAACAGCACAAATGACCGTCCACGGAGTGGTAGACCCCAAGTCACTACCCCTAGAATAGAGGCATTGTTCGTCACCATTTGATGAATCGGTTCACACCAGTGATGATACGGTTCGTCGGCGATTAGCTGCTAGAAACATGAGATGTCGCCGTCCAGCAAGAGGACCTATTCTTACTCCTCGACACCGTCAAGCTCGTCTTCAGTGGGCCACTCAGCGACAGAATTGGCGAAATCGACAATGGCGTAACATCATCTTCTCTGACGAAAGCCGTTACTGCATTTCAACAGCCGATGGCAGAACCAGAGTGTGGAGAAGACGCGGGGAACGTTACGAAGACAGCTGCATTCTGGAAACAGACGCGTGGGGAGGACCTAGCATCATGGTATGGGGTGGAATCGGCCTTAACGTTAAACTTGGTCCAGTCATCTTTCAGAACCTTGGCCCAGGCAGAGGAAATGGCGTAACAGCTGCCGGTTACATCGACCAAGTCTTGACACCCCATGTTCAGCCCCATTTCGCACGTCATCAAAACAAGACTTTCCAACAGCACAATGCACGTGCGCATACCGCAAGAGCCACAAGAGACTTCCTACAGCAGAATAACATTAATGTTATGGATTGGCCGGCTTTGAGTCCAGATTTAAACCCTATTGAACATTTATGGGACGAAGTTCAAAGACGGTTGAATAATGAGCAGCCAAGTCCGACAACTGCAGCTGAACTTTCACAAGCGTTTCAGAGAGTATGGGCACGTATTCCGATGGCGTTTATTAATCGGCTCATCAACTCCATGTTCCGAAGATGTGCCGCAGTAATTGGTGCCGGTGGAGGACATACACGTTATTAACGGACGTGGGAGCACAGCATTGAAAACATGTGACGTTGCGACAATTGTGACGTTTTTGTGAACATTGTAACCAAAAGACTGTAAATCATTCATTAAATTTTGTAAAAATTAATTTAAAATATATAAATGTCACTTTGAAATAAATGTATGTGAACATGTCATTTTGTGCGACGTTTCTTTTGCGGTTCAGTGTATATTTTAGGAACTAAAAAGACCTGCTCAAACATTGGAGTAAGATTAGAACTTGAAAGACTCCCTGTAGAAAATTTTATTATTTCACAATCTTTAGTATATTACGCCCGACTACATTGGAAAATATCAACCCCCTACTAAAGGAAGCATTTAAACTTTCCGAAGAACTCGATAGAAATGGTACTTATTCTTGGTATACATATATAAATGATGTTCTAGCTGGCTTAACTTTGATAAATTTTTAAATGTTAAAGACATATAAAGAGGTATACCGCCTTAAATCAAATGTAAAAGAAGAAATCAGAGATAAGATATTAAAGTCTTTATACCGACAAAATTGCAGTTAAATAAACTGTATTTATACAACAAAATAAAACTGTCCACGAATATGGAAAGCTATTTATCGTTTAATGATTTTTCAATTAGAAGACTTTGTACACAAATTAGTATTAGTGATCATACCCTTGAAATTGAGAAAGGTAGATATAAAAAAAAATACCACAAGAAAGAATATGTAAAGTATGCAAAACTATTGAAGACGAGAATCATCTTTTGTTAAGTTGCAAAATAAATCAAAATTTAAGGAACAATCTCTTTGCTGATTTAGATAATTTTAATTTTAAAAGTCTTGACCAGGATGACAAAATTTCATATCTTTTAAATCCATCTTCAACTAGACATGTAAGAATTATTGGCTTCTTCTTAAAACTGTCATAGAACTGAGGTCGGAGGGCTCTTAATCTAATCATGTACTTTTATGATTATAACTTTTTGTATTTATATAAACTTGCACTAATTTTACTGTTTGTATCATGCTTGTCACATACATTAGTTTTATGTTTTATGGCAATAAAACATTACTATTATTATTATAAGCTGCTTCTGTAAGTTAAGCTTAAGCATAAACCACGATGCCCAAACTGTTTTGAAAGTTGTATATGGTATAACACGATCCAAAATGGAAAACAATCCTTAACGTCAATACCAATTTCAATTGACTCTGTGGTTACGAATTTTTTACGGTCTGATTTCACTGTAATACATGTATGCACATAATGCAGTTTACTCACTGTATTGAAGTGGATATTCTCTGCCGTTCCCAGTCCTCTAACTGTCCTACTTAGACTTGCAGAAAACGCCACAACCGGATTTGCTGAAAGAATAACATGTGACAACTTAGTTATATAATGCTTGGTTCAGCACCCAGTGCAACTTATTTCTCAAAGACCCAACGAGGGTCCTAGAGATGTGAAAACAATTCAAACAATGGCAGGATATGATCTGTTACCTAGATGTAAGACCCAGTCGAAATATTGTTTTCGCTAAAATATGCTTGTTTTTCTTAATTCTAATTAGGATTTGTATGTAGCTTCTTAGCTTTCTTAAATATTTGTTTTAACCCTATCGGATTTAGATCTGATTTTTTCAGAGAATAAAATAGTGATTGGTGCGAGTTTTATCACTAGATGCAACAATATTCCATTTATTTCACAATTTTGGAGCAATATACACATTCCAATTCTGCCTTCAATTAGTTTATAATTTTCAACCAATAATTAAATCAGAGCGAAAGGAGAATTAAAAGGTCATTTGTGCCTAGCACAAATGATAAGGTCTTTCCTTTTCACGTGTCCAGTTTTGTAATAAAGAGGCCCTAGCCCTCTATTTTTGGCAAGGGGCGTAACTCTTGGGAAATAAATAAAATAGACAAAAAAAAAAAAAAAAAAAAAAAAAAAAAAAGGCCCGTCCCGTCTTCAGTAAAGAGATATTGCTACTTCTATTTTCTCTTGAAATCATTTAAATTTTTAATATATTGTTCCAAATAATAATTGTCAAAAGAAAAATAAAAGAAAAAAATGAAGTAGCAATATCTCTTTTTCTGAAGGCGGGACGGGCCTTTTGTTTTTGTTTATTTGTTTGTTTATTAATTATTTTTTTTATTTGTAGGTAGCTAGTTTTCCATGGATTGCTGAATACAAGTAGGGGGGGGGGGGGGCATTGTATTTTTATTTCTCTAGATACACAAGTGACAGTAAAAGTACATTTCTACTATAATGTTTACTTCTATTGATGACGTTGTGTAAATCACGTGACGTCCATTTATATATGTCTTTTCGAGAGGGGACGTCGTCGGGTGAACATGGCACAGGATAATGCATTTTGCTGTTTGATGTGGAAATAGTCATAAATAGAAAACGGAGTGTACGTGTACACATTTACTTATGTCAGAATGAAGATTCATGTAGAAATTTGATGTCACGGTTTATTTATTTCGATTTCCGGTGCCATTTCAGCATGTTCAGCAGACGACATCTCCGTGAATAAAGTACTGTTAATTTGACGCGAAATTGACATTCGGAAGCAATAAATTGGTAACATTTGGACGAATATTGTGTTTTCTGGCGGAAAATAGCTTTTTATTACTGCACTGCGCGAACGCTATTTTCAGGAAACTGGTTGGAGTTAGCGTCATAATTTTTTCTCATTAACGAAGCCCTGGATATCCCCTAGCTATCTACATGTACTTTATATTCATTTACATGTAAATTCAGTCAAATCGAAAGAGGAAAGGAGGGGGGGGGCTGGCTGTATTTACATATTAAAAGGTCATTTGAGCTAAAAGTTGAGGTAATTCTAGAAGTATTATAAAATACCAAAATGCTACATCAAACACAAATATGAAATACTGCCAAAACAATTTTGCGCCAAGAAAAAATGTTTTTTTTTCCAAATTTTTCAATCTTTGAATATTTTTCATTTTTTTTCATTTTTTGTCTTACGAAAATGGAAAATAACATATTTTAAATGATTCTTGCTAAAAAATAATGCATTTTTGAAAAAATTTAATGTATTACACTTCAAATATGAAAAAGATCATTTTCTAGAACATGACCTTGACCTTTGACCTTGACACCATATTGAAGGTCACTTGTCCCTGGTGTCAAAACAAAAGACCCCATGCCTCTATCTTGTACCATTATTAAGTTATTAGCCAAAAACCGTAATTTTAAGCGTTCAAAGGCCAATAACGCATAGAAGATGACGTCATACGACTTGACTTAAGGAAAACTACGCATTGTCTCCATGTCCCCGACATTTTGCCCATTACATTTTATCAGCTATCTTCTACCGTTTCAGAGGAGATCTGATAACAAGGAAATTTCAAAAATTAGACCGTGACCTTGACCTTTGACCTTGACCTAATAAGGCTCGTGCTTGTATCTTAACTCAAACTTAAATTTGTCTGAAAAATCAAAAGTGAAATTTATATAAAGGGAAATAACTCTTATAAGATGTCGTCAGATCCTTTTTGGAAGATGTGATTAATGTGTGCACAGATGAACCAAAGAAATTGCAAAAGGTTTCATGTCGATATCTCTTACGGTTTTTGAGGAGATCTGATAACAGTCATAACAGTAATAGGGGAGGAAACTCTTATAAGGTACATGGGAACCCTTAGCGGCCTAACCGCGTGATAGCTTATGTCTGACTGATACTTGGTGCCAAATTTCATGTCAATATGCCTAAAAACTTTTCCGACAAATTTAATTGAATTTTGGCAGGAGAAAGAATAATAATAATCATAAGAAATACAGTAAGGTCTTTCCTATGTAAAGGAAAGACCTTAATGAATGTGTGGACTGTGTGAGAAGGAGAGATTAACACAGGAAATTAATTCATTTAAGCCTTAGCATTCTCAGTATTTTGTATTACAATAGTCTTTTCTTCACTTAAAATTCGGCAATTTTTTGTAGCCACCTATTAAAGCTAACTCCAGATGGAAGTTAATTATCACCGATCTGTTTTTACAATTTATATACAAAAAAAGTTTTGAATTAATATTTTAGAAAATACGATCTTCTTAACATTTATTTTTTAAAATATTTTTATATTTTTATTTGCATTTTAAAAAAATTGAATTTAGAGAATAAGTTTATCAAAGGGGAGCAACTAGAAAACGTCCAGTTTGATACTTGAGCTTCGAACCATAATTAGGCCAATTAAGGACAATAAAAACATGTTCTAAAAGAAAAGTAATATAATTTATGACTTTTACAGTATTAAGTACTTGACCGGTACGATTTGGGATTTTTTTTCACCATGATTAAATCCCGAGCATAAATATATCAATATACTTATTAATCGAACGTATTTTTTTGCGAATCGCTTAATGTGTTAACTGTCGTACAGCTTAATAAAAGAACAGCCTTCTAATACCCCCCCCCCCCCCCCGCAACGCGGCAATAACTAAAAAAAAAAGGTACAGCACTGAAATTCTAACCTGACCGAGATAATACTAAATCACAACTATATAAATTTTATAAAAATTGAGAAATGTAGGGTGAGAGCACATACAATGTCGGACGGACGCCCGACATTTCCATGTCCCCGCACCATGTTGCGGGGGGAGACAAGAACAGAACAGTGTCCCCCGCCACGTGCCACAATTCCAACAAAAAAAAATTAATGGTACAGCACTGAAATTCGAACTTGACCGAGATAATACTAAATCACAGTTACTATGATATCAATTTCAATTAAATCCATTAGGGTTTGTATGCGTGAGCGCTAACACGAAAAAATGACGAAATTTTCAGAGTTCAAAGGGGCAATTACTCTAACAAAAATAATGGCAAGGCACTGAAATTCGAACATGACCGAGAAGTCGGATGGACGGACGCACAGGCAGACGGACGCCCGGCATTTCTATGTCCACGCTCCGCGTTGCGGAGGGGGACAAAATTGCTTCTCGTAAAGTTGTACACATTTACCCCGCTGGACGTAGGTGAAAGTACCTATTACGCAATGCTCTTTGCATATCTAAATAGCAAAAAAATTGTACAATACGCTTCGATCAAATGATTTCATTTGTGTGATTTTAAATACCTTGTCGTGAGACAATTCACGTTTTTGATCAGTAAAATTTTTATTCCAATTATAAAAAAAAAAGAAAAAAAAAGGGTCGGTTACAAATGTGCCCCGCCCCCAGTATATTTTAATTTTTGCAAACTGACTTCAGAACCCTCTTATGTACCTTTGGACCTTTGTTTTCTCATGGCGGCAAGAGGAATTTCTAGATTTAATTACCTGCGGCAAATTCGACCAAGAATGCAAAACCGAGGACTGGGAGGAGAAACAGCAACTGTGCCTTCATTTTCCACTGATCTGAAATATAAATAAGCCCATGGAATATCTTCCTTGTAAGATTTCATTAAAACTAGTATTTTCAGCGATAAATCTAAACAAATGGAATAAATTTACGGGTCCATCCACCAAAAAACAGATTTAAACAATGGTAGAAGCACAGTTGAACTGGTCACATGTGAACAAACTGAACCTGTTATCTGTTTTTATTAGGCCTAGGAACCAGCCGTTTTCCATTTTGATCCGAAAATTGTGTTCTAACTCTAGATATGTAATGAGATTCAGTTTGTTTACATCACTTCATCACATTTCCTTTTCCCTTCTGAATGGATATAAAGAATTTCTATTGTCGCTGAAGACTCTCTGCCTTCGCTTCAACCATTTATCGATCAAGTAAGGGAATACATTGTACGATTAATTTTACTTTTACATGTTTTATGTGGCGAAAAAAGAAGGAAAAATAAATCCCAATAAAAATATTGAATTTCAAATAAGAAAATTAAAAAAAAATATTTAAACCCTATAACATGGAAAAATCAGTAAGTGTTCAATCTTACCTTCTCGGTGATCTGGCTAGCACTGACTATCACAACATCCGCTTTTACACAGAATATAAACAGAGCACGGACTATCCGTGCAACAAATAAAAGACCCCCAAACGATTTTTTTTGTTCATGTTTTACGAAGCGCATCGTGGACATAACATGAATAACCGTAAAGTTTTTAAAAAATGTTAAAATTTCGACTTTTACTTTTTAAATCTTAAAATGTTGACTTATTAAAACGACTTGCAAATTCAGACTTCTAAAAACTATTAATTTCGACTTTTTTTTTTTTTTATTAAAACACAATTTTTAAATTTAAGAAAATGAAATTTTTACCTGGCAATGGCGTAGCTTTCATTGAGGCAGTGAGGCATTTTTTTTTTGAAATGCTGAAATTTAAAAAAAAAATCATTAAAGTTACATACATTTTTAATCAGTGATATGTTCATTGACTATTGGTAAATGAGATCGTAACATATCGTGTAAAAGTACTATAATTTAATGACGAAAAAGCTCGTATTATATTTGAACCTCTGGGTCGTTAACTTTTAAGCAAAGATGCAATACTAGTAAATGCGGTGGTTTACTCTAGTCAACGCGAAACTTTAATCCGATCAACGTGAATTATTTTGCGGATCAACAAAACTAGATATTGCGACTATTTCCTCAAGTAAACAATGGCTTCAGCTAGTAATAATAATAATAATAATAATAATAATAATTTATTTCAGACATAAATAGTCCATAGTTATATACAAATATAATGAAAATTTTAAATATACAAGATGAAAAATGAAGAATTAAAATACCAATAAATATAAATTAGAAATTCAAATTTAATAACATGTCAGTCAAAGTTCACATAAATTTCAGTATACCATTTTCTAAGTAAAGACGAACTATACCATAAATCACTACCAAGAATAGTAAGAACAAGCTGATTATCAGACTGTTGCAAACGTTTATACAAACTATAGATAGTTTTACGTCTCATTTCCTGAAAACATCTTACATCATTCCTGACAAACATACCACTAGCACTACATCGTGAACTGAAACCCATCAATATTCTGAAAGCATTATTATACATTATTTTCATTTTGGTAAGAGACGATATTCCACAGTTGGACCATAATGACACACGATAAATATTCATACAATAAGACTGAAAGAGCTGTATTTTAACATCAAATGAACACTTATTAAATTTACGTTTCAGCATATTAACCTTGAAATATGAAAATGAAATGTCTGTTACATGTTATTTAACAAACCATTGTCAACAGTGATAAACAATATGTAGAAATCAAAGTGACTATAAAGAACATGTAATCTTTCTAAATTTAGTACACAAAACAGAGGAAATTTATGTCAGTAGAAGTAAAACGGCAAGTAAGCATTATCAGTTATCTACAATGTACGTTAAATATAGCCTTGTTCATTGAGATTGTACCCCCGGAAGCTCTTCTGTGCAGCCTCAGCTGGAGCTGAATGCTGTACAATGGTGTTGAAGGGTGGTACAATCTCAATGCCAACGGCTATAAAGGTAGATAACGGATTTATCTCCGGTTTGGCTTTTCTGTGATAAAAATATATGATCGTCTGATCAATAGAATAGAAAAATGCGACGTGAAAATCATTGCGCGTTTAAACAGATATCAAATTTATGCATAAAATTCCCCCCCCCCCCTCTTTTCCACGCCGAGGATGGTACAAATGTACCTATGGTACCTACCTCAGAGTTTCCTGTTTTTGTTTAATTTTTAAAACGAAATGATCCATTATTTCAATTCTTCCGCGAAATGGTATGTTTTACGTCACACATTGTAATTGCTTTGACGTCACTGGAAAGCAAATTTTGTTCTCAGTAAAAAGTGAATTCACTAAAGCATACACAATATAAATAAGACATTTTAATGTGGTAACCAGGGTCTTTAACGACTAGACGGGGGCATTGGTTTTTAACCGATCTCACGTGAAAAAGCCAATCAACAGCCCACTTTTATTCCAATTGTGATAATACATACTATACATTGTTTGAATGTACATATACTCGTTACGGTAAAGAAAACATACTGCTCTGAGATGAAAGCACATTGACGACCAAAGCAGATGTAACTTAACAAATATTATATAGAAACTTTTCGTGAATCTATATTTGCAATATATACTGAAATTGGCAGTAGGATTAATATGAGAAATGCACGAGAACCTATCAAGTGTATATTTAACGCTATAACAGTATAATACCAGTAAACAAGTGGATAATGAACCATGATTTTTTGTCTCACCTGCGACGAATATCTATTACTTTCCGGCGGCGGCGGCGTAAAATTTTTGGTAAAAACTTCTTTAAAACCTTAATAACTCTGCACAAATAATACCTATACGTCTGTGGTTCATAGCTACATTTTGATATAAACTTTGCAGCTGTGTACTGGTCTTGTGACTTTGACCTAGCTTAAATGGTTTATTGACTTCATAAACATTTGTAAACTCTGCGTTTAAGTTTCGTGATTAAATCCATTTCTAAGCAATCGGAATACCTTGGCCAACCATATTTGGTCTATAAATAGTTCTTGGGTGAAGCATGAAAATGTACTGTCTTGAAAACATTTGTATCAGCCTAGTTTACATCCATCCAATGTCTTCATGGCGACATTGAATCATTAAAGGGATATAGGTTACCGACCTATGTATCCGTTTGTAATTTTATGTATACAAAACGGAAAAAATACTAATGACTAACCGGTAATAAGGCGTTTCAAAAAAAAAAAAAAAAAAAAAATTTAGGTCATGTTTAATTTTTTTATACAAAAAGTTTTAAAAATCGAAGGAAAATGGTGATAATCAGAATCAAAATGTATGTAAAATTTAATAAGAAGTCGTAATAGTGTGGACTTCAATGTGTGCTCAAGGCATCATCACACGACAAAAACTCAAGATTAGCTTCAAAGCGGGCTCAACAGCTCGACTGGCATGTTGCAGTTTAACCGTAGCTACATGTAACATCTTCGTTGAGGGTTAAAATAGGAACACCGAAGACATTTTTAGGGTCTGCTATTATACTATACCACGATTCGATTGTCGTTGATAAACGTATACAGTTCTTACGCAGAACATTTTTTGCATTTAATTTAGCATTATTGCAAAGTTTCGTTGGTTTCAAAGGAGAAGAAAAGGATCGGAATGTATAGTTGATACTACGACAGACGTAAAATGATTGTAACAGTATACCTTTCCAAACAAGATAAAAATTCAAGGGAGATAGCCTATTGTATACAACGCTTCAAAGCGCCAAATCTACTTAATGATATAAAATATGCGAAAACTGGAGAATTATTTATATTGACTGAACTAAAGAATTAAATTATACAATTTAATGATTGATATTGATAGATCATAAAATATTGTAAATTTCTACCAAAAACAAAAACATTAATCTCTATAAAGAACAACTTGTATTTCAGTATTTCTATACATTCATGACATAATTGTCTTTTTAAATGCATTTCAATCCCAAAATTATATGAGGCCACACCAAATTGGTCTTTAGTTCTTTGGATGTTGCTGATCTGATTTTTGGACAATGGAAATTTAAAGACAAAACAAATTTGCAGCTTCATTTTGCAAAAATACTGAAAATTCGCCCAAATTCTTCATTTTTCACGAATTTAGAAATAAAAATTGTTTGCCCGCTCCTACAATTTTGTAAAAAAATGGCATTTATTCCCATTTTCTTGCAATATTTTATTTTAAAAGACGGTCAAGCGCGATGTCATAATGAAGAAAGGACATAATAGTGTAGCCTTTCTGCCTTAGAAAATGAAACTTTATTAATAAGTACATGAAAACATTTTTCTTGTTGTTTCCAGTGTAAATATTCATAATTATTCTAAAACCTTAAATCATCGTTACTAAAAGGGTGAAAAATGGTCACAAAATTTTGCCAAGTTCTTTGTATCTGTGATCAAAGTTTGAAGTTGCTAAAAAGACTCCCTAGACTGAAATTTCCGTAGGCTCCTCTATACTGTTACCGTATTAAAGTCTGATGTTGTTCTGGAGTTATGTCGCCTTGTCTATTTTCAGTACACACCGAAAAGAAGGCGACTGTTGGAGACGTCTCAGCATCAATGTCTGTGTCCTCATCCAGAGTCAGTTCTCAGGACCTAATGCACCTTAAAATATGAAATTTTGTATACAAGAGCCGCCAACTGACCACCTGCCAAAAAACGGAGGTCATGTTTACTTTACCTCATGGTTAAATATTATTCAAGTTTTTCATCCAGGTGTAGGGATGCATATTTGGAATTCTGACAGCATCTAAAACTAAATACGTCACTTTAGCCTACACTTCATGCTTCATTGAATCGGGTTAAGTTTAACATCTATCTTCATTTCTCAGATACTATGTGACCAACTAACACGTAACTTGGTACGGGGTGAGTCTTGGTGAGTCTGACAGCATCCCGTCCTCAATAGGTCACTTTAACCCACATCTCTTGCTTTATTGACTCAGCTCTTTTTTTTATCGATGAAAACTTACTCTATACAAACACATACAATCAAAGGAATTTATCAAGACATCTGTTAATTTAGCAGTTGAAACATGTGTGAACTGGGCTTTATCATGAACAGATGGACATAATATTAGTGGCCAAAGACCTACCCATATGAGAAGTAATCTCAATAGGTATAATAAAAAAATAGCATACACTTCAAGCACGAGAACATATTCTACTGTATTCACACGGCCCGAAGATACAAACACTACATATATGTAATCTGATCTTTACCCCACCCCCCCCCCAAAAAAAAGTTGCCATTGCAAATAAATATGTCTTAAAATTTACAGAATATCAATTTTCAGCTCTGCAAAAATTAAAAAATGAAAACTCTGGAGAGAAAAAAATAGCCAGCCCCATCATCACTCAGAATGAAATGGATGTCCAGTAAGTAGTCAAAGACAAAAGTCCAAAGGAAAAGACAAAGTTTAGGAAACAAACAAAGACATAATGACACAAAATTGTTGAATAAAAAACATTAATACCGACACCACTGTGTATCCCCTTAAAACAGATTTATATATTACTCTTTTCTGGTACCCATTGCATTGCTTATAATTCCACCAATAGTATAGGTGAACGTAAATTACAAATAGATGCACACCGGCGGCAATTCACGATACACTTCTGTTATTGAGATAAACAATGCATAGTTTACCAGTAAATAGCAATATCTGCTATACGGGTATAGTATCCGTCTTCTCCTAAAGACACACGCTGAAACCCCGGTAATTGTAAGATTTAACAAAAAATAATACTTATAACCGCTGAAGTAAAGTTAAAATTCACCACTAAATTCTCATCAAAACAAGAATCTTCCATTCTCGAATCGTGTACCCTGCTTCTCTGCAATTCATTTTGAAAATGTATGCCCATGACATGCCACTTTTGATTTACGACTTTGTGGTTTTAGGACTCCACCAATATCGATTGTGGCTCCACCTATACCAAAATGGCTGACCTCCACAGATCGTTAATATCAAATTATTGTTTGATCCCTGATGAATACCTTATTGAATTGATCAATAAAATACACCAAAACTTTCTTATTTAGGGGTAATTTTTAATACTAGTTTATGTTTTGGAATTTTCCCTAGAACTTAGCCTTTAAATGATAATATCAACCTACAATTAAAGGCGGATTAATGAGCATATACACATGTTAGCGGCAGAAAGTACAATAAAGCAATAAGTCTAATACATAAAGTGGGCAAGACATTAATTATAACATTAATTAAATCCTAGGATTTAAGCACAAGTCAAGGCATTAAAATGCCTAAAATGTGAATGGGAGTATTATGAAAATGCATTTATTGAATATGTTATATTTAACTTATATGATAAGATATGAAAATTAAAAATTTCAATACCTGAAATAATATCACGACTTAAATAAATTATTGGAATTTAAACTCAATGCTAACAACCCATTGTATATGACGTTTAAAAGACCAATACCTTATTCAATTTCATGCCGATTATAATAAATTTAACGTTAAAATATTTTGGTGTACTTTCTTCCTTAGAATAAACAATAAAACGGAAATCATTAAAGAGCAGCAACGACAAATCAATCAAGGCAACCCAACAAACAGAACGCGGACAAAAAATTTACAAAAAAGAGAACCAGACACAAACTTAACAAACACAACAGAGATTAAGATAGTCTTGCTTGTACAGACCCAGAACAGTGGTGGGGTTACACTGGTCCATACAAAGATCGATAAGGGAAATATTTTTGACCATCACCCCCACGCTTTTATCTGATGTAAATATATTTTTATTATTCTTTACACATTTTTAGTGACATTTTAAATTTTATTAATGAATATATAAGGTTAGTACAATATTCCATTTTTTGATGAACTGAATCACCCCCTTGAACAGATGGCAAAAATACACAGAAACTGGAAAGGTGGAGCTTTAGATTCTCCTACGTTAAATAATGCTGAGGTATTTTTATTTTTCACCAATAGCCAAAGGTTTGTTGATCACATGCCATCTTTTTAATTATAAAACGTAGTTTGTGAGATCAAATGGTCAACTTTTCAAGATACAACTTTTAACATTTGAATTGTACACCACAATCAAGAAGGTAAGAAAAAATATCAATGTCTCTCATTAACTAATATTCATTATTTAAAATTTTTTCTATCCCAAATTAATTACTTGTTTGCACTAACTGTGAATTGAGAACTCAAAATTCATGTTTTCTCGAACACATTAAGATTACTATTTTTTTATTGTGAGAATGTTCTAATTTAAATTGTATTAATTTTTCTCATGGATATACACACTGATACGTTCAACGTTTGCTCGGGAGAAAGGTAGTAGAAACAAAGTTAATAGATTGATAAGAAAAAATGTTTATAGCTTGCAAACGCATCAATTATGAATCCAAAAGGTTTGCATTACGTCATCTTGGTTGTATAATTTCAGATGCCAACAATGAAGGGAATGGCGATGTTCTTGGTGATAATACTGATTCAAGATGATATCAGATTGGGTAATTTATAAAACTACGTTTTTAGCGGCATGTATTTAAGGACTATTTTCAATGATAATTTGTACCAAACTAACAAAAGCAGGATACATATATCAAACAAAAATGTATAACGGACTCAAAACTTTTCAAATATATCTCTTCACAAAATGGTGAATTACTTTAATTTAGTTTAACAATACTTGAATTTGAGACTTGCCTATGCTGTACCCAAACACGGTAATGCAATTAAACTTTGGTCGCACAGCCAATCAAAATGATATATTATTTGATATTAAGTATTCTACGTGAAACAATTCATTATGACAAATTTTTGTTTTGTGGAAATTGTTTTCCGTTATACATTTGTATGATTTTGTCTACATTTCCTCTGAAGTTTAAAGTTATTTTAGAATAGAAGTGGATCAGATCGAAAGGTTTAGCTAACTAAAGATGATATAAAAATGATAAATCTGTTGATTCCTTGTAGAATCTGCCTCTTTCGATTTTTTGTAGGTTTTTTAGTTTACAGGGTACCAATTTTCTTGAAATTTGATTTCAGTTTCCAGGTAGCATATCATTATATAGTTAATTCCCTTTTCACTTTACTTCCCATGTGATGAATACAGAAGATATGATACCAAATCTGAGAATTTCAAAACCTTTCTTGGATCTTATCTATTTTATAAACATTGATTTTTAAATTATACTTAACGCAACGTCGACGATAAAAGTAGCATAAAGCTCATGGTAATATAATATAGATAAATATTAATTTGTTAACGCATCAGTATTAAGTAAAGCCAAATAAAATGGCTTAAATATGAGTATTGTATTCATTAGTTTGTTGTTTTCTTAATATTATGCACTATAACTTATACTTCTCAATTTTCATCATAATTTTAGTTACTGCTAATTTCATAGTATGTGAAAACCATTCAGCCTATATTGCCTGCAATTACCCGTCTGTAATATCCGTTTCTTCAGCGATTTATGGTAGATCAGCAGACGCCAGTATTTGCCCTCACCCTCACATCAGAACAACCCACTGCAGGTCATCTTCTTCTGATTACAAGGTCAAAATCCAGTGTAACGGAAAAAGAGCTTGCAGATTAACAGCAAGCAATGGCATATATGGAGACCCTTGTGTGGGAACATACAAATATTTGGAAGTAAACTACAAATGCGTTTAAAGCACAGACTGTCTTTTATGCTGTACTCTGCACTTTGTTGAACAATAAATGTTCTTTATTTTTTGATTTTCAGAGTACTGATTTATTATTAAATTTGTTGAAACTACTCATTTTTTTTACTTGTTTTATTGATATTAATATTTATCAATACATGAGCATGTGGATGAAAGAACAAGTGCAGATGAATACATAATTTAACAGAAAACGATATTTATATATACATGTATATGTTGCACTGTACTTCAACAAAATGATGCATGAAAATGTACTGTCTTGAAAATGTTTATACCAGCCTTATTTACATCCATCCAGTGTCTTCATGGCGACATTGAATCATTAAAGGGAAATCAGTTTCCGACCTATGTATCCGTTTGTAATTTTATGTTTACAAAACGGAAAAAATATTAATGATTAACCGGTAATAAGGCGTTTTCGAAAAGAAACATTTAGGTCATGTTTAATATGTTTATACAAAAATTATAAAAATCGAATAATAATGGTGATAATCAGAATCAAAGTGTATGTAAAATTTAATAAGAGGTCGTAATAGTGTGGACTTCAATGCGTGCTCAAGGCATTATCACAAGACAAAAACTCAAGATTAGCTTCAAAGCGGGCTCAACAGCTCGACTGGCATGTTGCAGTTTAACCGTAGCTACATGTAAAATCTCCGTTGAGGGTTAAAATAGGAACACCGAAGACATTTTTACCGCAAGGGTCTGCTATTATACTGTACCACGATTCGATTGTCGTTGATTAACGTATACAGTTTTAATACAGAACATTTTTTTTTGCATTTAATTTAGCATTATTGCAAAGTTTCGTTAGCTTCAAAGGAGAAGAATAAATCGGAAAGTATTGTTACTACTACGACAGACGTAAAATGATTGTAACAGTGTTCCTTTCCAAACAAGCTTAAACTTCACGAGAGATAACCTTTTGTATACAACACAAACAAAGCTTCAAAGCTTCAAATATAAATAATGACTAGACATTGAACCTGCGCGAGCGCGGGAAAATAAGCATTTTTTTGTGGTGGCCATATTGACTATAAAAAGTTGCTGCGGCCATGTCATTCATGGAACAGGAACTCAATATGGATATTGTGGCAGGCTTTCCATAAACTTTCTTCTCAAGTAGGGCGTATCAACTGATAGTTTCATGTCTATATATGCTGTAGTATTCCAGAAATGGAATGCAAAATTTAACCAAAGTCAGTGAAACGTGAAATGTAGGTCAACGTGACCCAATTGTCATATGGCTTTTCATTAATACCGAAGATGTATCCACTAATGAAGTAGACTGTATGCCACGTAGAATTACCAAAATGGACCTTAAGGTTCCATCAAAGTCAAAATCTATGACGAAAACACAACCACATAAATTTGTCAATATTTTGTCAATATTTTTATTGTTACAATTAATTCTGAACTGGAACTTGATGAAAAGCTTTCATTAAATACACATTTCATAATGCATTACCTTTTCCCTTTAGAATAAATATGAAAATGAAATTGTAGATGTAAACATTTCCTTAGTGACGGATGAATTTTTCAAAAGATGCCGTGAGTTAGGTAGAGCATATTTTTGGAAAATAATTGTTCCAATTGTTCCATTGTCATCATGGGCAGGGCAAGGGGGGCTTAAAATATCACATTTTTAGTGTGTGGCTGCGTGTGCTGTCCACGTTTATATTTATCAAAGATAAATTTCGTCATTAATGATAAAGATGACCATTTATTAAAAATATTTTTATCTAGGGCTTACAGGTTGTATAGTAGAGATATATTTAGACAGGTAATGAAAAATAATGTAAAAATAGATAATGGTTGGTTTTATCACTTTGTGCAAGGTAAACATCCGTGCAATCCAAAAAACAACTAAGTTTTGAATTCCTCTGAACTTTACCTTACTTCTTCATAATCTTCAAAGTTCATAACCTTTACAGTTAGGAGAAATTGCGTTATTGTAGAAAAACAATCCTGAATACATGAAGCGGAAACATTCCACTCGAAGGAGAATGTTTTTAATTTGTTTTATTCTTCTTCCGTAATTTCAAACAGAAATACATTTAAATTATGTGCATACTTGTTTATTTAAATCAATGTGTTAAAATGATGCATTCGAGAACCTTCTAAGGGATATGTTGGGAGAATTCATATCCGAAAATTGCATACAACTTCCATTTGCACCAAAACAAAACTGCAGTTTAAATTTATAAATGCAGACTGTCAAATCCGATAATAACCTTTATATTCTGAAACATACATCGTTTATTTTGAACCACGCGTTTTGCCGCCTATTCGGCTAATTCGTAAATTTAGTATTATAGATATAAGATTTGTTAAAACTGGCGATTTCTTTAGATTGACTGAACTAAAGAATAAAATTATACCATTTAATGATTGATATTGATAAATCATAAAATATTGTAAATTTTTACCATCAACAAAAACATTAACTCTATAAATAACAACTTGTATTTCAGTATTTCTATATATTGTTTTTTTTTAAATGCATTTTAATCTTAAATTATATGAGGCCATACCAAATTGATCTTAAGTTTTTTGGATTTTGCCGCTCTGATTTTTGAACAATGTAAATTTAAAGAAAAAAATTTTACGGCTTCACTTTGCGAAACTTTGTAAAAAATTCCCGCCAAATTCTTCATTTTTCTAAAATTTAGAAATAACAATTGTTCGCCCGCTCATACAGTTATGTAAAAATTGGGATTTTTTCCCATTTTCTTGGAATATTTTATTTTTAAAAAGTGTGTCGCGCGTAAATTTGATCTGCGCCCGAAAAAACAAGTACTCAAGAAAAAAAAATAAAAATAAAAATTTCGCTCGCACACACCTGGTTTTGCCATGAAAAAATCCAATGAAGAACACAAAATTATTTTGATGTGGACTAAAATTATTTAATTTCTATGTCTGAATCAACAATATAATTTGTATTTTTTTTATTATGGATATTAAGTCAATTAATTTTAATAAGGTTAAGTACAACATTGTAGACGAAATAAACGTAGATCAAATATTAGTCTATAGACCAATAAGAAAGTAAAACAGTATCTTTATAATGTAGATAAAATGGAATATACCATGTGTGAAGTTACCACCTACCACTCATTCAATTCTCTCCTTAAATTCAAACTTTTGTTATGATTGTTATGATTTATTTTATCTAATTTAAACACTTATTTCCATAAAGCTGAACGATCAATTTATACAAAAGTGTTTTTCTCAAATGAATAATTCGTGTGGGGGGGGGGGTGGATATTTATTGTATGCTGTGGGGATAATCTGGATTCAGAATTTTTTTTGTCATCTGCTTGACCACAACATTTATTTTTCATCAAATTGGGGATCAGAATATTATTTTTTTTTAGGAAAAAACCATACCCCCCTTGAAGTTAAATGGTCGGTCCCTGAATGAGCGAATTTGTCATCTTTGTGAAAGAGGCATCGGTAACGAATACCACTATTTATTCATTTGTCAAAAACGTGTGATTATAATCTCAGAGATAAGTATACCCCAAAATACTATATATAAGAGAAATCCCGCTGAATATCAGTTTGTCAATCTATTGAAAATATGCTTTACAGAATTGTATAAAAACATTGCGAATTTTATCAGAGCTCTGTAAAAACATCTGTGATGGAACTTATTACTTTTCTCTTCCATGTATGTTGTAGTTTTTATTTTTTACATGATAGCTTGTTTGTGTGTGTGTTGTTTTAAAAACAGATTGTAAATGTGTATTTTTATGTATTTTTAAATATGTCCTCTTGTACACCTGTGTGTCTGAGGTTGTGTAATAAAGTCTTGTCTTGTCTAAATTTATTGGCAGAATGTTTCCATTGATAAGTTATTGGTTTAGTGAGCAACTAATTCTAATTTAATATTACAAAAAGTCATTTGGTTTGAAGTTAGCAGTGGTATGTCACATTTCCATCAATATTATTTATCCATGTCCTTGACATATACGATTATACGAAATTTGCCAGTTTTCTGTCTCTCTAGACTTTTTTAACAGTTTAAAATTTGATTTTTTTTATAAATAATTGAAATAAAATAATGTTTTTAATTAGTTTTATTGTGTACACGAGTGAAGATTCAAAACTTCTTTCGTTTCCTCTCTAGCTATTAAAAATATCCGATGCATAAATAAAAAAAAATCGAACTAGAATTTTGAAAATATTTTACAATGTATATCTAAAAAGGTATGTTTAAGTAATTTAAAATGACATATTATAGCATAACAGAATTAATGTTGGGTGACTTTGAAGTATGTAATTACCATGACGTAAGAACTTTCAGTCTAACAGACGACAAAATCTCAAGTAATACATCAATATAATTGATATTCAACAGGAGCCAGACGCTTCAGTTTTTTGTAAGAATATCTCATTCTTCCATAAATGGCCGTTTTCGAGTTGAGACGACCGAGTGAAGACGAGTCTTTAAAGTTCAGCGTCTTTGCCCTCATTGAAGATTCCCAGTCTTCATTTTGAACTCGTGTGAGAACCTATTACACCGAGAATTCTACCATGGATGCAAGTCCAAAGTCTGCTTTTGACTACAAAGATATATAACAATATGATTAAAATAAAATTTGAGTGCTTCCAAACTTTAAAACCTAGAAAAAAAGATATCTTCTCTCGCACAGAGATATTTCTTCATTTAACTACGATGTTCTTTTTTTGATACTCAAAACTGTCTTTACGGGCTTTTGATGGCAAAAGAAACATTTTCAAAAATAATAGAAATACTAAGGGGTCATTCCTTGTATTGCACATGGTAGATCTCCTTAGATGAAATTTGGCTTCCTATTTCGGTATTTTTGGTTGAGTACTTCTTGTTTAATACAAGTTTGGTTTTTGGTCTTCCAAATGTTTCGGTTTTAATGCTGCTGATGAGAGGTAACTCCTTGAAATGCGTCGTATACAGCATAGTATAAATTTACTATATCTAATATTAATATCTTTGGATTGTTATTTTGAATCTGTTAATTTTTCTAATAATTTTTTAATTTCAATTAAAACCATATTTTACACTAATTGTCAAATATATCTTTATGAAACACAACAATAGAATAATATTCGATAAGTTCTGTAATCTAATACTACATGTACACATTTCCAGTATTTAACAATTTGTTCAGAGAAAGTTAATATAAATTCCAGGTAATAGACACTTCCTCTTGAAGAATAGGATTTCAATAATTTGAGGCAACATTTGTTTGTTTTAATCAATTCCGTTAATAGAAATTGTGAAATTATACAGAAGTGATTATTTTGTATCTAACTATCGACGAGTAACCAATCAACAAAAATAAGGCAGAACATTCGAATTTAAGGTAAAATTAAATAACTGTTGAACACATACAGTGCAATAATATTTATCTAGCTTGCTCGCATTCAGTTGTATGTTTGGTACTTTTACAAAAAGTTTTTAGTTTTCATTTTAACAGCCAAGTCGAAAAATCTTGATATACATTATGCAGTTATTTCGGTACCCTGTATCTAATTAATTCAGTACCTATTCGGATGTTAAATAAAATAAACTCGATGTTAAATAAAATAAACCAATATCAAGTAATGACATGGAATCTTTAATAAAGAAATCATTTCACAATTCTATTTCATAGGAAAAAAGAAAAACCGCCATGTTGATATTTAAATTTTTTCTTTTTAAAATTTTCCAATAAATAAATGTTGATTTACACTTCTTAAAATAATGGTCGTTTACTTTAGATTACATGCTATAGTGTTATTAACTGGCTGTTTCTGTAAAGGCCCTGATATAGATTCGAGGACGGCTGTATTGGCCCCTCTTTTATAAGATTATTTCAAAATTCCTAAGCTGATTCTAATCATGAATTGTCGATTGCGATAGAGTACTATAGTTTATGGTATCTACAGTTAAAGCTTGCTGAATTTCAGTTTGCGTTGCATTTTGAACCTTTCAATTTAATTATTATTTATAACCCCTCAACAAAAATATAACCTACCTGTAACAAAATCAAACAAACTCTATACATCACTAGTTTGATCCGCAGCTTTTTGCTGCATTGGCCCAGGGCGTAAAAAAGTATTAATTTCAGCGGGGCTACGTCATCAGTATAATACATGACGATTTTACAATATTAGGGCTGATTTAATCATCATTTAATAAGAAAACATAAATAAAAAAAAATAAATAAGTAACTTGGAATCATCACTTCTCGAAAATCTACCCCTAGAAATTTCCATAAAAATAATATTTTATGGCTGTAATAATTTCTGCTTCACAAATAAATATATACCCATTATCGGATTTTTCCTGCGGAAATCATTCAACCATATGCCCCGGGTGTAAACACAATACAAACTCTACATTTAGCAGCCCCATATAAAATTTACACCAGTAAAAAGATAATTTCCGTGGCAACAGTATATCATTAAAAAAATATATATAATTTTTATCAAAATCTTGCATATAACATGTATAACCCATTGTAAAACTGTGAATGGACAAATTTTCCAGTGACATATATGGAATCCGCTCTGACTTCACTTGGTCCAAGCCAATCCCAAAAAAGGGCGTCGGACGTCAAAGGATCCTCGCATGCTGAAATATTTTGTGATTATACAGTCTGCTTCTATAGACAAGTAATAGAAGTGGATAATTTAATTAGCATAATTTCATGAAACTAAGGATTACATGTATCTTCTTCATGCTTAGCTCTGCCATGATATGCTTTTTGCTATAAATTCTAAAATAAACTAGCCCTCAGCATTTTTGGTTATTTTTAAAGGCTTAGTCTTCAAAACTAGATTACAAGTCAAGTTCGATAACAAACTTTAAAATTAAGTAAACCATATTGTTATTAATTTATACATTTACTGATAAACGTAATGAGTCTTGATCGTACATGTACGTAAACAAAACATTAAACTCTGTTAAATAATTGTTTTGTTTATCAACGAACAAAAAATTTCTGGGAAATTTTGACCAATGATCTGGAGCACGAAATGATTTCTGACAATGGCATTGACAATTCATTTTTACGAATTATTACATATAGCATAGAAATTAGATACCATGTAATGACTATTAGTACTTACGCCTTAATAACTGTTTTTAGTTTCTTACATGTAATTTATGAAAAACGTGGTATATTGATTACATGACCAACTTTCTGTTGCAATATACAACTTTTAATATTTGAGTTATATAATGACATCAAGAAGGAAAATAAGTCCAGATACTTTTTGTTACATAATTTCAATTATTTAAAATTTCCTATCTCCAAATAATTACTTGTATGAAGATCAAAGTGTTCTGATAGCTCCGAATCCTGTTCTTATTCAAACAGTTACAAACAAAACATGGGGATGGTAGAATTATAATTGATAATAAAGTAAATGATACCGCCAAATGTTCACAGTATTAAATTTAGTTTGTACAAATGCATTGGAATGACAAGTAGTATAAATATTAAAAGTACATGTCATGCCTTTGTGTTAGTTTCTTATGAAAGCTTACATTAAATCATGGTTGTTTAATCTTAGATGGCAACAATAAAGGGATTCTCGATGTTCCTAATAATATTGCTGATCCAGCATGATATCAGATTGGGTAAGTTTAAATATGTTATATTTTGGGACTTTTTACACTTTTTCGTATATGTATTACTATGTATGTGCAGTGATAATCAAGTCAAGTTCACATCCACCAAGCGTCTTCCTTTCGGCCTTGAATCTTTCAAATGAAATAGGTTATCGAGTTCCTGTTGTTATATTATGTGTCCGTTTGTAAGTCTATTTATTCAAAACGGAAAAAATATCATTGCTAAGGCGTTTCCGATATCTTCAGGTCATATTTAATATTTTCATGATTAGAGGGATAGGGATAGCCATCAAAATATGTGTGAATATTATTTGGAGGTCGTTACAGTGAGAACTTTAATATAAGTTTAGCACATCGTCACAAGACAATATATACACACTAGATTTAACTTGTCAATCAAATTCCCTTTAAGCATGCTAAGAGCAACTTCAGATAATACATTTCAAAACAAGAAACTGCTATTATGCTGTTTTCGACTGTGGTATTAATTTTCGTTGCAAGTTGTGGTCGACTGACAAAAATTGGTTCAAGACAATAAAACCTTAAAGCGAAGTTTCTCTAGTGTTCTATGTTAAAATAATCTTGGTTGACAATTTTGAAAATCGTCCACACGAGACCATCGTTTAATTTCGGCTGGCACATGTAATTGTTCCAGACAAGCTCAGACGATCTCCAAAATACATGTAATTTTCCATAGGGTCAGATTTTAAATCTTGGTCAGTTCTTTGACAACACAACAAGTTGAAAGAGATCCACTTTAAACATTTTCGCAGGGTTGGGTTCCGATAGGCCGAAACAAGTATAGTGTCCAATGCTAAACATAATTCGACTCTGACGATCAACTCAGCATGCTTTTTGGGTTAACGAATGTGGTTCAAATACATAACACATTAGAACCATTACTGCAAAGATTAAAGTACTTTCCATGTAAGCTAAATCTATAACAGAGATAACAAGATTTCTGTTAAAACTGTTTTAACACTTTTAACAGAAATCTTGTTATCTCTGTTAAAGATGTAGCTTTTCTAAAAACAATAAGCATTTTACTTCATAATAAATTTAAATTAAAATGCGTACAAACCTTGTCGCCTAATGATCTGCAAAGCAATGAAATTATACTAATCGATAGATGTGTTAATGAATCATTCTATTGTGATATTCATTCTTATATCAATGACTAAATGGTCTATGGACCAAAGAATAAACTTATCAAATCATATTATTTATTAGAAAGTTCGGAGATATTGCGATTGTATCCGTCCGTCCGTCACACTTTTGATATCAATTCCTCCTTTGGGTTTAGGAAATTCATTTCTATATAGAATGGTTGCATATCACCGTGTAGATGCGTAATAGGGTTTTTGATTTTCTAAACATGGTATCAAAAGGGGTCGAACACACAAAATTGTGAAACAGTACTCCGCTTTCGTTTTTCAATTTATATATTTTATTTTTACACGTACTGTATATAGTAATAAAGTTTAAGAAAATTATGAAAAATGACCTCGAACTTTTATTTTGTCTACCAATAGAACGAATTAATAAATAAGTGTATGATAAATAACATAGAGGAAATTATCTGTTTAAGTGCATTTTCATCACTCTGACCGACAGATCATGTGATAATTTCCCTTTCCCGTGGTAATATATTTGTACATGTACATGTACAATTAAACTGCAGTCCCGAAAGCTGCACTGAAGAGGATAAAGATATCATTAAAGAACAATCAACGTTCTATTCAAGTAAGTGGGCGGAGATATATATATAATAGTTATTCCTATCTGAATTTTCAAAGCGAATTACTTTCAAACAATTATTGACAGTCAGTATAATAATAACAATAATGTTGTGTTTAGCATTGACTTTGCAAAATAGTAACCTCGGTTGAAGACACAGTGCATTCCCCTTCTCGTCGTGCACTATGTCTTCAACCTTTGCTACTATTTTTGAATAGTCAATGCTAAATACAGCATTATTATATAAATATAATTTTGTCTTTGTTTACATAACATTGTACACTGTATAATTTTATACGACAGGACAATGAAGATTGTTTTCATATCATTTTTGGTACTCTTTGGACTGATCCAGTCTGGTGTAGCCTTTGGTAAGTGTATTAATTTGCTTGTTATTATCGTGATTTTAACTTTACTAAGAGTTAGGAGATATTTTATCACTACAGGAGACAAAGGGCTGAATATTTGATAAGTTGATAGAATTTCTTCTGATGTATTTGGCAAGTTGGTCAACTTTCTTTTGAAGACATAACATTTCTAAATTTTGCAAATTACTTTTGTGATATGATACTTCGTTTGATAGTATATTACTGTACTTTTAACAATATGAATATTTGATAAATTGATCAACTGTCTTGTGACCTAATCATTTGGAAAATTTATCAGATAAAGTAATTTACAGTATCTTGTACCTGCAAGTTAGTCATTTGACAAAATATTTGGTAATCCTAAGTCGCATCTAATGATCACAATTGTTTATATGTTTTATTGCAAAACACAACTAAAACAAAAACAAGTTTGTACCTTTGTTACCTTTTTGAAGTAGGGATAAATTGGCCTTAATGAATTGAATATGTTTTACTGATGGCATTCTTTTAATACGTATATGCATTTATTTATGAATGCAGCTAATTATTTCCAAAATTATGAGAATTTGATATTTTTCAATTGTACATATGTGTTTGCAGTATAAGGCTTACTGTAGAGTTTCAAAGATTTTTTATGTCTAAAAAATAGATTCTCATATATACACGATCATTACCTTAAAGAATCATGCTTTTTGATGCAAAGTAATAATGTACGTGAAATGTTTTTCTTCAAGATTCTCAAGATGGTGTGGCTTTTTCTGCAAGCGTTACAAATGACTTACAAGGACTTGGATCTAACAGTGTTATAGTTTTTAATAGGGTATATATTATTTAGGTCTATTTTGCCATAAGTATGCTTATTATCCCCGCACTTCGAATGAAGTTCCGAGGATATTTGTAATCGGTCTGTGTGTCCGTCCATATGTTCGTCTGTTCGTTCGTTCGTCTGTCCGTCTGTCCGTCCGTTAGATAACCTTGTCTCCAGAACTCTTCGTTCATTTTTCTTCGTTCATACTGTATGCGCAATAAGGTTTTAGAATTTTGATTTTCACAACTTGGGACCCACAGTGGTTGAATTTCGGAGATGGTGAATTCAGGTATGAAAAAACCGTTTCCGAAATGAAAATGGACCTGTTGCATTGATGTTATCTCTTCCGCATACCGGATTTTACATGGGCCGCATGGCGGGTGTCCTGCAGGAAGCAGAGACTGCTTACTCTTCCGGAGCACCTGAGTCTACTCCCGGTTTTCTGGCGGGGTCCATGTTGTTCATTTGTTTATAGTTATTAATTGTAGTCCATGTATTGTTTTGGTCTTGTCTTCGTTGTTCTCCGGAGTTTGTCAGTTGTTTCGATTTTCCCCTCCTTCGAATATCGCTTTGGTATTTCTTGACTTTACTTAAGGTTGTGATTTCAACTCCTTTTTCATTTAGATCCAGCAATTTTTTTTGTATATAATATTGTTCCTTATTATCTGTATATGTGCGAAAAGGTTTGGAATTTTGAAAATCGATTAAGTGTTCCAATTTTGCCGTATTTAATTGTCTCTGGAAATACTCATTCAGTTTTTGTTTTGTTTCAATGGTTTTATTTATTTATAATATTGTTCTTCACTATGTGTAGATGTGCAATAAGGTTTTTCAATTTTGAAAATTGATTTAGGGTTCCAATTATCACAATGAAATTGTGAAATTGCTAATTTGTCACTGTTAATTGTTTTTTTTTTTTTTGACTTGTACAGTGCGGGGATGGACATCGTTGATGGCACCAATTTTTAGTTTACATTGCTAAGTATTTTGCAAACATTGGAAGATTTTCCAATGAAATAAAATTTGAACTACAGATTGATTGTTAGTAAAAGATATTTCGTCCATAAAAGCTTTGGCGACAGATGCATCTGCCTCCGATGGATTATGTTTTCCATAATGGTGGATTAATTATGAAATTTTATTATGAGTAATGTTTTGGTATCTTAAATTAAAGCTAAACTCACCAAAAATGTCTTTCCTGTAGCGATCTTTATAACACTAGTTTTATTTTTATTGCCGACAAAAATATTTTTGGCTTTTCCAAATGCTTGTAAAAGAAGCAAAATTTATTCCAGGGGCAATCGGTTTGTTAGTATATAATCAATAATATCGAAAAAAATACCCGTTTTTTTATTTTATCACTTGAAAACAATCATTCATAATTAAACCCAAATTTATCGCTATCTTTCATCACCGTCAGAACGTTGTAGGATGAATTCATGAAGCTTATGTTTCTTACAAAACTCCAATGTTTTGACTTTATTTGAAGGAAGTTTCTGATAATACAAACTCGTACAACAAAAACACAGGGATTTTTGCTGTACCTACGACTGGCATGTACGTCTTCACGTGGGCAATCAGCAATACTAATGGAAAATGGCAGGTGACAAATTTGGTAGTAGATGGCGTTGTAAAGGGAGAGTCGAGAAGTGATAGCCATGATAGGAAAGACCAAAGTACTGCTACAAACACTGTTGTGATGCATGTATGTTTTTTTTTACTTCTTCGTAAAATAAGAACAAAAACATGTCGCAGTTTAAAAATTGACAACATATTATATTAACTTGTGAAATATATTGCATTTTGACAGCATCCTCTGAGCATAAATATGGTACGTTTTAATTGTGTCCCTTTAATTGCTGTTTTTGAGGGGTTTATTAACCGACTTGTTCACGATTGTTTAATCTTTCTATATGCTATGTGTAGCCTCTTCAATGTTGACAAAGCAGTGTTTCTGTCTGTGTGATATCCAGCATAATATTTATATGTCAAACGCAGCGTTCCTGACAGTTTGAACGCTAACGTCCGTCGTTAGTTGATATTGCTTTCATGTACGACTGTTTGCAGTGGCCACTAATAAGCCGAAAAGTTACTTTTGTTAATATATATAAATTCTTAGAATTTAAAAAAAAAACTTTTAAAGTATAAACACATAAAGTGCAAACAACACTTTTAAATATGAGACTGATAGTACTGAATTTTAAACAATGTTCCTAATATGATCAAAGAAATGTGGACAACAAGATCGCAGTTTTAAATCGGGCCAGTCTGTTCTATGGAGCTCACCATTCCATTTATTTCCCTGGTTATCTATTTTCGTATGAGCTGTTTCGCAACATACTTAGTTTTTTTGTTCTATGGGGTGTATACTACAATCATAGTGAGACTAATATATTTCATGTCAATCAGGTTGTCATTGCAAAAACCCAAAACGTTACATGTATTAGTATCTAAAAATGAATCCTAATTTTAGCTTTACTTTAACTATGTTTAAAGAGTGGTTTGCGTCATAGAGTTTTAACGTGACTGTTCATAACAATTCACAGAATTGTGGCCGGTGTAGGTGTCGATGTTGACAACAACTGAAATGGTCCGAAATTTCAAAAAAAGAATAAAGAGAGGAACATAAAATTATGGTTCGTTGCAATTCCTTTCCCGTCATACATAAAACGTCAACAGAAAATAAAACCATATTACGGTATTAAATAACAATATGTCAGATTTAAGAAAAAAATATTTCGTTTTCGATATTTTTGTTTTTAACCAAAGGTTAGAAGAGGGCAGCATGTATACATCAGAACCAAAGCTGGACAGGGAGACGGAACAGTGTCCGGGAGTAATCTGTCGACTTTTTCGGGATGGCTCCTGTTTTAATAAAGATACCATACACAACTGAAAACAGCAAAAGTAACCAGTATCCAACGAAAACATTTGTCTTTTTTCTGCAATTAATTTGTAAAGGTTAAAATTAACGATTCTATTAAACTATAGCATCAGAATTATATTTGTTTGCATTTAATTCTTTTAATTCTTTTTTAATCATTTCCATACACGATCTCTTATTATGATCTCGCTGAATACGAGTTTTTATGCAATGTATCCTAAACGGAAGTATGTTAGTTACAATTGCAGATGTTCAATCTCAGATAATCCTCACAGAAGCCGTAACATCTTCAAGGGAATAATTCGAGACAGAGACGATGATCTTACAGATTTAATAGAAGAATAGAAGAAGAAAATTGCCAGGAACTTTTGCCACAGCTTGTTAAACTGCAAACTATTTAACCCCCCCCCCCCCCCAAAAAAAAAAAAAAAATCAGTTGTTAAGATTGTAAAATTCGACACTGTCACGAATACTTCTGATCTTCCTAGTATTGCTTAAATGACAGAAATTTAGGCATGGTACTTTTAGGAGGGTGATGTGAAGATCAAATGTGCAGCTTTGATTGCCAGAACGAAACGAAATGTTTTAAATGGGGTTTATCTCATATGGGTAATTTCAGAAATATTTAAGTTTACAAGAAATAACTAAAAGTACTAAAAACTACGGTTTAAGAACAAAATCAGTGACCAATAAGCTCGTTATGGCCTGATAGAACTAATCAGCCAATTCTCTTATCTTCATACAGCAAATGATATAAATCAAAGCAGCCCACAGCTTAAAATTTATCTCGTACATCTGCCCCCTCCCCCCCTAATTTAGCTACTAACAAAGTTACAACACCCCAAAAATACCAACGGCCAATCTTCCAGTCGCCTTTCCAAGGAAGAAAAAAAATATTGGATTAACAAAATTTAGAGATCTCTGAAAAATATGTACTGACTGTACAGTTTCCATCTGGAGAGATTCAATACATGTAGTTGAAATGTAGATTCTACCTAACAAATCAATACCTCAAATGCACCGGATCACAGCCAGAAAAGCGAGCAACATTAACAACCCTTCTCCACATCCTTGCTCCGAAAACAATAGCAGTTTTTTTACAATGGAATTATCGAAGTCTTTATTTTAATTTAATTAAATTATCTTTATTAGTCCAAACTTTCGTTCCTGTTCTTCATTCTTCATTCCTATTTACAGGAAACTATCATAATTATTCTCTTTGCTGCACTCGAGTTAAAAAAGCCAAAAGAGCTGTGGGTGTCTCTTCTATACTTATAAAAAACTTTTTTGCCATTGTAACTTCACGTTTCCAAGTGTCATTATAGTGTTTTTACTTCCCCTGAAGAAGACTGAATAAAGCTGAAACGTTTGGAAATCTTGGTTTAGAATTTTTTATTTATTAAAATTAGAGATTTTCTTATAAAAATGGATATATTCATATCTCAATAAATGCAAATACCAGAATGTTGCTGTTTGAGCATCTCTTTCAAGGCCAACTTAGAATAGATGTTAATATTATAATCCAGTCTAAACGTTAGTAATGATAACTCACAGGACAATTCCGAAAACCTCGACAAATAAGAAACCAGGAAGCAAACCATGGTTTGATTATGGTTGTAAGGAACGGAGAACAAAAACGAACTAGAAGCTTAGAGGGGTGAGCCTGTGTCGCCCACCTGGCAGAAACAAGAATTGCCCATGGCGGCCATGTTTGTCGCATGATCTGGACAAAATGAGAAAACTTTGTAATAAAAACCTCTCACAGATGCTTCTTGTCAAGTTTCGTTTCATTTGGCCAAGCAGTTTCCGAGAAGATTTCTTTATATCAGACCCTCAGAAACAAGATTGTTCATGGTAGCCATACTTCTCGTCAAATCAGAAAGAAAAAAAATATTTCTTAAAAGACTTTCCATAGATGCTTCCTGTCTGACAGTTTAATTGGCCGTTTTGGTCAAGTAGTTCCAGAAAAAAAAATGTTTTTTCAATCAACCAATGGGAAACAAGAATTGTCCATGACGGCCATGTTTGTTGCCCGATCGGGACGAAATGAGGAAACTTTGTAAAGAACCTCCCATACATGTTTTTTGTCAAGTTTCGTTCTATTTGGCCAACCGACTTCAGGAGAAGAGTTTTCATATCAGTCAATCAAATAAAAGAACTGCCCATGGTGTCCATATTTGTAGTCCAATCGGGACGAAATGGGGAAACCTTGTAAACAACCTCCCATATATGCTTTCTGTCAAGTTTTGTTCAATTTGGCCAAGCGATTTCAGAGAAGATTGTTTTATATAAGCCAACAAGAAACAAGAACTACCCATTGCGGCCATATTTGTAATCCGATCGTAACAAAATGAGGAAACTTTGTACAGAACCTCCTATAGATGATTCCTGTCTGGTTTCATTCCATTTAGCCAAGCAGTTCCAAACATAAAAAACGTTTTTTAATCAACCAATGAGAAACAGGAATTGCCCATGGCGGCCATGTTTGTTGCATGACCTGAATGAAATGAGGAAATTTTGTAAACAATCTCCCATATATGCTTTCTGTCAAATTTTGTTCCATTTGGCCAAGCGATTTCAGAGGAGAAGACTTTTTATATCAGCCAATCAGAAACAAGAACTACCCATTGCGGCCATATTTGAAGTGTGCATGTTTGATAAGATTCTTGACTTTTCATGAGAAAGTCAGCACACTTCAAATGCATTATACAGAAGATTTCATAACGCTGTCTGAAATAAGCATATTTCAGTTTCTATCTTCTCAAAATTATGTTATATTAAACTTTTACTCCACAAACTTTTATACAAAGTAGTCAAAACCTGCAAATTATTTTTTGTAAGCGATTAATATTCTGTGCGAAAAGGGTGATAACTCTTATTTATTTCATTTGATTCGAATTTTTTAAATGCACAAATTAATTACTCATTAAAAAAGAAGAAAAAAGAAAGTCGCATAGCAAACATAAAAATTCACCTGTACCTAAAGAAATCATAACATCTTGGTTTAGTACAATAATACAGAAAAAAAATGTTTTATGTATAATAATTGACTGTACCCGTCTTGTACCTCAGAATGATGCAATTGACACATAAGTAAATTGAGAATCATACAAAAGATTTAAAAATAATAAATAAAATTGAATCACAATGCCTTCTAATGTATTAAATGGATACTTGTTCATACTTTCGAAATAATATATTGCCATAAATATTACAAATATATTTTCACCCACAAGTAATCGGTGCATTTCTTTTGTGCAAATTAGTATTTCATTGGCGCCAAAAAATATTTTATTTGAGCTACAAATCACATTTTATTTGCGCCAAAACTAAATTATTTCATTTCCGCTAATAATACAGGTACATAATATAAGTAAAAGAAAAAAAATATATTTCATTTGACAAATATAATTTACTCGTAGTAATCTCGTCCTGTTCGTTCAGAAATGTCACCAGATGCTTGGCGTGCTCTGATTCGTAGTTTCTGAGACTCTGGTTTCTGCTCTTCGACACCATGGTTATGGTCATTCAATGTTTTGATGATAGTTTTGTTGTCCGCATTGGAAGTTCAAGTTTTTCTTGTAAATATGTACGATTTATCTCCATTCTTTAAACCCTATTTATCATTAGCTCACCTTCTTACCCAGAGCCATAGTAAACAAATATTCATATCTATTTCTTTTTTTTAATTCGGTTTTCTTAATTATACATTTTTTCGATATAACTTACCTTGCCATTAAGTTTACCTGAGAAATGGTGCAAATTTAATAAAAGAAATGTCAGCTGGTGCAAATAAGTCTTTGATTTCAATTTTGATGCACAAGATTTACGAAAACCAAGACAACAATCCAAAAGTTGAAGAGCAAATTTAAATATGCCGAAATGACCAAAAGGGTGTAAGCCAAAACCATATAAGGACATATCTGTGCACGAGCGAGAAACTCCTTAGTTTTTACAAATTTTAAAATTTTGTAACCGTAAATTTTTAGTACAAATTTCGGGCTAGTATCGAAATACTAACAACTTAGCTTGGGATACCCTCGGGGACTTTCTGTCCACTAGCAGCGACATCGACTTTTTTTAAATTTGACATACTTATATACTAATATGAAAATGCACTTATAAAATATTTCTGGCCTCTTTGTCATCTTCAAAGTTTCATCACCATGGCCGCTCCCACAATAGAATCCGGTGTGACTATACGTGAGTACAGCAACATTTAAGTATGGCCGTATATCATAGTAACTAATAATGATCTGTAATCAAAATGAAATAAACATGAAAGACAACTTTGAATCAACATAGGCTAACAAAATACGGGCAGATGTAGGTGTCATTTTCCCCATCATTCGTACATTTTCCGAAAAACCTAAAAACAATACAAAACTAATATTTCGCTCGATTTCCAGGTTACTTCTTTATCATATCAATATTTTTTCCGATTTAAATCTTTTGGGATGTTGTCCTAACATTTCACACTTGTACATATACCGTGACAGACAAACTTTACACATCAAGTGTATTTTATTTGATTAAATCAAGATTATTTGGCGTGTTTAATAAGTAAATGACAAGCTTATCTTTTCTTTTCAAACGTTTTAAAGACTTTCAACAAACTATCAATTAACTCCCCTGAACATTTACAATAAAACAATAGACTAGTTACGAGTTGACAACTCTGGGTTATTACACGCAATAAGGAGAACTGTACTGTTTGTTTGGTGGTAAGAATAAATATAAGTGGACATCCGGTTTTTATGACTTTTATTTTGACCATGATACTATATTAGTGGATTAATTACCGAGTAAACACTGTACATTTTCGTGTTTATTTGGTGAAAACTGGTACCTGCTAGTGCCTTTCTTTACAAAAGGAATTTCGTATAGTTAATTAAAGTACAAGCGTATAAAATTAAGGTAAGCTTATAAAATTAATATGAAGATAGAATAAACATTTAAACAATGGTTAATTATTTTTTTCTCTGCTTTATTTGTATATGTAAAAAATAAATACAAAAGTTCAAGTTAGTTTTGTGTATTCGGTTGTAACTGGTTATTTATCGTAAACAATAAAACATATAGAAAGTTAGTGAACACAAGAATGGGTTTCAATGAACACCGTCATTTAGTTAGCAACTGAAGTATTTAACACATAATGGCAAATCTTGAATGTTTCAAATACGTTAATCTGACTTTCAATTGAAATAATACGTCCGATTATCTTTTATTAAAGTGCTCTATGTAATGGTAAAAATTTTCGACGATAACTTAGTAAATTTAAATCATGGTAAACTTTAAAGAACGAAATTATGTAGGAATTTTCCCTGAGTAAATAATTTAAAATAAAGTAAACAGTATACATTAATTTTGCTCGGTTCTGAAAAGTTTTTGACGTGCATATTGGTCATGTAATATAAATGTATATTAGCTACAGCAAATATTTTTAATAATTGTGATTTTGGAGTGTTTACATGTGAACAGACGCCTTAACTTTTGTACTGGTAATGGACTTTAATTAAACGATAGTGGCGAATACAGCTATTTTGATAGGAATGTTCGAGAAAAGTTGTTTCTAAGTACTACGTCTAGTAAAGAAAAAAGGGGGGTTTCTCTAAAAAATAAAAAATTTTATTTTTCAAGATCGTTGCAATTTCTATAAAAGTTGTGTTTAGTAATATTTATATTTGTAAATTATACCTTTCCATAATATTTCTAAATTTGAAGATTACTTTGACAGCATGTATAAGAAAGAAATTACTTATTTCTGATCCAGATTATTATGAAAATACTATAATTATCAGAATGACAGTTTTTGTTTGTCTATTTTTTTGACGTCAATAAAATTATTATTTTGTTACCAAAATTAATAATAGTTTGGTTAATCTAAGTATATCATATGTAATTTCAAATTTAAAGGTCAGTTTTTGTTATTATACTTCAATAATTTGACCCCCAGAGAAATAAACGGTAATATTTGAATCATTCCAATGTCGTTTATCATGATACTTCAATACTGAAATTACTTTTAAATCTATATTAATATCATGCCATTGTACCTTTTATACATTGTATCTTAAAATTCGTGCCTTTAAAACTATCAGTACTTGAGATCGCACATAATAGATAGAAAATAAAAATTTCTAATAAAAATGAGAGGTCATGTTTTGAATAAAATGAAAGAATTTATTTTTAACTCAACTGAATTAAGATTGCCAGATATTTTATTTGGACAGGGATTAAAATAAATGCTGTCAGGAATTTTCAGCTTATCTAATATTCCAAAAGTTGTTCAAAAGTAGAAAACAAATGGAGTAAAAGACAAATAAGCGAGTAGGCTACGAACTAAAATGCTAAGTAAGATTACATGTAATTGTGATTTTCACTGATGGAAATCAATTTTACTTCTAAACTTTAACGCCATAAATTGTCGTAAAAAGCACCAAGCCGCACATTAATAAACCTCCGTCGAGTTACTCGTATCTGAAATAAATTACGTGGAAGGATTTGCCACTTAGCAAACAAACGTCATTCAAATTCTTTGAGATGAAATTAATTTTGAACCTCCGAATATAAGAATCAAATAAATATATGTATATATTATATGTATATATTTTGTAATTATACAAGGCATAAGAAAATATGAATTAGTAAGAATAACCCGTATTACTTTAGGAGTGCGAATCAAGACGGAAATGTTCTAAAATTACCAAAACTCGTCTTCCTTATGGGATTTTTATCCATTGAATATTAAAAATGGCATTTCTTGTCTTGTGGTCTACATTGACCCACGACATGGACATGTATGTGTATCCCATATTCCTCCTGTTTCATACATGAAACCTAGCAAAACAAACAAAGCAAAATATCTTCGTCCAGCTCTGCTTTTGATTAGCCCGATACTCCAAATGAAGCGCTATATGCATATCGAAGCATGTATTCCATATACAGAGATCGAATGTCTAAAATTTAGAAACATTCAAAATGCATTTCCCCTTTGAATCAAGCAGCTTTTTAAACTCCATTTTACAATGTGAAATTAATTCTCATTTCTCTCTTCAGTTAAGGTTGTTCCACCTTTCTAGCTGTGTTTCCATAGTTACCAGTGAACAATGTCTTCCTATGTAAGTATTCCTTATGATAGAATTAATCATTCCTACTCCCCGTCATCATCGTTCAACTAATAACGTTCACATATTTTTAAAATAGTAACCAGAACTCTTGGTAATCTTGACCAGGGAGCAATATGAGCCCGTGAACTTTGTTTTAGATGAGGAAGTATGTCTCACATGCATACTACTATCGTATTAGATTAAAATGGTATATTGCAAGTTTTATAGGTTTTAGATAAGATATTGTATCTTCGTTCTCTGTAAACGTTAAATTACAATTTTTTTTAATTTAAAATATTACAGCTTACTTGCTAACACAAAGTTCTCTCTCTTACATTTAACATTAACTTTTACTTATTTCTTTAAAATTATGGCTGACTCAAGTTTCAATATTCCACTGTTGTACACAGATTACCTAAACTTTTATAAGAATTCCGTTTTTTTTTAGAATTCTGGTAACTGGCCTTTATTTTTTAGGTTGTTTTCTTTTGTGACATCCGTATACATCGTTCGTTTTTAAGCACACGAGAAGCCTCTTTATCCGTGTTTAATTTATGGCATGTTCTTTTTTCTTAAATTCCAAAAATCATTTTATTTCAGTTTGTTTCAACAATACAATATTATTTAGTCAATATACCACTGCATTGATTTCATTTCTTACTTTTATTCCTATATTTAGGAGATAAAGGCACATTTACTGATCATTAGAGGTGTCGTGTTATTGGGTTGAAACAGCGATATATCTGTAACGAGAAATTTTTAGACTAGTTGAATTCAAATACATAAATTATTATAGATATTGGGAGAAGACTGGCCTATAAAGCCATCATGGACAAATATGGTATTTATGACAATACATCTGTGCTAACTCTAAATACATATGTACATGTGTTGTAGAATTACAATTATAGAGTCCTGAACAAATTCATACAGGTCTAGACTTTCATCTTTTTCATTAACCACTGATCACACAAGATGTTTTAGTTTTTTAACAAAAATGTATCGAATGTTTTAGAGGTTTTTGATGTGTCAATATGTAGTAAAACCCGAGGATCGAGTAAAAGAAAAATTATGGATATTCGTAACGATTTATAAGATAAAATGTTTTTCGAGATTCCTCTCATGCCAGTCGTTTGTTATATATGGATTGGCCTAGGGATGTCATAAATAAAGCTAGGAAATTTGTCGAAAGACATTTGCGAATTTGTCACACAGCTAAGGTAAATGGAACAAATGGCTGTTTGAGAGATGTAGTAAATGCACATGTTTGTTTTTCCAAAATTAATTAAAAAGGGATAATTCATGTCATTAAGAAACATTCTGTGGCCAATGAACATACCATTCTAGATATTCACCACTCTTTCTGCAGTTGGCATTGTAAAGAGATTGAACCAATGACCATTTCCAATTCACATATTCCTACATTAGGCCTCTCTTTTCAAAACACGATATATACTTATAGATTGTAATATAAAGAGATATCAGGGTTATGCCCGCTGCATTTAGTTTAATTACATTGAAACGTCATTTTGGTATCCCTTTAGTATTTCTTGACTTTACTTTTTAAGCAAGAAAGATTTAGAAAGTATTAAAACCAGTTATTTCATGGGAACAAGATAGGGATTTTGGTGGTGCAATTTTTTTCGTAATAACCATAATCTGGATTTTTTTTCTTGGGGTGGGGGTGGGGGGGGGGGGGGGGAAAGCTGCGTAATTAAGTAAAAAAAAAGTACAATTAAAATTAAAATTAAATGAAATACACCTGTAATTGTTCGCAATGAGGATTTGGATATTTGAAGGTCATTTAAATAAAAGGCTCTATAAATGCTCTGGTGTAATGGTACATTGTACAGGTACATGCTTGACATGCATACATTTGTATGCAATCATGCTTGTACATGTAGCTAGACACATACTGCATTATCTTGTACACGTACATAGTGTAGATTGCCGTTTTATTACTTCTGCTAGTACAGTATCTAATCATTATTTCTTTCTTTAAAATTAATGTTGTATTTCCTTCAATTAGAATGCCTTAGAAATTTGGAAACTTATAGTTTTTTACTTTTCCTATTATTACCATTATTATTTTTATTTCTTGTATATGTATTTCTGTAAATTTGTTTAAGATATAATGATGTTTTTATCATTACTTGAATTGAAAATAAACATAGTTACATGTATGTTAAACAGAATTCAGGACATGAAAGGGCATATGTCATTTTTTAATTAACTATATGCATATTTCTATAGCATAGTTAGAACTGAAAACGAACAAATACTTTTAAAATACCATAAAACAATAATAACTGAAATCCGATACTTCAAACAATTCTAACTTAAACAGCAGTAAACACTGTCACGGTTGTCATAAATGAATACAAGCAAAATTTGAAAAATAATAGTTCTTTAAAATATATTACAATTCAGATATTTTCTATCAGAGTTTAAAACCCTATGAAATCTGATCCATTAAAGATATTTTTAATTGTAACAGGTGATTGTTATTTTTTTCGTTGAATGATTTCAATTCAAAATTAAAATACTTAAAATTAGCCAAAATATTGGTGCTACATTGTACAATGCAACTTTTACAACATTGTGCAGACATGCACATCAAAGTTTTCATTTATAAACTACAATGTATTTCAAATGTAATTGTTAAACACAGTAATCATTTTCTCCTGACATGTATTTTAGTCGAAAGTCCTATTTCCAAAGTCGAAATAAATAATAAAAAAAACACACACACACACAACATAATGCTGTAAACTTTTTAATCACGAATAACTATCGGACAAATAATGCGCTAATTAAAAAAAAATATTTCGAAAAATTAATATTTTAATTTTTTCTGTACTTGTAATTGATTTAAAGCCCGTATATATCGCGTCATTTAACTTGCATGTATACATGTACTAGTACAATATATATAAAAAGGAAAAAAAATGAATATTGTGTACAAGATACGACTACTTACTTTATTCGGTAAGATCTTGAATGTATATGCGGTGAATTTCTCGACAGATCAAAATGAGTGTCAAAGGCTTATGTTGAATCTTGGTTGAAATCATTACTTTATTGACAATTTGAGTACTGTGTGGTGCTGTTATAAAAGAACATTCTAACCGTTTCGGAGTCTCCGGTGTTGATCTTGTTTCTTATAATTTGGTCATATCTTTGTTGCACGTGTTACTGTTCTCACAAATTGACCTTGTTTGGATTTTGAAGTTATTGGCTTTCCTCATTTCTTATTGATTCGTATTCGTTTGACTTTATCTACTTTATATGATACTTTATGATTTTTTCCATAAAGTTAAAAATGGGAAAACCGTTGCTATCAAAGAATTCATTATTAATTTTAATCACATATTGTACTCGTTTTGCTTGTTAATGTCTAAAAAAATTTGTTTTAAATTTATACACTTTATTAATTACTATTGTCAGTTGTTTCTAGAAAAAATTCCATAATGCCATAAAATTTTATTTCTGCACAGTATATGAAGAAGTCAACATACCGAAAGGATTACACACCAAAGGGGGTAAGTTGCGAATAATATGGGTGTAGGTTCCAAGAAGTAATATTTATTTTCTTTTTTAACAGTACAGGAAGGAATCTACCTACAGACATGATTACAACAGAGGAAAGGTTAGTAATAATTTGAAATTGTTTAAAGACCACATTATTTGATTTCTTTTTTTACCAACTAGCCATTAATTATTCTTGGCCATAAAGAGAACAAAATATAAATTCATTTCATATGGATAGACCTATTGATAATTTAATATAAAAATTATGAAATCATAAATTTCACCTTGAGCATTAAAATTAGTATCACAGAATACTGGTATTCGTTTCATACAATAGTACATCCTCATGATGTGATATACCTTCGGGGGGGGGACGTTTATAGGTTCACACATTCCTGTTTTAAGCTCATCTGGACCAAAGGTTCATCACTTGGTGGAATGGTCCGTGGGTAGCCCCCTTTCAAAATTGTGTCCGGAGAAAATGGACCTCCAACAAATAAATATTAAAAATAAAAAACCCACCAAGGCAGGATATTAGGCTTTGTTTTTAATTCCCATTTATGATGTTTTGGATTAAATCCAAGTGAGTGAAACAGGCGCCTGGAAGTCACTAGTAAATTTGTTTGTTCTGATTTTACTTGTGTTTTGTGTTCTAGTGATGCTAGACAACATATACAGATATTTGATTGCAATTTTGCTCTTCAATATTCTTTGGATATTTTTACCGTCCCATGCCGGAACACGACGGAGAGATTTTAGCGATGGTTTGCGTGCGTCCGTCAGTCCAAATAGTTTTGTAGAGGCACATCCTCTGAAACTACTGGGCAGATTTGGGTTGGATTGTTATCTATGATATTTTCGTACGTATGCATGGAAATGATCAGATTTTACCACCATTTGATTTAGGGCTTGTACAAGAGTTATGGGACCTTGTTGTTTTTTTATTGCATGAATTTTTACCTTGAATTGTGGACACAACTCCTCTGAATCTACAGGGTAGATTTGGCTTATATTTTGCAGGATTGTTACCTACACTAGTAACACCTGTTTGATGTACAACGGCCATTTGAGTCTTGTTTAATCTTGGCTGTATTGATTTTTAGTATTTCTGAGATTTCAAACAAATCAAGATAACAAGACCAAAACAAGATATAATGCCTTGCAGTCAATCAAGACTGGTCAAGACCAGTTCATAAAAGTTGAAAAAGAATTATTCAATACCTGTGCTGAACTGATCTAAAGTGGTCTTGACCGATCTTGATTAACTGCAAGTCAAGATATCTTGATTTAATCTTGTTATCTTTACTTTGTTGAAAAATATGGACATGCAGAAAAACAAGACTAAATAAGAATAAACAAGGCCAGAATGGCTATTTAAGATTAAAATTGAGTTACTAGTGCTATGATATGAAGATTATCATACTATACCGCCACACTGATTTATTGATTTGTATAGAAGTTATCAGGCTTTCTGGTTTTTTATCATCATATTGGTGAGAAAAAAAATTATTTGCTGTTTTATCTATTGCAGCGAGGGACTTATGGCTACATGTAGCAATCTTGTTTTTGAAATATCTGAAAAAAATTCCAGAGACCTTTAATGCAATATAGTGTTGCCTACAAAATTTAGATGTTTTTTTCTGTCTTAGTGTTTATATTTGGTTTGTTTGCTTGTTGTTTTGATTGCACTTTTTTAAACAAAATAAATTTTTAAATCCTTCTTATTGCTTTGCTTTTTCTTGTCATAAAATAAAATTAAAAACTGACTTTATTCATGAATAGTGTCCTTTCGTGTTTGCTTTTCTGCAAAAACTGAAGTACGTGTAACCATGCAGTGTTCTTGACTCAGTGTCGCGTTAAAATTGTTTTAGTTGTATTAGTTCTTAGCCTAATAATAGATACAGACATTTTGTATAGGAAAGAAATTTCTTATTCTTATTTAACAGATCTGTAAATTCTATTCATATTCTATTATATTAAAAAATCCACTTATATTGACCTTTTTACGCTTTACAGGCCCCAGAATTCGATAGATATGGCCTGCATAAACCTTATGAGTTCTACAAGGTAAGTTCAGTTTGGTTATTTATTCACATGGGTTACATATATACATTTTATTGCTTTGAAGATCTCTAAGGTATAAATACATATTAAAATACGAATTCAATATAATGATTTTCAAAGCATCGCTCAATGTTCTATATACCACTAAAACAATTCCCATATATTATACTCCAGAAAACACAAAACCGTCTAACGTCATAGGAATCATGGACTAGGTTGTCATAAACCCATGATTGCACCTAATGTTTGTGCTATGTAAATAAACCAATGTGTTAAGTTTTTATGGTGAATTTTCTATATTAAAAGTGTTTTTCCATAAATCATTCGAACGAGACTTGTCATAACAGAAAATACATATAGGTACCTGAAATAACAAATCGAACTTACAAATTATGGCCGATTCCTCAGGTTGGTACCACTTTTACCAGTTACGTGTCGTTCAAGACGTACATATAGTCTACATTCTTTTTATTTGAAACTTGTCAATACTGAAGTAAGACTTGTCAAACCGTATGTATATTATATTTACAGTCAAGATTTGATGATCCTGCATGGCAGAGAGGACGCAATGAATCTCAAGAGGTAACAAATTAAACTGTAATCCTTACAGTATTTTGTACCACAATATTTTTAATAGTTTTAACACTAAATTGTTGAAATCTTTCTTTAATAAGGATATCACATGCCTGTTTACATCTATAGAGCTCTTCAGTACCTTAAGTATAATATTGTGAATTTTTTATTCTAAAATCTGCTAATTGGGTGTAATTGCGTATTTATGCGCATCATGGAAGCTCCCTGTACAGCAAGGCTCATAAATTTTTTGTATTGCTGCAATCTGAGAAGCCTACGTTTATAGGATTCTTTAACCGTTCACACAGAAGAAGGCTAAGCTATAATAATTTTTTATTATTGCCTTATTATTAGCTCACCTGACCAAAGGCCATATGAGGGTTTGTCATCATTTGGCGTCCGTCGTCCATTAACTTTTCACATTTTAATCTTCTCCTCTGAAACCACTGGGTAATATGGAATTACATTTGGCAGGAAGGATCTATGTAAGGTCCTTTATAAAGTTTGCTCATTTCGTCCAGATCGGACAACAAGCATGGCCGCCATGGGCAATTGTTGTTTTCGATTGTCTGAGTTTTAAAAAAAGTTCTGCTCTTAAACGTCGGGGTCAAATGAAACAAAACTTGACAGGAAACATATATGGGAGGTCCTTTATAAAGTTTCCTCATTTCGTCCCGATCGGACTACAAATATGGCCGCCATGGGCAGTTCTTGTTTCTGATTGTTTGATATAAAAAAATATTCTCTGAAATCGCTTGGCCAAATGGAACGAACTTGACAGAAAGCATCTATGGGAGGTTCTTTACAAAGTTTCCTCATTTCGTCTCGATCGGGCAAAAAACATGGCCGCCATAGGGAATTCTTGTTTCTCATTGGTTGATTAAATTTTTTTTCCTCTAGAACTGCTTTGCCTACAGGAACGAAACATAACAGGAAACATCTATGGGAGGTACTTTACAAAATTTCTTTATTTCATCCCGATCGGAGTACATATATGGTCACCATTGGCAGTTCTTGTTTCTGATTAATATAAAAGAATCTTCTCCTCTGAAATCGCTTGCCCAAATGGAACAGACAAATATGGCCGCCATGAGTAGTTCTTGTTTCTGATCGGCTGATATAAACAAATCTTCTCCTGTGAAGTCGCTTGGACAAATGGACGAAACTTGAGAATACATGCAAAAATCGTCTGGAGAACTGCCAAATTTTAGAATATGCTGACCTGTAGGTTACATAAGAAGGACCTTGATGAAGAAAGATTTGTTTCCTTCAAGGCTTACCACACTTCTTAATGATAAGGAGAAGTGACTCCTCTCTCTTAGGTACATCAATGAAAATGGCTTTCATGTCAGGTGAGGTATACAGGCTCAGCGCTCTGAACCTATAGTTTGTTTTATTTCATGATTTCTTTTACAGCAATATGAAGAACGATTACGGGAAATGTCAATACGAGAGGTAAAGCCATTATCAATATGAAATATTATTCAATTATTTGATTAAGATAGGTAGGTAGGTTGGTAGGTAAGTAACTGAATAATAAGTTGCAAACTATGTCGTTTTTGTCACCGAGATTTAACATTTTATTTTCTTTATGTATATTCATTAAAGAATGTAAAATGCATTGGAATGAAAGAACTATTATAAAGTATGACAGAAAAAAAGACTTAAAATATTGTGTATGTTGCATCTACATGCATGTTCCATTCCTAAAAGCAGTGCCGGTGTCCGCCACTTTTAATTTTGAGTCTTAGATCTAAAGTGAATATAGGCTACAAAAAATCTTTTAAGTGAATGTAATGGTAAGATATATTTAACAAATTCATGTTGTCTTTATTTTTTTCTAACAGGAGCCAGATTATTATCGAACATATGAAGAAAGGGTATGCTATAAAACTAATTAATATAAATTATTAAAGACATCGCCGTCTTAAACTGGTAGTGAGGTGCAAGACTGTTACTCTTTAAGGCAAAGAACAGCAATAAAACGGCGTCCCCTTTCATAAACTGTACCTTCCTTTTATATTCTTAACTATCAGGTTCTAGTTTCACAAATTCCTCAATCACCTTAAATTGCATAGATAATATTTTTGTTAGTTGACATAAACACAAGATGAAACTACATAAGATATTCCAATAATAATACATTATAAAACAATGTACGACGTTGAATCTATAACTAATATAACTTTATATGTTCAAAGAAGATATATGTAAAATCTAATCTTAGTACAGCTTCTTGATTAGTATATGATCTGTGACAGCAATGGTCTACATAAAAACTCTTGGATTTCGTCACTGTTTAGGTAAAAATTCTGAGTCATGGCATACATAGTCAATGTTTTATATTATTATTATCATAGACCGTTATTTAGAAAAGTATATATATATATATATATATATATATATAGTCGAAATTAATCTGGAATTTAATTTTTTTTTCATAAAGAAAGCACACGAAGAACCCAAAAGACGAATGGTAAGTTTCATATTAAATTCTCTAAATAAAAATATAGATAATTTCGAATGATTTATATTACATGTACGATGAAAATGACAGCCTTTTATAAAATATGGTTTTAAAGATTTTAGTTTGGCTTTCTATAGCCTATAGTTTTAACGACGAGCGAATCTTAACCCAGAATCGGGCATAGATTAATTAATTATCCTTTTACTGTTAATTTACGTATAACTAAGTTCCTCTGGAGATATCCAAAACAAATTCATTCATCTTCAACACCTCAAAGATAATAATATGATTTTTTGCACGAATGTGAATATAATTTAATGGTGATATTTATTTTTTGTTTTCACATTTATATTTCTCATTGAAAAATGTGAATATGTCTTAACAGGAACATGAACATTTCGGAGAAGGACACGGTCCTCATATGGATAGAGTGAGTAGAAATTAATTACTAACTCTGAAGTAGGTTTTAGAAAATGAGCTAACTATTTGATAAGAAACAAACAATAAAACACCGTTAAGATAAATCAGCTGGCAACAATATCAGTATCCTCTACATTTAACTCTTCTTTAATTAGTCACAGGGACATTTTTTTCGAGTTATCTTTAGTTCTTTTACAAATCCACTGATTCAACCCTATAGCAATACAATAGTAGGTCTGTTCCAAAATATTTTTCTTAACAGTAAACACAGTGTTTCCGTATATTTTCATATGTTATGATCGTCCTTTTTTCTCCATTGGCTGAGACTCTTTTGATAGCTGAAACAATATTGCATGTCTCAGCTACATACAGGTTTTGATGATACACGTATATTTCTGTTTTAAAAATATTAACCGTGTTTTTCCAAATATTATACCATGTATTATCTGTTCAAGCAGTTCTTTTGTACAATTATTCCAAAAGAATCAGCTTTTAATTTGTTTTTGTTTAGTTTGGGTATTACGCCGTTTTCAGCACATTTGGATATTTCGCGGCGGCCAGTTTTTATTAGTAGAGGAAGCCGGAGTACCCGGAGAAAACCACCGACCTTCGGTAGGAAAATTGACAATCCTTGTCAATTAAGATCAGATTCGAACACACCCCGCCACAGATGAGATTCTAACTCACACTTCAGCCTTGACAGCTTTTAATTTGTCAATTTAGTATAAACCTGGACGAGTGTCGATTGAGGACATACTCTCATGATATCAATCAAATAAATTATGCACATTTCATCGATTTGCTATTCAACAGTTGCGCTCAAGGCCTGAAATGTTGAATACCAAAACTATAACAAGGATTATTTATATGATGAATCTATGCTGATAGTTTTTACTTTAAATGCATCAATGTCCACTTGGTTTACAGGCAGCCCCTCCGAGTTTTGATGATCCTATATGGCAAAGAGGTCGTAATGAATCTTCGGAGGTATGTTATTATTTTGTACAGAAATTACTCGTTTTATTACAATGGTTAGTTCATTTGCACATTTGTATTACAGAAATTAAATTGTAATCCAGATTAAAATTTTGGAACTCTTAATCTATTGTTGACATTACATAACTAATTCAATAAATTTATTTTGTATATGAGCCTTTAGTACGGTAAGGGAACTTTATTATATATTTCGTTGTATTTCACATGACTGAGGTTATTTTTGACTGTTTCATTTGGAGCTGTGGGTCATTATTATCTCTCCTTAAATTGTGAACGATTGATGAAGATCGCCAATTAAAATAAAACTACGTTTTGTATTGGTTAAAGAATGAAATGTGTCACATTTCTTATGTACCTTAGCCATCCTTACCTTATTTTTGTATTTTTGACATTTGCAGCAATACGAGGACAGATTACGAGAGATGAAACAGGTATGTCAAAAGGTTTTATAATGACACATATTAAATGTTTCCCTCCATTTTTTTTAATAGCTAGACAAACTTAGCGGAATCAGTAGAAATAAAAAATGTTATATTATTACCACAATACATACTCTACTGACATTTTATTGCATATTAATAGACAAATGAAAAATGGATATTCATACAGTCTATAAATTCAAGTCACAAAATGTAACATCTTTCAAAATTTTGTCGTTGAGCAATACCTATGAGTAGTAAATCGATGAAATATGCAGAACTTGTCCATCAGAAAGTGATATTATATAGTTTTATTGTTAAAACTGATAAATTCCAACGGCATTAAGAACTAAGTTGTCAGTATTTCGATAAGAGCGAAAAAACGATACCTCAAAATCGTTATTACTATTATTGATAGAAAAATCGTTAAATTTTATCTGTCATGCAAAGTACTGTCATTACATATTTGTCTCTACCCTTATTTTATCATTTCGCCATCTGAATCGGTCTCTTGATATTTCAGCTGTTTATATAAAGTAGACAAAATGTGCATTTTTAGTTTATCAAATGTGGTTTATTTCAGAATAGCTTTTTTCAAATAAAAAAAACAATCAGTCTGAATAAAATGAACTACAAACATAAAAGTAACACATTAAATAATACCCTTTTAATTGATCCTTTCAATATGCATTTTCCAACAATTCATGTCTGATCTGCATTTCTCTTGGCCGGAAATGTCGCCTAAATATATTGTTTATGTTTACAATTTGCAAACTCTGGTCTTCAAATTATATTATTAGTTGAATATTAAAACATATCATCAGCTACTATTAGTGAACAGTTAAGATAATTACAAAACACATGTTCGAGAGGGAAAGTAATAATGATACCAATTTTGACGCGCAAGATGTGCACTTTTCGTCGATATACGACTCATGGCTTGTGCTCAATGCCTACAATGTTGAAACCAATCCAAAACAATCCACAAAGTTGAAGAAAAAATTTCAAAATGACATACTGAACAAAAAGGGGTAAAGCCAACCCCATTAAAGTATAGAACTATACACATGTACGAGGGAGATACACCTTAATTTTCACAAAAGTAAACACTTTTCTAACAGTAATGTTTAGGTATCAATTTCTGACAAGTATTTAAATACTAACAACTCAGCTGGGGGTAATGTAATTGGATCTAATATTTACCAAGGAACTCTGGAATTCAAGTAAGCATAAATTCTGACGATGAAAACATTTCTTTTCTTTCAGAGATATCATATGGACAGAGGAAGAGTAAGTCACATCTCGGAAACTATTTTCTATGACACAAGAAACTGTATACATTTTTTGGAAACAAAAAAAATACTTATTAAATGCTTTTATTATTAACTCGAGAAAATCTTGAAAAGTTATAAAAACATTTACTTTCGCTCATATTACAGAGAAATGAACTTCGAATAAAGTGAACTTTAACACATTATGTATTCAATGTTTTTTTCTTGCAACTAAGGGAATAAACATTTAATTTTTACTATTGGATGAAAGGAATCCAGGGTCTGAAATATCAGGCTAGAAATGTGGTAAAAAGTTTATGATTAAATATTACCCGTAAACAAATGGAAATGAAGCTTGAACAAAAAATACAATTACAGAAAAGTTCCTTGGCCACTATGAAAGAAATACAGATTCAAAGATCACTTCCTTGTCCTTTCCTAAAAATAGAACGACTACTCCAAAATGCAAAATATAAGGGTTAAACATACATGTTCTTTCATACAATATGGTCTTGATAAAATGAGTCAGTTTTCTTTTTTTTTTTCATTTAGGGCTATGAAGACGGTTCTCAAACTGACAGAGTGAGTTGACGTTTGTTTTAAGTGGTTAAGTAAAGTCAAGGTATACTAAAGGGATATTCGAAGGAGGTTAACTGTTTGATAGTAAACCTTCCATTTATCTCGATCGTAAACGTTTGATATTTTAATTGATTTAATATAGAAGACCATATTAACAATAGGCATGAATAAAACTTTGCAGTATATATTAATGGCATGACAATTTTTATAAGATTAGTGTATAATTTCCCCAAAAACGTCCTGACATGATTAAACATATATGCGTCCGATTCTTTAAAATGTTGTAATACTTTAAATTTCGAATAAATATCAAAATAAAATGAGAAATATTAAAGTTTCAATAGAATCTGAAAATTTAACCAAATTGAATATTTTACATTTCAGGACGGCTATAACCGAGCCTTTTTAGATCGTGGTAACCTAACATACCGGGTATGGTAACAGGATTGTTGATATCCTTCGATTCAGATATCATTACATCGCTTTGAATCATACATGTACATAAGTCGTCATTTCTGCTTTAAATTTCATAAAATGCAAAAACTCGTTCCAATGTAACCTTAGTTATGAGTTAAAAGCTAGATTTTGTTAACCATTGGCAGAAACAAAATACATGTAATACAAATGTTGTTGCTGGCAGTTAGAACTAGATGCACTTCGTAATAATGCTAATTTGTCAATTCATTATATGGTTAATGCTAATATAATATATGTAAAAAGGGGTCCATTTATAACCCTTTCTCTATTTGAATACTTATTCTTTGATAACTGTTTCAATCGTCACTTTATCATAGGTGCACGCATTTTGAAAGCATTTTATAATTCATTCTTGCAAATAACATTATTAACGAAAGTTCTTAATCATTCATCCTACTAATTTTTATGTCAGTTTTCGTTCATATTAAATTATTTCATACTGCTAGATTTCTACGAGTTCATAATAAAGGAATAAAATGTTGGTACATTTTTCTTGAGTAGATTTAAATAAAAGTTACTATCCTATTTATGTTGGAAAATACCAGACTAATAAATTATTATATGAATTTAAATATTAGTTGCCGTAACAAAGGTACTGATGCGAAGAGGTTTTGTTAAAATTGAAAAAACACTTACATGGAAGGAATACTAGAATTTTTTCAACAATATAAGGGATGAATAATTTTCATACATGTATTAGAGACTTCTTTTAAAATAATTTGGACTTATTATAAATAATAAAAGCATCTTTACGTATTAAAAAAATCGCCGGTGGTTTTTGTTCCATACCTTGTGAGTTTTTTCAAATCTTTCACTATAATTGTTCGCATGTAATGTAACCTGATATATGAGTTATTCACGTTATTATTATTTTTTTAATTTATAGAGATATGACAGAAGAGATGATCCGAAGGTGAGTTTGTTTTTAATAGTTATATCTGATTGTTTCAATATGTTTTTACGAATCTTTTCAAATATCTAGAAAGAAAATGTACATTAAATGCGAGATCATTTGTGAAATTGTAGATCTACTTGTGAGTATGATGTATAGAGATAGGTAAACCTTACCAGTTTAATCTTTGGCACTATAAACATGATAAAGAAATGAATAAAAAATTAAACTTATTTAAGGACATAGACCATAAAAATATGTTAATAATTTAACCTTAGTCATTTAACCATTCTTTTTACACACAGCAATTAAAGTTGCAATACCCACACTTGCAAGACGGACAGTTTGGTTATAATATGCTTGGTGGACCATTTATTAGTCGGGTATTATAATTATCCCTGCGCACATGTTTTATAACTACTAGAATGGCATTACGCTAGGTCGTTAGATTGAAAATGCTAAGTCATATAACCAAAGCTGTGTGAAATCCTAAATTGACAAAAATATTTCGGAATGTTCTTGTATTTTAGAGCAAAAATGACTTGTACAAATATAAAGAATTTGTCAACAATCGTGCAATGGCAGAATATGTGAACATTAATGAGAAGGTTGTATCGCCCTTGTACATGTACCAATAATTCCTAAATAGAATGAAGCACACATCACAAAATAACCAAAACTGTCTAGGGTGAAAAGGTATAATGATCAATTTGGAAAATGGTCTTCTTTTTTTTTTTTTTTTTTTTTTTTAAAAGAACGTTTAACGATTTCTTTAACATGTAATGATATCTATCAATAAAAAACGGTACAATTGTGATATTTTGACTGCAAGGTCGTATATAATGATTTTGAAATAAAAACTTAGTAGACGGGTCCAAAGTCATGTGTGCTTTTTCATTGCTTGATGTACTGCTGTTTTTATATTTTGTATATTTGGGAATTTTAGTGCTTGAATTTTGTTTGTAACCTATTGAGCGTATTGAAAGGAATTTGCTGTGTTTTGCTAATGCTTTTATTCCTTTCGTTTAAAAGTAGTACTGTAAATTGTATAATTCCCAATTTGAAGAGGACGTGTCTCTTTACTATGATGATTGGATAGGCTTTACACAAACATGAGACGTGATGGGATAAGAAGTATCAGCTTTCGAAAAGCATATGGATTTTAAATAAGTCGTTTTTATTTTGATAAATATTTATTGATAGCCTAAGTAAATAGTATTTAATGTTTGTAATCAATCATGTGATTAACAAAAAGTAACTGACAATATGTTGATGATTTGGACCTTTTATTTATTTGATCATGAAAGTACCCCGCACTGAAAAAAAAATCTATAGATTTAATCATGAGAGTACATGTACCTAGTTGTGAAAAGACCTTCTATAGATTTGATTAGAACGTACCTTGGCCTGTAAAATAAATTGTTATTTCTTAAATTTTTAAATGACAAGAAAGTAGAATAAGAAAGTTTCAGATCTTTGAATACAAAACAAGTCTTCTTGAGAAAAAAACCGATGTTTTTACCATATAGATGTCCGAAAATTGAAATATTTAATTCGAAGCTTTGAAGAAATCACGTAGTTGGATTTTTATATGGTTCTTATTTGGGGTTGCTAAATATCCCTTTTTGTATATACATTGTATTTGTATATCCTTTGTTTTTCACATTTGTACTGTGTATTTTTTCAAATGTTTATAGTATATACAATGCTATAAGTACAACTGTTTATATACACCTTTGCTTTATCAATAACGTGTGCTATACGAGAAATATTGTATTAGGCTATTTTACAATTTTATAATACACACTTTGTAAGGTAATATTAACACTTCTCGTTGCACGGATCTCAATTAAATAACAAAAATAGCGTTAGCGCATAATGTATCATGTGATTTGAACTGATTGTATTTACATTGTTCTCATAATTAGTTTCTGCTAAATCAACTTTAATATACATCGATGATAAATCTTTTCATTTATTTCAAGACTAAAATACTCTTTTCAATTCTATGCAATTTATTTACAACATCAAAATGTCTTTATACTGATTACAACTTCTGTGTACCTTTGTAGCTACTTATATTATCAAATTTTCAGTGAGAGTGATTTATTGCTTTTCATAAATTTAATACTACAAATCTGATTTATTTATAAAGTATATAAAATGATATGAAAAATTCCTGAGATCGTCTCCTTGGACCAGATTACTATAAATAAGTAGACGGATCATTTATTTGCACACGAAGATATCCAATTATATATATAAAAAAAGAATTGTCTCCCTTTCAAAAGAATATAGCCCACTAACAAAGAGAGATAACTCATTATGTCTCTCATGTAGTACATTTATTCATTGTTCATTCACAGAGGGTATTTATTTTATATCTCTATGCTAAAAGATAAAACTAACTTCCATATTTGTTTTGTAAATAGTATGAGAGATACAGACCGACACAAAAGGATTATGGAGATGTAAGTACATTGTAAAAGAAATTTACTCAGAGATGCTGAGCAAGTTCATTTCAGAAAAATAATGTCCTGATTTCTCGCATGCGTTAAACAATGCCAGAATGTTTTTTTTGTTTAGAGAATTGACAGGACATCTACCACAGGAATTATTTATTTCGTGAACAACATATCTACATGTACAAGAGACAAGTAAGAAGACTTTCTGAAAATAAATATAAAATATCAACGTTTTTATTTATAATTTTGACATTGCTGAAGAGTTTTAGTGTTATAAAATTGAGAAAATGAATTGTGTACTTATTTAGTCATATTTTAAATTTCAGTTTAGCACAGCACCAAAGCTAGACAATATGGTAAGTGGAGTTTATATGGTGTTTGATCAAATTGCTAATGCACAAGCAAAATATCAACAGTAGAATAAAAGAGTAACACATTGAAAGAAGATTACATGCACATTAATTTTGTTTAAAACAATACAATAACGAATCTACAAATACACTGTTCTTCGTTCAAAAAGAGAAAGAAAGCATCTAACAAATCAATAAAGACAAACATCAATAAACAACAAAAAACTAGCTATTGCAATGTTAATTTCTCCAAATCTGAGGTTTGGCCAACTGTAAAACTTTATTTAACCCACCATGAGTGAGAATTAGATATCTATTGATATCAAATCGAGTTATTTAATTTGGATATAATAATAAACGAGCCTGTGGCGAGTTTATTATTAAGTCCAAATTAAATAACGAGAGATGATATCAAGCGGTATCTAATTTTTACGAGGTTTTCGACCTATTTCTCTTATGATTCTTCAGGAATATTTGTTTGTTTATGATTCGGCGTCAGACACGCGGGAAATCTTAACGTTCATTTTTCTGTGACGTCATATGTTGCTATGCAACGATGGCTTTCAACGATGACCGCGCAGATTTCATCCAATCAGAAAACAACGACGTTTGGATCAAGGCCAATCAAATAAAGGAATTTCTCGTAGCACTTGTTCATATCATATAATGAGGAATTAGTTATGACAAATAATTCATCGCACAAGAAATATATAACAACGCACCATCATAAGAGAATGGGTCTTTCCTATTTATATACTGATATAAAATTTGGTTTCGTCTGTTGAAATTGCTTACTCCAGCTCTACAGATAAAAACAATAACTCGGAAATTATGAATACAGTTAAACAATTAAAATTTACCACAATAATTTAGTACTTATAACAAAGATAAAAAGTAAAATGTGATTTCTATTTTAGCCCAGACCATACAGAGGACAATTTGACCGACAGGTGAGAAATAAATAACGAATTGGTTATGCAAGACTTTAAACATGACATTATCTTGTTTGTAGCATAATGATTAGTAAAACGACCCATTATTGTACTCTGAACGAATGAGTTACATGTACGAACATTAAACGAATCAAATATTGGGATGACCTAATACCTCACAGCTTTACTTAACCAAACAATAGGATTTTAAATTTTATTCAAATATGACAAGTCTTAGAAAAATGTGTAAGAACATTAATAATATAATATTCATTGTATTTTATTAACTAACTTTGTTTAATGTAGGTACAAATGACCTGTATTTATTAATGTAAAGACTATTACTACATAGTAAGAGGACATTATTGCAGGACCACTATGGATTAGAAGGGCCATTACGGAATCAAAAAGCTCTTTAAATTCAATAGCTCCATCTTTAATTTTCAGTGATATAAAATAACAATCCAAAGATACTAATATTAGAAATAGTAAATTTATACTATGCTGTGTACGACGCATTTCAAGGAGTTACCTCTCATTAGCAGCATTAAAACCGAAACATTTGGGAGACCAAAAAACAAACTTATTTTAAAACAAGAAGTACTCGTAACCAAGGAAGCCAAATTCCAGTTAAGGAGATCTACTATGTGGGATACAAGGAATGAACCCTTAGTAATTCTAATATCTTACATTTTTCTCTTATTCATAATGAAATTACTGATTTGTTTCCTGAAATGTAAATGAAATATACTAATTTCCAATAGTGATCATAAGCTTACATTTCTCATCTGTATTATGAGGTCCTTAGAAATACTTACTAGGTAAACAATTCTTTAAAACTGAAAAATGAACTAAAATGTTTACTTTTTGGAATCAGCTTAATGAGCTCAACATAAAATAAAATAGTCATAAAGGGGTTAAATAGGAAACTGACTGAATGATAACAGATGTATGACGATTTCCAGCTGTTACATGTAAGTAATGGCAACGGATTGTAAAACAGCAAACGAACGAAGAACAAATGATGAAAAAACAATGAACAAAGGCTATATCAACATTATATTGAGGATAAAGTGTGATTGTAGACGTAAAGGGACTGTGGAACTTGAACAAAATATATATAATAATTGCACAGTTCATCAAATTCAACCCAAAAAGAAGTTAGGACATTTCAATTACCTAAAGTCTTATAATAAGAAAAATAGGCAACATGTTGCTGTATTTTTATGAACTTTGACAAAAATTTTATCATGTAAATGTATTTCTTAATGCTTCCTCCAGATGGATAACTTTCAGAACAAGGTAAGAATACTTTGGGGTGACGTATTGCCTTACATAGTAACACCTTTTTATTTGTTTCACGAATTATCAATGTCGGTAAGTATACTAATTTGCACTTGTAGTCTGTCACATATTTTAGCACTTGAATATCATATTACTAAAACAGTTGTGGTTTTCAAAATATACATATGGACATAAAGATTTTTCAAATGAGAAAGAAAAAATTCAAAATATCTTTTCAACAGCACAAGATATTTAAAAACTTCAAATTAAAGTCTATACAGATTTGTTAAGACCTATCATACATTAATTTGCATTCTTGCACATTACTGCTGCCAAATTGTAAACAAGAGTGTAACAATTTTCTGTATCTCTGCATTGTAAATACTGTTAAAATATTTAGATTTTTCAGAAAGTAATAGAGCTCGATTTCAATAAATTGAATGTTAACCCTTTATAATTAACCAAAACCACGGTAAATGGTAATGTAACCGGATTAATGGCGCTTTGTTCTCTTAAAAAAGCTTACATTTGAGATGCCTAGATGGGACGAAGACTAAACATACATAGCGACGATGACGCACCGGATTTATTTTGAATAAATTTAAGTTAGGTAAAGTTATAATGGATATAATATTGGCTTTAAAATCACAATGGATATTATATATATGATCTTTTAAAAGTTAGAAAAATATTGGAAATTTATCATCTTTTCGCTCCTTTAATTTTAAAACGCAGCTTTATCGACATGATTACAGAGATGAAAATAGAAATATTGATTACATACTGCAAAAGGATACTATCATATATACATCATTGAAAACATCCCTGTACAATCTTGTCAATCTTGTCAGTATTTTAGATAAAACGCCTTGTTGCCTTCATCCTCTCTTATAAGGTTTTGAAATGTGAGAAATAATGTCATAATTATGAGAAAAAAATATTACAGGAATTATAGATCACTTATACCACAGGGTAAATCGCGAAGGTTTTACGGACTGCCAACAATGAAACCATATTATGGGTATATTTAAAACTAGAATATAATTATTACTGATGTACATTCTCGGAGTGAATCACATTTATTTATAATCTGTATTCTTAGCTTGAGCAAGTTCTTAACATCACTGGTTTAATAAGCTTTTCTGTTGAACTTGAAATCAATAGTTATGGATCAAAAAAGTGTTTTACATGGCGATCAGAACCAATCATCACTTTTTTCTTACATTTATGTAAATCAACGTTAAAAGGTCCTTTTCGATGCATAGTGCAGCGGGAGGTCCAGAACCTTTTTTCATCCAGTTATCTGTGGCATTGTATAAGGTCAAATTCATTTAAAAAATTTTCAGTTATAATATTTCACAAACAGACTGAACGAGTTTAAATACCTCAAAATAAATGGTATCAGGACAAACCTAAAACATGATGGATTTAAATTGCACAGTGTCCTTCTGTTTATGATAAGTAATTATATATTTCAACCAAAAATTGTATACACGTAATATTTTATTACATAGGCATTGAATCAATAGAAAATATTCTTTTATACCGTTTTACTTCTGATAAATCGATTTAAATATATTCCGTGTTATCAGCGAGATGTAAGAATTCAATTCACCCTTTAAAGCTCGTAGATTTTATTTTAATATCAATTAAGTATGTGGATCAATATTGATGAAAGACTTCTCTAATACAAAATTGTCTCACATTATAGTTTTCAAATAACCTCATTTGAGATAACAAGAAAAGCTAAGTACACGATGCTGATCTTTTATTTTCGAATAAATTCAGTTTTTGCGGAACACCTTTGGTGATATGCTAAGGTTAGTTCTTTCAAAGTTTACCTTGACGACACTGATATAAATTGGAATTAATTACAGCGGGAGATATATAGTAGATCGGAGGTCTTAATCATTGTTCAAATTTATAGATTATTTGAAATTTAAGATTAAATATAAAGTATGGATCCGCAATGGAAAACATATCATTATCGTATGCAGAATCTTGAAAGAAACCTGGAGGAACAGAATAAAAGATTTAGTGAGTTTGATTCTAGAAATGATACACATTCAGCCAAATTAAGGAAAATAGAACAACAGATGGAACACTTACGGTTTGATAATTCAAGACTTATAAACGAAGTTGCTTCTTTGCGCTCACATGATCAACTCGAACAACAACGTGGCAACAATGGACCAGGTAACCGATTGCAACAGAACAAAATTGTGCCGCACCCTGGAAGAATTTACGAGGGCAGAGATAGATTGCCTGAACAAAGACCAAATGATTTTCAAAAACGTGACGAAGCACAGGCAAGGAGAGAATTGGATAGAATCGAAATGCACGAAGGCAACTTTAAACCATATGCTTCAAATTATTATCAGGAACAATTACGGAATAGAAATCCGGTAAGCGAATTCCCAAATTTCCCTAAAACTAGAAGCCAGTTATAGGTTTTTGCATGTTTACCATAAGTTTGTTATATCTGCATTTGTATTTGGCCAATAAAGTAATTTTTGGATGCTAAAATATAATTATTTTTTTATTAAAAGCTTTAATCGATAGCACGTTGAATCTTAGATGTTTTCTGTATTGCTAAGATAATTCTCTCTTTAGAATAGTTTTAATATTATAATATAATCAGTCCTCCTACATAATCCAGTTTAAAAAAAGGAAATAATAATTTTACGATTAACATAATAATGCATTCATGTACTACACGCATACCTGATCATGAATTCGTGCGATAAATTCTACCAGTAATTGAATAAATTGGTTGTTCCCGTATCTGTATCGAAAACTAAACTTCTATTTTAAAGAGGGCTTGATATTGTGAACTAAACATATATATGTGCCACAATTTAAACAATTTTGGATCACTGACATTTGAGCACTTCATTTTGAAACCCGTTAAAAAAGTTTATTAGTTAGCTATCGCGCATTAAATTACCATACACGGTACGAATATTAATATATAAAGCCATACAAATATTTGGTGACCTTTCTTTTACAGCGACAAATACTTTAAATGGCTTTCACATTGCAATTAATTACCGTTTTTGTAAAGGTGTAACGAAAAGGGATATTTTTGTCAATTTAATAGCTTAAATAACTCTATTGAAATTTAACCAATTACACTTTTGAAAAATTTTATTACTTTTTAGTGACAAGGCAACAACCGTTACTTTATTAAACCTAGTTAATTTATTTTAAACCTTTTGGTCTTGTCCTTTCAATTGAAAATTGGTGCAAATTTGTAAAAATATCACCTTTGATTTATCGATTTCATCATACTACAGTAAATAATGTAATCGTTCAAATGTTTAGTATTATATATGCTAAATGCGTATTACCCAGAAAAAGCAAAATGCAGTTTGTCGGTGTATCTTAGATTGTATGTACATGAGATCATTCCCTGTGCTTAGTTCCGATCTTAGAGAATCTGTAAAATCGATTCTTTGATGGATTTCCAAAGAAGAAGGCTCTTCATGATCGACGATTTATTGACAAATGGATTATAAGATTAAAAAACAGATGTGAGGTTAACAAATCAGAAAGTGACCCATGAAAAAATGTAACGAAATGCACAATCGCTGTGAAATCTTCCAAAATAAAGAAAAGTTCACACACTACACCATTATTATCATACATTAAAAAAAAAGATTTCAATTTCTTGGTGGTGTCAGTGGATAACAAGGCACAAAGAAATTAGATCGTATTCTTGTAACTACAAAAACTGTTGACAGGATAATTGAAAAAACGAGAAATACTGAAATAAAAAGAACTGTATGATAAAAGTCTCGTTACAGTATTTACTGTTCATACTTCGTACAAGTATACGGCTTCCTGGTTAAATATATAACTTTGAACAAACATAATAAAACGTTTTATTACCATAAAAATGAACGATGTTCAAACAAAAGGTGTTTACATGCAATCCGGGGAAGAAATCTTACAGTATATTTAACATCTGAATCGAAATCCCTTATTAGATTAAATAGAAAACATATTTACACATGAGACCACTTACGTATTTTAATCACTTTGGGTTACTTGGACTTGTTTTTTTGGTGTTGACGTTTGAAGTGATGTTTAGAATTGACATTTATTTGTGTGCTTTATTATGGTGACGGGTGTTGAATTCTTGTGTGTGTTTTTTTTTAAAGAAATCGCATTCAATCAAAACAGTGTCAGGTTTACTTTCTTCTTTCTTCTTTTCGTGCAAATAGATTTTTTTAGTTTTTACAATACTTTTTGTTTGGTTTCCAAGTTCTATTTATATAAGTAAATAATATTCATCTAGTTGATTTGTAATTACTTGCCTGCAGATTGCACAATGCAAACTCAATTTTTCATCAATTCTTTCAAAACATTCAAAATTGGGATGCTATGAATATACAAGTGGATATACATATTAACTATTAGTAATAAATATCGGTTAGAAAATACCGAAGCACGATAAAGAAGGGGAAAATCTAAGACGAAGCGAGTTTGTGAGAACAGTAACACAGGAAACGCACACTGTTTTATAAAGATATAATAAAAATATACAAAAAATACATATCAATGAGAACTAGAACACAAGGGAAAGGGCATGTGTGATGTTAACGACCACCATGTAACGAGAGTAACATTGAGCTCTTTGGAGGTGTGATCATGTCAAATATTACACTAAGAAAACAAACCGTAGATAGTATAAAACAGCAGCTAATTAGAATATAATAAAACAGAAATATAATAACACTTTATTATCAGTATTATTAAAATTAACTACACTTTATTAGAGTTGAATTAAAAAAGGTGTTGTATCTTTATTTTGTCAATTTTTATCATTTTAGGAATATGAATACCACATGTTCAAGAACGTACTAAGTCTTGTAATTTACATAGAAATACACATCAGAATATATATCGATATATACTTTAAACATATTTTATTGTCATAAATATAGACAAATGGATAAGACACAAGTTGAAAGAACTTATTAAATCTTCTCCAAATATATTTATATATGATGCATTTTACAGGTTACAGAGCAAAATCTATCTTACGATCTGACACGTCATCCCATTCCTCCTCCTCATGTAAGTCATTCTTAATTTCATTTTTCAAAATGGCATTTCAAACAACAACAAAAAAAAACATTGGAAGTGAAGTCTGGAAACCTTCGCAATCAATTCAAAACTAGAATACTTCACAAAACGTACGTGCGCTTTTAAAATTAATTCGATGCATTATGATATTTAGATTTACTTTGCAAATGACGAAACTGATGATTACATTTTTAAAACAAGTGTGTATATAATAAGATATAATTGTAGATTGTATTTTGGTAAATAGTGCAGTCAATACCAATATGCTTTTAGAAGGAAAACGCGTGTTCACGCATATTCAATACAGCAAGCACCGCTGGGAAATTTTAAAGTAATTTTTATGCTACATGTACAGTATAGATTGAAAGCTAGTTGTTCTGAGAGAAATTCTTTCGACAGAAGCCATTTACGTTTTGTATCTTTATTGACTTTCTATATGTGTTGTTAATGACATGTTCAGTGGATCAGAAATATATTTTCAAGCTGGGAGAGCCTAGTTTATTAGGTATATGTTATTTTTCAATTAGGATCTGAACGCAACATAGCATGCATGATAGTAGATATTTTAAACACTTATAATTTTTAAGGTATATGTTGCTGATATTATCTGGCAAAAACATATTATGTTTATTTAATGGTACTATTTCATCGATTGTTATATTTCAGCTGTAAATGACCCAAGTTACTGAAGTTACCTTATATATATAACACGTGTTCAAATATACAATACATATAGCTTAGGTAGAAATCTGGGGGAGGGGTAATAAATTTGAAAGTGGAAAGCTTTTTAAGTTCCCTATAGCTACCTTGTACAGATTTTATCATTTATGATACAATAATTTCAGAGACAATCTTCCATTAAAATCATACCTTGGTGTACATTTTCAAAATAAAAAAAAAAAACATTTTTTTCCATATATTTCAGATTGATTTTCAGTCAACTGGAAATCTTGAACCAGTAAGTCATGGTTAATGTTTGAAATTTAATTTGTAAATGATGGAGGATGACATACATGTTTAAAAAGTAGATATCATTCAACATGTTAAACCATTCATAAAAAAGTGCAAGACGTATTATTTAAGTCCGCAAAATCTGGTGATATTCAGTTACAAAATGTACTTACACAGATTAAACTGCATATTCAATCACACCCATTGCCTACAATGACCTTAACAAACAGTAAGTGTATTTACATATTGTATAAATTGTCTTTAGAGAAGTAAAGACAAAATGGTGGCGAAATGTTTTACATGATAAAAATGATTATTACAAACGAGATATCTTATTTCGCCAGAAGATCTCTTCTTATATATTTTTGGATATGTTTCGTTTAAAGTTTGGTTATCCACATGTACACCATTTACAATTTATATTATGGTAAAAATATGCAGTATGCAAAATGCAAGATATGATAGAGGTAACCATAAAGGTCATAAGTGGTCAATGTATTCTTGACTAATACTAATATAAAAATTCTAAATTTGAACAAAAAAAAGAAGAAACTATATTCTTTCAACCGAAATTTAAGACTGCTTCCCATTTTCGAGCATTATGTGTTAATAATAAAAACTGGAATAAGGTTATATTCATTATAGCATTTTCATTATTTTTTCTAGGTATCGAAACCAGAAAGTGGCGTCTATCTGTTCATACGTACCCACAAGGATGGATTAGCTGATGTTAGGAAGAGCTTCCAGCTTCATAAAACTATCTTGAGCCAATCGGGTCATCTTACTGGTATAGCACTCCCTGATAGGGTATGATTAATACAAAAAAATAACATCCATAAAGAAGGCAGTGTGATATAGTAAGAAAGTAATAATAATACTAATGATAATTAAATGTCACAGTACCTGTTTTGAAAAACAAGCGACTAAAACTTTTAATGGAAAGAGCTGGTCTTTAATGTTTCATGGATTTTTCTCGTTAATTACAACGAGATATGCATATTTTCTTATCATAAACCTCAAAACATGATGGGTGAACGTCCAAAAATTTGGAACGTGAAAATAAGAGAGAATCCTAAGGGCACGAATTGTACAAAAATTTATTGTATTTACTTCTAGATTAAAGTAACTGGGGATTACAATAACTGGCAGTTGCGTAAAGGACCATGGTACGAAGATAGACATGGAGGAATTTCAGAATACCACACCGATTATATAATAGTTGTTCTGTGGTTTCCTTCGGCAAAAACAGCAAAAACGTGGGTTGAACGTGACCAAGATTTTAAAATAGCTTCATTCCCAGCACCATATGGAGCTGATATCACAATTATTCCAATAAATTATATTCCACCAGAAGGTATGTCTAATGATTGAGATATCTAGTTTGCTTAAATAAGTATATGCGTAGCTGTTAACCATATTTAATATGTTTAACAAATTATAAGTTTCACTAGGCATTGTAACATTAGAAGTTTCCTACAAAATCTGTGTTGTATGTTAAATTCGAAAACTTTTAGAAGTAAACACATTTCCAGTTTTAAGTGGTAATATCGTCTACAAAAGTATATATTTTCAGTTCGCACATTCTTACCTTCACAGAGCACCTGGTGTCACTGCCGAGTAATTTTTATAATTCACACTACTAGTATTATACAAACAGTTTTATTTTTTTTCTTCATTAGCTTTACTTTGATTTTTTATTTAGGGTTTATCTTGTGTACTATTTACTATCTCATGAATTCCTCTAATCTTTGAATTTCCAACTTAGGCTGAAGTTAAGTTTGATCTTACGTATTCCCCCTTAGTTTTTGCCGATATTCAGATACATGACAAAAAGATAAAAAAAAATTACACCAGTAGTCTTAAAAGAATACACTTCTTTGTTGTAAAAATAACTATTTCACCTATAGATAACAGGACCATAAATGACCACATGATTTTTCATATCCGGAATGTTCCATACAACGTAATTGGTTTATCTTGGTTCTATTTACTATCTCAAGAATTCCTCTAGTCTTTGACTTTCCAACTTAGAGGTTGTTCTTCAGTTTTATCTTATGGACTTCCGTATTGCCCCTTATTTTTTTGCCGATATTTAGATACATGACAAAAAGATAAAATTGTTACACCAAGTGTCTTAAAAGAATACAATTCTTTGTTGTAAAAAACAATTTTACCTAAATTTATCAGGACTATAAATGACCACGTGACTCTTCTAGATATACGGAATGTTCCATACAACGTAATGATATATCGCCAAAATGCGGAAACATACGTGTATGTAACGTATTTACATATTGAGGCCGCGTACAAACTACCAAATGGGTTTCAACTTGGGAAATATATATTCTGCTTTAAAATGTTTAATATTATACTTAAAAAAATAGTAGAATTTACTGGAATGATCTATTATGGTCCGAATATGGTAATAACACACACAGACAAGTATAATAAATTGTAACACCACGAATTCTCAGAAATAAAAATGAATCATTTTCAAATTACAAATTTACTACCAAAAAAATACTGACAAATATATTTATTAATTTAGACGCAACATGTAGGACTTTCCTGTTAACAGAATACCCGGCTGTCAAGCATCCAGACTACTTCAGAACTCAAATTATTGAGCCAATGAGGTCTATTCTCATGGATTATCATAACTGCGAACCTTTCGTCGTCCGTACAAACGCTGTCATGCCATTGCGTGGAAATTGGCTAAGCAGAGATGATTCTATAGCAGTACATAGATTTTCAGATGAAGATGAAGCAAAACGATTCTACTATGACCGTATGTACATTAATATATGTATCATCCACATGAATAGCTCTGTCCCTAGGAGGTTTTGGCATTACTCTTTTGGTCATTTTGGTATTTTTAAATTTGCTCTTCAACTCTTTGGATGGTTGTTTTGGTTTTCGAAATAATATGCCTTGAACACAACTTATCAGTCGTAAATCAACAAAATGTGCACATCCTGTGCAGCAAAATTTTTATCAAAGAATTAATTCTCCATTAGCCGGCAATCTTACGTTTGGTATTACTTTGAAACGTCAGAAAAGAACACTTTTTAAATTAACATTAAATATGACATTTCATTATTATTTCTTTTGAATTTTTTATTTTAGTTTTCTCATTTTTCATTAACATAGATATGATGAAAATTTTGTTTCATTTGCTGAAAGTAGTAGGTGCTTAAATTGTTGGAGGGTTTAGGTAGAACTGGTTCTGCAATTTTGAAACAAATATCATCGAAGTACAGATGTATAAAGCTCATGTTCTCCATAACATCCTGGAGTACCTGATAAAAAGCCGGTACAAATAGTACTAAATATATCAAATACATCTTTAAACAATATTGAAAGGAGACGAAGATGGTGATCCTTTTAATTTTTACGAGGGGATAGTTACCCCCTTTGCGTACCAGATAACAGTCCTGGTGGTGTTGTCGGAAGTTACGAGTCGCACAGTAGTGCCTTCCATTTTTGTTGTTGAATGCTCTATGTTTGAATGTTTTTTTAAGGGTTTTTCTCTTCTTTTCATCGGCTGTTCGTTTTCCCTTTCGTCGGTTTTATTTCATGTTTCTGACATGTCTGCTTCTAATACATAGTCTTTTGTTCCTCAGTATTAATTTTTTTCTTTATTGAATTGAAACTACCACTACACTGTACAACGTGGTTAGTACGTTTGATATGTGCTTTGTGCTGTAATATCTTTATGATTAGCCCTTTGTTGGCTGTATCTTTCTAGCATTTGCACTATGCGTTAATCGCTGTTCGTCTCGTCTTTGATGATATGGACTTTCCGCTCCCCATCTGATTTATTCGGTAATCTTCTTGTCGATATTTACGGTATTCACAGAATACGAGAATATAAAAAGTGGATTATTTGTATCATTATACAAATCACGTTCATTAGCTCACCTCATGTGAGCTTATATCAGAACTTTGCGTCCGTCTTCCGTAAATTTTCATATTCTCCTCAGCAACTACGCGTTGAATTGTCACCAAACTGTGTAGGAATGATTTATGGATTCCGAAGAATCTCTACAAAAGATTAACTTTGGTTCCAGTTTGGCGAACAAAATGGCCGCCAGAGGCCATCTTTTATTTTTATTTGCAAATTTTCACAAATATTCTCCTCTGAAATTACATTATGAAATGATTTTGAAACTTTGTAGGACTGATGACAGCAAAAAATGATCCCTCTAAAAATGATCAACTTTTGGCTGAGATTAACTAGCTCACCCAAATGCTGTGACTTTTTTGTCATTTGCTCAGGAACTTATTGGTAGATTGTATCAAAAGTTGGGGGGAATGGTGTATAGAAGGACCTCTACAAAATTTCCTCCTTTAGTTCTGGTTGGATGAACTACATGGTCACCAGAACCCATCTTTGAATTTTATTGGTCAATTTTCATAAGTCTTCCCCTTTGAAACTACATAATGAAATGTCTTGAAACTTTTCAGGATTGATTACAGCAATACCCTCCGCTCACCCAATGAACATCATATGGAAAATGACATTTTTCATTTGCGCAGGAAGTAGTGGGCAGATTGTAAACAATGTTGGCAGAAATCTCATATGGAAGGACAGATTCAAATGATTTACCTTTTGTTTAGGTAGAAGGTCAAATGGCAAGGTCACTGTGACGTTTTGCCTGTCTTGACAAGCCTTGTGGATACAACAGGGCTTACATTTTCAAATAGGCTGACATAAGCCAGGTGAGCGATTCAGGCTCAGGTGGGCCTCTAGGTTTTAAAGTTTAATGCACTCATATGAATGTTCAAAATGGATAGATATTTGACATAATCAAACTTTATGTTTTACAGCTCGTGCAACAACACTTAGAGGAAAACTGAATGGAGTGACAAGAGGCGGTCGCCATACAACTGTGAGGTTCACTATCACGGAAACTATATAGGATGTAATATAAAATGTTTCAACTGCCATATGTTATTTAAATTTATTAACTGAATTGCAAAAAATCAATATATATATTGAACTATTTGTGTAAGTGTGTCCTGACGTCAAAATACCCAAATTGCCAACGTTTTTACTAATTTGAGTGTTAATTACAGACTATGAACCTAATCTTTCATGGCTCTTTTTGGAAGGACAAGTGAAAGATATATTATTGACACTGGAAGAAAACTGGGAGTCCAAATTGCAAACAACTTTATATTACATGTACCGATAATAATCTCCAAAGGCTTCATTGCTGCATGATTTGCCAGGTTGATTTCGAAACTTCTAGAAATAAAAATCTTAACTAAAACACTTTCGAAAATTGGTTTCTTTATCAAAAATATTGAACCACCACAACCTACAATGACATCGTTTTTAGATTTCAGCTGCAGCTATAATAATAAAAGAATAGATGTGTTATAATTAGCCTGTTAAATTGTCTGTAGATGGCGAAGCAGATATAAAAATTTTAAGTAATTATTTGACTTTCATCGAAGTGTCACCTCACGCTGATTGCAATGATTGCTATTTGGGTACCCACTCTAAGTTTGGGTTCCATGGCGTTTAATGTAGACTTTCTACTTAAATAAATGAAACTCTATTAATAAGTACATGAAAACATTTTTCTTATTGTTACCTGTGTAAATATTTATAATTATTCTAAAAAACTTAAATCATCGTTACTAAAATGGTGAAAAATGGTTATAAAATATTGCCAAGTTCTTTGTATCTGTGATCAAAGTTTGAAGTCGCTAAAAGACTCACTAGACTGAAATTTCCTTAGGCCTCTCTAAACTGTTACCTTAGTCAGATGTTGTTCTGGAGTTATGTCGCCTTGTCCATAGAAAAATTAAATATAAACGAAAAAATCACAAAATTAGCAGTTTTCGGGTAAATTAAAAAGCGTGTCGACTTCGATGTGCTCAATATATCTTGTTAAAATTTCAAACATACTTTGTTGAGATAAGTATCTTTTAATGGTCAACTGCTAATCAATCCTAAACATATAGCTTCAACTCCTATTTTGTGTTTTAATTTTAAGAAGTTTACCCTTGACTTAATGAAAAACGTCAAGTAAAAAGCCTATTTAATGTGTTGTATAAATAGATATATATCGTCCATTATATTGTGTGTTTATAGTCTATATATTTTCTAATATGTACTTTAAGAATTTGGCATGCAAATTTTAATATTTATATTTACAAAGACCTTTTCTCAATACATTTTAGCCTCAGACGAATTTTATATTTATGTTATGACAAGATGTTCTAAACCCTAAATTTTTTATGGTTATGGCTGCTCCCTGAAACATAGGCCTGTTGCATCTCTGTTTTTCATAACATGTAAGTGTGTAAGTGAGTTCTCAAAGAGTCCAGTTCACTGGTGAAAAAAATTGGTTGGTGTAAAAGTAAAATAAACCCATTAGTAAAAGACGATACAAACAGTTTAAAACGACTACACAAGATCTAAAGTTATTATTATAATCAGTTTTAAGTCGATTATGAAAATAAATCTGTTGTCATATGACATTTTATACTAGTAGTGAAATTTAATTCCTCTAACTGACATATTTTTTTCTCAGTTTGGATTGTGTTTATAATAAATAAATTCAATTTTGTGTTTTTGTAGCATTGAAATGCATTTTGTCATAAAAATTCGCTTTTTAAAACTCGCGCTTTCTTTTAAAAATGTATTTTATTCAAGCCATATCCACGAATGGAAAGGAAAGAAAATTCTAATTAAAGTTGTCCTTTGTGGATTTTAAATGCTTTTGACAAAATTTTCAGGGAAAATAGGTACATTATGCTGTCCGGTGTTTTTCTTGTATCTTCCTTGTTTCAGTACTACAAAATAATTGTTTAGGGCTGTATATGTAGATATATATTGTTTGTATAGTAGTTAGTTGTTTTGTGTGGGAATGCATGGCCTTTTTGCTTATAACATATGGAGAAGGGAATTAATCTTGAATTATCTGTGATACAAGTTTTGTGTATATAGAAAATATATTTTTACTCTGAAGATCTCTGTTGCTATATATAGATAGATATATATACATATATATATTGTATAAAACCTTGTATGAAGTTTTTTTTATCTTTTTAGGTATGGTGTTTAATAAAAAAACTTTTAAAATAATTTATTTCATTTTTATTATTTGCTTGTGATGGTAAAATACAACAAATATCAGTTCAAAATTGATAACAACGCTAATCTTGTGATGGTTGCCTTTGTCATCATTTAAGGCCAGATCACACAGTTTTTCTAATGCTCATCTCTTTTACCTTTGCATCAGCGGTTTTCTTGTTTATCTTCATGCATAGCTCAATATATGAATTTTAAACAGTTACCAGCTTTTTCCCTTTTTTGTGCGAATTAAATATGGCAGCCTATAATCATATAAAAGAACGTACCAAGGAACAGTTTGGATTTTTTACCAGCTCACATCTACATTTTCCCCGCTTCTGGAAAAAATATGATTTTTTGATTGGTTAAGAGTTATTTTGTCAGTTATTACTGAGGTACTTCATACAGATATACGGGCAAGTGTATAGAATCAAATCTCTAAGACCATTATATGCTACCGACTGACCAAATACAGATCTACGTACGGTATACGGAATTCCTTATACTATCTTTTTATCTTATTACCTACAGGCAACAGACGATAGTCAAAAATCATAGCCAACGATTTTAACCTCAAAATTACGTTATAATGCTTCAAATTTATTTGTTAGATGCCCTTACTCGTAATTGTTCTGGTATATTTTTGACAAAATAAACCGTGTTACTCAGAATATGATTTATTTCTGGTTGCATTTGTCTGGGATCTCTTTTAATAGTTTAATAGTTTAAACTTATTTATTTATAGTGGATTGGGAAACAAGTTATACCAATTTATACTAATCCCTCTCCACTAGGTGGGTGCCAGAGCGGCCCCTTTAGCGGCATTTTAGCCTACTCTTTTTCGACATCTACAGAGGAGTCTTAAACGTGCTAAGAGTGTTTCTCTCACTTAACACGGGACAGCCATTTTTCGTCCCCATCCGACGGACTAGCATCGTTTACCGAGACCATCCTCGCAAATGGTGTCGATAGGGCGTCGCAAATTTGATACCTGAAATTTTCATCGCGAAGGGAACTCGAACCAGGAACCTTTTAACTATAGAATGATAGAGAATGGAAACGGGGAATGTGTCAAAGAGACAACAATCCGACCAACATGACCAAAGAGCAGAAATCAGCTCAAGGCTACCAATGGTTCTTCAACGCAGCGAGAAAATACTGCACCCTGAGGCCGGCTTCAGCTGTTCCCTAAACAATAATGTATACTAGTTCAGCAAAAATGGACGGCACACTAAACTCCAAAACATAAAAATGAACCAAAATTAAACAAACACACAAGACTAACAAAGGCTAGAGGTTCCTGACTTGGGAAAGGCGCAAACATGCGGCGGGGTAAACATGTTTTGTGGGATTTCAACCCTCCCCCTATACCCTTAGCCAATGTGGAATAAACAATCACACAGCGATACAGACAGTAAAACTCAGTTAAAAAGATGTCCGAGTCCGATGTCAAAAAAGGTAAGAGAAGAAACTAAGGAAAATGACAATGATCAATATATATTAACAAAGGAATACTAGCAGTTACTGACATGCCAGCTCCAGACCTCAATTAAACTGGTTGACAGATATAGAAAATCAGCCATCATGCCGTCATAAATTATACGAGAAGAACATAACCTTAATAGTGCCAACAAGTGGTTTTAGAATAAATGTGTTTATTTCCGATGCAAAGACCCTATGAGTGAATAGATATTAATACCAAAATCCAAAAAATGCCTGAAAGACTATGTAATTCCATGAGACTGTGGACACAAGTTCATTTTACATTTGCCTCTATTGAAATGATAATTAATTTTGTCAAGAAAGAAGTCTGAAAAGAACGGCACACTCATGCCTTAGCTTAAAAAGGTTGTAAGATAAATGTGAAATATACTTTTTCTAGCGTCTTTTCCAAAGCGTTAGAGAGAATTCATAACAGTCACAATTGATAATGGTTAATTCACAATTGATACTTCAGTACTGGAGATAAATTGATATATAAAATTTATTGGAGATTTTTCAACCCTTTTGAGTGCCTTCCTCATACAATGTTGTGTTCCTTAAATGTGTTCTGCTTTATCTTTTTTGTCCATTTTCATATTGGATTCTGAAATTTTTATCCCGAACGGAAATCGAAACTGGGACCTTTGTAGTGCGATGCGTTAAACACTACATCACAGCACGGACAACATTTTAGTTTAAGTTTTAAATACTGCTGACAAGACATGATGAAGTGTTCTTAAATGTAAATATACAATGAAGTAAAACGTGTATAATATATTCTATATTTTAACACAAAATATTTCTAAACTAAATTAAAGTATTGATACATTATGATAAATATAATTTAGTAATAAATACATGTAATTTGAACAATTATCAAATTTCAATCTTCTAATTTCTTCATGGCCTTTTAGGAACAACCCCTTTACCAAATATCGCATCCATATTTTGAAGATGACTTTTTGCCTTTTCTTTCATTCTAAGTGGCACTTTTCCACTACTACAACAAAATCTGACCCATTTGTAAAACCCATCTGTTATGTTGTAACTTCTCCCCTCGCGCTTTAATTGAGCAATGGTTGAATCGAGACCATCCTCTTTAAACAACCAATAGAGACGTAACTGAACTTGATGAAAACTCGGATCTTCTTCTTGTTTGGGTTTCAATGTCCTGAGGGCATCTTTTTCATATTGCGCTATCATCCCCAGTGTGGTATTCATGTTATATTTCCTTGTCATGTTATCCAAAGCTATTGCATTTATTCTTGTAAGAACACGGGAGGCCATTTGTTTTATATACTCATCAGGGTGGAACTGGTAAGATTTTAAAAAACCATATGACCTAGACTTAGGCACAAAGTTATCGCCTTCTTCGGAAAGTTGAGTATCTATTACATCAATCTGAGCCTTTATTGCCTCTGCTTTCAATCGAAATACCATCGGATGTATATTTGGAGTCTCGAATTTCAGCATCTCAATCGCCCGGATGTCATCATTATCACTAATATCTTTAAATCTAATGGTCGCGTTATATTTTGAGGGAATAAGAGATAGGACACTTTTCATGATTTCTTCTTCTCGATTTTTTCTTTGACCCATCATAGCTTGATCAATAAAAAAGTCTTTTTCCTCATGGATTCTTTTATTGAATATTTTCATTAAACCATGTTTATCTAGATACCTATAAATTAAAAATAGAGGATTTAATTGATAATAAACTTCATGATTGTCACTTCTACAACGTTTTAATCTTCCATTTACTAAATTTACAGTTCAACCAGTAGGACTAAAAGATCTGACTTGTTTTATATTCGGTATGAAACAATGAAAACAGAAAAAAATATTGAATACCAAATACAAAGCCATAGCAAAATAAGATTAAAAACAGCAAAGCCAACAACAACAAAGAAACAAACATGTGAGATTTTAAAGCAAATATCAGGGTTCCAGATCCTGTACAACGTACGATTTTTGTCGATCTGGTGCAAACATTTAGCAAAGCTTGAAATACACCAACGATAACTGTCACGCGAAATGGTATGATAGTCGGAAGTACGACGTCACAATCCAAGGTATAACGTCATACATTCAAATGGCGCCAGATCGACAGTCAAATAGGAAAATCGTACCTTATACAGGATCTGGAACGCTGATATTTGCTTTAAAATCTCACAAAAATGTAAGTCTGATTTTATTGTGTTTGTTTAAAGACATTTTACGTTTTTCTGTAAAAGTTTTTGCGTTTTTAAAATATCGACATGGCTGCCCGTATACGAGGCCTTATATGGTTCGCTTCGATTACAGAAATGATGCACATTTTCCTATTAGAATCGAAATAATTCTTTGGTGTCATGCTCTATGGTTATTTTAACATGGTTAGCCCTTATATTTGTTTATAATTTACACCTAACTAACACTCGGTATAAAATATAAACTATATCAAACCTTTTCATTTTTAGAAACTTTGTTTATATATGTAAGATAGATTCAGTAGGATGGAAAAATTTGACTTTGAAACTTCATTTTATCAACAAAAGAAAACAGTTTAGCGATTTCATGTGCGCTTCACAATTCACGTCAACAACCAATTGTACGCATGTGTTCCATATAGAACAAGGTGTTTCTATAGCGAAAGCGTCATGTCATATTAGAAAGATATTTAGAATCAACCGCCACTTAATAGTGGTGAAATTAAACCGGATTTATGGTTACCCAAACATCCCTTTGTCTATACTGATCCTCTTTCAGTCTCCATTTTATTCATACTTTATTATGAGAAACTGACATGAAAATTTAGAAATGTCAAGACGATGACAATGCATCATTTTGATTGTATTGCTCGCGATGTTTTGATAAGAAGTAGAACCATTTTCCCCTGCATTTATTTCACTTGGAAATAGGGCTAATTTCCCCAAAAACGCCTAAATCATTTCAAAATCTCCGAGGGTATAGCCTGTTATGTCGTCTCTAAAGATTTGCTAATAATAACTAAATGACATTTTTTTCTACATACCTGAATATCGCTTTGTGAGAGAGTTTTAATACAAATTTACTAATTAACGTCTCGAAGAGAGTTTTTTCAACGTGAAGGACATTCGGAACCTTGTTTCTCCTTTCTAATGACAGAAAATGGTCTAGTTGGTTTTTCTTTGCAATATTCCAAAAAGTAATACAATTTGACCCAAATTCCTATATACACGACATTAACGGGTAGAAGGCTGGTACTTATTAATGAGTAAGTGTACAATGTTTTTTTTTTTTTTTTTTGTTAACATAGAAATACACTGCATGCATTCGTTTACGATAAAAAGTAGATAAATATCTAAGATTAAAAAACCAACGGTTATGAGTGAAACAAATACAGGGTAAAATGGCTCTACTCCTTTACTCTTTGTGATTCTGGAACTTGTACGTTATAAATACTTCCTACAATTAAGAATTGTCAAATTCAACATTCTCTATGTTTTTTTTACAAAAAATGAATAATACTAAAATAATTACGCTTTTTGGGTTTCGTAAACTTCTGGAATCAAAGCCTTGACATCTCCTGATGCGTACGCTATCATTTCTTTTGTTAATGGTCGTCTTGCCCAGAGATCCCCAACTTCCGTTAAAAATTTCTCCTGCAATTTCAAATTTCAAATATAAAGATACTCCTGTATTTGTGACAAATCTTTAAATCAAATATTCATTTTTACAAGCTAAGATACCTACTACATTGTATATTGTATGTAAATTGCATGAGCTAGCTTCGGTGGCCGAGTGATTAAGGTACACATATATTGTTCGTTGTAAGTGTTATATTCTCCTATAAACACGTTGTGGACGTGAGTTCAAGCAAAGTGTGGCGAGATGTTAGACAGAGATTATGAGATTTCAAGATAAACAAAAATACTACGATATATACCTACATTTGCTTTACAGTGACTTAAATTCTCCCTCTTAACATCGTTTTAAATCATTTCAATTATCTCAAGTGGCTATATGATCAAAAGACAAAACATAATTTAGATTTGTTGCTCGCAGTAACTTTCATATTTTCTATACGAATACAATGTTTAAGGGCATACGATACAGTTTCGATCTACTATTGATTTTCCTTTGAGATTTTGCATATTGGTAGTTTTTTCACCGATCTTTCTAAAAATACAAAGAAAATTACACCTTCATATGCTACTTTTTGAGATATTTAATGTTCAATTTCCTGGATTTTTACTAAGATTGTGCAAATATCGTCTTTTCACCTATTTCGATAAAAATCAAGTACTTTCTTGTTTTAAAAGATAAATGCATCGGGGTTTTTGCATAAAGAAAACGAATATCTCTTCTCTTCCGATAAATAAAATTTAGACGATTTTGTGCTACAAGATATTTTCATTTTTTCAAAATATGTGATATATTACCAAAAACTTTGTATTTTGGCACGATACATCAGTATATTAAAAAAAATCTGCTATTGATAATTTAATCTAAAAATCACATAATGTTGTCCTTATAGTTTGCTATCGAATGCAGTTTCGAAATTAAGGGGTCCATGATCTCATTTTTTAGATATTTTGAAAAAACTGTCGAATTTTTAGGCATTGTACAACTGTTGATTTTACGCGGGAAATGACGTGCCACCATAACGCAAAACGGATACTCGTGTGGTCCCGATTCCCACGTGTATGAATAAAAGGCTTGGAATCACTCTCTTTGAAAAGAATTCCTGATCAAATTATATGTTTTACAACAATTTTGCTTATTTCATCTTTTGTGTTAAATGTCCTGTCACCAACGGGAAATAATGCTGTGGATTGCGTTGCCTCTGTAAAAATAATTTTTATAAAATTGTTTTTTCCATATATGTATCTGGAGATACTGACAATTTTTGCCGATTATTGAACTTCTGTTTCTATCCAAAGCAATACATGTATTTAAATGTATATGACTAGCGTTTCTCAGCATATATATGTCCAATTAAGTATTTTTAGTCTCTTTTGAAAAAATCAAATCACCATAAGTTAGGAAGTCCGAGAAATTAATTCTGTAATTTCATTTTTATTAAATGATGTACAAAAATGTAAAGGTATCTTCTTGATACATGGAAGTTCCTCACAATATTCATGCACCATTTGAACTAAGGGATTTTACAACTACATGAACTATAAATATAGATGTCAATGTATCGGAATCTTTATCTTTTCCAAAATGGAAAACTTTCCGCCATGAAACCCATTAAAACGCCATCCTTTAGTTTTGGTGGGGTTTCTGCTACTCGTTTCTGTGTGTACTTTTTAGTATTTTGTGTTGTTTGTCGTTTGACTGTCGCCTTTTTGGTGTTCCTGATCGTGTTTTTTTTTTGTCCACTGATTTCCCTCTTTGCTTGAACCGTTTTATGTCGTAACGTTATTTTCCGCGAAAAGGAGACGTCCGAATTAGCGACGTTGCGGGAAAAGGAAAATGTTCCGCGAAAAGTTCTTGTTGGACGTTAGCGACGCGATTATCTCCCCTGTAACTGTATCGTATGCCCTTAATAACTGAAATATATAAACATCATTGACATAATAATATACATTATGTATTGTAATTAATGACATTAACAAACTAAGCAGAACTGTACGACAAACGTCTACCTCCGAGGTTACTGAAAGCAATTTTGATACCAAAAAATTTCTATCTCCAGCTTATATATGACCAACACAACCCACCCATACGAAATTATTTGGCAATCTAAAATACATACGAATCAAACCGAACCAAAACAGTCCAACTGGTATTATCTATTTTTAGACCATAAAAACCCCACTTGAACAAATAGAAATAAATATATACGTTTATAACCCAAATGTAGTAAATTACAATGCCAAATAAACTGATATAAAATCAGTTTGGTGTAAATGGCAATTAAAAATTACAACACTAGTAATTATAATTCAATACACATGCATATTTCAGAATATATGTACATGACAAATTTTCTTTGATGGCACAATACTTCAATTTGTTGTTTTTTTTGACACCTCTACATTAAAGAGCTCGCATCGCTCGCTTACAATGTATAACTCTTAATGAAATCGATTAGGTTACTTGACACCCCTTTTAAATTCGCTGCGATCATTCAACCGTTGTAAACGTCCGTCTGATCAAGTTAAAAAAAATCGAGTAATACCCTGATTGCATCTTTCTCGTCCGACACTTTTGCACTTTCAGAATAAGTACTGCAGATGTCGGACAACTTTAATGACTTAGGAATCTTTACACCTTTGTGCTCCTCTATTACAAGATGTGCAATCTGAAAAAAAGATTAATGTAAAACAGATCACAAAGGACGAAACGCCAATGACGTATGTCCGTCACGGTATTTGAACATTACAAAGAGCATTTACTATCAGTTATCCTTGGTGTTCAAATATGTAAGGATTGACTGTAATATTTTTTCAGTCTATGAAGAAATAACCTCAATCACATGGTGCACACTAAATAACTCGCGAAGTGTATGCATTGAGGTTATTTCGAATAGACTGAAAATAAAATTACTGTCAGTCCTTATAATTTAATTCCAACGGTTGTTTTGACGTCTAAGAAGTCGGGATTGCCTTTAATGACATCATTGTAGAAAAGAAAATTTAGTCTATGATAGACGAAAAAAATTGACCAATCAAATGATGCGTTACGTCAAATATTAAATTATTTATTAATATTGGTGTAATATAGATATTCAGAAAGTATACGAACATATTTTAACTTTTTAAATAATGACTCTTTTGTTAATCAGTATAAACATATATATAATTACCTGTGTATCAAAAACGTTTTCCAGATGAACACCAAACTGAAAATACAATGCTGCACTGTCCCCTTTACAGGAATGTATTACCTTAAAAATTAAGATTTGAATAACACAAAGTTGCGAAATGGACAAAAAAGGAAAACGCGAATAAGTATACTTATACCCATTTTAAACTAAAAAAAAAATACATGTACCGATAAATTAACTTAAGATTCATGCTTGAATAAATACCAAAGAGATATAAAATGAACTATTATTTTAATTGGCAAAATAAAGGCCACGGCTCACAAATTTATCAAACATTATCATAAATCAAGATGAAACATTAGCATGATCATGAATCACAAATGATCAAAATTAACACATTAGCGTGGATCACTGTTGATCAGTTATAACATTAGAATGGATCACGATTGATCAATTAAAGCATTAGCATGGATCACGATTGATCAATTATAACATTAGCATGTATCAAGAATGATCAATTAGAACGATCTGTACAAAAAGAGCACTTTATCATTACTGTCCATTTATGAATACTGACATTGACTTTAAGAATACTGGCCCTGGGAACAGAAGCTCAGTAACGGATATTATAGTCCATTATGTGAACATGGTGCAAGATTGTTGGCGTTGTGTCGCTTTCCCGCCGATCTGCCTAAGATGGTCCTTCAAAACATTAGATGAATTCTAAGAGAATGAAAATTTTTATTGATCCAACGCTTCTGTGTCATAATATTTTAACGATTTAGTCCATTAGAAAAAGTGTAGAAAGTTCAATTATAGAATAACGCTCAAAATTTGAACGGAATATTGCAAATAAGTCTCTTCTTGAGTCATCTTGGAATTTCTACACACTTGGTGAGCCATGACGAATCATCATACAACATTGGGTACAACGGAAATAATGTTCTGACCATAAAAACCTGAAAAATAAATCAAAACAGCAGCAGTATACCGACAAACACACATTTTCAAATCAAGAGGTGGGAGGGTGGGTTTTTCTCACATTACATAGAAATATTTATACAAAACCTAAAATTTTACTCTGCCGAAAAAATGTCTGCTTATTCTTCTTCAACGCTCAGAACGCTAATGCAGACGATATACTGACGTCACAAACGTTATTGGTTCACTGGGCCACATGACCCTTTTCCGAGAAGCGAATTCTGATTTTCTGAAAATCACAGACCTACCTATATAGAAACTGTATCAAGAAAGGTAACTCGAATACCAACTGCAACTGCAACTTCACAAAGTTAAAGCAATCTATCCCCTATTATGATAGATTGAATTAACTTAAGATTCATGCTTGAATAAATACCAAAGAGATATAAAATGAACTATTATTTTAATTGGCAAAATAAAGGCCACGGCTCACAAATTTATCAAACATTATCATAAATCAAGATGAAACATTAGCATGATCATGAATCACAAATTATCAAAATTAACACATTAGCGTGGATCACTGTTGATCAGTTATAACATTAGAATGGATCACGATTGATCAATTAAAGCATTAGGATGGATCACGATTGATCAATTATAACATTAGCATGTATCAAGAATGATCAATTAGAACGATCTGTACAAAAAGAGCACTTTATCATTACTGTCCATTTATGAATACTGACATTGACTTTAAGAATACTGGCCCTGGGAACAGAAGCTCAGTAACGGATATTATAGTCCATTATGTGAACATGGTGCAAGATTGTTGGCGTTGTGTCGCTTTCCCGCCACATGGTCACATGTTTAACATGCGACCACCGCCATGAAATAAAAAGAAAACGACACAACACACCAGCCGTGGCCTTATTGACTTCTGGTGAATACATAATTATATCAATCCCTTCTCTTTCAGGGCGAAGCCTTGAAATAAACAAACATCATTACACACTATTGCAAGTGCACGACTTAAATTAACCAAACATTATTGCATTTGTAATCGCACAGTTTGTACGCCAAATTATCATTACATGTGCATTTTCCTTCATTTTGTAACGCTTAAACAACTTCCTGGAGAAAACATTGAATTCTACACAAAAATAGTTCATTCCCTATGTTTGAAAGGTGGACACCGTCCTTGTGGAATAGTCCCTTCTCATTCCACTTTATTTCAGGATATTTTATATATCCTCCACCGGACTTAAGAAATAACCAACCAGCAAAATTGTTAATCCTGACAGCAGCCCGGTTCAGAGACTTAACGTTTTGGCCATTCCGCCAAAAAAGCCTCGGTAGTATCTGGGACCAAATTAGTTTATTTTTAGGTAGCAATTCCAAAACCTTATACAGTGATGTCTTAATCTGCCGTCTAAAATTATGTAACTTGCAGGAGCCTATGTTGTTGCCCCCACAATGTACAATTAAAAAATCTGGTTCCAGTTCAAATTTTAACAAATATTTTAACCTTGGTACTAATTCGCCCCAATTCATGCCCCTTTTACCTTGCCACCAAATGGTACAATTTTTCCGCTTCAAACCCAAATTGATGCCGTCATAAGTGGTGCGGGCATGGGTAAATGCATGTTTTACAATGGACGAGCCTATTATCCAAACCGATTTTTTCTCATATCTCTCAAGTATACCTATTAAAACACAATTGATTTTTTAATAACACATGTACAAACTATTTACATTCGTAAACAATTTGCTTAGTCCATGACCACATCAAATTAAAAGTATTACAATCTAATGTATGACCTGTATGCAACAGATTTCCATCGTCCTAGTTTCATAATTTCCTCATTAGAAATTCCCTGAGCTGCGGCTTCTGAAGCTGCCCCAATCCTGAATGAATGGGACTTGTAGCCACTTGAATCAATACCTATTACATTTAATGCCTTGGTCAATATACAAGAGAACTGATAACGAGACACATATTTTCCACTAAAGTGACAAAGTAAAGGACCATTTTCATTTGGTCTTACTGTTAGGTATCTTTTTAATAGCTGTATTGGGGTGTCCGTCTTCCTGATATCAATAGAAATACCTTTACCAGTTTGATCCCCCTTCGAGTGCTGTAACTGAAGCCTAATAAACTCCCCTTTTGCTCCGCATAAAATTTGTGTACCATGTATTGATATTATATTTTGCACTTGGCCTAATTTTGTGTAAACCAATTCTCCAACTCTTAGAAAGCCATGAAAGGCGACTGAAAAAGCTGCCGCAAAAAGCAAAGATTCATATGCAGAATAACAAATCGATGGCAATTTTTCAATTATCCTAGCCAAGAGTTCCGATGTAATTGGAAGCCTCTTATCTTTCGAGAACCTAGAGCGTTTTAATCCCTCTAACATTTTACGTATAATAAAATTTTGTGAATAGTCCATAAATTGAGACTGTAGAACCTTGCAACGAAAACCAATAGCAGTCACGTAACACCTGACAGTTTTATGTGCTCTCCCTTTCAATGATAAATATGCAATAAAAAGCACAATATGCGAGGGGGGAGGCGGCCAAACGCACTCTAAATCAAAATCTTTACGGAATATCTCGAAACTCCGCAACCCCGTTCTATATGTATCCTTCGTGTTCGAAGCTAGTGAAGCATCTACTAGACGATCAATTTCAGATCGGAAATCAGCTGCAGAAATGTTTGTGGAATTGGTGTCGCTTCTGTCTCTGCTTCTGATGCTACCTTGTGGAATCTGTGCCACTGTTTTCGTGAAATAGCATCAGCGATGAAGTTCGAACGACCTTCTATATGTACTGCTTTAAATTGCATATTAAAAAGCATTGTGTGTAATACAAAAGGCCGAACCAACTCCATCACCCGTCTTGATTTTGAGGATTTCTTGTTCAAAATACTCACAAGCGCCTTATTATCTGTATGAAAAAGTATTCGTTTGTTATGCAAATCCTCTTTAAACAATAAAACTGAGAGTACAATAGGCACCAACTCCAAGAACGTTATGTCAGCCATTAAATCAGGGTTTTTCCAACTAGAAGGCCATTGAAAATAAGCCCATCGACCTGAAAAGTAAACCCCACAACCTAAATCTGGGTTACCCGCGCTATCAGTAAACAAATGCATTTCACAATTTGAAAGCCATTCACTCTCACCAAAAGCCAAAGTACCATTGAAATTCTTAAGAAATGTAAGCCAAATTTTTATATCCTCCTTCATACCTAGTGACACCAGTATGAAATGATTTGGCCTTTGTATCCCACACATCGCATCACAAAACCTCCTGTTGAAAGCTCGTACTGACGGAATTGCTTTGGCGCAAAAATTCAGAGAGCCCACTAAAGATTGAAGATCCCTTAGAGTTATTTTTCTTTTCTTTATAGTCAATTTCAGTTTTTCCTTAACCTCTGTTAATTTGTCTTGTGGTATTCGAATAACCATTTCCAAAGTGTCTATTTCTAAACCCAGAAAAGTCATAATACACGAAAGACCTAAAGTTTTATCCTCTGCTAAGGGAACTCCAATATCACTGCATATAAGCCTAAAATTGTTCATGAGACGCAAGCATTCCCCCGACCTAGCTTCTCCAGCAAGTAGGAAATCGTCTAAATAATGCTCTATCGATTCTTTGCCCGATTGGAATCGGACCAACCACTCTAAAAAGCATGCAAATTTTTCGAACAGGGCGCACGACGCCGAACAACCCATCGGGAGCGCTTTCTGGAAATAAAAGTTGTCTTGGAAGCGAAAACCAAATAAAACAAATTCTTCAGGGTGCAATATCAATAATCTAAATGCCGAGACTATATCCATTCGTGCCAGTTCTGCCCCCTTTCCTAGTTTACTAATAGTGCCAAGAACTTTGTCAAAGGATGTGTATTGCACAGTTGCTAGTTGGGGATCAATAAAGCTATTAATACTACTTGCCAGTGGATAACTCAAATGTTGTATCATACGCCAGCCGTAATTTTTAGAGCCCGGGGGAGGCTTTTTAGCTACAAGCCCTATCGGTGATAAGCGGAGATTAGAAAAAGGTTTGTTTTTAAAGGGACCGGCTATTCGCCCAGCACGAATTTCTTTCATAATTTTTTCTTCTAATTCAGACTCGTGCTGCTTTGCCGAAATCAAGTTTGAACAATTAATAGATTGACGCGGACCCATGTAGTTTACTTTAAATCCATTTGTAAATCCATCTAACAATATATGTGCATCAATTTTATTCGGATAACTTTTTAAACAATGTCTTAACCTTTCAACTTTAATTGGTGTCTTCCCTAAATCCATTAGCCTATATGCTTCCGGGGACTGACGATGTTGACTTTGAGTTAAATCTGTATCCATTGTTTTTATAACTCTTTTCCCTCCGAAAGTCACTCCGAAATGTTTCATAAGGCTTTCTTTTCTCATTCTGAGAGTTTTGTGCGGGTTTTATATTGCAAAACAACGCTGCATGAGGCCCCCCGCATTTTAAACATCTATGAAGATAACGACAAGCTGAACGGCCACATCTTCCTTTATTGTTGTACAAGAAACATTTACCTGCATAAATTTGAGATATGTGAGGTTCTTGTGTTGGAGTTACACCCTGGGAGATATACAGAAGCCATAACTCCATGTCTACACTACCCCAATTTATTGATGGGTTTCTGGCCCGTTTTAGTCTAAATTGTTGATCATAGGTTATCCAACCCATATCCGCACATCTACCTGCCCCCAACTTAACATTATAAATATACTTCAGTAAACCCTGGGTACTACTAGGATGTGCTGCTGTGTAAATGCTTGTATAAATTAAGATAGCATCAATCCATGTTTTGATGTCGGATATTTTCTTTCCGGATTTTTGCTTTAAATTAAGATTTCCATTATTATCAATAACTACAGCCCTTGATTGCTCAGAATGTGAACTAACTAATAGGTTTTCTAATTCTACATACTCCCCATTAATAATTTTGTCCCTCACTTGCTGTGAAATGTGCACCCCAAGGTCATCATTGAAACTTTTAACCGGAGCAATATTGTCATTATCATTCACAAGTATGCTGCTATTAGTGAGATTTATACCTGACAAAGCCTGGTCCGTATCTGGGGTTGAGCAGGGTGTAGGTGTCCTCTGGATAGCTTCAATTGCTTGAGCTATTTGGTCCTTCAATTCAGGAACGATGCGTTGGGTGACAGTATTTGCCACCTGCTCCAACTCTGGACTCAGGCTAGCTGCCGGCTGCTGCTGGCGAACTCGCTGATTATTGGCATTAACCCTTCCAGTCCTCTGGTAAATTATGGTTTCACCGTCTGATGAATGGTGTGCGGACTTTCTGTTGGCAGCCGCATACGGGCTCCTAGTCTTCCCGGCTGTTCTTCCCATAACAATCTAAAATTTTACTCTGCCGAAAAAATGTCTGCTTATTCTTCTTCAACGCTCAGAACGCTAATGCAGACGATATACTGACGTCACAAACGTTATTGGTTCACTGGGCCACATGACCCTTTTCCGAGAAGCGAATTCTGATTTTCTGAAAATCGCAGACCTACCTATATAGAAACTGTATCAAGAAAGGTAACTCGAATACCAACTGCAACTGCAACTTCACAAAGTTAAAGCAATCTATCCCCTATTAGGATAGATTGAATTATTATAAATATGTGGCATATATTATGACCTAATACAGCTTCCAAATTAAACCCAACCTACATACGTGTATATATAATTTTTGTTTATTACGCGAATTGGGATATTTGTCCGCCATTGTTCAAAAACCAGAGAAATTCCCGTATCTATGTCATCCATTGATATCTTTTTCAGCAAGCCAAGCCTTCAGGTAAGTTCAAAAGATTCAAAACAAAATTTGTAGCTCAATCGGGGGTATTTGTCCATCTGCATGATACCGCATATCTCGGTCACATGACTATCACGTGAAAATGTTGTATTCTGGTGTTAGATGTACATTGTACTTATGTTTCACCATCATTTGATCTAGGTGACTGACATATTTTTTTATTCATAAAAGATCAATAATTTAATATGAAGTCGAATCAAATCAATTTAAAAGGATATAAAAATATGTTGGCACTTAATACCGAAACATTAAGCTTTGCTCTTTTCTTAGATAGTACTTGTTTCGTATTATTTTATATTACAGTGTAGTGCGATTATATATTTTTCCAATATAAAAAAACGGGTTATCATTTTGGTGTTGTAAAGAGGGTGGACAGGATGCTTGGCGTACATTCTGCTCCAATCAGTTATGATGGTAAATCTGGTTTATTGTCATTCCAATAAATATAGCTTCCGGTTAATCTCTGCTTCAGTTTTCATATAGTCGAAAGGTGGACAAAACAGGACATTGTGAATAAATACACTAACACCATCTTAACAATAAAAAATCGCCAATAATTTCAATTATGTTAGAGGCATAGTTAATGACCTAATAAAGCTTCAGAAATAAACCGTAGCTACAAGTATATATTTTTATGTTTAATACACGGATTTGCAGATTTGTCCAACATTGCTGAAAAAAAGTACATACATTTCCGTATTTTCTTACATAAAAAGGAACATTTTGCCGTTTAAAAGTCATTCACATTTAGATCTTCCGAGTCAACGCTTTATTGACTTGAATAAGAGTATTAGTATTGTAACTGTTTACAGTGAAATTAATTATGTGCAATACCTTTGTTGCACTGAATTAGTATTTCTAAAGCAAAGTGTCCATCTTAGACCATAAAAGAATATCTAAAAAACATTTGTACTAATCTCCCCTTCTTGCCGAGGCTTTCCTACCTTTACCAGCTTTGATGATTGTAGAACATTTTTTAGCCCTCCATCTTCAAAAAGCTTTCTGTTGGTATGAACATCAAATAAATAGACTTTGCCGTCAGTTGTGCCGATCTGAAGAAGGGTAAGCGGTCCATCTTTTCCCAAATTTACACCTTCTGCGTCAACGGAAATGACATCATAATTTTTCAGGGTATCCACAACTTCTCGACAAGCTCTAACATCGCTAATAACTTCTGTCATATCTTAAATCATTAAATCGAATCAGGATTGCAATATTTAAGACTCGTATAGTTGTTTTCTTTTTTAACAAATATGAGAGAAAAGAAATGGTTACACCGTTATCTTATCTGATCATTCTTTTTGTCGTCATAATGCTGGAAGCCTTCATGGAAAACGTGTTTATTTTATTTTTCTAATTTTATCATTCGCTTAGGATCACACAAATGACATATATTGTACCTGTCGTAGCGAGTTCCTTGTGTAAAAGATATATTACTCTTATAGAAGGTTTTTCCAGCGGAATATCTTTAGAAGGGTGTTTTTTTATTTCACAGTTTTTGTAGGCATAATTATGTTGTCGAAACTGCACAATATTGTATTTGCATTGCCAAACATTATGTTAATTGTACCGGCTTTGATATGATAACTGCACTTGAATTTTTACTAGATAACATTTTATTTCGCTATGGAGATTCCGTATAACGCCAAGTTATCGGAATTCCAACGGGGAATACTGTGCACCACTTATGGCGGACCAGTTTCCGTATTGTTACGAATCAAAATTTATATCTAAAATCAGCAAAGACCCAACGAAACAACATTTGATACAAAAATTTAATAACACTTTTAGATATTTGAATGATATTTTGGCTGTCAATAATGTCGATTTCAGTATGTACACTAAAGAGCTTTATCCTGTTGAACTTACTTTAAATAAAGCTAATACTAACAATGAACACTGTCCTTTCCTGGATCTTAATATCTATATCTCTAACGGGAAGTTTAATACTAAAATATACAATAAGAGACATGATTTTTCATTTCCTGTAGCTAATTATCCGTTATTAGATGACGACGTTCCCTTGGCACCATCGTATGGTGTTTATATATATCTTAACTTGTTCGATTCGCTCGTGTATGTAACAACGTATTTGATTTTAAAGAAATCTCTGTATTACTGAAAAATTATTAAACCACGGATTTCGATTTAAAAAAATTGTCAAAACTTTTAATAAATTTTATCATCGGTACAATGACCTCATTCGTAAATATAAATCAACGTGCAAACATCTTATATGTTCAGGTATTTCACATCCCATCTTTTATGGTAATATTCTATACAAAGCACAAAAATGTCGTCATTCACCTGAAAGGCTAATCAAACTTTTAAACAGACTACCAACAAGGCATATAGTTACGATACTGTTGTCGAGTCATTAAAGATGGCATTTTTTAAAAATTAATATTGATTAATATTCAATCATAGGGTCTTTGCATCGGAATTAAACACATTTATACTAAAACCAGTTGTTGGCATGATACGGGTTATGTTCTTCTCGTATAATTTTGATGGAATGATAATAATCGACTAACGGGAGGGATTGTGGCTGATTTTCAATTTGATATAGACATAATCTTTCGATCAATTCAATTGATGTCTGGAGCTTGCATGTCAGTAACTGCTAGTAGTCCTTTGTTAATACATAATGAGTATTATCATATTGCTTAGTTTCTTCTGTTACCTTTTTTTAACATCGGACTCGAACATCATTTGAACTGAGTTTTACTGTGTTTAACGTTCTGTGTTTTAGTTTATTCCACGTTGGATAGCGGTATAGGGGAGGGTTGAGATCTCACAAAACATATTTAACCCCACCGCATTTTTGCGCCTGTCCCAAGTCAGGAATCTCTAGCCTTTGTCAGTCTTGTGTGTTTTTTTTTAATTTTGGTTCATTTTTATGTTTCGGAGTTTATTGTGCCGTCCATTTTCCTGAACTAGTATACATTATTGTTTAGGGGCTAGCTGAAGCCCACCTCCGGGTGTAAGATTTTCTCGCTGCGTTGAAGACCCATTGGTAGCCTTGAGCTGTTTCCTGCTCTTTGGTCGGGTTGTTGTCTCTTTGACACATTCCACGTTTCCATTCTTTATTCTATTAGAAAGTAAAAATCCAATTGAAACTATATATTTCTAGACATCTTGGCATATTTCATTAAGGGCATTTTATTCATCCAATGTATAAGTTGTGAATGATATCAACCCTTGTTCAATGAGAAATCATATTTTTTTCCTGAGAGGGCTTTACTTAAATCCCTTAAATATTTCCTTTATTTTGTAAAAAAAACCTTGGTTTCTCGGAAAATCGAACAAAACGTTGTCCCTACAAAGATAACAGTTTTTATTTTACTGTGGAAAACTCGAACTTCATAATTACATGGACATGTGTGTACCTTACACATATAGTGAGAGGTAGGTGTTCAGTAATTACAATTGAAACAGATTAGTCTGAACAGGTAAATGTTTACAGTTTAATGTTATGAAGATGTCATGATAACTGTTAATTAGTGATTAACCTGTTGATATCGAATGAAACTAAATATATTTAACTTATATTTCGAAAATAAGAAATAATGTTTGTGTATTCAAGACGTTACGAGTATGATATTTTCAATGCATTTCTCGAAAACAAAAAAGAAATTTAAAAATAGTGTACCAAAAAAAATGTTTCAACACAATTCTCTTGTAGAATCATGCGTTTAATATCAAATGAAACGTTCTGTCCAGTTTACGTGTACACGGAATCTATGATTTAAAAAAATATGACGGTTCAACCTTACCTTGAAATATATCTGATGTATGCTAAGTGACAGGGAAACACATTGTAAATGTTTAAGTAGAAAATAAGCATTTTATCTGTGTTGTTATCCACTAAGTAAACATGTACAATATAGTATGTATATATTGAATACACGCAAGTGCACTGATAAAAGTTATATAAAAAAAAAAATTACGAATGTTTCATGGTATTTGACCAGCTACGGCAGTTGTCTCCCTTATGAATGAGTTTTCTTCCCTGGCAGAAGGTGTCTTGTTTTTACTATAAAGTTAAAAAATTACTTCTCATTTTTTCTACAAATATTGAATAGGGGAAGTCATCATTGGACATCGAAAATTGTGGGAAATTGTAGGATTTTGGTATTCAACATGCATAATTACTACGACTATCTAATTACGACCTTGTTGGTAGCAATCGTTTAGACGCTTATTTCGTGCAATACATGTTTCACTTTTTAGTTCGACTTGAAAGTGTCGCCACGGTCACCAAATTTTAAAAAAATATTGACCGATTATTTGCAGCGTATTACGTTTTGACATTTTGACATTTACAGATATCTTTATATTGCACACACATTTTTTATTTTGTCGATGAGCCAATGACTTGCCCTTTATCCGCGTACTGCTAAGAAAAAGATTGACTATAGGAAAATGGACAACAAAGGCACTACTGATGACCTTTGTGAGGTCGCCTTAGACCAGGAGGCTTTAGATGAAGATGCGTTGGCTGCTAGTGGGGTAAGGAAGATGACCCTAAACACATATTTTTCAGGATTATAATACAATCTCTGCTAATGAATGTCAGAAGGAAATTTACAGAAAAGGCAGCCGTGAGTCAGAACCTTACAGAGCATCAAGCAATCGTTGGCACAAACTTGATCATGATGTACAAAAGACTATCGAACATTTTTGTCACAAACATAGACGAGTTGTATTATATGTTATTTAAATGTTCAAAGCAAAGAATTTTTGGCAAATGTTGTAGACACACATACTCTAGTAGCTCTGTCTGGTAAACCAATTGTTTTAGGCAGCAGAATTAAAGTATTTTCAAATTTAAATGTTGATTTTTGGACGTCAATGTTACAACATTATCATGATTTTGCAGTATGTGAATTTTTGAAATATGGCTTTCCCATAGGTTGTGTAAGTACAGGGTTGTCTTCCGACATACCTAGAAATCCTGGTGGGGCCCAGGATTATCCAAATCACATTAAAGATTATTTGAAAAACAAATTAAGATTTCAGTCGATCATCGAGCCGTTCAAGTCGAACCCTTTTGAATTACCGTTAAAATTATCCCCTTGAATACTGTGCCCAAAGGCCAAGAGGGCGATAGGCGAATTATTTTGGATTTGAGTTTTCCGGAAGGAAATAATGTGAACAGTTGTATTCCTAAGGACAATTATTTGGGCGAGCCTGTTAGGCTTCAATATCCGTCTGTTGATGAATTAGTTAGTTTAATTAAAAAAGAAAGTCAGTTGTACCGTAAGTACTTAAGTCGGGCTTATCGCCAGATCCCTATACACCCTGGCGACATCCACTCGTAGGGTTCCAGTGGAAAGGTCATATGTATGTAGACCGGGTTTTGTCAATGGGCCTTCATTCTTCCGCCTATATATGTCAACGAGTTACATCGGCTGTGGTTTATACATGTTATATGTGCAGTCAGATGGGTTATGATGTATTGAATTATCTCGACGATTTTGCCGGTGCAAAAAAACCCAGATTTTGGTATTAAGGCTTATGAAGCACTAGATTGTCTTCTTGTAGCTTGTGGTTTACAGGAGTCTGTTGCCAAGGCATGGAAACCTTCGACGGAGATGACTTTTTTAGGAGTAAATTTTAATACGGTTACTCTGAAAATGTCAGTTACTTCAGACAGAGTTCGGGATATTTTAGACCTGGTTAATTCTTGGTTAATAAAAACTGAGGCGTCCATTCGAGAAGTTTAATCGCTGTTGGGGAAACTTCGTGTCCTCATGTGTCAGGCCTGGTAGGATTTTTGTTAGTAGACTTTTAAGTTGGTTGCGAAGTTATTCCGGGGAAAATGAAAAATTACCTTTGACGGATTACGTTTTATTGGATTTGTAATGGTGGTTAAAATCTTTGGCTACTTACAACGGAGTTTTAATGATTATGCTGGAAGATTGGTCTGCTCCGGATGAATGGATTGAATGTGACGCATGTTTGTTGGGTTGCGGAGGTTGTTCATTGATAGAATAGGAATTTTTTCATGCCAGTTTCCACCTTTTATCCTTGCATATCAATGCATTATAATTGTTGGCCATTGTAATTTGTGTAAAATTGTGGGGCTCCGGATGTACAGGTAAAACAATTTTGGTGTGATAATTCTTCTGTGGTCGCTGTTTTAAATTCTGGGGCTGCGAGAGATCCGTTTATGCAGAGCTGTCTTCGAGAAATTTGTTTCCATGCTGCCAAGTTTGAATTTGAAATTCGTGCGGTTCACTGTCCTGGTCTGGATAATCGAAAGTCGGATTTGTTATCGCGATGGGAAATGGGAAATCATGTTAAGCAGAAATTTTATGCTTTATTGCAAGATACAAAAAAAAACAGAAACTACAGTAAATGATGACATTTTTCTATTTACTCATGATTGGTAGGTTGTAGTTTTTTTTTCCTTACAGAAACGAAAGCACAGTTACGGGATTTGAAGCACCAACAAAATCTTTCCCCTAAATCAGTCTTTGCAAGCGGAACTTGTTACAATTTGAATGTTCAGTGGAAGAGTTTTTTTTTATTATTTTGTACATATTTCGTTTTTGAGCCTTACAAGCTACCATTGACACTATTTGTTTGTATGCGCAATTTCTAATCAGGACTTTAAAATTAGTCGAGTCAATTCATAACTATATATTTGGGGTTCATTTACTAAATTTATATAATGATAAATCTTTCCCATTCATTGATTTCATGTCTTTAAAATTGACCTTAAATGGAATTGCCCGATTAAATCCCAATTTACCAAAACAATCCCTCCCCATTACCCCGGAGACTTTATTTTAGTTTTCAAAATTCCTTAAATTAGACAATCCTCTTGATTCCACATTTTGGTGTCTTTTTCTCATGGCCTTCTTTCTAATGAGTAGGAAATCAAATCTCATAGCAGACGGGAGAAATAAATTTAATCCCAAGAAACAGTTGTAAGAGGGGACGTTTTTGCTGATGATAATATGCTCTTGTTGTTTTCAAATGGTCTAATACCGTTCAGTTTGGCGAGAGACTAGTAAAAATTGAATGAGGATGACTTCAGAATTAGGAGCAACGTACCCCTGTCTGAGCAATTCTTCTGTCAGGAGCCGGACTCTGTCCAGGAAGTCAATATATATGTCACAAGCTCTGTATCAGTTGTGAATATACTCCGTACACCGGCGCTTCTGGAATATTGCCGTAAGTACCTTAGTTTTTCATTGGAGGATAAATTAAAAGTTTCAAATTTCATGAAAAGTAGAATTCTTCAGGATATGTGTTAATTTAATTTCACTGATTCCATTGCCAAACATGTTCCGGTTCCAAATTCAGAAATAATTGTGATGCTGGGGACTTACATTAGTTCAATAACCTCTTATGACATGCAAAAGAAAGAAAAACTCAAATCATTTAATATTACAATTGTACATGTTGGTACAAACAATATTTACAAGCAAGTTTACCGTTGCTCAGTTCAATGCGGCATATTGTAATTTAATTTCAATGATGAAACAATTTTTCCCCAATTCACTGCTTGCTGTATCTGCTATTATTCCAAGAGTGGTAGATTATAATGAAACCAATGCTAAGGTCGCTATCGTTAACTCAGAATTACTTATTTTATGTAAAATGTTAGAAGTTGAATATTTTCCGGCTTACACATATTTAGTTGCGAGGGGAAGCCTCGTTCCGAGCTTTATTCGCTTAATGATTTGGGGGCTGCATTTAAACTTCGCAGGAAGTCGACTATTGGGGGCTTTACTTTCATCGTAGAATACAGCATATGAAGTTAAAATAACCACTCTGTTAGATGGAACCTGGTAAACTTTTCATGTAGGGTGTCCCTCCCTGCTGGAGGTTGTTCGCCTTTGCATTTGGTTGAATTTTTTTTTTACCTTACTAGCCCGTTGTTGTAGTTTTAGTGGTTATTGTTATCACTATGCTACTTCGTTGACATATTTCAGTCAAAATTGTGTACAGCATTTTTTTTATAATTGTTATATTATTGTCATATGCACTATTGTGTTAAAGTGAACAATGCATTATGTAATTAGAAACACTTCTGATGCAATAATAAGTTGTGTAACTACAGCTTTGCTTTGTTTCCTTAAATGCAAGGAGTTGGTAATTGTAGGATTTTGGGATTCAAAATGCATAATTACTACGACTGTCTAATTTTAGATGGGGGAAACCCTCTTTTGTTATTAAACGTTTTTACGACCTTGTTGGTAGCAATCGTTTAGACGCTTATTTCGTGCAATACATGTTTCACTTTTAAGTTCGACTTCAATGTGTCAACACGTTCACCAATTTTGTTCAAGACCCTCCCTCCCACCCTTGCATTTATTGAAATATTAATTGTATTTTTTTAGCTGGCGGGTATAGATAATTTGTGTTATGTTTAATGTTTTGATGTAGACAATAAGTAATGTACATCTATATTTCAGTACAGCAATTTTTATAATTGTTATATTATTGGCACATGCACTAATTGTGTTAAAGTGAACAGTGAATTATGTAATTAGAAATACTTCTGATGCCATAATAAATTGTGTAACTACAGCTTTGTTTCCTTAAATGCAAGAGTTGGTAATTATATGCAAAAACATATCACTAGTATGTGTGAAGAACATTTTTCGGCAGAAAAATGGCAATTTGCTCATTACTCCCTATAGAAGACACTTAATTGGGAAACAACTCACATGTACCAAAAAATGGGGATTATTTAAGGGTGTTGCGGCCAGAAATCACCTTTTAATTGTAGCCAACAAAAGACACAAATCAATAATAAAATTTAACAAGATTTATTATATACAAGTTTATAAGAAATTTTATACAAAATAAAATGTCAACTTAACTGTTTAAAATATATATATATCCGATCCTTTCTTTATCCGGAATTCTTCTCGTCACTGTTGCGGGAATCCAAACAGAATATTATGTCCAATCAGTCACAATATAGTATGATGTGTGTAACGTAAATAAAAGTGTCAATCCAACATCTGAGAACACAAGAATGTTAATGTCTGATCTGACTTTAGTCCGTATATATAGCCGCCACGGAAATCCATAGAACACGGTAGAAAGGATCCTCTTAGAATACTGTAGAATGGAAACTTCTAGAATACGGTAGAAGTTTGAATTACACATCGTATATTATGATCATTCCAGAATTATTATGTAAGTCAAATAGCAAGTTCTAATCATTCCATCAGTATCTATTATTGTTCCAGTGATTTCTAAACTGCACAGTTATAACATTATTTCGTAAACAACTATAAATATTATGTAAGCATATTGTACATGTTATAAGGCCACACAAAACAAATTGGACCAAGATAAATAAATATAATAATTACAATATCATTATCTATTCCGTCATTAGGAGGGTTTCCTACGGGAGTTTTTTTCTTATTTAAGTATAGCCATTCAAAGGAGTAACGCATAATTTGGGCCCACATTTTGTTGATATTTCAATTATAATATTTTAAACGGTTCTTTCCTTTTATTTGATATGTTTTTTGTGTTTATACATTTTTTATTTTCAAATCGAGGTATATTTTTGTCTAGAAGAGGGTTATAAGTTACTATAGAATGTAGTTCATAAAGTCAAAGGTAACGGAAATTGGTAAAAAAATAAATTGAATGGGACTTATCTATTGATACTATAGATAGTTTGTATATATTAAGATTATTATATTAAAGTACATATTTACGGAAATATTATTACATTATATTATATTGTACTTGTACATGAAGCATATGGTTAGATGCAAATGGTGCGTTTGTGGAATGGTAAAGGCCAATTTAGGTGGGTTTATCGAATATACTGCATTTTACATTTGTATATATAAATATACATTGCTTTTCCAAACTCTTAAATCATTATTTTTTTTGAATTTGCTTTGGGGCAGAGTCACTCTAAGACATAAATGGTTTTGACAATTTGAATTTTTTAATGTACGAAATTAACATTTGCTTTCACATGTACCTTTTAAAAATAATATCTATATAAAATGATAAAAATTATAAGAATACACCATGTTATACGAAATATTACGGAGGAAAGAAATTGTTATTGTGGTTCAGGAACTACACCTTTACCAAACATTAAGTCCATTTTCTGTAGATGTTTCTTGGCTTTATTTTTCATCGTTTGAGGAACATTTCCGCTACAACAAAATTTCAACCACTTATAAAAGCCTTTTGTTATTGTGTAATGCCTCCCCTCATCTTGTAAGCGTGCTATTGTAGAATCTAGATCACTCTCTTTCACTAACCAGTAAAGGTGCAAATGAACTGGATGAAATGTTGGATCATTTACTCCTTTGGGACGCAATGTTTTAAGTGCATCTTTTTCGTAGAAATCTATCATTGCTAATGTTGTATTCAAGTTGAATTTACGCGTCATGTCATCCAAAACAATGGCGTTGATACTATTGAGGATCCGAGTAGATGACTGCTGTATATTTACATCAGGATGGCGTTGAAAACGATGGAGAAATCCGTATGATCGAGACCTTGGTATGAACTTGTCCCCTTCATCTGACAACTGGTCATCTAACTCCTGCAGCTGAACCTTAATTGCCTCGGTCTTTAACCTAGATACCATTGGATGAAAATTTGCATCTTCGAATCTGGTTAGATTTATAGCACGAATATCATCCAAATCGGTTATATCTTTAAATGAAACTGATGAATTGTATTTACTTGGAATCGATGATAAAACTTTTCTGATTACTTCATTTTGTCTTTCCTCTCTTTGTTTTTTTAGTGTTTCATCGATGAAAAAATCTTTTTCTTCTTGAACTCTGTCATTAAATAGTGATATTAATTGGTTTTTCTTGAGATAACTGCAATAAAAACAAAGCATTGCGAAACTTGAAAAAATGGGTCAAAGTCACAAATGGCCGGGTTGCAAAGAACGTGTTATAAACCATGGAGAAGTTAATAGTATCTTTCAAGATAAAGGTATTGTATGAAATCAATTTGGAATGTTGATACTTTAACTGAAGATTGTTCACAAGTCTAGAAATATTGGACAAAATATTCAAACAATTCCATAATAGCAGGTGCACAACTTCAATATGTGTACAATCTTCCTGTGAAGTTTGATAAATCTGGATTGAAAACTATAGGAGGAGTTGATGACGTAAAACGGGTACTGTGTTTTCATATTTTGATGAAAAAATTACTAAGTTTCCAAGTCTGGAAAAATTGGAAAAAATTATTCAAACAATTCCATAAAAGCAGGTTCACAACTTCAATGTGTGTATAATCCTCCTGTGAAGTTGTTGGCACAAGATTTATATCCTATTTTCAAAACCGCCAGCCCACCCACCCGAAATCACAATACTATAACCCGGATTCGTGCAACCCGGCCAAAAATATAAATAATTCTTTTTACATTTATAAATACATCTATAATTCTTTTATTTTTTTTTTCGGGAATTCAATAAAAATGAATTATTATTACCAAGCGGTGATATAGCATCATATTCTGTATGCTATATATATTTCTTTTCTTACAAGATAGAGCTTAATTTACTATTTCAAAATCCAATACATTTCGTTTTTTCTTATTATTATTTAGTTTTCTTAACAGTTTTCTTTAATTTGTATATGCAACATGTACAATGTGAAATTTAAACAATGCGGTCTTGTGTTTGCCGATTGTTTTTACACTTCAGAACCCTCTATGTTCAAAAGACTACAAGTGCGTGTATGTTTTATTTTCCTGTTGATGAATTTGGGATAGAACGGAATAATACACGTTATTTAGCTTACGCCTTTTGCGTCTCATACACTTCTGGAATCAATGCAGTAACATCGCCAGCAGCATATGCTATCATTTCTTCTGTTAATGGCCTTTTTGCCCAAAGATCGCCAACTTCCTTTATAAATTTTTCCTGGAAAAAATTATTTTAGAATTAATAATAAAAAAACGAACATTTTATTTAAGCTAAAGAAATTATTAGAAAATTCCGCCATCAGCTGGAACAAGAAGACAGTCATCAAAAAATTGCTTTTGGTTTACTTTTCCCAGATCGCTAAACATGACCTTTCAGTCGAATTGGCGATAACCAACGCAAAGGATAACACTCTGAATATAATCAGTACTTGAGTCCATTTCCAATTATTCGTAGCTAACATATAAATTAATCTTAAAGAATGTTTGGTACTTTAAGATTTGGATAAACGTTATTATTACATGTATTTTATCTTTCCAGTTAGCAGTGAATTAAAATTGTAGGCTGATAATACCTTAACAACATCCTTTTCGTCGGAAACCTTTGAATGTTCTGAGTATTGGCTGCAAATCTCGGATAATTTGAATGTCCTTGGGATCTTCTGACCTTTGTACTCTTCAATCACAAGATGGGCAATCTAAATAATAAATCCGAAAAGAAATTAAAAAGTAATATGAGACTTTTTCACATTTATATTAAGCTCTTACATAATAGTTTTCAACTTTGACGTGTCATTTCTATAGTCATATGATCGGTATTTCACTTTCAAAGAGATGAACGCGGATACCGTTATTAACTATATGCAAAAAATCTTTTACATATTTATCGAATATAGAACAGCTTAAATCATGGTTTGTAGCCCCGTCCCATCTCAATAGAAATTTTGATACAAGATCTCCATATGTGTACAATATCTTTATTTAAAATTGATGAAATGCACCACATTTAATCTGTAATTTCTTTCAGTATACGAAGGATATCGCTTAGTTAGTGTTGTGTACAAATACATGTAGTTTGAGTGTTTTTCCTGTCTAAAATCAACAGACCTATGACATGTATGATGTATAAAACTTCTGTTTTTACAACTTTAATTATCAGTTGCTTTTTAAAACAAAACCATATATATTTCATGTTTCTGTAAATGAAGACAGTCACGCCGTCATTTCAACTCCCGAGTAATTTTTTCCCGATCTCGTTTTCCTTATATTTTATCATTGACTACCCTTTATTAATGATGTAGGTATGAACATAGCTATACAAAAAATGTATACAAACTAAAATGTGAAATATGAAGTAAAATGGCATGCAGCTATTGTCAGAGAGATTTTGCATTACAGTTATATATGATATATGTTTTATTATTTCAACAATGACATGGAGATTTTTTAATATAGTTAAGTTTATATAATTTAACAATCCGCAAACATCGGCAATAGGTCAGTACGACACTTACATACATTTTGAAATATTTAATTTAAATAGGAAATATTTTTCTTCGTAGACTATTAGTTGCACTCGCAGTATTGTTTTTTGCTCGGGACAATACTCATGAAATATTATAAAATACACAGATGTGGATGTAGATTAGTTTTACAGACACTGTATTAATTTATTTGTGTGCGATTAAATTAAAAGACTACAAGAATAATTACCTGTGAATCAAAAACGTTTTGTAGATGAACATCAAACTGAAAGAATAGAGCCGCACTGTCACCTCTACATGAATGCATTACCTGAAAGTTCATTATCGTAACTGTATCATGGCAAGTGTTTCCATTCTTATAATGATAACGTACATTGTATAACATAACAGAGTATATAATTGTATATTTAGATGCAAGGACAATTTTTTAGGCTAAATTTACGGAACATGATTAAATTAACAAAGGTGTGTTTCAAAAATACGTCTCAACATCAGTGAACTGTTCCATACACTGGAAATATAAAAAAGATAATTAGTACAATAAATACGAATTATCAATGCAATTAATACGGTCAGTACCAAAATGTTCTAAACAAAAATAGTAAATTTGATAAGAACATAAATTCTTAAAATAGAAGAATATGTTGCTTGTCTCATTAAAGAAACTATATACATTGTATCATAAATATTTAAAAAAACAAAATTATTTTCCTTTTTGTTGCGATTTATTATGCCTACAACAAAGAATCAATAGTTACCAAAAAGTCGTACCTTCACAATTTGTGGCGACTGCAATAATGACTTGAGTTGTCCATCCTCAAATAGTCTTTTATTGGTTAAGACGTCAAATAAATACACCTTGGCATCGGTTGTACCAATCTGAAGTAGAGTTAAGGGCCCTTCTTTGCCAAGGTTTACCCCTTCAGCGTCAACTGATATGACATCATAAGATTTCAAAATCTCAGCAATCTCCCGACAGCGCCGACTGCTTTCTATTACTTCAACCATTTGGTTTGTTTTCTGTTAAGTGTTGGAAATTTACTTTGAGTACTTTCTTAAAATAAAGAAAAAAATGACTTTCATAAGAGAGTGCTAAGTTTATACTTTGCTGAAATAATCACTTAAAAAACTTGTAATCTCAGTTTCGTTAACCAGTACGAATGAGACTACAGTCAAAGTAAAGGTAACAAATTCATGAAATTAGACCGAAACATGATATGATGCATTACAGTCAATCAATATTGGTTAAAAGAAGTTTACAAAAGTTAAGAATGAAGTATGCATGATGCTGAAAAGTTCTAACCGATCTTGGTTTGATCTTATTATCTTGAATTTGTTGGAAAATATGGTAATTCATAAAATCAAGACGAAGTATGTAGGAATAAACAAGACCAGAATGGCCGTTTAAGATCAAAAGTATGTTACTTGTTTCTTCTGGGGATAACTGGAGGAGAATGGATAGTCCAGAGGCCTAAAGCTTATACCTGAATTGCGTATTAGGGAAGAATAATCGGAAAGGAGATCACGATCATTTTAGGGTTTTTAAAATCATCTCTTATTAACGACGGGAATACTAGTATCCGACTGGGGTAGGATAAGTATAAATACAATTCTTTGATACCAAAGGGGATAAATATAACTCAGGAGCAAATAAAAAACGTAATCCATTGGACAGACAAACCCGGACAAATGAACGACCATGTGCACAAGCACAACAAATAAACACTGAAAACTAAAACAAAAACAAAAAAATGAACAGCACAAACTCCTATAAAAAATAGGAGTAAACCCAGATGCCCCGGAAGGTTCCTGCTCCGTATACGGCACCCGTCGTGAAGTTCAACAAAGTCAATCCGGTGGAAGTCACAAATCGGTAGAGGCACATGAAATGTTACAACAATGGGGACAGGTCCATCATAATCTTAAGGATCGGAACACTGTAACGGTCAATCAAATCGTAATGACGACCGTAAAATTTCATACGTGATGACATCAACTTATCCCTAATAAAACCATGATAAAATTTTGATACACAAGATGCGCACATTTCGTTGATATACGACACATCAGTTGTGCTCAAGGTATAATATGTTGAAATCCAAAAACAATAATCCAAAAGGTTGGAGAACAATTTAAAATTACCAATATATGAATTATTTGGCTACTGTCCAAGTAAAACTTTCAGAAAATGTCTTTTTATAGTTATCAATTTAATCTTTACAAAAGAAGGCAAAGTGAAATAAAATATATAGGTTTGTTAAAGTTTATTGATTAGTTTAATATAGATCACACCATGTGATATTTTGAAATATGCCTATTCGATAGAAGAGGAAAATATGCAGTCAGTCTCAGACGTCCAATTTCATGGAATGAGGGAGGTGGTAACTTAGTAATACCGTTAAGTTTTGTACGAATGTCCAATCCTAAATCCAGCCTTCTCACAAATGTTTCATATATTTTTCCATATATTGGTATGTTATAATCCAGTCTATTAGTAATTGTGGAAATTACCTCTTATCACACCATTGGAAGTCGGAAAAAACACGGTTCAAATATAATATAGTTGGTGAATAACGCCATTAGGTACATGTGATTATTTAAAAGTTTTATTGAAATCCATTCATTGGTTTAATTCGAATGTGTTGCATGCTACTGACGTAAGTCAGGAGAAAATCAAATGCCATTCAAACATATACATGTACATAATGTATAGTAACTTTTTTTAATCTCGACCTCACCATATATAATCCACATGACAAAAAATATCCTTCCGGACCGCACATCTGTACATTATGTTATATCCATTCATCTTTTTGTTGCTTACATGTAATACAAGTATTATTACAAATGCATTTTAACGGGCGAAGACTTTGGAACACTTTGAAATTTATGGAAGTTTTATATAATATGATCATTATCTAAAACTAATATTGAAGAAAATGACTAAGATAAAAATATGTGGTATTTTGAATAATTTTATGTTTCATTATAGTTAGAATAAAAATTAATTCTAATATTGATTAAAACATTTACCATGTACTTACCTGCTCCCAACGACTTCTTGTTGACATGCATGAATACAAAGTATAATAATATTCGTTTGAAGTATGGGAATTTCATGCTTATGATTCGTTTATTATTTAAATGAAATGAAACTGAAACTAGAATTAGGATCATTAAAAATGTATAAGATTTCTATGTATAAGATTTCAATATTTATATATATGAATATTTGTTATAACATATAAAATAAAATAATCAGAAAGGTCATGTTCAGGGAATACAGTTTATTTGTCTATTGATGAAAAATAGTTTTCCGGGTGTTTTTAACGATTTTAAAAGAATATCTCTATCCTACTTTCATTCGTGGGAAACTTTAAATTGATATCCGTCTTCTTTGTGTTGAACTAACTGTGCAGAAATATATTAATTTCAAATCTAGATGACGTATTTGGCTTCAATCCAATGTATATTTTCGAAAAATGAATCTTATTATAAACAGTCACTGATAATATACAACAATCTTTTTCGCAAAATAATCCTATAAACGCTCAACATGTTATATTACAAACACAAAGAAATGAGTGACGCTAAATATTTTATTGTAAGTTTACAGATTCTATCTTTCTAAACATATGAATATCAGAAAATACTCAAGATATTATAACCTATCTGTATAAAGTAAGGGAGCTCAAATGGTCCAGGGTACCTAGCATGTCCATCCGTCATAATTTGTAACGTCACAGGAAACATTTAAATAAGTTTGTTGGGATGTACTAAAAAAAAATCATATTTTTATATACATGGATTTTATTTTATTTTAATGTGTATCTGTTGAAGGGGCTTATATCTCTACCTGGGTGATTATGGTACCATCTCTGTTCTTGAGGTTGTTGGTTATTTTAATGCTATCAGTTTGTAGAAGATGTCTTCTTGACAGACCGCCTCGGTGGTCTCGTGGTAGCGTGCTCGCCCCGAGTGCGGAAGATCGCGGGTTCGATCCCCGGCCGGGTCAAACCAAAGACATTAAAATTGGTATTTGCTGCTTTTCCGCCAAGTACGCGGCATCTAGGAGTAAGAGCAAAGACTGGTCGGCTCGGAGTCAGTATAATGTGTCCGAGTGAGGTGATATGTCTTCCTGCGGACAGTTACCTCGTGAGCTAGCACATTAAAAATCCGACTTAGCGTGTCGGTCTAGTACAAAGCAGGGATCATTATCATATCAACATGCTCTAGTCCTGATATGCACCTGGTTGCCACTGGACGTTAAACAATAATTCATCCATCCATCTTCTTGACATGTAATAATCATAAAAAAAAAACAAACTGTTGCTATCGTTTCTCTCCTATACATGACAAACACCGTCCCAACTGGGCGATTAAAAGATAACATCTACACATATAGTAATTTCTACTTTTTCTTGTAAAATATCAAAGCACAAATGATTTTTAAAAAGTTTTATTGAAATCCATTCATTGGTTTAATTCGAATGTGTGGCAGGCTACTGACACAAGTCAGGGAGGAGGTGAAATGCCATTAAATTAATGTATATACATGTAATTATAAGTAATTATAAGTTGTTAAATCTTGACCTCACCGCATATAATCCACCTGACAAAAACATCCTTTCGGACTCCACGTCCTATAAATATTCAGGAACTTATTCTACCAGAAATCACTTCTCATCTTGTTTAAATTACGTTACAACATTTTTATAAAGGAATTTACAAAGGAAATTTAATCTCGTTCTGTTCTCGGTTTTTAGAAAATCTTGAACACCTTCACTCCCAACGTCTTATGAAAAATCTATTCACTTTATACATGTAACAGACTAAAATAGTTTTCTTTGTAACATGTGTTATATCATTCATCTATTTTGTTAGTAACATGTTATACACGTATTCGTAGCAGATGAAGTCTTTAAAAAGTTTTTCACGAAATTTTATTAATATGATCATAATCTAAATCTAATTGTTAAAGAAAAGAATTCTTACCCTGACCTTATAATAGAAATATGTGGTATTTTATAAATGTTTCTAATCATTATATATTCTTGTTTGTAATAATAATTCATTGTAATATTGATTATAACATTTAAGATTTACTTAACTGCTTCTATTAACTACAATGAAAGTATACATCGTACAAATACTTACATTTCAATATTTTCAAACACTATTGTTTTGAATTTGAAAATAACATGCTTAGGCCGATCTAAGAATATAAATATGTAGTATTTTTTATATTTTAATTATAATTATAATAAACATTCATACTAACATTGATTAAAACAATTACCATGCACTTACCTGCTCCTTCCCATTTCCTAATGAAAGTACATATCGTACAAATACTTACATGTACGTATTTTCAAATATTATTGCTTTTAATTGTAAAATTTGCATGGTATTGATTCCTTTTTTATGATAATGAAGTGAAACTGAAACTAGGACCTTTACATACGCATTTCTATTAATATACATGACATCACCATATATTATCCACCCGACATATCATTATTTAAAACTAATTGTTAAGGAAATGAATTCTTACTCTGACCCTAGAATTGAAATATGTGTGTATTAATGTATATATGTTTCATTATAATTATGATAACAATTTATTTTAATATTGATTAAAACATTTACCATGTACTTACCTGCTCCTATCCACTTCCTTATTGACATGTATGAATTCAAAGTATATAACTTAAAAATACTAAGTAACATACTTTCGCATAATATTCTTTTGAATTGTTTTTGCAAGCTTACGATTCCTTTATTATTATCATGAATTGAAATCGAAACTATGATATTGACAAGATTTATATTTATATACATGAATATTTCAACTGTGTAAACTGTATGCTTTTACTTTCTTTATTTTTTTACAATAAAGTGAAACTGAAATTCAAATACAAAACTCCACATATGGATAATATTCATATTTTTACTTATAATAGACGCTCACTGATAATTTGCAATGTTCATTTTCAAAAACTAGTCTATATACAGGTATAATGCACAGTGTTACTTTACGAATAACAAAGAAACTAATAAATATTTTAAACTTACGATTTTCGGAAAATATACAAGACCTATCTGTATATGAACAGATATCAAGAGATAACATGTACACAATCATGTAGTAATTTCTACCTTTTCTTGCAAACTATCTAGGTAATAGTTCAAGGTAAAAATCATGATTATGAAATCCTATGAAAGCAATTATGAAATATCAAACACCTCGACAATTTATTTTTGGTATGCCCCCCCCCCCCCCCTTCCTAAGATTCACTCAATTCAAATTGTCGAAGTGTTTGTGAAAACTAGAGCGTCCCGCATACTGTGTATAGAACCAAAAGAAAAAGTATTTTTCGCGGGGTTCCGTTGTCTATCTATGCTTTTCTTCCGATGCTTCATTTCGCTTTGAGTCACTTTTTTCGATTCTGGTGTTTTCCTCCTAAGATTTGTGTGTACACGGTGAGTCAGGGGACCACACAACAAACAGAATGATAAAACATTGACTTGATGCATATGCATTGTACATGCGTGTGTGGACTGAAGGGTGATGAAATTGACATTAAACCTTCTTCCCCATTTTTGAATACTAAATTTTGAATAACTAATGATAATTAGAAAAATAAATTTACTTGCAAGAATATTTGTATGTTATTCTTCGTGTAAAAATGATTGCAAAATTGTTCTGCGTACAACATACAAGACGATTTGTGAATACAACTCAAACAACTTTTATACACAATTCAGCTATGTTACAACCCACTTTGAAGACAATACATATCCAAAACGAGATCTCGCGAGCAGTGAATATCTCATCCTCATTCTAGCCGTGGCTTTCCCGACGGTAGAACGATAGAACGTGTGTGGTTCTTCTTACATTTGAACAGTGTCCTAGTTTGCTAGTTTGTAAGTATTTTGACTCCATTTTAGATTCTTTAGTTCTTTATTTTAGTATCGGGTCAGTAGTTGTACACGAAGATTCCTTACGGATTTTAGTAGTGTTTTGTGTAGAATTTTGATTTTAAAGTAACTAGTTGTGACTTGAATGTCACAGTTTTGTAACGAGCTTTAGTATTCTGACTGTTCATGGTGAAGGTAATATGTCTTCAGTAAAGTGTGTCAGTAATTTTTACCATTTTAAAGTGGTGTTCTTTGTTTTACACAGTTGGTCAACAGTATATTTCAGTAAATTTTGATTATTGAGCGTTTTCTGGAAAATATAAGGTTAAACTTTATATTATGAATTGTGCTTTCTAAGGTAGTATTTTCCCGGAATTTATTTGACACGTGGTGTAGGGTTACATTTTATGGTGAATATATATAATTTTCTATTTATTATTGATCGTTTACTCGGACATTGATGTGTCAGTGTATTTTACACAGTATGTGTAGATATATGTACGCAATTTACATGTGTAGTTTATTTTAATTTAATATTTGTACAGGTCCAGTTCACCTTTTCGTTTCATTTCAGAATATGGTGGTACCCACCCTTAACGCCAAGATTATCAACGCTCGGCATTGTTTAATTGTAAAGTCCTTCATTCCAGCCAGAAATCAAGTAAAGGTGATGGATGAGAGTGTGGCACTTACTGAATTGGCTCGACTTAAAAGATGCCATCCTATTGAGAATTACACGCTTAATGAGCTCCACCAAGAATTTGAACGTCTTACAGGTTTATCACTTTGAATATTTAAATTTTGAAATATGAACTATGCTGTTTTATGTATATTTGTTCTTGCCATACCACTTTACACGTGTATTCCCCTAATAAACAGGGTTCAACATAACGCTGGTCCGCTAACCTGAGTCTAGGGAAATTTTCTGAAGGGCTAGTAAGTCTTGTTAGTTGGTAGCCCTGACATCGGCTATTATGCAATTACACTATATAACGAAGTTTTCACAATTTTCTGAGTCACCAAGTAGGGTATTGGACGTCAGTCGAAACCGATTGTTGCACCACTTCCCTAGGTCATTTAGGAACAAGAGACCCCACCAAGACATGGAAGATAGAATATTAGCCATGGAGCACAGTATCAACTCATTTAAAGCACAAAAGAGGGATATTCAGGTAGAGGAAGCTTTAAGTCATATCAGAATACTCTTGTGTAGACCTAAGCTAACTATTCCTCACATCTTAATCGCAGCATTTAATTGCCTCGTTGAAATGGCCAACAAGGCATCCCATAAAGAGCTTGATTATTTATCCCTTTCATATTTCCGTAAATGCATCTGGTGATTTATGTGGTGCAAGTTTTTGCGTTAAAGCTATTTGGATCTCCCGAAGACAAAAAGATAACAACAGTTAATGAATGGGACAAAGGAAAAAAATATGTAGGTTCTCAAGAATTTAAACAAGAGGCGATAAAGCCAAATTTTTCATCTAATGTTATGTTTCCACCTAATTTTCTACCACATTTTATGCCTTATAATATACCACCCTACCCTTTACAGTTTCTAAGAGGAAATGGTAGAGGTAGAATAAGGTCAGAAAGAGTAACAAGTCTTGTTGTTTTTACTGTAAAAAGATGTAGAAAGATGGACGCTTTGCGTCAAATTGGAACCAAACTAGAGGTAATTAGAAACATGGTATTAAGAGATTGTTGTAGTATTGTATTTTTTGCGTTTCTTGTTTGTTATGATTTTATAATTTCATCTTGATTTTTTGTAATTTTTTTTAGAGATATCCTGTTCTTTACCCAAGGAGACCTTACTCCTAGTGATTGCTTCACACGGGTTTTGGACTGGGTGTCTCTACCTCTGTAATTACATTGTACTTTTCAGAGGTCATTAAAAAGTAAAGTTCTCACCAAATTTATGCTCATGGGAAATAGATTGTGATTTTGATCCTTCTACTATTGAACCACGTACTCGATTACAGAGGAGAGACACCCACAGTGCCGTAACCTGCCAATTTACTGCTGAAGATGTTGCATCCGGAGATGAATTTGATTTTGGTAGCCTTAAATTTAGACCATTTAAAGGTAACTTTAAAGATGTTCTGTACAATTCTAGTACTCCACCAGCTGCTTATTTTCCTAATGCTTCAAATTGTGGAAAGTTTGTACATTTATAGTTGAAAATTTGACAGAGAGAATTATAAATGGTTATTTAAGTGATCGGAAAAGAAGGGGGTTGTGATCCGTCAGATTTAGCTTTACCTATCACTATTGAGCCAACTAAGCCTAGGCTCTGCCATGATGAAAGGTACCTCAATCTTTGGACAAAAATTCACCATTTCAATTTTATACCCTAAAAAGGTCCCCAGATCCTATCTAGAATCTTAAAAAAGGCTCCCTCATGACACGTCTTGATGACAAATCGGGGAACGATCCCATTCTCCTTCAACCAGATTCGCGGAAATATTTGGGATCCAGTTTGGCTCCTGGTATATGGTCTTTAATTTTATAGCATTTGTGTTCAAAGCGAGTGTTTATTTTTATCAAACTATCGGTTTAGTGCCGATCATTAGGGAAGAAATTGAACACTTGAGGTTTTGGATACTTGGTCAGGTTGCTGCCCCTGACGTCCTGAAAAAAAACTTTCAGATAACTTTAGCGTCAGACTATCTTTAAAAGAAGGCCAGGAGGGTTAAAAATAGATCATATTACGGAAAGGTAAACAATTAAATAGATATCACTGAACGACAATACTTTATATTGTAGACAAGGCTATCTAAATACAAACTCAGTGCGGTAGTATTGAGATAGTGGATCATTTCTTCTTTCATTGTAAATCTTTCTTACACACACCGTCTATATCTACGTAATTATAACAAATGTTAGCAACTGAGACATACACTTTGTCTTTGAAAATTACTTGTGACGCCAGACGAATTACCAAACGGGAGTGGACGAAAAGAATTGATATTTTGTCCAAAACGTTTCTTTTATTACAATTTGAACAGAATAATCCTCCATTTTAGGAGGTGAGAATTTTCTGTCTCTTTCAGTGATGTGAAAAACGCTATACGATCTATTTCCCGTAAAAAATTATATTTTTTTCTAAGAGGTGAGCCTTTCATATTAATTTGAATACAAATATTAAAAATATAAAGTTTTTTCATCAAAATAATATTACAATATACATGTTTTACATATACAAAAAAAACAGTGTCCGGGAAAGACTTTGTGTTCATAGACACGTTCCGTTAATTGTGATATTATGTGAAGAGAAGTTACTCGCCAAAATTAAAATAAAAGTATTCTTGTTTAATTCAAAGTGAAATTAGAAGAAATATCAGCTCGCAGAAACGATTTCAGTTGTTTCAAACGTTTGAAATCTTACCAAAAGGTGTCTGAGATTTCTCAATCTTGCACTTTAAACTATGGTATATTATATATACCATTCTGCCTTCAACCTGTTTAGAAAATACGATAGTTCATTATACATTTGTAATTGTCATGAAAGTAACTAATGATTATTGCACAAACCATATTCCATTTCCTAAATAACTTCTTTTTCCACCTAATCAAGAAGACGTTCAATTTCTAAGATCGGCATATATCATAAAATATCGATGTAGCATTTTTCTATTTTGGATTTTAACAAAACTTTTTCTCCAAGTAATACTAATGATAACTGTACCAGCCTCGTGACTTATCTTTCATTATGCTACCAGCGAATAACTATAATAATTGTAGGTAGACAAATCCTATTGTAAAATATTTGAAAAGGACTTTAACAGTGACCAAACTTCGAAAGGCCAAATAATTTATCAACTTGAAGGCATTTGACAATAAAACTAGGATGTATAAGGAAAAACATCAGAATCTAAGTAACTTATTGTAGGCAGCCCCCGTATGCTTGAGGGTGTTGAAACCTTACCTTTACATTATTAGTTTAAACATGTTTTTTCTTCAACTGACCATTTAACTGAAATCATCTTAAAATTTAAAATATAAACCAAATTTTAACTTTTTAATCGTGGATTTAAAATTTCTTTATATTGACATTGCACATTATACGTCATTTTTTCAATGGATCTGAAACATAAACGAAGTTCAAACTACATGTACTTCTGGGGAACATTTACAATGTACATATACTCTTCAAGAATAACCGATGTTGTGTTTGTGCTTTAGTCATGTTAGATTGTGTGTGGATTTTTCTTTCATTCCCTCGTTTCTTATGCACGTTGTTCTTGTATATTATTTGTATTTTTTATGTCGACTGTATTCCTTCTCCAATTTCCATCTTGTATCCAGATTTTAAATCTGAATAATTCACACATTTAGATTATCCGCCAATATCTCCGTACAATGAAGATATGGAGTTTTAATTCTACAGTAAGTGAAAATTATTTTTTAGTTGTTTATTTAATTTTAAACTTATATAGAAGGACAGCAAAATTATGATACTCTAACTACTGATATTTGATTTAATTGTTAACACAGAAATTGAAAGTAAAAAACACTTTCCATACATAGATTTATGAAACTGCACGTATATATATATATATATATATATATATATATATATATATATGGAGCAATGGTAACATCATGATTTAGAATATTTTTAAACCACATATGACAAAAATTGCAATACAATAATGCGAGCAAATAAAAAGTTTTCTTGTGGTTTTGTATTTTGTTGATTCTTAAGTTCTTAAGACTAAAAAATCCAAATCATTTCTATCAATACACATGCACTCGCATTTTAGTCGGAACTTTGGTATGAACCAGGAACAATTCCTCTTCCAAATGTTCTATCCAAATTTTTTATTAGACGACGTGCTTTAGATTTCATTCTCTCTGGAACATTCCCCCTGCAACAAAATTTCAACCATTTGTAAAATGATTCAGGAATGTTGTATTCATCACCTTTGTCTATGAAGATCTGAATTGTAGAATCTAAATTCTCTTCCTTCATTTGCCAATAAAGGTTCAATAAGAAAGGATCGATATTTCTGTCCCTAACTCGTTTTGGACGTAAGGTGTTTAATGCATCCTTCTCATTCAATGCAAGCATTTCTAGAGGAGTGTCCGATTCATATTTCTTGACCATATTATCTAATATGCTTTTATTTATATTGTCTAAAATCCGTTTGGAATCCTCTTGTATTTCTTCATCCCAATGATATGCATACGTACGAAGAAAGGCGTATGAACGACGTTTAGGAATAAATCGTTCACCATCTGTGGTAAGCTGCTTATCTAGTTCATGTAACTGTTGCTTTATAGATTCGGTGTGTAACCTTTTAAGCACTGGATCTAAATTACGTTGACCTATTTTTAGTTTGTGAATTGCGGAAATATCATCGTCATCAGTAATTTCGTCGAATCTGATAGTCGAAGGGTATTTCTCGGGAATTTTTTCATATATAATTTTCGCAGTTTTATTCTGTCTCTTGTGATATCTTGTTGATATTTTTTTGTCCCACGTATAGCAAACCTCTTCATGTACTCTTTCGTCAAAGGTACACTGTAGATCGAATTGTTCAATCAATCTGTAAGAAAGAAGTGAAACATAAATTGTATACCATATTTGAATTGGTTAAAATATATTATTATGGTTATTAAAACTTATACAGCCAAATACAGCTATACATGGAGTTGGTGATTCTTCAACTTTCTTATTGAAATACGAAACACATGTGAAATACCAGGATTGTATTTGCCGCGTGTAAAATTATTCAAAAACTGTACTGCATCGTTTGGTCATAATTAAGCAATTATATAAAACATAATTTTGATATGATAGGTAATTTTCAGTGAAAACATATTCATATATTTAAAATATTCTTGTATTTTGTGATATGTCAGTTAAATGTTGAAGGACGAATTGAAATTTAATACATAACTGAATGAAAGAGTTTTTAAAAATGTTGAGTATTATTCCAACGGTAATAAAAGTTATAACCAATATACCGGATTACGGAACTAAAAATAAATGTATAATATGATGAAGAATTTTCCCATTTTTCATTGAACTTATTTATACACTTTATCTTGGGCATCATATTTTACTTGTTTTAGGGAGACCGCTGTTAAAATTTTACTTTCTGTTAAATATACTGATCAGTCCGTATCTGTTACATGTATAATTCTACACAATAAACATGGAAGTGTTCTACTGACTGACTATAATTTGCGGAACCGAAGTGCATAAGCCACCAATAGTCGTTTTGGCGATGTTTCTATTAAATAGCCTACCACATCGATTGTTCAAAACTATTCTCTCAAATGCACATCAAGCGTCAACATTACTTTATGCTTAGGTTTGGTTGTTTTACTAAACCGTCTTATTACAATAGAAATAATTCATGGATTCTTCAATTTTACGACGGTTTACTATTTATGTTAATATATCGCTAGTTGTAAACTTTTGGCATAAAGCCCGACCCTTGGTAAATAAATTTAAAGTCATGTCAGTATAAATTACTCGGATTGAGAGAGTTGAATAAGAAAATGTTAAAAAAAAATTAATTGCGTAATACTTGGTATATTTACATTCATATTACATGTACTTACTTCCTTTGCGTTTCATAAACCTCTGGTATTAGAGCTGTGACGTCATCTGCTGCGTATGTTATCATCTCCTTTTTAAGAGGCCTTCTACCCCAAAAATTTCCATCATTCTGACCAAATACTTCCTGAAAAGGATTCAATAAAATGTTTTGATACCAATTTTGCTGCACAACATTTTGTCGATTTACGACTCATCAGTCGTGCCCAAGGCCTAAAATGTGAAAACTAAAAGAACAATCCAAAAGGTTGAAGAGAAAATTTAAAAATACCAAAATGACCAAAAGGGGTAAATCAAATATTGTTAAACATTCTTTTGTTGTTTTTAGTCATCTTATATGTAAAAACTTGTGTGACCGTAGGATATTTTAATTGACTTCATGAAAACATTTTGTACTCATTAAGTTTAGATGGATTACTCCAATTCTCACTCTAAAAGTACACCATTTGATTACAGAGAAATCTTGGACCATTCATTTGTATGTAGTTGAAAATTGTTTAAATTATAAGTAAACATATATGTTCTATATTTAATTACGCCATTCTTTTGTTTGTTTTCTGTTGTTTTTGTTTATTATTGCTATTTCTACACAATTAATTGATATTCATTGATTATTATTTTAATTTTTGGAAGTTTTTTGTTGAGTAAGTATAATAATGCTAATCTTTCATTGCCCTGAGCGTCAAATGGCAGTATATGGATTGGTTAGTCAAAAATGATATGGACATATAATTTTTTTTCGGGACTACCGACCGGTCCATATCCTGCCATATGACCCTCAGGGCAATGAACTATTTGCTAAATATACGAATTAATGTTGCGGATGAAAATATAGTGCGTAGATGAAATACAATGTGTGCAAACAAAACATCACAACTATATTTTGATCATTAACTGATGCGAATTGTCATTTTTATTCATTTTTACTTCGTTTTCAATGGATTATATAATACAACAATTGGAAACAGTATACATTACAATGCATGCTAAAATCTATTTCGAGTAAATTAAAGAAATACCAAAGGAATATTCGAGGAGGACTTACATAAATATATTTTTTGCAGTGGGTTGTATATTATATTACTAATTGTCACTTATATGGCATACATATTATATATAACAAAAAGAGTAGCCGTTCAAGTTAATTTTTATATACCTCGTAGTGAGTAGAAAATCTAATTCCTACCCCCTTGTGTTGTTTATTTACCCTCTTACAGCTGTGTCCTTCGATAACAGAGACCTGACATAATCAAACTTGATCAAAGAAATCCACTTATACCCGTGTGAAATTTCTTTCCGTGAGGTAGGCCTCTCTGTGACTTTATGATCCAGAGCGGCAACAAAACCGTACACTTTGCCTGCACTTCTATCACTTACATGTACGGATTTTATATCAACAATTACTCCACCATATTACCTGTTCGATTCCTCTACATTGTGTATCCTATCTCTAAATTAAAGTAACCGCCTCGGTGGTATTGTGGTAGCGTGCTCGCCCCGAGTGCGGAAGGTCGCGGGTTCGATCCTTGGCCGTGTCAAACCAAAGACATTAAAATTGGTATTTGCTGCTTCTCCGCCAAGCACGCGGCATCTAAGAGTAAGAGCAAAGACTGGTCAGCTCGGAGTCAGTATAATGTGTCCGAGTGAGGTGATATGTCTTCCTGTGGACAATTACCTCGTGAGCTAGCACATTAAAAATCCGATTGAGCGTGTCGGTCTAGTACAAAGCAGGGATCATATTCATTATCATATTAACATGTTCTCGTCCTGATATGCACCTGGTTGCCACTGGACGTTAAACAATAATTCATCCATCATCCATCTAAATTAAAGTAAAATGTGTTCTCTCAATGAGTAACGACGTTATACAGATACATAATTCTATACTTTGAATATTGGACAATTTTCACTATACTCACTTTAAGGTTATCTTTTTCTTTCGAAACTTTTGCTTCTCCCGAATATTTTTCACAGACCTCTGCCAGTTTTATCTTTCGTGGAAGTTTCTTTCCTTTGTGTTCTTCAATCACCAGGTGAGCAACCTGTTTTACAAAAATAGTCTACGCATTTTGTCCCGTTTATTGATCTAGCTGAAGGATAGTTTAATTATTATTTCCTTTTATGTGCTCAATGCATACCCGGCTAGCGTCCCCAAACATGCCAAAGTTTCCGTTCGGTTAGACTTCTCGTGTGGGTTTGCTTGCTTAATTACGGAATGTATAGCCGTTTCCATGATTAAATACGGAAAGTATAGCCATAGGCCATAGTGAATGCCGTGTTTGTAGAACGCCTAACACATGTACCTCTTCCTTTTTTTTTAGGAAAAGAGAACGCTAATGGCCTCTACATAAGGCTAAATTATCAGTTACCCTTTGTGTCACGTTCCTTCCTTTGGCTTACCTTGAAATATTGTTGAGCTGGTTCTCACCATGAAGACCAATGCGATGTTTGACAATGGACAAAAGCAAACAAAAATCAATCAATATTATTTTCCGTTCTCTTTATATGACATCGTTTAACAATACAGGATAATACTTCAACTTTGCAACATTTTGCAATTGTCTCAAACTTATATATGCGGAATTGGAAATTTGTTACCTAATATTATGTTGCATGTGATTGTAAATTTTGTGTTATCCGGAATTTTTTTTCACAATTGCGCGAAAATAGCCAGAAATTGAAACATAAAATGTACCCTTACAAAATTTTATAATTTGTGAAAACTAAGGAGCATCTCCCTCGTGGTTTTGGCTTTATCCCTTTTTGTCATTTGGGCATTTTTGAATTTGCTCTTCAACGTGTTTGGATTGTTGTTTTGGTTTTCAACATTTTAGGCCTTTAGCACCACTGACGAGTCGTAAATCGACAAGATGTACACATCTTGTGCATCAAAATTTGTATCAAAGAATTTTATAATGAGACTAAATTGAACATTACCTGTGTATCAAACACCTTTTGTAGAGTGACACCAAATTGAAAGTACAGTGCTGCACTGTCACCTCGACACGAGTGTATCACCTATAAGATATGAATAGGGTTTCATTTCCCAATATAGAGATTAGTTTTTCATTGTGTTACGACTATAATTCTCTCTCAGGGTAATATGCCGATTTAGATATCACTAACATTCACATGCAAAGTATTACAGAAATCAATAGTATTGAAGGTTCTACCATAATATTTATAAGAAATGTTGGACCCCACGTCAACTGGATATATCGAAATCGTTTTTGTTCAAAGGGCACCGAAGCATTCTAGTTGAAAATGTAGAGCTTTATCCAATAACTGTTCATTTGTAGTCAGAATTGCCTTTTCAAAAGTCTTCTTGCTTTGAATTTTACATCATTTTAAAGCAGCTTGAATTCTTTTAAAAATGTTAGCAGAAAAGTATATAACGGATACCTTTACAATGTCTTGTGACTGTAATATGTTCTTTAGTTTTCCTTTATTGAATAAACTGGGATTTTTCAAAACATCAAACAAGTAAACATCACCATCAATCGTCCCAATTTGTAACAACGTTAACGGTCCGTCTTTTCCTAGATTGATGCCTTCGGAATCAAGGGAAATAACTTCATGATCTTTCAATATCTTGACTATTTCCCTACTCCTTTTTATGGTTTCAACAACTTCTGTCATAGCCGTTGTTTTTGAAACTGTAACAGATCTGTGGAATAAAGAAATTAATTCGCGTACCAATGTATAAAGTTGAATCTTTCTGTATTAAGTGTTCTGTGTTTTAAATTGGCCATATAGTACAGGTTGATTTTGGATATAAGCGTTTTCCATATTAAACATTTATATGTGCATTATGGTCTTAATTTCAAACTGTCATGTATTTTATAAAGGTACTTTATATAGTGTGCGTCAATTGATGTCATAATCTTTTATCGTGTGCAACATGTCTTTTTTTTTCTTTTTTTCCCATTATTTTTCTTTTATTATATTTTGTTTTGAAGATTGCAGATATTATAAATCTTTTGCTATGTAGTTATTATTTATTTTACATGTATTTCAACACTGTTTTGTAATATCCAATAGATGCTTGCGAGCATCCACAATTTTCAGTTATGAATCAATGTTATTTGTGGGAAACATAATGTAATCAGTATCAGTTTCAGAATCGCGAGAACTTCAACACTATTTCATATTTAGATATAAACGCATTGTATTGTACAAATTTTGATTAACGAGATTATGCATATTTCATTGAATTACGATTCATCAGCTGTGCGTACGTCCGAAAATGTTGAATACCGAACCAATGACCAAGAATGAAAACTAGGTATATTTAAATCCGATCTATGAGGGGATTGTCAAAGTCTGCGGTATTGCAATTCATATTCTTTTGAGAGAAATTTTTCTGCATTTGTTTAAATGTATGTTCCTAATTGAGAGAAATAAAATAAGCGGATCTGTTGGTAAACAAACAAAAAATGGATAACAGGAAAGGTCCACAATGACATGCCAACCAACAGTCAGAACCCCGGATTTCTCCAGTCCGACATTACAACGCTTGTTTATAGAGTGTTCTTTTAACTTTGGTCTTACGTATATTCTTAAAGGAATTTTCTCTTTTTATAAAATCCATGATTATTGATAGTGTGTTCAGTTTTTAGATCAATGTCTTTTGCTGTCATTTTTTCAACAAAGCTTCACAACGAATTGTTTGTGTGTATTTTGACTGGGTGCCTTTCATTGATAAGCTTTACATTATTACTGAGGTGTACTTACCTGAACATGAACAAAAATATTTTTCACTACTCAATACATGTATCATGTGCCTATTAATTATAAATAATGCAGTCTAGGGAAATAATAATATCATTTAAAAGCTTTGTGGAAATCCGAGATTGATATAGAAAATCTGTAATGTATTTATTTTTAAAAATGGAAACTACAATTACGTTGTTAAAAATTGACACTTGATACATGTACATGTATATTGTATAAGTCACCCAGTAAGGAAGTAATATGTTTACTGCATGCGATATGACTATTATAATTTGTTTACATTCGATAAGATTTATTTTACTTTATCACAAGCGTAAGGAAATTTATAAAAAAATGATTTTAAAATTATCTTTATGTTTTATGTGCTTTGGTTGTTTATGAAACGTTTCTAGTCCACAAACAGAGGAACATTTTGTAGAAAAAGGGGGAGGTGGTATTTCTTTCGTATATGATTTGAAGTTAAGTTATCTTTTCTATGGAAAATGAGAAATAATAAATTCTATGACACCAATTTTGTTGTACAATGTTTACACACATGGTCTTGTGATCTTAACATAAATCTGCATATTTTGTTCAAAGCAGGCTATGCTGAAGTACTTTAGTGTAGAATATCTTTCTATGTAATACATGTATATCCTCCATTAAAAATTTATTATTTTATATACTTATTTTATTGTAAAAAACTGAAGAAATAGGTGTATTCGTTCTTTTATTTGCCGTATTCCTAAATAAAATCTACAAGACAGATTTATACAATAATAATAATAACAACATTATTTTATTTAAGTGTAACATACTGATCAAACAAAATTTACACTACAATGATAAAATAACAAGTGATAAAAGATCAGTTTTCAGCCTGTATAGACTTATCGACACTATCTATATACAATAAAATTTATCAGTCATTTTCATGTTAAAAATCGTAATAACATTTATTGACAGAATATTTTTTTTATAATATACCTAAAACAAAACAAAACACTCAATAATACATATACGGTTAAGAGAGATGTGAAATTTGTAAATTAACAAAGGAAAAATTAATAAAACAATGGTATAAATGAAATTAACTAACTTCTGCTGTTTAAAATATACAACTAACCTTTCACCAGTTTATTAACATCTCCTACATTGGTACAGTTTCGTAATATAGTTGTATTTTCTTAAGATATAATGAAGTCCTTGATTTTCTTTTTCAAATAATGAAACCCAATTAGAATGCTTGTTTACTTTGGAATTTTAAAATGATCACTTCAGGAAGTTAAATGTTAACTGACACGTAATGTAATAGATTTAAAATTGATAAACAATAATATACTACGTTACTTTATATACTTTTGTTCACGTGCCAAAAAAAAAGTTGAATGTATAATTGAATATATAGTGCATATAATGTTGTAAAACAATGAACGACAACGTATTTCTTACCGTAAACATGGTCAATGTGATCGTGTTTTGTGTTACACCATTGAAGGGTTTGCTTTAACAATTAAACGTTCGAATTTTTTTCATTATAATTGTTTTTATTTTAAACATTTTAGGCCCTGAGAACAACTGAACAGTTGTAAATCAACGCAATGTGCATATATCGTGTGCATCAAAATTGGTAATAAAGAATTTATCTAATAAATTAACTATTGTAAAGAACTAATTTTAAGTAGACTGATTCATTCTTTTGCATTAACATCTAGACAATCAGACCACGTCTCTCCATGAATCTAAAAACAAGAACACAGATCCTCAGATGAATTAATGTACGTTTTATCATGTTTATTGCAATGAATTTATTATATAATTTTATTTTGTCTCGGAATACCTGACAAAGATTAACAACAAAAAAACAAAGTCTTTAATTTTTATTATACATGTACATGTAAAATGTATGTAAAAATGCAAAGGGTGACTCCACAACGCGCAAGTGTACAGGTAGTGTAAATTGAGAAAAAAATATGTTCATGTGCGTCCACCGATTTGTGACTTCCCCCGGACTGACTTTGTTGAACTTCACGACGGGTGCCGTATACGGAGCAAAAACTGCTTACCCTTCCGGAGCACCTGGGTCCACTCCTGGTTTTTATAGGAGTTCGTGTTGTTCATTGTTTTTTAGTTTTCTGTGTTTATTTGTTGTGCTTGTGGTTGTTCATTTGTCTTCTCGGGTTTGTCTGTCCAATGGATTACGTTTTCTTTTTATTGCTCCTTAGGTATATTTGTCCTTTTCTGTATTTCTTCTTTCTTTAATTTTATCAAAATCAATAATTTAATAATTTGTATTTGCTGTGTGGAAATATTACCACATATCCCAATATGTAATATTTGTAAATAAATGTATTTTTAATAAAAAGAAATTTTCCACCGACTTTAATATATAAAATGTGTCCAACCGCAAGTAGCATTCGTAAAAACTATTAGATCATGGTTGGATGTTGTGTCAACACTGGGGACTGAATATCACTACTTCGTGCATATAACAAATGTGTCTTCTTTACATGTACTCTTTACTTGGAAATGGATATATTTGATTTGATTTTATTACAACATGCTTATGGTAGAAATCATGAAAACATTTAGTCGATTTATGACTGATATTTGTGATCAAGACCGAAAATATTTCGAGCTGAAACATTTACCCAAAAGTTGAAAAGAAAATTTAAATGTCAAAATGACCATTAAATAAAATATAACCGGACATGCTTACCCTGTCGGAGTACTTGATAAAAATAAATGTCCAATAAAAGTATTTATCCTGCAATCAAGCCATTTCCGGTCTAATAAAAGGGGTAGAATAAACTTTCGTCGTATTAGGTCAATGACCTAATAAAGTCTACTGGCACTTGTTTACATGAAGAGCGCGAGGAGCGTAGCGAATGTACCAGATGACGTCGTGGCGTTTCCCGCGTATTTATTGCAGTTGAATTTCAACTTCAAACGTAATTTTAAGGCATTTCACGCATTGCAGGATAAAGACAATACAAAGTCATTGTCGGAAAATATAAAATTTATTTGGGCTCGCTGCGAAACATAAGGAAAAGGCTCACTAAAGCTCGCCTTTTCTCATGTTTCTAAAGCTCGCCCAAATAAATTTTATATGTTCCGACAATGACTATGTATTGTATATGCCCTTATAGGAATGCAGTGAATTCTTTTTAGAGAAGAATGGTGTGGTATGTGGAAACGACATAGGTCATGTATGATCATGTATAGTGTAGCTGACGATTTTGGATAACGATTTGTAATTCGATTCGATCTAAACTTTTCAGCAATGTATTATAGCCTTCATGTTAAAATACAGTTAAGGGGCAATAGACTGAGATATTGTCAGTAAAAGATTTACAAGTATTTGGTTTTTTGTTCACTTATAATAGCATTTCACATATATTTGGTGACTGGAGACGGGCATTTTTGGGCTTTTTATATGGGTGTAGAATGTATGTGTATAAAATTAAGATAACATGTTTTATTTATGAGGTGAGACTACATTTTTGGAAAAAAAATTCCACCTTTAATTGGATTATAATATATTATGTCATATCTGTATTATATACCCATTCCAATAGGATAAATTGGATATGATCAACAGATTATTTTTAACGAATTTACAATTATGATATCATAAAAATGACTGCCCATTTGATGCGCAATTCGACATAAATTTTATCAGTGGTGATAGAAGAAAGTATTTCCCTGCTGAATTTTATTTAAATTATTTATTATATAGAATTCATAAATGTACGTTTTGGCTATCAATATATTCAGCATAATATCTTAATTTATTCTTAAATTTTGTTAGAGATTATTGTGTGTTCATTATGACATTTATTCCCAATTATGACAGTAAAAGTGTAGCTGGATATTGTATATTCAATATACCTGTACATGTACAGATGTCACGAGATCGACATCTACCAGGGATATCCACTTAAACTGGCAATGGTTCGCAATTCGATATAATTTTTATCAGTGGTGATTGAAGAAAGCTTATGTAAGTACATGTAAATAAAAGTTTTTGTTCAGTTTTAAGAGACATCATAACTACATTTCCTTACATAAATTAAGAATTTTGTTCTAAAATATAATAGAAGAGAATTATCAGATAGGTGAAACCCCTTTGTTACATTCATATCTAAAATACCGTTTTTAAATAAACATAGACCAAAAAACAAAAGCATTTCAAAAAGGAAGAAGGAAAAAAAATGTATTATTAAATAGTTAAATGTGCACAGGTCTTATGCAAATGTATGTCCATACGGAAAAATAAAACAAGTAAAGTTCAATGATACATGTACATATAGAAATACATATATCATCTCTCCTAAGGATAATGTTTCTATATAAGTTGGTCCATATCAGTTCTGCAGGTCTTTCGTTCACCTGTAAAGGTGCTTAGATTATCCAGTAGAATAAAACATGATAATTCAGCAACAGCTTTCGTTTTCAGTCATGTATATTCTACATGCGACGACAGTAATATATTCGTATGGTCTAAAATAAGGTCTTAAATGCTAGAGCTAATGCCATAACTTTTCCACTGACTATAATAAATAAATAAAAACATGATAATACAGAATGATATATCCTGAAAGTTCAGATCTCATACATTGCCTGTATTCAAAAATGTAAAATCATGATTGAAAAATTATAAAAAAAAAAAAAATTAGCACTTGGAATGATCTAAAATGATCTAGAGGACAGTGTGAATCTTCAGACAATCTGCACACTTTGTTATAATGACATCATAATAGAATAGGGAAATGTACCTCCATCAGTTGTAGAAAATTTTAATGATCGGAGATTAAACCACAACCTAAGTCATCAACGTTTTTCTTCTATTTAATAGTATTAGTCTTAGATTTCCACACAATTTCAAAAAATAACGGAGCAACATACTTGCATGTATATTCAACAATCGTTTTTCAAATATTATATCTTAATTACATAATAACATAGAGTATATAAGGATTGCACGTCAACATCATTAAATAACCCATTGTATGAACGTCCAAAGACCATATATTCGCTCTGATTCCTCGCATTGATGTAACACCTGATGTCACTCCTGGGCCCCTGTTGGTCAAATTATTTAACCGAGCGTTAAATTTAACCACATGTATTTCTATGTTTAAACCCTCGCTTAAATTTAACCTCGGGTTAGGTAAGTTGATCAACTTGAGCCTGATTTTTAGTGGCAGTTCTCACTGAACATCTTGCAAGGCTTCAGTTTGTGTGTTATCTTGATCCGATTCTGCTTGGTTTTCTATGTGTTTATATACTTCTTATTGTCGTTGTCTCTTTGTAGTATTTGTTTACTATGTTTGTGTTCTCAGGTATTCGCCTTGTGTTTTGATTTTTGTCTTGTAGAAATTGTCAAGTGTCTTATCGTTTTTTTGTTTTTTTGCAGATATTGACAAACGTGGAAGGGGGAGGGGAGTACGGTGGATCATTCTATACATTTTTTTTTTCGGAAACTAAGACATGTCCATAACGATATAGATTTAATATATATGCATGTACTAGGTAATGTACAATCCACTGTATATCTATACTTCCCGTATTCGTGATTATACTGCCTAGATTTAATGAAACAGATTCTTCTTAGATGGCCAAAATATCGGCCTAGTTCCATAATAATTAAACTTATAATCTGAAACGAAGTAGGAAAAGAGTAGATAGACATGCCAAAAACAAAGTCTGAAAATCGTAAAAAGTCGAAGATTTTATTCAAATCTTTACCATTTTAAAACTTCTTATGATTTCAATAATTAATACCCTGTGAGAACACCTAAGAGTTCTTTTTACCTTTTTTCGGAAATATATTGTTACTGTAAAAGGCAATCAATTGATCAATTGATTCCGTTCATACATGTAGTTCATTCTAGTCTGATTTATTTACATATGTTAGCATTTATTATTGAATTTGTTATATTTACAAATGTACTAGCGAGAATTCCGAGAACGAATATTTACATCTTGATATTTCATAGAATAGAGAGTAGAAACGGGGAATGTGTCAAAGAGACAACAGCCCGACCAAAGAACAGAAAACTGCCCAAGGCCACCAATGGGTCTTCAATGCCCGGAGGCGAGCTTCAGCTGGCCCCTAAACAATAATGCATACTAGTTCAGCGAAATGGACGCCACACTAAACCCCGAGACATACAAATTAACCAAAATTCAAAAAACAAACAAGACTAACAAAGGCTAGAGGTTCCTGACATGAGACAGGCTAAAAAATACTCCGGGGTTAAACATTTTTTGTGAGATCTCTCAACACGCCCCTTATACCTCCAGCCAATGTGGAATAAAAAAAAAACACACATCGATACACGCATTGAAATAGTTGATTTAGTTGAACAACATCATTTTTCTTTTTTTAACGGACTTTTATCCAAATTATTTATTATATAAAATTCATAAATGTATGTTTTTGCTATCCATATATTCAACATACTATCTTGATTTATTCTTAAATTTTGTTAGTGTTTGTTGTGTGTTCATTAAGACATTTATTCGCAAATTATACAGTAAAAGTGAAGCTAGACATTGTATATTCAATATACCTGTACATGTACAGATGTGACAGGATCGAAATCTACCAGAAAGATCCCTTGAACTGGCACTGGTGTCATCTTAGATGTAACTAGTCAAGTTCTTGACAACTAATAGTGAATATTTTAATTAGTATATGTATCATGTATATATTCGTCTGAACACTAACCCAACACTGTTAAAATCAAATTTTAATACTGCCAAAAATTTCGTCCTTCTTCAATGGATCTCGAACTCGCACCGATGAGACAGTATGGCACATATTCGCCATGCACCATGTCCAGCGCCCTAGACTCCTCGGCCAAATCTGCTACATGTACATATATTTATGGAAAGTGTTGGTTGAAAAAGAAAAGATATAAGATTAATGTCGAATAGGCAACATAGAAGAAAATAAAATACAGAGAGGTCGCCAGCCTTGAGCAAAAGTGATATAAGGCATAACGAGCTATTAATGAACATTAATATAATGATGTATAAAAAACGTTGTGACGAAATTCATCTGAAATCACAAAATGTAAGAAATAAAAAAACATATTCCAAAATAGGAAAAAACCACATAAACATACAATCACTGACGATATTCTGTGTCCTGATAGACCGCATATAAAACATGTTCAGATGTTCAATAATTTAGCGTGTATTCAACCCTCCTACTTGGTACCTGTTGCAGTGGACATATAAAAAAGAACTAATTATGCAGTAGATAAGTGAAGAACATTATTTAATCACTTGTAACAAGTACACATATAAGTGCAGACTAATGAATACATGCTGTTACCTGTCACAAAGCTACATGTATAATTGTAAAACCTACCGACTTTAACATTTACACTTTATTGAATGATTGATCGATTGATTGATTGATTGATTGATAGTTTTTTGGTTTTGTCAAGAGTCAAATATTTCGTGCTTCGTGTTTGGTAGGGTCGGATAATGTAGGCTTCTGCAGCGGCCGCCAGGTAACTGTTTTTCTAAAACTTCAGCGTATATGGAGTGTGTCACGTTACCCACTATGGTCCGCGGTCAGGCTTTCCGTATTTGGACCTGACAACCAACCCCTTCCAAAACGAGAGGATCTTCCCTATCCGCTAACCGGGAACGCGCTAGGGAGATGTGTGGATTGACCTCCCGTGATCCATCACAGGTGCATAGCATCTACACTTTAGTGTTTAATTGTTTAATAATTATCTTTGTTGACATTTGTTGATATTTTTCGGGTGTTATGTATTGTTCATCATCTTTTATCGAGCGCCACCCAAGATACTCAACGAGATATTGCCTCATTGAAGTATACCACTAATCTTCTCATTTTCATTAGATTTAATTTACATGGTAAGTACGCTGTATATAATATATAACTCTCAATAGGTGTGTTAATATATACATCTCAATAGATACCTATAGATTTAATCTAAAAAAAATATAATGAAAAGGAAAAATAGTATTTGGAAAGTCCATTTAATTTAATTTACATTTCGAATGAGGAAGTGAACAGAACTAAGGGAATTTTAAATGAATTGAAAAGTAAGTATAGTTCAGATCTTGTCTCAAATTTTATTTCCAAATAAATTGTTTGAATTTATAAAAAAAAGATGAACATAAGATATGGACAATGCCTGCAAAATCTTCTATAATTAATTAAAAAAATATAATTCACTATAATAATATACTGGTAATGTTCATTGGAAAATTTTAGTCCGCTGCCTCAACTCAAAGTGGTTGATATGGAAATGAAAAGGGCGACTGCTCGCCTTTCTGTTTGTTTGTGCGTGCGTCGGTTTTGTAAGCAGGCTTCCTTTACATTTCTCAGTATTTTTACAAAAGGAGTAGATTCGATAGAGAGTTGTTTAGACCCCGCATTTGAGCGAAAAATAACGTATCATTTAGTATTATATACTAGGGTCAATTCAGACAATTCCAAACAGTTATTGGGTGCCCGTTAGGATACATATATCTCATTCAATTTTTTTGTGTATAAGTTTCGATTTTTAAACATACATAATAAAGTACTCTTAACCTAATAATATTAAGGCCATGTGATTTTCATATACAACAAGATTGATCAAACTATACTTGATTACTACATATGCATGTATCTTTATTACTTCTACATCTTATTGTAGGTGACTCAAAATATGAAGTACGTTCCGACTATCTTGGTAATGTTAGAAATTGCGAGGACATCTTTACACGAGGTACATCTTATAACATGTTTATAATAGTCCTCCATCAGCTACGATAGTGGATTTTTCGTTTAGTATAGTTGGTAGAGCGCAAACGATCACAGTTTAAGCTGGGGGGGGGGGGGGGGGGGGGGGGGGCAAGTGTTAAATCATGCTCTATCGTAACAGTATGTACAATTTATATCATTTCAAATTTAAAATTTTGTCTGAATTCCGTTTCTCATTCTTTTGCTTTTGACAAGTGAAAGGTACTTTTATCCTTGGTTTTCTAACTTATCGAACACATATGACGATATTTTAAAATATTTTTAACACTTAAGGGGGTACGGAACACCTTAGGGACTTAACTCTTTAAAAAACAGCTGAACGTTTTATTAACATACTATTAGTAAAGAGAAATCAAGCTTCTCAATGATCAAAATTAGTGATTTTCAGACTGCAATATGTCCAATGAAATTATTCCCGTAATTTGTGTGGTTCACATTTTTTGAAATTTTTATATTTTTGTCAATAGGTCAAAGTAAATATGTCGTCAAAATGTTATGAAAATTAAACGAACCAAATCTATTTTAGTTAAAGTGTTGGGTACCCCCTTAATTTTAGTAGATTACATGTATTGAAACGTCTGTAATTTAATCGATAAAGAGATATTTTTAAAACCACTTCAACTCAAAAGAAGTCTAAATTTATATCCTTCCTGGTTCTGTCTCATTGTTCATTAATGTCACCATATATTATATATAATTTTTCCTTGTGCAATATAATATTTATAGATGAAACAATGGATAAGGGTTGATTCTCTAAAAAGAAACTACGAAAGTACAATTAGGTACAGCTGGGTTCAGTTATGCCCGGTCTTTAAAACTGTCAGTACGGACAATTTTAGAACCGTTTATGACAGGATGTGTCCTGACCTCGACAATTGACATTTGCGCCAAAAGACAGGACAAGAGGGGAAAAATCATGAACATTTGCCCCCCCCCCCCCAAAAGAAGAATTGACATTTTTCTGCCATTTTTATTATTACCTTTACCTGTAAAACCTGCCCCCTGCTCACCACACGGAGGTTGAAGTAGGATTTTGAGCAGGATAATTATTATGAAATGTTTTTGATTATTCACACAAAACATCTTACGATATACATTTTTACTAAAACTAGAGCAAATTTAAGAACTAAAATTTATTAACTAAAAGTTACAACAAAATTAAAGCACTATTAAAATACATGCACTTTGAAAAGTTGTTCGCTATTGAAAACTTAACTCAACAAATTTTAAACATTAATCCCTAGAAATAATGTTCATATCGTATACTCTTAAACACCTATCTATAACCTAAAACACTGAAAAGCAAAAGGCAATAAAGACGAAACAATGTTGACATTTTTGAAACTGGCGCTTATTTCCATTTTCTAGTAGCGCAAATGTCCTTTCACATCTTTAAGAAAATGGCGCAAATTTTCATCGCCTCCTGAAATTTCTATCATATTTTGGACAGTTCTACCGTTGAACCATTAATAACAGTTCATCCTCCACATTTGTGAGTTATATTTAGGAATATGACAATACACATACATACATGTAAACAAACTGCAACATACAATGTGTGTTCTCATCAGAAAGAGAGGAATATCTTACCGTTTGTTCCCTTTATCTATTTTATAGTATTAATTTATAACTCCTTTTGTGTCATGACCTAAAACTGTTCTGGACCATTTATGGATAGGTCTGACCTGGAAACATTCAGGACAATTTCTACACTAGAACCTTTTATGGGAGTTCTACCCCAGAACCATTTACGACAGTTCTACGTCAGAACCATTTGTAATTCAAAAAGAAAGAAGAGTCTTGGATATTATATTAGATAACTTTCCAATCGTGAATATGAACGTTTTATTCTGTCCCTCAAGAGGTTTAAGTTTTTAGATGAAACGGTTGATCACAAATGCATATTTTATAACATTTATCAAATATTTGTTTGCGTCAATTCTGAATATTTTCCTTGATATTACAGATAACTAAAAACGTACATGAATAACACCATTTTGTAACACCATTTTGTGACATCATTTTAATAATTTTGAAGAGAAGAAACAAATTGGTGACGACCTTAACCAAACAAACCATGACATGTAAAATATAAATACAAATATATTTTAAAAAGAACATTCAATGAAACACCTCACCATTGTGAACACGAATAGAATAGAATTGAACCATTTTATTAAGTAAATTAAGGACCATTTCAAAATGTACATAATATATAATATATTATAATTAAAAACAAATTAAAACAAACTATTTAACAACCTACATTTTTACAGACATAAATAGATTATTGTATTAAAATTATTACTTCAGATTTCTTCCTTTCAGTTTTTCATTTATTTTTTTAAATTTTTAATGAAAACCCAAACAGGTGCAACCTATATGTAGGCAATGAAACCCCAAGACTCGAATGTAATGATTAATAAGATATAACAAACGTATATTCAGATTTACAAAATATTGTGCCTTGATGTAGTTACATTGAAATATGAAAACAGGGGTCAACTTTCTTGTTTTTTCTCCTTTTTTGCCTTTAACATTTTCATTTTTGCGTAAAATTTCATTATTCACACCTAACCACAATTTTGAAATTGTTTTAGGTATACAGGTAAATTTTATATTTAGGTTTTTGTTTTTTTAGTAAGTAATGTAGGTAAATTAATGAAATATTCTAATTATAAAATCTTTATTTATAAATTGAATGCAGAACATATACATTAATATTGAGATAAAAAAAAATTTCAAAATATCAATACATAATTCAAATGTACAATATAAATAAATTACAGATATTGAAATAGTCATTGACAACAATACATGTATAATGAACAGATATATCATGTTAGCGAGGGATATTTGCAAAAATACTAGTCGAGAGATAAAAAATTCGATATGATCAAATCTTGTGTCAGACCTTTTCAAACAGACAATTGTATAAATAAAAAATCATGAAAGTTTGATGAAATTTATTTTTTGTGAAATTTATGTTTTGCATATAAACATGAAATATTAAAACAACTTATATCACCAACGTCTTTAGAACACAAACTATGAATTCCTGTTAAATAAATAGAAAAATATAAAACTGAAAATTGTCTCAATACATGAACATGTGTAACTATGAATTCATTGCATGAATTGTAACTTGGCAATTATTAAAGATTAAAGCACGTTTTGAATTTAATTATCATCAGGCAAAGCTGTTCTCATGGAATTTTGGTTTGTAATGTCAGAAAGTGGTTGAAGTTCTGCTTCTCCACGTGAAATATTTTCAATTAAAGTGTCATATTGAGCTGCTGACATAACAAGATCCTTAACACTAATTTCATTGTCAAATGAATCTTGGTTTGATTTGAAGAAGTACTGCTGTTGTTCACATCAGATAGTTCTGCAAACGATGAATTGACACAGACATATCACTTTTTTGGGCAGTTGAGGTGTTCCTGACAAAAGTTTTAACGCTTTGCTCATTACGATGGCTGGAAATAGTTACAATATGCCTGGTTTAAAATCCGGACTCACTAAGGACGGTTATACAAGTGGCACGCACACAACTGTTGGTATAAGTTTTAGACAGATTTGCTGCTTTCGATATATTGGACACCATAAAGCCCAAAGTTTTGTTTCCTATCGATTTGTTTTAGAACCACGTAATGTCCTCTTTGTCGAAAAATCTCTTGGTCTCTGCCATAATGCATTGTTTTGTTTGGATAAATAATTCTTGGAAAGATGCAACAGGGTGTATCTGTATCGTGGATAGTCCTCGTCATCTATTCCCTGGTAATTTTTTGTTACCTCTGATGATGTATGGTGAACATATTCCTTTCCTTCATCGTCTATAGGTATTTCAAAATCTGACGGCTTTAAATCACGTAGATTTTCCTGACCCCTGCGACAAAGGTATAGAAGTGTTTCAAAAAAGACTTGCAGTCCTTCCGGAGTCTGAACATTGAATGCACGAGAATGGTCATACAGTTTTTTTTAATATCACCTTTGTCCACTGGCCTTTTCTGTTTACTTGTCATTTACCCTCCTTCCGAAGTTTTTTTACACATTGCCTTGAATAAATCATTATATGTTTTGAATTCAATTCCGTTAATAATTTCAAAAGTTTTATTCTGTTGTGGCTGTTTTAAATGTCTGTCAATAGACTTGTGGATAACACATATAAAACATAAGCTACTTCTAGTGTAATGTTTGGGGGGGGGTGGTCTAGGTAGTTCTACATGACTACTAATGATCACTAGCCTGTCAACACTGAGGTTGTGAGTTCGAATCTCACCTGTCACCGGATGTGTTCGACTGAGATCTTAATTGGAAAGGATTGCCAATTTTCCTACCGAAGGTCGGTGGTTCTCTCCGGGTACTCCGGCTTCCTCCGCCAATAAAAACTGGCCGCCGCGAAATAGCCAAATGTGCTGAAAACGTTACTGTGAAGGTTGAAGTTAAAAGCTTCCGAATGCATTTGGCGGAAAGAGGCTCGAGAGGGTAAATAGGCAAATATGTTTTGGCAAATACCACGGCACAGAGTGAAAAAGGAATATTTCTAAGGACTATACCCGTCAGATGTAAACATGAACGAAATCTTGAAAATGAATAAAAATACACTTGCTTTCAACCAATCAGAATCAAGGAATTTTATATATAAGGTGTAACTATGTTCAAAATAAGCACTTTCTTATACGGATTTTGTTAATTTTGATTTTTAACATATTGTTATTTTTTTTAATATATTTTTTATGAAGAATCGCCTCCAATCTGAGAAGTGTATATGGTGTATTTCGGTTTTAATGCTGCTGATGAGAGGTAACTCCTTGAAATGCGTCGTATACAGCATAGAATAAATCTACTATATCTAATATTAGTATCTTTGGATTGTTATTTTGAAACTCCTCGGACGATGCCTCTGCATGGTAGATCCTAGGTCCCTGAGGGTATTCGCAAACCCCGTCGTCAGATTTGTCTGACATGATTATTCATTGATTTGTTATAGAAATTACCAGTATTTAGCAAGCTTCAAAAATAATAGAAATACTAAGGGTTCATTCCTTGTATTGCACATGGTTGATCTGCTTAGCTGAAATTTGGCTTCCTATTTCGGTATTTTTGGTTATGAGTACTTCTTGTTTAAAACAAGTTTAGTTTTTGGTCTTCCAAATGTTTCGGTTTTAATGCTGCTGATGAGAGATAACTCCTTGAAATGCGTCGTATACAGCATAGTATACATTTACTATATCTAATATTAGTATCTTTGGATTGTTATTTTTCAACTATTCCTAATAAAATCTAACCAATATTTTTTTTTCTGGAATTCATATATCTTAATTCTATACACAGGATTTTGAGAAATCATTCGATATCTGCTTGCATTCTATCTGATGCTATTTATACATTTATTTTCCAAAACCTGACTTACATTAACCTTTGTATATTCAGATGTAGTTTAACATACTCTAGTTGCATGAAACATTTTGTACAAATATGACATTGGCTTACTACCTGACTCAAGTTGTGTAGCATTCTCTAGATATCTTTTATAACTATAATTTTAATATTTTAATCAATGTATTAAAGAACGAGACCTCAGTAAAAACCAATTCTAATATGACGTCCTATAAATCGTCAAACGATTACCTTTTAGCACATGTGTATACAGTCTTTTATATAAACTCGAAGTGTGTGATCTTTAACAAGAACTTTGTGTACACGAAATTGTTTATCTTTACAACAAAATCATGCGATAAAACCACAATTGTTGTGTACAACAACAATTATGACGAATTTATATAAAGTCGAAGTGTGTGATCTTTAACAAGAACTTTGTGTAGTCGAAATTGTTTATTTTTACAACAAAATCATGCGATAAAACCACAATTGTTGTGTACAACAACAATTATGACAATTTTGTACACTGCAATACACATTTACGTTGGCTGCGTCATCTTGCTTTTTAAACCACGTGACGGTTATCGCGGTAGATCTGTGAAACATATTTTATTAATTTTTCTTGTTTAAATGATGAATTACATAATTTGACTGTGGAAATGGTTATTTTATCAAATTTGTTTTATTCAAAATATGCTCTTAAAAAGACAGAATGCAACATATTAGTCGAGAATAGAGAAATGGAAAGGCAAGATCAATGTCAGATACGTATAGGACAATTCAAATGAGCAATATTAGCGTATTTGACCTATTAGAATAGAAAGTAGTCGAAGCAGCCCCACTTCATATCCCAACGTTACTCTTATGTTTTTGAAATCCATACAATCCAAACTAGTGATGTTGCTATAGTGATTCCAAATATATATGGTTGCTAAGTAGAAATCACAAATAAAGTAGTCTTTCAGGAAATTTACTAAAATTGGAATCGCATATTTTGAAATTCAACTGAGATAAATTAGTCTTAAAGCTAATATGATCCAAAAAAATCTATAGTTGCTAAGTTAAATTCCAAAAATAATGGTATTAGATACTTTCAAGAATTTTACCGAAATTGGAATCACATATCTTTTAAATCCATACAATCCAAACCAATGCTTTTGGTATAGTAATTCCAAATGTATATGGTTGCTAAGTAGAAATCACAAATAAACTAGTCTATGAGTCTTTCAGGAACTTTACCAAAATTGGATCACTTAGTTTTCAAATCCAAATGATCCTGATAAAGTTTAAAGCTGATATGATCCAAAAGAGTCTATAGTTGCTAAGTAAAATTAAAAAAAAATAGTCTTAGACACTTTCAGGAAATTTACCGAAATTGGAATCACATATTTTTTTAATCCATATAATCCAAACCAGTGCTGTTGCTATAGAAATTCCAAATGTGTATGGTTGCTAAGTAGAAATCACAAATAAAGTAGGCCTTGAGTCTTTCAGGAATTTACGAAAATTGGAATAACATATTTTTAAAATCCAAATAATCCTGATAAGTCTTAAAGCTAATATGATAAAAAAAAAATTTATATTTGCTAGTAAAATTCCAAACACAATAGTCTTAGACACTTTCAGAAAATCTACCAAAGTTGGAATCACATATTTTTGACACCTAGATGACCCAACTAAGTGTTACTGCTGATGTGATCCAGAAAATACACGGTTTCTTATCGAAAATCAAAAAGAATAATGGTCTTTGAGACTTCCAGGAAATTTACCAAAGTTGGAATCGCATCTTAAAACAATTCCGAAATTTTTAGCACAATCTACATTAGTGGTACAATTTTTCTGAGCCAACAGTTCCGTATTCCAAATAACATGAGCGAGTTGCTTGACAAAGGAATAATGTATCCTAAGGCTACCCAAAACATTTGGCACAATCTACATGTACATTGGCAGGGCAATTACTGAGCCAACTTTTAGTTCCATATTCTAAATAACGCGAGAGAAGTTGCGAGACAAAGGAATAATGTACCCTTAGGCCACCTGTGTAGGTATTCAAATTCTGAACCGTTGGCCCTTCCCAACACACAGTGCAACCAATGCATCTATCTACATCCAGTGGTTAGTGAGATTATCCTGGACATTACTAACATACGTACGTACGCAGAATAGCAAAACATAATCCTTTTTAAAGTCATTTACACACCTCGTCACAGCTCGGTATAAAAATATCCGAATATTAAATACGTCTGGTTTTAGTTTAGTTAACAAATTGAATGTAAAAAACGTAAATAGCTCTGAGTATCTTTTTGGATCGAACAAACTGTTTTCAGATAAGTAAATAATTTATCTTTATACATGTATCTTAATTATTTGTTAGGAAGTTGTTGAATTCAACCTTCCTTTTTCTTGTCTATAAATTCAAGAAAATAAATAGATGTATATCGATTTCATTCAAGATTCTAAAAAATAAACGTATTCAACTTTGGCAGTCATTATGTGATTTTGTGACGTGTCATATGATAAGCAATATCCGAACAGCCATTCAAGATGGCCACCACAACTGAAGCTAGTTTAACCTATAACCCTATGGGAAATAAGGATTAGTCAAGTATGATACATGATGTAACAGTCAATAGGTATTCGATCCAATATTGAATAAAATTACATATTTGAAATTTATGCTTACTTCTTATTTTCAGAATGCAACAGATTTGAGTAACATATGTTTACTAAACTGTACAAAGTCAAACCTGAATGCTTCTGATTGTAACTTTGAAAATCTTTCTGGTGTATATCCTTTCTGTGAACAGCATATAACAGAGAAGAATACAACAATGTCGGAATTAACAGTAAAATGTCCGGATACCCATTCTGTTATTAATCTGAAAAAAGTCAAATTATGTATATCACGAAGTATCTTACATAAGGACAACTGCTCAGATGAACACAAAAATAAAAAGTTCTATGAAATACGTCTGGAACTTATTATTTTTGTTGGGGCCATCATTCCTGTAAGCTTTATAGTTAACTGCATTTTAGTATGGAAATTATGCAAATACAGGAAATTACGAGAAACCAAGAAAAGAACTGAAAACTTGGAAATGAAGGTGAGTGAAATTTGTATTTTCATTATGTCCAAAAACACAAAGCATGCACTCATATTCTAAGTTGAAATAAAAGAGGAAATCGTTTTCATTTTTTTTTATTCATTCATTCGTTTAATTTTCTGCTCTTGGTGTGGTTAATACTAAAACCAAGTGAGCCATCTAGAATCCAGTTTGGCAGCAATAGTCCTTAGATGGTCCTTAGATATCATAATTGTATCCGATGACCTGGAGGCCATCCAGAATGGCCGCAGTAGCGAACTTAAATGTAGTTCAAAATAGGACCCTATGCGACATTTACTTAAAGATATTCATGTCTGAAGCAGTTGAGCAGTTTGGAACACAATGTGGCAAGAGGAACTTAACTTGAAAGTCAGGTTCCATACTGTCGACCAAGACGGACATGGTCAATCAATTTATTCTGTTTTGAGTCAAATGATATCCAGGGAGCCTCTCGTTTATATTCGTTGTTTCTTTTTGCATTTTCTTTTTTGTTTTTTTTATGCATTTTGTTTCTATTTGTTATTATTACTATACGATGTTTGCATGTCACATAACATCGAAAGCTACACGTGTACTTGCACGATATGCAAATTGGCAAATTAAATCTTTTAACAGAAAATTTTAAAACTCTTGAGTGACCGGGTATTTTAAAAAGAAATAAACTTTGTTTTCGGACGATTAACCGTTTTGATAATTTTGTTGAAAAGACTCGTGAGGTAATGTTACTTCAACTTTATAAGTACGCCTAATTAATTCATAAGGTCTTCACAAATGTTTTTATTAGGAGCAACGTTTTACTTTTTTAAGGATGAAGAATCATCGAGCATCCCTATTTTTGTCGCAGTATCCATCAGCTTTGACTTTTAATTCATCTTTTAGACTTTTTTTTCAACAACATTGAAATGTCTAAATATTGTAAGACATTTCGTTGAATTTGGCTTCGTCATTCTAGATATAAAATACTGAAAACTGAAACAAACCAAACAAATCATTTAAATATGGTAATTACATGCCAAGTAAAAACAGATATTTTAGATAAAATCCAAAACTATATTTATGTCCAATTCATACAATATTTATTTTCATCTCATGTAACAAAAAGATTAACGTATATAAGTACAGGCATTGTTTATTTAAACTTTTTTTTACAGAAAGGAATATGGCACGTCAAACGTTTCAATATTCCAAAAAAAATATTGATTCCAAAAAAAAAATATGCTCAAAACTTACAAATATATATGCAATATTTTTCTATTTATATTAAAAAAAATAAAAAAATTATGTTCAAAACTTACAAATATATATGCAACATTTTTTTTATATATATATTCAAAAGATGGAAAAAAATATGTTCAAAACTTGTTTTTTATTATATATTCAATAATATTGCATTCTGGGTAATATCGTACTTTACTTAGGGACGAGATCAAACGTTCAATGTAGGAAAAATACTTAATTCAAATAGTTTGGGGGTGGGGTAAAAATCGCTGCAAGTTTTGTTATCCGACATCGATTTTCGGATTGAAAAATACGGATTCAAGGGATGTCCAAGTCAATATACAGAACAAACATACATTGTTGATGAAAAACAGGACCCATGATACAAAAAGTATACTCTCAAAGCATATGCCCATATTGGTCAATCAATTTTTCCCAAATTAAGTTAAGAGGGGGGTTGGCAGTGCAAAAACTATGTCAATTAAGTTTTTATCCTACATTGAACTTTTGAGCTCGTCCCTTATCTAAACCATATTTAAAATTTTATCCCGAAAAAAGTGTCAAAATTATTAGATATTGTAATTAATCTTAACAATGGTATGTCAAAAATCAAAAGATTCCCAAGTTTAAAATTTAAAACCTCCCATATAGACTCTTAATACAATCACCTTTAATCAGCATATAGGTAGATGTAAATCCCACGTAATTAGTTAAGAGTTCTTGAGCAATGTGGCTTTACATCAATCAATAGCATTTACAAAAATGAATAATTGTACAGGTTGGTTTCTTATATTATTAAACTTACAAAAGTTTCTGTATTTTGCCCTAAACTTTTTTTTTACACATTAAAACCGTTTTTAGAACTTTATTTTAATTTGTTTTAAAACAGAAATTTAATATATAATTATTTCATTAACATTAAAACATATTTACCTCTCAAAACCAGTTTACCAAGGGAAGTAACCAAACAAATCATTTAAATATGGTAATTACATGCCAAGTAAAAACAGATATTTTAGATAAAATCCAAAACTATATTTATGTCCAATTCATACAATATTTATTTTCATCTCATGTAACAAAAAGTAATGATAAACGATAACTTTCAAAGATTTTTGTATATGAACAGAAAAATCAACTAGCAATCAAATTTAAAAGATTCAAGAACGATAACTCAAAAGCACCTCGGTTACAAATAAAGAACAGAGGGGATGAAATGTCTTATAGAGGGTTCGACTTGTCCTACTACTTAAGGGGCGGATTGTCCAGCATGCACACATATTACCCAGAATGCAATATTATTGAATATATAAAAAAAAAATATAGTTTTGAACATAATTTTTTCATCTTTTGAATATATAAGAAAAATATTGCATATATTTTTGTAAGTTTTGAACATAGCTTTTTATTTTTTGAATATAAATAGAAAAATATTGCATATATATTTGTAAGCTTTGAACATATTTTTTTTAATATATATATATATATATATAATATTGCATATATATTTGTAAGTTTTGAACATAATTTTTTTTTTTTGAATCAATATTTTGTTTTAATATTGAAACGTTTGACGTGCCATAAAGGAATGCTACTTTAAAATCCATTCATCTGAAAATGAATAAGTTGTAAAATATTAAGCATTTTTGGTCAGCTCGCCAAAATAACGGTTTTCTTTTCGAAGTCCGATACAAAGCTGTAAAATTAAACAGAAACGGACATGACGGAGAGGAAAAGATCAAAGTGGCAAATAGAATTACTAAATTTCATAAAAACAACAAATAATGTTTTTCTGTAAAAAAAAAAACAACCTTTTTTTCCTTTATTTCTCTGCTTACTATGAATTCATTGGATTGCATGGAGGCTTACAAAAAGTTACAGCGAAGAGCAAAGTGCCTTAAAACGAAGGTTATTACTCATAATTTAAGAATTAGAACTCAAAATGAACTTCGTATCAAAATGTGAAATTTCAAAAAATAAGATTACAAACTAACTAGTACTGTTTTTATGTGAAAAATAAGAAAAAAATTTGTATTTAGCGTAAAATTAGGTTTTCAAAATTTCTCCATGACCAAGGCCGATTTCTTCGTGAAACTTCTTTTCCATTTGCGCTATAATATGAACCGTTATTTAATTATTTTGACAATAAAACGATAATATTTTTACAGAGTAGAAATTGATCGTCAGAAAATCACTCCTTTCTTTAAATAGTTTGCACATAGTTAAGCAGGCATTAGTTCCTAACACAATGATTAAAACTTGTAGTCCAACTAACATGACTAAAAAATTTTGTGTGAAAACTTGTTCTTTAATCTTAGTAACACGGACACTTTTAACTGTTTTAACTGCTCAAAATAAACTCAACGACAATGAACCCTAAAAGATTTTGTCGTTGAGTTTTTTTAGCAGTTAAAATTGTTAACAAAAAGTGTCTGTGTAACTAAGGTACACCTTTTTAAATGAATTTATTGGTGTATAAAATACAAATTATACAAGAATTATAATGAAATATTATAGTCACATGACGTGTTATGATCATCCACAAACAATAATTTTTGAAATACATGTATCATAAAAACTTACGGACTGGAAAAATTTTTTTCTATAAATTTAAAACATTATTTTTTAACAAATCCGAATGAGATAAATAATATAATTTCTGAAAAAAATATTGAAATTCATTGCATAATCATAAAATATATATATTGATTGCTGTACAACAACGTTCGTGATGATTTTATTAGAATTTCTGCCGTTATTTTGGTTTATTTATTTTTATTTTTTTTAAATTGTCCTAACAGCATATTGTACACCACTGTACACGTAATGCAACCCCAACACCTTACCCGTGTAAATGATACGTTATAAATGTTAGAAACGGTATCGATAGATCATGTAGATACTTCCATTTTATGTATAAAAAAAGAAACAAACAAAATATTAGGATTTTAGAACTTTATATTCCTTCTTTTATGTTTTTCACTTATGGTATAAATGCCACTTAATTATTTTTTATAGTTTAAATTACTGTCGCCACACCACAAACTTCTCAATTTTAAAGTACATATTTGTAATTGCAACATATATTTCTTTAATAGAACACGAACAACGATTCGTTAGAAACAAAACCTGGGGATATGGATGTTGAATTACAAAATGAACCAGTTGATGATAATAATATTCGAAAATGCCATGAAATCATTGCTGTTGAAGCCCAAAGAGAGGTTGACAAAAGACAAAGATATGTCAAAGATCCAACTGCCAGCTTTCAACCTAAATTGGTGAGCATTTTTGAGCCAAATAAATTCATATTTTTACTTTTTTTTTATTTTCTAGTGCAATCGCCAGCGATGGGCCGCAGATGATTTTATAACATAAATGATCAAATAAGAGGCATTTCATTTGAAAACAGCATCATGTCAGTTCTTTTCTTCAAAATATCACTTTAACTTGCATTGAAGAAAGCTTTTCATAAATACCAAATTTAATTCAAAATACTAATTAATTTACATAAACATGAGCAGCGCAAAGAATTATGTTTTTTATATGCACTATATTCAGGTATGTACTAAAATGTGATTTCCCGTAATAGTGGTTTTACACCAAAATAACCTGTTCTGATATACAGTCCTTCCCGGCGACGGATCTAGAATTTCTTTCCGGTCTTCATTTCCAAAGGAGCTGTCAATCCACGTTTGGTTTCAACTAAAATTCCTATAGCCATGATAGCTGTAAGACGGAATGAATTTTTGCCTGTTATTTATTGGGATTATTTGGGAAACTAAAAGGGAGCTTTTCTTGGCTATACAACGATGGTTTGCATTTCGTATGTCGACAAAACAAAACCCATGGCGATCTCTGGGTTGCTTCACTGATGTAATTAAAAAAATAGCAAGAAATAAACTATTAAATACACGCAGAAAACTAAAAAGTGTGTAGTAAGACAAGACATAACATTTCCTTACAATTTCCTGACTTGGGATAGTCGCAGGAAAAACCAGTTTTGTCTTTGAAGACACACTCCACCACCACCCCGCCCCCATCCCTTAATTCAGGCCAATGTACAAATAAATGTAAACACAAATGCTACTCAAAATCATTCCATAGAGATCCAATTCGGATATCGTTAAACACATACACGAAGTCAATATACCCCACGGTGAATGCTCACATTTTACTGAAAGCAAGCTTAGGATTCAATATAAAATTACCAAAACCGTCCAGTTACCCAAAAAGAAATATTAGCCATTGCATCCGCAGTCAGCTGAAACATTAATATCATTCGCTAATTCACCGTTCATTAATTAAAGACCGTTCATTATTTTGACTAATATATGCATATAAAACAAAGATTGCTTGAAGACTCAAACATCGTTACAGTACATATTATAGGTAAAAATACTAGCAATTTCTTTTTGTGTAATAATGACCAATTATATTATGACATATTTCTATCTGTTTTGTTTAGGGAAATAATCCCGACCGACGTAGACGTTCTGTAAATTATAGAAGGTCAAACGAAAATGTTAAGGTCAGTAGAAGGATATCTCGTGCGATTCGATACATTTGGAATCGGCCGTCAATTGCCGAAGAAGATGATTTATACGACAAAATTTTAAAACAAGACACAAGTACACAAACGGACGATATTTCATCTCAGAAGGTGAATGCAGAAACAAACGAAATTAATTCTTCTATAAAGGCAAATTTCAACGACATCGAGAATAACAAACCCAGAGATTCTATTTCTGACAACAGAAATTCTGGATCATCTGATGACAGCTCTAAAATTAATGCTTTGAAATCTGACAGACAAAGTAATGGCAGTTCTAACTCAAATGAGTCCTACAAATCTGCTCTAAGTCATGTATCAACTTTGTCTCTTAGGAAGAAAAAACAAACCAAACAGGAAATAAAAGAAGAAATTCTCAGCGGAGAAATAATGCAATTCGTTGAGGGTTTACCGGATGTTACTTACGAAAATTATTCCCAAGCAGTAGATGCTTCGGGTTTGCCAGAAAACCAACTTAATAATAATATACTACGTGTGGCAACAGCATTCAGTGGAGATGTTAGTCTAAACAGTACAACTGGTCAAACAGTTCTGAACATTTCAAATTCACAAGTAACTATAAATCAAATCAATTAAAATATTTGCGTGAAGGATGTAATTTATTAATACTAGCTTTCATTATCTTTTTGTTATTCGGTAAAATATAATTATATACATATGAACCTTTTGGAAAATAAAAATTGTCATATACATTGTCTATAAAAATAGAGTAAGTACATTTGTACATCTTTGTGATTGAAGAGAAAATAGACAACACATATACTATATATGTATAAATGAAGTTACAAAGGATATGAGTTGGATGGTTTCTAAAGAACTAAAAGTCGCAACAATATTCAAGTTTATAAATTGGTAATTATTTGCTGTATAAACTTACAACGTGTACTAAAAGTTCAAATTTAATATATCTGTGGAAATAAAAGATGTCGTAATTATTTATTTCTCATACAATGCAATAAATGTAACTACAGTCATTTCTAAGCAATACATAAATCTGTGCCCTCTCCGAATACCTTTCCTATATTTAAGACACGGTCACTAGGTTATTGACCATGATCACCTTGATCATAAATTGGCTTTAAATACGTTTATTATAATAAGGTTTGGAGATTTGCATACAGCAGGGGTTAGTCCAACAATCCTCTGACGTCATACGCCTTTTGCAGGGATTGCTGCGAACGTTTGACTTTTGAATATGATGAGTTTTATTGACACAAAGTCCCCATTTTTGCTACATGTAATTGTGTGGGATATTATACTGGGAATTTACTTTAATTTACTTAAAATACTAATATAATTTTTAATTAAATATATATAACATTCTTTTTCACTGTTATTTTAATTCACGTCTATTTGCCGTGTTGCTGTTTCTGGTAAATTATCGTATTTATATAGGTGAAGGAGTACTGGTTTTATACCTCATATTTAAGCTAACATTATATTCCTTCATTTTGGTTTCTAGTAAAAAATCATATGGTGGTGCATTTCTATTTTTGCTACGTTCATTTGAAAGTACCCCATTTCTGATGATTTTTCCCATTGCAATCTAGTCTTATTTTGTGGTGTAATTGTGTACAGAAAAAAATATTTTTATATTTATAGATTTTCAACATAAATTGTCACCTAAATAAATATGTGTTTGTTGTTCAGATAAAATTATATATTAAGTATTTTAAAATTACTATTGTTAACCAATGAAATTATTCTATTCATATCAGTACACATGTTACATGTAAAATTCACAAACGTGGACGTCACACTAGCCTTTCTACTTAAAAAAAGGAAACTTTATTAACAAGTTCGTGAAACATTTTTCTTATTGTTTCCAGTATAAATATACATAGTCATTCTAAAAAAAACATTAAATCATTGTTACTAAAATGGTGAAATTTGTTACAAAATATTGCCAAGTGTATCTGTGATCAAAGTTTAAAGTTGCTAAAAAGACTGGTAACAGATTCACAAGACTGACATTTTCTTATAGGCTCCTCTAATAAGTATCTTTCATTGGTCAACTAGTACTGCTAATCAATGCTAAACATATAGCTTCAACTCCAATTTATGTTTTAATTTAATGAAGTTTACCCTTGACTTAATGAAAAACGTCAAGTAAAAAAACCTAGTCACACTGTTTACAAAATATTGTTCACACATTTCCCAAATTTTTCCACCAGATCATGAATTTGGTATCCTTTATACATTGCAAATAGCCCGATTCTTGACAAAATTCAATTTATAAGAGGACTGTATTTTGCCAACAGCCCGCTATTGTAAATCTATACTGTTTATCTTACCCCTGATTTTACCCTAATTTTACTTATGTATTCTAAGATGTAATATAATGTATGATTACTTATATGTTTTGTAAAATTATTATCGTGTCAGTTTGCCATCCTCTGGAATATTGTTAGAGTCAGAGTGCAAATTCAATTATTAGATTACTCACATGATAGTATGTTGTAAAACCGACATTAAGTTTGTCAGCCCCAGTGTTGGGGAGTGACCGTTTTTTTGGTGCTACTTCTTTTTTTTGGGGGGGGGGGGTGGGTTATACATTTTGGAAGTGACAATAAGCAACTTTGCACTTCTATTTGATGTCATCACTTGGCGTCTCTCGGTCGTCCGTCCGTCGTCCGTTAACTTTTCACATTTTAATCTCCTCTGAAACCACTGGGCCAAATGGAATTAAATTTGGCAGAAAGCATCTATGTAAAGTCCTTTACAGTTTCCTCATTTCGTCCCGGTCAGACTACAAATATGGCCGCCATGGGCAGTTCTTGTTTCTGATTGGTTGAAATAAAAAAACATTCTCTGAAATCGCTTGGCCAAATGGAACGAAACTTGACAGAAAGCATCTATAGGAGGTTCTATACAAAGTTTCCTCATTTCGTCCTGATCAGGCAACAAACATGGCCATCATGAGTTCTTGTCTTTCATCGGTTGATAATCTTCTTTGAAACGGCTTGGCCAAAGGGAACGAGACTCTGTGGGAGATTTGTAACAAAGTTTTCTCATTTTATCCAGATCGGACGACAACATGGCCGCCATGGGCAATTCTTGTTTCTGATTGGTTGATTAAAAAAAAATTCTCTTAAACTGCTTGGCCAAATAGAGCCAAACTTGACAGAAAGTGTCTATGACATATAAAAAAAATCTACACAACCGCAGAATTGCTTGAAACCAAACATGGTCTAAATGTTCCTCTTAAGGTGCTCACCAATTGTTCTTACTCTGGTGCCGATCCCTTATTCAAAATGGCCTTCAGCAGCAGACTTAGGTTAACATAAGACCCTATGGGAAATACATACAAAAATCTTCTGGAGAACCACCAAAGTTTAGAATATGTTGACCTGTAAGTAGAAGGACCCTACAAGGCTTATCACACTTAATAATGATAGGTAGAAGTAACTTCTCTCTTTGAGGTACATCAATGAAAATGGCTTTCATGCCAGGTGAGCGATACAGGTTCAACCCTCTGAGCCTCTAGTTTATTTCACTCCCTGATTTTAATAATGTTTTGTATTTGTTAGTTTACTTTTATCAAGTCATTTAATAAATTACATTTAACCGGAAACCGTCTCAAATTTATTCTACCCAAAACAAAAACAAGCGTTATGGAAATTGCAGTCTTCAACAAAGAGAAATCCGTATTTTGGTGCAATATAACGTTTGTTGGTTGATTTGTGATTTCTGTTATTTGACCAGGTAAGATAAAATAATAAGACAAAAATGCGCCGTCTATTGGGATGTTCAACTTACGCCGGGCGGAGCTGATATTCCGGAAGTTATTTTAAAAAGGGGTTAAAAATATACATCACCAATCTATAGACGATTTGGGCACTACAGTAGATATAATGTTTACAACATCCCGTCCAGTGCTGCACCTAGCGTTAACTGAAGATCCTACGTCTATACACGTACATGTATGTTGATGATAAGAGGACTACTCAATGTGGTTATGGCAGTACTGAGTGATGACTCTTACAATAGGGTTAGTTTTCATTTTCGTTGTGGTTATTGTTGTAGATGAAACGAAGGTCTATTCGACAGCAAATAATTTGAAATGTACTTGTCAGACATGATTATTCATTGATTTGTTACAGAAATTACCAGTATTTAGCAAAATTCAAAAATAATAGAAATATTCATTCCTTGTTTTACACATGGTATATCTCCTTAGCTGAAATTTGGCTTCCTATTTCGGTATTTTTGGTTTTGAGTACTTCTTGTTTAAAATAAGTTTGGTTTTGGTCTTCCAAATGTTTCGGTTTTAATGCTGCTGATGAGAGGTAACTCCTTGAAATGCGTCGTATACAGCATAGTATAAATCTACTATATCTAATATTAGTATCTTTGGATTGTTTTTTTTTAACTCCTGGGGCGATGCCCCTGCATGGTGGACCCTAGGTCCCTGAGGGTATTCGCCAACCCAGTCGTCAGACTTGTCTGACATGATTATTCATTGATTGTTACAGAAATTACCAGTATTTAGAAAAATTCAAAAATAATAGAAATACTAAGGGTTCATTCCTTGTATTGCACATGGTAGATCTCCTTAGCTGAAATTTGGCTTCCTATTTCGGTATTTTTGGTTTTGAGTACTTCTTGTTTAAAATAAGTTTGGTTTTTGGTCTTCCAAATGTTTCGGTTTTAATGCTGCTGATGAGAGGTAACTCCTTGAAATGCGTCGTATACAGCATAGTATAAATGTACTATATCTAATATTAGTATCTTTAGATTGTTATTTTATCTTTCCAAATTGAAAAAAAAGGTTAAAATGACTTTAAATGTACATTTATTTACTGCTCTCGGATTTGTCGGCTTTACAATTTTTTCCAGAATTGTCCTTTGATAATTTTACTTTTTATATAATTCAATTGAGATATACAGTCCACGTTGGTTCCATGTTTTCATTTAATGTAATAAACTGAGCTTTTATGTCAATCATAACAAAAATTAAATGTGAGCGTTTAATAAACTGAGTTTTAATATTTCGAAGGACGATACTTTCATAATAAAAACTATAAACATGTACTTATATAAAACATGATTGTAAGGAATATATTTTTTTGTAAGATTTTTAAACATAGCAATGTTAGATCCTGAATACAGACTTCATGGAATATTAAGCAAAAATTATCATTTCTAATATTAAGAACATATACGTTCATTTCCTTAAAAAGGTTATTGATAGAACATGTTACTGAATTTTTGGTAAAGCCAGACTCATTTTTTCGTTTGTTAGGGTAATGGATCATTTTTCAAACAAAGATATACAAAAAACAAACAAACAGAAACAGAAATAAAACTCTACATCTTCCCAGTAGTATTTTAGACATAATGCGCTCCGTTCAAATTTAAAAATTTCCATCTGCTAGTTTAAATGCGATTTGCACCTACAATTGTACATGGCTTAAAGCAAATTGTACATTTTCAGATCTTTATTAGATACTCTTCAAATCAACATTATCTGTTTGTTATTACACGTATGTGTTTGTTATCTATGTTTTTTTGTATTTTGTTTGAATGGTTTATCTGTTGCTGGTGTACTTTGCAATTGGCAATTCAAAGTTCCATGCACCAAATACCTTTCTTTATATCCACGTTTTTTAAAATGGTGGGAGGCATACTATCATATGGAATATTTAACTCTCATGTAGTTTAATTTAATATTTTCTTGATTTTTACAAACAAATTAAGAAGAGGCATATGTTATAAAATATCTCTTGTGATTTGGTTTGAATTATACCTTCAGTATAATATGTAAAGTTTGACTTAATCTTTGCTAGGACATGGTGAAGAAAAGATGGCCACCAAAAAAAAAAATCCTTAATCCACTGTCAAAGTCAAACCGAGGAGAGGAAGGGTGGAAAAAAATAAATTATCATTATAATAGTTTCGTCCTATTCTTATTTTTTCCCATTTGTACCCATGTTCTTTTAAAATATTTTTAAAAATATTTCTCAATTCATTCCCGTTCCCGTATTCTTTTTTCCTCTGCTGACTTTTTGTGTTATTTTGTTCTCAAGGATTCACCAAAAAACATTCCTGTGAGAGTAGTTCACCAAAGGATTACAATATACACCAAATCCACTTAACATGTAACGATACCGTATTTTTATTTAACTTTCTAATTAAAACAGTAAATGTATACCATATCGTAAACAACACGTGTTATTAGTATCGGTATTTTTTATATGTTGGCATTCCAGGATATAGCCACCTGTACGTAGAACTGACATAGTATTGAAAAATTTATTGACTACCAGGAAGTTGCAAAACATATCGCATATCAAAAATGTCGATAATTATATAGAAACCAATCTATCGTAGAATTCTGCTAAACATTTTCCAAAATCAAAATATATTGTACACAGGCACTAAATGTAACAACGAAAAGGCCCTACTAAGGGTACACTATACATGTACCAACAAACAAAGTTTATAAGTATAATGTCTAAAATGTTTCCTCATAAGTATATTTTTAAGTGGTTTAGTGAACCAACAAAATAAAATTATAAAAGCTTTTTTTTGGTTCAATATTATCTTAATATTTAGAATGTATATTAACATAAGTAATCATTTAATAGATGAAACAGGAATACATCTTGATATGATGCATTCTCATATATTCAATATATTATTTGCTTCCTGAAAAGAATATTTAGTACATGTATTAAGCTCTTTGTATATATATAATTTTAGTATAATCTAAATTTGCTATCGGTGAAGTTTCTGTTGTGCATGCACGGGGCTAACTGATTCCTTTAAATATGTGTTCTTTCAGAGGTCCGTGTTCGTATCTTTTGGTCAAACAAAACAAAATGGTTTCTAGGATATAAATGTAATGAAGGGTATACACTATCAAAAACATTAAATGATTACATGTATATGTACAAATCTACACATTAATATATCTCCGCTTGTCTTTTCTAAGTGACTTTTTTATATTTGTAACTCTTAACAAAAGGAATTGTAGTCGTTTTCATCCTTCCATTACATATTATGGAAATGTATTTTGATATTTTCCCTTGAACTTAGTCAAAAACTTTACACGTATTTCAAGAAACTAGTGAAACAGTGCTGAGCAAGTAAATATATGGAAATGTCCAAATAATGTCTGTTACCGGAGACAACTCAGTGAAGTATTTGAAACGTATCAGATGATAGATATAAGAGAATATGATAAAAGATTGGAAGTACAATTTCGATTTTTTTTTTTGGTCAAAATCAAATCTGGAAAAAAGCCAGCTTTCCCATCTACAACGATATTTGCTGCAGTTGATTTCCACATAGTATCTACAGCTTTCATGGGAATGTTACTGTTATCTGCACCTTACAATAAAAAAAAAAATTGAAACCCACATTTTTAATATAATGAAAGTTTATCTGTTGATTTCTCAGTTTTGTTATAATAGTCGTAAGAGAAGTTAATACATGTACATGTAATCCAAGTGTTGAAATGGTAAAATTTAAAATCGAAAAGTTTGACAAAGGAAATGCATTCGCACTAGTACGAGGATATGATTTAAAAGTTCGTCATTTTTACAAACTAACTGATTACAAATTTACATGTACATTTACATGCAGTAATTGATTGAAAGCAGAAGATGCTAAAAGACAGTATCATTCACTTAAATTGTTTTACTGTCCAATTGATATAAACGAGAATTAAACAATATTATTAGAATACTAATGCAATTATTTTTATTGACTTTGGATATGGTTCAAGTCCTTATCCTCCATTTCCGCACACAGCTATGAAAGGGAACGCGATGTGTGTTCTTATGTTTATTATATTCAAGTGTAACAATAGATATAGATTATTAGGAAAGAAGAGATATGTTGTGTTAAAATTTATCGTATACTTGTTTTTGCATATGTGTAACGACCGGAAGAGAACAACCCATATTTGCACATCGCAGGTTAATAACCCCTCATTCAAGTGCTATTCTAACGTACCCTGTTGATATGTCCATACCAGACCGGTTGTGTCACGTGGTCAGGCTGATATTGCCATAAAAAAACCGTGAGTTCGGAATAAGGATTTAGTGTATGATAAACAGATTAATACATGACCTAATCCATACCCTAGATCTCGACCCATGGAGAGTCTTGGTATGATACCCGGTCCGATATATGGATTAGGTCATGTATTAATCTATAATTATTGATACATGTACAAATGTATATAACCCCTGCATGTACGTTGATAAAAAAACTATTTTATAGCTGTTCTTATCAAAAGCTTTGAGTTTGTGTGAAAAAAAGAAAGTCCTCCAGAAAAATTACAGTACAGTACACTACATAACTAATAAAGAAAAACTTTTATTTTGACATAGTTATCAGTCCTAGCGGATTCATGTCATGTTCCTGTAATTTTCTTCAAAGTTTCTTTTTATATATTCACGACCAAAAAAAAATAAATTAAATCAAAATTTAAAGCAGGAATTAAGTAGACATATATCTTACCCAGGATTAAACACATGTCTTTGTGTACATAAGCTGCTTATATATAGTTTGCCGAAATTTACCGAGGTCATTGCCATTGCTATCCATTGAGTGTGCGGGGATATTGTCATCACTTGGCGTCCGTCGTCTGTCATCCGTCGTCCACAATTCAAATTTTAATCTTCTTCTCAGAAACCACTGGGCCAAACTTTGGTAGAATGGTCCTTGGTGGTCCATTTCCAAAATTGTGTCCGGTTTCCACGACCTTCGACCAAGATGACGGCCAAGCTAAAAATAGAAAAAAAGGGGGGTCAAATTTTAAAAAATCTTCACCTCTGAACCTACTATGCCAATCTCAGCCAAACTTTGCTGAAATGATCCTTCGGTAGTCCCTTTCCAAAATTGTGTCCGATGGTCCCCACATCTGACCAAGATGGCTGCCACAGCCAAAGTTAATTTAACATAGGACCCAATGGGAAATTCATTTGGAAATCTTCTTGTCTGAAACTATTGAGTCAATTGCAACCAAACTTAGCAGCAATGGTCCTTAGATCGTCCTCTTTCAGAATTATGTCCGATGAACCGGATTATCAACCAAGATGGCCACCAAAGTCGAACTTAGTTTAACATAGGACCAAATGGAAAATTCATTTAAAAATCGTCTTGTCTGAAATTACTGAGCCAATTGCAACCAAACTTAGCAGCAATGATCCTTAGATGTCCTCTTTCAGACTTGTGTCCGATGAACCGGACGATCAACCAAGATGGCTGCCACAGACAAACTTAATTTAACATAGGACCCAATGGAAAATTCATTTGAAAATCTTCTTGTCTGAAACTACTGAGCCAAACCAAACTTAGCAGCAATGGTCCTTAGATAGTCCACTTTCAGAACTGTGTCCGATGAACCGGACAGTCAACCAAGATGGCTGTCACAGCCGAATATAGTTTAACATTGGACCCTACGGGAAAATTCATTAATAAATCTTCTTGTGTGAAACCACTTCATTGCACTTGGAACCAAACTTGACAGAAATATTTCATAGGTGGTCCTCTTTCACAATTGTGTCCGTTGAACTGGAATGTCTACAAATATGACCGCCACAGCTGAACTAAGTTTAACATAGGACCCAATGGGAAAATTCATTAAATAGTCTTCTTGTCTGAAACAACTGAGCCAATTAGAACAAGACTTGGCAGCAGTGGTTCTTAGATTGTCCTCTTTCAGAATTGTGTCGGGTGAACTGGACTGTGAACCGAGATGACCGCCACAGTCGAACATAGTTTATCATTTGACCCTATGGAAAATGTATTAAAAAATCTTGTCTCAAACTACCGAGAGGCTGGAACCAATGAAAAGCAATGGCAATGACCTCGGTAAATTTTGGCAAACTATATATAAGCAGCTTATGTGCACAAAGACATGTGTTTAATCCTGGGTAAGATATATGTCTACTTAATTCCTGTTTTAAATATTTGATTTAATTTATTTTTTTTTTGTCGTGAATATATAATTTACAGTTATTGGATGTTATTGTCCGAATAACTTAAGTGAACGCTAGTATTCATCATTTGGCTTTCAAGATGAAGAGCAGCAATAAGATATATGTCTATTCACGTGCTTTTTTTCTTCCTTTTTGTTTTTGCTAGCGTACATAACCATATTAAAATTAGTATTTTCAGGAAAAGGTGTTTTTTACTTTTTTTGTATGTTTAGTTTTATTGATTAATTATTTTTACTAGTTAGTTATAACATTGCAGTTAAATGTTAGATTGCGTGTAACAAATATATCCCGATATTGATTCAGATATCTATCCATTCAAGGAACCGGTATTGTAACAGGTAGGTTTTTATAATTTTTCTATATTTATGCTAAAGCCTTACAGTACCCAAATTTTTTAGTGAACATTTATATTAAACGAGATTCCCCTTTCTTAATCTAAAATGTTCCTCCTTCACCCATACCTCTGCATTTGGGTGGTTTTAGACTCTACAGTTATTTGATTATTTTAGCATTCATATATAAATCTTACTTGCTATATTTTTAATTATTATTTCACCTTCCACACACACGCACTTGTTCCATTCACCCATAAATCTCTCTTCTTTAGTTTACCGGGACCCATTTCCTTGTCTGCACAAAAAATATAGTTTATTTATATCATTTTGCTGTGCCATCTATTTTTTTTTTACTCAAGTGATATGTTGCCTTCAAATGGCGACTTGAACCCACATGTTTGCAAAAACAAACCAATATACAAAACGAAAAAATATAAAAGAATTAGTAATAAAAACTTCACCAGAACAGTATTACAATAGCACTAAATCTTTTCAAACGGACAATTGATTATTCAAAAAGAATCATGGTAATTAACATTGACTACTAAAGTTCGAATATAATATCTCAGCCGAGCCTTTTGATAAACACACATGTACATGAATTAATTTATGTATTGTAGGGTGTTAAGTTGCAATGTAGGGGATCAATTTTTAAAATTATGAATGATTAAGTTTTTTTATTATACGATTGTTTGTTACATACTAGCTTACGTTTCGCAAGCATATCCAAAGTGTCAAAGTGAGTATGTTGTTAATAAAGATGAATATTTTGTTAAAATGAATGTTTTAGAAAATATCATTTATCTTATCTTTCATACCTTTTTGATGCTGCTTACCTATTACATTTTGTACACATGTATTAGCAGTATATTTCCAGTGGCGAAACATGTGAAAAAAATTATTTTTCTAAGTAACTTTGGTTTGCCCATATGCTGTCTTTCACAATTGTGTGACAATAAATATACTATGACAGGTGTTGGGTGATTCGTTTTTTTACAACGGACAACATCGTTTTAACGGCAGAAGAAATGTGCATGCTTGCTCCATGGCACTTCATACAGAAATCTGAATACCTTGGCAAGGAAACTGACTGATATTAGATATGACGTATCATTAATAAAATTAATTTTAATATTTCAATTAATTTAATTAAGTAGATCGTAAATAATAAACACTCATCCAAGATTGTAGAAAATTTAAGAAAAATATAGAATTTTAGGTGTACCCCAAAATCAATAGCAAGTATGCATTGGTTTCTGAATCATGATAAATATTTGGAAATTCAGTTTCAAGCAGTTCTGCCTTTTCTTTGAAAGTGAATAATAAATCCTTTGGTCAGGGCAAAAGAGATACATTAATTTTACTTTTTTTTAAATCACCATTGGGATAATGCATTATTAGGCTTGCAATAAATATGTTTATTTTTTTATTCCTTTTGATTTCATGTTTATTATAATATTACAGTGTAGTTTATTATTGCCCATTAGTTAATTAGGACACATGAAAGTGTCGATTTGGACGTGGTTATACAAGAATATCCGCGATCTATCTGTGAAGCACATGTCTGTAAGCAGGTGACAAATATGAAATGTTATACTCTGTTTCTGTGAGTATGAAAAAAACGAATTGATCGAATGATTTTTAAACATTGAATAGCTTTATTTTATTTGTTATTTAATTTCTTTTCTTTATGAAAAAACGTTCCCTTTCGCCCTGCAATTCATTTTGCAAATGTATGCCAATGACAAGCCACTTTCTAATTACGATTTTGGGGTTTTATGACTCAACCCAAATCGATTGTGGCTCCACCTATAAAAAGATGACAGACCATCAAGGATCGCTTAGATCAAATTATTTTTTTATCCCTAATCAATACCTTATTGTATTGATTAATAAAACACATCAAAACTTTCTTATCTAAGGGTAATGTTTACCACATGGTTGCGGAATTTTTCCTAAAACTTGCACTTTTACTTGTAATTAACAGTAGAAACAAATCAAATAGAGACTATCCTTAAGTATAATTTATCATTCTTTTTCTCTCAGACAAGGTTTACAAGCAATGTTTCTAAATTATATTAAGGAAGTGCCTATTTTGCAAATGTTTTACCGTTTGACTGTATGGATTAGCTGTTTATAAATGAATTTCTTTCAGAAACTTGTGACAGTAAATGGATTAAAGCCTTGGAAACTGATACCAGCGGACGTTCTATATCTGGAAGTAAACAGGCTCTCCGTCAGGCTGTTCTACGAGGATCAAAACTGCGAATAATTTTCGAAAATTACTCAACCGACACACATAATACTTATGTTTATAGAGGTGAAATATGCACCCAGGCTTTGTTTCACATTAGTCAAAGAGGGGACGACTACTGGTGGTTTTTGAACGTATGTACAACAGGAAATGTTCACATGTCACGTTGGTATGTCGGAGTCCACCGACAACCTTCGGAAAGTAAAGAACGATACCGAATCAAATGGTTTGTCAGGTAAATACATGTAATAATATGGTTTTGTTCGATTGAAAACAAATATAAAAATTTCGAATTTATCTTGTTGTTTTTATCAGTAAATGTCACATGTCCTATAACCGTGTTTAGTCTAATGGAAATCGGTAATATTGATTCATCAAACGTGATATTTTTTTATGAAACTGTTCTAAGATGTCGATATACAATGTATTTTTCATATGTCATATTCTTATTTCGTTGGTTTGCTAACATTTATTGGGTATTTTTCAGATATTTACAAACCTCTCCCTGTCGACAAGGTCGGATTCTCTGCAACTCAGTTAAAGGTTATCAGTTTTGTGGTGATGTCAAGTCGTTGAGTAACGCCATAGATGACGGAGCTGAAACCCACGCAATAGATGCCTCTCGAGGCTATGCTGTTGAATTTACAAATATAGCCCATAACAAAGAAAAATCTTTGGTTTCAGGTACCCATCTTTGGCATGTAAGCCAGACTGGAGCGTCTGGTCACTTAGAATTCCAACGAAATTCATATTGGTGGTTTACCCTTTGGTCTACTGATGGATTTCGTGATGTGTCTCGATGGAATGTCGGTGAACACACTGACAGAGGACATACTAATGACAGATTGCCAATTATCTGTTTCGCAGACAAATGTTGGACTTTAGCATATGAGCATGATAATCATGGACGTCCACTAAAAGGTTCCTTACATGATTTGCGAAAGGCAATTTTAGAGGGAAAACGAGTTCGTCTTGTATACCCAGACTACAATTACGCTATTGAAGTAGACAAACTTATAATACGAAACGGACATGTGACAGCACAGGTATTGGGTCACGTTTCAAAATCAGGTTTGCAAAAATTTCAGTCAAATGCATATTGGTACTGGGAAAATGTTGCTACTACTGGCAACGTAGAAGTCATTCGTTATAATGTTGGCTCACATACTAACAGGGGAAATACAAACAGAAGACAAGGGATAAAATGGTTTGTCGACACGAGACCGTGGTATCATGTGTTTTCTAATTCAAGGTCAGGCAAAAAAACATATGGGTCAAAATCAGCATTGAGAACAAATTTCAGAGCTGGTAAAATGGTTAGATTTGCCATCAAATACTCAACACATGAATTTGACAACTACATATCGGTGATGAATGCAGACAATGTATTAATACGTTCAGATGGTACAAATGTGCGTGCACAACATATTAGATCGGTCAGTGTTGAGCCGAATGGTCTGTATAATATTATGTTTAAACGAAATCCATACTGGAAATTCATTATCGCTACAACAACAGGCGAAGTTGCTGAATCAAGGTGGACAGTTGGCCGTCATCAAAGTAGAGGATATACTACAATAAAGAGGGCAGTTGATTGGTTTGTCAGCTAAGAATCAACCTATTCTAAAATTATTATATGTATAATCAGATTTTCATTTAGAACTTTTGGCAATACTGACTGGGAAAAATTAACAGCCTTTAATTTCATTTTGTATTTGCACCTTATAATGTAATTAATAAAGTAATGTATATATATACCTAATAAAAAGCTGTTGGATGATTCATTGTAATTTTAGATCTGACTGATTAAATGATTACCGATAATAACAAGAACAAATTCAAGTAATTTCAAATACATGCAAGAATTTAAGTAATTTATGTAAACAAACTAGAATCTCCCAAGAGCTTGTATCGCACACTTGACAAAAGCTTATTTGTGGTATTTGCTTTTTTTCAATAACAGTAGCCATATTTGTCCAAAATCTAGACACGATTTTGAAGAGGGGCCACAGCCCACCTAAGGTATACTTCATCGTAGGTAATATAAATTTCTGAAATAGTTTTAGAGAAGGTTTTATTTTTTTTTTATCTTTCTTTTTTTCTGATTTTAACAGCAGCTATATTGGTCTAAGATGAAAGACGAATCCCTAAGAACTATTGTTCTCCATTCTAGCAGTACTTTCAGACGAGATTTTTAAACATTTGTGACTGATTATTCTATTTCTGGTAACGGTAGCCATATTGGTTCACGGTATGGATCCCTGAGTTGCCTAAGTATATATCCCTTTACTAAATAAAGAGCAAAACGCCAAAAAGATAACAAACATGGTATTATTGAAAATACATGGTTATGTTATCACATCAAATTAAATGTGTCATCCCTGTGATGATATTGATAAATATCAGAACTCGTTGCGACAGTTCTTTGGGCAAAAGTTTAATTATAAATATTATTAATTATCACAATACTTTATAACAAATGACGAAAAAGGTAATTGCCAATAATAATGTTTCTATTAATAGAAAGCTGTGGCGGATTGAAACTCTTTTATTTAAAGGTTGAAACATATGATTTAGTACTTTTATTGTCAAATCAAACATTTCAATCTAACTAAAATTTACATTTCTTAAGTATAATTCACATTAAGATTGCACTGCAAACTTTTCGGTTTTGTTATCAATTTAATGATGTACAGAAAATTAGCATGAGTAAAAGAGTAAACCTGTAATACATTGTTGAGGACATAGTCACATTGCAAGTACATCCAGTAAAATGCAAATCCGACGAGACAAAACCCAAATAAATGATATATAATCTCGTATAAGAGAAAGAACTGAAATCATTAAAATGAAAGCTGGACAAGGGTACAAGAGCGTTTATGGTATAAGTTATGGTCCGTAAAATTCGTTCAGCGATCGTGGAGTGTCCGTTGATCGTTCGCCCAGGGATCGGGGATCGTTCGTATGGCTAACTTTTATTTGTGTGACACTTAAAAAAAAGGACAAATATACCTAAGGAGCAATCAAAAAAACGTAATCCATTGGACAGACAAACCCGGGAAGACAAACGAACAACCACAAGCACAACAAATAAACACAAAAAACTAAAAACAATGAACAACACGAACTCCTATAAAAACCAGGAATGAACCCAGGTGCTCCGGAAGGGTAAGCAGTTCCTGCTCCGTATACGGCACCCGTCGTGAAGTTCAACAAAGTCAATCCGGTGGAAGTCACAAATCGGTGGAGGCACATGAAAGGTTACGACAGTGGGAACAGGTCCAACATCATCTTATATATTAGAACACTGTAATGGTCAATCAATTCATGATGACGACCGTAAAATTTCTTAAGTGATGACATCAACTTATCCATGATAAAACCCTGGTTAAGAAGCTTTTGTAACTGCAGTAATCCTCTTTGTCGAAAGTCAGGGTAACTCACTATACATACATGATACATGTGTGTTAGTAGAAGGGTCCATATGACATAACCTGCTATGGAGTGTAAACTCGATGTTGTGTGCTCGGATAATATTAGTAAATGCTTTGATAAGTGTACCAATTTTTCTAGTGTTTTGAGTATTGTTGAATTTTAAACTATCGGCAAACAGGATGTGGCTGAACGACAGATCCAAAAATGCATTACAAGCCACAACTCAACATTATCAAGCAGCAGACAAAATATAAATCATTCCCTTTTGTAGAAGCCAAGAAAACTTTCACGAAAATTTTTCTGTTGTTTTGAGTATTGTTGAATTTTAAACTATCGGCAAACAGAATGTGGCTGCACGACAGATCCAAAAATGGATTACACGCCACAAATTAACATTATCAATCAGCAGACAAAATATAAATCATTTCCTTTTGTAGAAGCCAAGAAAACTTTCACGAAAATTTTTCTATTGTTTTGAGTATTGTTGAATTCTAAACTATCGGCAAACAGGGTGTGGCTGCACGACAGATCCAAAAATGGATTACACGCCACAAATTAACATTATCAAGCTGCAGACAAAATATAAAATCATTCCCATTGGTAGAAGTCAAGAAAACTTTCACGAAAATTTTTCTAGTGTTTTGAGTATTGTTGAATTTTAAAATATCGGCAAACAGGATTTGGCTGAACGACAGATTCATGACGGACGGTAAAAATAAGTAACAAGACAATACGTATTGAAATTTTGTTCTTCTTATGATTGAAATGTGTAAGTTTGTTCATTTGAGGTCAAGAAGTGTGGCATAAATGTTATATACTGTCAGTGACCGTATACCACTTGTAAATATACTGTCAATGCTTTTAGACTGATCCAATAGAACTATTGCGGTATAAATACTTTTCATTCTTCCATCATACCAATTTTACTTGCTTCTTCCATCGTGCCAATATTACTTGTTTCTATGTTATATGCGATATACATGTACATGCATGAAATTTGAAATCTCATTAATTACAATGGGGATTGCCGGGCGACGTAATTATTGTCTATTTCAGTAAGCGAGTTTTTTTCTTCTTTTCTTTTTTACAATTTTATATTAGTTACCAGTTCCAAAAATTGTTAATGTTTTATACAAATGTATTACCCACTTAAATGTTGAGTGTCAAACATCAGGTAATGAAACACGCCAGCCACGCTGCATATCCCCGCGCCACTGTTGTGTTAATCACAAAATTGAATGCTCTAAAGGAAATTATACTCAGATGTTACACTAACATTAGTAATGAATTTGACAGGTGAGATAGTAATGTTAATGTTAAATGAAGTGTGACTGATTAGGCTATCATACATCGATATTGTAAATACATGTAGTGAACTGTTTTTATGATGACATGTTCTACTACTTAAGTGTAAATTTACCAAAAGATGGAAATTGAATGGTTAGCCTAAGTCTTGTCTTGTGACATTAATAGTTATTAATATGCATGGTTGCTAGATACATTTCCACAAAATGAAGATCTTAGAGTCTTTCGTGAAATTTACCAAAATTGGAGTAATTTTTTTTACATACAAATATTCCATTTAATTTTGGAAATTTAATCATTCCTTAAATAGCTGTTGCTTTTTCGTAGACAAATATGTATGGTTGCTAGGTACTGTTCCAAAAAATGAAGGTCTTAGAGTCTTTCAGGAAATTTACCAAATTTGGAATTCCATTTTTGGAAATTGAATGGTAACTTTAATTCTAACGATATTAATGCTTATTAATATGCATAATTGCTAGATACATTTCCAAAAAATGAAGGTCTTAAAGTCTTTCAGGAAATTTAACAAATTTGGAATTCCATTTTTGGAAATTGATGGTAACTTTAACTCTAAAGATATTAATTGGTATTAATATGCATGGTTGCTAGATACATTCCCAAAAATGAAGGTCTTAAAGTCTTTCAGGAAATTTATCAAAGTTGGAATTTTTTTTAAATCAAATTCTAATATGACAGCTTTCAAAGGGTTTGGGACCACAAGCGTGGTAAAACATTAATTGCCATATGAGCTGCACGCGACTTAGTTGGTTGTTCTAGTGCAGTTACTCCCACCGGAAATCGTTTATCCGCTTAATTTGATTGGTTGTTATTTCTGCAATTGATTAAATTTCTATATTTAGCATAGGAGTTTCTGAGTTATAAATACATTTTCATTCATTCTGATGTAGCGCGTATAAAAGTTAAATAAATATAACAGAACATAATAAACGGACTTGAACAATGTTTTATCAAAAAGGTTTTTAACCATTAATTAAAATTATGATACCCCTCCCCCCCCAAAAAAAAATCATGTTGAGCACTGCCACCCCCCCCCCCCAACCCCCACCCCAGTGTCGTCTGCATACGGAACTACACAGTTATAAAAGATGGCTCTGGCGTTTGCCGTTGGAACGTTCCAACGAGGAATTGGGCAAAATGGAATTACTCCCTGAAGACACCACACATACTGATTCAGAAGTATTTTGGAAAAATAATGTATCTACACACACATCATGTGCAAGATTACCGTTGTGTAAAAATCCATTCTTACAATATGACAATGTGAATTTAAACCCCAGGGTTTTAAACCAAATCTCCTCTTCATTTCTTGAAAATCCATACATCTAAACAGAAAAACAGAACCAAAACAGCGCATCGAACAGGTTTGTTGTACTTGTGACGTTGTGTGTCAAATTACCGGAATAGCCAAATATGTCGGAAATCAGAGTTCACCTTAGTTCACGGCAATATAAAAAAAACACCGTAAATGTCCTATTAGAATCGAAATAATTCATTTAACAGATATTATTCTGGTAGTGTCTGATAGTATGGTCAATTGGTAATTTTCAAAATTTCATAAGTCTGAGACTCTTCCAGAAATTTTTTTTCTGCCGCAAATTTCAAAATTCCGAAACCTTCGGCACAGACACCTTTTAAAGTGCTAGAAATATACCAATTTTTATGTTTCTACCGCTTAGGGTGTAAGAGGAGTTCTGTGACAATCAATTTTGGGATTTTTTAAATCTCTTGTTGCTATGCCCCCAAGTGTTTCAGAAAAATTCTCATGCACTTTTAAAATTGCCATTATGTAATACTAGTCATGGTTTCAGTTTCAACATTATAGTGCAAATAGTTTAGAAGATTTCACTATTTCCTGGATATCGCGAAATCCGTGTTTTGCTCATAATTATGCCCTAAGGGCAAATTCAAATATTCCGAAACCTTCGGCACAATCTACATCAACAATACTAAAAATGATCAAATTTTTAGTCTTTTATCTCTTATGGTTCCTCAGATAATCCTGTGTATTACGGTACGTACGTACGGCGAACAGCAAAACATTATCCCCGCCGCTTCACTAGAGCGGGGATAATTACATGATTACATCATACCTAAATTTTTGATATAATTATATTTCTGCGATGTGTTTGTCATTGGAATACATTGCTTAAGTTCACACCTGAAAAAAGTGACATGTTACGCGACCTTAACCAGACAATTGCATCTATATCCACGGTCAAATGGAATTTATTTAGGCCAAAGTCATTTTTTTTTCTTTTGTACTCTTCGGTTCCGATTCAAAATACATGTACTAGTTGCTCTTTAACATTTCCTAATATCTCGTTTCATTTTAAAATTAACTTATTTGAATTTTTAAACCCTTGTTTCATGCTATCTTCTTTAAACATAACACGTTACTAGGAAGTGGAGTCAATGATTTTATAGGTCGTAGTACATGTACATGTATATACACGTTGTACATATAAGTGATAAAATTCGTAAATTAGGTCCATTTGGACTGATTTATCACCTGATAGTCTTAATCTATAGTACAAATGTAAATGAATTTAAGCTTATTTCGACTTAGAGCTCTCATAAAAAACTTAGTTTTCACTTTCGTTTGTTATCTTTTAATTTGCCCTTTTCTGTAGAATTTACATTTCGTTTATCCGCAATTTATGTTTTACTAAAACAAATAATCTAAAGAAAGAAAATTCACTACCAACACCACAACACAGTAATGATGATGTCAAATTTTATCGTTGTTATAAACACTAATATAGATAATAATGTATATAAACAAAAGTATTATTTTTCAAATTTTACCTAATGTCCGTTACAGCCAGTCAGGTAAGAATGTTTTTATTTAGAACTTTACAACTGCAAATTATTATATATACAATGACTATGTCATATACTTTTGGTGATATGTATCCTTTTTTATAGAAAATTTACTAATTTTTTCATAAAAAATTGTTGTTATTAAATTACATCCTTGAAGATCCTAGATTTTTTTAAATATTACTCACTATTTTTAAATATTTGCACTCGTAACAAAGGCTTTAGGCAAAACAATTTAATGGACGAAATTATTCAAAACTGCCGAGACACATTCCATTTTCAGTCAAGCCCATGATATGAAGAAAAAAAATAACACAAATAACACACTAAACGTATTAATTGCAAACCTGTGTCATGGTGCAAAATTTGACAATTATATCTTTAAAAACAAAGTGTCATTTTTTAGAAACATTTTTGAACAATTAGCATACACGGTGTTAAAAAACTTATAATATCAACTAAGAACAAATTAATGAGATTAGTATTAATTCTTTGTTAACACGTTTTTCTATTTTGCCTATTGTTATATGTCATGAATGGAGTGATAATTGTCAAACATGTCACCGCGATTTTGAACTTGTTAATTCCCACGAATGTTCACTATAAAACAATTCTAAAACTGAGGGACAATTAGTTCGGATGACCGATTGAACAAGTACGTATCACGTACATTTTTTTCTAATAACAGTGACTTTACGGATTTTTCCGAATTTGCTATATACCAGGATTGCCGAGTGAATTTAGAACAATCATATTTGTGTTATATTGTTTTAGTTTTATGCAGTTTTGTTAATAGAACATTTATCTAAATACGGAGTTTTATTTCCCCGAGTACCTACTCAATTCCCCATTATATCACCTGTACTCAACAAGAAAATGCTCAAGAATGGAATACGTGATCTCGTGTGGTTCCTGTCCCTTTATTTATGACAAGTCAGGTAAAGATCATACATGTACCAAGCCATTAGGAAATAAATACATCTAAAGGATATCAACCTTACCACTACTGCATATGGTAATTACGTGTATTTACCTAATCTTGCATAAAAGCACATTCTTCAAATAACAAAATATTTCTTTATGAATAATACAAAACGACTACTTATTTACATGACTGAGGAATAATTGAAAAACTTTTTCAACAGGAAAGACACATATTCATCTGGAATGAGAAATACCTCAATCGAGACATGTTCTTACTGGATATTTCAAGTGTTAAAATTATGATCTGCATACAATTTATCATTATTTCATAAATCTATTTATAGATTGAATTCTTGTCTTTTTGTGAGCGCAAATGATAATTATGTTGATAACCCGATTGTGTAAAATAAACAAATGAGAAAATACCATTAAATAAAATGATATTTTTATATTGCAATACAGTGTGCTATTACTCGCTGCTCTTATTATTGAGGCCTTTGCACAGAGATTAAGTTCAAGAGAACCAAATTCTTTGTTAAATGGCCGTTATTAAGGAACTACCCGTTACTTTTGCACCTTCTCTTGTACATGGAGAATTACCAATTTAAACGGAAGAGATTTTCATATCTTTCACATAAATATTTTCATACAAGTTTTGAACAGCGGTGAATCAAGCTATACATTTTCAATCCTAATTATATTAAAATACATATTAGTTTTTGGTTTCTGTGTTTTGAAGCAAAATGGCTACAGTTAGCGAATATTTGGAAGATACTTTGGTTAAATGTGGTGGCCTTGGTAGATTTCAATGGCTTCTACTTGCAAGTATTATTGGCGGGAAAATTACAATCACGTGGACAACATTAATGATGTCATTTGGTGGTGCCATCCCTGATTGGTCCTGTCAATGGGGGAATAAGTCAAATGTATTTGAGAACATTACCGGGAAGACAAAAACGTGTACACCTCCTTCAAATTACAGTGATCTGAGTTGCAGTAGGAAAGTTTACGACGATTCTATGAATACAGTTGTAAACCAGGTAATTAGTATCTGTTTTTGAAAACAGGATTTTTTTCCTCAACATGTACATTGTAGATGTAAAACGTAACGGAAGTAGCGATATTTTATGCGTCAATTTTGATACACGAGATGTGAATATTTCGTTGAAATATCTACTCGCCAAAATGTGCTCAATGACGAAAATGTTGAAACACAAACAAAAAGTGTTTAAGACTTTTTGTAATGAAACAATAGAAACTCTTTTCCATCTTTTTGTTTAATATTGTAAGAACTTTTTGGCTATAGTTAGATACAATGTACCTTCATAAAAAGTTTAAGATAGCTTCTTTGCTAAAAAGTTAAAATTATTATATACTATCTATATTTGGATTGACATATGATTGTATTAAAATGACAATGTGATTCACTGTACTTTTAAAAAAAATACATATTTTACAGTGGGATCTCGTATGTGATAGAGATTGGATAACACAGACTTTCACAACCATACAGATGGGTGGACTGTTAGTGGGTGGATTGGCAGGAGGACAAGTGGCCGATATTATAGGACGAAAACCATCCTATTTCATATCCATGTTCTTTTTATTCATTTTTAATCTCGTAGCTGCGTTTTCGAAAAACTGGGAAATGTTTGCAGCTTTCAGATTTTTTATTGGAGTAGCGAGTGGCTTTTACTTATCTGTATTTTTTGTATTTATGGCTGAGTTTATGCCCCCTAAGTATAGATCAATGATAATGGCGATTCCAGCATGGCCGGTGTGGGCAGCTGCGTTCGGAGGGGCATCTTATTTGTTACACGATTGGAAGCATCTTCATATAGCTACAGCTGTTGTAACAGTTCCTTTTATGTTTACTTGGTGGTAAGTTATTGATCAATTTGTACGATTAACTTGTATAGACAACTGACATTTTTTTTAATTGTTTTATATAAATTTAGAAGATATTAGATATTAGAAGCAAAGTGTTTGGAAGAAAATCCAGAACTGAAATTGCTTTGATCATATTGTCATTCTGGGGAAAACCATGCAAGTAATTTAACGGTAAAAAGTCCTGATGTTGTAAAACAAAATTATAAAGCCTCCCTAATCCACTGATAAAATAGTCAATCAGAATTATGAATGTCGATATAAACTTGATATGAAAATTATCTGTGTAGATGAGAATATACAATGTACACTGATCCTGTGTAATCAGTTGAGCACACACAAAAATGTTCTTGCTTCCATGCGACTGCATGAAAGGTAACAAAACAAAACATAAAATCTATGAAATGCCACCCTTTTTCGTGCATTATGACACGCGCTATAAATCTTTTTACCTATAATGAAAACATAAAATTTGTATTCTCTATGAATCATAACAGAAATAAATGATATATTTGCCGACAATAATTTCAGCAATTGCGTTTTCAACTTCGTTTAGGTTTATTCCAGAAAGTTTTAGATGGTTAGTAGCAAATGACAAAATCGGCAAAGCAGAAGATGTAATAAGGAAAATAGCACGAATAAACGGAGCACCAGTTCCAGACACATCAAAGCTAGGACTTTTGGTGGAAAATTCAGTTTCCCATGACAACAAAAAATACACCTACCTTGATATCATCAGAAATGTAGAATTTCTAAAGAAGACTGTATTACTTGCAGTATCATGGTGAGGTTTTTTTCTTGCAAGTTAAGTACATTTTGTGAAGATGACATGGAGATAGCAATGTATCCAGAACACAAAAAATACTGCAAAGTAGGTTTACTGTTATTACCTGATAAAAAAATAATTGAAAATATTCTGTTCGGTGACAGCCTTGTGATTATTGTAAACACATATACACGTTCTATAAGAAATTCATATCGTGTACTTTCCGGGTTTTAGCTGTATATATTGTCTTTTATAAGAACAAAATAAAAAGGGCAATAAAGAACTTTATATAGGGTGCATTTTTTTCTAACACAAACGATGCAAACGGCTAAGCGCGTACATGTTTTGATCATTTGTTTCTAACATACGTTTGCAAAGTTTACATAAACTTTGACAAACTATGCACTCGCTAAAGATGCGTCTACAGTTTGTCGTTCATCGCTTGTTAGTACAAACGCTACATTTGTTCCTGTATTTACATGTATGATTGTTAAATTTTACAAATTTTACCACAATCATACATTTCACAACATAAATATTGTCATAGATATCGTCAAATGTCACCCCTTACCTTTCGGAAGTTAACTTTAAAGATAAAGGCTATGACATATATCTGTATGGCAATTAAAAAAAATCAAGTATAAAAATTTAAAATTTTAGTCTGTTTATCAACACCATGTGTATGCATAATTGAAAGTTCAAAACAGGTTCAAAACACACTGATTAAACGATGTATTTGTTTCTACTTTTTTAGCGTTTAACAAACGATAACAAACGCCACACAACGTTTACAAAATTTTGGTAAGAAAGAAATCCACCCATACTTAAGACAATATGAACTATTGTGTACAAAGTCATGACAATCGTGAACCAAGATGAACTGTATACACCCGTACATTTTACATGTTTTAACATGCATCAACTCATCTTAATTGATAATTCTTCAAGTTTTTAACAGTTGTTTTAATTTTAGGATCTCCTTTGGGTACGGTTACTATGCTATTGCATTCGGAGTTCAACAACTATCAGGAAGTCTGTACCTGAACATGTTTTTATTAAGCATTGTAGAAATTCCATCACAAGTAATAACATTTTTCCTCAATAACTGGTGAGTCTAACAAAAGGTAGTCCATGTTACGACATAGATTAAATCATTCTGTGACTGTACAGATCCTTTATTTACAAAGATGTTACGTGTAGAATTGCCATATTGTGCATAGTTTAAATATGTGAAAATGCCAAAAAACATTTAATGGTGGCCTGGACGTGTTTTTGTAGTTACTGATGTTTTTGATGCAAGGCTGGTGTTTGTCATATTCCCAGAAAAACGATGACATGTTATACAACAAATCCTAATCTGCTTCTTTGTCATGAATATTCATTGCTTTCATATTTCTTCCTTCTTATAACCGTTCGGTATTAGGAATAAAATAAGATATAGAACAACGTGTAGATAATATAGATATTTCTTTCCAATTCATGTAATGAGTTATACTCATCTGACAGAAAATATACACGTATCTATTTAGAAGTCCTAAACCGATGTTGTCTTAGCAATTTAACGTTTAACTTTTTTGTTTTGTTATTGTCTTGCATTTGGTTTGACTTGTGTATTTTTATACGTTTTAGTAGTGCTATGTCCCTTTTAACAGCTCACCATTTCCATTTATTTTTCTCGTATTTTACTCTCTTAACATTACAATGTAGTATACGAAAACGAAATTAATTATTGATATGTACCTCTAAATAAGTTCTGACAGAACACATTTATTCAACAGGGTACTGCGCGTTTACTATCCTCTGAAACAAAGTTAAAACCATGCAGGTGTAGACTATCAGATTTTTTTTATAATGAAAACGTCACCATTGGATAAACAAATTTATTTGTTACTTCAACCGGATTGGCTTTCTTGAACTTCACGACGGGTGTTCTGTATACGGAGCAGGAACTGCTTGCCCTTCTTACGTTGACTCCAGGTTTTTATAGGAGTTCGTGTTGTTCGTTGTTTTTAGTTTTCTGTGTGTGTTTTTTTTTTTTTTTTTTTTTGTTGTGCTTGTGATTGTTCATTTGTCTTCCCGGGTTTGTCTGTCCAATGGATTACGTTTTATTTCGATTAGCTCCTTAGCTATAGTTGTCCTCTTTATGTAACGTCCAAATATTTGTTACTTAACCAGCTTTTCAATTTGAAACTGAAACTCTGCTTGCTGGTTTCATGGCACTAAAATAATTGCTAATAAAAATAAATTTAGTTATATTTTTCCTATATTGATACGTTTGTTTCAAATCAAAACAATAATGTATTTGTGTATGGACAAAGCGAAGGAGCTTGTTTAAACATGGGGTGAAAGTGGTGAGGTTATTAAATTTAGAAATATATTTTGACATTCTGTAGCATGGGAAGAAAGTGGACTACGTTTATGTTTCTTGTGTTGGCCACTATTTCCGGTACAGTTGTAGGAGCAGTACAAATGACAGGTAACAATATTGCACAGAATATAGTATGATGTTATTAATCTTTGTTATATATTATGATACCTACGTTATTAAGTATAAAACGGTTGTATGCGTTAAATGTAACCAAGATGGGATCAATACCAAGACATATACAACATTATGTTATATAATTGTGTGTACGGGGTGTGTCTGTCAACAAATGTCGCCTAGACGATGTTCGATACCGAAAGTACTGAAAACCAAACCACCAACTCAAATGCTTAAAAATATTACTGAATGGCAAAATAATCACAAAATGAAGCAAACCGAATCAAATACGCAGTCAGCTACATTTATCCACTTGGGATAGATTCTTTAATATTAAGAACTTTTAAGATTATTGTAACTTTAAGGTATGCACTTTAAACGAAATAACAACAACAGAAACCGCGAGCACGTGCTCATGTTGTCCATTCAGTGGCGATTATAGTGACTAAATAATTAAATGCTTTCTTCATGACGCATACTAGTATTCTAATATCGCTTGCTTATTTTTGAAGTTGTCTTGTTCTGTTCTGTTTGGTTTGCCGTGTGGTTTTGCTCTTTCATATGTATCAATGTATTGTTTGTTTTCTTTATAACTGTTCTCAAAAATTCGCATTGTCATTTGTCTTTTGATACATGGTCTTTTCCTATGACCAAAAGGTGAAGCCATTATGACCTATCAGTGCTACTCAAGTCAGAAGATGTTGAGAGCCGACATGCTTTAAACGATTGCTAATTAATTAATCAGTTCATCAAATACAAGTTGTTAATACATCTCTAGGACGAATTTAATCTAATTTATGCATCATATGAAGACTATTCCTATGTATTTTCTTTGATTCATGATTACTTTGTTCATGATAATGGTCCTTTTTTCAGATTTATCCATTAAGGGTGGGCTGGTAAATGGATTTGCAATGGCCACAAAACTGTTTTTAGCTGCTGGTTGGTGCGCATTAATGCTGCTTACCACAGAATCGTTCCCCACGGTTGTGAGGTAAAACAAGGTTCCGACGTTTTACACTTTATATTAAAAACATTATATGAAAATTCATAATGAAGTCCATAATTCATCAATGTAATTATTATCCGGGAAAATATACGAATTACAAAAATGCAATTATCTGATGATGAATGAAGCAGGTGGATCGATTATTTTAAAATTAAATTTGATTTTTTTTTAAATTAAATCATCACTTGTAACAGAAGAGATATGTTCAGCTTTGAACTTTTTCACATAAAATTAAACATACCAAACTGAACAATTTCTTGCTAGAATGTTCGCGGTTTAATTTCGGTTATTTTTCCCATTCTCGAAAAATAAAATTATTTATTAAAGAGCTTTATATTTTCCTTGTAATTTCAAGGGTAATGTATCGATTTGTACAAGTTATGATTGTTACATTGTATGTACAACTATCTCGGGTCATGCTTGTATTACTATAATTTAAGAGTTATGGTTCGTATATACAGTTATTATTCGTAAACTTCCGTGCTTTGCTCCCAGTTTGGATAAACTAAAGACTATAATGTTTTTTTTGTAATTTAATTTTAAATAATCAAGAAAATACACAAATAAAAGATATTTTGACGTTGAATTAAAACTGAGCTAAAATTCTAGGACTTCATTAATTATGTAATGTTCGGTCTGTATCATGTTGAGCAATTTTTTTTATACATAACATTTCGTCGTATGTGTGTTTGTGTGTTTTTTCTTCTTTTGTTGTTTCCTTCTTTATTTTAAAGTGTTCAGTAGCTAACAATATATGGTTATTGAATGAATTTTGGTGACTGTTGTCAATAGCAGACTTCAAATTGCACGACCAATAAGGGACAATGTTCATGCCAAAACCTTATGTTATATGGTATTAAATAGTTTGTACTATTTTTCCAATGATATCAAGAGCATTAAGCATCATATAAAAATATCATATTGAACAGTCAAGTAGGAGTGCGAACGATAAAACTCTCAACTGCACTAGTTCAATAAAATTTGTTCTGATTTACATTGGACATTTAAGTGTTATTCGAATCGATGCGTCAGCAGATTTTTGGATCTTTAGCATTTTCAAACATAGTGACGTGTTCCGATTCAAAATAACAATCCAAAGATACTAATATTAGATATTGTAAATTTATACTATGCTGTATACGACGCATTTCAAGGAGTTACCTCTCATCAGCAGCATTAAAACCCAAACATTTGGAAGACCAAACACCAAACTTATATTAAACAAGAAGTACTCAACCAAAAATACCGAAATAGGAAGCCAAATGTCGGCTAAGGAGATCTACCATGTGCAATACAAGGAATGAACCCTTAGTATTTCTATTATTTTTGAATTTTGCTAAATACTGGTAATTTCTGTAACAAATCAATGAATTTTTTTTTTCATTTTTGCCATTTTGGTTTTTTTAAACAGATGAAGCAATGTAATAAGTAAACAAATTTAATTCGGAATGTTTTTGGTATTGTTCCATGTTAACGTGCTAATACGGAACAATATTGCATTATCTATTTCCATTGCATCAAATGAGAAATATCAAATACTATATAATAAAGGTATTTATCGTATATAGGAACAGTATTCGCCGCTCGGATTATACTATCAAAAAATAATAATAAATATGAATAACTCTTCCTTCAGAAACATGGGATATGGAATACAGAATTCCATAACTAGAGTGGGTAGCATGATCGCTCCTCAAATAGTCTATCTCGTAAGTTTGTGTATTTATTATACGATATTAACAGAATAAGAATACCCTGATAGGACAAATCCGGGAAGACGAATGTACAAATAGAAAAAAAAACAATCAACGGACAATACAAACCCAGGTGCTCTTGAAGGGTAAGAAGTTCCTGTTCTGTATATGATACCCGTCCAGGAATCTGACAGCATGTGCTAATCACTAGAGGAACAAAATTTAATTACAACAGCTGCAGTAATGAAGACAGAAATAAAATGGCAAGATATCGTAGAGCAGATCCAAACTATAGAGGCATAACGCAAAACCACAATGGTCAGAGATATACACGAGGGAATACCGCAGGACAGTTTTCAAACATTTTAAAATTTTATATTAGTACATTAATTATGCATTTTATGCCAGTACCTAATTGAGCAAGTAAACCCGTTATATCTTCTGCGATTTATTCCACAAAAAGATAAATAAAAATCAAATTTCTTACATGTATTTTGATGCAATGAACGATGTGAAAGACGAGTTAAAGTGTCAATATTTCTGACACAACATACTTTTATACGTGCAAATATGAAAGGAACAGCACTTTTGGACGGAATTCAATTTCGCATCCACTTCAACCATGTCAGGTTTAAGATGGCCCTTAGCTCCTGCTTTGCTAAATGTTGATTACATTGCATCTGTGCATTGGAAGACACAGATTCAAAATCAATCACACAAATTACAACAATCCACATGTTACAGGCAAAGTAATCCAACAAAAGATAACCTGATAATCTCACAATGTTTGTCTTCAAACATAAATTTATACAAAAAAATATATATGTTGCGAAACAGCTAATACGACAATATAATATAAATAATATAATATAGAATTGGTGAATTGTTCAAAGAGCAAAGATCGACTGAACCAATATGCTCTTAGCAAAGTCATTTCGTCAGCATCTCTATCCTAGTTGTGTTCTGCTGCTTCTGATATTTTCGTTGAAGTTGATCGTAATATACTTGTAATAATAAGATATATACTTTTATTTACAGAGTCAACATATAGATGGTTTAATGTATTTCTTGGTAGGAGGAACCATGTTGCTGTCAGCAATCTGTCTTCTTGGAGTTCCAGAAACTGGGAAACAAGTGCTTAGTGACACTATTGTAGATAATAAAATGACGAAGAGTGAAAACCAAAAACACATAAATGAAAAAGAAATGAACAATGTAATTTAAAAGACTCAAATTCAGTCACAATAGCCTTTTTGTGGGTGGACGTCTGATAACTTTTATATCAAATCAACTATTTTTTATGTGTATACGGTATATAAATAAACATTTCACCGACAAAAGAGTTCTATGTTAGTCTGATTACCCTTATTATTTTATCAATTATAAAAATAATTGGAAAGAGGAAAAAATAAAAAACGTTTTGATTGGTTGACAAAGTAGAGTTAAAGTACATATATTGTTATAAATGAAATTCTAGTTTCATTTTGTAGACTTGTAATTTCTAATCATTTAGGATTATTTTGGTCTAAGCTGGGGAAAACCGTAAGATTCGTGAATCCCTAAGATCATTATAGATGGTGTTTCAGCTAATGCATTGATGTCACAAAAACAAATACTCAATATGGCCACTTCAGGTAACATAAGGTTTAAAATAATTGAGATGAATGAGTGTAAACGGGAAGCTTCGTGTTGTCCGTTTTTTTCTTTCAGGTGGATAAAAAGACATTCACAAGTAGAAATGAATCACAAGGTCCTGAGATTCTTCCTACCATATATAATTTTTAAATGTATAGCTTACACTGATATTGTTTGTCGTATTCATATCTGTTTACATTCAAACAGATAAATGATTACCCAAATTACACTGCTAGTGTTAAATGATAGAGCGTCACAGTGCTCCTGTTTTCTGGTTTCCTGTTTTTTCGACATGTAAAAAAGATAATGCTTGAAATTTTTTATTTATTTTAACATGGACACACTTTATTGAAATCGAATCCCAATACGCTGTCAAACACAGGACATGTTTAACATGTATTAGAACATTAAATTATGTTTCCTCAAACACACAAGCTTACTTCCAATATCTTGAAAAATATGTTCCATAGCGTTTGAAAAAAACGATTGCCCTTCTCTTAAAACATGTAAGCGGGCTTTGTATAGTAATTCCTGGATCCGAATACACTATAGTTAATTCTTTTTTAAGTTCACATATTTTTTTACTGAGAATCAGAAAAAATGGTATTTCTTTATCGGTTTTACGCGGTGGTACTTTGTCAAAGAACTAAGTGCAGTTATCGTGTACCTCGTTTCGGACAACTTATAAACCAAAATAACGATTGTAAATTAATGATGTTTACTGTCAAAAAATTTCCTACAAATTTTACACAGCCATGACAGTCAGACGACAATCAAAGTTAGCGGGAAACTAACTCAACCAAAAACAGTGCACAAGCTCAAATAAACTATAAATTGTGTACGACAGATCGGATATCCAGAAGCTCAAAAGGAGGAATATAACAGTATATTTTGTTTAAAAAATTAAGAATTAATTTCTGTGCTGTTATACATAAGACCACACGCCATATATATAAATCTTTAAATTTGTCGATGTACAAAATGTATTCAGTGCTTTAACAAATTTGCTGTCGTGAAAACCAAATACATTTTTAACTATTTAAAAATTATCTCAATATATTCTGTTCGTCAGTTTGTCGTTTTGAAAGTAGACGACAGAAATACATTATCCAAATATTTGTTATTAGTTGGTAGATGTAAGTATGAGACTTTATTCTTTCTAAAGAGAATACGGGGCATACGGTTTTCTTGGTAACTCATAGTCGCAAAACTCTCATAAGTTTCGAATATGGGCAAAATAAACTACTTCACAGAATTGTATATGGGGTGTGCTGTGACATCCCATGGTCCTAAACAATTTAGATTGTAGACCTATATATTTTTCATACGCTTATATAATTAATCCTCTCAAGCATAATTTTCCTTTTATGGATATAGGTCTACCGAATTTAACAATCACAGTCAAAATTCAAGTTTTAAAAATCAAATCATTTTTCTATGATTACAACATCCTCCCAAGTCAGGGTTTTGTATCCACGTTCGTTCATACATCCTTAAAATATGAATGTGTGATGTCAGGGGTTTGTAGGAACGAACGTGGATACAAAGCCCTGACTTCGGAAGATGTGATTACCATAGACTTGGACATGCTATAGAGTTATATTTGTGGTACTATGCGATTGCTTATTTATTTCTTCCGTAAATTGAGGTTTTCAACGGAAGATCAGTGCACGTGTATCGATCTCCCATTGTTGTAACGTCCAATCATAATTCTTTGTCATTACTTTCGACCAATCAGGCGTAACATTATTTAACTTCGTCGACTGTGCTCAATGAATTTATCTACGTACAGGAAACCTAAAAATTGAGTACTTACGGAAGAAATAGGTCTTATACAAAAGTGAAGAACTGGAAAATCCTCAACTCGTTTTTTTTTTTTTTTTTTTTTAAATTCAGCGTCTTTCCGCTCGCTCGTTCCGCTGCCCTCCACTCGGGAAATACGTGAATTCTAAAAACTCGCTGAAGATTTTGCAGTCTTTACTTTAAAACCTGTAAGAACCTATTAATCTAAACCAAAGTCTACTGTACTGTGAATTCATTTATTTTCATGAATATTAGTTTTTTTGATTTAGTGAAATTGCTGTTTCAAGAATACAGAATGATGTGCTTTTGAAACTTTATAGTACTAAGTCAGTTGAAATAAGTATTTCATTTAAAAATTTTAAAATGAATTCTGAAAACCTTAAAATTGCAGTTAAAATATAAAGACAAATTAATACAAAAATGGATTTGTAATTAACGTATTCATCATTGATTTTGAGAAGTGACTTTCAGCTGCATTGTGGAGTTTTATTGGTGCAGAGAGCTACCGACATCCTACAGAAAGTTGGAAATCCTTGTCTTTTAAGAAACCCTTTGAATAGATTTAAAAATAATTCCTCAACCAGAATAATGACTTCTATTGAAGGAATCCCAGGTGAAACCCGGAGTGAAGATAAAAAGTTCATTATATGAGTCATTCAGTATTATATAGTTTTCGATTTCTGTTTTTATTAGGTTGCAATACTTTTACACTCGAGATGATTAAACTTTTTCTCTGTATTTCTTTCACTCATCTCTGCTTATTTTTAAAATTTCAAATAATTGTTAGTTTTATCGTAAATGTTGGCATATAATGTACATGTTTTAAGACTGCTAAAAAACAGTAATTTATATTTAATCATTAATAAGCTCATGTTTTCTATACGCAAGGTCATGAATAGAGGCGGTTTTAGACATTTTGTTTTTTGCATCATCTTTTTAAATATCACCAGAAAAGGACGCCTAATTAAAACCATTTAACTTTCCAATCAAAGGGGAGACATGTACATGTATGTGGCGACAACAAACACTGACAGTCTGAATTAACACCATTCACATGAACTTGTTGACATCAACATTTTGTTTATGGTTCTTGGTGTCCTAAAGATCCAAAACTGGTCTATTTTTGTTAAAATCTCTTTAAAGGCGATATTCAGACACGTGTGGTATTTTTCAGTGGCTCCTTTGACAGTTGTTATCAGCAAATCTGAACATTATATATTTCAGGCTATTCCCTGATAGGTTTTAAAAGGCATCAGGTGAAGTGGAAAAAAAATCATGAGATAAAGCCCCTTGTCATTTGCTTCTTCTGTAAGGCGTATTTTCAGAACGTTTTGATGTCGTCTTCGTGGTCTTTGTGTATTTTGCTCTGAGGTGTTGATATATTGTTTATTGAATGGTATTTTCTTGGTTATCATGCTTCCTATCTTTTTTATTTATAATGAAAATAGTACCCAACTTACATGACCTAAGTCTGACTATTTTTAATGTCTTAACAACGCCCTTAGACCCTTAGAAGAAATTCTGAGGTACAGTATATTTATTATTCATTATGTTGGCAACAATACTATACAATAAAAGCATCGTGAACGAATTAAGATACACCGGAGATCACGAACAAGAAATTTGATTTTCAGTTATGCGAGGATGACCAAATGTCTTTAGTCGGTGTTTACAAAAAGACCACATACAGTGCTACATTTTTAAAATCGGACACTGTTTTGCTTTACACTGTGCTTATATGTCAAAACTGACTGTAATTTTATGTTAATATTAGGTACGCGTATGTTTATCCCTTTGAACTTAATAAGTAACAGTAAACAGTCTATGATACCAATTTAATAGGATGCACAAGACATGGATATCATGGAATCAAGTTAGGACTCATCAGTTGCAAACATCGCCAAAAATTTTAAAAGATCAAAAGGATAAAGTCAAAACCCATCTTATAACAGACATGAAGACGAGATAGATGCTCTTTAGATTCTACAAGATATACATGTAACGATTTCATAACACCAACGGTTATGTTAAACATAACTCTTACATGTACTTTATAATTGGACTCTGGCCAAAAATTATCTCCAAATGTTACTCCTTTATAACTTAAAAAGATATTTGACATTTTATCTTTTTTTTAATTTAAGAAATCTCACAGAAAATGAAACAATTTAGCCATAGTATTCAATAACGGGTACAATTTAAAAAGAGGGCGGTCGAATTTGTTTTGAAAAGTGTTATATACTAGTCAACAAAACTAACGATACACAAGTTGCGAACCAAATATCTTGGTAATTTCTTAAAGATACTTAAGTATGAGGGTAACAGTGGTTTGCTACTTCATTTCTAATGCGTCTCATTTTGAAATTTGGATAAAACTTCAAATGGTGGAAAATAGAAATTTCCAAAAGAGGGTTAAATTAAATTTGCAGAAAATCGAGGAGAAAATCGACACACATTTTGTAAAATGAAAATCCAGTGGCTGAAATCTGTACAAAAAACTCAAATCTTTCGTCACTCAGGCAGTATGAAAAATGATTTTTGAAATCTCAAAAATTGGAATTTTTTATTCCAAACATTTTGCGCACAAAATCCATGCTTTTGATGAGAAAACACTCTACTATGAAGATCAGACGTGTGGGTCTATTTTTATTCTTAGTACAGCTATTTGAAATTATGAATATATGAAAAATGCATTACCCTGTATCATTTTTTGTTGTTGACTAATATATTTAAATATTATACGTAGCACATATGAGAAGCTTCTTTTAAAAGTTCTATTAGAGTTCAGATAAAGTGGAAAACAGAAAGGTCAATAATATGGTTAATTTATGTATACAAACATGCCTAATAACTATGTACACATGTTTACCTGTTATAATGTATATATAACCATGCTACTAAGCTACATTTGATTGTTTTGATGAATAATTTAGTGTTTATTATTTAAGATATTTAAAATTTATTTGAAGAATTCACTTTTACGGCACAAAGGCAATTTTAAGACGGAATAGGCAAACGGAACGTACGCAAAAAGCATTAATTTTGCACTGATTCGCGGCCGAGTACTGTTTTGTGATACCTTTTTATATTTCTGTGAGCAGAATAATTGTGGATCCTAAGATTGGAAGACTAGTATTTTATGTAAAGACAGGAAAAAGACAAAACGAACTACATCTGTATACAAAAGAAAAGGTAATGCCATGAATGTTTAAAAAAAATTTTATCGGAAAAAATTATTACATATACATGTACATGCTTACTTTTTTGGTAATAAATTTACTTCAAAACAACAAAAAAATTGGTCTACTTTTCAGAATCAGGTTTCTGTTTTAGCGGTTTTTTTTTAAATCATAAAAAATATAAATTATATTCGAATGTTTCGAATGTATATTTTACATGAATATATTTTCTGGACATCGTTAAAACTGTACTAGTTAAAACTAATTAATTTTAAAAGTTATGGTGATGGAATACGTGCACAGAAATTGGTGGAGATAATTGGATATGTTACATTAATACGTGGTGGCTGGTGTATATACTATATTGGTAGAAATTTATTTCCTCTTCAATGGAGGTGTGCCTTGATTGGCAGAAATTCGTATACAGATACAGATTGATCAGAGTGATTTGTTTTCTGAGCTCTGAAAAAAACCTTTTATGCTACACTTCTGTATATTCCATAACTACAAAAGTACTTATTACCCCCAACAATAGTTGAACTCTGATATTTTCCGGTATTTTCCAGAATTACAGATACTGGAAATTACTGGAAAATACTGGAAACAATATACTAGTACGAGAATACGTTCTTAGACTAGTATTTTTAACAATACTGGTGGTTCTATTATCGCGGTCGTATTATATACTGAACCGCAAAAGAAACGTCGCTTTTTCAAAATGTTAGCAAAATTCAAAATAAATATTAATTAATGATTTTTATATAATCAGTATTACGATTACATCACCAGGTAAGATTAAATTACCTGTGAATTAAATTTTCGGTTGAATAATTTTCAGTTGATATCGTAGAGCGACCGTACCTAAAACCGCTCGTGGGACACACTTGGCGGTAATTTTTCTTAAATCTTAAATGTTCGTGAAATTCATGCTCCTTTATGGGTATAAAAGGCCGGAGAAAATTAAAGAGTGTTAGTATCAGTGTTGACACAGAAGCTATGCCACGTCTGACTCCACAACAGAGAGAACAGGCCATTGGTCGATTGGATGCTGGGCAATCTGCCAGAGTTATTGCCAACGACTTCAACTGTGCTGTTCGAACAATTGAACGTCTACGGACACGGTACAATGCAACAAACAGCACAAATGACCGTCCACGGAGTGGTAGACCCCAAGTCACTACCCCTAGACAGAATAGAGGCATTGTTCGTCACCATTTGATGAATCGGTTCACCCCAGCTGCCGAAACTGCCAGAAACACTGTTGGAACACATGGACGACCCATAAGTGATGATACGGTTCGTCGGCGATTAGCTGCTAGAAACATGAGATGTCGCCGTCCAGCAAGAGGACCTATTCTTACTCCTCGACACCGTCAAGCTCGTCTTCAGTGGGCCACTCAGCGACAGAATTGGCGAAATCGACAATGGCGTAACATCATCTTCTCTGACGAAAGCCGTTACTGCATTTCAACAGCCGATGGCAGAACCAGAATGTGGAGAAGACGCGGGGAACGTTACGAAGGCAGCTGCATTCTGGAAACAGACGCGTGGGGAGGACCTAGCATCATGGTATGGGGTGGAATCGGCCTTAACGTTAAACTTGGTCCAGTCATCTTTCAGGACCTTGGCCCAGGCAGAGGAAATGGCGTAACAGCTGCCCGTTACATCGACCAAGTCTTGACACCCCATGTTCAGCCCCATTTCGCACGTCATCAAAACAAGACTTTCCAACAGGACAATGCACGTGCGCATACCGCAAGAGCCACAAGAGACTTCCTACAGCAGAATAACATTAATGTTATGGATTGGCGGCTTTGAGTCCAGATTTAAACCCTATTGAACATTTATGGGACGAAGTTCAAAGACGGTTGAATAATGAGCAGCCAAGTCCGACAACTGCAGCTGAACTTTCACAAGCGTTTCAGAGAGTATGGGCACGTATTCCGATGGCGTTTATTAATCGGCTCATCAACTCCATGTACCGAAGATGTGCCGCAGTAATTGGTGCCGGTGGAGGACATACACGTTATTAACGGACGTGGGAGCACAGCATTGAAAACATGTGACGTTGCGACAATTGTGACGTTTTTGTGAACATTGTAACCAAAAGACTGTAAATCATTCATTAAATTTTGTAAAAATTAATTTAAAATATATAAATGTCACTTTGAAATAAATGTATGTGAACATGTCATTTTGTGCGACGTTTCTTTTGCGGTTCAGTAAATATTTTATCTAAAGTTAATTAATATTAATTGTTATTATTTGTTATTAATTAACCGTTGTAGTATTGGCTTCAATATGACTAAAACTGTTATTTCAATGCAGAATCATTAACTCGGCCAATATAAAAAAAAATGGCCAATACAGAATCCAATACAGTAAGCCTCGAACCAATAACAAGGCCAATACAGAAATAACCATCTAATAATATCAAATTATGTATAGACGGCATAATTTTGTTTCTTTCATCATGTTCATATTGCTTACCAAAAATGAAAATTTCAAGTTAACGAACATATTTTTTTTTAAATTGTTCATTTAAATAGTTACAGAAGAGAAATATACAGAGAAAAATTTATAGTTTTCTTATCAGGGAATTGATTTTTGTTGTTCGACAACTTTTTTACAACTGTACTTTAGCTTTAGTGTTATAATTACGAAAGTGTGATCTGGGGTCATTCAGATTTATGGTTACTCGTATTTCACGTCATACGAATCTCGGTTTATAATATTTAATGTCAAATATGCAAGATAGTACATGAAGTATTTTACACGGAGAAGACAGGATACATTTTTAAAATCATAAAAGAAATAAAAAGACGACAATGAACAATAGAGAAAAAGTAACTTAAACAGATTTACAAAAATACATTTATCACACATTCCATGGTCCTTAGGGAGAAAACTATAGTGATATATTACGCATCAAAGATCATATATTATGTAAGGATGAATGCGATATTTGTATATTAACCTTTGTGAATTTACAGGTAAGACCGGTTAAAAACACAAGTTCGTTTAATTTTTCTTTTGACATGTTAAATTAGAGTTGATGTAATGTCAACGGTGTTGTTTTTTAATTTGCTGTTTAACGTTTTGGATTTTTGTTTCAAACCTTTTAGGCCTTGAGCACAACTCCTAAATCGACGAAATGTGCACTTCTTGTCCATCAAAATTTGTATGAAAGAATTTAATACCACTGATTCGATACCTCTGATGATGGACCCAATGCCGCGCCCCCCCTCCCGGTATCCCGGGATGAGTTGCTATTGTTTCGATACTAGCTCAAAATTAATAGTAACTTTAAATGTACCGTTACAGAAACTGTTAAATTTTATGAAAAATAAGGATTATCTCCCTCGTGCAAACTGTGTATGTACATGTAGATGGTTTTGATTTTACTATTTTGGTTTTTTTTCCCTTTTTGAATTTGCTCTTCAACGTTTTGGATTATTGTTTTTTGTGTGTTAAAATTTTAGGACTTAATTGAGCACAACTGGTAAAACCGACAAAATATGCACACCTTATGTATCAAAGAAGTTAATGTGAAGATCAGTTTGTCTACTGATAGCTCACATCAACTGTTATTGAAATGAACAGTAAAGTGAAAAAATAATTAACTAAAGGTTGCAAAATGAACCATAAAAACAAATAAAAAATAATACATGGTACAATGTTGTAGTGTATACGAGTCCACAAAGCATTTTCCTTATTGTCTTATATTATGATAACTTATATTTAGATAAAAAAGAATATCGTCAATATAAATACCGGAGGTAGCAATGTCTGAAGTAAGTGAATTTCTAGAAGATACATTGGAAAAATGTGGTGGATTAGGTCGTTTCCAATGGCTGATCATTGGAAGTATCCTTGGAGGGAAAGTATCGATTACGTGGAGTATGCTATTGATGGCGTTCGGTGGAGCAATTCCAGACTGGTCCTGTCAATGGGGCAATAAATCTTTACACTTTATACAGTTAAATGGCACTGAAAAAACTTGCAGTCCTCCAAGCAATTACAGTGAGTTTACGTGTGTAAGAAAAAACTATGACGAGTCTTTACACACAGTGGTAAGTGAGGTAAGATTCTTAACGCAAATTGATTTGCAAGGGTAAAAGCAAGGTTTATGCAAAGCCGGGAGCTGGACAACTGCCCCCTGAACAATTGCATAATTTTCCAGATAATAATCGAGGTTTTTTTTAATTTTTTTTTATTTTAAAATCATATGTATACTTATATAAATTTTAAAAAAAATATTTTGTTTTAGTAATTGTTATTAAAGCAAATATATATTTTCTTCCAATATAAAATATTTAAAACCATTGAATTAATTACTTATCAATTAAGATTAATTTATTTGATGATGTTGATCATGTGTTGATGCAAATAATAATCAAACATGTTCATATTTTTGAAGTTATTATTTTTGGGGGGTAAATAAAACTTCAAAATCCGTACAATAGCTTGGAAAAAAACAAGAATCAATGCTTATAATTATTTTATTGTAAAAAGTTTTCCGCGTCAAACATGTTTATTGTTTATAAAATTGCTATTCAAAGAAAAGAAAATCAACAAGAAAATTTTAGTTATATGAAACATTAGTGTATGAAATTTGTCTGCCTTGTTTATCATCAATTATAGATATGGCAGCATTCCAAAGAATTCCGCACAGACAGATTTCAATGTTTCATTGTTATTTGAAAACCTTATGCCATTGCCTAACTTATCCAATCTATAGAAATTTCGGGAAAACTTTATGAATCTGAATAACCCAATGATTACCGGTTAATATTTTACCCCGAGTTCCTTAAACTCTCGACGAATGCAAAATTACTAGTATTAATTTATGCGTCATACCCTTTCGTATTTTCAATGCAGGTTTACAATCACAAGTTAATTATAGGTTAGAAAATAAGATACTTGGATTATACATATATTCCGAATTTTTAAAGTGTGATGGCGGAAACATAAATTATTTATTTAATCATCCCTTTCTTCTACATTAAAAATGTTTCTTTGATAGAAATGAAAGGAAGTATGAAATGTAGTAGGTAAATGTAGATTGCGAAGAAAAATATGAAATCGAATAAGAAAAGTACAAAAAAGAAACCGATGTCGTGAAGAAATTTAACGGGCACCAAAAAATATAATTGTTCTTGTTTTACTGACGTAACATATACACTATTTTTCAGTGGAATCTGGTATGTGACAGAGACTGGATCACGCAAACCATTACAACTATTCAGATGGGTGGGCTACTGATCGGAGGACTAGTTGCCGGACAGATAGCAGATATTTTTGGCAGAAAGCCAACCTACTTTCTTTCCATGACGATGCTACTTGTCTTCAATATTTTGGCAGCATTTTCTACCAGCTGGCAGATGTTTGCAGTGGTGCGATTTCTGATTGGTATTGGATGTGGATTCTATTTGACAGTTTTCTTTACTTTTACTGTTGAGTTCATTTCCGGTAAATGGCGTCCTATGCTGATGGCGATACCGTCATGGCCGATATTTGCCGCGGCATTTGGAGGAATGTCTTGTCTGATTCACGATTGGATGTATCTACACATTGCAACGGCTGTCGCAACAGCACCATGGTTGCTAACTTGGTGGTCAGTATAAAATCATTTAATATCGCAATTCATAAGCAAAATTCTTAGAAATCATGTATAATTATAAACCACTGTTATGATGCTTAAATTTCCTGTCTTCATTTCAATATAATTTAATTTGGTTTGTAAGACGTCTATTGATTGGCTGAAATTATTGATGTTGTTTTCCAATAAACAAAATTTTCACGTTGTCATGACGTCACGCTTATTGATTTAGTTTTAACGGTTTATTTTAAGTATTTCAACAATGTTTTGAATTAAATTAAAAGCAATGATCCGTATTTATTCCACGTTAAAAGTTTGAGCTATTGTTATCACTTTTCGTCAGTCGTCCGTCGTAAGCTTTTCTTTAAAGATTTTCTCCTCTGAAACCTCATGGCCAATTAGAACAAAACTTGGCAGGAATGGTCCTGTTAGGTGGCCTTCGTTCAGAACTATATCCGATGACCCCGTCCGCTATCCAAGATGGCCGCATGAGCCAAATATAGTTTAACATAGAATCCTATGGGGAATTTACTTAAAGATCTTCTTGTCTGAAACCGCTTGGCCAATTAGAACAAAACTTTTGCAGCAATGGTCCTTAGGTGGTCCTCTTTCAGATATCTATCCAATGACCCCGCTTGTCATCCAGGACGGACGCCATAGCCGAACGTAGTTTAACATAGGACACAATGGGACATTTATGAAACTACTTTGCCAATTGGAACAAAACTTGGCAGCAATGATCCTTATGTGGTCCTCTTTCAGAATTGCTTCTGATGACCCTGCCGGTTATCCAAGATGGCTGCCAGAGCCGATCATAGTTAAACATAGTACCTATTGGAAATTTACTAATCTGAAACCACGTTGCAAAATGGAACAAAACTTGGCAGCAATGATCCTTTGTTGGTCCTCTTCCAGCATTGTATCAGATGACCTGAAGATGGCTGCCAGAGCGGAACATAATTTAACATAGGACCAAATATCACCTTTTTGAAATCAGTGAGCCAGTTGAAACTTAACAACAATGATCCAGGCTGCCAGTGAAGATGGACATATAGTCCAGGTGAGCGATTCAGGCTCTTTGGGGTGTCTAGTTTTATTTCCCAAGATAAGTTGGATTTCATTATATACACGCACATGTTAGATCATATTTTTGGCTTTTTAACGTCTCTTACGAATGTAATCCAAAAATGCGCATTTTAAGTGACTAATTTAGTATCTAATTTTATTTTGCATATCAACTACTGTAAATTCAGAAATTATTGCGTGCATTTATTATTGCGATTTGGTCATTTTTGACCAAAATGCGATTTTAATTTTTGAAATATTGAGAAAAATCCCGCTTCATTTATATAAAAAATTCCAAAATGCGAGTTTAAATTATTGCGATAACAACACTGTCGCATTTTTCGCAATAATAAAAACATCGCAATAATTTCCGAATTTACAGTATTCATAATTTTCAGGATTGTTCCTGAAAGTTTTCGTTGGTTAGTTTCCAACGGCAAGGCGGAAAGTGCCGAGCAAATTATCAGGAAAATGGCACGACTTAATAAAAAGCCTGTTCCAGATCTGACAAAAATTAAAATATTGACGAAATCTGTAGCAAAAGATGGTAAAAAGTATACATTCTGGGATGTTTTGAAAAATAAAGACTTGCGACGAAAGACAATTTTTTTGGCAATTGGTTGGTTAGTATAGTGTCTTTTCTCATTGCTCATTTATCAGAGTTACTTGTCAGCAACATGTCAGTTTCACTTTGAATGGGTTTTTTTTTAGTTGTAGCAACAGTTTTAGGAAGAAATAAACATGCTAACATTTCCAATAAACGTTGAAAGCGAACATAGCAGAATTATACTGTTGACAAAATACTTTCCCCTATGACTGTCCGGTATTATCTAACTTTCGGGACGGTTAGGGAAATTTGATATAACATCATGTACAATGCATGTGATATGAACTAGTGATATCAAAGATATGTCCATTTGATTGGTCAACGCGTGATTGTGTAAGAAAATTAGTATATTTTGATTGGTCAACAAATTTGCTACACAATAGCGCCATATTTGAAAGCCATCGTTAAGATTTCCCACCCCCGGACGCCGAATCACAAACAAACAAATATTCCTAAAGAGCCATGAGAGAAATAAGTTTAACAACTCGTAAAAATTAGATATCCCTTGATATCAACATCTCGTTATTTAATTTATTTTTATATCTAATTATTGTCAAACCTATTATTATCAGTAGTGTACAGATACCATCAGAAAGAACGGACATTGAGTAAACTGTCAATAAGACAATATCCAATATAACACTGAACCGAACAATTTTACCGTGTACCTCCTGTAGAAAATAAATATTGGAAAAATGATACACTTCCAATAAATTTCAAGGGAGGGGCAGTCAGATTTCACATATAAAGACAAACAGGTGAGAATATTTACAATGTACACGGAGAACAAACCGTACAAAAGTTAAACCTAAGAATAAAAAGATATATAAAAAACCACAGGCAATGGAATCACCCAAAATTGATAGTTACATGACTGAAATTTTGCAAAGAAAACATGAACTTTTTTAAAGAGAAATCAAGGATGCGAACATCTATGATGTAAAAATATTCGAATTTTAAAAGAAAGACTAAATTAAATTTACGTGGCGTATTACGGGTAGCTATTATAAACAATTTTAAATGCATTTTCATAATTAAACCAATTAAACCATAATTTTTCGCTTTAACATGTTTATGTTATAATTTGTGCAAAATATATAAATAATATAATATTTTATCAATATTTCCAAATAGGATTTCGTGTGGTTATGCATATTATGCAATTAACTTTGGTGTACAACAATTGTCGGGAAGTCTTTGTTTGAATTTATTTCTGCTGAGTACAGTAGAAATTCCAGCCCAGTCAGCTACATGGTTTTTTAATCATTTGTAAGTACATTATTACATTATAATTTAATTTTCCGGGATGTTCCATGTAATGCAATGCCAATGACTTCGGAAATTGTCTGCAAACTGAATATCATGAATATAGCCAATTTCCTTTCGAAGTATGATTCAATAAAAAGAAAAGAATTTACAATCATTATCTGTCATAGTCTCACAACATTTTCCAATAATGACATGATTATTCATTGATTTGTTACAGAAATTACCAGTATTTAGCAAAATTCAAAAATAATAGAAATACTAAGGGTTCATTCCTTGTATTGCACATGGTAGATCTCCTTAGCTGAAATTTGGCTTCCTATTTCGGTATTTTTGGTTGAGTACTTCTTGTTTAATATAAGTTTGGTTTTTGGTCTTCCAAATATTTCGGTTTTAATGCTGCTGATGAGAGGTAACTCCTTGAAATGCGTCGTATACAGCATAGTATAAATTTACTGTATCTAATATTAGTATCTTTGGATTGTTATTTTGAAACTCCTGGGATGATGCCTCTGCTGGTGGACCTTAGGTCCCCGAGGGTATTCGCCAACCCAGTCGTCAGACTTGTCTGACATGATTATTCATTGATTTGTTACAGAAATTACCAGTATTTAGCAAAATTCAAAAATAATAGAAATACTAAGGGTTCATTCCTTGTATTGCACATGGTAGATCTCCTTAGCTGAAATTTGGCTTCCTATTTCGGTATTTTTGGTTGAGTACTTCTTGTTTAATATAAGTTTGGTTTTTGGTCTTCCAAATATTTCGGTTTTAATGCTGCTGATGAGAGGTAACTCCTTGAAATGCGTCGTATACAGCATAGTATAAATTTACTGTATCTAATATTAGTATCTTTGGATTGTTATTTTGAAACTCCTGGGATGATGCCTCTGCTGGTGGACCTTAGGTCCCCGAGGGTATTCGCCAACCCAGTCGTCAGACTTGTCTGACATGATTATTCATTGATTTGTTACAGAAATTACCAGTATTTAGCAAAATTCAAAAATAATAGAAATACTAAGGGTTCATTCCTTGTACTGCACATGGTAGATCTCCTTAGCTGAAATTTGGCTTCCTATTTCGGTATTTTTGGTTGAGTACTTCTTGTTTAATATAAGTTTGGTTTTTGGTCTTCCAAATATTTCGGTTTTAATGCTGCTGATGAGAGGTAACTCCTTGAAATGCGTCGTATACAGCATAGTATAAATTTACTGTATCTAATATTAGTATCTTTGGATTGTTATTTTGAAACTCCTGGGATGATGCCTCTGCTGGTGGACCTTAGGTCCCCGAGGGTATTCGCCAACCCAGTCGTCAGACTTGTCTGACATGATTATTCATTGATTTGTTACAGAAATTACCAATATTTAGCAAAATTCAAAAATAATAGAAATACTAAGGGTTCATTCCTTGTATTGCACATGGTAGATCTCCTTAGCTGAAATTTGGCTTCCTATTTCGGTATTTTTGGTTGAGTACTTCTTGTTTAATATAAGTTTGGTTTTTGGTCTTCCAAATATTTCGGTTTTAATGCTGCTGATGAGAGGTAACTCCTTGAAATGCGTCGTATACAGCATAGTATAAATTTACTGTATCTAATATTAGTATCTTTGGATTGTTATTTTGAAACTCCTGGGATGATGCCTCTGCTGGTGGACCTTAGGTCCCCGAGGGTATTCGCCAACCCAGTCGTCAGACTTGTCTGACATGATTATTCATTGATTTGTTACAGAAATTACCAGTATTTAGCAAAATTCAAAAATAATAGAAATACTAAGGGTTCATTCCTTGTATTGCACATGGTAGATCTCCTTAGCTGAAATTTGGCTTCCTATTTCGGTATTTTTGGTTGAGTACTTCTTGTTTAATATAAGTTTGGTTTTTGGTCTTCCAAATATTTCGGTTTTAATGCTGCTGATGAGAGGTAACTCCTTGAAATGCGTCGTATACAGCATAGTATAAATTTACTGTATCTAATATTAGTATCTTTGGATTGTTATTTTGAAACTCCTGGGATGATGCCTCTGCTGGTGGACCTTAGGTCCCCGAGGGTATTCGCCAACCCAGTCGTCAGATTTGACATTACTGTTTACATATTCTTATATATCCTTACATGTAAGATAATCTGACGTTTGGCTAAAGAATATATATCATTTTGTAGGCTGTAAGAACAGCGTCCTGTTTTATAATTTTAGGTCGAAAAGTCCTTGATTTTAATTTTCCTTATTTCATACATGTATCTATCTCTCTTGTCAGCATCGTCAGTCGTAGGTTTCCACTTAGATTTGTTTGCTATAATGGGACCGGTGGCAAACTTCACAAACTCCGCAAATTTGTTTTTGTATGAAACCCAAAAAAGTCCAATTTGTATTCTAAATACACTTTTAATCGGGCTAGGTTTTTATGCTTTTTATATCATTTTTCTTTTATTTTTATGTTTATTTATTGTTTGTTTATTAATTTTTTTTATTCCTATTAGTATATGTATTTTTTAATTTTATTTTTGACTTTTTGTAACATTTATCTTGAGGTAAAGATCTGCTTGATTTATATGAAGATCTATGAATTATCTTTATAATACGAAATTTATTTCGTAGACTGTTTATTATAAATTCCAATTACCTAATCGAAACGATGTTTATTAAATATTTTAGCATTGGAAGAAAGAAAACAACCATCATGTTTTTCATGATTGCAGCAATTACTGGAGTGGTAGTTGGCATAATACAATTAATAGGTAAATATTTCTGTAGTGTAATATTGTTCATTGCCTGAAAGTTCTGGTCTAGCGAGCCACCTCAGCAACGAAATAAAAAACCATATTCTCATCACCCGATTAGAAATTGTGCTTCCACCTAAAAGGGAAGACAATCGGCAAGAATAGAAAATATCTTACAGTTGGCCTCTTTCGATACCTATTCATGGTGTTTATTAATTTTCGGTACAACGATATGCATGAAATTTATTCGCGAAATGTTCTGTTGGAACATAGATAATTACTGACCTATTCCTCTCCATAAGTTTCCTTGGATTGACCTTTGATTTCCCTAGCATATAAATATGCAGGTTCATGTAATTATTAAAATGGGATAAGTAATTATTATAAATCATTGATTATTGATGGACACAAATAAGTGATTGATGGTGAATTTACTGAATAAAGCAAGGCCAGAATACATGTAATTAATTTATATCATGTAGTTTTACATGTATTTAAATACATTAAAATATTACTTAATCTAGCCTTGTCCTAAAATAACTCAAATTTAGGGATATTTATCTTTTTACATGACCAGTATGTGGAATTCAATATTAAGTGGAAACTCATAAAAGTCTGAGAACGATCTCATTCTAAGAATTTTTGCTCGGCTCGGACCCTATATTCCTTGTCTAACCTTGTGTTTTTAGCAATGCTTGTAACATGTATGAGACATAGTTTTCTGACATTTGCATATAAAGATAATAAAATGTATCACAAAATGCCGAAACAAATTTGATGCACAACTCGTCAGCAGTGCTCAAGATCAAAATGTTGGAAAACCGGTTAAAGATACAATAATGAATTAAGCTTATCGAATGATTTTCACGTCGGATGTTTAGTGCTAATACTGACTTGATACCTCTGCTGTACAGAAGTTATAACCAGCTCAGGTTCTAGTATAACGGTACTGGCGAGAAAATTATCCAAATTTTAAAAATTACTGAAATATTAGGAAAATTTTATACGATCTCCCGCAGATAAATATGAAAATTTGTCCTAGGATTTATTTTGGCTCTTACGTTTTGGTTATTTTTGGTTATTTTGAATTTCTCTACAACATTCTGATTAAGAATTTCAAACAACTGGACTCGAAGCTGATGAGACACGATTTGTTGCATTTACAGTGTATAATGCACCGGAACAGAATGCTTACTATATGCAAATAGATGTACAATATGGAAAGTAACATAATAACGTTAAAATCATTTACTTTGAAGACATAGATCACAAAGGACAGTTGATAAATGGTTTTGCTTTGACCTCTAAACTTGGAGTGGCAGCGGGATGGGCGGCTATTATGTTGTTAACCACCGAGTCATTCCCAACTGTTGTGAGGTACATATAGTGTAAAATATTGGGGTTTTTTTGCAATGAAAGAGAATTCCATTGAAACAATATATTTAACATACTAATCTTTTTCTAATGAAGAGAATTCATTCTGCAGATATATAGAAATAAAATTTACCATTTATCATATACCTTGCGAATTAACTGTTTTTCAACTTTAAAATTATCAGAAATGGCATTCCTGTAATAATGTAACGAGTAAGATATTTTTTTCTTTATATTCATGTATTACTTAGAGTATATAAATAAACAGGATTCTATATTTAAAATTATCAAAACAATATTAGCAATAGTTATTTATTATTCTTGGACAAAAGATGAAACCCAAGCGTGGGATGTTATCAAACTATTTCCAATATCTTAAAGAAGACCCCGAAAAAATACTGTCTATGCAGTTTTCTTATTATTTCAAAACTGAAATAGTTTGAACTGTCATGTCTAAATATACACATATAGCCTTTTATGAAAGAAACTCCTCAAAGGTGAAATACAAGATCATGATAAATTAATTGACATTTTTTTACAACAGCTGCATTATCCTGATGGTGTACTGTTTCAAAAATATGCAAATATATTTATCCAAAAGGTCTACATTTGAACAAAGCTCATGCTGTTCCTTTCTATATCTTACCATCTTAGACGATTTTAGTGCGAACAAAACCGGTATAAACCCACCACATAGTGTCTGTACGAGGTCAGACAATCCTGACTCTCTGTTGTGTTAATGTTTGTGTTTTGTCCGGGTCTCTATCTGTTGGGTAGCATTGATTGATTGGTATGTCATTGTTGACCTTTCCTGTTATCCATTTTTTTGTTTCTTTGTATGGTGCAAAGTATCATCTTCAGACAAAAAAGTACTTTGAAATATCGAAAATTTTGAAATAACGATTGTCAAATATGTATGTTTTTCGTTAAGAAACCTATATTGTGTACTTACTTGTATTTCTTCAGGAATGTATGTGTCTATCTATTTTTGTATGTGTTTAACCATTAGTATGTGATTTTTTTTTCATTTAAAATGTGCACAGGAATACTTATTTTTAATTTATCTTGTAGAAATATAGGATACGGCATACAAAATTCAGCATCACGTATCGGTGCTATGGTAGCTCCACAGATAGTATATGTGGTACGTGCAATGTACATATACAAAATTAATACAACGGTGATAATGGTGGCCTATCGCTCTCATCGAAATAAACTGGAGTCGAAATAATTCATCATGGAAAGTAAACATAAAATGGGCATTTTTTCGACTTAAACGAGTTATATCCCGACAAATCATGAAGCTTTTAACAGTTAATCGAGATAATTTACTCGACTGGTCTTAATAATTTTCGTGTTATCATGACTTTTGAAATGCCAATTCCCATTCGTGCCTTCGACAAAAAAGTACCATGGTCGTGATAAAAATTATGGTAATTTTTTACAAATATGACGATATATTATCACAACTATTCATGAAACTTAGTGTGACCACTCGAGACAACTATCTTAAGATTCATTGAACTGGTTGAATTAAATCCCCTGTAATACTTAGTTCTTGCATGCTTAAAATTGTGATCTTCTTTTCAGTCGTTCCTGACTAATTACATGTATATAGACAAAAATGTGTTGCAAGCAACTTAAGATATTCTTAATTTAGGTACTCTTAAGGCAGTAATATCGGATTATTTTACTATATATACATTTTATGTTGGATGAGGATACTAACTTCGTAAAATGAAAACAGCTTTAGACTTTAAATCTTAAAGATATTTAGTCCATTGTACAAGCGATAAATTCATATCAAATGATGTCGAATATGGCTTTTATTACTGTAAAAATAAATTACTTTTACAGAGCCAACATACAACAGGTGTAATGTATTTTCTGTGCGGAGCAACAATGTTAATTTCAGCGCTTTGCATGCTGGGAGTCCCCGAAACTGGCAGAAAATCTCTGAGTGACACCATAGAAACTAAAAAGAAAAAGTACCTACCGGAAGTTGATAACATGGCAACCGATTCTGCAAAACACAATGAAGGCTTTGAACATGACCAATCGTCACATTTATGAATATTTAATTCAGAATGTCAATCAATAATAAGATATACTCAGTAATCTGTCCCAGGCATCTTCTGTAGGTTACATATACTAATGTACATGTAGATCTCGGGGAGGTGATTTATAAATTTGAAATGGTTAACCGTTTAATACAACTAAACCAAGTACAAACTGCAAAAAGTTTGTGTATATAACTGAAGGAAGGTAGTTGAATAATATTAGCAAATGAAAGTAATACTATGTATTCGTAAATTGAAATAATTCCTACATGTAGAAGTGACATGCCTTCACTACCGTACATTATATTTTTATTTCATATTTTGTATTTGTTTGTTTATTGAAATGTATTTAATCACAAAAGTTAATCTGTAACCAGAGAAATAAATGTATTACTATCAAATAATATCTTATATTCAAAATTTCATTTTTTTCATTTTCAGTGATGATGACTATTATATAATATTAGGTGTTTTAGGTGTTTTGTATGAATATTCTGGACACTACGTACATCACGCACAAATGTACCTAAAAGGGTAGTGTTTTTCAAGTAATAATACTGCAAAATGTTTTCACCAAATCTATATCTAACTGTTAACCCATGGTGGGTGACCAGTCAGTCTTTATTTCAAATTCTTGGATACCAATTTTGATGCACAAGGATGTGCAAATTTCGTCTATTTCCGACTTATCAGTTGTGCTCAAGGTCTAAAAAGAAAACCAAAACAATAATCTAAAAGGTTGAAGAGCAAATTCTAAAAATGCAAAAATGAGCAAGAGCGACGTGATGCAAATTAAGGACAAATGGAAAACACATACAAAATGCATCCACCTGCCGCATTTGTCATTATTCTAATGATGTTTGGTTTAAGCGATGATTACGCTGATTCCCTGTTTTTTAATCTTCATAATGAATTGGAGTTTTGGACACACTATTTTTTTATTTTTTTGGCATTTTGGTATTTCTTGACTTTACTTAGATTGCTCACTGGCTCGACTGTATACACATGTAGCTGAGTGTGCAGTTGAATAACGAAAGGGTTTCAATAATTTATTTTTCTATGTTAATTCCTATGGGATATTGTCGCCTTGATGTATACCATAAACTTTAATCTTTGTGAGGTCAGCCCAAAGATATATATGATAAATAAAGTTATACCATATGTACTTATGTAATTAAGTGATAAATATTTACACTGACAATCAGTGCAAATAATATTAATCTCTTATGATAAAATTGACTGACCTTTTGTGATATAAGCCTAACTTTTCTGAACAGTAAGTTCTTATATTTTTTTCTATAATACTGCAAGGTTTCTCATGTCCATTATAATTAGCTACACATTCGTTCAAGTTGATACCTTATTTCATCAGAAAAAAATATTCTAAATACATGTATTATTCGAACCTTCTTTGTCGATTTTTTATGGTTTCAGCAATTCAGAGATAACGAAAGTTCATAACCTGTGTTTGTACGTTTACGGTTATATTTATTGGCGTCGGTTAAAAACCCATTCCCCGGATCGTCGTTAAGTATCCTGGTTACCACATTTAAATGTCTTATTTGGGTTCCTTATGCTTTAGTAAACACACATTTATTTATTATGTCACTTTAGACCAAAGAGACAATTTACCTTGCAGGGACGTCAAAGCTATTATAACTTTAAAACATCACCATTTCGCGGATATTTCTCCATACCACCTATGTCTTTATTTAAAAAGTAAATAAAAACCTACAACACTGAGGTTGTACCATAGATACAGTATGAACAATCCTCTAAATGGAAAGAAGGGCATTTTCTGCATAAATTAAATATATGTGACATTGCGTCATGGAATGACGTCGAATTTTTATTTGCTTTTCCACTGATAACCTTATATTTTTTTTTATGTAGCCGTTAGATTGAGATTGTACCACCCATCAGCACTTGGGCTTCCCCTCAGGCTGCAACGATGTGTTTAAAGGTCAAATAATCTCAAAGCACCTCTCCAATGAAATTAAACAATTAAAAAGGTAGAATGAAACGCAGATTAAACAAAAAATCAACATCCCAAAGCAAGGGAAATGTTTTGTATATTGTATTAATAATACAGATTCTATTACCGATTCAAGGTTCTCCACAACCGTACTCAACAACATCATTTCATTGGACAAAATTGAAGAACCAGATCTTCAAAAAAAGGGTTGTCAAGATTGGCTGTATCGGTAAATAAAACATAAAACAGTGAGTATACTTCCCGGGTTTCTGGCAACCAGAAACCTTCCCTGTTAACCCTCTGTAATAGGTTGTGTAGATTGTACTAAATATATACACATGCAGGGTATATGACCAGGGAAGGTAAAAACAAACAAACCATCTAGGGACACATGCACATCTATGTTAGAAAGAAATACTCTTCGTTTCCACAATTTTATCAATGTTTTAACAACAACGTGTAAAGAATGTTGTTCAACAACATATTTCCGAAAATTCAAACAAATATTAAGAATTACAGGCTTATTTTCCTGATAAAATGCACATTTCTTACCTAAAAAGACATAAAATAATATAGAAAAGAAACTTTTTCATGATAATAATTTGAGGCATTATTTTTTTTTTTTCGATAGAATCAATATACGTGATATATAATATGTATAGGACCTCGAGAGGTGTTTCAGTCGATGTATATGGATTGGGAGCGTTGACATCCCGAAATAATACACCGTGTCATTTTTCATACATGTATGAGTAAACATACTATTACATCCAGTGGCTAGCTATAGGTCCTGAAAATGTACACCTAAATTTATATTTGCACTCATACATAATTGCATATACATGCACAATTTGCAAGTATTTTTAAATTTACACACCTATGTATAAACACATAATTATGTTAAAACGTGCATGTCCGGCGTTCTGTAATTTGGGTTGCTTTGATTGATTGATATATCATTGTTGACCTTTCCTGTTATCCATTTTGATGATTATGTGAATGAGGATTATATATATTACCAAAATATTACTTATAAATGACTTTTAATATTTTGCCAAGAATAAGCTCATACTGTAGAGAGTTTTCCAGATTAATTTCACTTATGTTGCAGGACTTTCAGCTATGTCAACAGTTAGCGAATATCTAGATAGCACGCTAGAAAAATGTGGAGGAATGGGACGCTTTCAGTTTGTGGTCGTTGGGAATATTTTTCTCGGTGAAATATCCGTAGCATGGAGTATCTTGATGATGACGTTTGGCGGAGCGATTCCGGATTGGCACTGTCAATGGGGAAATGATACAGTATTAGAAAATAGTATCAATGGCACCGTATTATATGAAAATAACCTAACGTTAGAAGATACCATAAACATAACAATAAAATCGTGTATTCCTCCGAGTAATTATTCTCATCTGAAATGTTTGAACAAAGTTTTCGACTCATCATTGCATACAATAGTTGCCCAAGTAAGTCTTAAAAAGCGAAATACTGCTTATTGTAATTGAGATAACATATTGGTTATAGTTGCAGTTCTGCCTTGGGTTGAGGAAACATATAGTTTACTGGTTACAATTCTTTCACGAGTTAAAAACATTCTTCATGTTTTTCTAAATATATTCTAAAAAGACAACGGAAAATAATACAATATAACCCAAGAATAACAATGAATAAATGCACTAAAAGTGTTGAAAATAAACTCTTGTCAGATCAAGAACTGAAATGAAAGCCAAAAGGAGGTACCAGTTGTTTTTTATAAGATACTCGCTGAGATTTCCAACAGATTCAAATTGGTAATAATCAGGTAACAGCCAAACAATACTCAAATTAATATCAAAACTTACAAATTTTCAATTTGCCCTGTGCCTTCTGGAATACTGCTTGAACCGCATTTACTCAAACATGTGCTAAATACATGAAATACTGAAAACGAAATTCAATATGAAACTAACAAACGATTTATTTGAGGTTTGATATCCAAATTGATTGTCTCAAAAAACTGTTTTATCCCAATGGCAAAGAAGGTAACAACCTCATAACAGCAGACATGTACCTAAGTAATAACATAATGTTAAAAGTCCATGATATCGATATCTGAAGATAAGGCAGAATCGTGAGAACCGTAACATATGGAACAAATATTACCAAAAAAAAAGATGCAGATTCAGAAAAGAACATTATTTCCTACACAGACAATGACATTCCAACTGTAATGACAGACATAATTAGTTTTATCAGGAATGGGAATGCTTAGAGTCGTCAACAATTCATCATCCATTACATGTAAGGCTGTAAATCATACTTTTGATGTTGAACCTGAAAATATGAAAAAAATTATAGAGACTATAATTATATTCCTATATTTCAGTTTGAGCTTGTTTGTAATCGTGACTATATAACACAAACTATCACAACTATTCAGATGGGTGGTCTGTTAGTTGGCAGTTTGCTAGCTGGACAGTTGGGAGACATGTTTGGAAGGAAACCAACATACTTTTTATCATTACTTGTTTTGTTGGTTTCAAATCTCATCGCTGCGTTTTCTGTAAACTGGCAAATGTTTGCCGTCTTCAGATTTTTAATCGGATCAGGATGTGGAATATACTTGACAGTGCACCTTACCTACAAAGTAGAATTTGTTTCTGGGAAATATAGACCAGTATTACTTGCAGTACCGGCATGGTCATTATTTGCTGCTAGCTATGGCCTTGTTTCATATCTTATACATGACTGGAAATACCTACAGATTGCTACAGCTGTAATTACTGTTCCTTTATTGTTTACATGGTGGTAATGTATACTTCAATACATAATAAATGATAAAAAGAGCAATCAATTATATTCATTCAATCAAGATTTCGAGCCAAAAACAAAACATTAAGAAGGGAAACAAATCACAAAAAAAAGAGCACAAAACACAACAAAATTAAAGAGTCAGGATATCCAACGTCCCCTATATTTCTGGTATAACATTCAACACAGTATAACTGCATTAATATCTTGATTTTTGCTGTCTTCAAATGATAATGAACTGGTTCTTAATACCTTGTTGACAGTCTCATACAAAGAATACATTTAACGAAAGGTCAAAAAGTGAGATTTTTTACAGATTTGGATAACGTCCAGACCGCGTAAAATACAAACCATTAAACAAGAGCACAATGAAAACTGAAGTTTAAAAGGGTTTAATATAAAAGTTAAAGATACCTGGAATATATTTTTATCGGAATACTTTTCCCATTCATTTGATAAAATTATGAATAAATTGCAGAAGAAAAGCTATATTTAGACCACATTTTAGGTTGATACCAGAAAGTTTTCGATGGCTGGTTGCCAACGACAAGGTAGAAATAGCGGAAGAAGTTATTCAAAAGATAGCCAAAATGAACAGAAAAGCTGTACCCGATACATCCAAGTTAAAGATCCTTGCTGAGGCTTCACTCAAAAACGAAAAGAAATACACTTATTTGGATGTTTTAAAGAATCCCGATTTATTGAGAAAAAGTATGCTTCTTTCTGTTGGCTGGTGAGATTTTATTTATGAACTAATTAAAATCCTTTTTCAAATGCATGTATCTTTTTTAATGAAAGAGTGCAAGTTTAGCTCAAAGAAATATTTTTTGCATAGATATTGATAAGATATATATATATGCACTTCGGTCTTGAAACTAAAAACCACTAATTATAAATACTGCCCACTAGTTCCTGTTTAATATTCTGAACATACTGAAATGCAAAATAATTTCAAATTCTAACGGTGTGATTAAAATTCCCTACAAATAAAAAGAAATTGAGCGACGCCTCATTCTTAATCTTTAAAGACGCTAAAAGATCGTAAGTAGCAACCAAAGCCAAACGTTCCCAGCTATGCGGCAATACATTGTACGAAGACGGTACTTTAGGCTGACTCAGTTTTGTACTATATGTACATTTTATTTACCGGTTACTAGTTACAGCTGGAAATTAAAGAACTATACAAATTTAGAGAACAAAGTCCTAATTGCTTATTATTGTTGTAAAAATAAATATTGTGATTGTTTTCTCCCATTACAAAACATCTTATTTTAATTTAAAAAGCGTTGTGACAATCAGCGGAATAAATTTTCCAGACTGAAAACACCACTCACACACACATATCCAATACTCATTACATACATTTAGTTCAAAACGCTGAAACACATCCATTACATCTTAGCAAAAGGTTGTTAGGCGTTAGTTTGTAAACATATTTTTGAAAGGTTGTATTCTTAAGAGCTCATTGAATTTGATTTGGATATATTTTTGATAGTCCGAATTTCTTCTGATGTCAACGGCTTTTTTTTCGGGCAGTTGGAAATTATTTTATAAATCGGGAATTTATCTTTAAGTTACGACATATATATTTATTGTTAAAATTTACGTCGAGAAATCCTAATGCACATAATTATGTTCGCCTTAGTAACAATTCTAAAAATTATGTTTTCTCATAAACAGAATGTCTCAGAGATTTCCATTTTTATTCAAGTAAAATGAAATTACTTACAAAAAACAACATGTACAAATCGTACATCGTACATGTACAACAAAGTCCTCAATGCATAGACTAAGCGATGTCCTGACCATAATAACAATGGACGTTAATTTTTTTCCAAAGGAAAATAAATTTAATCAAACTTCTAAAGGAATTGCCTTGATAAATTGTTTCCCACGTTGACTAACTTTGTTCTGGGGTTTGTATCGAGGTTATTTCCAATCGACTTGGGCATTTAAGATAATCTATTAGTGAATTATGCTCAGACACCTGAATTAATTTCTAACTGATTACGGAATATCATTTAAAACTATAAACATAAGAATGATTTCCCTTTGCAATATACGGAGGGTGGTGTGAAGTCCCACGGACCCTTTTTAGTCCCATGGATCTACGCAAATACGACAAAAGCACGTCTGATGTCAAAGGAAAGCTTGGAATATGCACATAAATTGAATTCTCTTTATTTACAGGATATCGTGTGGCTACACGTATTACGCAATATCATTTGGAGTACAACAACTGTCCGGAAGTTTGTATTTAAATATGTTTCTCCTTGGTATTGTGGAAGTTCCATCCCTATTTGTAGCTTGGTTTTTCAATTATTGGTAAGAAATTTCTGTACGGTGAAATTTAAAAATGAGATTTAGCCTGGAGTATCATAAAATCCCTCATGTGAGAAATTATGTGAAGACACGGTGACAAAAATCCGACGGTTCAATCAACATAATCAAAATTCAGAGACATATATAATACGAGAAACAAGACCGAAATATACTAATATAATAAAACAACAAAGAAAATTGAAAATAAAAGAGCATAATAATAGATACTTCATTTAAACAAAACTATTTGATTTAAGCATAAACCATAACTATTCATTACTTTCGAGTTTGCCTATGGGTGTTTTGATGAATGTATCCGTCCTTAGTTGGGTTTAGAATCTGGGAGTTATCCGCCCATTCCAGATCGATAAAGATGGAATGTAAAATTGTATCTGTTTCATGTTTCCGTTGTGTACTAACACATATTTTTTAAATAAAACTGCATTGAATCAATTTTATATTTGAAAATTGTTTTCAATATCCAGTTCAGACGGTATAAAACATTTTATAATCCATTAACGTATGAAATCCAGATAAACTTCAACAGATTTAAACAAATACTTTTTTGCTTATTATAACATGTCAGTAGTTGACCTTTTGCAGCATCGGAAGAAAATGGACTACTGTGCTATTTTTCCTGTTGGTATTTGTTTGTGGGATTGTTGTCGGTGTAGTGCAGTTAATTGGTAAATATATCTAATTATGAAATGTATATTATTGTAAACTTCGATCAGACTAAGATACCGTACGTATGTGTATGTCAAAGTAACTCAGAATCAAATACTAGTATTCTCTGGTCGGGTAATTGTTGTCTCTCTGACACATTCCCCGTTTCCATTCTCTATTCTATATAGTATGGTTTAACATACTAATCATAACTATATGTTTTCAAGGCACATAAATTTTGAATTTTGAGAACTGTTCAATAGGAACCAACAATATTTAGTGTTTTTTTAACCCAGTTCAATAGAAATTTACATTTCACTACTGTTTGGACACTTCCTTCCGTAAAATGGATTTTTCAAAATTTGAATATCTTAATCAATTGTCTAGTCACTTGGGTGAAAGATGCAATGAGCAAAATCGTAACTGAAACAATTGAACTTACCTGATTTTGTTCAATCATGTCTTCCAGAGATACAAAAAAAATCCGCCCATGGAATTTTTAATGGTAAAGGGGGATAACTCTTTCTAAGATATTTTATAAAATTAAGTATTAAAACACGTTTTACATCAAATATGCACAAAATGCATAAAAAATATTTAAAATAATAGTCTTGCAAATTTTAGGAAAGGTCTGAGTTGATAAATTCAAATTTTTATTTTTTTCAAATTTTCAAGTGCATTAGTTTTACGATTGGAAATTCCCCATTCAAAATCATTTGTGAGGTATACAAATATAACCTTTATAAACAACTTTACAATTTTAATGTTTTCTTGGGCAACTCAATAAGGTTAATTAACCAACAAAAAAAATGTTGAATAATTCTAACGTTTAGACATTCAAAATGCGAAATATCTATTTTACGAACTGAGGTGTCCAGACTGTAGAAATGCAGGTTTTAGCTTGAAATATAACGTTACTATACACAAGAAGTTATTGTAGATTGATACAATGAAGCTAAATACCTTATAGATAATAAGACTAATAAATACGCGTATACTGAATTTGTCAAATACAAATAACACTCAATTGCAGATACTAAATGGAAAGGTGGTCTTATTAATGGATTTGCCCTTACGGCAAAGCTTGGTGTTGGGGCTGGCTGGGCATCAATAATGCTTCTGACTTCAGAGTTATTTCCAACTGTCGTAAGGTATATGACATTTCGTTATATTAAGAAACTCAGATACATGTACTTAAATTGCCTGCGTGTGCACATTTATTGATTAACCTTCATCAGATAAATTTGGAAAACAAAAAACAAGTAATAAACACCAAAACATTATGAGCAATACATCAAAATGGGCATAAACAGTTTAGCCAAAATCCATGAAAGGTCAACCTTGCGTAAGTGGACTGAAACCCTACTTGAACAGAATTTCCAAATTTATCAACTTGAAATTTAAATATCTGTCAAGTAGTATGATCTAACTTGAAATTTAAATATCTGTCAAGTACTAGTATCTAAAAATCAAATTTATTTGACAATGACTACCACATTTTTGTAAGTACATAAATTAATTATTCTCTAAATATCGACTTGATATGTGTGTTACAGTGTACATTTAAAATATTTAATTTATATTTTTCATCATCGATGATTATGACTGAAAATGTGGAAATTCGAAGCTATAAACCAATTCGTTAACGAGGAGATTCAAATGCGAACAAACTGAACCAAAAAACATTCTCATGACACAACTATGCGTAAGCCAGGGGAGATATTCCTAAGTTTCCAAAATTTCCTACTCTTATGGCAGTTGAATTTGGACTGGTTTTCCAATCTATTCTAAACTAATTTTCAACAAATTCTAAACCTAAAAAAGCATAAACAAAATCATAAATACTTCAATTATTCATTATAAAGTTTGTTTCAGTTTACACAGAGTATAGATATTTTAGATAAACTGAGATTTTTGGAGTCGAAAATCAAATAAAAGAGATTTATTGTAACACCGCGGTTAGAACTTTAACATAAACACGTACATATACATTGTAACAACATGCATTCACGTTTTCCTTTTTCAGAATTAAGAACGCATTTTAAAATAAAACTATTTTATTATCTTTACTAAAACTTTATTTTTATCTTTTGCAATTATCATCACAGAAATATTGGTTATGGAATAGAAAATACATTTGCCCGCGTGGGCGCAATGGTAGCTCCGCAGATAGTATACGTGGTAGGTATCATTAAAATACCAAAATTTGAATCAAGTGTGAATAGTTTATTTTCTATATAATGACGAAACATTTTCTACTATGGCTATATCTTGTGGAAATGTAGCGTAAATGTCGAACATTTTTGCCGTGTTAAACATGTTAAAGGCCCCCTATTGTGACCCTTAGATAAAGAACAACGATAAAAACACTGTTCTTCTGCTTACAATTTGTGATATGTGTAGATATTGTATTTACTATCCACGATCTCCCTTTTCATACCCAAAGAGAGTTATAGAAGTTTTCTTGCCATTTTCTGTTTGAGGGTGGTTGACTGGCCGTCGTTTTGTTGATATTTCATTGTGGACTATTTATGATACATGTATTCCTTTGAAATATTAACTTATGCACAAAAAGAATGTTTTATTCATTAAATATTATGCATTGCATACATACCTTGTAAGTACATTCCAATGTACCAATCCAAAGTTGGTTGTTATATATTCAAATCGTAACAGGGTTTATTACACACAAAAATACGTAGATATCTGGATTTATTACTTTAATTAACTGACATTTTATAAATAATATACATACATATTGTACTAAATGCAGAATTAAAATAAATCGGCGTTAGAAAGAAATAAAAGCAAAAGTCTATATGTATAAATCAGTGGCGTACTTTGCCTCTTTCTAAAGATGAGGCAAATATTTCCTCCACTGATCAATGATCATTTAATATGTTTAATAAAAATTCATTAATATCAAAATAGGATGTATCGCTAAATTTGTGTTCTTCTTCGTTACTTTTTAGTCAAAGAAGATAATTTATAAGAATAAAGAAAAAAGAAATATGACTTTTTATTTTATGCCCAGTATTGTTCAATAATTTTGTTTGTTTGATCCTGTCCAATGGCATATCCAGATCCTAATCTAGACACTCCACATTGGAAATTTGAGAAATTATCATGAAATTGAGTTTTGGTTTTTTTTTTTCTAAATTTCACACCTTATATCTCAGTTCAGTCTTATATAGTACATGTAGATAAATATAGATTCTTCTTCAGGTAAGAGTGAGCTATGCAATTTCTCCACCCTCGATAGTTAAATTTTCGATTTTCAACACGCGAGCTTTGGCGAGCGTGTTAAAATCTAAAATTTAACTATCGAGGATGCAGTAATTCCATAACTCACGAGTAACTTGAAGGAGAATCTGTTTCCTATGATTTTCGAAAAAAACCTCAAGAAAATGTCGTTGCTATGTAGTTTGCTATGTATACATCAATGTACATGTAGACGTCATTTCGGGACTTCTCTAGTTTATCGTTCCAATAAGTGTAGAAAAAACTGTAGAAAAAACGGCGGTAATTCCCACGTAGAAATTTAATCAAAGGGAAGTGGTTAAAAATATTATATATTTTTATCCCATTGATTAAGCACGTCAAGAATAGGAGAAAGTAATGTTATAACGTTACATAATTTTCATTTATCCGACTTGTTTAGTAAAGGACAACGGTTATTAAGGACTTTTAGCCTTTTGATCTTTCCAGATTAGGCATAGATAATTCACTTGACCTTGGAATTTCCATGCATTTAAAACAACATTTCTTAAAAATGTATTTAACTTTCATGTTAGCTAGACAATTTTAACATTTGTTAAAACTTTTTATGCGAGGCAACTAACTGCCTCACTGCCTCGATGGAAGCTACGCCAATGCCAATGTATACATGGTTTTAATGAAAGTATTGTTCATGCGTGAATCGTTGTGCGTTATTGAAATATTTTACCATAATTTTTTAACTTTGTAATTTAATAAATAGATGTAAGCTTGCTTATTCTTATAGTCTTTTTTTCTGTTTGAAATATTAATACGTTATTAATCAAATGCACATTTATTCCCCGAGGGGTTGAAGGCATATAGATAACAAACACAAACAATAAAATAAACACAATAGACAATAATTTAATTACAATTATGCAGGTGTAGAGTCCAACCTCCTAAGTTCTATAGTTTTTTTTAACGAATGGAACTGTATACTGCCAAATCTTTGGTAATGACAGAATTAATTTTAATCTCTTACTTTCATCACATACATCAAATTCAGGACAGACACTTACTCTGCTTTCATTTAGTTTACAGTGCAAAGTATGACACTTTGAACATGTAAAGAAAAAATGATATTCATCTTCAACTACATTTATATGGCAAAGTTTACATAACCTTCTCTTTTAATTCTTGCATGTCTTCCTCTTTCAATTTGAAGAAAATGGTCAGACACACGCATTTTACATATAGGTTTTCTATTTTCAAAATCATTATTAAGAAAATAGTTATTGATTTCATATTTTGTCTTAATTTTACTACATAGAAAGATTTTACTGCTGTCTGTAGTTGATTTTAGTTTTTCAAAAAAAATTTTTTTTTTCATATTTCTCTTTTTATTAGTTTTTCTCTAATGTCTTTATTTAAAGAGAAATTAGCGTCTATCTTGAAGAAATATTTTTCTTTGCATTGATATTCTGTTTTAAATTGTTTTGTATCGTGAAATTACGTTGAGTGGAAATAATTTGGCTCTTCTTTATTGTATCCAATTTTTAAATTATAAAATAGAAAATATTTGTCAAATTTAGCATTTTTTAGTTTGACAGATGAAGTTATCCATAGTCACCAACAATGAACTGTCAAGTATACAGGCGTGATGAAAGTTTTACAGTTACAAAAACACATTTTCCGCTTTGGATTTATTTGTTTAAGATTGAAAAAAGTCAATTATTCTGATTCTGAAAGATGGTTTTTTTCACGAAAAATGGACTGGCAATGGCATATCTGCCATAAAATATGAATTAATTGCTATAATTTTATTTCGTAATTAAAAAATGAGTTGCACATAGCATTCTAGAGTTATTGCTCTTTGGTTAGTTTTCAAATGCACGTTACACATATTTAGCAATGCGTAGGATAGACAGACCTCGTTGAATTTATTAGCTCACCTTGCCCTGTCAAAACTTTGCGTCCGTCGTCCGTTGTCCGCCCGTCGTTAGCCAATTCATCATCTCCTCTGAAACAACTAAGCCAATTTTATTCCAGGTCGGATGAAAAGGATGGCCTCCAGAGACAATTCTTGATTTTTAAAATTTCTTCTCTGAAACTACTATGCCAAATCTTTTCAAACCTTACAGGAATGATGATTAGGAGACCCTCTACAAAGATTCCTCATTTTTTGTTGATCAAGTGGCACATATTTGCGACCATATCCGCCATATTTTTTAATTGAAGCCTATGGGAAATCATCTTCTTTGAAACCAATTGATCAGTAACAATCAAATACAGGAATAATGTATTGATAGTCCTTTATAACAAGTCGTCATTTCATTAAGATCGGATGAAAAACGTGGCCACCAGATTTAATTCTTGATTCTAATTGGTCAAATTTTAAAATTTCTTCTCCGACAAATCTGTTCAAACTGTCAAGGAATGATGATTATGAAACATTCTACAAATATTCCTCATTGGTATTGTTCACGTGGCATACATAGATTTGCATGGCACATAGATTTGCATTGAACCATATGGTAAATCAGTTTCATCATATCCTCTGAAACCACAAGACCAATATTAACCAAACGTGTAAGGAATCAGTGTATGGAAGGAACTTTATAAATTTCACATTTCATCTCGATCGAATAGCCTTGATATACAAACAAAATTTAATATGTATAGAGGTTATTTGCTTCATTCTCCGGTTGAGCGATTCAGGCTCACTTAGACGTCTAGTTTATTTTTAACAACATTTTTTTTTATCATTTCAGAGTCAACATACGTCAGGTGTGATGTACTTTTTAGGTGGTGCACTGATGCTACTTTCTGTATTTTGTACCATGTATGTTCCAGATACAAAAGAAAAGGGGTTGAGTGATACCATTGATGGAGATGATATACCAATGAAAGGAAAATACAACGAAGCATATGATCATGAACCTTACGAAAAGTCAACATATTTGTAGGTCGCATTACATATTAAATATATTCTTTCGTTTCGGGTTGAGACAGGACGACAGAAACTGAAGCATTTTAATTTCAATTTCAAAAAGGCTTATTGGACATGTTTATTTTCAATTGTTAAATTTCCAAAATGGATATTTTTTCAATTGAGAATGTCTTCATAATATTATCTAAAAATAAATAAACTACAATGTAAATTTGGAATTATATTAAAAAATAAACCAAAATTCACTGACATTTTATTGAAATATACTTTTCAAAAAGAGGAAGGGCAATTTTCCCCTGCGGTTATTTAATTTCTAGGTCCATTGTACTTCTTTTAATATAGAAATATCACGACTCAATCCAAAAATGACAGGTGCCTCATTTAAATTGTGTCCCCGCCGTTACTAAATATTAAAAGCTAAAAATTTATAACTGAATATTAATGCTTATGGTCGCGTACTTGAGACGAACCTCTCAGGTGGAATTGTCCTCAAATTTACCCCTTTTAAACATTATTTTTTTTTAATCTGAATTTATTTCGACAATTGACATCACACTGCGATGGGATGGTTATTTCAAATGCAGATGGTCTCCTTTCAAAATTATGTCCAAACGTTTAGATATGGCGATACTTAACACTAAAAGAAAAATCGGGGAAAATATTTGAAAATCTTTTCTTCTGAAACTCGTGTGCAACATTTATACCTGCTTTATACTAAAAAGGAAAAATACACCTAAGGAGCAATAAAAAACGTAATCAATTGGACAAACAAACCCGGGAAGACAAATGAACAACCACAAGCACAACAAATAAACACAGAAAACTAAAAAAACAATGAACAACACGAACTCCTATAAAAACCAGGAGTGAACCCAGGTGCTCCGGAAGGGTAAGCAGTTCCTGCTGCGTATACGGCACCCATCGTGAACTTCAACAAAGTCAATCCGGTGGAAGTCACAAGTCGGTTGAGGCACATGATATGTTACGACAGTGGGAACAGGTCAAACATCATCTTAAATATTGGAACACTGTAACGGTCAATCAATTCGTGATGACGACCGTACAATTTCCTAATTGATGACATCAACTTATCCCTGATAAAACCCTGGTAAAAAAGCTTTTTGATGGAATGGTTGTAAGGTGGTGCCAACTTATTATTTGGTTATTTGGTCCAAAACTCCGATAAATAACACTGCGTTTTTCCTCCTTTTTGTGTCGCCTGCGGAACGCATGGTCGACACATAGGGATCACTTTCTGTCGTCTTGCGTCGTCTTGCGTCTTGCGTCGTCACACTTTTCTTCTATCCTCAACTACTCGTAAACCACTCAAAGGAATTTGATGAAACTTTCTCTGTGCATTAACCTTAATGCACAGGTGTACATATATATTTCATTTTTAGAAAATTTTAATATCTTTTGTAAAAATTGACATTTTTGCAAAAAAAGGGGGGTCAAAACTTCTATCCTCAACTACTCCATAACCATAAGTTTTGGTTTGTTTTTTTTGGGGGGGGAGGGGATTTGTATCGTCAAGGATTTAAATAGATAGTCTTCTATAAGTATAGTTCAAAATTCTATTATGAGCCTTATAATGACGTTTTATAAAGGAACCTCTGCTTTCTACCTGTTTTTTGTGTTGATGGGCAGAGACTATATCTCTTTTTTTTCATTTTCATTAAGGTTAATAAAATTGTCTATATCTTAAACCTTGACTAATTTTTCAAGAAAAGCTAGTCTAATGGTAGAGTTTTTCCTGCAATACAAAAGAAAATGTTTTTCATTTTCAATTGTATTGCAGGACTGACATGACCGGTTTTTCCCTGGGAAGTTTTAGGTGTCTTCCTTTTTCAATTAATAAATTATGATCACTTAATCTTAATTTGGTGATATTTAGTCTATTTTCAAATATATTAATAATAATCTTTATTTAGAGTCTGCAAGTCAAATTAACATAAATAACATAAGCTCTACTGAGCTTTTGACACTATACATATAATAACAGGTATACAAACAAAAGTAAGCAGAAATAAAGCATAGTTAAAAGACAAAATATATATTTATATTTTAAAACATATAAGCTACATGAGTAGGAAACAGTAGCAACTTACAAGCGGCACAAAGAAGTCAAAATAATCTGAAATATGTTATGTGTTAATGTGTTAAAATATGCTACATGTAGGTTCTATATTTCAAACCTGAAAACTAAATAGAAGTGGGACTTTTTGCTGATATTTTTTCAGAATCTACATTTTGAAATGGGATCATCTCAAGACCGTTTAACCAAAAATTTAGTAATAACCATCCAAATTGTCTGATAAAAAAAATTCTCTCCCTCCGTGACCCAAGAAAATAAAATGTCTGGTTACAGGTTTTTGAGAAAGATCTCTATGTATCAATAAAAAAATGGTTTCCGGTTGTTCTCCGAAAACATAAAATGATTTCGACCGAAGCAGGAAAATTTGTTGTATCTAACATAAAAATCCCAGGCCTTCCCTCGATAATTGAAGAGGGTTTCTTATTGTTGAGTGTCGAGTATCGAGTTGAAAAAGTCGAGTATCGAGATAGAATTGTCGAGTATCGAGTTGAAATTGTCGATTATCGAGTTAGATTTGTCGAGTATCGAGGTATGAAAGTAAAACAACTTATGTTTAAAGGGCAAACTTCTTTCTACAAGGGTAAAAGAGTTGGAAACATCCATGTCCACACCGTGGAGGCATTTTGCAGATACCGCTGGAACAGGTTTTCTGAGACTCTACCCAACTAAAACTGTTTAATTGATATTAAGCTTTAAAGATGAAAACTAAGAGTATAAAATACCTCCCCTCCTCCCTCTCAGTATATTTTTCTTGATTTTTGTCTATTCTTTTTTAAACAAAAATCTTACAAATACACGCTTGTGATTTTTTACAGCTGTCTTAGAGAATTTAAAAGAATCGGTATTTATTTTCATTTGAATGATATTAGAATGCAACGGCTTTTTTTTCTCTTTTGAATGTTTTAATTTGTTTTATACTTGTAGTAGGTAAATTTGATCACTTGTTTTTGCAAAAATTGTTTTAAATGTTAAATAATTCTATGGAAGAGGAACATCAATTCGAGCGCTTCAAAATTCCGTGCAGTATAAAACTTTGGAAATTTAAATTTTTTAAAGTTCTTCAAGAATTGCTAAAAGAGCTGTTTACAACCAAACATTTGGAAACTGATAAGTATAGAAATGGTTATGTAACTTTGAAAATATACGTCTGACTTGATGGGAACTGGATTTATAAAATCAGAATTACAATTTACAATAATCGTGTGAGAGATTACAAGCTCCTTATAAAATATTTTATAGATCATTTGGAATTAACTACATTGAATATTCTCATACCACAAAGCAACAAGAAAGTCACGTTAGAATAATATAACTAAGAAATAGCAAAACGTCAATTTAAAAGCAAAATTGGCCAAATATAAGAAAACTTATTCATAAGCAATCACTGAAGCAGGGCTCAAGGCGTCGTCCAGTTAATTTTCCGGGACGCGGCACTAGGTTATTGTCGGGACCAGAACATGTTTCGTGTTATGCGCGCGACATTTTAGCTTTTTTTCAATCGACTTTAATTCGAGCTAATTTATTTTTTTAGCTTCAATGAAAGAAAAAGTAGAATGTTAGGGACAAATTACTTTCCCTTCCATGAAAGAAGGATATGAAATGATGGACAAATTATTTTTTCCTGCAAGTGGACACTCACTCCCCCGAAAATCAAATGTGCTGTAGTTCAGAATCATCATTATCAGACGGTCAGACGGACCCAAGAGCTCAAAGGCCATGTATGTATTTCAAATTCGTGGTCTTAAGTACAAAAAAGAAGAATTTGTTTAAAAAAAATATGAAAGAACTACAAAGCAAGTATAATAAGAAATTAAAAAATAAATCATCCCAGATAAACAAATTAATAGAAAAGGGGGCTAGGGTTTTCCCTGTTAATATGTTGTTGGGCAAACTTAGGTTTAACTGTTTTTATATTTCAAAAGAGTATTGTTAATGACTAAAAAGTTTTCAGCATTTTTAAAGTCGTTGTTATCTTTTTTTCTGACAATTTGTTTGTTGTTAATCTGTAACCCCCCCCCCCCCCTTCCCACTCCATAGAAGGTCCAAATTAAACAAACGAATAGAAGAATCACTAGATATCTTGTCAAAATTGTCTTTGCCATATATACGAGCATTAATTTCAAATGAGTATATATCAAAGAGAGATCGTATTTGGGTTTACTTATCAAGAAATTTAATGGTGCAGAATCTGTTCGCAAGGGAAATAAAGCGAATCGTAAAGCTACAATTAAATAAAGTAACCAAATCTGAACGACAAAACATTGTTTGAGATAAAACAATGACTGGTGTTTCAACAACTACTGTTATTGCTTGGTACCTGTGGTCCATTGTTTTCATCTTGTCAAGAACCATTAACCAAATAAAAATAGTATAGTTCATCCATATCCCATCGAAAGCAAAGCATGAACACACATAAAAGAAGCAAAACTACACACGGTCTTGAAGAATGGTTTGCAAATTAACTCAATACTCGACTTTTTTTAACTCGATACTCGACTTTTCGTACTCGATACTCCACATTATTAACTCGATACTCGACATTGTTAAGTCAATATTCGACATTTCTAACTCGATACTCGACAATTCTAACTCGATACTCGACTTTGTTATAAACTCGATAATCGACATTTCGAACTAGATACTCGACATTTCGAACTCGATACTCGACAATTCTAAATCGATACTCGACTTTTTTAACTCGATACTCGACCATTCTAACTCGATACTCTACAATTCTTATTCTTACTCGATACTCGATAATTCTGACTCGATACTCATCACTCAAGAAAAATGAATCTCAGTAATAAAATGGTCCTGGTCTTAGGTGTCAGGTCCTGGAATTGATACCCCATCGGACTTTACACTTCAATGCAGATTACTCACTCTCAATCTGAAGTGTGTCGTTAACAGATCAGACATACTTACCCTTCTGGGGCATCCGTCGTGCATGTAATCTGAGAAAACAACAGCACACGTGTTGAAAAACTTCAAATACTGGCACAATTACACATTGAATAGAATTAACTACACTTCCGGACTTATAAAATTTCGGACTAATGGTCTTTCGGACTAGTGAACCATCGGAAGACTGGATTTCGGACAAGTCGATCTTCGGACTAATAGGTCTTTGGATTATAGAACTGACCCCAAGACGATGAAATCATTTCAACAAATGCTTTTCGCTCATGTTTGTATAATGGACATTCAACTAAAAAATGTTGTTCATTGTCAACTGCCCCCTTGGTACAGAATGAACACAGTTTTGTGACCATTTAATGTATTCCTTTGCCTATACGTACATGACGTATCTTATTTGTTTTTATCTTAAGGAATGAGCATATAAAATTTATTACAATTGTGCACACGGACAACTGAAGAATCAAATAAAAATATTCAAAACAGACACTCTCTGTTGAAAACGTACCAATTATGTCATGTATGTGTGTATGAATTAATATATATATATGTTAATATTCCATTCAATATAAGTTTCTATCTTAAAGAAATGAACACATAATCTAAAATTAAAGCACTGTCTATTTTTGTTAATTCTTCTTTTAATTAGTAAACCAAGCCTTGATTGAAAAATATAATTGACAATTTTAAGGGTTCATTCCTCAGATCTTTCCGGGTTAATGTGTACATTGTATAAACTTATTTGTAGTTGTTAGTCACCTGAGTTAAAAACCATTAATTCAGATTTAAACTAAAAAAAACCCGAATCTTAAAATACCACAGTTAAATATATCTTTTCTAAATTCCAGTGCAGATATGGAATTTTTCCTTCGGGTTTTTCCACATATTATACTGTTATAGGACTTTACCTGATGCTAATAATAAATAGTAGTTTCATATTTTTTTTTATAGCAATGAGAAGGCTCCGGTAGGGGTTTGTGAAGTTTTTATTTTTGGATAAAGTTGCTAACCAATGTAAACAAGATAGCGGCGATAATTTATACAGGCACGGGTCAAGGTTGAAAATATTGATTTTCGTATGAAAGCGTAAAATTTAATAATAAACGCGTTACATTCATTCGAATAGTGAATAAACACTTTTCACCACAAAAAATAAACGGAAGAAATTATAATTATTTTCCTCAAATCCAATTTTGAAGAATTGTAAGGATTAAACACATTTTTATATTCCTATATTAAAATACTTTATACAAACAACGCGGACATGGAGGATGTTTAAAAGTTTCAGCTATCAGTATAATATGTGTGGAATGTCACAATATACAGACATTTCTTTTAAAAGTGTGTAGTTGCAGAAGGGGGTACTTTGAGGGAATTTCATAATTTTCGGATCATTATTATTTAGTTTGTTCCATTGCGTTAATTCTCGGAAATTTTCAAACGCCAAACGTATATACATGTACAATACACGTTCATTATCGGAAAATACATTTTATTTTCACAAGCCTAAGAAACAGTAAATAATGCGAGGTTTGCCTAGTACATATGCCATCAAATAATATTATACTAGTAGACGCGTATCGAAAAAATATTCGACACCCTTTATTTGGCTAGAAAACAGGATATATAATATCAAGATTATGGCAAGCCGTTTTACTATTTATTCTAACTTTAAGATATCTCATATAATATATAAGATTTCTTATAAACTTTATAAGATATCTTATAAATATTTTTTATATAAGATATCTCATATATTTTATAAGATATCTTATATAGTTTATAAGATATCTCACATAGTTTATAAGATATCTCATATAATTTATAAGATATCTTATAAAGAAAATTATATGAGATATCTTATAAACTATATGAGATATCTTATAAAGATTATTAGATATCTTGAGGTTCGAATAAATAGTTAAACGGCTTGCCATACAAGTTCTTTTTAATGTGCCTGATTAATCGGTATGAATAATATGCTATGTGTCCTCAGCTGTCATATTAAGGGGTGTTGCTAAACGGCGGAAAAACCGCCTCGGTGGTCTCGTGGTAGCGTGCTCGCCCCGAGTGCGGAAGGTCGCGGGTTGGATCCCCGGCTGGGTCAAACCAAAGACATTAAAATTGGTATTTGCAGCTTCTCCGCCAAGCACGCGGCTTCTAGGAGTACGAGCAAAGACTGGCCGGCTCGGAATCAGTATAATGTGTCCGAGTGAGGTGATATGTCTTCCTGCGGACAGTTACCTCGTGAGCTAGCACATTAAAAATCCGACTTAGCGTGTCGGTCTAGTACAAAGCAGGGATCATATTCATTATCATATCAAGATGTTCTCGTCCTGATATGCACCTGGTTGCCACTGGACGTTAAACAATAATTCATCCATCTAAACGGCGGAAAACGGAATACGGAACGGAACGGAAACGGAAACGGAAAGAATTTACATCTTTTCTTTTTGGTCATTTATTTTCATATGCATGTTGTATAGTATATCACATGTTTTTAAGAAAGAAAAAAAAACAGGAATAAGTTTGGGGAAAAAAAATTGAAAGCATAAATTATTTAAATAAACGACAGGATGTTTTTATGGGCGTGCATATTTGCGTAAATCACTTGCAATAGTTACATTAGTTCATTTTTTTTTATATTCTACTCTTGCACTAATAGACCACGAACGTAGTTCATGCGTTTGACTTTTTCTGATTTTCCACCAAAAAAAGAATAAAAAGAGATGTGGGATAAACTCCAATAAGACAGTATATCCAAAAAACACCAAAAAAAAATCGACGTACGGCCTTCAACGATGGACATTCGCCTCGATTTTAGATAGGTTGTGGAGTATCTAAGTTTTTGGGGAAATGCTTTTCATTTGTTTTTTCATCTTTCTCAAATGGTTATACGAACGCACACGATTATTGCAGAATTTTTGCTCGATTATTTAAAAAAATTCTCGTCATGTGTCTATTATAAAACATTTTATTACATAAATATACACTTTGTTGGGAACTTTTTTTTTTATAATAGACCAACATTATGAAAATAATTCTCCAAGTTCTTTTAACACATAAACCGATTCAGCCTGTTCAATTTTACTACGTTACGGGTCTACTACAAAAAAAACAGTTACTATAGACACCTTATGGAAAAGTGTTTCTAATAAAAAAGCAACAAATCTAAAAAAAAAAAATGATTGTCCTCGTTTGTATATACATTTGAGGAAGAAACAAAATAAAAAATCGTTATCCAAACAATTTTTTTTTAAATTAGGGGATGACCATTTGATATTCTGGGAAGGGGGGCAGGAGGATTTGTTTTGGATGGGTTATTTATTTTTGTGGAAAATAAAGACAGATTATTTATTTTCTGCACCGTTTAAGCATGATTTTTCATTTTCAGTAAAATAAGAGACTGATTATTTATTTTCACAATTATATCTATAATATTTGAAAATACACAATTTTTAAATTCATGTTTTTATTCTTAAATAAATAACATAGTCAAAGTTGTATCTGTTCGGAATTTTGGCTGTTCCACCTTGCAGTCTCAGTCCCTGTCCAGCACTGTGGTATTCTTTAAGACCATCTTAAGATACCATTTGTTGTTGTGTTTGATGCTAGCACAAAAATGGCCACCATTGCCATAAATCTGTGCACCAAGTTCATAACTGCAAAATCAAGAAACTGAATTATAGGTGCAAATAGAAATATGCAATGTTTATAATGCATGCTTGTACATTCATGTTGTATTGTGTATTGCTCTGCTTGAAGTAAAGGAGAAAGGAAAATGGAATGCAGATATATATTTCTGAAGTTTAAGTTATACCAGTATAATAAGTTTATACTTACATCTTATAACTTCGATGAGATGAAATACATCATGTACCATTTAATCGAAATTAATCATCATCCTCTGGAAGTGAATCTTCTGAATTCAAAACTGCATATAATGCATAATTACAAAAAACAATATAGGTTAAAATGGGAAAGGTATTAAAGTGAGGTAAATGTTCATGAGACAATATAGCTCAAGTGAAATGAAACCCATTTTCAGACATTTCAAAAACATTAATATTTATATATGGTGTAGTTTATAAATTATTAAAAGATTTGGAAAGTTTTTCACGAAAAAAATATGGAAAAAGACGAATTTTGGTAGAATCTGGTGCCATCTCATGCTTTAAAACATGCATTTATAAAATGGTTTAAAAGACCGGCCGAGTTATTTAATTTCAATACACTGTAGGTCAGGTTATTTATTTTCAAACTACCACAGAACAAACCATTCATTTTTGTTATTATCAAGGCTGAGTTATTTATTTTCAAAATCCTCCTCCCCCCCCCCCCCCCCAGAATATTAGACCCCTTAGAGAAGTCGAATGGATACTATACGACAAATATTAATCCTTTGACGTATATGGATTCCGAACAATGGTTCTATCGGGATTCCAGTCTACCCTTTTTGTTCTTCTGTGTATTTTTAGGTCAAGAGCTTTTTAAACCAATCACTTTTCAGCTGTTGTTTTAATGTTTATAATTATTGTGAAGTCTCCATTACTTTAATTACCAAATACAAATTTGTATGGAAAAAAATTCTAAAAATTTTATTTTTGGGAGGGGGTTGTGCCTTGTTATATCTCTCAGCAACACATCAGGCAATCGAGTAGTTTGGTTTCCATGACAACGAAAATGGTGAAATTTTCATAAAAAATTGCATGTTCGAAGCGGCTAGCGGTCTTGTCTTGTGTCCTCTAACCACCCGCACTCCTACCTCCTCCTCCTATGCATGCACCCCACCCATCCCCCTAACCTCGAAATCAGCCTGATGTTTATGTTAGTTCATATTTGTTCTTGATCTTATTTGTATACATTTGCAAATAAACGAACAAGGTAAAATCATTGAAAAAGCATTGTCACGGCAGGATTTATGACATTAGCCCCCCTCCCAAAAGAGTCATTGTTTATCAGTTGGGGATTTGGAAAGTTTAGATTTTCCTAGGGGTTAAAAAATTGTCAGGTCATTACAATTAGGGGCGAAAAACAATCTGAGGAATTACAACATTTAACCATTCTTAGATACACTAAAAATATACAGTGTTCTAGATCAGATTTACGCAAAAATTAAGACTGAATCCAAAATAATTTAGATTCGTAGCTTTCATGCGTTTCGAATACGATGAAAAATTCCTGGTAATGCAATAAAGTTTATGTCGTCGAATTCTTGTTTATTAATTTCAAAAGATGCAAATGAGTTTTGTTTTTTTTTTGTATATTATATTCCGTGTTTTTATTGATAATATTAAGAACTCTCGGTCTTTATCTCTATATAATGAGGATCTGTTATAAATGGATATTTAGAAACAACAAGTATAAGTATGTTTTGTCTTGTTCCTTGGTAAAAAATAAAAGAACAAAAAAGAAATAGATGTTTTATTTGAACAATTGTTTATTTCATTCATATCACCACGAACGTTAGATAAGGGCCAATCTAATTATAAAATTTGTTCTCCGCACTTGCTTCTTATTTTCATTCGGCTGTCTATATGTCGGGCGTGGGACATATTAACAACCGAACGAAAATAAGGAGTAAGTGTGGAAAATTAATTTTAATTAGATTGGATCAGGGTCTTAACAATAATGTGTTGCCTCTGGGATGCTTCCAAAATTTGTTTTGGTATATGTTGCCTCCAATATCAAAAGGTTTTTCAGTAAATCAGTAACGGGGAAATTCTTAAATTATATTGTTCTTCGCCAAACCCATATTTAAGCAGAAAATAAGTTAAACTGGTGAACGTTAATGAAATACAGGAAAAAACCTTTGTTGGCAATAAATTGAAAATAAATTGAAAATAAATTTAATAAAAATTATTTCCCGAATTTTTCCTCATCACAGCTATATTGTTGATCCTTTTACACTTCTCCAAACCAGCACTCCAAAAACATGGAATTCTAAATGAAACGGAGTAATATGTACGATTTAGTTTTTAATTGAAAATGAGCTGAAAGACACTAAGGGCCGTATTCACAAAGGTAGTTTAAATTTAATCTGAGTTTTAAAAGTTCTTAAACGGAGTTTAAAAATAAACTTTATTCAGGAAACTGTTTTAAAATAAACTTGGTTTAAACTGGGTATGAAATAGCCTAAAACCTGTTTTAAATTAAACTTGCAACAAGGCAGGTTTAAATCTTGGTTTAAAGCTAAAAACAAGATATATTTTCTAAATACATTCTGCTATATATATCATTTACAAAAGTGCTGTTTTGGATATACATTTTTGAAAAATAGAAAACGACGCTATTGTAAAATTATAAGTACAAGAAAATGTGTATTTGTAAATTTAAGTATATACTATATACAACCTTATTTGTTCATTTCTTTGATTATTTGTATCTGTCGTTAACATGTTGCATTGTTTTATTTATGTATAACTATGTTTTTAAATTTCTTTTTGCAACGGCAATCTTGAATGGATGGTGGTCTACAGTTGCGACATTTCTAATAGATTGGCTCATTTCTTCCATAAGGTTTGGTCGAAGAAATTGAAAGTATCCTACAGTTTTCTCCCTTTTTGTCAGTATGTGAAGCTATTATAAGCGTTATACATTTGAATATGAAATAAAAACATGAAAAAGCAAATGATTTTTTTGCTATAACCCTTTTAATACACGTTCTGGATTGTACTTTTTACATAGGATCACAACCGCGAAATTGCGAATACGAAGTTATCGATTGTTAAAAACCTATTCGACCCGTTCTTTCATCTAACATAACTTTATCCACCCTTTTGAACACAAAAAAGTTTCGTTTATCACCGCCGCCCGACATGAAGAGCGGAAAGAAAATTCAGAGTTTGGCGATGGGAAGGACTGTACATCCCAACAATTGTTTCCCGTTTAATTCCCCAAACAACTCAAAACAGGTCTTCAAACGCGGTGACGAACATCATTTATGTTAATCTACTCGAAAGAAGAAGAAGCAACACACTTTAATTATTAATATAGACTAGGGAAAAAGTCGAATATCCAACAATGAAGATCGAAGTCTGTAACAATCATCGATATTTATCCTACAGTTTCGTGAAAACTAATATTGGCACATATTTCAGATGATATAACAATATTTTGGTGTCACCTTGCTCGACTTGTATGGGTGTTGAAACTTACAATAAGGTACTAAATTTGATGAATATTTGTACAACGTCATGACATCGTTAGCAGAACGTTTACGCATTTCCGATTTTACTGTTAAAGGCCGAGCTGTTTACCTTGCAGACCAAGTATTTTGTCTCTAACTCTTTAATATGTCCTGCCAACGAAAGTTGTTGAACGTATAGATTTTCGGTCTGTGCTTCCGTTTGTTGGACCATCCGTACGTCCGTCCCGCCTCATGTTAAGGTTTGCGTTGAAGTTTTTTTCATATGAAAACGGGGTCACATCATTATTGACCTATGTACACATTTACATCACAAACTTTCTAAAATAGGTGGAACATATAGATTCTACAACGATGACAAGTAAAGTTGATTATGAAATTTATCAATTGGAGATAATTAAATTTTCATTTTAAAACTGTGAGGCTTGTTTTAATTATCGAGAGTGGACAAATTTCATAATTAACGCGTTAAGAGTTTTAGAATCTTTTTCTCTAGTGAAAATGTAAAACTCAGAGAGCTCTTCCGAACGTTTTACAATTAACGTGTGGTGAATCAGAATTTATCAAACGGGTCAAGAGACGTATGAATGAGCACAGAATTGGAAAAATTAGTATTATCCTGACTTATGTTCTTGTTTTTCTTATTGTGTTTCCTGTTATTGGTTTCCTTTTGTTATAAGATCACGCACTGAACACCTGCTTACATTGATAATGTTAAATACTCACATTACTGTGAAATACTTATTATTTATGCTACACCAATTTTCGTGGATTTTGGGGACAACGCAATCCACGGATTTAAAAATACAACGAAATATATATTTTCAATCGTTTTATCAAGAGGAAATAAAAAAAACACTTGAGGTTCTTTCCAAGAATGCAATCTCATCGTTTGATCTTTAATAAATATATCTCAAACGGATGAATATGAATAACAGGGAGGAAGATTTTAGTTTGCTACAGATAGAAATTTAATTTGGCTTAGATAAAATATAAAAAATAAATATATACTCCAAATGATGTAAACAATGTCGTATTAAAGTATTTATAAGGTTTTAATAATTAATCTAGTTAATAACTAATTTCTTTGGGGTTTTTTTTATCTTTGGCAGCAAATATTGTTCTGACAAAATTTTGTTTTGAAAAAGCGTCTTATGGATATAAGTTAAGATGATAACGATATCGTTGATTGGGGGTGTCTTATGTCATTCTCTTTTGTCTCGCACCGTCTATTTGAGATCACGAATCCTAGTACGTTTAACATCATTTCTCCTAAGGCAGGAGGGAACCATACTTGTAGATAATTGTACAGAACCTAATGTATAGCACCTCTTCGCGAATGTAAAAATTTTGTCTGAGAAAAATTTATATTTGTAATTGAACACATTACTTTGAGCATTTAAACTTCTGCTTTTGTGGAAATAAAAAAAAGTCCAAGTACGTTAGCGTCAGTAAAATGGGTGGTAAAAAATATGCAGCTTTTCTTTGAATATATTTCTATCTGAGGGAAAACAATTATCAAGTTTTCTGATTAGAAACTTTGGATTGACATGATGCTCAGCTGGTCTAAAAGGCCAAGTGAGTATTTGCCATCACTTGACGTCCGTCGTACGTCGTCGTTGGGCGTAAACATTCCCCTGAAACCACTGCGCCAATTTGGACAAAACTTCTGTGGAATGGTCGTTTGTTGGCCTCCTTTCAAAAGTATGTCCGGCATCCCCTATTTCCAACCGACATGGCTGCTGTTACTAAAAATAAAAAAAGCGGGAAGAATTTCAAAAATCTTCTATGAAACTACATGACCAATTGGAATCAGGCCTGTCAGTAATGATCCATAGGAGGTTTTCTTTCAGAATTATGTTCGTTGATCTGGACTGTTAACCAAGATGGCCGCCACAGCCGACCCTAGTTTAACATAGGGCCGTTTGGGAAAATTCATTGATAAATATTCGTCTGAAACCACTTGACCAATTGGAACCAGACTTGACAGCAATAGTCCTTAGATGATCCTCTTTAAGAATTCCGATGACCAAGACTAACAACCAAGATGGCCGCAACAGGTAAACTGAGTTTAACATAAGACATAATGTGCATATTTTTTTGAAAACCTTCTTGTCTGAAACCAATGAGCCAACTGAAACCAGACTTGGCAGCAATGGTCCTTAGATGGTCCTCTTTAAGAAATATATCTGATGACCCGGACTGTCAACCAATATAGCTGCCACAGCCGAACTTAACATATGGCCCTATGGGAAAATTCTTTGAAAAATCTCCTTGTCTGGAACCACTTGACCAACTGGAACCAGAGTTGCCAACAATGGTCCTTAGATGGTCCTCTTTGAGTAATATGTCCGATGACCCGGACAGTCAACCAAGTTGGCCACCACAGTTGAACTTAGTTTAACATAGGATCCTTTGGGAAAATTCATTTAAAAATCTTCTTGTCTGAATCCACAGGGGCAATTGTAACCAGACTTGGAAGCAATGGTCCTTACTTCTGTTCAGAAATGTGTCAGAATACCCAGACTGTCGACCAAGATGGCTGCCACATCAGTTTAACATAGGACCCTATGGAAAAATTTTTTTTTAAAATCTTATTTTCTGAAACCACTTGACCAATTGGAACCATACTTGGCAACAGTGGTCCTTAGATTGTTCTCTTTCAGAATTATGTCCGATGACCCCAACACCACAACAAAACTTGGTCTAACATAGGACCCTATGAGAAAACTAGACACATCGACTGCTACACTTAAATTTTAGTCTTGCCCAAGGTGGACAAGATAAATCCATGTGAGCGATACATACCCTTGAGAGCCTCTTGTTTCTTATAATTGGCATTCAGCTTCAAGATTTAATTTGAAATAACACTGTTATGTTCACTCGAATTACACTGATTAGCATTTCATCACAGCATTTACTAGCAGCTTTGAATTTAGTGTCAAGATGTGTTTAATCATGTCATAAATAGAACGTCACAATGAAATGCGGTTCGGAGCCAGTTGTTTTTATTTTCGTAATCATAGTTTAAATTTAAACTTAGTTTTAAAAAATTAACCAAGTTTATTTAATTTTAAACTCAGTTTACCTAAACTAGGATTAAATTTCTTTCATGTATAGAGTTTAATTTAAACTTAGTTTCTTGGTTTAACTAAACCAGGTCTAAGCTTAAACGAGGTTTACATTAAACCACTTTTATGAATACGGCCCTAAATATTTAAGTTATCTATCCGCTCATCAGGTAATCGCTTTTGGCCCGTGCTTCGAATCCCATTCTGTTCTATGAAACAAAATTGAGACTCTTATCAAACATTGAAGGACTATCATTTATCCTTTAAAATCCGTTATAGAATCGTCAGGCAGCAAAATTATTAACATAACCAGAAAACGTACAACCTTGGTGAATTTTTTTTCAAAGAAAACAGAAAATCGGGGATTCTTCAAATGTACATTTGCATTTATGTCGAAATTGTATTGATTTACACCACTATGCTTATGATGAAATGAATAATGAAAAAACTGCAAACAAAAAGCAGCCCAAATTAGGACTTTTCGGCCAAATGATTTCGGACTATTGGTCTTTGTGACAATTGATTTTTTTACTATTTGGCGTTTAAACCTTTATTTACTATCATTTGCTTGGTGTCAATGCCTGTCTGATATATGTCGTCTAACCTTGTCCTCGATTTCACGAGTCGTTGACTTTGGTCGAGATATTTAAGGTCTTTCCTTTCACTATAAGGAAAGACCTTACTGTATTTCTTCTGATTATTATTCTTTTTCCGCCAAACTTTAACGAAATTTCCAAAAAAAAGTATGTGACATGTTGAAATGATATTAGGTATCAAGTATTGGTCGACCAAAAGCTATCTTGTGATTAGGGCACCACGCCGTAACATTTCCTTTATAGCGGTTATCTCCCTAACACCGAAAACCTTGTTATCATTCAAACACCGTAACCATAATAGGATAATAGGTAGAAAAAACCGAAGGGCGGAATTTGTTCAGGACCAGACCCTGGTTCTTCGTTACATTTGGATTGAAAAGATTCAAAGACTCATTGGTAGGGTTATGCCCCTTTGAAAATTAACCGATGTCATTTCGCCCCTAAAACTCAGAAACCGTAAGTCGTAGCCACCTAGGATCTTCACCAATGATCATTAATTCATGTGACCTTGAAAATGCCTCAAGGTCAAAGGTCAAGGTCATGACCTAGATTTTGACCTTAGCTTGTTATCGAAATTAGTCAATAACTGTAAAAGATGGCTGATAAAATGTAATGGAGAAAATGTGTGTCTTATAAAGATCTACATTTGTTATATGGGTCCAAAATTATTGGACCAACCATATATGGACCTAGGGCACCAAAACTGTTTTTCGGGGTCTGAAATGAAGATTTTTTGCTTATATCTCAAACGAGGTTAGAGATAGAAAGAAACTTTGAATCGCAAAAATGTTCAGCATAATACGATCTACAAAGTTAGGTCAAGGTCACATGTCAATGTCCCTAGCAACGACGTAAAAAACCTTAACAACCATATATTTTTGAACTTAGAAGGCTATGAATAATATAAATATGACATTTTTAATACTGGAAATGAAATTTTTGTCCCTATCAACGACATATAAGTCCTTAGCCACCACTTATTTTTTGAACTTTAAAGGTTATGAATAGTAGATATGACATTTTTAATATTGTAAATACAATTCTTCTTAGAAAGTTCGGTAAAAATCCACACGGGACCCCATAGGAAATGTGATCGTATCTCCTCAAAAAGTACAAATCGTACAGGGCTGATATTTGGCAGACAGCTAGGGGATATCCAGGGCTTTGTTAATGAGAAAAAATTATGACGCTAACTCCAACCAATTTCCTGAAAATAGCGTTCGCGCAGTGCAGTAATAAAAAGCTATTTTCCGCCAGAAAACACAAGATTCGTCCAAATGTTACGAATTTATTGCATCCGAATGTCAAAATTTCGCGTCAAATTAACAGTACTTCATTCACGGAGATGTCGTCTGCTGAAAATAGCACCGGAAATCGAAATAAATAAATCGTGAGATCAAATTTCTACATGAATCTTCATTCTGACATAAATAAATGTGTACACACAGTTTTCTATTTATGACTATTTCTACATCAAACAGTAAAATGCATTATCCTGTGCCTTGTTCACCCGACGACGTCCTCTCTCGAAAAGAAAGAAATAAGTCCAGACGTATATAAATGGACATCACGTGACTTACACAACGTCATCCAGCGTTCCTAAAATAGAAGTAAACATTATAGTAGAAATGTACTTTTACTGTCACTTGTGTATCTAGAGAAATAAAAATACAATGCCCCCCTACTTGTATTCAGCAACCCTTGGAAAACTTGCTACCTACAAATATGAAAAATAATTCATAAACAAACAAACAAATAAACAAGATAAAAAAGCCCGTCCCGCCTTCAGAAAAAGAGATATTGCTACTTCATTTTTTATTCTATTTTATCTATTTCGCAAGGGTTACGCCCCTTGACAAAAATAGAGGGACAGGGCCTCTTTATTGACCTTTAATGTTTCTTTTTTTTTTCGTATTAACTCATTATCAGAAACTACACATAGTGTATTAAGGATGATCGCTGGTCTAATAGGAAATAAATAGGATATGAAATAGGTGTTTTAGTTCGAGAGAACATATGAATAGTAAACATATAAGCAAGAAAAAAATATAGGTTCATGTGCTCGTTTTAGAGCTATAACGGCTTGAAAATTTGCAGGAATGGGTTTTCTCTGGATTTTTCATTGTCTTTGCATTGACATCTTCAGTCTCTCAAAAATGTATGAAAAAATAAAAAGGATTTCATAAAATTTTGTCAAATACCATTTAAAGGTAAATATGATTGAATTATAAAAGAAAAAGTGGGGGTTCATGGGCAAACAATTTCATGTTTAAGAAATGGACAAAACCCGAGGATTCCGAAAATCTGACAAAAAGACCAAAACATGACAAGCGAGCATCCTTAATAATATCTAATGAATATCGTTAGTGTATTAAGGTGTATTATTTGTTAGACAATCGTGACCTCAATTTCAATTTAAAAAAAAATCACTTGATATTTAGTTATCTGTTTATATATTGGATTAAAAGGTCCTCACACGAGTTCAAAATTAATCTTTAACGAATTTTTAAAATTCACGCCTTTCCCGAGTGTTCAGCTGTTTCAAAGGACATTTTCTATGAAAACGTGGTACAATTGTGTTTCTTTCCTTTCAACTAGCAAAATCAATTAAATTACTACTTATAAATCTACACATCGCGATATAGCGATTGTTTCCGTCCGTCCGTCCGTGACACTTTCTTGTGACATCAACTCTTCCTTCACTTTTGTGTTTAGGAATTTGCTTTTAATATAGAATGGTTGCATACCACCTGTAGATGCACAATTAGGTTTTAAAATTTTGATTTTCTAAACAAGGGGCCAACATGGGTTGAACTTCGAAAATTTGGAATTCAAGTTTGTGACCTGAACTCGTCTTTCATTTTTCATTTTATGCATTTTATTTCTATACAGTATTGTCATGCACTATATGCAGATGCGCAATAAGGTTTTATAATTTTTATTTTCTAAAATTGGGGCCCACAGGGGTAAAATTTGGAAAAACTTTCAATTTAAGCTTGTGACCTAATCTCCTCTTTAATTTTACAATTTCTGCATATTATTTTTATACGGTCATACACTATATGCAGATGCGCAATAAGGTTTTAGAATTTTGATTTTCTAAACAAGGGGCCCACAGGGGTAGAAATTTGAAAAATTATCAATTTAAGCTTGTGACATAAAGTTGTCTTTTGTTTTTCAATTTATGCATTTTATTTCTATACAGTATTGTCAAACACCATATGCAGATGTGCAATAAGGTTTTAGAATTTTAATTTTCTAAAATTGGAGTCCATGGATCGAAATTTAAAATTTTTAATTTAAGCCTGTCACCTTAACTTCTCTTTCAGTTTGCTTATACATGTATATAGTATTGTCCTACACTACATTTAGTTGCACAATACGGATTTAGAATATCGATTTCATCCCGGGGCCCACACAGGCCAAATTTCAAAAATTGTCGGTTTAAGCTTGTGAACTACAATGGGTTTTTTCATTTTTCATTAGGTTTATTGGTTTAATTTCTTTATAGAATGACTGCATACTATTTTTAGATGGGAATAAGGTATTATATAAGTGGCCTAACTACTTACAGGGGGTGCGGGGATCACGGTCGATTCCGACAGTCCAGATTCCTAGTTTTTATTGTAGTCCGCTTTGCTTATTGTCCTTTAATTGGAGAAACTAGATTATTTTTGAGTATTTAGTGATTTACTATCTTTAACTGTATATCTTCGGTTCCAAAGAATTATATTTAAGATTATGAACTTCGGCTCTTCACTGACTGGTATGTAGGAACACGTGGTATAGAAATTGTGGACGTCTTGCCCTACTTTTTTTCTTATATATTACTACTATTTGACCCAACTGCGTTTGATTGGTATGTTGATTTTCTTGGCAGAATGAAGTAACTGTAAAATGAATTTATAAGATAAATAGTAATGGCTCAAATATTTTTGTTTCAACCGAGGCTCTGCCGAGGTTTAGAAAAAGAAATATTTGAGCACAAGTGTGTGAGATAGCCAATCTGCCAGAAATAGAGGTGATTGATACTTTTTCCTCCAAGTTTTTTAAACTGTTGCTAAGGGCAAAGGGTGAGACTATAATAATCAGTCATGGTCCAAGATGTGAGATGGGACAATTCCACCCGAGGGTTCAAATTTTCCAGTCAGAAACAAGGCTTGCCGAGCTTCTGATGATAGAAAATGTGAACCCGACGGTGGAATTGTCCAATCTTTCATTTTTTACCATGACTGATTATTTTTACCACATTTCTCGGCCGAATATTTAAAGAAATAAACATGGCCGCCATGACACGAAAATGCGCTCTACTAATCTAGACAACCTAGTGCAAAATAAATTACATATTTGAAAAGATCGTATGCGTCTTGGTTTTGTACCAAAGGTACAAAACTTTAAAAAGATATCTTTTAGGTTGCGCTTCAGGGGTTTTCAAATTGAAGCGATGTTAATTTCGACGTTGTCGTACCATTTGTGCGAAGTTATGTGTTTGCTGACGTTCTAGCATTGTGACGTGACGTTATTTTGCATTGTTACGTCGGTGTAGGTCATGTGATGTCAGATGCATGAATCTCACACTCGTGTCTCACACGGAATATAACTGTCCCAAACACATAGAAATGTGACAAAACGCTACCTCACACCCTAGAAACGGCGTGACGTCACTGTCAGAGGTGTGAGAATATAATAATTAGGGGTGCGTTCAATATGGTAGCTGCTACGTAGGGCTACGATGCTTTTTACTATTGAACGCATAGCTAGCCTAGCTGCCTGCTACATATGGCTAGATAGCCCTAAAAATCATGCTAGCTAGTAAATCTATTATGAAGTCAAAGAAATCAAATTGACGTCATATGTATCTAAATTCATAAAAAAAAACATAAAACGAATTTTATATATGATTTTAGCAAGCGTACGAAATTTGTACGAAGTCTGGCGCGATGTTCTATGGAGTATTAATTTTCCATTCAAAAATTTTTTTTCTCGATATTTTTCTGAATTGTGCAATTTCACATTTTTAACCATGACTGATTATTGTTCTCACATTTCTCCGCTGAAAATTAAAGGTAATACAGATGGTCGCCATGACACAAAAATGTTTTCTCTTAAAGTAGGCGATCAAGTGCAAAATAAATTCTATATTCGAAAAAATCGTATGCATTTTATACCAAAGCTACAAAACTTTAAACAACCGCCTCGGTGGTCTCGTGGTAGCGTGCTCGCCCCGAGTGCGGAAGGTCGCGGGTTGGATCCCCGGCCGGGTCAAACCAAAGACATTAAAATTGGTATTTGCTGCTTCTCCGCCAAGCACGCGGCATCTAGGAGTAAGAGCAAAGACTGGTCGGCTCGGAGTCAGTATAATATGTCCGCGTGAGGTGATATCTCTTCCTGCGGACAGTTACATCGTGAGCTAGCACATTAAAAATCCGACTTAGCGTGTCGGTCTAGTACAAAGCAGGGATCATATTCATTATCATATCAACATGTTCTCGTCCTGATATGCACCTGGCTGCCACTGGACGTTAAACAATAATTCATCCATCCATACAAAACTTTAAACAGATATCTTTTAGGCTGTGCTACAGGTGTTTTCAACTTTAAGCGATTTTAATTTCGACGTTTTTGTACCATTTGTGCGAAGTTGTGTGTTTTCTGACGTTCTAACATTGTGACGTGACATTTTTTGCATTATTACGTCAAGGAAGGTCATGTGATGTGAGATGCATGAATCTCACACTGGTCTCTCACACGGAATATAACTGCCCCAAACACAAAGAAATGTGAGAATATAATAATCAGTCATGGTCTAAGATGCGCTTCAGGTGTTTTCAAATTTATGCGATGTTAATTTCGACGTTGTTGTACCTTTTGTGCGAAGTTGTGTGTTTTCTGACGTTCTAGCATTGTGACGTGACGTTTTTTGCATTGTTACGTCAAGGAAAGTCATGTGATGTGAGATGCATGAATCTCACACTGGTGTCTCACACGGAATATAACTGCCCTAAACACAAAAGAAACGTGAGAATATAATAATCAGTCATGGTCTAAGATGCGATTCAAGTGTTTTAAAATTGAATCGATGTTAATCTCGACGTTGTCCTACCATTTGTACGAAGTTGTGTGTTTTCTGGCGTTCTAGCATTGTGACGTCACATTTTTTTTTTTTTGGCATTGTGACGTCAAGGAAGGTCATGTGATGTGAGATGCATGAATTTCACACTGGTGTCTCACACGGAATATAACTGCCCCAGACACAAAGAAATTCTGAGAATATAATAATCAGTCATGGTCTTAGATGCACTTCAGGTGTTTTCAAATTGAAACGATGTTAATTTCGACGTTGTTGTACCATTTGTGCGAAGTTGTGTGTTTTCTGACGTTCTAGCATTGTGACGTGACGTTTTTTTGCATTGTTACGTCAAAGAATGTCATGTGATGTGAGATGCATGAATCTCACACTGGTGTCTAACACGGAATATAACTGCCCTAAACACAAAAGAAATGTGACAATATAATAATCAGTCATGGTCTAAAATGCGATTCAAGTGTTTTCAAATTGAAGCGATGTTAATTTCGACGTTGTCGTACCATTTGTACGAAGTTGTGTGTTTTCTGACGTTGTAGCACTGTGACGTGACATTTTTTTTTTGCATTTCGACGTCAAGGAAGGTCATGTGATGTGAGATGCATGAATCTCACACTGGTGTCTCACACGGAATATAACTGCCCCAGACACAAAGAAATTCTGAGAAAATAATAATCAGTCATGGTCTAAGATGCGCTTCAGGTGTTTTCAAATTGAAGCGATGTTATTTTCGACGTTGTCCTACCAGTTGTGCAAAGTTGTGTGTTTTCTGACGTTCTAGCATTGTGAAAATTAAAGGTTATAAACATGGCCGCCATGACACAAAAAGGAGAAGGTTCACGAAGTATCGAAAACGGCCCTGTTTTTTGTCAGATTTTGAAATTCAACCATGGATTTTCATTTCTTGCCAAAAGATAGCTAGACATGTTTCTTTTATTGATATGATGTTTTTACTATCTTATCACTTACATAACAAAGCCAAATAGCAGTCTAAAATCGGGTACAGTTACGGAAAACATCTATTTGTTAAAATCCAGTTTATAGAAAATTCCGGTATCCGGAAAACGCGAGTACATGTACATTTATTTATTTTATCGCTTGAAATTATACTTTATTTTTATTCTTTAATATTAAAAAAAATCGCATACAAATTGATAAAACTAAATGAAAAAAAAAGAAAGAACAAATTTATACAATATATACGTGTTGATTAAGTACAAACAAGTCAGAAAAATGAAAGTTGCAGACGACAAGCCATCAAGTCAACGGTAAATGTAACTATGCAAGCCGATGCGATCCGGGATGCGATCACACATGGACACATTCAATATCATAGCTGCTACGAAGGGCTACGTAGCTTTTTACTATTGACCGCATAGCTAGCCTAGCTGCTACGTCGGGATAGATAGCCCTAAAAATGAGTAAATCTATTTTGACGTAAAAGAAATCAAAATGACGTCACATTTATGTAAATTAATCAAAACATAAAACAAAATATTATATATGAATTTAGCAAGCGTACGAGTTACTTCATCACACTGGTCTTTAGTCGGTAATTGGAGGGGGGGTCCTCAAGTAAATGACTTTTTTTAATAATTGGAGTTCTATAAATGATTGAAGGTTAATGAATTACACAAAATTATAAATAATTCATCGTATAATAAACAGACAAACTGTGCGTTGATATTCACACCAAAAATCTGCTTGTATCGCTCCGGATACACCATCTACATAACAATGACTTGTTCTAGCAGGGGAACTAAGAGGGCTGATTTCCTCGGACTATTGTCTTGCGTTCGCGTTGTCCATGTCACATTTTTTTTATCAGTAGCTCTTCGCCTAAAAATGTCTTGACAGACATCAACGAAGTGTTGAGACGTTATAAAAAAAGTTAAATATAAAAAAAAAAACTGATCTCCAGTCCAAGAAAATTCAGAAGGGAAAGTCTTTAAAAAAAAAACTGGCAAAATCAAATGCTTGAACACAAACATAATTGACAGTTCTTTTTTTTGTATTCTCCGCCTATGGTTTTTAGGGATACTTTGTTTTCTGGACTGTGTGTCTGTCTGTTTGTTGTTTAGTACTTCCTGTATCAGATTAACGTTTTTGCTTATAACAAGGTTATGATCATGTTAACAAAACACCACTAACTAGTGAATCTTTTGTTCCCTCTACTATCCGAGAATGGAATAAACTCGATGAAACTGTACGGAACCTCGATACAATATCCAAATTTAAACGGGCAATGAAAGGACGAAATTCTAATACTCGCACAGTACCAAGACACTACGCTTATGGTCCAAGGAAACTTAACATCTGCCTAACACAACTTCGCTGTTTTTCATCCTTTCTAAATTATGATTTATTTAGAGTAAATATAATTTCTGATCCTTCTTGTAGATGTGGTGCTCCACGTGAGGACGTCTACCATTTTTTCTTACATTGCCCACTATATCAGGATATACGAAACACTTTATTTCGATCATTACATTTTTTACCAATGGAAATAAATATTGAAGTATTAATTAAAGGTTGTTCCAACTTAACATTTGAAGAGAATGTACTTATTTTCCAACAAGTCTTCAAATTTATCAAGGGTTCCAAACGATTTTTGCTTGTATGAGTATACTTTTTCGTTCAGGCAAACACCACTCCTTCATATAAGTCATCACCCACCCATCCTATCCTTCTTGTCTTTCAAATCGTTATTACTAGTTTCGTATTCAACCATATGTTAAATGTCAAATAGCTCCTCAATTTGTCAATATGTTAATATTGTTTGTATATGCATGCTCTTTTCTTTATATGTTGTTATATGATTTGACTAATTGTTACTCATATTACTTGGGAGAGGACTTCATAAGTTGGAAAAACTTGTGTCCAATCCCTTTTGTTTAATACAAATAAAATTATTATAAATCGAAACAAAACACCAACATGAAAGTAACAGTGGGTCATAGTATCCTATTGATACATATTTATTCTTGCCCCTTTCTTAATTTTTAGTTTGCCTCAACGAAGTTGAGGGTTCTATTGGAGTATTATGTCCTCTGGCGTCCACGTCCGCATGCGCGTCCACAGCTAGTTCTCAGTTACTAGTTGACATAGGGTCATATATTTCAGTGTGAAAGTGCACGTTGAAAAGATTGACCATTCAACATAAGATGAAGGTCACATGACCCATACTCGCTTTTAAGTATTACTAGTATGTCAAAAATTAGTTTTAACATACAAAGTGACCTACAATCGTATTAACTGGTGTGAGGGTGCCTCTCGGGGAGTTACACATCCTCCGACCAAAACTAGGTCACTCTGACCTACTTATTGTGCTTCATTGACTTAGGTCAAGTTTTACGTCAGAGTTCAGTTCTTCGATACCAGTCATATTAACTGGTGTGAAGATGCATCTCGGCGAGTAACACAGCTTTCCAGCAAAATTAGTTTTATATGAAGACTACTAAACTTAAAATGTGGAACAAACCAGCCCAAACTTAGCACAAGCTATATACAAAAACACATAGAAGTTGACTGTGACATCCAGGTACATAAGGACCAAGATCACCTTTTTCGCGTAGGACTTGGAAGTAGACATATTGCTTCTAGGTCCTACCTTATGTGGATTCGATACACAGAATCAAATGTTGCCTGGTACTGTAAATGTCGAGCAGGAGTCAGAATTGTTGGTGTGTGCTCGCATTTAGCATCTATTATGTGATATTTGGGTTTTGCCAGGCATCAGAACCTCATTTAGTATGGAGTCAGAAATTGGGGCGCTAGTGTTTGTGACGCTGTTGCTTACATTCCGATAAATGCTTTTGACAGTGAGGGTGATGATGCAACTGCCGTTGAAACAGGAAATGAACAGTGACTAACCAATGATTAATTTTTATATGTATAAAATGTAACTGAGAAATAAATAGAGTTTTCAAATATTAAAATATTCATATTACAAACTACAATTAGATTTTTTGTTGTGAATGTCAAACTGTTTCACTCGACCAGCGAAAAAATTGAAAAATAAGAATTTCCAAAAATATGTGATTTTTTTTTCAATTTTGACATTTTTACTCCAAAATTCGTATATTTTTCATAAAAGTCCATTAAACGACCAACTTTTGATCTGTGGTCACTTTTTTAATGGACATTTAAATGAAAAGAAATTCTTTCCAATGAAAAAATAATTTTAAGATAAAAAAAATTTGAGTTTTTCCCTCATTTTTACTATTTTTGCCCCAAAACAACGAAAATTGCAGAAAATTACTTTTAAAATGTAATTTTGTATCTGTCAATTTGATTCTTTAGTTGTGAATGTCAAATTATTTAACTCTACAAGCCAAAAAATTGAAAAATAAGAATTTCCAAAAATATGAGATTTTTTTTCAATTTTGACGTTTTTACTCTAAAAATCGTATATTTTACATAACAGTCCATTAAGCGACCAAAATTTTGATCTATGGTCACTTCTTAAGTGGACATTTAAATGAAAAGGACTTCTTTCCAATGAAAAAGTAATTTAAAAAAAATTCCAAAAATTTGAGTTTTTTCCTCATTTTTACTATTTTTGGCCCCAAAACAACGAAAATTGCAGACATTGACTTTTAAAAGATGTTTTTGTATCTTTCAGTTCTATACAACAGGTTTTGGTTTAATTGATTATTTTCGGAGACAGGGCCATTTTCACCCCTTCGTGAACCTTCTCCTTTATTCTCTTAAACCAAGCGACCTAGTGCAAATTAAATTCTATATTCGAAAAGATTGTATGCGTTTTTGTTTTGTACCACAGTTACAAAACTTTAAAAAGATATCTTTTAGGTTGCACTTCAAGTGTTTTAAAATTGAAGCGATGTTAATTTCGACGTTGTCGTACCATTTGTGCGAAGTTGTGTGTTTTCTGACGTTTTAGCATTGTGAGTGACGTTTTTGGCATTGTTACGTCAAAGTATGACAAGTGAAGTGAGATGCATGAATCTCACACTGGTGTCTCACACGGAATATAACTGTTCCAAACAGAAATAAATGTGAGAAAAGATTATCTCACAGTTTGTAAAAATCAACAATCCAGAAAATTTCCCTCGTCATTATCACTTATTTGACCGTTCAGAACTAGTCGGTGTTATTTGCTAGTACATAAAAGATTCCTCTACATACATGTATGTTTCGACTACAGAAGACTTTAATTTAAGATTTTGTCCTGTCCCTTCTCAATTGAAATTATTGTGTAGAATTTCCATATACAAAATGTACGTTATATCTATGTAATTTTAAGTTAAATTTGTAAAATGCACCTCAGATATCCCGTAATTTCTCGATATTTCTTAGTCGGTGTAATGTACATATTGTTGGAGTGCATATCTCGATAGTTTAATTTTAGATGTAATCCCGTCCCATTTCATTTGAAAATTGGGTCAAATGATGGATGGATGTATGGTTCTACCCTAGGACAAACTTCTTAATTTTCAAAATGTTTAACACTTCCTGGTTAGTACAAAAAAATAGCAAATGAGCACGTTATATAACCAATGACTAAAGTACAGCAACAAGGGCGGCAAGTCAGTAGAAAAATACAATAAAACTAGAAAGACCATTGTTCAGAGAATAATTGCAAGGTCTTTCCAGTGTCAAATTCACCTTTTAATCCTAAGTTGCTAAGGATATTAAGCATGACTAATGACCTTCTATTTTGACTTGTATAGTCAAAATATAGGACTGCCACAATAACCTTGACCATTGACCTTCGATTGTGTCAAATTCACCTTTTAATCCTAAGTTGCTAAGGATATTAAGCATGACTGATGACCTTCTATTTTGACTTGTATACTCAAAATATAGGACTGCCACAATAACCTTGACCATTGACCTTCGATTTTGACCTCTACAGTTCTAAAATATGTTCCTGAACATAAATATATATGGTTGCTAGGTACTTTTACATGGGTTGCTAAGGACGTTTTCGAGGACCTTGATCATTGACCTTCCATTTTGACCTCCACGGCTCTATAATATGGTCCTGAGCATAAATATATATGGTTGCTAGGTGCTTTTTCCATCAGTTGCTAAGGACTTTTTCAATGACCTTGACCCCGACCTTCCATTTGACCTCTATGGCTTTATAATAGAGTCCTGAGCATAAATATATATGGTTGCTAGGTACTTTTCCATCAGTTGCTAAGGACTTTTTCGACGACCTTGACCTTTGACCTTCCATTTTGACCTCTACGGCTCTATAATATTGTCCTGAGCATAAATATATATGGTTGTTAGGTACTTTTCCATCGGTTGTTAATGACTTTTTTAATGACCTTGACCTTGACCTTTAGTTTTTACCCCATATAGCTCCATAATAGGGTCCTGAGCTTAAATATATATGGTTGCTAGGTACTTTTCAATCAGTTGCTAAGGGCTTTTCGATGACCTTAATATCTGACTTTTGACCTTGGTACTAAAATGTAGATCTTTTGAAACTGGTCTTTTTTTGTATTAACATTTTCTTCATATCTATAATGGTTTTCGAGATACAGTATAAAACAAACATGCATCAAGGGCAGTAACTCCTATAAGGAGTCATCGTACAACGTCAGTTCCAATGAGACAAATTTAGATCTTGACAAGATAAACATTTTTCCCAATACATTTCATCAGCTATCTCTTATGGTTTCTGAGTTATTTCGATAACAAGGTCTCGGGTAAAAGGTCAAGGTCAAAATAGAGATTTGACCTTGACTTTTTTAAATAGCTTATTTGGTCCTATGATCAATAGTGAAAATCTCATGCCTGTACCAGTCATAGTTTTCGAGTAAATTTTTTTTTAATTTCATTAAGGGGACATAACTCTTATTACGACATTTGAAATCCTTTCGGTTTTGTGTCATGAAGAATGCAGTCGATAAACCGAACACTTTCCACTTTACGGTTTGAATCTAAGTTTTACGGTTTCAGAGATGAAGCGATAACAAGGTTTTGCTACACCGGACAGATAACCCTGTAACGACAAAGAGTTCGGCTTAGCAGGGTGTTTTTTGAAATCGGTGTTCGAATACGACACATCCCACCAAGTTTCGAAATGATATGTCGCGAAATGAAAAAAAACGTTTTTGGCAGAAGAAAAAAATAATAATCAGAAGAAATACAATAAGGTCTTCCCATTGGAAATGGGAAAGACCTTAATTAAAATCACATTTTTTTTAATTCCATCACTGGGCCCACAAGCAAACAAACTTGATAATATAACAATGCGTAGAGGATATATTTGGAAATCATATTAACCTCTAAGAATACAATGACTTTCTAGTTGAAAGTAAGAGCTAATTTTGATTCTTTGCAATTTATTAGTAATTTAAAATATTATTGTTTTACGAATTACGTGACTAGAACACCAAAAAATCCAATACATGTAGCTACAATGTGGCATAAATCTAGCTAATTGATTTAAAATTATAATAAGTTCATGCAGTATGAATTTTTCAACAAAAAAACTTGCAAATTTGATAATTTTCAAACTGAAATATATAACCTGACGATAAAATATCACAAAAGGTATATTCTTACAAAATCTGTAATAGTTCTACAAGTGGAAAGGAAATCAGCCATTAACCATAGTTTCATAATAAAAAAAATGTCCATGACAAATTGTCAGGTATACTTTTGAATTTAAGAATTTAAGAATAACAAAAATATGTTTTACCACAAACAATACCTATTGTTTGGCATGTTTGGTTATGAAAGAAAAAAAATCAAAATATATTTTCCTCCCATATCATGATTTTAATCGGTTTACGAATACATGTAGTTAAACATTGTTGATATTAAAGCACTATAAAATATTAATTGAATAAGAATGAAATACATGTATATTCTATTCAGAAGTGAAAAACTAGTTTTACGATCTCTATTATTATTCATTGCCATACCTTCTAGATACCTCTTTAATGTGTAACGGAGTTGCTTTTGAATTATCTTTCTTGAATCGTCCAAAAGCAGAATTCATATATAAAAATCATATATAAAAATCTTTAAAAGTTATCGTTTACAATTACTATTTATATTTTAAAAAACTAAGTATGTTGCGAAACAGCTCATGCGACAATAGATAACAAGAAAAATAAATGGAAATGCTGAGCTGTCAAAACGGCATAAAACGAATAAAATGTATGACATAAACAAGTCGAACAAAACCAAATATAAACACTTAAAAAAAAAACAACAGACTTAACAGTTTCGATCAGTATGGTATTGATTACGAGCATGTGAAAAATAAAAATAAAAAGCTGTTGACTCTTTGAAACCCAGAGCAACACTGAGTCCGTACATAAAATGTGCCGATCAGTAAACGTACTTCATAGAAAATACATAAATGGCAAGGTAGATAGTAAAACTATATAGTAAAAATAAGTAAAATAATATATTTGACGTTATAGTGTATAGAAAACGTACCATATATAAGATAACTGTACCGCAAAAAGTTAGTGTGCATACTTAATATTTTCCTTGTTATCTATTTATATTATACATATGTTAGATGAGATGAAACTGAGACCTGGATTTATTTTTACTGCATGTACAATCTATTGAAGCTAAAAAAAGTTTTACGCGTATATTTGGATTATCTCCCTGTAGTCTGGTTTTTGAAAAGGGTTTGAAATAAAAAGTCTGTCCGAAGTTTGATGAGTCAAACGGAATGCAAATTTAAAATTTATGAAAATATTATGAAATGCTATAATGATATTAAAATAAGAAAGATAACATTACTTCTGAACTATTTACAATTACACCTTTGTCTGAGCCTTATACAGGCCTCGTGATTATGTCACGAATATCACAAAGCCCAGTAGTACAAGATTTGCATGTCATTCTTCTGGTATTGGTATTATCATATGATCCATCATATCAAATACTCTCTGATGCAACTTATTACAGCTACTGCAGATGTTGAATTTACAAGTTATGCAAATGAATAGAGCTTTAAATCTGTTGACGCACATTTCGCAACAATCAAGCTGGACATTTCCAAATTTCAAAAGAGGCCCTCCACTTTCCTCTACGTTTGATGACATCGTAGCATAGAATCCGCTGTCACCTACAAACGTTAAAATTTTACCAGATGTAAATGTGCTATGATTTTTGATTATAAAGAAAGCAGCTATTCTGAAATGATTTTGCGTAATCGATCAAAGAACAAGTGTGCCAAGTTTCATCGTGATAGGAAGCAAACTGATGGAGCCTCAGGGTTTTATAATGAAACGTCTACCCCGCCCCCCCCCCCCCTCAAGAAGAACAACAACTTGACCAGGGAACGGGACAAGTTTCTCGTCCAAAAACCAACAGAAGCAGTAATATTAATCCGTAATCATTGGTAATGGTGGGAAAAAATATCTCCAGTTATGGTGCTAGCCCATGAAATGCATTTTAAGTTTAATCCCATCAAAACATCTCAGTCATAATGATATACTTGTATATAGTAGAAACTGCCCTCTTTTAGTACCACCCAGTGTATGATTCACCATACGATCATATCCGTGGTGCTTAGGTGTCTTCAGTGGTAACACCAGTTCGTAATATTAGCTCCCAAATGATATACGATACAAATGAAAGAATATGTAATGAATGAAAGACTTCTAAATTAGATCTGCTTGACATCTTAACAATTTTGCAAAAAATATTTTCAAAAGAAAAAAGAAATAGAACACATTTAAGGAGCACAGTATAATCAATCAATTACATGACAGGGGAAACACCACTTTGAGATGGGGTTAGCTCATTTTCAAAGACTGTAAAATGGTATTTACTCTTCCGAATCTAAACAACTAAATACACATCCTGGAGAAATTATATGTACTATTCGAAGAAGCATTCAAAAAATCATAGTAATGTGATATTACATGTAGTAATGTGTTTTAAGGATGATCGCTGGTCTAATAGGAAATAAATAGGATTTGAAATAGGTGTTTTAGTTTGAGAGAACATATGAATAGTAAACAAATAAGCAAGAAAAAAATATAGGTTCATGTGCTCATTTTAGGGATATAAGGCCTTGAAAATTTGCGGGAAATGTGTTTTCTCGGGATTTTTCATTGTCTTTGCATTGACAACTTCAGTCTCTCAAAAATATATGAAAAAATAAAAAGGATTTCATAAAATTTTATCAAATACAATTTTAAGGTATATATGATTGAATTAAAAAAGAAAAAGTGGGGGTTCATGGGCAAAAAATTTCATGTTTAAGAAATTGATAAAACCCGAGGATTCCGAAAATCTGACAAATAGACCAAAACATGACCAGCGACCATCCTTAATGTGAGAAGCGTGAAAAATTTTTGACTTTGTGGAATTGTACGAGGATATATATCTTATTACCTTGTAAACGGTGATTTACCATAGCATTCGAGTGAAAGAAAATCTGATAAATCACATATCATGCATGCGGAAGGAAGTGACGTCACAATAGCCGCGGAGAAATATCAAAAGACATATCTAATATACTAATCGCTGAATTGAAATACCAGAAATAAACAACTTGTGACTGAACTACAATTGTAAATACTCGGGCGTTGCGCGCAATCGTTATTTACTGCGTAGTTCGGTCACGCGTTGTTTATAAATTCTCTCTTTACAACAATCAAATACTTGAATGTGTTCTGTTGACTTACATCAGTATTAGTAATTTTTCCTTACAAGTGTTCAGATTGTTCATGGTATGTTCACGAGTCTCCTATTTGTTCATATTTGTGTTTTGTACTCTTTTATATTATTTTTTTCTGGTTCTTTTATTGATTGGTACATGTATGTCATTGTTGACCTTTCCTGATATCCATTTTGTTGTTCATTCTATTGTATATATTTGAGTCATGGTCTTGTCTCTGGTCTACTTATTTTTATATGTTTTAAGGAATACTTTGTTCACTTGGGATTTGTTATCGTATTTCCCCACGTCCTCTTATCGCACCCTGCAGATTTCTGTAGAAATGTCCGTACTACGGCCTGTCCTGATGTTACGTGACCCGAAGTAACAATGTTCCAAACCGAAGATATTAAGACTTGTAAAAAGTAGAAACCCTCTAGTTTTGAGCAGACATGCGATACAAATATTATCGGGTTCTCTGCAGATAGATATTGTAAAATATCAGCCGCTCATCACAATATGAAGCCTTTTTTGCTCGGTCGCTATCCTCACTTGCCACATAAGGCTAATACCGCCCGAGGAATGGAAGACCTCGCATAACGAGTCCTGTAAAGATCGGTACATCCAGGTCTTTCATCTGCGAAATCGAACCGTTTACGCATGAACCATTGCAGTCGGATTACATGAATTGCGAGGAATCAGCTCGCGAACAGTCCGCAACCGTCTTCTACAGCAAGCCATAAGATCCATAAGTCCGCATTTAGGAGCGATTTCACATTAGGACTTGTAAAACGTAGAAACACTCTACAGATAGATATTGTAAAATATCAGCCGCTCGTCACAATATGAAGCATTTTTTGCTCGTTCCTACCCTCACTTGCCACATAAGGCTTCATATAATGAATGGCGGCTGATATTTTACGATATCAATCTGCAGCAAACTAGATAACATATACTTCTTATTTTTTTCTGGGCTTCGAGGTAATGGGTTGTTGTCTCATAGAAGCTTACCTAATATCCCTTACCGTTAAATATTGCCAATCTAAGGTTATATATAGATTCTCCTTCACAAATGGCAAAATTGCGGGTACTTTGGTAATTTGCATAGCGGCCATTTTGGATTTCTCTGACGACATTCATTACAAAGCATTAAACTTGCCCCAAAAAATAAAAATGCAAATATTCAAATTCTTATAACTCATAAGCAATTTGTCCGCATATAGGTACATTCTACACAATATTAGCTTTCCTTTCGTGTGCAAATAAACATTGTCAGCATTGAAAACTTTCGGCCAATTAAGTTTAAAAAACTGAAGCGTAACCGTAGTATAACTGTTATATGAATTAACAAAAATTAGTTAAAAATGCAAATTCAAACTACAGATACAGATACAAGGCGATATCATACATAAATTGTCCGCATATAGGGAACAACTTTGGAGGATGAATTTAATGAGGAAATAAGTTTTATCTCACCTGCTTTCATAACTTTTCGGGCAAAATGTTTTTAAAACATGATAATTTCAAGTCTCCCATAGCGTAATCCTTCAAATATGAAGGATTTCCCCTCAGAATTAAACAAAAAATTTGTGAATATCCGCCAAAGGAAGTTTTCATAGACACATTAGTTTAAGAGCCGAGACGGAAAAAAGACTCGATTATCCGTAATTCAAACAATTTTATCATTTTCGATCTACAGCTAAGGGAGGTAATTTGCTTAAAAGGGCTGAAGTCACGTGATGCAAATGCCATGAATAATGTACCCAGCATTTTGCCATATGAGGTACGAGTGAGTTATGGAATTTCTCCACCCGAGATAGTTACATTTTCGATTTTAAAATTTAACTATTGAGGGTGGAGAAATTCCATAACTCACGAGTAAATTGAAGGAGAATCTGTTTCTCCTATGATTTTGGACAAAAACCTCAAGAAAATGTCGTTGCTAAGTAGTTTGTTTACATAGACGTCATTTCGGGACTTCTCTAGTTTATCGTTCTAATATTTGTTGAAAAAAGGGCGGTAATTCCCACGTAGAAATTTAATCACCGGGAAGTGGTTAAAGATATTATGTAATTTTATCCCACCGATTAAACACGTCAGGAATAGGAGAAATATAGATTATTTAGACCTGGAATATCATTTGAAAATGTCAATAGCTTAGTGTTACAATAAATATATGATTTACCCTCAACATATGCATTAGCTATCTTCAACCCAAAAATTTCACTGATCTCCTCGCTAGCATTAGTTTCTCGAATTTTGATGTTGTCCTTCATTGGTCTCTCCAAAGAGAAAGAACAAGATTCTTTTTCGTCCATATACATATAGGTTTCTGTTACTGAATTTTGTCTTTTCCCCCTGAAATATTCATTTTCAATTTTTTCCTTTTTTAAGTTTGCGTGTGCTGCTGAAAAGAAAAAAATGTAAAATTTCAAACAAGAAGTTGAAAGAAACCATCTTGAAAAAAAATTCAGAATTGTTTTAAATATTTATCCTAGATTTCTATCTTAACATTAAAATACATATCCGAGATAAATACCTTAGTCATTTTATGTCGGACTAATAATAATTCTTTCCAGATATAGTAGTTTAGTATTTTATAACATTACTTTTGTTTACCTTTTTCATTTGCCTCAGTTGACCCCGGTTTCCATATGTTGAACCCAGTTCTTTCCGGAATTGTTATGTTTTCAATCTGTAGCCTTTTTGAATCAAAACAACCAGATTCTTTTTCGTGAATAAAAGTTTCGATTTCAGTTGCATGCAAATTCCGTCTTTTCTTCATAAAATATCCAATTTCAATGATGTTTCTCTTGTGATTTGCTTTGGATGTTGCTGTGAAAAACAAAAATCACCTTGAAAGCAAAAATCTTGAAAAAAAACCTGAAATTGCGTACCTAAACTTGTGATCTATCAGCAAACTTTAAAGCCAACAGATTTAGCTTATATATGAAGTCGAAAACTTGACTGAAATCTATATGCCAAGTCTCATTACAGACATATGATTTGCGTCCCTTTAATCTTAAAGATGTTAAAGAGAAAATTCCAATTCAAATGACAAAACAACTAGGTTCTAACAAAAAACTATCCAAGCAAAGAGATTTTCCTTAGTCATCTTGGTTAATAAAAGTTTTTCTTAATGACTAGATTTGTGTTTAGACTGTGTTTCTAATTTATCAATAAAACTGTTACTGTATTCCAAAAAAGTATACAAAAATGTTAACGCATAACCCCTTTTTATTTTTCAAAATGCAATTCTGCCCTTAGCCAAATAAAATTTTATTTTTGATGTTATGAAAGGTTATTTTAAAATTTTAAATACATTTTCATTTGATTTTGCTCTCTGCCACATCTGTAGTGGTTCGTCGTGAAAATTCAGGCATGTTTTTATGGGCAATTTGCAGTTTATTCAACTGTTATGATATTGTATTATAATTATATTTATTTTGATATGGTATTGCAATTATTATATTATTTATCTTGGCCTAATTTGTTTTGTGTGGCCTTATAACATGTATAATATGTTTACATAATATTTATAGTTGTTTACCAAATAATGTTATAACTGCGCAGTTTAGAAATCACTGGAACGATAATAGATACTGATGGAATGACTAGAACTTTCTATTTGACTTACGTAATAATTCTGGTGTAATTCAAACTTTACCGTATTCCAGAAGTTTCCGTTCTACAGTATATATACGGACAAGAAAGTTAGACTTTCAGAGCAGAACGTATTGGACCAGACATTCTTGTGTTCTCAGCTGTTGGATTTATTTACGTTTCACACATCATCCTTGACACACTTTTATTTACGTTACATCATACTAGATTGTGACTGATTGGATATAATATTCCGTTTGGATTCCCGCAACAGTGACGAGAAGAATTCCGGATTAGGAAAAGACGGAGGATTTTGAACAGTTAAGTTGACATTTTATTTTGTGTAATATTATTTTGTAAACTTGTATATAATAAATCTTGTTAAATTTTATTATTGATTTGTGTCTTTTGCTGGCTACAATTTAAAAGGTGATTTCGGCCATACCACAACTGATAAGCTAAAGTGTATAAAAGGAATAAGTTTGAAGCTTAATTTATGTAATAGAGTTGAAATCCCAAGATTGGACCGTGCCATTCGATATATCCTTATCGGTCGTTTGCAAGCCGGAGAGTCCAAAATAAAGTTGGACGAACTCTGTAAGTTAACCAGAGCACCTGTTACAATGTAACGGCTGTGGAACAGATTCCAACAATCTGGTGCGGCTAATACCGCTCGAGGAATGGAAGACCTCGCATAACGAGTCCTGTAAAGATCGGTACATCCAGGTCTTTCATCTGCGAAATCTAACCGTTTACGCATCAACCATTGCAGCCGAATTACATGAATTGCGAAGAATCAGCCCGCAAAAAGTCCGCAACCGTCTTCTACAACTAGCCATCAGATCCAGAAGGCCGCATTTAGGAGCGATATTGATGTCATTACAAAGTACCTAATGAGTTCGTTGGTGCAACAGATTGAGGGGTTATACATTTCAAAACTTGAGTACCAATTGGAACATCTACAAATTTTGCTTTCATCTGCAGAAACGTGATGGCAGAATATGGAGGTGTCCTTTAAAGCAGTCTTCACTGTGTGTCGACCTGATGCTGTATTAGACCAAACTGTTCTTGAATTACCAAGATTGAAACGTAATGGTAACTTCTATAGAAATGGTTGTAAGCTAGTAATCTTTAGTGTCCGACTCATTGAAGGCAGTCAAAGATACTTTGCTGCAGAAAATTTGCACATTACACCGATGCACAGCTGATGGGTTGCACTCAATGCCTAAAATGTTGAAAGCCCTCCTAACCTTAACTCTAAACGTTGAAACCAAATTCAAACCCCAAACGAAAGAGTATGATAAACCAAACCATTTAAAGACAGATCTATTGACGAAGGATATAGTACTTACTTTTATCAACAAAATTGTAACAGTAAATTTAAACTTCATCTTAGAATGGAAATATTAGAAGCCTCTTGTGATACCTGCATCAGAGGTATCGATTCAGTAGTAAAGGTTTTCCCTGACATCAATTTTGATTCACACTATTGATAACTTAGAGATCCAAAGTAAATATTATATGAAAAGGTCAACAAATGTTTGAATTCAATACATATAAAATGTCCTCACCAACGTCTGGAAACCTTATTTTGCAGCATGGATTTTTGTCATTTTAATATATAAATGATAGAATTTTAAGACTTATTCTGTTGATTAATTAACCTTTTGGAGTCTTTAAATCAAAATTCAAAAGCTTATCTGATTTCAGCATTCAATTAATGTGTATGTAACTGTCGTTAATATATTCGGATATCTCTAACATTAATTATTAGAAATACCCTTATCTATTTGATATATAAATGATAGGAGTCAGAGCCTTTTTCTGTTGATTAATTAACCTTTTGAGTCTTTAAATCAGAATTTAAGTATATATTGATACTTACTGCCTAGGAAAAGCTTGGGAAAACTGTCTGCAAATTTAATGATTGCATGTTAAATACATGTACAATGTATAATAAATATTAAATACAATAGGAAACAAGAATAAATAGTATGAAGACAAAATTCCTTTAATATAAACTTTCAGAACATTCATATGTGGGGATCATGGAGAAAATTGGAAATATCCCTGTTTTAAATATCATATATAAATATTCTACAAGTATTAGCTCATTCAAAAGCTTTTCTGACTTCAGCGTTCAATTAATTTGTGTATGTGGCTGTTTTTAATATATTCGGATATCTCTTACATTACTTAGTAGAAATACGCTTCGGCCGAGAACAGTCGGAATTGTCCATTATCAAATAACATATAACAGAATACACGAACCCGTCCCTTTTCTACATTGTATATGTCCTCTTCAGCAATAAAATAACATATTCAAAGACCAACAAAATGTTGGTCTGAGATGCATGTTCCGACTTTTTTAATAGATTGGTCTAAACTTTTAAAAAAGAATTACCGATATTGACCAATTTACGCACAAGTGTACTATCATCTGAAAGGTTTCATCCGAACTGAAATTAGTCAAACCAGTGTATAAAGGGCACCCATGTGTATTTTGAAAGGTGAACACAAAACATCATTCCACTAAAATTTGGTCTCTTTGGCCAAGTGGTTTTAGAGGAGAAGATACTAAAATATTTATTTAATCTTTATTTTTTTTTTAAACCATCTATATATGTTAGATTTCTGAGCCATGGCATGCAATTTTGAAAGGAAAATATACAAGGACTTTTCAACCAAAGTTTAATGGTTAAGATCGAGTCCATGATCTCAGATTAAAAGGCAAATTTCCTACGAAGACCAACGCAAAGTTTTTTTTATTATTGGCAGCCATGAAGTATACTGACAAAAATGGTTTACATACTAGTATGAGAAAATATGTACAAATAATTAGAACTAGAGGCTCATAAGAGCCTTATCCCTCACCAGAATTTTACTTTTCCACCTTGAGCATGACTAAAAATATAAGTGTAACAGTCAATTTGGCTGGTTTTTTCATAGGGTCCTATGTTAAACTACGTTCAGATGTGGCAGTTATCTTCGTTGCCAGTCCAGTTCATAGGACACATTTCTGACCATTTAAGAAGCATTGCTCCCGAGTGTGGTTCCACTTGCTCTGATAGTTTCAGACAAAAAGATTTTAAATACATTTTCAAGTTGAGTACTATGTTAAACTTAGTTTAGCTTTGGAAGCCATCTTTGCTGACAGTCCAGGTCATCAGACACATTTCTGGAAGAGGACCATATAACGACCAGTTCAGTCAGTTCTGGTTCTAATTGGCTTAGTGGTTTCAGATAAAAAAGATTTTTAAATGAATTTCCCCAAAGGGTCGAATGATAAATTAATTTAGGCTGTGGAGGCCATCTCAGTTGACAGTCCGGGTCATTGGACACAATTCTGAAAGAAGACTATGCAAGGATCATTGCTGCAAAGTCTTGTCACAATTGGGTGAGTTGTTTCAGACAAGAAGACGTTTAAATGAATTTTTCCATTGGGTCCTATTTTCAACAAAGTTCGGCTGTGGCAGCCACCTTGGTTGACAGTCCGACTCATCGTACAACATTCCAAGAGAGGACCGTGTTTGGACTATTGCTGCAAAGTTTAGTTCGAATTGGCTCAGTGCTTTCAGAAAAGATTTCTAAATAAATTTTCCTATATGGTCCTATGTTAAACTAAGTTCTGCTGTAGCGGCCATCATTGTAACGTAATAAACGTTACCAACAGTAGTGTCGTCAACGACATTGTTAAATCGTCGCCTGAAGATTGTCAGAAGGCATGAAAGCGCTAGTGACATTATTTTAACGAACTGTTATTATTTGATGTGAAATGTAGTTTTTGCGAATTAAAAATTTTAATATATACGATCTGACCACCGTATTTATTTACTTTTGCTCTATATATATATATATATATATACAGAGAGAGAGAGAGAGTCTGTTCCAAAGTAAATATAATATGAAAAAGGATAATAAAGTTTTGAAATAAATAATCTGATCTCACCAATGAATGGGAATCTCAGTTTGCAGAATGAATTTTTATCCTTATAAATTATAGAATTTTAAGACTTTATTTGTTGATTAATTAACCTGTTTGAGTCTTCGAATAAGAACTGAAGTGATTATGTTAACTTACTCTCTAACTGTCGCATTTGGTCTCCAAGTTTCCCTGCAAATAATGTCCAAATTTAAATATTCTACAAGTATTAGCTCATTCAAAAGCTTTTCTGACTTCAGCGTTCATTTAATTTGTGTATGTGGCTGTTTTTAATATATTCGGATATCTCAAAAAGTTGGTCTGAGATGCATGTTCCGACTTTTTGAATAGATTGGTCTAAACTTTTAAAAAAGAATTACCGATATTGACCAATTTACGCACAAGTGTACTATCATCTGAAAGGTTTCATCCAAACTGAAATTAGTCAAACCAGTGTATAAAGGGCACCCATGTAACTAACGAAATGTGCCCTATATGAGCAGGTGATCTTTAAACAGAAGTTAATTTTGCAAGTTTTGTTCATAACAGGGACATTTTCACAGTGCCCTTTATAGACAGTGATTTGCTATATGGAGGTGTCCTTCAAAGCAGTCTTGACTATGTGTCGACTTGATGATGTATTAGGCCGAACTGTTCTTGAATATTAAGATTGAAACGTAATGGTAACTTCTATAGAAACGGTTGTAAGCTAATATTCTTTAGTTTCTGACTCGTTGAAGGCAGTCAAAGATACTTTGCTGCAGAAAATTTGCACATTACACCGATGCACAACTGATCGGTTGCACTCAATGCCTAAAATGTTGAAACCATCCCTTACCTTAACTCTAAACCTTGAAAACCAAATTCAAACACAAAACGAAAGCGAATGATAAAACCAAACCATCTAAGGACAAAGCTATTGACGAAGGAGATAGTGCTTACTTTTATAAAAAAAAATTGTAACAGTAAATTTAAACTTCATCTTAGAATGGAAATATTAGAAGCCTCTTGTGATACCTGCATCAGAGGTATCGACTCAGTAGTAAAGGTTTTCCCTGACATCAATTTTGATTCACACTATTGATAACTTAGAGATTCAAAGTAAATATCATATGAAAAGGTCAACAAATGTTTGAATTCAATACATATAAAATGTCCTCACCAACGTCTGGAAACCTTATTTTGCAGCATCGATTTTTGTCATTTTAATATATAAATGATAGAATTTTAAGACTTATTCTGTTGATTAATTAACCTTTTGGAGTCTTTAAATCAAAATTCAAAAGCTTATCTGACTTCAGCATTCAATTAATGTGTATGTAACTGTCGTTAATATATTCAGATATCTCTAACATTAATTATTAGAAATACCCTTATCCATTTGATATATAAATGATAGGAGTTAGAGCCTTTTTCTGTAGATTAATTAACCTTTTGAGTCTTTAAATCAGAATTTAAGTATATATTGATACTTACTGCCTAGGATACGCTTGGGGAAACCGTCTGCAAATTTAATGATTGCATGTTAAATACATGTACGATGTATAATAAATATTAAATACAATTGCAAACAAGAATAATAGTATGACGACAAAATTCCTTTAATATAAACTTTCAGAACATTCATATGTGGGGATCATGGAGAAAATTGTAAATATCCCTGTTTTAAATATCATATATAAATATTCTGCAAGTATTAGCTCATTCAAAAGCTTTTCTGACTTCAGCGTTCATTTAATTTGTGTATGTGGCTGTTTTTAATATATTCGGATATCCCTTACATTACTTAGTAGAAATACGCTTCGGCCGAGAACAGTCGGAATTGTCCATTATCAAATATCTTATAACAGAATACACGAACCCGTCCCTTTTCTACATTGTATATGTCCTCTTCAACAATAAAATAACATATTCAAAGACCAACAAAAAGTTGGTCTGAGATGCATGTTCCGACTTTTTGAATAGATTGGTCTAAACTTTTAAAAAAGAATTATCGATATTGACCAATTTACGCACAAGAGTACTATCATCTGACAGGTTTCATCCGAACTGAAATTAGTCAAACCAGTGTATAAAGGGCACCCATGTGTATTTTGAAAGGTGAACACAAAATATCATTCCACTGAAATTTGGTCTCTTTAGCCAAGTGGTTTTGGAGGAGAAGATACTAAAATATTTAATTAATTTTTTTTTTTAAACCATCTATATATGTTAGATTTCTGAGCCATGGCATGCAATTTTGAAAGGAAAATATACAAGGACTTTTCAACCAAAGTTTAATGGTTAAAATCGAGTCCATGATCTCAGATTAAGAGGCAAATTTCCTACGAAGACCAACACAAAGTTTTTTTTATTATTGGCAGCCATGAAGTATACTGATAAAAATGGTTTACATACTAGTATGAGAAAGTATGTACAAATAATTAGAACTAGAGGCTCATAAGAGCCTTATCCCTCACCAGAATTTTACTTTTCCACCTTGCGCATGACTAAAAATATAAGTGTAACAGTCAATTTGGCTGGTTTTTTCATAGGGTCCTATGTTAAACTACGTTCAGCTGTGGTAGTTATCTTCGTTGCCAGTCCAGTTCATAGGACACAATTCTGACCATTTCAGAACCATTGCTCTTGAGTGTGGTTCCACTTGCCTCGATAGTTTCAGACAAGAAGATTTTAAATACATTTTCAAGTTGAGTCCTATGTTAAACTTAGTTTAGCTTTGGAAGCCATCTTGGTTGACAGTCCAGGTCATCAGACACATTTCTGGAAGAGGACCATATAACGACCAGTTCAGTCAGTTCTGGTTCTAATTGGCTTAGTGGTTTCAGATAAAAAAGATTTTTAAAAGAATTTCCCCAAAGGGTCGAATGATAAATTAATTTAGGCTGTGGCGGCCATCTTAGTTGACAGTCCGGGTCATTGGACACAATTCTGAAAGAAGACTATGCAAGGATCATTGCTGCCAAGTCTGGTCACAATTGTGTGAGTTGTTTCAGACAAGAAGACGTTTAAATGAATTTTTCCATTGGGTCCTATTTTCAACAAAGTTCGGCTGTGGCAGCCACCTTGGTTGACAGTCCGACTCATCGTACAACATTCCAAGAGAGGACCGTGTTTGGACTATTGCTGCAAATTTTAGTTCGAATTGGCTCAGTGCTTTCAGACAAGATTTCTAAATAAATTTTTCTATATGGTCCTATGTTAAACTAAGTTCTGCTGTAGCGGCCATCATTGTAACGTAATAAACGTTACCAACGGTAGTGTCATCAACGACATTGCTTAATCGTCGCCTGAAGATTGCCAGAAGGCATGAAAGCGCTAGTGACATTATTTTAACGAACTGTTATTATTTGATGTGAAATGTAGTTTTTGCGAATTAAAAATTTTAATATCTACAATCTGACCGCCGTATTTATTTACTTTTGCTCTATATATATATATACAGAGAGAGAGAGTGTGTTCCAAAGTAAATATAATATGAAAAAGGATAAAAAAGTTTTGAAATAAATAATCTGATCTCACCAATGAATGGGAATCTCAGTTTGCAGAATGGATTTTTATCCTTATAAATTATAGAATTTTAAGACTTTATTTGTTGATTAATTAACCTGTTTGAGTCTTCGAATAAGAATTGAAGTGATTATGTAAACTTACTGTCTAACTGTCGCATTTGGTCTCCAAGTTTCCCTGCAAATAATGTCCAAATTTAAATATTCTACAAGTATTAGCTCATTCAAAAGCTTTTCTGACTTCAGCGTTCATTTAATTTGTGTATGTGGCTGTTTTTAATATATTCGGATATCTCTTACATTACTTAGTAGAAATACGCTTCGGCCGAGAACAGTCGGAATTGTCCATTATCAAATATCGTATAACAGAATACACGAACCCGTCCCTTTTCCACATTGTATATGTCCTCTTCAACAATAAAATAACATATTCAAAGACCAACAAAAAGTTGGTCTGAGATGCATGTTCAGACTTTTTGAATAGATTGGTCTAAACTTTTAAAAAAGAATTACCGATATTGACCAATTTACGCACAAGTGTACTATCATCTGAAAGGTTTCATCCAAACTGATATTAGTCAAACCAGTGTATAAAGGGCACCCATGTAACTAACGAAATGTGCCCTATATGAGCAGGTGATCTTTAAACAGAAGTTAATTTTGCAAGTTTTGTTCATAACAGGGACATTTTCACAGTGCCCTTTATAGATAGTGATTTGCTATATGGAGCCGTCCTTCAAAGCAGTCTTGACTATGTATCGACCTGATGATGTATTAGGCCGAACTGTTCTTGAATATTAAGATTGAAACGTAATGGTAACTTCTATAGAAACGGTTGTAAGCTAATATTCTTTAGTTTCTGACTCGTTGAAGGCAGTCAAAGATACTTTGCTGCAGAAAATTTGCACATTACACCGATGCACAACTGATCGGTTGCACTCAATGCCTAAAATGTTGAAAGCCCCCCTCACCTTAACTCTAAACCTTGAAAACCAAATTCAAACACCAAAACGAAAGCGAATGATACAACCAACCCATTTAAGGACAAAGCTATTGACGAAGGAGATAGTGCTTACTTTTATAAAAAAAAATTGTAACAGTAAATTTAAACTTCACCTTAGAATGGAAATATTAGAAGCCTCTTGTGATACCTGCATCAGAGGTATCGACTCAGCAGTAAAGGTTTTCCCTGACATCAATTTTGATTCACACTATTGATAACTTAGAGATCCAAAGTAAATATTATATGAAAAGGTCAACAAATGTTTGAATTCAATACATATAAAATGTCCTCACCAACGTCTGGAAACCTTATTTTGCAGCATGGATTTTTGTCATTTTAATATATAAATGATAGAATTTTAAGACTTATTCTGTTGATTAATTAACCTTTTGGAGTCTTTAAATCAAATTTCAAAAGCTTATCTGATTTCAGCATTCAATTAATGTGTATGTAACTGTCGTTAATATATTCAGATATCTCTAACATTAATTATTAGAAATACCCTTATCCATTTGATATATAAATGATAGGAGTTAGAGCCTTTTTCTGTAGATTAATTAACCTTTTGAGTCTTTAAATCAGAATTTAAGTATATATTGATACTTACTGCCTAGGATACGCTTGGGGAAACTCTCTGCAAATTTAATGATTGCATGCTAAATACATGTAAAATGTATAATAAATATTACATACAATAGGAAACAAGAATAAATAGTATGAAGACAAAATTCCTTTAATATAAACTTTCAGAACATTCATATGTGGGGATCATGGAGAAAATTGTAAATATCCCTGTTTTAAATATCATATATAAATATTCTGCAAGTATTAGCTCATTCAAAAGCTTTTCTGACTTCAGTGTTCATTTAATTTGTGTATGTGGCTGTTTTTAATATATTCGGATATCTCTTACATTACTTAGTAGAAATACGCTTCGGCCGAGAACAGTCGGAATTGTCCATTATCAAATATCTTATAACAGAATACACATTGTATATGTCCTCTTCAACAATAAAATAACATATTCAAAGACCAACAAAAAGTTGGTCTCAGATGCATGTTCCGACTTTTTGAATAGATTGGTCTAAACTTTTAAAAAAGAGTTACCGATATTGACCAATTTACGCACAAGAGTACTATAATCTGACAGGTTTCATCCGAACTGAAATTAGTCAAACCAGTGTATAAAGGGCACCCATGTGTATTTTGAAAGGTGAACACAAAATATCATTCCACTGAAATTTGGTCTCTTTGGCCAAGTGGTTTTAGAGGAGAAGATAGTAAAATATTTAATTAATCTTTATTTTTTTTTAAACCATCTATATATGTTAGATTTCTGAGCCATGGGATGCAGTTTTGAAAGGAAAATATACAAGGACTTTTCAACTAAAGTTTAATGGTTAAGATCGATTCCATGATCTCAGATTAAGAGGCAAGTTTCCTACGACGACCAACGCAAAGTTTTTTTTTATTATTGGCAGTCATGAAGTATACTGACAAAAATGGTTTCCATACTAGTATGAGAAAGTATGTACAAATAATTAGAACTAGAGGCTCATAAGAGCCTTATCCATCACCAGAATTTTACTTTTCCACCTTGAGCATGACTAAAAATATAAGTGTAACAGTCAATTTGGCTGGTTTTTTCATAGGGTCCTATGTTAAACTACGTTCAGCTGTGGTAGTTATCTTCGTTGCCAGTCCAGTTCATAGGACACAATTCTGACATTTAAGAAGCATTGCTCCCGAGTGTGGTTCCACTTGCCCTGATAGTTTCAGACAAGAAGATTTTAAATACATTTTCAAGTTGAGTCCTATGTTAAACTTAGTTTAGCTTTGGAAGCCATCTTGGTTGACAGTCCAGGTCATCAGACACATTTCTGGAAGAGGACCATATAACGACCAGTTCAGTCAGTTCTGGTTCTAATTGGCTTAGTGGTTTCAGATAAAAAAGATTTTTAAATGAATTTTTCCAAAGGGTCGAATGATAAATTAATTTAGGCTGTGGCGGCCATCTTAGTTGACAGTCCGGGTCATTGGACACAATTTTGAAAGAAGACTATGCAAGGATCATTGCTGCCAAGTCTGGTCACAATTGTGTGAGTTGTTTCAGACAAGAAGACGTTTAAATGAATTTTTCCATTGGGTCCTATTTTCAACAAAGTTCGGCTGTGGCAGCCACCTTGGTTGACAGTCCGACTCATCGTACAACATTCCAAGAGAGGACCGTGTTTGGACTATTGCTGCAAAGTTTAGTTCGAATTGGCTCAGTGCTTTCAGACAAGATTTCTAAATAAACTTTCCTATATGGTCCTATGTTAAACTAAGTTCTGCTGTAGCGGCCATCATTGTAACGTAATAAACGTTACCAACGGTAGTGTCGTCAACGACATTGTTAAATCGTCGCCTGAAGATTGCCAGAAGGCATGAAAGCGCTAGTGACATGATTTTAACGAACTGTTATTATTTGATGTGAAATGTAGTTTTTGCGAATTAAAAATTTTAATATATACAATCTGACCACCGTATTTATTTACTTTTGCTCTATATATATATATACAGAGAGAGAGAATGTGTTCCAAAGTAAATATAATATGAAAAAGGACAAAAAAAGTTTTGAAATAAATAATCTGATCTCACCAATGAATGGGAATCTCAGTTTGCAGAATGGATTTTTATCCTTATAAATTATAGAATTTTAAGACTTTATTTGTTGATTAATTAACCTGTTTGAGTCTTCGAATAAGAATTGAAGTGATTATGTAAACTTACTGTCTAACTGTCGCATTTGGTCTCCAAGTTTCCCTGCAAATAATGTCCAAATTTAAATATTCTACAAGTATTAGCTCATTCAAAAGCTTTTCTGACTTCAGCGTTCATTTAATTTGTGTATGTGGCTGTTTTTAATATATTCGGATATCTCTTACATTACTTAGTAGAATTGTCCATTATCAAATATCGTATAACAGAATACACGAACCCGTCCCTTTTCTACATTGTATATGTCCTCTTCAACAATAAAATAACATATTCAAAGACCAACAAAAAGTTGGTCTGAGATGCATGTTCCGACTTTTTGAATAGATTGGTCTAAACTTTTAAAAAAGAATTACCGATATTGACCAATTAAAGCACAAGTGTACTATCATCTGAAAGGTTTCATCCAAACTGAAATTAGTCAAACCAGTGTATAAAGGGCACCCATGTTACTACCGAAATGTGCCCTATATGAGCAGGTGATCTTTAAACAGAAGTTAATTTCGCAAGTTTTGTTCATAACAGGGACATTTTCACAGTGCCTTTTATAGATAGTGATTTGCTATATGGAGGTGTCCTTCAAAGCAGTCTTGACTATGTGTTGACCTGATGATGTATTAGGCCGAACTGTTCTTGAATATTAAGATTGAAACGTAATGGTAACTTCTATAGAAACGGTTGTAAGCTAATATTCTTTAGTTTCTGACTCGTTGAAGGCAGTCAAAGATACTTTGCTGCAGAAAATTTGCACATTACACCGACGCACAACTGATCGGTTGCACTCAATGCCTAAAATGTTGAAAGCCCCCCTCACCTTAACTCTAAACCTTGAAAACCGTATTTATTTACTTTTGCTCTCTCTCTCTCTCTATATATATATATATATATATACAGAGAGAGAGAGTGTGTTCCAAAGTAAATATAATATGAAAAAGGATAATAAAGTTTTGAAATAAATAATCTGATCTCACCAATGAATGGGAATCTCAGTTTGCAGAATGGATTTTTATCCTTATAAATTATAGAATTTTAAGACTTTATTTGTTGATTAATTAACCTGTTTGAGTCTTCGAATAAGAATTGAAGTGATTATGTAAACTTACCGTCTACCTGTCGCATTTGGTCTCCAGGTTTCCCTGCAAATAATGTCCAAATTTAAATATTCTACAAGTATTAGCTCATTCAAAAGCTTTTCTGACTTCAGCGTTCATTTAATTTGTGTATGTGGCTGTTTTTAATATATTCGGATATCTCTTACATTACTTAGTAGAAATACGCTTCGGTCGAGAACAGTCGGAATTGTCCATTATCAAATATCGTATAACAGAATACACGAACCCGTCCCTTTTCTACATTGTATATGTCCTCTTCAACAATAAAATAACATATTCAAAGACCAACAAAAAGTTGGTCTGAGATGCATGTTCCGCCTTTTTGAATAGATTGGTCTAAACTTTTAAAAAAGAATTACTGATATTGACCAATTTACGCACAAGTGTACTATCATCTGAAAGGTTTCATCCAAACTGAAATTAGTCAAACCAGTGTATAAAGGGCACCCATGTTACTACCGAAATGTGCCCTATATGAGCAGGTGATCTTTAAACAGAAGTTAATTTTGCAAGTTTTGTTCATAACAGGGACATTTTCACAGTGCCCTTTATAGATAGTGATTTGCTATATGGAGGTGTCCTTCAAAGCAGTCTTGACTATGTGTTGACCTGATGATGTATTAGGCCGAACTGTTCTTGAATATTAAGATTGAAACGTAATGGTAACTTCTATAGAAACGGTTGTAAGCTAATATTCTTTAGTTTCTGACTCGTTGAAGGCAGTCAAAGATACTTTGCTGCAGAAAATTTGCACATTACACCGATGCACAACTGATCGGTTTCACTCAATGCCTAAAATGTTGAAAGCCCCCCTCACCTTAACTCTAAACCTTGAAAACCAAATTCAAACACCAAACGAAAGCGAATGATAAAACCAAACCATCTAAGGACAAAGCTATTGACGAAGAAGATAGTGCTTACTTTTATCAAAACAAAAATTGTAACAGTAAATTTAAACTTCATCTTAGAATGGAAATATTAGAAGCCTCTTGTGATACCTGCATCAGAGGTATCGACTCAGTAGTAAAGGTTTTCCCTGACATCAATTTTGATTCACACTATTGATAACTTAGAGATCCAAAGTAAATATTATATGAAAAGGTCAACAAATGTTTGAATTCAATACATATAAAATGTCCTCACCAACGTCTGGAAACCTTATTTTGCAGCATGGACTTTTGTCATTCTAATATATAAATGATAGAATTTTAAGACTTATTCTGTTGATTAATTAACCTTTTGGAGTCTTTAAATCAAAATTCAAAAGCTTATCTGATTTCAGCATTCAATTAATGTGTATGTAACTGTCGTTAATATATTCAGATATCTCTAACATTAATTATTAGAAATACCCTTATCCATTTGATATATAAATGATAGGAGTTAGAGCCTTTTTCTGTAGATTAATTAACCTTTTGAGTCTTTAAATCAGAATTTAAGTATATATTGATACTTACTGCCTAGGATACGCTTGGGGAAACTGTCTGCAAATTTAATGATTGCATGTTAAATACATGTACGATGTATAATAAATATTAAATACAATAGGAAACAAGAATAAATAGTATGACGACAAAATTACTTTAATATAAACTTTCAGAACATTCATATGTGGGGATCATGGAGAAAATTTTGAATATCCCTGTTTTAAATATCATATATAAATATTCTGCAAGTATTAGCTCATTCAAAAGCTTTTCTGTCTTCAGTGTTCAATTAATTTGTGTATGTGGATGTTTTTAATATATTCAGATATCTCTTACATTACTTAGTAGAAATACGCTGCGGCCGAGAACAGTCGGAATTGTACATTATCAAATATCGTATAACAGAATACACGAACCCGTCCCTTTTCTACATTGTATATGTCCTCGTCAACAATAAAATAACATATTCAAAGACCAACAAAATTTTGGTCTGAGATGCATGTTCCGACTTTTTGAATAGATTGGTCTAAACTTTTGAAAAAGAATTACCGATATTGACCAATTTACGCACAAGTGTACTATCATCTGAAAGGTTTCATCCAAACTGAAATTAGTCAAACCAGTGTATAAAGGGCACCCATGTGTATTTTGAAAGGTAAACAAAAAATATCATACCACTAAAATTTGGTCTCTTTGGCCAAGTGGTTTTAGAGGAGAAGATACTAAAATATTTAATTAATCTTTATTTTTTTTTAAACCATCTATATATGTTAGATTTCTGAGCCATGGGATGCAATTTTGAAAGGAAAATATACAAGGACTTTTCAACCAAAGTTTAATGGTTAAGATCGAGTCCATGATCTCAGATTAAGAGGCAAGTTTCCTACGACGACCAACGCAAAGTTTTTTTTATTATTGGCAGCCATGAAGTATACTGACAAAAATGGTTTACATACTAGTATGAGAAAATATGTACAAATAATTAGAACTAGAGGCTCATAAGAGCCTTATCCCTCACCAGAATTTTACTTTTCCACCTTGAGCATGACTAAAAATATAAGTGTAACAGTCAATTTGGCTGGTTTTTTCATAGGGTCCTATGTAATACAACGTTCAACTGTGGTAGTTATCTTCGTTGCCAGTCCAGTTCATAGGACACCATTCTGACCATTTAAGAACCATTGCTCCCGAGTGTGGTTCCACTTGCCCCGATAGTTTCAGACAAGAAGATTTTAAATACATTTTCAAGTTGAGTCCTATGTTAAATTTAGTTTAGCTTTGGAAGCCATCTTGGTTGACAGTCCAGGTCATCAGACACATTTCTGGAAGAGGACCATATAACGACCAGTTCAGTCAGTTCTGGTTCTAATTGACTTAGTGGTTTCAGATAAAAAAAGATTTTTAAATGAATTTCCCCAAAGGGTCGAATGATAAATTAATTTAGGCTGTGGCGGCCATCTTAGTTGACAGTCCGGGTCATTGGACACAATTCTGAAAGAAGACTATACAAGGATCATTGCTGCCAAGTCTGGTCACAATTGTGTGAGTTGTTTCAGACAAGAAGACGTTTAAATGAATTTTTCCATTGGGTTCTATTTTCAACAAAGTTCGGCTGTGGCAGCCACCTTGGTTGACAGTCCGACTCATCGTACAACATTCCAAGAGAGGACCGTGTTTGGACTATTGCTGCAAAGTTTAGTTCGAATTGGCTCAGTGCTTTCAGACAAGATTTCTAAATAAATTTTCCTATATGGTCCTATGTTAAACTAAGTTCTGCTGTAGCGGCCATCATTGTAACGTAATAAACGTTACCAACGGTAGTGTCGTCAACGACATTGTTAAATCGTCGCCTGAAGATTGCCAGAAGGCATGAAAGCGCTAGTGACATTATTTTAACGAACTGTTATTATTTGATGTGAAATGTAGTTTTTGCGAATTAAAAATTTTAATATATACAATCTGACCACCGTATTTATTTACTTTTGCTCTATATATATATATATATATATATATATATATATATATATATATATATATATATATATATATATATATATACAGAGAGAGAGAGTGTGTTCCAAAGTAAATATAATATGAAAAAGGATAATAAATTTTTGAAATAAGTAATCTGATCTCAACAATGAATGGGAATCTCAGTTTGCAGAATGGATTTTTATCCTTATAAATTATAGAATTTTAAGACTTTATTTGTTGATTAATTAACCTGTTTGAGTCTTCGAAAAAGAATTGAAGTGATTATGTAAACTTACTGTCTAACTGTTGCATTTGGTCTCCAGGTTTCCCTGCAAATAATGTCCAAATTTAAATATTCTACAAGTATTAGCTCATTCAAAAGCTTTTCTGACTTCAGTGTTCAATTAATTTGTGTATGTGGCTGTTTTTAATATATTCGGATATCTCTTACATTACTTAGTAGAAATACGCTTCGGCCGAGAACAGTCGAAATTGTCCATTATCAAATATCGTATAAAAGAATACACAAACCCTTCCCTTTTCTACATTGTATATGTCCTCTTCAACAATAAAATAACATATTCAAAGACCAACAAAAAGTTGGTCTGAGATGCATGTTCCGACTTTTTGAATAGGTTGGTCTAAACTTTTAAAAAAGAATTACCGATATTGACCAATTTACGCACAAGTGTACTATCATCTGAAAGGTTTCATCCAAACTGAAATTAGTAAAACCAGTGTATAAAGGGCACCCATGTGACTAACGAAATGTGCCCTATATGAGCAGGTAATCTTTAAACAGAAGTTAATTTTGCAAGTTTTGTTCATAACAGGGACATTTTCACAGTGCCCTTGATAGACAGTGATTTGCTATATGGAGGTGTCCTTCAAAGCAGTCTTGACTATGTGTTGACCTGATCATGTATTAGGCCGAACTGTTCTTAAATTACCAAGATTGAAACGTAATGGTAACTTCTATAGAAACGGTTTTAAGCTAATATTCTTTAGTTTCTGACTCATTAAAGGCAGTCAAAGATACTTTGCTGCAGAAAATTTGCACATTACACCGATGCACAACTGATCGGTTGCACTCAATGCCTAAAATGTTGAAAGCATCCCTTACCTTAACTCTAAACCTTGAAAACCAAATTCAAACACCAAACGAAAGCGAATGATAAAACCAAACCATCTAAGGACAAAGCTATTGACGAAGGAGATAGTGCTTACTTTTATCCAAAAAAAAATTGTAACAGTAAATTTAAACTTCATCTTAGAATGGAAATATTAGAAGCCTCTTGTGATACCTGCATCAGAGGTATCGACTCAGTAGTAAAGGTTTTCCCTGACATCAATTTTGATTCACACTATTGATAACTTAGAGATCCAAAGTAAATATTATATGAAAAGGTCAACAAATGTTTGAATTCAATACATATAAAATGTCCTCACCAACGTCTGGAAACCTTATTTTGCAGCATGGATTTTTGTCATTTTAATATATAAATGATAGAATTTTAAGACTTATTCTGTTGATTAATTAACCTTTTGGAGTCTTTAAATCAAAATTCAAAAGCTTATCTGATTTCAGCATTTAATTAATGTGTATGTAACTGTCGTTAATATATTCAGATATCTCTAACATTAATTATTAGAAATACCCTTATCCATTTGATATATAAATGATAGGAGTTAGAGCCTTTTTCTGTAGATTAATTAACCTTTTGAGTCTTTAAATCAGAATTTAAGTATATATTGATACTTACTGCCTAGGATACGCTTGGGGAAACTCTCTGCAAATTTAATGATTGCATGCTAAATACATGTAAAATGTATAATAAATATTACATACAATAGGAAACAAGAATAAATAGTATGAAGACAAAATTCCTTTAATATAAACTTTCAGAACATTCATATGTGGGGATCATGGAGAAAATTGTAAATATCCCTGTTTTAAATATCATATATAAATATTCTGCAAGTATTAGCTCATTCAAAAGCTTTTCTGTCTTCAGTGTTCAATTAATTTGTGTATGTGGCTGTTTTTAATATATTCGGATATCTCTTACATTACTTAGTAGAAATACGCTTCGGCCGAGAACAGTGGGAATTGTACATTATCAAATATCGTATAACAGAATACACGAACCCGTCCCTTTTCTACATTGTATATGTCCTCTTCAACAATAAAATAACATATTCAAAGACCAACAAAAAGTTGGTCTGAGATGCATGTTCCGACTTTTTGAATAGATTGGTCTAAACTTTTAAAAAAGAATTACCGATATTGACCAATTTACGCACAAGAGTACTATCATCTGACAGGTTTCATCCGAACTGAATTAGTCAAACCAGTGTATAAAGGGCACCCATGTGTATTTTGAAAGGTGAACACAAAATATCATTCCACTAAAATTTGGTCTCTTTGGCCAAGTGGTTTTAGAGGAGAAGATAGTAAAATATTTAATTAATCTTTATTTTTTTTCAAACCATCCATATATGTTAGATTTCTGAGCCATGGGATGCAATTTTGAAAGGAAAATATACAAGGACTTTTCAACCAAACTTTAATGGTTAAAATCGAGTCCATGATCTCAGATTAAGAGGCAAGTTTCCTACGACGACCAACGCAAAGTTTTTTTTTATTATTGGCAGCCATGAAGTATACTGACAAAAATGGTTTACATACTAGTATGAGAAAGTATGTACAAATAATTAGAACTAGAGGCTCATAAGAGCCTTATCCCTCACCAGAATTTTACTTTTCCACCTTGAGCATGACTAAAAATATAAGTGTAACAGTTAATTTGGCTGGTTTTTTCATAGGGTCCTATGTTAAACTACGTTCAGCTGTGGTAGTTATCTTCGTTGCCAGTCCAGTTCATAGGACACCATTCTGACCATTTAAGAACCATTGCTCCCGAGTGTGGTTATATATATATATATATACAGGGAGAAAGTAAATATAATATGAAAAAGGATAATAAATTTTTGAAATAAGTAATCTGATCTCACCAATGAATGGGAATCTCAGTTTGCAGAATGGATTTTTATCCTTATAAATTATAGAATTTTAAGACTATTTGTTGATTAATTAACCTGTTTGAGTCTTCGAATAAGAATTGAAGTGATTTACTTACTGTCTAACTGTCGCATTTGGTCTCCAGGTTTCCCTGCAAATAATGTCCAAATTTAAATATTCTACAAGTATTAGCTCATTCAAAAGCTTTTCTGACTTCAGTGTTCAATTAATTTGTGTATGTGGCTGTTTTTAATATATTCGGATATCTCTTACACTACTTAGTAGAAATACGCTTCGGCCGAGAACAGTCGTAATTGTCCATTATCAAATATCGTATAAAAGAATACACAAACCCTTCCCTTTTCTACATTGTATATGTCCTCGTCAACAATAAAATAACATATTCAAAGACCAACAAAAAGTTGGTCTGAGATGCATGTTCCGACTTTTTGAATAGATTGGTCTTAACTTTTAAAAAAGAATTACCGATATTGACCAATTTACGCACAAGTGTACTATCATCTGAAAGGTTTCATCCAAACTGAAATTAGTCAAACCAGTGTATAAAGGGCACCCATGTAACTAACGAAATGTGCCCAAAATGAGCAGGTGATCTTTAAACAGAAGTTAATTTTGCAAGTTTTGTTCATAACAGGGACATTTTCACAGTGCCCTTGATAGATATTGATTTGCTATATGGAGGTGTCCTTCAAAGCAGTCTTGACTATGTGTCGACCTGATGATGTATTAAGCCTAACTGTTCTTGAATATTAAGATTGAAACGTAATGGTAACTTCTATAGAAACGGTTGTAAGCTAATATTCTTTTGTTTTTGACTCATTAAAGGCAGTCAAAGATACTTTGTTGCAGAAAATTTGCACATTACACCGATGCACAACTGATCGGTTGCACTCAATGCCTAAAATGTTGAAAGCCCCCCTAACCTTAACTCTAAACGTTGAAAACCAAATTCAAACACCAAACGAAAGCGAATGATAAAACCAAACCATCTAAGGACAAAGCTATTGACGAAGGAGATAGTGCTTACTTTTATAAAAAAAAATTGTAACAATAAATTTAAATTTCACCCTAGAATGGAAATATTAAAAGCCTCTTGTGATACCTGCATCAGAGGTATCGACTCAGTAGTAAAGGTTTTCCCTGGCATCAATTTTGATTCACACTATTGATAACTTATAGATCCAAAGTAAATATTATATGAAAAGGTCAACAAATGGTTGAAATAAATACAAGTAAAATTACCTCACCAACGTCTGGAATCAGAATTTTGCAGCATGGATTTTTGTCATTTTAATATATAAATTAATGAATTTAAGACTTTTTCTGTTGTTTAATTAACCTTTTTGAGCCTTTAAATCAAAATTCAAAAGAAATTGAAAATTTCCCTTTTTTAAATATCATATATAAATATTCTACAAGCAATAATTAGCTTACTCAAAGGATTTTCTGAATTCAGCATTCAATTAATGTGTATGTAACTGTCGTTAATATATTCGGATATCGCTGACATTCATTATTAGAAATACCCTGATCCTATTAATATATAAATGATATGATTTAGAGACTTTATCTGTTGATTGCTAAACCTTTAGAGTCTTTAAATAAATATTAAAGTGAATATTCATACTTACCCTCTACTTTCAACACCAAACCATAGCCTGCAAATTTAATGATTGCATTTTAAATACATGTACAAGGTATAATGAATATTAAATACAATAGGAAACAAGAATAAATAGTATGAAGAAATAAAATTACTTAAATATAAATTTTGACAACATTCATATCTGGGGATCAAGGAGAAAATTGGAAATTTCCCTGTTTTGAATATCATATATAAATATTCTACAAGTATTAGCTCATTCAAAAGCTTTTCTGACTTCAGCGTTCAAATGATTTGTGTATGTGGCTGTTTTAAATATATTCGGATATCTCTTACATTACTTAGTAGAAATACGCTTCGGTCGAGAACAGTCGGAATTGTCCATTATCAAATATCGTTTAACAGAATACACGAACCCGTCCCTTTTCTACATTGTATATGTCCTCTTCAACAATAAAATAACATATTCAAAGACTAACAAAAACTTGGTCTGACCTGCATGTTCCGACTTTTTGAAAAGGTTGGTCTAAACTTTTAAAAAAGAATTACCGATATTGACCAATTTACGCACAAGTGTACTATCATCTGGAAGGTTTCATCCAAACTGAAATTAGTCAAACCACTGTATAAAGGGCACCCACGTGACTAACGAAATGTGCTTTATATGAGCAGGTGATCTTTAAACAGAAGTTAATTTTGCAAGTTTTGTTCATAACAGGGACATTTTCACAGTGCCCTTTATATACAGTGATTTGCTATATGGAGGTGTTCTTTAAAGCAGTCTTGACTGTCTGTCGACCTGATGATGTATTAGGCCGAACTGTTCTTGAATTACCAAGAAACGTAATGGTAACTTCTATAGAAACGGTTGTAAGCTAATATTCTTTAGTTTCTGACTCGTTGAAGGCAGTCAAAGATACTTTGCTGCAGAAAATTTGCACATTACACCGATGCACAACTGATCGGTTGCACTCAATGCCTAAAATGTTGAAAGCCCCCTAACCTTAACTCTAAACGTTGAAAACCAAATTCAAACACCAAAACGAAAGCGAATGATAAAACCAACCCATCTAAGGACAAAGCTATTGACGAAGGAGATAGTGCTTACTTTTATAAAAAAAAATTGTAACAGTAAATTTAAACTTCACCCTAGAATGGAAATATTAGAAGCCTCTTGTGATACCTGCATCAGAGGTATCGACTCAGTAGTAAAGGTTTTCCCTGACATCAATTTTGATTCACACTATTGATAACTTAGAGATCCAAAGTAAATATCATATGAAAAGGTCAACAAATGTTTGAATTCAATACATATAAAATGTCCTCACCAACGTCTGGAAACCTTATTTTGCAGCATGGATTTTTGTCATTTTAATATATAAATGATAGAATTTTAAGACTTATTCTGTTGATTAATTAACCTTTTGGAGTCTTTAAATCAAAATTCAAAAGCTTATCTGATTTCAGCATTCAATTAATGTGTATGTAACTGTCGTTAATATATTCAGATATCTCTAACATTAATTATTAGAAATATCCTTATCCATTTGAAATATAAATGATAGGAGTTAGAGCCTTTTTCTGTAGATTAATTAACCTTTTGAGTCTTTAAATCAGAATTAAAGTATATATTGATACTTACCGAATAGGATACACCTGGTGAACCTCCCTGCAAATTAAATGATTGCATGTTAAATACATGTACAATATATAATAAATATTAAATACAATAGGAAACAAGAATAAATAGTATGAAGACAAAATTACTTAAATATAAATTTTGAGAACAATCATGGAGGAAATTGGAAATTTCCGTGTTTTAAATATCAAACAGCAACAAAAACTTGGTCTGAGATGCATGTTCCGACTTTCTGAATAGGTTGATCTAAACTTTTAAAAAAGAATAACCGATATTTACCAATTTACGAACAAGTGTGCTATCATCATGTGATCATCAGAAAAGTTTCATCCAAACTGAAATTAGTCAAACCAGTGTATAAAGGGCCCCCATGTGACTAACGAAATGTGAACTTTATGAGTAGGTTCCCTTTAAACAGAGGTTAATTTTGCAAATTTTGTTCATAACAGGGACATTGTCACAGTGCCCTTTATAGACCGTGATTTGCTGTATGGAGGTGTCCTGTAAAGCAGGCTTGACGGTGTGTTGACCTGATGATTTATTAGGCCTAACTGTTCTTGAATTACCAAGATTGAAATGTAATGGTAACTTCTAATGGAAACGGTTGTTAGCTAATAATCTTTAGTGTCTGACTCCTTGAAGGCAGTCAAAGATACTTTGCTGCAGAAAATTTGCACATTACACCGATGTACAACTGATCGGTTGCACCCAATGCCTAAAATGCTGTAAGCCTAACCTTAACTCTAAAAGTTGAAAACCAAATTCAAGCACCAAAAGAAAGAGTACGAGAAACCAAACCATCTAAGGACAGAGCTACTGACGAAGGAGATAGTACTTACTTTTATTAAATAAAAATTATAACAGTAAATTCCAATTTAACATTAGAATGGAAATATTAGAAGCCTCTTGTGATACCTGCATCAAAGGTATCGGCTCAGTAGTAAAACTTTTCCCTGGCATCAATTTTGATTCACACTATTGATAACTTAGAGATGCAAAGTAAATATTATATGAGAAGGACAACAAATGTTTGAAATAAATACATGTAAAATCACCTCACCAACGTCTGGAAACCTCATTTTGCACATGGATTTTTCTCATTTTAATATATAAATGATTGAATTTTAAGACTTTTTCTGTTGATTAATTAACCTTTTTGAGTCTTTAAATCAAAATTCAAAAGCTATTCTGACTTCAGCATTCAATTCATGTGTATGTAACTGTCCTTAATATATTCGGATATCTCTAACATTAATTATTAGAAATACCCTTAACCTATTCATATATAAATGATAGGTTTCAGAGACTTTATCTATGGATTAATTAACCTCTTGAGTCTTTAAATAAACATTAAAGTGTATATTCATACTTAAATTTTGTAGAAATCACCGATTACATTTTAAATACATGTACAATATATAATAAATATTAAATATGACAGGAAACAAGAATAAATTGTATGAACAAATAAAATAACTTAAATATAAATTTTGAAAACATTTATATGTGGGGCTCATGGAGAAAATTTCCCTGTTTTGAATATCATATATAAATATTCTACAAGTATTGGCACATTCAAAAGCTTTTCTGACTTCAGCGTTCAATTAATTTGTGAGTGTGGATGTTTTTAATATATTCGGATATCTCTTACATTACTTAGTAGAAATACGCTTCGGCCGAGAACAGTCTGAATTGTCAATTATCAAATATTGTTTAACAGAATACACGAACTCGTCCCTTTGCTACATTGTGTATGTCCTCTTCAACAAGAAAATAACATATTCAAAGAGAAACAAAAACTTGGTATGAGCTGCATGTTCCGACTTTTTGATTATGTTAGTCTAAACTTTTAAAAAAGAATAACCGATATTGAAAAATTTACACACAAGTATACTATCATCAGAAAGGTTTCATCCAAACTGAAATTAGTCAAACCAGTGTATAAAGGGCACCCATGTGGCCAACGAAATGTGAACTTTATGAGCAGGTGCCCTTTTAACAGAGGTTAATTTTGCAAGTTTTGTTCATTACAGGGACATTTTCACAGTGCCCTTTGTAGACAGTGATTTGCTATATAGAGTTGCCCTTTCAAGCAGGTTTGATTGTATACTGTTAATTTCTATAGAAACGGTTGTAAGCTAATAATCTTTAGTATCTGACTCCTTGACGGCAGTCAAAGATTTCTTTCAAGCAGGTTTGACTGTATGTCGACCTGATGATGTATTAGGCCGCACTGTTCTTAGATTACCAAGACTGAAATGTACATGTAAAGGTAACTTCTAAAGAAACGATTGGAAGCTAATAATCTTTAGTGTCTGACTCCTTGAAACCTCACTTTGTAGCATAGACATATGTAACTGTCGTTAACATATTCGGATATCTCTAACATTAATTATTAGACATACCCTTATCCTTTTGTTATATAAATGATAGGATTTAGAGACTTTATCTATCACGGATAAAATTTAGTCTAGGTTAGTCTAAATTTTCTCAAAGTAATTACCGCCATTGAACAATTTATGCACAAATGTAATATTATCAGAAAGGTTTCATCATGATCTTATTTCGACCTCAGGATGTTTAAGGCCGAACTGTTCTTGGATTAGCTAGATTGAAATATAAAGGAAACTTCTATAGAAATGGCTGTACGCTAATTATATTTATTGTTTGACTCCTTCAAGTTGGTCAAAGAAGCCTTTTCTATAACAAAATTACACACATTACGCCGTTGTACAACTAATTAGTGGTACCCAAGGCCTTAAATGTTGGAAGCAAAATCCTTAACTCTAAGCTTGAAGACGAGATTAAAGAGCCAAAAGGAAGAGAATGATATAGCCAAACCATCTGAGGACAGATGTATTGAAGGAGGATATTAATTTGTACTTACTTTTACACAATTAAATATAATTTTTTTATCACAAAATTTTAATTTCACCTTATTATCGAAATATAAGAAGCCTCTTGGAGTCCAACAGCAGCGGTGTCGACTCAGTGATAAAATATTCTCTGATAGCAAATTTGATTTGCAACTCAAGAATGTGTTTGTTGGAGGTTCGCAACCCTAACAAAATTTTGAATCAGTACCAAATTGAATATTCCATCAAGGTTTGGTATAAAATGGACCAGTTTTTTTTCAGGAGAGAGATTTATTAAATACCTTTTTCTGATTTATCTTTATTTTTCGAAAGCGGGGTAATAATTATTTTGAAAGGGGAACACCCAAAGATCATTCCAATTAATTTTGTCCCAAAGTTTGATGGTCCAAATTGGCTCCATGGTTACATTTTAAGAGATCTTGCTAAGCAGGTTTACTAAGATCCCCGACGCAAAGTGATCGCAATAGCTAACATGGTCCTTTGGGCAATGTTCTTGGTAATTTGACTGCCATTGCAAATATGCCTTAGAGTAACAATATTACTAACAAAAAAGGATTTACTTGTAAGAAAGTATGTACAGATCATAGAAAGAATCAAAATAGTTTTGGACACGACAAAAACGCATTTTATTCCCCCGCCACGAAGAGTCAGGTGGGGGTGGGGTATTAATTTACCATCGAACGTCCGTTCGTCTGTCCGTACGTTCTGATATAGACACATGGTTTGTATCTATCTCCTCCTACAGTTTTAGAGCTACACATAATGATGTTTATACACATAAATGGAGGCGTGCATGTCCACAAGATTTTGATTTTTTTTTCCAATATCGTCAAAATAACAGGTAGTTGGACTTTTTGTACTAGCTGCATAAATGGAGCATGGTTTGTCCGGCTAACTCCTCCTACAGGTTTAGAGCTACAGCTTTAATATTTTGTAGGGTGTTTATACTCATAATGGAGGTAGACATGTCCACTCGATTTTGATTATTAAGTCTCCCAAAGGAAGTGCATGGGAGACTTATAGATTTTGATTTGCGATTTTTGTCGAACATTTTTTTTTCTTCCTCTCCGATTTTGTTCGTTCGAGTTCACAATAACCGTCAAATATATGGATCTGAGATTTTCCATGATGACAGATCAATGTCTCTAGATGTGCCTAATACTTTTCATTTTTTGATGGGGGTCATCGAGACGTATAATGAGGAGTTCAAACCTAGGGGTTTACTATAGGACCCTATGGGGATTCTTTTTTCATCGAAAAACACTACGAGAGTGACCAATGTTGTAGTATACCCCGTAGCAACACCTGTTAAATGACACATACCTCGTTCCTCTAGAGTCATAAACCCCCCCCCCCCCCCCCCCAAGTCGATAATTTTGAAAAATTTCATATGGAATTTAAATTCATAGCTTTAAATTTATTATTCTGCGTAACAAGACGCATTAAATGACATGAACCTCATTCTTTAAACAGGTGATTCTCATTCCATAGATCAATAATGTCCAATTATCTCATAAACCATTAAAATCCCCACCTATAAACCATATATTTTCTTATTCCCCATGGTAAGACGCACCAAATGACACATACCTCGCTTCCCCAGCGTGTTATCACCACTCCAATCAAATAGAAAATGTTCAATTATCTCATAAACCGTTAAAATCCCCACCCAAAACCATATATTTTCTTATTCCTCATGGTAAGACGCGCCAAAGACATATACCTCGCTTCCCCAGGGGATCACCACTCCCATCAAATCAATAATGTTCAATTATTTCATAAACCGTTACAATCCCCACCACGAAACCATATATTTTCTTTAAAACATGGCAAGACGCACCAAATTACACATACCTCGCTTCCCCAGTGTGTTATCACTACTCCAATCAAATAAAAAATGTTCAATTATCTCATAAACCGTTAAAATCCCCACCCAAAACCATATATTTTCTTATTCCCCATGGTAAGACGCGCCAAATGACATATACCTCGCTTCCCCAGGGGATTACCACTCCCATCAAATCAATAATGTTCAATTATCTCATAAACCGTTAAAATCCCTACCCCTAAACCATATAGTTTTTCATTTCCAATGGTAGGACGCACCAAATGGCACATAGCTCGTTTCCCCAAGGGATTATCACCACTCCCATCAAATCAATAATGTTCAATTATCTCGTAAATTTACTACCGTCAAGGACGACGTCACAATGAAGAAAAAACATTGAGATCATTGGTCCATAATTATAAACATTTTAATTCTTTGTGAAAGCTCAGATATCCTCAGAGTTCATTTCACACCCCTTTAAACACTGGATGTATCAAACTGCCCATTATGCACATGAAAAGACCTAGTGAATGCATAATTGGTATTGTTCGTGGGGATAATTTACTATATCTACTATACTACCTGAGTCTACCCCCGGTTTTTTGGTGGGGTCCATGTTGTTCACATGTTTTTAGTTTTTAATTCTAATGCATGTATTGTTTTGGTCTTGTCTTCGTTGTTCTCCGGGGTTTGTCAGTTGTTTCGATTTTCCCCTCCTTCGAATATCCCTTTTGTATTTCTTGACTTTACATAATATTCAGAGGGAGAGGCATTTGAAAATAAGAACAATGTAATGTGACAAAACCAGAAGCAAGCATTAATATAGCCTTTCTACTTAAAAATAACAATCCAAAGATACTAATATTAGATATAGTAAATTTATAATATGCTGTATACGGCGCATTTCAAGGAGTTACATCTCATCAGCAGCATTAAAACCGAAACATTTGGAAGACCAAAAACCAAACATATATTAAACAATAAGTACTCAACCAAAAATACCGAAATAGGAAGCCAAATTTCAGCTAAGGAGATCTACCATGTGCAATACAAGGGAAAATTAAACTTTATTAATCAGTATTTTTAACATTTTTTCTTGTTGTTTCCAGTGTAAATATTCATAATTATTCTAAAAAAACTTAAATTATCGTTACTAAAATGGCGAAAAATGGTTACAAAATATTGCCAAGTTCTTTGTATCTGTAATCAAAGTTTGAAGTTGCTAAACAGACTCACTAGGCTCAAATTTCCTTAGGCTCCTCTATACTGTTACCTTATTAAAGTCAGATGTTGTTCTGGAGTTATGTCGCCTTGTACATAAAAAAATCAAATATGCACTAAAAATCACAAAATTAGCAATTTTCGGGTAAATAAAAAAACAAAAAAACGTGTCGACTTCGTATCTTTTAATGGTCAACTGCTAATCAATGCTAAACATATAGCTTCAACTCCCATTTTGTGTCTTAATTTAATGAAGGTTACCCTTGGCTTGATGAAAAACGTCAAGTAAAAAGCCTAATTAATAATATGATAAAATAAAATGAATTAAACATAATTTTTTTAAAAACATTGATATTTGCGGATCTCATAAAAAATTATAAATTTCAATGTTTTATATACATGTAATATGATTAATGAATATTAATATACATGTATTCTGTAAGTATTAGTTTCTTTACAAGCTTGTCTGACTTCAGCATTCAATTAATTTGTGCATGTGCTTCTTTTCACGAAGGATAGTAAGGTCCAAAATTACAACGCATATCAACAAAATTGTCAACAATTCACTGGGAATATATTCAAGTCTGTTAACTTTATTTAGTAAAAATACGCTTTCTTAGTTAAACATAATATGTACTCGGTTCAGTTACGTTGTTTTCCTGAACTGAATATAGAATGGAAACGGGGAATGTGTCAAAGAGACAAAAACCCGACCAAAGAGCAGAAAACAGATAAATTTAACGAAAAAGACATTACTTTCGCAAATCAACTCATCAACCTCCGTCTTTATGTATGAAATTTTAAGATATAAAAATAAACAGATACGGGAAAATAAATCAAAATGTAAATGTTTATTCATGCTTAACCTTTACCAATTTTCATATTCTACAAACATTTTCTTTGGAATATAGTTTTCACTTTAAATTCGGCGAGACATACTCCCAATTCCATTTTCAAACTCTGTGTTACTTTCAACGTTTATTCTTTTGAAAATAACAAAATAACCTTTAGTTTTGCCATCTCAAAACAAAGGTTTAAAACATGGTTTTATATCAATTACAGAATTTTAAGACTTTTTTTTATTGATTAATAACTTTGTTGAGTCTTTAAAGAAATCTTAAATTGATAATGTTACTCATTTCTAATGTCGTTACCAACTTTAATTATCGCTAAAAAATAAAATTTAATGGTTGCATAGAAAATATACTTGTAATAAACAATAAATTTAATAAGATTAAGAGATAAAAAAAATCTTGAATCCACAGACTGCCCAGTAAATGCATTTATTTTCATATGTTGAGATTAATTAATATTCAGCGGTAGAGGCATTTGAAAATAAGAAGAATGAATCTGACAAAACCAAAAGCAAGCATTGATATTATGGTGAAATAAAATCAATTAAATATAAATTTTGAAAACATATATGTTCGCGGATCTCTCAAAAACTTTCAAAACTACAAATATTCACAAATATAAGTTTATTTAACAGCTTGTCTGACTTCAGCATTCGTACAAATTTGCGCATTACACCAATGTACAACATATCAGTTGTACTCGAGGCCAAAAGAGATTATATAGCCAAAGGATTAAGGACAGAGCTATTGACGAAGGACATAGTGCTAACATTTACAAAAATTGTACCCTATTATCGAAATATTATGAGCCTGATGTAATACATGTACCTCCAGAATGAACGTATCATAGGTTTGGACCGCTGACACAATTTCAACCAGCAAAACATAACAACCATTCCAGCGAAGTTTGGTATAGAATGACACTTGATTGACAAAGTTTCAGGGAGATTTTGTAATATGTTCCTTCTAATTTTATATATACACCTGGAAAAAAGTATTGCAACATACGATTTTTTTCAATGAGCAAATTTGCAGATAAACGAAAGTCAATATTTCCTTAAAATACTGGTAAAATAGAATTGTTTTCTTCTTCAAAGGATCATTGGCAATTGCATAATGATAGAACCAATCAAATTACAAATTAAATTAAACAAAATTTCATTAATAAGAGATATCAATTTTTGTGTCAAAATGTGCTGTTGTAAACTTATTGGTCTAGTGTTTTCAAATACCATTGGAAAACGGTCCATTAATGCCAGATACGTCTGTTACGTCCGTTCACTCGGACGACTGCTTTTAAGCGCCTCCTCATACCACCAACTAAACGACCAATTTGCTCTTGCGTTAATTGTTGCCATTCCTGGTGCAATGCCAGATTAAATTTAGTAAACGTTTGCACTAGAGGTGTCGCACACGACGACCAATGATATCCCAAATATGCAATATTTGGTTCAAATCGGGACTCCTTGCTGACCATGGCCATGTTTCCACCGACTCGTCACGCAAATAAGCTGTCACAACGCGAGCACGATACGGTCTAGCATTGTCGTCCATGGACATTGGTCTTGTCTGTAGCGAATGATTGTCAAAATGAGGCACTACACTCGTTGCAAGGATGTCATGCTGGTATCTTTATGCATTCAGCCTATAACCGCTATGAGGTCAAGTTTGCAGTCATATGGCACTCATCCCCACACTATTACTGAGCCACCACCGAATGGAGCAATGTTGCGTTCAGCAAAAGCAGTGTTAGGTTGTCGCCATACTCGAACTCTGCCATCAATTACATACAACATAAAGCGACTCTCATCAGACCAATGGACCTTTCTCCAAGAGGCTAAATTCGACGACGGGCTTGGCACCATTGCATACTTGCTGTTTATGTCTTTTTGTAAGCATTTGACGTTTCACATATCTTCGTGCACGGTATCCAATCGCTTTAAGTCTATTTCGTATTGTGTGTTAAGATAGCACACGGCTGGGCAACCACCATCTTTTCAAAACAGTGCTGTTCACAAACGGGTTTCGCCTAATAAGTCATGCTAGAGCCACGTCTTCACGGCCAGATGTTAAATGGGCTCTTCCAGATCTCGGAAGGTCCTTTACATTATTAGTCGTTTGATGTTTACTTCCAATTCTGCTGATTGTTGAATGACGGTGGCCCACACGACGAACAATTTGGCTCAGTGACATACCTCATTCCAATAATTTGGCATCGAACATCATTTGACAGTTCTGGGGGACCTATTTCATCGATGTCAGAACAGAATTGAGATGAACCAGCTTACATACAGCATCAACATGACACGTATCAAAACTTAAATATCAAAGTCTACGAGTAAAAATTGTGCATGGACAAGTAATGCAACAATGAAGAGGACGATAAACAATTTGGTACAGATAAATAATTATTAAAGTGAACTCTTTCATTTAAAGTAAAGAGCATATCGAAATTAAAAAATTGGTTTTTTAGCTCTTGCCATCACTTGGCGCCCGTCGTCCGTCGGCGTCGTAAACTTTCCTTTAAAGATCTTCTACTCTCAAACCACTGGGCCAATTGAAACAAAACTTGGCAGCAATGGTCCTTAGGTGGTCTTGTTCAGAATTCTATCCGATGACATGGCCCGTCGTCCCAGATGGCCGCCAGAGCCGAACATAGTTTAACATAGGACCCTATGGGAAATTTACTTAAAGATCTTCTTGTCTGAAACTTCTTGGCCAATTGGAACAATACTAAGCAGCAATGGTCCTTGGGTGGTCCACTTTCAGAATTGTATCCGATGACCCCACCAGTCATCCAAGATGGTTGCCAGAGCTTAATATAGAACCCAATGGGGACTGAATTAAAGATCTTCTTGGCTGACACCAGTTGGCAATGGTACCATGTCCTTATGTGTTCCTCTTTCAGAAGTTTATCTGATGACCCGGCCCGTCATCCAAGATGGCCACCAGAGCCGAACATAGTTTAAGATAGGACCCTATTGGGAAATTTACTTAAAGAACCACTGAGCCAATTGCAACAAAACTTAGCAGCAGTGGTCTTAAGGTGGTCCTCTTTCAGAAATATGTCCGATGGTCCCGTTCACCATCCGAAATGGCCACCAGAACCGAACATAGTAATGGAAAATGTACATAATGTACTGTTACAGCAATGTTGCGTTCAGCATAAGGAGTGTTAGGTTGTCGCCATACTCGAACTCTGCCATCTTTTTGTCTGAAACCACTTGGCCAATTGGAACAAAACTGAGCAGCAATGGTTCCTTGATGGTCTTCTTTTCAGAAATGTGTCCTATGACCCCGTCCACCATCCAAGATGGCCACCAGAGCAGAACATAGTTTAATATAGGACTATATAGGGAATTTACTGAAACCAATTGGCCAATTGGAACAAAACTGAGCAGCAATGGTTCCTTGATGGTCTTCTTTTCAGAAATGTGTCCTATGACCCCGTCCACCATTCAAGATGCCCACCAGAGCCGAACATAGTTTAATATAGGACTATATAGGGAATTTACTGAAACCAATTGGCCAACTGAACAACACCTGACAGCAATGGTCCTTAAGTAGCTCTCTTTCAAAAGTGTTTCTTGTGATCCCACCATAGTGACCTTCAGAACCAAACATAGTCCCCAATATGAAATTAAAGAGTTTCTTGTTTAAAACCACTGTACCATTTGAAACAAAAGTAGCAATGGTCCTTAGTTGGTCCTTTTTCAGAAGTATATCCCATGACCCCACCCGTTATCAAAGATGGCCACAAAAGCCGAACATAATTTAACATAGGACCTAATGGGAAAATTAATGAAATTTTTCTTGTTGAAAACTAGCAAGCCAGATGGCTTGACAGCAATATTCCAGGCTGCCAGTCAGGGTGGACATAGTCCAGGTGAGCGATACAGGCTCTTGGGAGCCTCTAGTTTTATATAATAACAAAATACTGGAATTCACTTTTTAGATCACCTGGTCTAAAAGGCCATGTGTGCTATTGCCATCATTTGGCGTCCGTCGTCGTCGTCGTAAACTTTCATTTAAATATCTCCTCTGCTGACACCGCTGGGCCAATTAGAACAAAACATGGCAGCAATGGTCCTTAGGTGGTCCTATTTCAGAATTGTATCCAATGACCTGGTCTGTCATCCAAGATGGCCGCTAGAAACGAACTTAGTTAAATATAGGACCCGATGGGAAATTTACTTAAAGATCTAGTCTGAAACTACTTGGCCAATTGGAACAAACCTAAGCAGCAATGTTCCTTAGGTGGTCCTCTTTCAGAATTGTATCCGATGGCCCCACCCGTCTTACAAGATAACCACCAGAACCGAACATAGTTTAACATAGGCCTCTATAGGGAATTTTATTAAAGTTCTTGGCTGAAACCACTTGGCCAGTTGGAACAAGACTTGGCAGCGATGTTCCTTAAGTGGTTCGCTTACAGAAGTCTACCCGATGACCCGGTCCAATATATCAAATTATAAGTATATAATTCATTCATCAATCTATTCCTTATTCATTTTTCTCTAAAAAGATTTACATTTTATTCCCCCAACAATCTCCCTGTACTACAAACAAAAGCTTTTATTCCCTTCAAACCACGATTTTCATCATTTCACTTTCACTTTGAACGATTTGTCACATGACTGCGTTATTTCATTGTTTTGTAGTAAATTTATGCAAACAATGTTCAACCCCGGTAACCCGCATATATTTTCTAACCGGAAGTCCTTTATATATAGTCAAGTTTTCAGTGGTATGTAAATGAGGTTGATGCAAGCCAAGCTACATGCATAAATTAGCTCCCGTGATTCCAAGTTTTGTAACGAAATAACGCGTGATCACAACATTTTGTTCAAAGTGAAAGTGAAATGATGTAAATGGTGGGTTGAAGGAAATAAAGCTTTTGTTTGTGGTACAGGGAGATTGTTGGTGAATAAAGTGTACATATTCTTAGAGAAAAATTAATATTAAAGGAATCGATTGATGTATGAATTATCTACTTGTTATTTGATATATTACGATTCGAGTCTAAAAACTGCCGCCCCAAGTCTGGGTTGGCAATTTCCATGTTTGCTTTTTACATATATTTGTCCTTTTGTTCTATGGATCGATCAAAAATGTGCTTAGATATATACATGGGTTGCGACTGTTCTGATGAAAACACCCTTTGTTAGTGGTCTAACACTTTAGGATGCCAAACTATATATTTTATTATTAGAATCCGACTAAAACATATCTATTTTATAACGTTCATTTCAGTCCTCAATTTGGTACATGCAAACTTGAAGGCTTAAAGACCTATATAATTATGTGTAACAGAAACGATTTCAAAAAAATAGTGATAAACCCTCTCCTAGCAGCAGACTGAGATTAACTAATTTAAGACAGAAATTATGTCACGGAGATATTTTTGTTTTGGTCTTAGTATGGTCATAGGCCGACTTTATTAGTGTCCTGCTGAGCTAGTACAACAAGTCTCGGACCAATATATAAGTTCACTGCCTTGCCAAACACCCAATGGATATCATATGGCTTTCAGGTCAGTGACATTATCTTCGGAGTATTTCTATATATTGACGATCATTGCTTTTGGTGGAAATTGTGGGCAGGAACAATTGAAATTGTCATATTGAAGTATTTTCAAAATTTCAAAAAAGTTTCAATCGGAATAGAGAAAGAATCGATCTCTATGATTTTTACTTTTACGGCGTTTAAAGTATATCATGTACACAGCATTTTGCAAATAAACGCAAATTCTTCATACTTATATGAACTAGAGGCATCACTTTTAACATGTCACATTTGTCCATTTAGATATTCAGTTTCAGAGATTTTTTTTAATTCACCAATCAAGAATAAGGAATTGTTCGTGGTGGTCATTGATCGTTGTACCGGGGAGAAGTATACAATTTTTTTCAAGATTCTTGCATAGATTTTACCTGTGGTTCTATGTTGAAATATGCACACTTTTCAAAGGTCTTTCCTCATAAACTTCAGTTTCAGTTAATTTAGCTATATGGTTTCAGAGGAATTTTTTTTTATTTGACCAATGAGAAATGGGAATTGTTCGTGGCGGCCATGTTTGTTGGCCGATCTAGAAAAAATATGCAAACTTTATAAAAGTCGTTCCATATATGCTTTATACGAAGACACAGTTCATTTGGCCAGGGCTTTTTAACAAAGACCAAAATGTAAAAAGTTAACAATCGGACGACGATTGTGCTGGATGAGAGAAAATTGTATATAATACGTATACTTAAATAAGTAATTGGGACAAAATTTACACATTCTCAAATCTCTAGGTATCTTTTTATATCTTCTCCTTTCATCTGACAAGAAATGTTCACTAATCCGAAATTTTGTAATTTAATTACGGGAGTCTGGTTTATCATAACTTATGTAAAAATCCATGCCTGTTTTACTTTGCAAAGATTATGAACTCTTAGTTGCAAAAAAGACACCGATTGCTTAACAATAATTTTCCTTACCTTTCTCCATATTGACTGAATTGTGAATGCACAAAACAAAAATAGCACACACTTGTTTTTATATTCTAAATTGAACTATTAACAGGTAGAATATTTATAGATTGAGAAATTTTGTAAATAGAATCTTATTTATAGATTCGGTGTGGTTTCGTCGTTTTTTTCTCCATGAACGGTATTTTAATAGGAATCAATGTAAAAATGGCAGACTCAAAGTTATGTAGTAAGTTATTTCGATTTTTTTAATATTATTGTCATAAAGCAATTTTCGATGAATTTGAAGGAAGTGATCTTGAGTGGAAGAAGGTATTAAACGATACATGCAGCAATGTTTGTTAATATCTACATTTTTATGTTTACTCTCAGTGAGGACAAACCTAAACTTAATGAGATTTTATTGGACAAAATGCATAATGGAATTGCATAGAAATAGCAAAATAAATTGACCATTGTAGTTCTAGTAACAAAGCTATATATATTGTTTCTTTGCACATTAACAAGCTACAATTAATTGATGTTTTTTTTCACATTGATATGCAATATTTTTAATTCGAAAAAAATATAAAAATCGCTTCTTCTTTCAGAAGACGATATAATTTGCAATTAACGTATAATTTCATTAACATTGAAACTGTGAGTATTTTTCCGATGATCACAGGGAGGAAAAATTTCGCTCTCAGTGATTAATCTTTAGAAACTCGAAATTGACCACACAAAAATGATTTAAAATGACATACATGTTTTTACTTTTTCAAATTATTCCCTCTCATTTCAAATGTTAAGATATAGAACATTGCTTAGAGAGCAGTTGATTTTGGTATTTCCTGTTGAACCACCAAGGAGCCAGACGTTTTTTCCCTACTGCAAGTTGTCCTCGGGATCGGGAGACATATTTAATTAAAGCAGAATACTGCTGACCTTATATTGCTATGTAATCTTCGAAAGGCATCGAGGAAATCAAAGAGCAATTTTATCGACTTCGCGAGAACAACAAATCGCAAGTTGATTATCAAAATATTCTCCAACCTGACACGATACCCTGAAAACAGTCAACGTACATTTTGAAACCAATTGATTATGCCTGTTTATCCACCAAGATTCCTGAAATTTTTAACCTACTGAAGTTCTAGTTAATAGTATGCAGACGTTAGCGGTAGTTTGTTTACGATCCTGGTTTCTATGTAAAAGCATCGAGAAAATCAACTGAGCTCTTCATCGTCCAGTCAGTGAATGAAAACAAAAAATCACAAATGAAATCGGGGTTTTCTCATTCTTATCGGATATCCTAAAAACGGCCAAAGAATTAGAGATAAGTAATTACCAAATTATCAACCGACACAATTTTTCCACACAAGCTAATATATACACGAATACTGTTAAAAGATTTTTAAAAACCAGTTTCAAGCATGTTCTTCTGTAAAATACAGTTACAATTGAAAATGTGATGCCTGGTCATTTCCCAGAACATTTTACATTAGCAAAAAGGCTTAGAACGTGTCGCGATAGTCCGAGATTGATCTGACGTCTGGCGGCCTTTTTGTGACATGCTGGGGCCGTTGGACGTCAGGGAGCATTCCGTATACAAATTTGTCACGTGACTGCGTTATTTCATTTTTGTGTAATAAATTTATACATATGACCCCGGTAACCCGCATATATTTTCTAAACGGAAGTCCCCTGTATACACTCATATGCAAATGAGGTTCACGCGTTCCAACCTACATACATAAAGCTCCTGTGATACCAAGTGATCTTATTTTTGCTGTGTGAGCTTATAATGATGACTTACAGATCAAGTTTAAGTTTCACTCTGATCGGATAATTACTTTGAGAGTTATTGCACTTGGAAATAGGCAATATTGTCAAAATAATAGACTTTTTTTATAAACCGTTTTGCCAACTGAAATTATTTTTGGTCTGCGAGCTTATAATGATGAGTTACATACTAAGTTTGAGTTTCAAGGTGATTGCATTATCATTGGAGATTTTTTTTAGCAAACTCTTTTACCAAATAATCGTATTTTTGGTATGTGAGTTTACAATAATGAGCTACAGAGCAATCTGATCGGGTAATTAATGTGTTCCCCTTGCAAATATAGTTTCATGATTTTTAGGAATCACTTTATCCATACGCCTTCGTCTGATTCACATACTCAAGGAAATGTTGAGTGTTTTCTCACAGCTCAAGCCGGTATTGACAAACCGAAATAAAATTCTTCAGCTATACAAGAAGTCACTTATTCACTTCTAAATAATTACTGGTCATTACTTAGAACCTTTTGAAAAGATGAAATATATATGGTTATTAAAGAGAAGAATATAGTGAAAAATAAACGTAGTAGTAAAACACTTAGACTCGGCAATATTTATTTTTTTTATTATGAAGTCCGCTCTAACGTCCCATGACCCAACCTGTCCAATTATGAAACAACCGAGGAATCTCGGATTACTATTCTACATAGCCATTTTTTTTTCAGCCTTGGATACTGCTAATACGGTATACATTGTAAATTTCAATGTATCACATATGTGTATCGTTCATGTTGTCAGTACTGTTGTACATTTGTACATTTGTAAACAAGATATATAGAATAAACATGAACAGAGCGAAAGTATCTGCAATAAAAACTTAAAAATTGGGGAGTTTAACTGACTTGACTTTTGATAGGATTTTCATACAAGCAATATAGCGGGTTTCGTAGACGGAGCATAAAATTCTCGTTTTCGCCGTGTCTAAATTTTCTGATCTTTAGAATTCCCTTGTTGATAATATTTTTTATTACCAATATTTGCACAAAATCTTTCATTACAGTTTTCGAGAGATAGTGATAACGGAAGTCAAATCAAGTGCAATTTATAAGCAATATTTTTACTGTCTCGTGCGATTTCGAAGTAAATTAATGGGCTGTTTTCTGCTCTTTGGTCGGTTTGGTCTCTCTTTGACACATTCCCAGTTTCCATTCTCTATTCTAGATTCAGGTAATTTGTATTTGGTTTATTCTTTCTATTCAGATCCATGTCTACAATTTCGACGATGCCACAGATCCCCAGATCCTTGTTCTAACGCTACGAAATTGTTTTGTTGCCAGCTTTGCAAAGAAAGAGAGGCCGTCACAGCGTTCTGTAGTGATCATGATTTATTCATTGGTACATGTTGTTTTGAAGAACATAATAAAATATTATCATGGCAAAATCACAGACTTATAATAGATGAGGAATCATCGTTATATACATTAGTCTTTGACAGTCATCACTTGGTGTTTCCATACTGCGAACAGTGTAACGTTTTCCTAAATAGGAAGTCAATTGACTACCACAAGTCTCTAGGACATACACTTGGAACATTAAACGACCATCGCCATAAATGTCTTAAAGTTCTTACTGAATTAGACAAACAATACGAAGAGGGTATCTCTAAATTACGTACTGATATAGGAGATGCTGATTCGTCAACTACGATTACACGCAGGTTCCCTGACACGAGTTTTCTTTCTATACAAGAGAAATTTAATGCGGTCAGATGTAAAGAGGAATCTGGAACTGTCTCACAAATCAGGATTATGAAATCAAAATTGTTATATTTGCAAGACCTCAAACTTTTCATCGATAATCTCAAGCGGTGTCAAAACTTAAATACAGTTGTCATATTTACATTAATAATAAAACAAATGTGGGACCGTCCTGAAATCCCATGTAAACCAGATAGACCAAGTAAGTTCAATTTAAATTTTTATTGTCTTTGAAACATAAACTTAGTTTATATATAATTATGTTAAAGGCATTTTAATAAATATCAAGCACAAATTTAAAAACTTTCCTAAGACAATAAACAACCCAGAATTTACACTAGGATTGCCTTGAATGTAAAACTTTGTGTGAGTGTTCCATGGAAGCTGAAAATTCCATGGAAATCCATTCACAGATTTACAAGGAGTTGCAGATATAGAAAGTATGTTGCCGACGAGGACGCCGAAGGTACAAAACGCCGGATAGTTATTCTGCTAGGCAGGCGACACAAAAGTGCATTGCCAAAATACCATTATCTGCATTTCCAAATCTGAATCACAGTTTAACTGCAGTTGTGAAATACTATGCTTATAATTCTTAGAAAATAAAAAAAAAAACGTATTTAATTTATGAATTAACACCATCGTCACTATAATAAGAACGTCATTATGCAAATAAATAGGAACACAACATAACTATTCCCGTTTTGTCAATGTAACGAATCATATAATAAATCGATGTATATTAAGTGTGTTTTACTGCAAATCAGAATTCGTAAGCGTACAATAGATATTTGAATCAAAGTAGAATTTATTGTAAATTGTCTTTATTTGATGTTATATCGGACACAAATGTAAACTTTTAATATGAAGAACGGCAATAAAAGCATTGTGCACTTGCTTTTTGTATTATGTCACAGCATTACAAGTTATATTCTTATGGACATTAACCCCAAATCCCTCTTTTATATAAACTTTCTTGAAAATTCACATATAATACAGTAAGTTTATCATTTGGTTTTATTGTATAAATTTTAATGTACCTTCAAAATGGTTTACAGTTATTTTTATAATATAGATACCCGAGATGACCAAACAGTTTTATATGTCCGAAATGACGAAGAATTTCGTTCAGCTGCTGGACATCAAATAATGGTTTGTACGGAAGACAGGTAAAACAAATTGGTGTACAGATATATAAATAAATGAATCAGAATACCGGTAGCAGTCAAAAATAGGAATGACATATCAAGCAAATACAGATAAAAAAATTTAAAATACAATAAAAAACTACATTTCTAACTACAATAAGCATACAGTTCCAAATCATTCCAACTTTATTTTTGATATTGTCAAAAGTAAACATCAAAACTAAAAAACAGTGACATTGAGTAAAAACCGTATTGAAAAAATGTTCATGAAAAATTGCTACGGACGAAGACAAAGGTGTGGAGTGATTTGTATATTTAAGTTATACAATAAACAAACGTTTTAAATGAACCTACTGTAAATTTTCTGTCAATGGTTTCACTCGTATCTGTTAATATAAAGATATCCGCGGTATAAATACTATTTTTTGTACAACAAATAGATTAATAAAACTTGCAAGTGACTTGTATTATATATACAGTGGAAATCTTTAAAATTACAGTGATGTACAGTCTGCCTCACCAGGTGATGAAAACATGGTAAGTTTGTATACCACATACATTTACAAATGTTCTTACCCAGTTTCTGCTTTTAAATTATTCAAGATTAATTTTTGGAAAGATACTTGCATGGAAAAAGATGAGATTCAAATATCCTGAAATCTTTTCTTCTATACAGATCACTTGACTTTTGTTGTCGAAAGTTTTGAAGCGGTCAAAATCTTATGTTCTTACAGCCACATTATTTTAATATGGATATCGGTTTTTGTATTGAAGTCATGAATTAGTAAATTCGCGAACTAAATCGCAAAATCTAATCATTAAGATATACGTGTATAAGAATCGCAGCTGGTTCACACTAAAGAACATATTATTTTCAATTTTATTTACAGGATACAGACAACCCACGTTGTTAAAACCCTTAGGGACTCTTGTGTCGTGATTTTGGGGATACTGAGTGTTGTGCGTTTATTTTTTTTATTTTATTATCATTTTGTTTAGTAATCTGACATGTCATATAGGGAAATATAATAATTGGGTGTATTTAGTCGTAAAAAGTTAGATTGTTTTATAGAAGCAACATTTTGAACTATGTTTAAGTAACTAAATAATTTTTAGTCATGCTCAAAAACTTTTTGCAAAAAGTCCATGGATTAGAATACGACATGCAACGCGTAAAAATATCAGACTATTGGGCGCTAAAAAATCAGGATTCGTGATCACTTTCTTCATGCACCTCCAATTGCAACCCTTCCCAAAGAGAAAAATTGCTTGTGACCCCCTAAAATAAGTATTATCTGCAATGTGAGAAAATATGACTGTTCTTTTAATTTGCAGTTTTTTTACCGTGCTTGACATATGGAACAACTATTTGATTTGTATGCGTGGGGTTAAGATATTCGAAAAGAAATTTACAAAAAAGTTGTGATGCAAATATCTTAAAAGGGTAGGATTGTGCGCTTCTGCATGTAAAAAAATATCAAGACACGTCGCTGCAAAAAATATTACAGGGTGCAAGATCCTATCTTTGTTTTATTTGTTTAAGTTGGTGTTTTACGCCGTTTTCAGCACATTTGGCTATTTCGCAGCGGCCAGTTTTTATTGGTGGAGGAAACCGGAGTACAAGGAGAGAACCACCGACCTTTGGTAGGAAAATTGGCAATCCTTTGTCAATTTAGATCGGAGTCGAACACACCCCGCCACAGGTGAGATTCGAACTCGCAACCCCAGTGTTGACAGGCTAGTGATCATTAGTGGTCATGAACTACCTAGACCACTGGGCCACCGAGGCCCCCTCCTATCTTTGCCTTCTATCCTCTCTCTCTGCGGAGTATAAAACATATTTTTTAAAGGATTGTGTTTGCTTCTTGACAAATAGTAGAATTATTTATAATATTCCTTTTTTAATTTTTTATTTTGTGCATTGTATTTCTATATAGTATTGTTATACACTGTTATATTGATTTTGAGGCTGGCTTGCCTGAATTCATCTTTCACTTTTATTTGATGCATTTCTATACAATTTTGTCATCACTATAAATGAGAGTTCTGAATTTAGTGTTTTTGTGTATTCAATATTGTAATTAATTCGTAATATGATTTTCGCATTTTTAGCTTTTTAAAAAATTTAGACGCATAGGGTCAAAGTTTGGACTAAATATTTTGGGATTCTCGGAAAGCTTCTTTTCCAACTGTCTATTCCATCGTAGATATAATAATAATCTAATAAGTTATGATATTATGACTAAGCAAGTATGAACTTTAAATTTGGTCACTTCTGTAATCCTAGGATGAAAATGTGAATAAGTTGTAAATGACAAAAAATGATCAAAAAGGAAAGTTTTCAGTCACGAATACATGCTAGTGTCAAAATGCTACAAACTAAGAAAATAGTTAAATTTTTTGAAAAAAAATATAATGGTATCTGTTTTCCCTGTTCCAAAATTAATGCATATTTTACAAAAACAGACTTTACATTGAATTAGAATTTATGTTTGTGTATGTAAGTTATATCCGTTTTTTATTGTTCATTGTCTTTAATTTTTCCATAAATCTGTATTCATTGCTTTTATTTCAGTCTTTTGTTAAAGAGATTTATTATTCTTCAAATCAGCTGACGGAGGCATTTTTGTATAAAAAGTGTATTATGAATTGTCAGTTGTTATTTGACAAAATTATAATGGTTGTGCGAATCTTTTGTTTCTGTAACATTCAAAATCCATTGTTGCTAACAACAATATTTGTCTGTATAAACTAGTTACTTTTTTATGATAAAAAATGTGTTGATTAATTTATTTGCAATTGCACTGAATATTGTTAAGGATGGTCGCTGGTCTATTAGGAAATAAATAGGATTTGAAATAGGTGTTTTAGTTTGAGAGAGCGTATGAATAGTAAACAGATAAGCAAGAAAAAAATATAGGTTCATTTGCTCATTTTAGAGCTATAAGGTCTTGAAAATTTGCAGGAAATGGGTTTTCTCTGGATTTTTCATTGTGTTTGCATTGACAACTTCAGTCTCTCAAAATGTATGAAAAAATAAAAAGATTTTAAAAAATTTTGTCAAATACCATTTTAAGGTATATATGATTGAATTATAAATAGATAAAACCCGAGGATCCCGAAAATCTGACAAAAAGACCAAAACATGACCAGCGAGCATCCTTAAGTTTTTTTGTTTTTTTTTGTTTTTTTTTTTAAATCATAAATCAGTGATAAATGTTTTTGACCCTGCAGTTTTTACCTGGTAATGATTATTGTAATACATTTGAATTTGAAATCCACTTCTTATTCATTTTAAATGTTAAAACGTGATTTGATATCGAAATCTGTAGCTTTAGAAATTAACACAAGAACTACGTTGTTAACTATAAACTGATACAGGGGTCAGGAAGAATACCATTGATAAACTTTTCTCACTTTTTCCGCATGAAGGTAACAACGTAACGCCGATTTCTTAGTATTTTCGAGCTTCTGCGTCAGATACATATATAGGTAAAGCATATTTAAACGATTTCTTATATATATTAGCAGGAATTTTAATTCATTTACCCTAATGTAAATTTACCAACATATATACATGTAACATACATTTCAGTATTTGAGGAAATTATATTTATAATATATATATATTGTTAACAGGACAAGTATCACATTTTAGGTATGCCATTTTTCATCACATAGATAAAAAAGTATTTAATATGCTGTTTAAACATCGTGCTCACTAACCCCGCACCATTTGATTATTTGCCATACATGTTGTATTTGAAACATTTATAATTTTAAATTTTCATTAAAGCTAAATATATATATAATAGATTAGTGTCCTTAATGAAATAAAATTCTAATAAAAAAAATTAAAGACATTTTGTCAAGGAAATTATCAACAACCAGTAGTTTATTGTATTATCCTGTCATTTTTAATTGGACATTATTACATATGAAATATTGTCCGGGTTACATGTATATTAAGTAAAATAATAAACTGAGTACGAAGTTTATCATAGAAAATAATAATTCACTTAGGATGATAAAGTTTTGTAGGAACTTTTTTTTGTGTTTATTCAATTAAACCACTGTTATTCCGAAAATCATTTTTTCTATGTTGTCTGTTTTGAATTTTCAAATAAAATTCGAAAAATCCGTTAACATCAAGACATTGAACCCAAAGAATCAACTGAAGTAAGTTATTCAGAACATCATTCGACGTACTATCTTTATTGTTTTATTTTATAACCAGAAATGTTTTAATGTATCGCATGAATGAAAATGTCGAAAAAAAATCGACAAATTCAGAAAACAACGCATTATTTCTTGGTTATGCCTTAAAAAGTATAAACTCTCATGATGATATCATGTGAAGAGAAGATAAAGTAGTTATATAAGTACAGTGTTGATGTATTTACTAATCTGAATTTAAAAAATGTATATTTTGAAATAAAATGCATTCTAACAATTGCTTTTATGGTTGAAAGGAGTACATGTGAGCAATCGTTATGCAACTTTAAAGCATGTTCTATGAAAATATTTTATTCTTGTATTTATTGATTGTCTAAAAATGACTTCCCTTTGCATTTGCAACCGTTTCTATAAAGTTAGATATTTGACGAATTTCATTTCATAAGCAATGCAAAGATTTTGTCACCCATCTGGTCTGCAAAAAATCAAGAATGGACACCATCTTCATTTCGTTTTTCTTTTAATTTACCCATTGCAGATAACTTATTTTGAATAAGAATGGATATGCTGTTGTATTTCCATTGTGTTGGAAATTCCTTTGAATATGCAGCAAATTCTCTGGAAATTTTTACATTTTGTAGTTTAATTAAGGTAATGTTTAAATAAAATACTTTTCTGCATGTTCCTTTTAAATAACATACCCTCTACTCTTATGTTCAGTTCTAGCAATTCCAAGCGGTCACCTTTTTGGTAATCATACTGTATTGGTTTTTATAGTGTGTTTTATACATCTGAGTGTCAGAATAGATAAAGGGGGTATGGGGTGGGTACCCATAAAACCGGTTTTACCCCACCACTATTCAGTGTTTGAACCAAGTCAGACTATCCTAACTCTCTGTTGTGTTCATGTTTGTGTTTTGTACTCTTTTATGTTATTTTCTGTCATGCGTTTTGTCAGTTTGGTTGTTTTGATTGACGTTTCCTGTTAGCCTTTTTGTTGTTTACAGATTACGATGGGTAAAGGATGTGGTTTTAATGTACATGTCGTACTGGAACATACTATTTTAAAAAAGAAACATCGCATTTATTGTTGTTTTTCAACATGAAAGTACCTGTAAAGTCGTCACAACACAATAAACAAAAAGCTCAAATCTTGCACAGAGATAAAAAAAAAAAAAAAACTCCGTCGACCTAATCGTTCCAACATGTCACTGTGAGACAACCTCTTTTTCTAAAATGTGAGATGTCGTTCAAAATATAACTACTAGTAAAGATTTCCCGACACAAACATGATACAAACTATCAACATACATACTTGCATGACCATTTGAGAGAAGAACCCTTGGAAAAATTGGTAGACATATTTTCAACAAGCTATGAGAATGAAACTCTGAAGGTAGTATTCCGGTATGATCTCAAAAACGCGAATTACACGGTTGTATACACGTAAGGAAAAGTACCTAAACATTCGAAAATTTCTCCGATTCCTTAATGCAATCTATTTTTCTATTATGGAAAACAGATCCTAAGACGATGTATACGAGAAAGAATACTTGGAAAATGAACAGAACTTTAATCCTGGCACAAATATACATAAACAAACCGAATTTCAATTGGTTAGCTCCAACAGTATGAGTTATGATAACCTCTCTCCCATTTTTCATCCTTCAATTCTTAAATCAAACGGAATGAAAAAACATATCAGCAGCCAAAAAGAAGTAATTCGCAGGAAAATGCTACGTCATCAATACCAAAAAACCAAATGCAAAAGACAACACAGAAACACTGAAAATTATTTTTAAAAATGTAAACAGTACCTACTTCAATAAATGTATACGACACCCATCATGTAATCCAATGAAGTTAGGCTGGTTGAAGGTCGTACATGATGTGTTATGACAGCAGAACATCCGGGGAAGTCGCATTTGTGGTGCATCGTGTGGTGGATCATCCTGAAGAGACGTCACAGTACGTGACGCGTATTTCGTCTTTATGACCTCATACGTGTTTTTTGTCCTTATGACGTAAGAATTGATGCCGTTAAACGTGTTTTCCGTCTTTATGACGTAAGACTAGTTTTGCCTTTATAACATTTATATAAAAATTTCCAAAATATGTTTTTTTTTATTGTTTTTTCCTCAATTTTTTTTTTTGTGGACGCATCCATGTTTTATGACGTCATGGAAATAGAAAACGGATTGAAACTCGTCTTTTCTTGCTCCATGCTGCTCTTTGCTGCTTATTGCTGCTCTCCTCTTGCTCATCGCTACTCTTCGCTGTTCATCGCTGCTCTTCTCTTGCTCTTCGCTGCTCAGCACAATGTTCTCATGCTGATTTCAGCTTTTTGCTGCTGCTGCTGCTGATCTTCATTGCTCATCGCTGCTCTTCTCTTGCTCCATGCTGCTCTTCGCTGATCAGCACCATGCTCTCATACTCATTTCGGTTTTTTGCTGCTGCTCTTCTCTTGCCCCGTGTTGCTCTTCACTGTTCTGCATTGTACTCATTTTGCTCTTCTCTTACTCCGTGCTGCTCATCGCTGCTCTTCTCTTGCTCCATGCTGCTGTTCACTGCTCTTCACTTGCTCCATGCTGCTATCGGTGCTCATCGCGGCTCTTCTCTTGCACCATGCTCTCGTTCTCATTTCAGTTTTTTGCTGCTGCTGCTGCTGCTGCTGCTGCTGCTAGTGGTGGTCTTTCAAATAACTCGGATCTAAAGGTGCTCTCGCACAGATCCAATCTTTGACTTACGACAATCGAACAGCACTTGCAGTAGCAGCAGCAGCAAAAAACTGAAATGAGCACGAGAGCATGGTGCTGAGCAGCAATGAGCAGCAAAAAGCAGCATGAACCAAGTGAAGAGCAGCATGCAGCAAGAAAAGAGCAGCGAAGAACAGCATGGAGCAAGAGAAGAGCAGCGATGAGCAGCAAAGAACAGCGAGGGGCAACTATGAGCAGCATGGAGCAAGAGAAGAGTGAAATGAGAACAGTGCAGAGCAGCGATGAGCAAGAGACGAGCAGCAGCAGCAGCAGCAGCAAAAAACCAAAATGAGGATGAGAGCATGGTGCTGAGCAGTGATGAGCAGCGAAGAGCAAGAGAAGAACGGCAATGAGCAAGAGAATAGCAGCAATGAGCAAGAGAAGAGCAGCGATGAGCAGCAGCAGCAAAAAAGTGCAATGAGCATGAAAGCTTGGTGCTGAGCAGCGATGAGCAGCGAAGAGCAGCGAAGAGCAATAGAAGAGCAGCGATGAGCAAAGAATGAGCAGCGATGAGCAGTGAATAGCAATAGGGAGCAAGACAAGACCAAAATGAGTACAGCGCAGAGCAGCGAAGTGCAACACGAAGCAAGAGAAGAACAGCAACAATTTTGAGAAAAAAATGGGAAAATTCGTCACTTCCGGTTTTTCATGCGCGCAAACGACTTCCAGATCAATTGACTTCTAGTGAGGTCATTTCCGGTTGATGTCATAAAGTCTTACATCATATAGACGAAAAACACGTATAAGGTCATAAAGACGAAATATGCGTCACTTTAAGGATGATCCACCACAAATGCGATTTGAACGGTGCGCCTATACTACTAGCATTTCAATCCGAAATTGTAACTCACTTGAAACAAACGAAATCAATAATTTCGAGCACAAAATAAAAAGATCAAAAATCAAAAGAGAATCACGACATTTTTCATTAAGTCAAGGCTAAACTTCATTAAATTAAAGCACAAAATAGGAGTCGAAGCTATATGTTTAGCATTGATTAGCAGTTGACCATTGAAAGATACTTAGGATCTTAACAAAGTATGTTTCAAATTTTAACAAGATGTATTGAGCCTATCGAAGTCGAAACTTTTTCAATTTAACCGAAAATTACTAATTTTGTGATTTTTCGTGCATATTTGATTTTTGTATGGACAAGGCGACGTAACTCCAGAACAACATCTGACTTCCATAAGATAGAAAGGCTACCCGACAGTACATTTTTATTGTCGGAAATTATAAAGTTTTGTACAAACCTTACAAACAGGTACTAGTATATTTTTTCGACAATGTACATAATTATATTGCTTTCATCATGCAGAAGTTATTGACCCCCCTCTTTTATAGATACATGTAAAAGGCATGAAAATGAGATTTCTAGCCCGGGGGTTGTCGCGTAATCTAGGAAAATTGACAACCATAATACAATATACAGTTACGGCCCTCTGAGGAGGGAGATATCCAAAATGGTCAACCCTGTTGAAGAGTTATTTCCCCTAGGGCTTTAGCTGAACCGACGGTGCTGCTTGTCAACACCAGGCTCCCAACGGAACATGCACCCTGCGACGTGGACACAAATTTATCCAATCGGTTGTAGATTTTCAACATGCGTTTGCGTTTTTTGGATCTCCGCATCGAATTCGATACACTGAACTCTCATCTCCCGGTACCCAGAATCCACTTCATCCATCCATTTATTTATAGCCTAAGGGATCATGCACGTTCTTGAATTGGCTGTTGGGACCTAAGATCAGACCAGACCCCTCGTGAAATTTCTGACCGCGCTTGAAATACAATCCATCACCCTGAGTATTCGGGCGGCAGACGGTTTGAGGTAGAGACCATTGCCGCTGGGTTTCACTGTACAAACGCACCCACCGCGTTTCAAGTACAACCCTGAACGACGGCGCTACCCAAACCACTCAATTAAGGTCCAATCAAATACACTGTGACAAAAGAAACTAGGTATCCCGTGGTGCAAATTATTGAACGTATTTATTATTTTTTTTAGAACATATATTTAACTTTTATGAACAATTAGTTATTTGTATGAACATATATTTTTTTAACAACAACTGAATTTTATGAATCAATATTCTGATTTTATGAATACATATTTTGATTTTATGAATACATATTTTGTTTTCATGAATACATATTTAATTGTTTTATGAAAAATTATTTGTTTTTATGAACAATTATTTGTTTTAATGAACAAATATTCATTTATGAACATATATTTATGTTTTATGCATATATATTTTATTTTATGAACACATATTTTGATTTATTGAATATATATTTTGTTTTTATGAACATATATTCGTTTTTACGAACAATTATTTAATTTTATGAACATATATTTTTTTTTTTTTTTTTTTTTTTTTTTTGTGAATATTGCAACGTTTCACAAGCCATAGCTTAATACTATCTTATTCGTGATTCTGTACATCCATGCCGTCCTATATTAACACTTAACATAAAATTCTTTTGTTATGAATTACTGACAGAGGATATTTTGAGTCGAGATATTTTTTACGTAAGAAGCGAGATAACTTATGTTAATTTCAATCACTTTTAAATCATGTTTGCAAAATACAGTTTCGGAAATACCCTGTTTTTCGCAGCCTCACAGTTTATTTGGAGAAAGAAATGAACCATTTTTTCATTAAATGTGTTTCAATTTTGCGAACATACGCCCATATATGGATTAAGCAAGTACATATTTCTGGGACGAAATGAAAAGGAACAAAAACAAAATGTTACGAAAAGTTTGAAACGGAAACATGCAAACGTCAAAACGAAACGATATCAAAGTAAAGAAGATTCTTCTTGTGATATTTTAACGCATATTTCCTTTATTAACCTCTCGCCATTTTTTAATTAAATAGAACATTCATTGTAAAACATATACAAAATTGCGATATACATGTACCTGATGTTGAGATGGGAACTGGTAATTGATAAAAAATACTCAATACATAATTTATACAGTGGAGTAACTACACTGCTGGACATTATTTATACTTAGAAAATACTGAAGATGGGAGAGCGAAACTTACTTTTCATTACAAGGAGAACAACTGTAAATTTATGAACAATATATGGAGAATTGAAACAAATTGAGCGTTGATTTTATTGGAATTCCTGAATTTAAAAGAATTTGGAGTGTAATTATTGATGGAGATTTACAGAAAGTCTAGGTTGAGACATTTCACACGGGGGCGTCTCAAATGTTAATTAATGGAACAATTGCCTTGCTTGCTTAAACCAGTGGCCTCGCGTAAAAGCACATTTCAAGAAATCCGGTATATCATTAAACATAAAGCTCATACATACATTTAGTCATGTGTTTTGATCAAGATATCTACATGTACATGTGATGACGAAAAAAAAATCCAATACTTTTTAATGAATTCTTGTAATTTTTGTACAATTCTATAATGTACAAACGAAAAACACTGAAATATTTTTGACACACACGTATATGAAAAAATAGAAGATATAACATAGTTAACATGGGGAGTGGGAGAACCGAGGTTGGATAAATGCAGCGCTATCAAAAACATACTTGAAAATTTGTGTCAAACAATTAGACACGTGACAGCCATTTGACAATCTTTCATGAGCCATCGAACAGAATTTTGGAGAAAATTTCTGTCAACTGTCGTTCAGACTGACCCAGTTGTTTCTAACAGTCAACCAATCAGCAGCTGTGTTTTTAATTTTGCCAGAATCATCAGTATTTCCATCCAATGAACATGCACAATTCAAATTTGCAAAATAAGAAATTAAATGTAGTACATGTATAGGGTATAATAGTCAGTGAGTCTCGAGCTCTGCTGATGAGTGGTTAGCCAACGAAATGGCCATACAGTGCATCAAATTTATTGCGGTATTTTGTGATACATTTTATTAGACAAATTTCGCATACATGGACCATGTGAAATCATAACGTTAACTTCATGCGAATCGAGAATATGAACGCGTCATGACAGTCTTGTGGATGTTCAATATAGGATTGTGAATTTACATACGTTGGCTAAACTCCTTTTTAATTTTTCAATTTATGCGTTTTCTTTCTATACTCATGTAAATGCGCAATAAAGTTTCAGAATTTTCATTTTCAAACACTGGGGCCGACAACCCCTTCGCTTTTAACTTTGTGCATTTTATTTCTATTCAGTATTGTCAAAGACTTAAATGCTCTATTATCTAATTGCCCCCATCTAATTGTATTTAAGACCCCCCAAAACATGCTTAAGGGTATAGATACAGTGTAGATCGAATTTATTTTTTATTCTTTTTTTATATTTTGTTACTTTTGGTATGCTATTTCCAAAAATGAAATAAAAAACATACATTGCCGATGTAATTACGGAGATAAAAAGCATTCTAATACTGTTTTTGGAAAAATATAGATATTTTACAATTTTTTTTAGTGATTTTGCATTGGGACAAAAATGAGATTCGTGAAGATAATTGGACAATTTTTTTCCCTGTATGATCGGAAGGTTCTAAAGTTTATATTTAGATATTGAAAAATGATAGTTATGCAAGGAATAATATACAGGATATTGGAAAAATCCATGTTATAAGGCAAACAAATTGAAAAAAATACAGATTTACGATGTTTTCCGAAAAAAAAAAATCATATTTCTTGAATTGATTTTTTTTAAATTTTTTAATATGTTTTTTTATAGCTGCAGTCAAATCTGAAACAGAAATAAAAAAGGGGTGTCATGCGTTTTTCTGAGCAATGCATGATATCTCATAATCTCGGGCCGCTTTTTTCCATTTCTCGATTTTCCCGCAAAATTATGACGTTGTTTAATTGTGGCGTCAAATTCGACGAATTAAATTGTGACGTGAAGCATTATAACGTCCAACTTTTAATTGACAACCGTAACTTTATCGTATCCCCTTAACACGTCTAATATTCGTTTAAAACTTTAAAAATGTTCAATAAGTAAAAAGGTGTGGTTTTTTTTCGAATAAAACTAAAGTCATATAACAAATTAGAGTTAACAATAATTTTTTTTCTATTAAAATTCAAGTTCCGTTTAAATATTTCCATTACCAAATGGTAAAGTTACAACTAAGATTACTTCAAAAATTATCAAATTATGATTACGCTTGATTTTCTTTGAAATGTATACGGGTAATAATGTGGGGATCCAAAGGATAAGTAACGAATAAGGAATAAGGAATAAGTAACTAATTTGACGACCCTCGGATCCAACCATATTGTTTAATCAAGCTTAGCTCAACACAAAAAATTGGAAATAAAAAAGTCTGACTATTGTGTGCACAGAAAATTCCAAACAAACCTAAGCAATTAAAACAAGTATATGACATTTTTGACTTACGGCCCCAGAACTTCCTTTTGTTGCCCGTCGTACAACAATAATAGACTGTGAGGCACATGTTTTTGTGTTAAAACATTTGTCATACCCAATTCTGCCAATAAAATGGTTTATGGGGCACCGGAAATGAATAAAGATGTCAGTACAATGTAAACATTAGAATAATAATTTAAAAAGCGTGTCGACTTTGCTGTGCTCAATATATCTTGTTAAAATTTCAAACATACTTTGTTAAGATAAGTATCTTTTAATGGTCAACTGCGAATCAATGCTAAACATATAGCTTCAACTCCTATTTTGTGTTTTAATTTAACCAAGTTTACCCTTGACTTAATGAAAAACGTCAAGTAAAAAGCCTAACTTGTTGCCGACAAAATCGTTAATATCTTTGAAAATATTGGAATTAACGAACTGAATATTAAGCTGATAATATATTTATGTACGATCTGTAATCTCAATTATTATTTCCTAAGATATTGTAATTAGAAAATCTCAAATCCTTTTCATTCTGAAGCGGGTCAAAATTATTAACGTTTTACTTGAAGTTATTCCCCTATGGCTAGAATGTAATGTTGAAACACCTTTTGTTTTGTTTTATTGTATTTTTTAAATATATTTGTCTAATTAAAAATTAATTAGTAAGAAATAGGCTTAGTAGAAATTAAATATGTGAGGTTTACGTAAGCATGGTCTAGAATTTTGCATGAAATTGTTTTTCTGGAGTTGAATCCTCTTTTTAACAAATTTCAATGGTACATTTTCAATAGATCTCTTGATAACATAAAAAGCATGTATTTAGATTCATAACTTATTTAAGAAAATTTAAAACTTATATTATTTATATGCAAGTAACCCTTAATCACAAATTTCATAGTCATGTTGATGAAAATCAAACCCTCACTAACAACCTCTACTTTCCAATTTTTACTTAAACCACCAACACAAGTAGGCAAATAAAAAAAACATTTAAAGTTTTACCATAAATTCCTCCAGTGGTATCCTCAAAACAAAGAAGGTTGAAATAGAAGTATCGTCTTATGGACAATCGTTTTCTTATCTGAGGGGAGGGGACTGGAATTTTACTTCTGGTGAGAATTTTATTTTTTCAAAATTTATGAAATATTTTTTTCAATGCTCAAAGCAAGTAAAAATATTTTTTTCTGCACACTGAAGTTCTATTTTTTTTTTATTTCATTGCGGAAATAAAGTGCATGGCTCTGTCTGTATGCTGTGCCTCTGTTTTTTTAGTCAACTACCAGTATTGTGGTACTCTCTCAATCCGTCGTACAAATACCACAATCCTTGGATTTTTATACTACAATTAAAACGGCCACCATTTCCATATGTCAACGCAAAGAGTGAATAGCTGAAATAAATAGAGAACATATTAATGAATGTCATTTTTGGATAGAAGTATTTAATCTAAATATAAAATTGACAGAAAAAATATCAACTGAACTTTCTCGAACAAAAAAAGGAATGTGGCCAAATAAAAAATACATGTGTTTAGGGTAACACGCTGAAAAAAGTTAGGTAGGGTAGGTAGGGAAAATATGTTTTTTATTTATTTTTTTAGTTAGGTTGTATACTGGAGTCACCTTGACTTTAACAGTGCTTGTTGAAGAAAGGTAATAAAAAATTTAGGGTAGGCACTAAAAATAACCTCTTGTGTAATGAACATGGTTGTGTTTGTTAGTTTTGTTAGATATTAAAAAACTTTTGTTTTCGTCTTGATATGTTAGTTTGTTAATTTCCCATTTACCAGCTAAAATAAATATATGAAACTATCGGGACCCGCAATTATTGGAAATAAGTAATTGATCTGCTTAGATGTACACTAAACTGGCTCAAAAGAGTCACATTAATTGTCATTGGTATTTTAATGGTATTTTAACTCTAAATCACCAGAAAAGAGCAATATTTCTGTATCTTCTTCCAAAGATGCCATTTATTGTTCATTCTAAATTTCAATACCGTTGGAATAAAACCTGAAGTTTTCATTTAGTTTTACTGATTTGCTACTTTGTAACTGATTTTTTAGACAAAAAGAAAGTGACTATAAAAGTTAATAAAGGCATTGGAAATAAAGGAAATACATGCAGTTCAGGGACAGAAACATTAATTTTTATATGAATATTTATAAAAGAGGAAGCTATATACATATATATATATATATTATATAATACTTACTGTTTTCATTTTACATTCTTTTCCTACAGAGTGTATTTCATTCTTCTCATTCTGTCCTTAAATTAGATAGATGTCTTGTTTCTATTTTCCACAGATTGCAGAATTTCTTCAGAATAATTTTTTTTTTTTTGAGTCACAACTCAAAATATTTTTTTCAAAGAAAGGTTAGCTTAAATAATTTTTTTTCAACAATTAAAGGATTAAAATATTTTTTTCAAAAAAATCCCAGCATCCCCTCCCCCGATAAGAAAATAAATGGTTAGTCCCTTACACTGTGTTTTATTATATTTCTAATTCAATATTTTATTTGTTACAAATGCTAAACTGAACTTTAAGAGCTCAAGAATATATTTCTGAATACAAAGAACCAAGCTCTCTCTGGATTATTTTCTAGGGTAACTTCAACCCATCAATTTATTCCATTTGCCTGATTTGGTATGGTATAATATATTGAACAGCACATATATGTAGAATCTACATGACTGTACACATTTTTATAACCTATTTCAGTATTCAATATTTTATTATTTTTTCCATTAAATATAGGGATCTACTGTGATAAATTGTGATCTGGTAGGGGGCTTTTCTGGATTTAGATATATCAGGGAGGAAAATGAAAAAACAATACACATTACAAGTTAAATTTTACTATTCATTTGCTTTGAGGTTGTATGGTCTTGGAGAAAGGAAATAAATCACTTTCCCCCATTAACTCGGGTACAGTAAATAAAACAGCAATCCTGACATTGTTATAACATCCTTTAATACAACATATTTTATTCCAACCAAGGGCCCACAAGGGCAGCATGAGGGTAACATATATAGAGGAAAGGAGAATGATTGATTACAATTACAGAGTCATACAACATAAACATCAAGATATCATATAGCAGTAATATGATTTTTTAAAATAAAAGATAATAATAATACAAGTTAACCCAGAATGTCTTTAATAAATTTACCAGTGGCATTCACGACTGGACTATCTTCATTGCTTAATAAAAATATTAGTTTTTGTACATTGTCAAGTGTTGAAAAATTGTTGGAACAGTATTACCAACAAAATCAAAAATGATATTTCTATCATCCTTATATTTATTACATGAAATAAGGAAATGTGTCTCATCTTCTATAGATCCAGAAGAGCAATTATTACAAATTCTCTCACTTCTTGGTATATTTGTGAAACGACCAATTTCGACTTTTAATCTGTGAGCAGAGATTCTTAATCTACAAAGTGATCTTCTAGTATCGAAATTTTTTACTAAAGCCAAAATTTTGCTTAAACTTTAGATAAGTGGATAATTTTCCATAAAAAAGATTGTCTTTGTTTATATACCAGTTGTTGAGGTACTTCTCCTGTATCAATGTATTTGATATTTTAGAAAATTTATATTGTCCAAAGTCTTTATATTCCTCCTTGATACCAAGATATTCTATCAGTTTGGAAATAAAGTAGAACCAAGAAGGTTTATTGTTATTATAAAGATTTTGACTGCATAAATATGCATCTTTCAGCAGACCAAACTTTGTTGGAAGATTTTCAAACCTATACCAATATTTAACAAGTGACTTGACAATGTCAAATGTAAGGGAAATCTCCCCAATTCAGATAACACAGCAAGCAAAATTAACACTCTTTTTGTGAACACCAAGAATTGATTTTGTGAACTTGAGATGGAGTTTCTCGCACTGAAGGTTTTTGAACAAATCATCAAGGTTAAATAAATTAGATTTAAATTTCTTGTGGGGCATGCAAAACGCCACCCCAAATTTCTGCATTATATAAGAGAATAGGTTTTAATGTGTGATTAAAAATGTGAATACAGGATTTGATTCTTAATTTTCTTAATTTATGATATGTTTTTAGGGCCTTGTTATATAGTTCTGATTTAGCTAGATTGAAGCTACCTGATGCAGTGAACTGAATACCTAAATATTTATAATTAGTCACATACTCAATGATAGTTTTCCGAAATAAGAAATTGGATTGAATTTTCCTACCAGCCTTATCAAAAATAACAACTTTTGTTTTTTTAATATTATCATTCAGGCACCAATCAGCATAGAATTCTTCCAATTGGTTTAATCTAGATTGAGGACCTTCAGCTGATGTTGACATGATTACAATACCATCTGCATACATTAAGCAATTTAGTTTCTCTGACTGTAAATAAACTGCGTCTTCACAATCATCAAGATAAGATGGAACATCATTTATAAAGATCTTAAACAATGCAGGTTTAAAGTATCCCCTTGACGTACGCCAAGGTGGATATTAAATGAATCGGTGAGAGAATCTGCAACTCTTACACATGCTATACTATATTATAAATATCAGATATGATATTATAGAACAAGGTACCAACTTTCATATCAATAAGTTTCAGTTTTAAGCCCACATGTATAACACTGTCAAATGTTTTGTGAAAATCAATAAAACAGGAATAGAGTCTACCCTCTTTATTGTTACAATATTTATCAATCAAAGTTTTCAAAATGAATACGTGGTCAGAGGTGTCAGCATTTCTGGTAAATCCAATTTGTAATTGATGGATTAAATTATGTTTATTTAAAAAAAATTATCAAGTCTGGTATTCAAAATATTATTAAAACGTTTGCCTAGTAAAATTCTACTGGTAATAGTAATTTCTCTGTAGTTAGAAGGATTCTTAGGATCCTCAGATTTAAAGATTGGAGAAATATACCCATCAGCCCATATCTTGGGGTAAACTCCATTCCTGAACCATAAGTTAAATGTTTTTTTAGACAGGTACCATTTGTGTTTGACTATATTTAATCATTTCATTTGAAATTAAGTCAGGTCCATTTGCTATACCTAATTTTAGACTACAGATAGCATCAAACATTTCCTTATTATTAATTTGGTAGTCTAACTCATGAAAAATTGATATTTTTTTCCTTCTCACCTAGCAATTTTCTAGTTCACTTAATCTAGATTGAAATTTATTATCCACAGCTGAATGTAAGTTTTTAAAATGATTGACCTAAGTTTCGGGGTCAATATGAGAAGAACCGTTATCTTTCTTCAGATCTCTTATGTCATTAATTAATTTTCAATACTGTTTAGGGTTTTCAACTTGAAGATTATCAAGTTTTAATAACACAAAGTTAATATATTGTTTGTATTTAATTTTCCTACATTTGTTATATATTCTATAATTTTTATCTACCTTTAATATGTTTAACTTGAAGTTGAACTCAGAATTCCTTATAATTTTAGAACTACTGTTACGCAAAATTTTAAGAACACAGCACACTATACATGACACTTGTGACTGACCTACTGATACCAGATGTTTAAATCTTTCAACACTGTCATGACTGTTCTTTTTTTTGTCAATAGTTGTACTTCAAGCCAAAATCATTTACAGTGAGGCAGTTCGGTATTATATAGAACAGAGAATGGAAACGGGGAATGTGTCAAAGATACAACCCGACCAAGAGCAGAAAACAGCTCAAGGCTACCAATGGGTCTTCAACGCAGCGAGAAAATCCCGTACCCGGAAGCAGACTTTAGCTGGCCCCTAAACAATAATGTATACTAGTTCAGCAAAATGTACGGCACACTAAACTCCGAAACATAAAAATGAACGAAAATTTAAAAAAACACACAAGACTTGGGACAGGCGCAAAAATGCGGCGGGGTTAAATTTAATTTTAATCACGGGGGGTGATCCCGGATGACGCTTATCATTTTGTCAATTTCTCGTATCCCGCTTACCATTTTGTGCGTTTCCCATTTCCCGCTTATCAATATTTTTCCCCCTAACCGGAAATGTAAAAAATGGTATACGGTTGCAAGGACAATCATGAACGATCAACTGCTGTCATGGCTGTTGATAATCAGAATGTTGTGACTGAATACCAAGCAACGAAACCAACCGTTAGAACTTCAGTGTCGTAGTAAACCGAAATATCACCAGGACTACGTGTGTTCAATGCTTTAGTTTGGACTTTGTAAATTTGTGCCTGTTTTTGTTTTGTTTTTGTTTTTTCAGTCTAAAATTAATGTTGGTTTTATGTTGTGAATTTATAATGGACATACAATAGTAGGGTTTTAATAGTGATGGACTGTAAACAGTTTCTTTAGTATTACATGTATTAGTTAATATTTTAAATGGCACATCTCGATAAGGTTAAGACCAACTTTGAAAACATCAATAATTGGTTAAGATTTTGCTTAAGAAGAGGGATGTAACGATATGTTAATAAATAAATGCTTCCCATACTTTAGTATTCTATATATTAATAGCATACACGAGCCGTGTACAATTATGTGTGTAGTCAAAGTTTACAATATAGAAATGTGCCTTAATTTGATTATTTTTAATTAACGCCCTCATATCGTTGGAATACCTTTGAGATAAAGCTTTTGTATAAATATTATTACAATCATTTAACACAGAGTAAAACAAATATCAATACTTAAAACATCTAAAGATAGGAGGTATGCATCACTTCGACATCAATTCTGCCCTTTTCGATTCAATAAACTTAGCAATCTGGCTAGTTTCAAACATTAAAATATATAGTTACCGGTAATCGAAATACATGTATTTATCATATACTTATAGAAAATAAAGGTAAAAGTTTACTTTATGATAAAATTGGAAATTGTCCAGATCTTATAACATGAGCACCATTTTAACTATACAAGTGTAAATGTATGAATCAAACAATCCTAAAACCAAATTTTAAGTTGTTTATGGAAATGGAAGAAAGGATTATCTTTTACCAATAAATATCAAGTAGTAAAGTAAACACTAAAAGGCTGAATATTAACGAAGTTTTCTTCCTATTCCAAATCGACGATTCACGGTTTCAGTTATGTTGAATATTGTCATATTAGGGATATTTGAGAGGTTAGAATTGATCTCAACTGTAGTTAAATCGTTTTAACTATTTAGCTAATGTTTTGGCGCATCTAAATAAACATTTTTAATTTCTGCCGTTTTTGCGTTTTTGCTTTTTTCTCTGAGGCTACATCAAATTGATTTTCGAGTTTTTGATATTTTTGTAGTTTAAATAGGATAAATCGGGTGACAATTTTATTTTTAATTTTGAAATGTATTTTTATATTCTTACTAATGCCCAAAGCTTTGGTGACAAAAAAATTCGTGTTTTTAGCTCACCTGACACAAAGGGTCAAGTGAGCAATTCTCATCACCTGGCGTCCGTCGCCCGTCGTCGTCCGTTTACGTTTTCAAAAATCTTCTCCTCTGAAACTACTGGGCCAAATGGAACCAAAATTGGCCACAAGCATCATTCGGGTATCTAGTTAAACAAACATGTCCGATGAACCCGCCTGCCAACCAACATGGCCGACATGTCTAAAAATAGAACATAGGGGTAAACTGCAGTTTTTGTCTTATATCTCAAAAACTAAAGCATTCAGAGCAAAACTGACATTGGATAAAAATGTTCATCAGGTCAAGATCTACCTGCCATGAAGTTTTCAGCCGAATCGTTCAACTCTTTGTTGGATTATTTCCCCTGAATTGTTAATTTTAAGGAAATTTGGCAGTTTAAGGTTATTATCTTGAATATTATTATAGATAAAGACAAACTGTAAACAGGAAAACTGTTCAACAAAGTAAGATCTGCATATAAGTGTAACATGACCAAAATCATTGATTGACTCCTTATAGGAGTTTTTGCCCTTTAAAGACAGCGTCCAACATAAATTTTCCTTTAAAGATCTTTTCCTCTGAAACCACTCTCCCAATTGGGACCAAACTTTGGTGGTGTGGGCTTTGGGTGACCCTCTTCCAAAAATATTTACGGCATCCCCGATTTCCAACCGACATGGCTGCTGTTCCTAAAAATAGAATTTACAGAAACATTCCTCATGTCTCTGGCAAGTCTTGACATGGATGTGAGTGACAATTCAAGCTGCCCAACAGTTTCCTCATCTAATCCTCCTCTCCCATTTTCCAGTTTAGTTGAGGCATCTCTAACCAGGATTTCAACTTCTTCGAAATTATTTGATAAAGCTGCCTCGTCAATCCTTAGCAAAATCTGATTGAGTTCATTCTTTCTTTCGGCCATATTTTTTTTATTCTTTGAAAACAGAGAGGAGTTTTTGAAAAGAAATAAACAAGTCAACACTCTTTAGTGATGAAGATTTTAATTTGTAACTCTGAAAAATGATTTTTTAATATTAGAAAATGATTTCTTAATATTAAAAAATGAATTTCTAATATTAAAAATCTTTATTTTTAAGAAAAATACTTTCGAATTTCTTATGTTAAAAAATGAATTTCTAATATCAAAAAATGATTTTTTAATATAAGAAATTGATTTTTGAATATTAATGATTTTTTAATATTAGAAATTCTCATTTTCTAATATTACAAATTCATTTTTAATATTAAGAAATAGTATTTTTCTTTTTTAATAAATTCATTTTTAATATTTAAAAAATTCATCATTTTTTAATATTAGAAAATGAATTTCTTATATTAAAAAATGAATTCTTAATAAAGTTGCGGTTTTGTTTATATCAGCGCGTATTAGCCGCTGTACTAACCAATGTACATAATATTGTGACTAAACTTTAATCAAGGGACACAATTTAGTTGTAACGTCCTATATTTTAACCTTTCCGTAATGTTTACATTTTGATAGCAGTATGTTCGCAGTGAAAATGATAAAAAGGACTTCAACACAGCAAAAAATAAACTTTATTCGAACAATGTCGGCTAACACATCACCACTGGAAAAGGAACTTACAACTACATCGCTTGGGAGAGGTCAGTATCACTAATAATAGGGAAAATATTATCCCAAAAATACCTAATAAAAATTCACACTAAAAAAATACCTATTAGTCATTAGTCCGAAGGTCCAATGTTCCTTCGGTTCTATAGTCTGATAAAACTGAAATAACCTCTGAAATTTTGTATAAAAAAATATTTTTTTAAGACTTCCAAATTAGTAAATTTGGAAAAAAAAATACCCCCCCCCCCTTCCACCTGCATGTACCTACTCATGGTACTGGGAAATCTTTAAGTATCACACTTACATATACATCCACACCATCTTTGTGCGGGTATCTTTTTTTTTTAATTAAAATTTTATTTAAACAAAATGACAATGTTCGGATATATGGTTACCATGATTTGTTCCCGGGGCTCAAATTTTTGTTTTTGTTTGGGTTAACACTGTGTATTAACAGATAAGGGTCAGATACAGTCAAGATAGATTTAGGCAATTTCTAGTACAAGGTATTACTGTCATATGTGTCAATAAACAACAAAGGGAAAAAGGTCGGTACCTGTCAATTAACGGCATCCAATCCTCAGACCTTCAGACAAAAGTAACATAAAGGGCACAAAACAAAGTTTTTTTTTAAAATAGAAACAGCAGAGAATCAAGATTGTTTAATTCTACAAATGTACCAACCTGGAAAAGAAACAAACAATTCAGTTAGAGTTATAATAAGTGTTACGGGTCAGGCCTTATTTATTTTAGTGAAAAGGAAAAATGTTTCATAAAAATACATGTACTTAAATGCCCTGCTTTCATAAATATATACACGATTCATTTTGTGTATATGTACTCTATGGTCGAGATTTAACGCGAGTCAACACACATGAATTCGATGATAAATTATTTTTAGCTCACCTGGTCTATAGGGCCATGTGAGCTACTGCATCAAATGGCATCCATCCTCGTCCGTCACACATCGTCGTGATCTTTTCCTCTGAAGCCGCTGGGTTTGGGACAAAACTTTGTTGGAATGGTCACAGGCGCTTGTCTCAGAAAAAAAATTACTATATATCCCAAGAGAATTCTCGCTTGTCTCAGAAAAAAAATTACTATATATGCCAAGAGAATTCTCTTGGCATACATAGTAATTTTTTTTCTGAGACAAACGCCTGTGGGAATGGTCCTTGGTTGGCCTCCTTCCAAATATTTGTCCGGCATCCACGACTTCCAGCTTGCTGTTATTACTAAAAATAGAAAAAAGGGGGATGTATTTCAAAATCTTTTTCTATGAAACTAAATGGTCAGATGGACGTACCAAACTTTGCAGCAAATGGTCCTTAGGTGGTCCTCTTTCAGAAGTGTGTCCGATGATCCGCGGACTGTGAATCAAGATGACCGGAACAACTGAACTTAGTGTAACATAGGTCCCTATGGGAAAATTCATTGTCGTCTGAAACTAGCTGGACAATTGGATCAGACTTCACAACAATGGTCCTATGCTGGTCATCTTTCAGAATTAAGTGCGCTGATCCAGACTGTCAACCAAAATAGTTGCCACAGCCGAACTTTGTTTAAGATAGGACCCTATGGGAAAAACAGCCAAGATGACAGCTACATTTAAATTTTTAATACATGTACTGATCAAGATTGATAAGTTAAATCCAGGTGAGCGATATAGGCTTTATTTTTTTATCTGTTGTTCCGAGACCAGAAAGTTGAAAACCTAAGAATCTGTCAGTTCTAATGCTGAATAAATGCTGTATTTTAAGTCTTGGACGTCCACATTGTATTGTGAAAGTTCATTTTTGGTACGCAAACGATAACCAAAGAATGAGATCCAAAATGATTATTTCATATTCCAAGGAAATACAAAAGAAGCGAATTTTGCCAAATATATTCTTAAGAAAATTGAGATGAGGGATCAGAACCAATTTCAAAATACTTTTTCGTAGGAAGAAAGTAAATTTGATTTAAACTGCTTTAAATCTTAATTCACACCAAGGGAGTACAGTTTCTATTTGTTCATGCGTAAAAAAAATATGCATGATATACTATTATTGTTCAATTAAGAGACTGTCTTATAGATTCTGTTGAACATTATATAAAATAATGAAGTTACATGTAACTAGAGTAGACATCAAGGAGATGGAATCTATCTCTGTGGGCCCCGCTGTAAATACTTGTGGTCAAAGGGGTTCCCCCATTTGAGTTCAGTATTGACCTTGACCTTTGACCTTGAGATTTACACAATAATCGCGACATCCCTTTCGACAGTGGTGAATAACCATGCCAAGTATCTTCACTTAACTTCAAACCATTGTCATGTTATAGAGCGAACACTATCTTTACCATAGGACATGGGGTTCCCAACTTTGACGCAAGTTTTTGACCTTGACATTTGACCTACAGAGTTCTACATACATTGGGACACATCCTCCGGTTGCTAGTGAATATCCATGCCAAGTATAAACTTTGAATTCATAAAGGTTCTCAAGATATATAGCGGATAGATTTGTTACGGACAGACGGACGGACTGGCCACTATAGGGCGACAGCCACCAAGTGGCGGAGTCGTAGTTAAAGAGGTAATTTGTAGAAAGTGACCATAGTTCAGTGGTATGCGAGAAAAAAATATTACAAAAAAAATATCTGAATATCTGATCAATTTCTAAGTCCCCATAAAAGACATTTTACGCGTATGTTTAAGAACAATAACCCTCAAAACCAGAAGGGAAGGGGGAAAGTAACACTGAGCTTGCAGGACGGAGTTAATATTTTCATACTGAATTTAAAAAAAGTATGTTAATTAAATAAAGCGACTTTTTACAGATTCAGAATGTCCACCACTAACACCAGGTGTGATGAGAATCTACAGTATGAGGTTTTGTCCCTATGCACAGAGAACCAGAATGGTCTTACAGTATAAATCAATACCGTAAGTATTACAAAATATGTACATTTTTGTTTGGGGGGATTTTAATTCACATTCTTGCATTCTTTTGACACGATCAATGAGGTTTAAAGAATAAGGAATATTGGCCTTAAAAGTTAATAAATGTAGGATAATAATTAACAATTTAAGAACAGATAAAGAATTTGGGGAAATGTTGATTACAGAAAATAACTTATATACGGAATCAAAAAGATTAGCTGTAAAATAATGTTTTATATCATATATGGCATTAATACTTTTAACAGTTTTTTTATAAGAAACACTTCCATCTTATAGCTTACCAAACTTATGCATAAACTATCTTTGCAATTTCGAATTTTTAACCAACTATTATCCTTTAAGTTAGTAACATTTTACAGAATAAGTAGTTCAGAGAACTAAGTCGAGAAAAATGTGGAAAATTAAAGAATGAAGAATTTGAGACCCCATCAGATCCTCATCTACTTACATTTTATATATACTGAATTACAAGATTATACCAAATAAAATTTGACCAAGTTTTGTACATTATCTGTTGAAATGAATGAACGAATATGAAATATAAAAGGATATGCATTAGGCACTAATTTTTTTTTAAATATGAAAGAAGATATGGCTGGATAAAATTCTCTGGATTCTTAACGTTATTTGTGATCTCTGTTACAGCCATGAACTTGTCAATATAAATTTAAAATACAAACCAAAATGGATAAGAGAGAGATATCCTGCTGGCCTGGTACCTATACTAGAAAAAGATGGACGAGTGGTGTATGAATCCAGTGTTTGTAACGATTACTTAGATGAAGTTTATCCTGATCCCAAACTGACCCCTTCTGATCCTTTTGAAAAGGCTGAGGATAAAATGTTATCAGAAACCTTTTCTAAGGTAAGTTGGTTGGAAATTATCAATAGAATAAGATAAAAAAAATCCATAAAACCAGCCTACACATTGTATCGATAAGAAATTGTGGATTTCAAAGTAGACCCTTCTAATCCACACAAAGAGACTTTGGATAAACAGAGGACCAGTTGCATAGAAATCTATAAATTGCAAATATTTCTCTCTTCATAAAATTTTAAAAGTTTGTCAGAGTCGGACAACTTACACGACCGCCACAATGCATGATTCCTAAAATTTTCAAAATTGGTCAAATTTCAGAAATATCTATTGAAAATGCTCGGCCACACGAACTGAACTTTGACTTAATATATGGCCTTTGTATTAGATTTGAATAATTCAGTCAAAGAAAACAAAAATGATTAATTCATAAAAATAACATAATTGTCATACTTTTATACACATTTCTTATCGTTCAAACCTACACAGTGGTCTCGTGTAATTACAAATGGTATCTGATGCTTCTCCACTATGCATGTGGTATTTAGGAGTAAGAACACGGAGTGGCCGGCTCCTAGTCAGTATAATGACACGTCTTCTGCAGATTTGTGGAAGAGCATTTTACAAAATCTGACTCAGCATGTCGGTCTACTACGATATATTTGGGGTTCATATTTATTTATACATGTATCACATCAACCTGTTCTCATCCAGAATATGTGTGCAATATTGGAACTGGACATTAGCCAAAAAATCAGCTAGCTGATTAATCTTATAAATTGAATTTAAAATATTTCTGGCTACATGACCTTGAACTGGACATGCTGGATGTGACCCAAAATGGATGAATTGGTGTCAGTGTCAGCTCAGCTCTTGATCCGCTTTGTTGCCTCCACTAAAATTATTTGTATTAAATGTAATCCAGCCAGGATCCCTCAATTACATTTTACAATGAATATTTCAGTCCCGCCGCCATGCTACGTGTATTGATTGAAATACAGGCAATAATTTACGTAACAAAACTTTCTGAAAACTGGTTTAAAGCTACTTACAATTAAGATAAACGTATTGATCACCATCTTTCAGAAATTCTAGCTCTGTCACATTTGATTTGCAAGATAAATTTTGCCCCTCATATGAGCCTCTACATATATACCTATATAGTGTACTCTTTTGATTGAACAACCTAGCCACTTGCATACAAATACCTCGGTATACATTTGTATATTTTAGGTGATTTCCTTATTTTACGAAGTTCCTAGAGCCATCGCAGAAGGGACATTTCCGGACACACTGAAGAAATACTTACGTGAAATGCGACGATATGAGAATGCGATTGAAAAAAGAGGCCGTTTTTTTGGAGGTATATATATTTTTTTCACGCAAGACAAAAATAAGCAAAATAATATAGTTTGATATGCTAATTATATTAGAATAGAGTTTTTTCAATGATAAATTTTTCCATTCATTTTAGAGGTCTTTCTATTTATTTCTTAACAAGTAGTTCTTAACAAGTATACCCATTTTCTTTTAATTTTCACTGTTTTTCCACCTCTTTGATTGATGAAAAATTCTTAATATTTCGACTTAAAAGTGGCTTTAAAGTAAACATATGATACACATTATTAGTGAAGTTATTTGCCATGGTTTCCTTGTAAAAGTTCTTGGGTGCGAGTTTCCTTGTATAGATGTTTTTCTCAGTGCAACTCCTATCAACGATAATTCATTATCATAAAATTTGAAACATCATTGGGACCCTGAATTTGAATAAGCAGATTGGTAGAAAAAAATATTTATAGAAAAACTTAACTTACAAATGTTATAAAAATGTATCGATGTTGTATCTCTTAGTTCTGTCCTTTTCAAACAAACTTCAGTTGTCATATTAAAAGTTGTTAAAATATTCACAGGAGACAGCCCGTGCATGGTTGATTTTATGATATGGCCTTGGTTTGAACGTGTTAGTGTCATAGCAACAGTAGCACCGGAGACGGATATCACGGAAGACCAGTTTCCACTCTTGGCTGCTTGGATGAAACGCATGATGGAAATTCCTGCTGTTCAATACACTTACGTTAAACCAGACCATCATATACATTTCTTTGCAACATTGAGAGAAGGGAGTCCCGAATATGATCACGGTGTAATCCAGAATGATATGCGGAGTAATTTGTAGCCCATTGTCATTCAAGAAGTGTTTTTATAAATTCACAGTGTATTGATACTTGTTCAAGGTCTGAACCAAAAATATCTGATGTAATGAATTATTAAATAGCCTTGAGTTTTCAGAGATACATGTAAGATAGAATTATTGGTAATATTTTCAAAAGCACACACGTTAAGTGTGTAAACGTTATATAACATTATTATATTATTCTTCCGTTGTTAATGTAAAAACCACAGTTCTGCATTTTATTTGTCTTCATTTCAGAATTCTCGGTAAATTCCCCTAATTTATGTACATAAAAGTTAAATATGGGATAATACATTTGATGTTTTCATACCATTTATTGATGGTGATTAATTACGTTGTTAAAATGCATGTTTGTTTTTTTATCATACATGTATTCTGTTGAGTTTCATCAATTAAGGAAGATAAAATATTTTTTTCATAGGTCACTGTTTCATTTAGTACCCAAGATAATAAAACTTAGTGTATATCCATTTATCTGTGATTAATATTTAATGATATAAAAACAAATTATATTTTTTGTATATTTTGTAAGTATGATTGTATTGTGATTGGCAAATTGTACATAAATGAAATATTTGGTTTTAGCAATCTTTGTCAAAGAGTAGGATATAAGTTGAAGGTTTTAGGGCGGATAGTAAATGAATACTTGAACAAGAAATGTTTTAGGGGAACGAGGAGTTGATAGTTTTAAAGGGAAGATAAACATAAGGAGATAAAGAGGGTATTTTGAAATTGGAGCCACCCCCATCCCCCCCTTTTCCATGCCCCTGGTACGTTATTGTTTGCCGTATTTTTTTTTCTAATGTAGCCAAAATAGCATATATATCCTCATTACTGATCATCGTATGGTAATTAAAATTATTTTGTGATATACAATACATGATTAATTTGTATTCGTTTTTCTTTAATGGTTATAAATAAATCGTTTAAGCTTTATGTAGTGAAATTTGTAATGCTGGGTTGAATGGTCCGGGTAGTTGTGTTATTGCCCTTGGAAATAGTAATTATTGTCAAGATAATAGTTTTCCGGACTTTTTTGCTAAGCCTTTTACCAAGTGATCTTATTTTTGGTATTTGGGCTTATAATGATTAGATACACATCGAGTTTGAGTTTCACGCTGAACGGGTAATTATTGTGAGAATTGTGGCCCTTGGAAAAAGGAATTGTTGCCAAAATATTAGTTTTCGGACTTTTTTAGCAAACTGTGGAACCAAATAATCTTATTTTTGGTATATGAGGTTATAATGACGAGCTACAACAGAGCAAGGTGATAGGGTAATTATTGTGTACCCCTTGCAAACATAGTTTCAGGATTTTTGGGAGTCATTCTGTACATACGCCTTTGTCTGATTTACATAATCAATGAGATTTTGAGTGTTTTCTTACATGACCTTGTATTGGGACATTGTATTGCCAGCAATACTTTCAAAATGCTTGTTTGCTTTTAAAGTGGTATGAAACCCCCTCAAGCAAATGATTTACAACAAACAGAGATTTGATTATATATGCATTGAAAATTATAGGTTTGATAATTAATGCACTTACCACGTTATTGTTCATGATATGTATATACTCTCAAAGAACAAAAACACCAGTCCAAAAGCCCAGAATTCTAAGACGACGTGAGAAGATGAAAACTGAATAATCTAACACAGAGAACAAAATTTACGATGTAGCAATTTCACCCAACGCCAGGAGGAGCTATTTTTCCGGAAGTTATTTAAAAACTGTCGACAAAGAGGATTACTGCTGTCACAAAAGCTTCTTAACCAGGGTTTTATCAGGGATAAGTTGATGTCATCATTTAAGAAATTGTACGGTCGTCATCACGAATTGATTGACCGTTACAGTGTTCCAATATCTAAGATGATGTTGGTCGTAACATTTCGTGTGCCTCCACCGATTTGTGACTTCCACCGAACTGACTTTGTTGAACTTCACGACGGGTGCCGTATACGGAGCAGGAACTGCTTACCCTTCCGTAGCACCTGGGTACACTCCTGGTTTTTATAGGAGTTTGTGTCGTTCATTGTTTTTTTTTTAGTTTTCAGTATTTATTTGTTGTGCTTGTGGTTGTTCATTTGTCTTCCCGGGTTTGTCTGTCCAATGGATTACGTTTTTTATTGCTCCTTAGGTATATTTGCCCTCTTTATCACTATCTATAGACGATTTGGGTACCAGATATAATTTTTACAATCGATGTTTCCGCCCAACGCTGCGCCTAGCGGTAACTAGAATTGCTATACGATGTTTGATTGAGATAAAACCGGATTATCCTTTATAACTGATTGGAACCGCCCACCATTCCGACTGCCGCCGTACAAACTAATTGTTTAACGGATTTGTGCCTTTAGAAAATCTACTAAAAAATGAAATACATTATATCAAAATTTGACAAGAAAACACAGAAACAGTGTAATGAACTACAGGTGTGACATCAGTTTCTATAGAATATATAGTTACGAAAATACTTTGCAAGCTTCAGTAAAGTTCAATTATTGTTAATGTTCGGGGTTTCCAAACCGATCAATGATAAGAACCAAATTCATGTCGACTGAAATGTATTCGTCAACAATTCAATTTCATAATATCATATAATCAAATGATCTATATGGCTCTTTTTTATTACAGTAGACATAACTGAATCACTGTTACTAAATGCTGTCCATGATCATTCAATATTTATATACATGTGTATATTTTGTACGAGTTTCAAAAGGAAAAGTAACTTGTCATTTTGTTATCCTACAATACGATTGTTATTACTCAAAAAGTGCAATACTTACATAAGAGAATATTGAATTTACTGTGAAATATTACGGATTTTTTTTCACAGCTTCACGAGATTGAGACCATGAATTTGATATTTGATTTCTATTTTGAGCACCATTTTCCTGTCTTCCGCACTGGTTTTACTGTAACCTTTTTATTTATAGATGGAAAGCTGAGAGAAAAATTATCACTTTTTATGTATTTTTTCGGATTTTTCTTTTCATCACTTTTCTTCTTTCCAACCACACTATCCAAAAATGACCGATAAGGAACGTTACATTTAGTTGCAGGTTTTCTTCTGCGTTTTCGTACCTTTTTCTTGTTAATTCCATCTTTACTAAAATTTAGAAGTGTTGGAGTAGGTACAGAGTGACAAGAAAGCTTTGAAATATTTGTATCAGATCTAGCTTTGGAAAATCCTCCGTCTGACATGATTGATTCACGTGACCAAAGAAGGTATCTAGAGGAAGACGGAGTTGCAATACTTTCTACTGATTCTGATCTGTTTTGATTCATGAATCGAGTTTGTGCTAAGAAGGTCTCGGTCTTCTCGATACGTTGGACGGCATTTTGAATGCTTGGAAGTTTATCATTGCTATTTATTGACAAAACTGGTTTTACCTTGACTGGTGACATCCGCTTCTCTTCATCAATTTTCGGAAGTACAACTTGTTTATATTCCTCAACTCTCTCATGTTTCACATCCGATGTTTCATTATATTCTGGGGTGAGGTCACTTCCACTGGAACTGGGAGTGAGACATTCTGCAATACTTTCCAAAACCCGATTTCTACTGGCGAAGGGGACGGCCATATAAGATGTCTGTGGTCTAACACCATACGTACCTCCATTGGTATAGTCATAGGGTGTATATTCCAAATCCTTATCGTCATCATCTCGCGGGAGATCCAGATGAGTGTTTATAGCTGCCATTCTTTTGAAATATTCTTCATCTTCTGATGCAGGGTATTTTAGAAACGATTGCAAACTCGGTACATCTATATCACTAAATTTATTCAAGTTCCATTCTAATCGGTTTGGTCCATATTCTTCGTGAATCAGTCGGTTTGATGGTTTTGGGGTTGTTAATGATTCAAAAGTCGTTTTATTGGTCATACCTTTCTGTACAGTTGTCAAATAAGACAACATAGACATTTTTTTAGTCTGGCCTCTACTATTCATCTTTTTGTAATCTTAAAAACTTCTAAATGCACTTTATAAAAAATGTTGTAAATTCATCCTCATTTCTCATTTTCCATATTTGCTCAGCTCTCGTAGCTTTATTGAAACATTATTACGTCTAAATCGCAGTTACTCCATGTTAAAAAAAAACATAATAAATTCATTTATAAAAGGCGTATACATAATGTTAACAACTTTTCAACTTTACATCAAGTTGTTCTCTAAACGTTTTAAATTTTGCCTACTTTTCAAGTATTCGATCGGATTATGGAAAACAATAATATTATTTTCATTGAACAATGAACTATAATCCATTAAAGAAATTAAAAAAGAGAATTTAGGTTTGGATTATTTGCATATTTAATGTAATGTATTTGTGAACTACAGTAACTGTTCTGTCTTTTAATAATAAAGTTTTCATGCACAGTTAGTGTAATTTGCTTGTTTTCATTGTCGGTTGGGGTGAGCACTCGTTGATAAAAAACAGAGGGGTTTTGGTATGTCGACATTTATCTTCTCATGATTATCCGCTTCAAAAAAGTGAAAACATGTCATTCATGACACGTCTCCGACTGAAGGAAAACAAATCACACATAGTAACAAACATGCACGGACACACAATCTCAGAATGCTTATTCAAAACATACCAATTGGCAGTAAAGAACGTAATACTATGTAATATCAAATATGTGTTGAAAAAAGAAAATTGATGTTCATTTATCAGAAGTTATCTCAAGCAAAAATGAACCACAACTATAAAAACATAATTTTCAACTTTGAACATGGATCTCAAGCAAGCGTAAACTCAACGACTCTGCAAGACACAATCTCATTGTATGTTTATAATTAGATTTTTTAGCTACACGTAACCATATGTGTTTAGTGCGTGTTTTATGTTAGTGACTCTTTCTGTAAACCACACCGTGATCCGGGGGTGTAACTAACCCGTTACAATGTTTAATCTGACTAAAAACATGCATGTAGTGGGATTTTGTATCATTGATATATGTCCTATATATTTTGTCATTTTCTTTCAATATTAAATTTTGAAAAATGAAAAATGAATTTTTTCTATAATTGTTATGTGCTAATTGTATACAAATTCATTGCTAACACATTTTGCAAGAGAGGAACTAAAAATAAGATTTAGAGAATTAGGGCAAAACGATGATGAGAAGATTCAATTCCACACAGGGATTTGTAATAAGGAAAAGGATATGCTTGCTTTTCCAAAGTATATATTACCTTGTGGATGTTAGAAATCTTCTTGCTTGGTTTTTATGTGATGTGTTATTCCTTGTTGTTGTCTTTGTTTGGCTTTTGTCTAGTGACACGAAATTTAAATTTTCGCTAAGTTGTATTTTTTGCGTTTTAGGCCATACCAAATAGATATTTTTTGGTATTTTTGGATGGTAAAAATATGTGCGAGCGAGCGAAATTTTGATATTTTAATTTTTTATCTTGAAGTTTTTTCGTGCGACTGAGATCAAATTTACGTGCGGCACACATTCTTTTTACTAAAATATTGCAAAAATGGGAAAAATTAAGGAGCGGGAGAACAATGTTTTAATTTCATGAAAAATGAAGAATTTGGGGCGTATTTTCAGCATTTTTGCAAAAATGAAGCGGCAAAAATGTTTTTCTTAAAATTTACATAGTCCACAAATTGGAGCGGTGAAACCCAAAGAACAAAAGATCAATATGGTATGGCCTTATTTGATAAATTTGTAGTTGAGGAAAAACCGTATATCAGATATACGTGTATTATAAGGAATGATTTTAAACTGGAATTTTTAGTTAATACTTCCTTTTCATCGAATGTAATTAAGTAGGAATCATGCAATTGATTTTCGTCCCCGCGGTATTCTTAAAGGAGTTCGTATATCAGATATACATATACGTGTATTATTGGTAATAATTGTAAACTGTAATTTTTGCTTAATACTTCCTTTTTTATTGAATGTATTTTACTAGGCATCATGCATGAATAAACATATTTTACCACAGAATTTCATGTAACATTGAACTAGGAAGTGAAAATTTTCATCTATTTGTAAGTTATTATATAATTGTTAAATTATGTTATATTTTTTAAATTTCTGTTGAATTTTCCTTTATATTTTAGTTACTTTTAATTCTACATGTATGTCTACATTCATTTTGAATTTCCCCGCGCTGTTGTGCTTAAATTAAATTGACCATCCTACAAAAATTTCAGACTCCTTATTCCTAAGATGGCAGAAGGTCTAGTGACAGTGTTCTTGTTGGTGGCAAGCGGAATTTATTGTGCTTTGGCTGTTGAAACTGTGAAAGAAATGCGTCAGCCAGAGGATGTTCCCGAATCAAATAAGTTTGGACGTGCACAGCTTTGTCCCGGTTGTAAGTTATCTTTGATTATCAGTTCCAACATACTGTGCACACATGTGTCAATTTTAGACATATCCAATTAAATTTAATATAGTTTTTAATGCACATTGTTGAAGCTTGAAGCTTGAAGCTTAAAACCGTGCGTTAACTTGTTTTCTGTTGATATCATTCCTACTTCTAGTTATGTTTTCTTTAAGGAATATTTTGTTTATTTAAGATTTTGATTTTCAATTAGTGTTGAATATTGCTCACAATTATTTTTGGATTATGGTCATGTAGTGCTTTCATTGTAGTGTAAGCTATTGCTCATTAAATCGAGCCAATGGATACTTTTAACTGATTGTCACTTTTAGTGGATTTGGATGTTGTATCATCTATGCATACCCCATATCCGAAAGAAGTTTTACCACTTAGATGCATGTCGTTACATCTTTCTATATTGTAGTTTTTAATATGCTGTTGGCGTTGCCAATGATGCGAGCATAGCAATAGCACTTTCCAGAAACTCATTTCCGGTATCACGATTCTGATTCTAAAATTATAATTTGAAGCAAGTTACTTACTTCCGTTTCCGGCGAACGAAACTTTTTCTAGCCTTAGTATGTAGCACAATGTGGCTGCCCCAATTAAATAAAGACTTTTCTAAATGACCCATATGTAGAATATGCATATTCTCCTATAGCGCTCGCTACGCACGCTATAATAAGCGAATGAAGCTCGCTCTTTAAGGTAGAGATGTCAATCGAATTATTCCAACTTCTACACTATGCCGGCTAAAAACATGAAAAATTTTCCGCCATTTGCTTCGGACGTGATTACTGAATAAAGTTTATCTTGAACAAAATAAGTTATTTATGGTATTATACCTAAACTTTTTTAACATTAAGTGTCATGACGGTAAAAAAGAATACGAACGAATCCACCTGGAATCAAATTCGACAAGAAAAAAGATGCAGACGCAAATGTCACATTTTCCAGCCATTACGAATTTTTCACTTAATACCGATAAAGCAAACGCAAAAGCCTTACGCTTCGCTCGCATTCCATGACGATCAAGATCAAGTTACTAGTCAAGAATTAACCACTATTCAATTATCTTTTAATCTTGTAGACGTTTTTAGTTTCATTCAACAATTTAAGGCATTTTCAATTCATTATGTCTTGTTTATTTGCATTAAAAAGTCTCTTTTGCTGTATTTCATATCATGCTTAATGAATAGGACAGATTGGAGCACTGTAAGAGGGGCAGGGTTCTGCTTCCCTCTGTTTAAGGCTAGCTGGAATATTTCCCGATAATATATGTGTATACACTTCAGCAAGGAGATTATAAGCTAGCGAAGCTCGCTCTTTAAGGTAGAGATGTCAATCGAATTATTCCTACTACTATGCCGGCTAAAAAGTTTCAACAACATGGCGGCATCCATGAGAAATCTAGTTCCGCCATTGCTTTCGACGTGATTTATGGAGTTACCTCATTTTTTTAACATTCAGTGTCATGAAATTAAAAATAAATCCGAAAGAATCCTCCTGGAATCAAATTTGACAAGAAAAAAATATGCAGACGCAAGTGAGATTGTTACGCCATTACGATGTTTTCACTAAATACCGACAAAGCAAACGTAAAAACCTTACGCTCGCTTTCCAGGTTACACCTGTTTCATATTATTTCTTACAGTTTGGTAACTTAATTTTTTTTATTATGTCTACTATTGAAAATCTGAGACTACTATAATACTATAGTACTCTCAGTGACAGTGGAGCAAATGCCGGTAGACAACTTATGAAAAATTATTTTATTTTCCAGCCACAGCAAAGCTGAATATCTCCTGGAGTCAATTATTTCCGAAATCTGATGATTTTGAAACTATATATTATGATTACACATTCGGTGGGTATAATTTTGATTAAATAATTTTCACCCAAAAATGTTAAGATTTGAATTGAAAAAAAGGTCACGCTAAAAATGAGATGATGAAAAAAAAAATAATAAAAAATTTGGGATTGAACTTATATTAGTTATTAAAATCAATTAACATGCATGGGAGTGTAAATGAAGAGTAAGTCTCGTCCAAATATGGCTAATACTATAAAATACAAACAAAAAACAGATAAAAATTGTTACTAGTCCTTAATATCGAATAGACATGATAATACTAACGCATTTTTTTTTGTCATCACCGGCTTCTAAGAGTATTTATGTAAAAAGGCAAGAAATTTTCGTTTTTATGAAATTGTTAAGAAATGAGATAAAATTAAAATGCAGGAAAAAAATCTCGATGCAATAGGACATTGGGCAAAAGACAAGAAGAATTCGTGAGAACACTAACACAGCACTACAAAGACACAACAAAAGGAGTAATTAAACTCATAGCAAACCAATGGGAATCAGAAAAAGAAAGCACGAGACCAGAGCACTGGCAATGTGAACACAAATCCTAGAGTGACATCAAGTGCTTCGGAATGGTAGGAAAGTCCTGCTCCGTTAACGTCACCTTTCACATTGCAAGTGATGAAAAAATTCTACTGTGAAAGTTGAAATGTAGGACATGAAGATGAATAATCGCTGTAAAAATTCAGTGTTCTTATATACATTTGTTGTATATTATAAACTTTAATACCATCTACGTTTTTCAGATGAAGAATTTCAGTATGGGATATTCACCATAGCTTGGTATATTAGACTTGATAAGAGCAGTCTGTGGCGGGAAGCTACTGGATTTTCTAAAAAATTAACGTGTGAAGAATTTAAGAAGCAATTGAAAAGTTCCCAAGTAAACTCTCAACGAGCACCGCCTAAATGTCCTTATCAGAAAAATGGTATATAATAATCGTTTATTGGTTATTCTAAGCAGTATCGTTTTATTTGCTTGACAACAGTGTGCGTTTAGATTTGGTTTCATTAACCAAGCCCTCCAGTCCACCATCTCACACACCAAGACGCGAGTCAGTTGCATGTACATGTATGGAGTTTCCTGAAAGGAAATACTAGTACGATAACTGTTGATATCTTCACAAAAGTTTTCACGGTTGTCATCATATAGGAATTTTCTATCAAATGAAACTAGGTATCTTCATATATGTTTCAAGTCTTCTTGGACTTTACACCCCACCAGATGATGCCCACTGACATGTGGCACGTGGCGTTAATGGAGAAGGACATGCTTACCCCTCCGGAATTATCTGATATCGTTGTAGTACTTGTATACTGTGTCATTACTTTCGTGAATTTGCCTTGTCTTTGTATTATGGTTTTATGGGACTTCCCCTTATGTCTTATTACTTACATTCATGTATTAAAGTAGCTTTCGAGAAGATCTCTGAAACTTGACCATCTTTTGAGACCTGGCAGCCATATATGTCAACGATACGGCACTTACGTGAGAATGTTTCGGATTCTCATAATAATCAAATAATCACTTCTGTCCACTATCAATTATTTGCATGTTCTTCAAAAGAGAGATATAAATCATCTTTCCCATAGTTTCCCATGGCGCAATGGTTATGTATATCTTAGATTTCCGATGAACAACAAATTAACCAATCCAGCTAAGGAACATCGTAGATAAATATTTATAAAGTCTGAATTCAGTCGTTTCAGTCCTTCATAAAAAGTTGTTTTTAAGTTTAATTAATTAGAGCTTTGGATACGCTGTTTCTCAATAAATATGAAACATTAATAACGCTGACGACGGACGTCAAGTGATGGGATTGCCCATTGGTCTTTTCCGCCGGTTAAGCTAAAACGAAAGGTAGAAAAACACCGGTTTTTTGGTGGTATCCATGTTTTTCATATGATTTTAGTTTTTAAGTGTAGTGTTTGTATTGTTTTGGTCTTGTCTTCATTGTTCTGTTCAGTTGTTTTCGATTTTCCCCTCCTTCGAATATTCCTTTGGCATTTCTTGACTTTACTTTGAAGAGATAAATTCTTCTTCTCATATGCATGTAGCAGAGGCTTTGGTTAAAAGTTGATAAAGCTTGGGTCCTACCAATGACCCAGTAATTTTTCATAACCTGTTTAAAGTTGAATTTTGTAACAATAAATGTGCAATTATGTGCTAAAGCAAAGTTTTATATTTATCAATATTTATGCTCTTAACTTACTATAAACTATGTGGTCACGTATATACTAAGAGTGTATGATTCCGTGATTGCTCCCTACTCCCCACAGTGCAGGTTGCCCCCCCAGCTGTAGCTACTGAATTTAAATTTTCAGATAGAATAACTGGTTCTGTGGAGATAGCAGACCTTGAGGCAATACCTTTTGTAAGTATAGAATAATATAATAATGGTAAATATAATTTTTTGTCAAAAATCTTATATATTTTAATAAAAAAAACAAATCTTGCTTTTCCACAGATATTTTTTTTTTAAATTGATAGACACATGTATACTTTGTTACAGAGCATATGCTAAACTGCAGACGCTTAAGCTTTACAATACGGTCAAATAAACTTGTATGATGAAGTTTAAAAGGGAGACTGTTACTCTGGCTTATGTTAATACTGTGTATATATTCTGTAGATTGAAATTCAGTACCCCAGTATCAAAAATTTTTGTTTACTTTTATTCTTTTTCAGTTTTTATTTACAATATATATCCATCTGTTTTCTTTTCAGGGATATAACCGTTTAGTTGTTAAATTAACAAACCAGAAAAACCAAGATATTGCTTGTTTCAATGCGACGCTATATTTGCAGATACCAGATTATGATGATTAGGGACTCTTACTAATTCTTAAAGAAACGTGTTTTTATAAATAAAATCCCTGTGCATGACTGTCATTTTATAAAAACATGTTCTACTACGTAAGAGTAATCGATAATCTATGTAGCAATTTGGATGTAAAATGTCACTCTGATTTTCTTTCTTTTTTTGCGTGTGTCCATATTATTATGTACCCCAAATACAACATAATATTATTTAAAATTAATTAATAATATCAATAATAATAATAATAATAATAATACATCGAGTTGTGCTGTCCAGTTAGGGCCAGAGTAACAAACAATGGGTCATACACATGGTCGATTCAACCATTCGACCTTAAATAATGGCCTGATAAAGCCGCTGTATCATTTTTCCGATTTTGAAAATTGATCATTTAAAATAATGTATTGCAGTACATCATTTGTACATAGAGTCGTGATAATTCAACATTCCCCCGCATATTCAGGGCGATATATTTTCATGTGACCCGAATTATGAACTTATATTGACATGTTTTGTGGAATTTACATGTACATACAAAATCAGGTTGTATGTATACATGCAAAAGGTTATTCATATCTGTTTTACGGTCCTTCAGTTCATTATTTGTTTTTAGGACATTTGAATTATAAGCAAACCCTAGGAAATTCAATACAGAAACTAAAATCGTACGCACCAAATTTGATATCTTTTAATTTCTTGTGTTAAATTAAAAAAAAAACAATGGTCCGACAGCTCTGATTTCCAAGTTAAACTTATTGTGTGAAAATATAGGGCAACAGACGTAATGACTAGATCGACAGTCTTACCGAGACCCTAACGGCCATTATCGGTAAAATAAAATGCATGCAATGTTAAAGTTATTTTTCAACGAACTTTTATTTTTTTTTATGTTTATGCATAATCACTGGCATTTGGATTATTCAACTTGAAAATCGTTTTCAAAAGTAAACAAAAGTGTTTGATCCGTATATAAGTTATTTGTTTAATACTTTGATTTTAAGAACGATCTAAAAGCAGAACAATATTTGTTTGACATAAAAGACCAAGAAATTAGAAAATGCCTTACGATATTTCGCATTAGTGCCCATCAGTTTGAAATTGAAAAAAGGGGAGATATAAAGGGATAGATGCAGAAAATAGTTTATGTAAACTTTGTAGTAGTAAGGAGGTAGAGGATGAAGTTCACTTTCTCTTAAAATGTAAAATAAACGAAAAAGAACGAACGATATTTCTTAATAAAATATATGGAAAATATACAAATCTGCAACATCTTTCGGATAATAACTTATTTATATGGTTGATGATATGTGAAGATCCCATTTTAATAAATGATTTAGGAGAATTTTTGTTTAAATGTTTTGAAATACGACAGAAAGTTATATACTTAATTGATTCAATATATCTCAGTTTTGTTTGTATATTTTATTGATAATAACTTATATATGTATTTATTTTACGTAGAAAAATAATTTTGATTTATTGTAATAATTTTTGTTTTATGTTACAAATTACTTATTTCATTTACTTTAATCAATTAAACCAAAACTAATCATGCTATACTTTGTTTAATCAATTTTTATTCTATTTTTATTTTATGTTTGAAAATTAAGATTGAAATTATTCTGCTCATTTTGCGCGCCGTGATTGGCAAATAAAGTATTTGTTTGAAGTATGTGTTGCATGGGTCGCTTTCTTTTGAATTATAATACACAATATAGATTGGTCGGGGTCCTTTTGGCAGTGTCCCTATGTTTTTATTTCATAATGTTCACCTGTCATTGCCTGTAGGTATATATATGTTTAGCGTTGATTAGCAGTTGACCATTAGTTGATTCTTTTATGTACAAGGCGACAAAGTTCCAGAACAACATCTAACTTTAATAAGGTAACAGTATAGAGGAGCCAAAGAAATTTGAGTTTAGTGTGTCTTTTTAGCAACTTCAAACTTTGATCATAGATACAAAGAACTTAATTGGAAATATTTTTAACCATCTTTCACCATTTTAATAACGATGATTTAAGTTTTTTAGAATAATTATGAATATTTAAAATGGAAACAACAAGAAAAATGTTTTCATATACTTATTAATAAAGTTCCATGTTTTAAGTAGAAAGGCTAAATGATTATCATGTTACTTACATTGTTTTTTCTTCATGGCTAGTATCTTTTCAGTGCCATCCCCTTGTATCTATTGCATTTGATTATCCAAAATACTGAACCCTTCACATTAGATACAAGGAAAATAACCTAGCCTACAAAGATCTTAAATCTATTAACTGGTTTAAAACATCTTCACCGGGTCTGTTTAATTTTTTTTTTTTCGATCACCAGCCTTTGGCATCTTCCCACTGCATGGTGTCCAATACATAATGAGTTTACCTACATGACTTATACTAGCTCATTTCAGACATGGTCAGGTTCTTAAAGAAAATGAAGGGACAAATACACAAATTGATAAAATTATTCTGGCGTTCAAAATGAAATATTCTATAATTCTGTGGAGGAACAAGGAAGAGGGAAAATATTATCATGTTACTATGTATATTATCATGTCTTGTTTGGTACAACATAATATTTAATAGAATTATTTATGTTAGATTTTGACATAATGATCTGGCCAACCACACAGGGGATTATTAATATGTATACATATAGATTTATTAATTTTGCACTTTACCATAAAAGTAATAATGGTAATTAACTACAAACTGTTGCATACCTGTAGTATTGTCAATTTATAATGTATCTGATGTCCATCATGTCCATGGTATTTGTTTAATTGATAAGAATTGATATGGATATACAACAGTGGTGTAGCTTCCATTGAGACAGTGAGGAAGTTGTATCACCTAATTAAAATGTTTGAAAATGTTATATCCTTTTCTTACAAATTCCTTTCTCTCATGTGACTGCAAAAGCAACGACTGAAAAGGCTACAAAGTTAGAATATACTGATAAATCTAAACATTCATTTAGTTTATTACCAATGATTGTTTATTGAACAATGAATAAACCTTTTGAAATTTTTAGAGTTATATAAAAATCGTCTTAATATGACCATTTTTGAATATCTTATACTAATTATCTCAGAATCAGGTTTTATCATATATTTGTAAATGGCGTTGTCTGGTCTGAAATCAGGCCGAATCGTTAAAAAAATCTTGATCCATACCTAGATGGTAAATAAAGCATCGAATCTTATTGTCAAATACGTGTAATGTTATTCTTGTTAATGCATGTGTAACGAAATAAACAGTTTTTACCATATGTGTACATTGATATTAATTATATCCCACTTAAATTGTAACATATTTGACAAGTTAATATTTTTGTGCACAGGATATTCGACTTTGAGATTTATATTCTCACTAACACAGATAATGCCTGACTTTTTATGGGTCGTGGTGTTTCGAACAACAACATAAAACAAAAACGCATGAAACATCTTTAGAAATGACACTAATTCCGATAAGAAACACAACATATACAACAATACAAATATATCATCCACATACGCAGTATTTTAAGTTAGAGGATTGCCAACATAAAACTTTTCTACGGGCCTAGCGCCATTTTCTTGCCTTACGTGCGAGTTGTTGTTCATTTTTGGAGGTCACATGGCGATTCCTGGGTGTTATCAATATGTTTTCATGTTCATTTTTATATATGAAGAAATATTTTCTCATTTACGTACACACCACATGCCTTCATTTTCATGTGATATGAACTGTTAACATTTGCTCAAATTACTCATGGTAATAGATCAGTTAAATGAAAGGCCATTCTTTCCTTTCGAATGTGGAAGTTCTGCACATTCTGCATCAAATTTTTTCTCTGTATCCTGGAATTTTCTATTATATTGCGAGGGAATAAAGTCAGTTAAATTGTTAGAAGAAGAACTCTATGAATTATGTGGACAGGTTGGTACCTGCTCTGGAGTTAGAATCAGTTCCGACGCAAAGAAAGTTAGCCTGTTGTAGTAAAAAGAATTATGATTTTTAACGAAACATGACAAGTGCTTGAAAGATAAGGCCACAACAAATTGATTTTTAGTTCTTTGGATTTTTGGGTGGCAAAAATAGGTGCGAGCGAAATTTTAATTTGAATTTTTTTTTCTTGAGGACTTTTAATTTTTTTTTCAGGCGAGGATCAAATTTGCGTGCGGCACAAATTTTTTAAACTGAAATATTGCAAAAAATGGAAAACATCCATTTGTTATGGCCTTAAAAACATTTTTGTGACAATTTTTTATTTTTTTTTTCTTTTTTTTTCTTTCTTTTGTAGTGTTTTTGTTTTGTTTATTATTTAAGGAATTCCATCATGAACGCGATGTTGAGCCTTTTCAGAATGTTCTAGTTAATAGTCTCCTGGCTGGCTGTCACAACGAGTTTTCATTTCCTGCTTTACAAAGGTCTACGTGTGTTTATAAACGATAAAGAATGTAGAGTTTAACTTGTTGGCGTTTTATTGTTATCTTTCTATGACTATTATTGTCTGTTTTCCATGCGATGAATAAATGTGCAACCGTTATATATATAAATTCATTTCCTAAACTCAAAGAAAGTAATGGAGGAGTTGGTGTCACAAGAAGGTGTGACGGACGGGCGGACAGACAGTCACGGACGGAGACATTTGCAATATCCCCTAACTTTCTTTGATAATGCTGGGACTACAAGTTAGCCCCAGATTAACTATTTGCCTGGTCCCTGGCGCCGAAAAGTTTTTCTCTGCGCTAGCTTTACTTAACTCTGGGACTATTATAACAGCTAGGTGCTTGAGGACAGGACCCTATCTAGGGCCCCTCATAGCCCCCCTCCCTCCCCCTTTTCTATTAGCGATGAGGGCCCAAGACAGGCTCCTGTCCTCATGCAAGCACATGTGACTATTATAACTAACTAATTGTTAACATTATAACAGTCCCAGCTTAAATTCAGTGGAAGGACACTTGACCACCGCCGGATCCCAGATTTGTCCCAAACGAGGTGAAACTGTCATTATGCATACATAATAATAATAATAATAATAATAATAATAATAATAAATTTTTTATTTAAACATTTAAAGAGGGTGACTCACTTAGAGCAAGTCTAATTTTCATTGAGAACCTCAGAGAAAAAATAAGCACAATACATATATTATAATATACACATGCATATATATTACAATGTAAATTATCAAATAATGTTTATATATAAAAATGATAAATAAATATATCAATAAATTATCACTTTAGAAAATGTTCAAAACAGTTTGTTTTAAACAAATTTAAATTAGCATAATTTTTAAGACTATAAGGTAAATCGTTCCATATTTTGTGGGCAGAAAACTGAATGATTTCTTTAGAAAATTCGTATTAGGTCTAGGTAAAAATAAATTATTATCAGAAACAGATCTCAAATTATATCTTTGAACATGTTCAACATTTCCTGTTTGTAGAATGGTGTATTTCGGAACTAAACCATGTACAACTTTGTACATTAAAATAGACTTTTGGATTTAAATTGTACTCTCTTTGTAAATGGTAACCATTTCAAGGCAGAAAAGTACATAAAATCAGACGGTGTTAAAATATCACAATCAAGAATGATGCGTGCATGCACCTCTTTTTGAAGTTTAGTAATTCTATCCGCATCTTTCTTTAAAATATCACCCCAAACAGAGCTACAATAATCAATATAAGGCAACATGTATGAATTATAATATAATTGTCTTACATGAATAGATAAGTGATCTTTAATCTTCTGTAAAAGTGAAACTTTTCAGGAAATAATTTTACTTACACTTGACATATTCGATCAACTTGAATATCCCAGTTAAGATTTTCGTCAATATCAACACCTAATATTTTTGTGAATGAACATAAACAAAGACGGATTTGTGAATTAGTCGATTTAAAAGTTCTCCATTGAAATTATCTGGCATGTTACATGTACCAAATTTAAAATTTTCCGGATTTGGGTTATTATGTTTTCCGGCAATTGAATAAAAATTATAAATCATTGGTTACCGGAAATGACGCAATATAAACAATATGGACGACGAAATATTTTTGCCGCCGCACATTCAAGAAATATCTAAATTGCTGATTTATCTTAAATGCTATCGTTTTTCATTTTGAAAAAGGTATTCAATGCATTTGATGTACTTAGGGGTCATCCATAATTGTCAACAATTTTCCAAAGTGTGTAAAAAGCACTCTTTTTCAGACACCCCCCCCCCCAATAAAAAAAGCGTAAATATCCATAACCATTTTCACATGTTCAAATCGTGACAAATGCCTGGTATAAAGATAAACAATCAAGTTTTAGAGCATTATAAGTACGGATACTGACTTCTTAATATTGATTTCTTTTTAACAGAACTCTGAACTGTTCAACATGATGTCGATGATGACATTAAATTAATGTAATGTTCTTTTTCACATCATGCAACCACTGGCACTCTTCTGAATTAAGTAACATTCATACAGGGATTAATTTCAGTATTGAAGTTGATAGGTATTTCAAAATAGTAGATGCAATTTCTAATTCTTTTTTAATATGAGGCAGGCGCTACCTAATGAGCTCCCAAAGTTTTTTTTAAGAAGGGTATATCAGGAAATCTTCCGTTTCTGTTCCGTTTTTTTTTTCATGTTCCGTCCCGTTCCGTCTTTCAGTAATAGCATCTTTGGGCAAGACCGTGAATTAGGCTCAACCTCCGATTGAAGAAAAAAATCTTGTAAGTACAGTAACACAAATTCACCCATCTACCATAATAGCTCCCTTTGGGAGCTTATAAAGACAGAGATCTGAGAACAATATGAACAATATCTGTGTTTGATTAATCCTGTTTCGAAAATTTTGGAAACATGTAGTAGGGGATTGAATGTTCTCCCTTTTAGTATCTTGGCACCGAGATGCTATCAGAAATGGCCGGGATCCTATCCAAGTCCATGAGATGCACTCTGACTAGGCTGAGGTGCTATCTTCAAACGTTGAAATTTCACAGAACTCATGTACAACTAATTGCCGCTTATGATAAAAAGAAAACACCATTCCTTTGATTGTTTACACCTGTAATTATTCCACAATGCTACTAAACAGTGATTAAATAGCTGTAGTATAGGTGTTAATTGCCCTTGAGCATGTCGAGCTATACAACTGTTCAGATTTTAACGATGCCAAGTTGACAATAATTAGCTTATGTCTAATACGGAACCAGGATAAACTCAATAACGAATAAAACCAAAATGCTACCAAAATATACTGTTCCAACTAATACACAAGCAATTATTGAATGAAGAAATCTCAGTGCAAACGAGTGACGATGTCCAGATGAATAAATGTTTGGGAAAATTCAATCTTTCCAAACCAGCTGCAAACACTTATTATGCAGATTCACTCATGATATGCATGTATGATTTATATGATTTACTGAAAGGCTTTTCACCCCAATTACATGTACATGAAGATTATAAAAAGCCATATCTAAATATCAATATTATTCATACATTCTCAGTTTTTTGTTTTTTTCTGTACATATTTTTGTTTAGAACTCAAATTGTAAATTTATTATTCTATGTCTTGTTGTATGTACATACATGTGTATGCTCCACCTCAGGCTTCTGTGACATACATGTAATCTTCAATAAGTTGAAGGTTGTCACTATTTGGTAGATGTAGATAATTGGCAGACATTTATATTTCAAAAAATGACAAACTATAAGTATTTATTTATTTTTATTTAATAAAAACAAGAAAAGATAGAACAAATTATTTCAGGGTTCTTGCTAAGGCACGTACATGTGTCCTGGACATGCTCAAATTGAACAGGACGCATCATCCTTCAAACTCATGCGTCCCTGGGATGCATGTAAATCTAACCATCCTCCTAAGACCGTTATTTTCATAAAAAATCTTGAGCCCCCATTGTTTGTTTTCTTGGAGATCAAAGGGGATGGGGAAAGAAACGACAAAATAGTAAGCTAGAAAATGTTGGCAATTGGAATTCTTGTGTTTTTTCCTGACTGGTAACAATATGTAGACCTCATTTAAAAATGAATTAATGGGACTTTGACTTATGCACAAATGTAAATTTTCTAAATATTGATTATTAAGGTGTTAAAACATTTTAAAAGTATTTGAGAAAAATAATAGTAAAGATTATCGATAAATAAATATTAAATAATAAATAAGTTGTGTCAAAAAGTGCAAAGATTTTTGCTCATATCTGTAACAGAAATTTTCTAAGTTTGGAGCACCACTGCATGTGTTCAATCTTTTTTTTTTTAAATTATATTCGTCAGTATTTTGAGACAGCACATGATTTTAATTAAACTTTTATAATAGTACAATAAGCCTACCATGGTCAAAATCATCCAGGAATGTATGTTAAAAAGGTGGGGATGAGTCCTGGGACTCATCATGAAAAATTCTTTATAGTGAGAACCCTGTAATATATTATAATATAAATACAACACATCATTCACAAATAAACATGCAAGGCAGTTGTACATGCACATTTCCGTGACACGGTATCTACAAGAAGGAAAGTACATTTAATATGATGCTATCCAAAATTTCTGGGGAGAACACTGGCGATTGTATTCTATTTTGATACACTATTAAACGATAGCCTTTAAAGGGGAGAATGTGTGGCTCTAAGTGTGATTTCCAATGTAAAATGATAATGAAAAAACACCAAAAATATTTAGGACTTGGGGCTTTATCATGTAGTGTCGATAGGGAAACAGGATACACACATCTACTCCTTTTTTTTTTCGGTCTGACCTCTTGTACAACAATGTACATGTCAAGTTTCATATTTTCAATTTTTATTATGAATTAACCATATAAGTCCATGGTTTGATGAAGCTGAAATATTTTCTGTTTGTTTTTACAGAGGGCAGTTTGTGTCTTTTTGATCTCTCTATATCTTGGTGTGTCCTTTATAAGGTCTTCCTCCTTTCCCTCGCGTTTACATACATACATATGTATTTCTAAACATTTCATATTTTGTCTGTGGATTTTTATAAATACTGTTTGTTTTGGCAAAACAAACCCAAACATGGTTGATTGTGGTATAAAACCACTATTGCGGGAAATGTCCTTTTAGAAAATAGTGCATAAAAAACATAGTTCCTTGCGTTACTCAGTTTTCTGTAAATTATTTAGTATTTTGAATTAAATTGGTATTTATGGAAAGCTTATGGTCTTGGCAGAATTTGTAGATTAGTGACATGAATATATTTCAAACTATTTTGGGTTTACAGACTGTCAAAGATGACCATTAAAATGATGGACACTCAGTTTTGAGGTGCAACATTCAAGACGTTAGAGTTCCAAGGCATATATTGCTTTCTTATATGCAAGTTCAGGTGAGATGAGATTTTGAGGAAAAGAACTGATACTGTGTTCAAATGATTTATCTTTCACTTTATTCAGAATTAACAAGACTGAAATTTGACAATTTAACATAGAATGCTATGGGTAAATCTAATGGTGATTTTACTCCTTGTGGAGCCATGGTTTCAAAAATAATCGGGGTTAGAGTTAAGTATATCACCGGTGTGTGATTTCACGTTATATTCAAGCTCACTAAAGATATACCCGCTAAACTACAATCAAATAAAATTGAACTCCACAGACACGGAAAACAATCCGGAAAATTTAAGAAAGCGTATTCTAAAAAGTTGTTTACCTCCACCCCCCTCCAACATGTGTTTTGCACACTTTGAAAAATGGTTGACAATTATGGATGGTCCCTTAAAGTGTGTTGTATCAAATATCACCCCACATATAACACTCAAACACTCGTCTTATTTATAGAATTTAGAAAAGCCAATCTCTGTAAATGGTAGGAGGGTTTTTAGAAGAAAAATAGCCTGAAAGATTAATGAATAGAGAATAATTGCAAAAATTTAAAAAATAGATAATAAGGATGTTGTACAATAATAATAAACAGCGACTTTGAAATGGATAAAGATTAAAAAATTTGAAAAATAAATAATGATATAAATTTACTAGAAATAGTCAGATTACACTTGATGCAATTAAAAACGTACTGGCTTGCTAGACTATCTCACTACACGTCTAGGTACCCTTTTTAGCGGCAGGTAAAAATTCCAATTAGCCAAATTAGCTAATTACTGAGATTTCCAATTAGCCACATTAAAGAGCCAATAGCCACAAAATATAAACACACGTTCATTTTAAATCACTAAATTGTCTTACAAACCAATAAACAAACACTGAAAAATTAATGTACACTCTATATTAATGTAAGACTGACTGTATTGTTACCTGTAAAATGAAAATTCTACAAGTATCTGCATTGCAAATGGGATATTTTTTACCAATCATTGTCTATATTTGATGAATGGATAACAAATTCAAAACTAATTTAAAGGACGGTTATGATTCACTCAACACTACTACCGGTATACTATGTGAATGGTCAATTTTAATCGGTATTTTTATTGATTTCATATAATATGTAATTCTTGATCAGTACAAAAGTAAAGAAGGAGATTGTTTTCGAAGATAAAAAACAAAAAAATAAACATTCGCAAAGTGAATTTTATCATATAGAATAGAGAATGGAAACGGAGAATGTGTCAAAGAGACAACATACCACCAAAGAGCAGAAAAGAGCTCAAGGCTACCAATTTGTCTTCAACCCAGCGAGAAAACCCCAAATCTGGAGGGGGGCGTCAGCTGGCCTCTAAACAATAATACATACTAGTTCAGGGAAATGGACGGCACATACATGTTGTATGGTAACGCTCATTTAGATTTTGATCGAAACTGTAGGCTTTTCAAATGTGTTCAAAGATATATTATTGATACAAAAAGATTTGTTTATAATTGATTTGATCCAGGAATGACACCTGTGACACAACACGGACGACAAACCCATATTTTGTTTTTTTCTTTTCTTTTTCTTTTTTCACTAGTGAGTGATACGACTATATCTATGCTTTCAATGACTGTATTGATTATTGTATAACGTATTGTCACATGTAATGTTTTGTATATATATGTTGGAGAAGACTTAATGGGTTCTTTCAACGTGTGTCTTATCCATTTGTCTATATTTATATATTTACAAAAATGCGACAGGGTTAAACATGTTTTGTGAGATCTCAACCCTCCCACTATACCTCTAGCCATTGTGGAATAAACAAACACACAGCGATACACACAGTAAAACTCAATTCAAAAGATGTGCGAGTCCGATGTTAAAAAAGGTAACAGAAGAAACTAAGCAAAATGACAATGATCAATATATATGAACAAAGGACTACTAGCAGTTACTGACATGCAAGCTCCAGATCTCAGTTAAAGTGATTGAAAGATTATGTCTTTATCATATAGAAAATCAGCCACAATCGCTCTTATGAGGGGTTTAGTATCATGCCATCATATATTATACAAGAAGAACATAACCCGTACCATGCCAACAACTGGGTTTAGAATAAATGTATTTCCGACACAAAGACCCTATTGAGTGAATCAATATCAGTTAAAAAAAATGCAATCTTTAATAACTTGACAACAGTATAGTAAATATACATTGTATCCCTTGTTGATAAGCCTTTTTAAAGGTTTGGTTAGCTTTTCAGGTGAATGACGACATTTTTGTGCTTTGTATAGAATATTACCATAAAAGATGGGATGTGAAATACTTGAACATATGAGATGTTTGCATGTTAATTACAAATGATGTCCTTGTACCAATGATAAAATTTAGTAAAAGTTTTGACAAGTTTGCGATATCGTAATCCCTGGTGTAATAATTTTTCAGTAATACAGAGATTTCTTTTGTTAAATCAAATACGTTGTTTATACATACACGAGCGAATCAAACAAGTTGAGATATGTTTTTCTGTCAACTTGAAACTATTGGTGAAAAATTTTATTCATTGGCATTGTTTCAAATTAACACATATTTAACTTCAAAGTGTAGCAGAACTTCCACATCTTTGTCTAGAAATGGCAAGTGGTGAAAATGTGTGAGGAAGGAAAGTATATTTAACCAGTACTGTAAAATTTCAAGAAATTATTTGAAAAAAATTGGTATGGTATGAGCAATGGTAGAATGTACTATAATTTTGGCATATTTTCCAGTTATGAGTGTTTATTGAATAAAAGAAAGAGTGCAAGTTAGAGCATGTGCAATTCTTATTTAATTTGACTTCATTCAAATATTTTAAAATGCACTTATAAAATAATTGTCTGACCTACATGTACAGACTAAGAATTTCAGTCAGCTGGCATGGTTAAATAAAGCTGAAGATACAAATAATGTCTTACAAATTCAAATTTGAGTGATAGAAATTCCTGATCATAATTTAGACATTTTATCAGTTTAATTTTGTTTATATTTTTTTCAGTGAGATGTATCAAATTAGTATTGACTATAAAGATTTTATCTAATAGCACGAGTGTGCTCCTAATGAGATGGAGAATCCAGAAGAACTACTTCCAGATATTTTATCGACATTATTTTTGACTACATCTCCAGCAACTGAGCTAGAATCTCTTCAGTTGATACATAAACAGTTATGGTCACTGTCTGAACAGACTGACAAAAATGCATCGGACTTTGATATTAAATTTCTGTTATCGTCACATGATGACACTCCTTATCCAGATGTTAGTATAAATGTTCTTTGTAAAACTCAAAGTTTATTAAACAAGTTCACTTGTTACCTGTTTGAACGAAGATTTGGATGGTCTGAATCAAATCAAGGCAATGGTGGACGGCGTGTCAGGAGAATGTCCTGTACAGGAATTACATTAGAAGCAAGTGACGGACAGCAGAAGGCATTTATTAATGATCTCATTGACAGTCTTTTACAGTGGTAAGATTCATTGTAGAGGTGATAAGGCTTCATGTACCCAGAAAAAGCTATCTTCATCATAGAAGTTTCAAGTTATTTGGTAACTTTGTGAAATTTACTGTTATAAAATTGTAACACTTTTATGGAGTCTTTGCCAATCTTTGGAGTACATGGATGGATGAATTACTATTTAACATCCAGTGGCAACCATTAGGTTCATATCAAGATGAGAACATGTTGATATGATATGAATATGATCCCTGCTTTGTACTAGACTGACATATTGCGCTAGATTTTTAATGTGCTAGTTCACGAGGTAACTGTCTGCAGGAAGACATTTCATGCAACGCTGACATATTTTACTGACTCCACTCCGACGAGTCCTTTGCTCTAACTCCTATATGCCGCATGCTTGGCGGAGAAGAAGCAAATACCAATTTTAATGTCTTTGGTTTGACTTGATTGGTGATCAAACCCATGACCTTCCACACTCTCGACGAGCATGCTACCACGAGACCACCAAGGGGTTCTCTGGAGTACAATATATCCAACATGCCATAAAGCTATGGTCTTGGGGGGGAAGGGGGTTCAGATGAAAACGTATTCAGGCAATAAAAGTCTACTCTATATTTGGAGTATGGTTTTTGCTTCACATACAATACATGGTGTGTCAAAATTACATGTACAGTTTACATGTATATGAAGAAAAGTGAATTAGAACTAGTTGAATTTTTAAGCATGACTACCAGTAAAAATAAGTTATCCTGAAAACATTGTTAAATTTCTCTGTATAGCTGTTAATTTCCCACACATGTACAATTAATAAAAGCATAATATCTACAAAGATAATATACATGTGTATGTAAACTGGTTCTTGTTTTTTTTTCAGGCTAATTCATCAGCAAATCTCAGAACAAACTCTGATGTCTTTTGAATATACTTTAAAACAAGGTGAGATACATGTGTATAAACAGAATACAAGGTTTTGTTATGTGTAAAGAATACATATTAAAATGTTGAAGTTGATTTTTAGATATTGAGTCAAAGTCAAGTAAATTATTACATTCATATCCATTTTTGTAAGAGTGGGAGATGGTTTTTTTTTGGTTTTTTGTTTTTTCATTGTATGCCATATATTTATTGGCAAATTCACATCTGAAGGAAGTAGTCAAAAAGTTTTATTTCTGGTTTGAAAACATATGGTTGTACAGATAGTAAAATTTTGAGTTATTTGTTGTTGCCTCACTATAATAACAATTAAAATTCTTATTCGTTGATTGATTGTTGTTTAACGTCGTGCTGGTGGTGATTCAGCCAATATCACTGCGATCTTTTCATTGAAGAATTCAGCAGAATTAAAATCATTCGGTTGTAAAGCTATGCAAAAATTAAGATTTGTAGAAACAATGGTACGGTTGAATTCTACATGTTCTAATTTTCCACAAATTCATCCATTATAGCAAGGTATATGTCAAAATTTTTCACTTGTTGAGTTTAAATTTATTTTGTAAAGGGTTTTTTTATTGAAATTTATAAATCTTCATAAGGCCTCACTGTGACTTAAGGATTTAGAAAGCAGTACAAATTTAAAAGTTTGATCTTCTGTACATGTTTGAATTTTTGAATCAGAAATTTAGAATATTCTCTCTTACCCAAAGTACTTGGAATAAAATTCTTTGATACCAATTTTGATGCACAAGATGTGCACATTTTATCGATTTATAACATCAGTTGTGCTCATGAAAAGCATGTAATAGCAAATTGGTCTGTTAAAAAGGCTTTGTTTGCCAGAATTTGTAAGAAGGAATCACCATGCAATCTTTACTGGTGTAATCAAACTTTGTAAAAGGGATGTTTTCCCTCTGGAACAATCTTGCAGGCTCTTTATTTGATGAGGTGAGTACAGATGGACTCACTACACCAATTAGAAATTGTTTAAAGATAAATGGGAGCTTCCTACTGAAAATATATTGAAAGTGAGTGGATAAACATAAATGTGGGGGCCTCAGTTGGCGAATGGTCTAGGTAGTTCGTCATGACTACTAATGATCACTAGCCTGTCAAGACTGAGGTTGTGAGTTTGAATCTCACCTGTGTTGGGGTGTGTTCGATTCCTATCTTAATTGACAAGGATTGCCAATTTTCCTTCCGAAGGTCGGTGGTTCAATCCAGGTACTCTGGCTTCCTCCAACAATAAAAACTGGCTGCCGCGAAATAGCCAAATGTGCTGAAAACGAAGTAAAACCCCAACTAAAACAAACAAACATAAATGGGAGATCAAAATAGTGTTTAGATTTACTTTTTGTGTTAATTTTAATAATTTCAGGACGATATGGCCATTGTAAGTAATGTGAATAAATTCTATGTGTTTTGAATAAATCAACCAGCTGAATGCTTTTTATCTTACTTGGCCAAAGGCCATGTGAGCTTTTGTCATCACTTTGCATTCGCTGTCTGTCCGTCTGTTAACTTTTCAAATTTTAATCTTCTCCTCTAAAACCACTGGGCCAAATGCAATTAAATTTGGCAGGAAGCATCTATGTAAGGCCCTTTATAAAGTTTGCTCATTTCGTCTCAAACAGACAACAAACATAGCCGCAATGGGCAATTCTTGTTTCTGATTGGCTGAGTTTAAAAAAATCTTCTCCTCTGAAACTACTTGGCCAAATGGAACAAAACTTGACAGGAAGCACATATCGGGGGTCCTTTATAAAGTTTCCTCATTTCGTTCAGTTCTTGTTTCTGATAGGCTGATATTAAAAAAACTCTTCTTCTCTGAAACTGCTTGTCCAAATGGTACAAAACATTATGGGAAGCATATATGGGAGGTCCTTTATACATTTTCTTCGTTTCATCCCAACCTGACTACAAATATGGCCGCCATGAGGCACTTCTTGTTTCTGATTGGCCTATTTTATAAAATCTTCTTCTCTGAAATCGCTTGGCCAAATGGAACGAAACTTGACAGGAAGCATCTGTGAGAGGTTCTTTACAAATTTCTTCATTTCGTCCTGATTGGGTAACAAACATGTCCACCATGGAAAAGTCTTGTTTCTCATTATTTGATTTAAAAAAAAAACTCTCTGTGGAACTGATCGGACAAATGGAATGAAACCTGACAAGAAGCATCTGTGGGAGGTTTTTACAAAGTTTTCTCATTTTGACTAGATCATGCGACAAACATGCATTGGCCACCATGGGCAATTCTTGTTTCTTCCAGGTGAGCAATACAGGCTCAGCCCTATGAGCCTCTAGTTTTTCTTAGTTTTGATATAAAACTATTAGTGATCATGACTTGGTAGATGCATATCAAAAAATCGTTAATGAGGTTGACAATAATGTGAAAAAATTAAAGGAATAATAATAATAAAAAACCAACATGACTTAAAGTTAACTGTTATTATTATACCTCACAGGGTTAGCACTAGAATTCAAAAATTTTCTCCCAAAAATATTTCCAAATTGTCAAAATTGTTCCACAGAGTGTCATAATTGTATATTATCCTCTAGATAGAAGAATTTTGTCGCCAGAAATATTGCCAAGTATAATATTTTGTCAGCCGATTGAATAACCAAGCTTGAAAATAAAAAGTGATGAATAAAACTATTATTCAACGCTTAATAACCCTTTTGAAAAACATTAATCCCAGGGAATAACACTTTTGCACATCATAATCATTATTCCATGTTAGTTTGGTATAATAATACAATTACTGCCCATAAGTCATTGAATATCCAAAATTTTAAGCCAGAGGATGGGTTATTCCATGATGGGAATAATCCATACTCTGGTTGACAATTTAATTATACACCTTCTTAAATGGCATTAATGGCATATTATTTTCACATTTATATTTTCCAAAAATAATGGAAAATCACCACCTGACTTATCAATACATGTACATTGATGAAGTGAATTCCCAAGCATTTGTTATGAACTTCATTATGTTCATTTTTGTTTAAAAACATTGTTTGTAAAAACTACAGCGTTTCACAAAATGTGTGTATAACCAAAGGATAGTATTTTTTGCCGGGTTCTATGGTCCATTTATTTACTTTCTCTGATTCGCATTGATACACTATTTTTCGATTCTGGTGTTTCCCCCCTAAGATTTTCCTGGCAAAAATTGTAAATTTGACATCTTTTGGTGCAACTTCACATTGCCAGTAAAATGAAGCAATTCCATAAAAAATATTTCCAAATACAGTCGACTCTCGTTACCTCGAAGTCGTTTGGACCGCAAAAATGTGTTCGAGATAAACGAAATTCGACTTAACAGGAGCTGCTCAAGTGCATTATATAACATTTGGGACTACAGACGAAATTTTACTCATCTGGAAATTCGACTTATATGTATTCAAGATAACGAGAGTCAACTGTATGTAGTTTTTCAATATTCTGTAAATATATTAATTGCTTTATAATATGTAGAATTGTAGGTCCCATGGATATTGTAGAATTTTATATGCTGATACATGAATTTTCTATAGATTTATATTTAACCAACAGATATTTCAAAGTATGTTTAGAATATAGACATGTATGCATTTAGATGTAGTTTCCTGCATATTTTTTGTGATAAAAATATGTCATCTTGAAAACTTTTCAGCTTTTAAAGCTATTTTTTCTTAAATTCAACTTTCATTATTCTACACGTGCATACATTTAAGTAATGTACACATTTTATTTTTTGCATATATACTTTGTTCAAAATGTTTACATTTCTTAGTAATCATTGAAAAAAAAATTATAATTTGCAAAACAGACTTGCATGCCTAGAATAAAATTTCAGGCGGTGTTCTGGTTATCCATGGAACAAACATAATCTTGATATGCCGGTAAAACTTTTCAGAGGGAAAAAAAAACCTTTTACAGAAAATTATTTCAATATTTTGTCTGGAAATTATAATCAATTAAAAGATGCTGGCAGGGAATGATTTTATAGTCACATGGACAGAGCTTGAAAAGCAAACTGTTTTATTTAATGGTAATTCAGAAACCTTTGCAATTCTATTTTTTCAGTGTCTAATATGCCTGTGGTAAGAAATCGAGCTGTGATACATATAATGGATTGGTTGAAGGAAAACAGGGGAAGTCTCAAAACATGCCCGTCTTGCTCCACAATATTGGTAAATGCTACTTCTGTTAAATGTGCTAAACCAGGAAGCTTCAAAAAAAAAAATCAAATTATTGATTTAAAAAATAGATAAGAAATGAAATTGATGTATAAAAAGTTGTTAAAGAAAATTTTTATGTAGAATGACTTTAACATTAATAATATAGTATGAGTGATTTTCAAACAGACAAATTATTCTTTAACCATATAGGTAACAAAAACAATGTATGTAAGTATGTATTTGAATTTAGAGATTGTCATATTTCCATAAAGAGAGTAACTTTCAATCTTCCTGAAAATTAATTCTGAACTGATTGATAAAATAATGTTTGTATATTTTAGGAACTGATACAGATGTCATTGACAGATGTTTGGTCAGCTATTAGAAATTCCTGTGCTAAACAGCTTGGACATATATCGCCATACTTGCCCGATCAGTACCAAGAGGAATTGTACAATCAATTAGTCACGGTAAGTCACTTATTCCCTATTTGCAAATGTTTGAGTTGTCTCCCATATGCATGAGTTATCTTTCCTGGAAGATGTCTTATATAAAGAGCAAAAATTCCTCTAATTTAAAGGAAAAAAAAATATTGATTTGGAGAAGGCCTTCATAAGACATCAGAAATGTGGGAAAATATATCCGAAAACATATAATTAATATGTGTTGAGGACATTGTTAGGAAAAAAAAAATAATTTGAATAAAAATAACAATATGTCCATTAATACATGTATATATGGACAACATATTCTCCAAACAGCATATAACTCTGTAAATGGGAGACAACTCACATGTACCAAAAATGGAGAATAGAATAATGTAAAAATGACAAGAAAATGCACTGAAAAAACTAGTGTTTGAAAAATTGTTTGTTGAATTTTTAAACTTTAGTACTTTTTTTTATTGATCTTGGATATTATATTTGTCTTGTAGCTATTTATTCAGTCTTGTTTATTGTTTTTAGATTTGTAAATGTTCGAGAAGCTCATGGCAAGCAAAAGAAGGTGCTATAATGGGTATGTAAATAGATTAATATATAAAGAGAATATTTTCACAGCAGTATATTTTTTTCCAAATTTGCAATAAAAGTTTCTAAATGAAAAAACCAAACTAAAATAAATGGCAATTTTATACCTATTGGAGACTCAGGAATTTACGAACTGAGAAATTTGAATTTACATTCAGTGTGCAAATCAAGAAAAAATATGGTATGATGGTTTCAAGGATTTTAATGTATAACAATCTTACAGTTGTTTACATGATGTCTTCTTTTAAATTGGGGGAATATTTCATAATCTTTAAACTAGATTCTCAATTTCATTCTGACTTCTCTGTCTTATTCATAACAGATGGTTATGATTTAATTTTTTAATCTTTTGTCTATAATTAATGATTTCAGAATCAGTAGAGATCACTATATTTGGATGTCCAATATAATTTTGACACTAGGATTTGATCAATTGCATATAACCAAGCGTTTAAATTTCTGTGCTCTATAAGACTTAGACCTATCAGTCTAGTAAATTTTCAGTACTTAAAAGCCCTGGGGTAGTGTGTCCTGAAAATTTCATTGCTGAGTAATTTCAAGATTTGGGGAATGTGTTTGATGAAGTAATTCTTGTTTTCAGTATGTGTATTAACCAATTTAGTTACGAGCAATAATGGTTTGAAAATATGTTTCAAACAACTGATGAACTCTTGGGTATGAAAAAGATTGAAAATTTGTTCAGAGCGGATATTTACATATGATTAACTACAACTGAACACATACACTAAGGATATGATATATGATTGGATCATGGATTTTAAATCAAAGCAAAATAATGTGCATATTTATCAGTATCAATTGTAATGAATGAGGGAATAAGAATTTTCTTGTATGATATGTGGATGTTCTTATGTCAGCGTGGTTGCCATCTTTTTTATAGCAGATTTCTAATTATTCAATACTGATAATGAGAACATTTAAATTTAATATTAACAATTTAATTGTAAAACCCTTATGTTGGAATATTTTAAAGACACTCATGGAGTTGAGGGGGTTTAAAACCTCCCAAATTGGCCGTCCTAAAGGTCGCGACCTCGCACTAAACAAATCGTCAAGCGATATCCATTCGAGCGTAAACGATAACAAAAACAAATGTTGGGGTACAATTAGGGATGACCTAGATTCCTTGGTAGAAGCGTATTGGGAGAAACAAATTCTACTTCAATTTCTCGAGAAGGCTCGCATGTTAAAATCTTCATTTTAACTCTCGAGAGTGTAGAAATCTTGTAATTCACTCGAAACTGAAATAGAATCTATATATATATTCAGCCGAATTTTAATTCATGTATTATTTGTGTGTTTATGAGTAGATGTGCACCAAGATAGATGTGAAAGATTGTTTAAAAAGCTACATGATGTTTTTGCTGTTGCCAAGTTCACCATAATTAATTACAGTGTACTTCATGGCATCAAAGGAGTCAATGATAAGTTTTCAGATGATGTAAATACGTTGATACTGAAATCGTGCAGTAACTGATCATTCACATAGTAAGTTTAGGGCACAATTTTACAAAACATTGATAAATTCCATTGGGACAAATGAGATTAATATTTTCTTTTTGTATGGTAGGTTAGGAGATGGCCCCAAACAGTGATGAAGAAAATTTCACATTGCTTTCAATCAAACAGCATCTTTTTAATTTATTTATTGTTTATTTTAGGTATAAATGCCATGGTACATCACTATCAGGACAGACAAGATGTCAATTTCAGACTGGAGGAAGAATATAAAGTAAGGTGTTTTTAGTATATATTGAACCCCATCAGTGACAGTTTGCTTTAAATTTGTAATAATCTCAAATCTGTCAAGAAGTCAAGGAAAGAACATTAAAATAATTATATACAAAATGAATTTTATATCATTGTAACCAGTAATTCCAAGCTAAGTCAATTTCAGGAAATATTAACAGAGTATCATGAATTTCTTTTATACCTACTAATCACATGATTACAATGGAATTAATTAGTAATAATTATGTTGTCATACATTGAGAAAGCCGATGAAAATCACGTTTTGCACTGATTGACTTTATGGACGTATAGAAAGGATTGATTGGCAGAGTATTATTAAATTGTTAATTTTTAGTCTTCTAATGAGAACTTGTATTTAAAGTTTATATTTTAAACATTTGTTGATGAAATCATGTGAAAAAAAACTTTCACAAAACTTTAGTGCAGTTCAGTATAAAACCAGACAGCTCACTATACGCTGGAGATGGTTCATAGCATTTATTGACATTTTATATGTTTATTTTTCTTGTATAAAAGCTCAGGGGTCACCACAGAAAAAAAAAATTCAAGGGTGCAGGAAAATTGAAATTACATGTAACTTCTGATAAATAGAATAGAGAATGGAAACAGGGAATGTGTCAAAGTGACAACAACCTGACCAAAGAGCAGAAAACAGCTGAAGGCTACCAATGGGTCTTCAACGCAGTGAGAAAATCCCGCACCTGGAGGCGGGCTTCAGCTGGCCCCTAAACAATAATGCAGCGAAATGGACGGCACACTAAACTCCGAAAATTACAAATTAACCAAAATTCAAAAACACACAAGACTAACAAAGGCTAGAGGTTCCTGACTTGGGACAGGTGCAAAAATGTGACAGGGTTAAAAATCTTCTCATTAACAAAGTACAAAAGAAAGAAAAAAAATGCAATAATGAAATGTATATTTATTATGGCCCTTTAAAAACTCAACAAGCACTAAGTGAACATATTTCCATAAGTTTTCGGCAGTTTGAGGCTTTCTTATTCATCAATCAAATGGCCAAAGTAAATGTTTATCTTCCAACTTATTTTGTCATGCTCATACTATACTGTACTCCGTATGTATAGTCAGGTTGAAGTCTTTGGTGCTTGGGTAACAGGAGGGGTCTTATGTTATAGGAATCCAATATTGCAGTTTTCTTTAATGCCAATGGTCTTAAAGTTTTAATAGTCAGTTTACATAAATTCATGCCAGACATTGTGTTTTGTCCATAATTGACACAATCTTAAGCTATTCTGATCTATTTGTTTTAAGGATTTCTTTTATCCATATTGAAATCATTCTCTGTTTATTAAATATTTCCTACTCACTCAGATGCATAGTTCTGGTATATTTTTTCTAATGTCATAAAAAAGTGTGTCATTGATTTAGATTACAATTTGCTTTTGGTTGTCTCCGATTTGATCGATCTCTTAAGGGTATATTACCGATTTTATGGAATGTAACAGCTTACAAACTAAATTTTTTTATAAACCTTTCCCCATTCGGTCCTGGAACAAAATTCGCTTTTATCATGAATGAATTGTGGTGCTGAAATATTCAATGGTGGCCTAAAGTTTTTGAGGTTGCACTGAAAATTTAAGAGTGGCAGGCCTTCAGGCTTAAAAAGGTCATGGTGATCCCTGAAGCTTACTTGTTGTATTTGTGTGGATTTATTGAATGTTGTCTCATCAGTGCAGACTCCATATATATTCTGTTCATTTTACATTTAAAAGTATTTCAAATTTTTATTTCAGAAGCCTCCAGCACCGGTATATATATCTAGTCAGATACACGATGTTGTATTTACTTTGCTGTCTAATCCACAGCTAACAATCAGGGACAATGCAGCTAAAGCTATATCAGCTTATATATCCTTATCTGATATCAAAGTATGTATAATGTGATGATACTTGAAATTAAAGCTATATCAGCTTATATATCCTTGTCTGATATCAAAGTATGTATAATGTGATGATACTTGAAATTAAAGCTATATCACCTTATATATCTTTGTCTGATATCAAAGTATGTATAATGTGATGATACTTGAAATTAAAGCTATATCAGCTTATATATCCTTGTCTGATATCAAAGTATGTATAATGTGATGATACTTGAAATTAAAGCTATATCAGCTTATATATCCTTGTCTGATATCAAAGTTTGTATTATGTGATGATACTTGAAATTAAAACTATATCAGCTTATATATCCTTATCTGATACCAAAGTATTTATAATGTGATGATACTTCAAATTAAAGCTATATCACCTTATATATCCTTATCTGATATCAAAGTATGTATAATATGGTCATACTTGAAATTAAAGCTATATCAGCTTATATATCCTCTACTGCTATATCAGCTTATATATCTTTATCTGATATCAAAGTATGTATAATATTGTGATAATTTAAATTAAAGCTATATCAGCTTATATATCCTCTACTGCTATATCAGCTTATATATCCTTATCTGATACCAAAGTATTTATAATGTGATGATACTTCAAATTAAAGCTATATCACCTTATATATCCTTATCTGATATCAAAGTATTTATAATATGGTCATACTTGAAATTAAAGCTATATCAGCTTATATATCCTCTACTGCTATATCAGCTTATATATCCTTATCTGATACCAAAGTATGTATAATATGATGATAATTTAAATTAAAGCTTTCTTGACTTGAGTCACAAGTATTTATATTTAAGTTTAAATTGTTTCAGTTTACAGATGTAATCTTTATTTTCAGGAGGCATTATCAACATTTGAAAAAGTTACAATTGTGTTACGGAACGATATCAGCATTATTGATGGAGTCCATAAACTTGTAAGCTAAGTAAAATATTATTAATTTAAATGTTCTCGTTCATCTAGACAAGATTTGGTATGAATGCAAAGTTTCCACAAATGGAGTTATTGCCCTTCCTTCTTTTAAAGTCTACCTTTGTATGTGATATTCAAAAGTTATTTACCAAAGCAATTCATAATTAGGTTTAATAATTGATTTTTGTTTTCTTTTGTTCTTCTTTTTTTTACGAACATGTATTTTTAAAAAAAATGCTGATAATGAAAATCTGGGATAATTGTTCTAGTTACTAGTAGTTAAATTTGAATGTTAAATATGAGACCGATATGTTGCTTCGATTCAGATTTTTTTGTATTTTTGCTCTAAGATACTAAAAGTTAGCAATTCATGTTCAAATAGTTTAACCTTTTTAAACTTTTTCAGGCTTTACCTATCCATTTATTAGATGACTATGCTGCAGAAGGCTTCTTGAATGTCTGTTTATTTATACTCAAGGTAAATTTAACCATTAATGATATCAGGTTAAATTATTCTACTCTTAAAGAAGATGGTATCATTTCAGCAATTATTTGGCCCCGTCTGACATGAAAAAAATAAGATTAAGATTTCGAATTTGTATCATCTTTATCATATATTGATCCAACTTTCACAAAGTATGAATCATTGTACAAAATTCCTTCTCATGATACAACAGCGATGTCATGAACATCTACTAAATAAAGGATTTGAAGGAAATTGAGTGTTTTCACAGTAGATTTTGGTCAAAACCACTATGAGCAACAGCCTTGCCTAAAGGGATTTTTATACTCCCTGCAGGCTTCTCATGAAACTTTCTTGAGTGTTAGATCACTCAATGGAGATATTATCAAGGTTTTCTGTTTGGGCGAGTACTTTGAAAAATATGATAATTTGATATTTGTGTAGGCTTCAAAACAGACATGTTGCTGCGGGGGTTATTAGTTCCTTTCAGGACAGTTCTAGTTAAATGTTTGTCTTACATGTACAGTACATAATGACACATTTCAATGAAATGTGTTTTTGGGCAGGGGTGTTGCTCATATCGAAATTATACTTGAAAGGTCCAAAAATGAGTAAATTTTATGTTTTTCTTTTTTTTATTTCTTCACAATTAAACATCTTTGACAGAATATTGGTGCTGTTATAGAAATTTCTTGTTGAAAATAAAACATGTTCCTTAAAATGCAACATTTTAAGAGTACTTAATAATATTTGAAAGTAAGTTTTCATTACTTTTTGATTTTGGAATTCAAGGGGCCAAATATCTGACAGAATTATACCATGCCCTTTAGCATAAATGCCAATCATTAATTTATTACGTCAAAATGCAGTTTTATGGACTAAACCGATTTATTACAGATTAATTTTATAGGAGACGGGTAAAAAAAAGTGGCCATGAAATTTTTAAGTTACCTTATAAAAATCTGTAATTCATTACTTGAATACCTTAGAAATTGTCACTCTTTGGATTCATATTTTAAAATTTGGGAAACGTGAAATGAAATAAGCAATTTTCAAACATCACAGTAGTATATATATTATGGACAATACAGGGCATGAGATCAGTAATGACAAAGTCTGTGAGAATTTCAAAATAAATTACTATTGTAACCGAAAGAGGTCAGCATCTATGGATTTAGATTGAAATGTATGTAATCTCCATCATTTTTCACTAGAAGGGATAGTTTTTAAGGATGTTTTCTTCTGATGTTTCAGTCTCGATGAAATCTCATTCGGGAATTATTTCAAAAAACATGTGATACAAGTGGAAAATATTAATGAATTTAAAAGATATTATAATACAACTAAACTCTTGGGAAAAATTATGTACTTACAATAAGTAGTTTTTGAGTAATAAAATTTTCAAATTTTATAACCAATCTGGTCGGTGTCATCGGCCAAAATGTTGAGAAAATGGGTGAGGGGTACAAAGAAATGATTTTACCAAAAATATGTACATCCCCTATCAATTTTTTCTTTTTGAAATTCTTTAATATGTAATTTTTCAATCATTTATAACAACGAAGTTGAAATTATATGTTATTTGTTCTAAAAAAATGAGAAAAACCCCAAATTTACTAAATTGACTGCATGGTCATTTTGACACGAAAAAAACAACAAAATTTTATAAAACTTTCTTATATTAGCACCTACCTATAGTTTTTTTAAGTTTTATTTATTCAGATTGGTCCACCTCATCTTTAGGCAAAGTATGAAAAAAAAGTTTAATTGTGGAAATGTGATTTTTTTCATGATAATAGCTTAAAAATGGGTAAAAATTGATGAAAAATGGGGGAAATCATCAAAAATGGAGTACATTCAAATGACTGAAGCAAAAAAAGAAGTGCACCCCATATGATTTTTTCTTCATAAATTACTTTCTTACAGTCATATAAACCCAGACATCAGGTTAAGAAAAAAAGTTTAATTCTAGAAATTTTTTACTACTCAGAGGTGTACATTCTTAAGTGGATTTTACAATGGACAAAGCTTGACGCTGTAAGAAAAAATTAAGGAATTTTTTAACTGTACATATGTTCTCATATAACCCAGTAAGTTCACACTAAAAATAGCTTCCTCTGTTTTCTCATATTTTTTGTACATGTACTTTCAAATGACATAATCTCTGTTTTTCAGATTCTGCCTTTGAGTATCCTTATCCCTCGATGGTCGGAATATATTTCTACATTTTTGTTATATCTGTCACATCAAGCCTCAACAGCCAGACAGGCTGCTAGCAACATATTTAAATATCTCAGTAAGTTTGTTGTTAACACTAAACATTTGTTTTTTGCTGTTACTTTGGGGAGGGAACACAAAAAATCGAATTATATCCTCTAAGAAACCTATTGAAGTTTGTTAAGTTTTTGTTAGGTATCTTCAAAAGATGAGAACTGTTTTAATAGTTTAAACAATTCAAAAAGTATGGTTTTGGAAACAAAAAGAAAGTTAAGAAAAGAAATGATTCTTAAAAAAAATTTTTTTTACTAAATAATTTCAGTTTTCTTTTTCTTTTTTTTTCTATAAAAACAATCATTGACTACAAGTAAACATGGAATTACAGGAAGTGGTTGTAAAACAGGTTATTTTTTGTTTGGGTGAATTAAGTATGATGATCCGTTTGAATTAAATGTTAAATGCTGTGTATGATACATATCTATGTTTACTTTTTTATACAAGTTATAAAATTGTTATCATTTTCAATGTTTTACAATATTTGGTTTATATTATGAATAATATTCCAATAAAACTTTTTTTTTAAAGCTGTATGAAATTCTTCTTTCTAGTTGCCAAGAGTAGCCATTGTGTTGTTCTTGTTAAACTGGTACTTGAAAGTTTGGTCAAAGGCTGGGAACCAGATGTTAGTCACCTGACAGCACCAGATGATCATCATTACTACCATATATCAAAGGGTCCTAGTATACCGTCTGTAACTAGCGCAAATGGTAAATGCAGGAAGATAGAAAAACTATATTTTTGCTTTTGACATGGGTTAAATTAGTGCTCATTCAAATATATTTAAAAAAAGGAAAAAGATTGAAAGATGTACTGAAATTTGATAGTGTAATACATGTAAATTAAACATATACATGTATTATTTAGATAATGGGGCCTCGATGGCCGAGTGGTCTAGGTAGTCATGACTTCTAATGTTTACTAGCCTGTCAACACTGAGGTTGTGAGTTCGAATCTCACCTGTGGCGAGGTGTGTTTGACTCTGATCTTAATTGACTAGGATTGCAAATATTCCTACTGAAGGTCATGTTTCCCTCCAGGTACTCGGCCTTCCTCCACCAGTAAAATCTGGCCGCCACAAAATGCTCAAATGTGCTGAAAACAGCATAAAAGCCCAACTAAACAAACAAACAATATTATTTAGATAATGAGTTCAAACCTTTTACAGATTTTTTACCTTAAAAATTAGGAATTCTTTTTTTTTTTTTTTTTGAAAGAGGTCAAATTTTACTGTATTTCATGGCCATTCAAGTCCATTCTTTATGTCTAATTATTGTATAATCAAGAAGTATATATATCCTATCCGTAGATAAAGATCCTTGATTCACAATTGGAACTTGCATAATTATTTTAATGGGAACTTTGACACTCTATCCATATCTGGTTAAAACCCAAATTAGAACAACATATTCAAAATCAGTAATGGTTTTCATATTGATTCCCCAATTACACAGGATTTTCTAATTTTTAAAGGAGTCTGTTTTGTCTATGATGTAATTATGTCAAGTAGAGCTGATTTTCAATTGTCAATGCATCTATTCAAATGTGAGGTACTGTATTTTTATCTACATGTATGTCTAAATTTCCGAGATTTTATTCTACCTTTACTTTTTTAGGTTTATTACTTTTACAAGCCTGGGAAAGTAGAGAAGGCAGGTTATTTGCATATGAGTTGATTATGAAATATTTATTGAAGAACCACTGGTTGTATACGTTTGGTCCAGCGGGTGCCGGTTATATAGACAAATATCAGACTGTTGAACCTGAGGCTGATGGGTAATATATATGCAGATATAGCTAGTTAAAAACATATTCAGACTAAATAATTGTAGTATAAAAAATTTTAAATCTAGAGACCTAAAATTGACAAAAAGTGAATGGGCAACACATTAATTTAAAAAATGTGTCTAGTGCACAAGTAAATTATTTGTTTTGTCACAAGTTATGGATTTTTGGGATTTGAATTTCAAGATTATTTGTTCTGATGATTACATTGAAGAATTGAGATTTAATTTAAAAATAAAGAGTACTAGTTTTTATGTGACTACATCGAGGTTTGTATATTGACATGGTTGTCAGTAGGACTTTTCTCTCCACTAGTGAACTTTTGTTTTTTATTTTAGTTTAAAATTCCAGTATTTCATCATGCTAAAAGTTTGTTTTTTTTTCTTTCATGCATATAATGCAATTCTAATATGACGTCTCTTTAATCTGCATATGAACAAAACCATGGTAAAATGGCCAGTCAACCAAATATTGTCAATTTTTGTTCCTTGTTTTGGCTGTTCTCTTTACCTCCCATTACTCATACCTAATTTCCATTTGGTCTGCATCCAAAATATTGTGTATACAGCAAAATGTGCAACACTCAGTATGAAATATTTACAAAAGTAAGGCACACCCATGGTAAAATCTCCAACGAACCACAGTATGCCATGAATTATTTCGTAATTAGATTGATGTAATTTTTCATTGATTTCATCAATTAATTTGTTAATTGTTTATGATTTAGTTACTTTCTCCTCTTATGTTAGACTAGATATGATTTTCATTATTACTTTGATGTCAATTTTTCATTCTTGGATAATAACACCAACAAGAATATACAAAGAGCAGTTAGAATTTGTATTATTTATTAGTTATAAATTCCTGTTTTCTAGCAGAGGGGATGAAGTTAATGGAATGAAAGAATCTCATAGTGGTCCAAGAATGCTGAATAAGTCTTATACAGTTGATAATGGACAGGAGGTATGATATTCTAAAATTTCGAATTTATATATTCTTGAACAAGACCATAGTTATTACTAATAAACTTTGGCATGGAAACTGACAAACTGTCTCATTTAAGATTAGTGTAAGATTGTTAATTGTTATGTCATTGGTCTACTGTTATATTTAATAAACCAAGTTGACAAATTTAAGAAGTAAAATTTTAATATTTTCATTAATATGAAGGTAGTCCATAAAGCTATGAACTAAAAGTTATTGCTTCTTGCCCAACTTTGCTGACTTTTTGGACAATTTATTTATTTTTACTTTTTCTGCATGCTAAAATAATGTTTTATTCCTAGTCTAAACTTCAAATATTTGTTTCTTCTGCTTGACAAAAATTTGAAAACATTAAAAATTTTAAAGAGAGAAGAGATGAGAATGTAGGTAAATACTGAATATTTGACTGAAGAATGTTGAAAAATTTTAATGTGTAAAGATACCTTTCAGTGCATTTCAAAGAGACTTCAGTATTCTAAATCAGAAAAATCTATAGTAGTAAGTATTATATCCACAGTTATCTCCCTTCTATCTTATTTCTGTTTCACATTACTTTCAAAGCTTTCATTTTATCTACCTACACAGAACGATAATGTGTAGCATGCTATATTGAATATTATTTTAATGAATAAATTCTACTTTATTTCAGTTTTTGATTTCTGTAGATCCCTTTTTTGAGATTTAGATTTTTTTCTTGTGGTTTTTTATTTCTTCTGCAGAATTTTAGGCTCTAGCTCTGACAGAGTAAGAGTTGTTTTAGATTGACATTACTTTCACTGGTTTACTTTATGATTAATATGTAGTTGGCATGTATATACATCCCACCAATGTAAAATTGTTATGATTAATCTGAAATTTATATAATTTGCATATTTTTTTTTCCCAAATGTTTTGCACAACACTATAAGTTTGACATGAAGCAACATTATACAAAAACAACTATATTTACTTTCCTTGTTTTGATAAAAAATGTACATTTTACTGTTAACCATCTGGAAGCTAAGTTTACCCCTGGTTTTAAGAGTTTCTATTGTACATTGTTTTTAGCTCACTATCACCAAAGGTCCAGTGTGAACTATTGTCATCACCTTGTATCTGCTGTTAGCATTATCATCATCATTAACTTTTTAAAACACCTTCTCTGAAACCTCTGGGGCATTTTAAATCAAACTTTAATGGTATTGTTCTTGGATGGTCCCCTTTCAAACTATATTTTACAGCCTTGAGCTCCAACCAATATGCTTCCATTGATGAAAATAGAAAAATTAGTAAAAATATTTAAAAATCTTTTCCTCTGAAACTGCTTTGACATACAGACCAAACTTTGATGGACCTTTTTGGTGGTCCCATTTCAGAATAATTTTCTATTACTGGTACACTAATCAATTGGCCACCAAAGCCAAACTTTTTAACATAGGATGCTATCTAAAAATTAATTTAAAACCTTTCTTGCATGAAATCACATTTCCAATGGAAACCAAACTTGGCAGCAATGGTTTCACTGATTTTATCTTTGATACTTATGTTTTACAATATCATTTTGCAGTAAACCTCTTTTGACTCGAGTTCAATATTTGGCTGAAAGTAAATTTGATAAAATATTTTTACTTTCAAGGGAGTATACTTGTAAGGGAGATAACTGGAGCTGTGCAACTGTAACAAGCTTATGCAAAGATTACAAATTTGATAGCTAGAGTTTTGTGATATGAAATTTAAAACTTTGCTTTACACAATGTCAAAATTATGGATAAAAAGAATTTGTCTAAAGTTGTTCAGATTTGAAGTTCAGAGCTCTTGTAAGTCAGATAATGATCTGAATTATTAAATAAATGTTTTATCATTACATAATTATTACAAAATAATTGATTTTCTCTTTGACAGATTATTTAGGATGAAAAAAAAATGATCGTGTTTACCTATATAAAAGAATTCTTTCATTCCATATATATGTATTTATGTAGTACCACACATTAATATAAATTGGTTTTATTTATGTAGATGTTTAAATCATGTACATGAATGGTTCACTCTCAGACCTTATGATTGTTCATTTGTTTACTCGTCACAAATGACTCAATAAGACCTAAGTTGGAACAGTTTAACAAAAATTAGAATGAAAATTCACAGCTAGTTGTTAAATATGAAATATTTAAACCTAGATCAACTTAATTTCACATACATTATGAACCTTTGAAAAATATACATATTACATAAATTTTTTGCATGCAAGACTTTTTTTTTCACCTCTACTTGAATGAAACTTTACATGAAGACATGCCACCATGTATTGTACATGTATGTAACTTTTTAGTACGGATGGTATAAATTTTTATGAGACTTTTGGTCAGTTTTAACTTTTTGTATGTTATTATTTGCTTGCAATAAGAATGGCACATTAAAAAATCATTTGCTAACGTTTACATTTGTTGTTGCATAAATATTTAACCTTTCTGTTCATCTACTAATATTTACAGGAATTTGGCCCTTCTAATTCTTTATAAATCTCATTTGATCAGACTAAGAGTTTATTATGTATTTGAAACAAAATTTAAAAACACCTTGCATTTCGATTATTGTAGTTACATGTTGAATATCAATTTTTCAAACTTCTATCATACTTGCCTTATGGAAAAAAACATATGACAGATATGTGATGTGGTCATTTGGAATGAAGTAAAATAAATACAAAAAGATGGAATACTTGGATTTCAGGATTAACTAATGTACAGTGCCAGTGGGTCAAAGATATAACAAGATCGAAAACGAGTGCTATCGGATAATTTTTGTGGGAGTTACTACCCTTGACTTAGTTTTTCCCTGTCAACTTCTTTTAAGCGCTCTCAATTCTAAATTTCTCAATGGATTTCAACCAAATTTATATTGAAGGTGTATATGGACAATAACCTTATTAAATTCGAAAACAAGTACTATCACATAATTGTTGTGAGAGTGTCTGCCCTTGACTTGGTTTTTCTCTATCAACTTCTTGTTAGTGCTCTGGATTCTACATTTTATCCATTTTAACCATGTTTATGTGGAAGTTATATATTGACAATGCCCTATCAGTCACTTGAATTATTTTTCTGTTCTGTACAACAATATATGCAGGGCCTTTTGTGATGATCACAACACAGTATTTTAGTTATTTCAACCATTTCCTTCTTATCGAGGGAACACCTATAAGAAACAAGTAAGTGTAATATATCGTTTTTGTGTAACTGGTAAGCATTGTATTTGTTTTCAGTATATACCTCGAAACAGAACAACAGAATCAGCAGTGAATAACAGGTACTTTAATATTAATGTACCAATAAATAAAAGTGACTTTGGTAAATTCTGTCCACGCGGCCACATCTATTTTGAGGCTACCTTGAAGTTCAGATCTTGTTAAACCCATGTTAAATCGCATCTAACAAAATTTTTCGTTACAATCATCAGGTGACAATTTTACTGAAGATACATGTACTATTGTTAATTTACTTATATTTACTAGTCTCAAGAACAGATCAGAGTTTGTTTATAAGTGCCATAAGATCTATGAAAACATAAATTTTAAGATCTGCCTGCCTGTCTTTCACCTTCCTGTTGTTTTTAGTCCAGCACTGGGAGGTTAAGCGAAACTTATCAAACTAGCTGTGCTGGATTATTGTTGCCACAACTGTGTCCTTGTACAAAGTACTCCCAATCTGCAAATAGTTCTTATGAACTTAATAAAATTTAAATCAAAGTACAATGCATATGACTGTATGCAGTTATTCGCTGAAGAACATCATTTATAGAAAGATAAATCTATTGAATAAAGAAGACTGTGTTTTGAGTCGATCAAAATTGAGCTTATGAATATGAAAAGTTACTGAAGTGCGAACCGTCAACGCGAGGGAATTTCAAATTAATTTACAAACAACAAAGTCCGTAATTGTTACCTGCTGGTGATAGTCGGTAATTTTAACATGTTCAGTAAGTTAATGCATTACTTTCAGTCGTTATCGAGTGTTTTGTTCGTATTTCTAAACCAATTCAACCATCTGCTGTATTAAAAATAGTTGAAATAAGAATGATTTTATAATAAATTGTATTGATTGTTTTCCTATCTGGAAGTTAACTTTCGAAAAGAAATACAAAACAAGTTTGGAATGGACTTGTGTTTTGCGTTTCTTAGAGGAATAAATATGAAATATTTAAATGAAATGAACCTACAATCATATTACTTGGTGTGAGGATGCATCTCGGGGAGTAACACAGCTTCTCACCAAAATTAGGTCACTCTGACAAACTTATATCGCTATTCATTGACTTAGGTTAAGTTTTACGTTTGAGTTCAGTGCTCTTATACCAAGAGTCTCACAATCATATTACTTGGTGTCAGGGTGCAGTTCAGGCAGTAACACAGCCTCCCACCAAAATTAGATCACCCTGACCTACTTATAGCACTTCATTGACTTAGCTTTAGTTTTACGTCGGAGTTCAGTTCTTCGATACCAAGGGACCTACAATCATATTACTTTGTGTTAGGGAGTAACACAGCCTCCCACCAAAATTAGGTCACTCTGACCAACTTATTGTGCTTCATTGACTTAGGTTAAGTTTTATGTTTGATTCAGTTCTCCGATATCAAGCGACCTACAATAATATTACTTGGTTGTCAGGGTGCATCTGAGGGAGTAAAACAGCCTCCCACCAAAATAAGGTCACTCTTACTGATTTATCGGGCTTCATTGACTTGTGTTAAGTTTTACGTCCGAGTTCAGTTCTCTGATACCAAAGGACCTACAATCATATTACTTGGTTTGAGGATGAACTTTTGGGAGTAACACAGCCTCCCACCAAAATTAGGTCACTATGACCTACTTATTGCGCTTCATTAACTTAGGTTAAGTTTTACATTCGAGTTCAGTTCTCCGATTTCAAGCGACCTACAATCAAATTACTTGCTGTAAGGGTACATCTCTGGGAGCTACACAGCCACACACCAAAATAAGTGGGGGAACAAGGCAAATTTTGTAATCATAGATTTTTGGTTTATGTTTTGATGAAATTTAGACTGTAGTTCCAACCGGTCTACTGTTTCTCAACACTTGGCTACTGCAGCATGTGCAGCTTATGTTTTTGATCCTGACTTGCTTGAATTGACCTTCAGTATAATTACCAGGTAGTTACAAAAACTGTTTTCTTTCAATGTGAATATTAATTCATTTTCCCTCTTACCTTTTCAGAAATGCCCATTCCTTGCCAGAAGTTCTAGAGCTTCATGGAGGGACAGAAGAGAAATACCATCATGGTCCTAGTCAGTTTGATACGACTTACTCTGTTCTGATGCAAATACAGGTCATGGAAAGGACCAATAAAAAGGTAAGAGTTACAACTTGAAGATTTATGAGGTACAATTTTTTTGACACTTTTGAAAATTCAAGGAAATTGAACTTTTCAACACTTGCAAAATTCTGAAAGTTACGATCATTGTTACAAACTGGTGACAGTCGATAATTTAAATTTTTTTCATAAGTTAACTACTTTCAGTCCTTATCGAATGTTTATTTTGTCTTCCTAAACCATTTTAACCATCTTTCTTATTAAAAAGGATTGAAATAAGAATAATTTTAAGTATATGTTATTGATTTTTGAATAATTAGGGTTAGTATGGTAGATTTAAAATCATAAAATTAATTGGCATATTTTTCTTTTTCAGAAAAATCAAAATAACTTTCAACATCATTTACACAGCACTTCTTTAGAGGAAATGGAAAAACTTCTTAGAAATAGGTAGGTTAACTCCCTTGACAATGAGTTCCTGTCCACGGAGATTTAGAATTGCATTTGAATTTCCTGCCTTTTACATTAATTCTCACATGAACTATCTTTCTTGGCATAAGCAATTTGCAGGATGTAAATAACACCAGATTTCTGTTTACAAAAAAAAAGGGGGGGGGTGAAAAAGGATGAATTTGATGTTTCAGGATTGATCCTGATGAATGTCCACCAGTGTTTCTTGTACATGATTACCGTAATTTTCAGTGTATATGTCGGTACTTTTTTCCTCTAAAGCACTTGGCTCAACCTATCTTAAGATTTTTTTTAATTTTTTTTTCATAAACCCCAACCAACCCCCTACAGTTGCTATTAATAAAATTATTTAAGAACTGTTTCAACCTATACACTGCACCGACCTATAGTCCGACAATTACTGTAATCTACTGTTGGAAGAAAAGGCTGATTTGCAAGAAGATGTAATTGATTTCTTCAGTATTGAAATTTCAAATTTGATTTTCATGATGAGTTTATGATATCTCTTAAAACACTATAATTATAGAACCTGATTGGAAGATGATTTAGGGAAAAAATTGAAGATAAAAGAAAAAGTTTTAATTGACAACCATTCAATCCCTTTATTTTTCAGTTGGATTGATTGATTGAATATGTTTTAACGCCGAGCTGGCGATATTGCAGCCAATATCACGGCGTTTTTCAGTTGGACGCATGATGTAAACCTATTTTTTTCTCTTTTTGACCCTACAAAATATTAACTGAAATAAGAATACTATCTGATATTTTTTTATTTTTTCCTCATTTTAGCCAACAGAATAATTCCAAAATAGAAGAAATACTGAAAAATGATGTGAAAGTGGTTAAAGTGGATTGTCTTAGCAATTTACTGATAACAATATTACATCAGACTTTAGAATGTATGGCTGAGAACCAATGGGAACTTAGAAGAATGGCTAAACAGGTTTATGTTTGTTAGATTTACTTGATATGAGTTTTTTTTTTAATTCTTTAATCATTTTTCTGACGTTGTAATGTCTACCAAGCAGGTAGGAGTTTTTGGTGACTGAGTGGTAGTTCATCATAACTACAGTATTAGTCAACAGTAGCATGCTAAAAATTCCAACTTGTAACAAAGTTTGCTATACTTCAAACTTTTACAAATATTTGCCTTTTTTTTGGTTGAAGGTCAATGGTTCTCTCCAAATAGTCGCTCTTCCACTACCAATAAAAAATTTTGTTATTTAGAGTGTTAATCAATGAGGGGAAAATGTTTTTATTCAAATTAAGATCCCTTGATATATTGAGCTGATAAAAATTAATAATTGATAACAAATTTTAGCAGTGACATCACAAATGTATTTGAGAATATTTTATGTATCTTTATTTTTGTCTGTGCTTCTTTGTGGTAACCATAGCAACCACATTCATCTTAACATGTGAGGCCAAAGGTCAATGGGAAACACAAAATTATCATTGAAAATAGAAATATAGAATTGTAGAAAATGTTCTTTTTGTCCCCCGCCGCAACGCGATGCGGGGGATATGGTAATGTCGGGCGTCCGTCCGTCCGTCTGTCCATCCGTGCTTCCGTCCGTCTGTCCGTCCGTCCACCTTGTAAGCGCTCTAGCAAATTTATTTCTTGACCGATTTGGATAATATTTATACAGTAGCTTTAATTCAATGATACTTTAAGGGAGTTCGAAGATGAGTCATGTCGAAATATTTTTGTAGGAGTTATGCCCCTTAATAACTTAGAAAATTGACAAAATTTTCATGTAAGCGCTCTAGCAAATTTATTTCTTGACCGATTTGGATAATATTTATACAGTAGCTTTAACTCAATGATACCTCAAGGGAGTTCGAAGATGAGTCATGTCGAAATATTTTTATAGGAGTTATGCCCCTTAATAACTTAGAAAATTGACAAAATTTTCATGTAAGCGCTCTAGCAAATATATTTCTTGACCGATTTGGATAATATTTATACAGTAGCTTTAACTCAATGATACCTCAAGGGAGTTCGAAGATGAGTCATGTCGAAATATTTTTGTAGGAGTTATGCCCCTTAATAACTTAGAAAATTGACAAAATGTTCATCTAAGTGTTCTAGAAAATTTATATTCTCCTTGCATTGGAATAATATTTATACACTTGGACCTAAAGGGAGGTTTTATACATAAACTCCTATTAAAACTTATAAAATTGAAAAATACTGTCTTTAAGAGTTTGTTAGGCGGAATACTTTTGATCAAAGCATTTCTGTTTATTGAAAAGGAGTAAATGTACATTTGTATAAATTCTCAATACACATGGTAAAATAAGATTTCAACACTATACCCATATTGTATAAATGTCTTCATACCACTCATTAACTTGAAAAATTTTTAGCAATAACCACAAATTGTTTGTCCTTCTATTCTCTCTCTTTGAGAAAATTTTGTTATGTTTCACTTATCCAAGGGTTTCTGATGCTCTAGCAGCGGGGGACTTCGGAACGCTGTTCGATTTTAAATTAGAAAAGGAAAAAAACAAAACAAAAAAAAGGAAACACTTTAGACTATTAATATTTTCAAACATTTTCAGGTTTTGCCATGTTTAGCAGAAGTTGTAAGATGGTATGATATCACTGTCATAGAAAACATATGGAAAGCTTATTTACCAAAGAAAACATGCTTATTGACATATGCTGCCTCAGTTATGTTAAAGGAATCTGTAGTACATTGTGTCAAGTTACTTCCCTTGTTACAGAAACCTCCAAATGCATGGCAGGTTTGTAGCTTAAATTTGATTGTTTACAAGGATCTCTTTGTTCCTTGTACTTTAAGTGAAAACAACATGTAAGATGATAAAAAAAAGTTACCAAAACATTTCCCAGCACATATAATGTTATGAAATAAGTATATTAATTCTTTATACAAAATGTTTTAATGCAGTAACTGATGCTCAAGCAAAAGGAGCATCACTTAGATTGCTGTTCTTCATCTCAAAATCACAGTTTTATCTTCTAAAATCAATACATAATAAATGAGAGTCAACTGTCCTTTGCTAACATTTACCTCCATTTTATGCACGATTTGCTTTGTTTTTAGTGTAAATGTGTTAGACAAATTGTGCTTTGTTTTAGGACCATGATATGTGTAAGAGGATCATATCAAAAATTGTATCTAGTGTTACAGTAAATCTGCAGAGTTATCTCCCATATATTGACACACTTTTACAACGACCGGTGTTTGACAGACTGTCAGTAGTTTCAGCATGCACTATAGTTGCTGCTCATAGTTTCTTCAACATTCCTAATGAACAGGTATGTTTAGAGTTAACTCCCTTACATCTAATACAGATATACCATAGTTTCACATAGAGTTGTCTCTGTAAATGTTATTTTTTTACCTTAACTGAAAATTTCTACATCATTTGCCAGTCTTTAAATCTAATTGACTAAAATATAATATTTATTATGTTAGAGCATTATTTTCATTTTCAGTCATTTTGTTATTCTCTTCAAGGTTTGTTTTGGTTGGTTTAGGTCTAAAATTTAAAAAAAATACAAATTGTTTTTGAGTTCATAAATTAGCATTGGGGGTATGTCCCTAACGACATGAGAAAAATCTGATTTATTTCTAATTTAAGGAAAGCTGACTTTTAGCAAATGTCATTTATTAATGATGAATTAAATGTCAGAGATGTCTCTCTTTCATTTTAAAAACATTGATTTTCATCTTGGCTTTACTCATAATACAGATAACAGTAAAGATGTCTGTGGTGAGTGGACAGTGGCAATAATATTGCTGTAGTATTTGTAAATTCAGAAATCATATTTTAGTACATTCTAAGATGTATATAATGTAGGAAAAATATATATAATATAGAACAGTAAATAGATAATATAATAATTGTGTTGTATAGTGTAAGTATGAGTATAGATGAAGGGTAGTGAATGGTGGTATCTTATCTAGCAAATGTTTAAATATTTTTGGTCTTAACATTTCTTTTAACGAATATAACATAAACAGACACGAAGGATATGGGATTGTCATGGCTAGGGCTCAGATTTTCTATTAGTCATGAGACTTTCCATAATACAGGCTGAAAGAATTCAAAGAAGTAGATCGAAATGGAAAATGGCTGTCTTGACACAAAAATGTACTATGCAATGAAAAATAAAAGAGAAAAACAAACATGATAATCGAGAGGCTCATGCATAATTTGATTTTATACCAAGAGTATAAAACTTTTAGATGAATTCCAAAAATTTTATTTTTATGTGTTAGTTTTGTATTTTAAAGCAATATCATTTTGAAAGGTTTATCTGAATCAGACTATAACCAATGCTTTTATTGAAATTTTGACATTGTATCATATGCGATATAAACTGGGTTTTTTGACAAGAACTTCCACATACATGTAAGTTAAAATTGTCATCAACCCCTTATTATGTGAGAACACTTTCTATTCAGCATAAGTTCCTGAAGAGTCTGGTCTTCCAAATTACATCTCTTATTTATGTCTCTTTTTTTAAGTTGTTGAAAATATTTTAGTTTTAGGAAAATTTGTTTTCCAAATTTTCCAGGTTGCATGGATCTCAGTGTGTATCTAGTATAAAATTATATAATAAATGGGCTGAATTGCTAGTTGCATGAATTTGGATTGTATTGGACATTATTGATTTGGTATACAATTATTTTTCTTTTCAACAAAATGTGACATTATTGACAAATTCTTTGTCTATACACTTCGGTTTTGTTAGCTCCAATCATAAGACATTTTTATACGACCGCAAAATTTTTGCGGTCGTATATTGGTATGACGTTGGCGTCGTCGTCCGAAGACATTTGGTTTTCGCACTATAACTTTAGTATAAGTTAATAGAAATCTATGAAATTTAAACATTGGGATTGATTTTGGGAGTTTTGGTCCCAACAGTTTAAGAATTAGGTTCCAAAAAAGGGCCCAATAAGCATTTTTCTTGGTTTTCGCACAATAACTCTAGTATAAGTAAATAGAAATCTATGAAATTTTAACACAAGGTTTATGACCATTTTTGGGAGTTTTGATCCCAACAGTTTAGGAATTAGGGGCTAAAAAAGGGCCCAAATAAGCATTTTTCTTGGTTTTTGCACAATAACTTTAGTATAAGTAAATAGAAATCTATGATATTATCTTGGTGTAAGGGAGGTAATCCAAACACATTTAAAGTAAAATATTGTGTATGATTCAATTATGTATAAAGAAATGTAGATTGTCTTGGGGTGATTTATAGCTGTCAGTTTATTTTTATAAGTTACTATTAATTAATATTAATTTTAGCCATATGTCATTTTCTATTTTAAGACTTCAATGATGTATTTAAATGGGTAATTATGTTTGCAAACTCCATGAGAAATTTGAATAGGGATTATGACCTTATCTTGAGGGAAAGAATTTTTTTTTGGAAAAAGGGAAAGGTGGGGGGGTGAAAATTTAGGGGGTAAATAAGAAATTGTGGGGGGGACAATTTTTTCTCATTTCAGATTTCAGAAATTAAAAAGAAAATTTATTCAAACATTTTTTTTTTGGCGAAAAAAAGGGCTAGGAGGGGGGGGGGGGGGGGGGGGGGTCAATACGCAATGGCATAGTGTATTGCACAAAAGCAAAAAAAGCGGTAAAATTTAATTTATTTTTTGGGGGAGGGGGTTCAATTTACAACAGCATATTGTATTGCACAAAAAGCAAAAAATTGAATATAAATTCAAATCATATGACCAATTCTAAGTTCTTTGACTACAGTTATTCTGTGTCAAAAACCTATTATGTGTCAAATATTTAATTACAATCCAATTTCAGACCTGTATCAAGTGCAAATATTGTGTCCATTTTTGCCCCAACTGTTTAGGGTTGGACCTCTGCGGTCGTATCCAGCTGCGCTCAGCAAAGCAATTTATTTTCACTTTTATCCATTCACTTAAAACATAAAACTGAAAGTCAAAATTGAAAAATTGAAAATATGGAATTTAATATAGATATGCCATTTATATGCATTATTAGTTTATAAAAAAGATTGGTATATACATGTGTTTCGATTAACTATTTTAATGTTTGAAACCTGCCAGATTGCTAAGTTTTAATTTATTGAATTGAAAAGGGTAGAATTGATGTCGCAATGATGCATACCTCATATCTATTGATATTTTGTTTTACTCTGTGTTAAATGATTGTAAATCAATGTTTATTTCACATTGATATGTTTATAGTGTTGGTATGGTGGGCTTGACTGTTAGGTAATGTGAGTAGTTCGTCATAAGTGCTTATCAATACAAAGTAGTATCTTCAAATTCAATCTTAACAGACAGGGATTTCTATTGGTCATTTCTGGGTATGCTGGCTTTCTCAACCAATTTAAAAAAAGTGATGTAAAATACTGTGGTCTATTAGTAAACAAATGTTTGCTTTATTTAATGAAACAATCTTATAAATCACAATATTAAAAGTATTTCTATTTTTTTGTCTTTTTGCTGTAATATAAATTTTTCTTGGATAACAGGATTTTAATACATTTTCTTTATTTATTTCAGAGATTTAGTCAGATAGCTACCCTGTTGTCTTTCTGGAAACTTTTATTTTGTTTTTCTCACCCAAATACAAGAATCTCCAAAGAATTACTCCAAGGAACAGACATACGACTTTTCTCATCACCTTTTGAAGGTTACCTTAGGTAAATAATATGTATTTCTTAGAACGGGTATAAATTATAGCAAACAAAAAATTATTTAAGCATTGACTGTATCTTGAGATACTATGAAATACTTTTTTTTAAAATGATTTAAAACTGAAATAAATCATATATTATGAAAATCATAAGAGTATACATAGACATTAGTGACTGTATGTCACACTTAATCTCAATAGTCATTTTTCAGAAATAATTATTTTTATAAAAATCAACAAAATCTGCAACTTATGTGTATTAAGCCACAGAAGATTCTCCATCTCCCATTTTAGTTCACAGAAGTACAAATGTAGATACAACTTTTTCAAGGAAGAATCAGTCATTTGTAGTCAATACACAGGCAAAAATACCACACATGTGCACATGCGTGAAACATGCATTCACTTGTGTATCACACGCATGTGTTAGAGAAGATTCATGCCATGTATGTGACACATGTTTGCAAAACGCATGTAATATGCATGATTCACACATGTGATCATGCGATTTACATGTGAATTTCATGCATGAGAAAACACACTTGTATCACATGCATTTTCAAACACATGCATGCACATGCGTTTTTCAGATTCATGCCATTCACATGTGTGTGTCACACATGTATTGAATGTATGGATATACATGTAGGGTGCATGTCACGCATATGACACATGTGTGACATTTTTGCCTTTGTATGGGAGAGAGTGGGTTACTCTTTCTGAATATTTTTGAAGAAATTTTTTTTATTAATTTTTTAACTTAAAAAGGAAGAAGTTTATTCCCTGAACTAAAATCTGTAAAAAAGATTATTTTTTTCCCTTAAAATGTTAATAGGACTAAGTACTGTGAATTAATATTTTCATTGATATCAATTTTCAAAGATTTGGGAAGAAAAGCATATTCATGGGTTCTTGATTTTGTGGAATTCGAATTAAAAAAATATTGAAAAGATATTTTAATTAGTGAAAATACTTAAATTCAATAGATAAATTAACAATTTTTAATCTAATAGATTTCCTTTCAGGCATAAATCTGTGATCTCATATTGTTTGACTAATTTCATCTTACCCGGTATATATACAAATCATATTTCCTTGTCTTCATACATTCATGGATTAATCCATCCACAAAATCCAAGAAAATTTGTGTACCACGAAGTGTTTCACAATGTAACTACACTTATCTGAATGTGAGGTTGGAAACTAAAGACTTAAAGTGATGGCCTAATAATTTAAAATCACATTCTTGGTATTCATGATGAAGCATCGTAAACTGATGAAAACCTGAACAATGACCAGCAGTAATGGTTATAAGGTTTTATGATTAATAAAGGAACCATGCTGATGGGATACCAAAAATGGATAGCACTATACACATTACAAAATCTTTTTTTTTTCGGTTGAATTTTGCAACCTTGATGGTCATTCATCATTATTTGTAATGGAATAAACATTTCATAATGTTTCATTATTTGAAATTTACCGAATGAAAAAAATTGGTATTCCCAAAACCAAAAATTTTAAATAAAGCATGAAATTTAGTACATTCAGAATTTGTTGCAGGCGAAATTTTTAAAACCAATGAAGTAGTTTTATGATATCAGAGGTGAGAGTTCAACATTTTATGGAAAAAGAAAGGGTGTCTCACCCTGAAGTGTGTAGCATCAGTCATGTTATACAACAACTAATGTACATATGAAATAAATACAGTTGACTCTCTTTATCTCGAACACATTTATGTCGAAATTCCGGGTAACTCAAATTATCTGTTTGGACCCTCAACAGCAGTAACTATACAGATTTACTCCTGATATCTCCAATTTTCGCTTAAGTCGACCTAGATTTTCAGGTCCAAATGACATAACAAGATTTGAGTGTATGGTCTAAATAACCTGCATACTGTCAGCATTTATATGATAAATCCACAGTAATTGTATTTGAAATTTTGTTTTCAGTTGTTGTCTTGTTAAACCTGAGAGCAAACTACAATGTGCCAAACAGGTATGTTGAAGAAGTTTATCAACCAAATTGATTAATTTGGGTTGGCATAACTAATCATTGAAAATTGAATTTTGAAAGTGTACACCTCATGATTCAACACAAAAACAGTTTAACTGATAACAGGGATCCAAAAACTACTGAATTTTTAAGTAATACTAGACATTGAACCCGCGCGAGCGCGGGAAAAAAAGCTTTTTTTTTTGTGGTGGCCATATTGACTATAAAAATTTGTTGCGGCCATGCCATTCGTGGAACAGGAACTCAATATGGATGATTTGGCAGGCTTCCATAAACTTTCCTGTCAAGTAGGTGGTATCAACTGATAGTTTCATGTCTATATGTGCTGCATGTAGTATTCTTAGAAATGAATTTTAATGCAGACTTTAACCAAAGTCAATGAAGCGTGAAATGTAGGTCATCGTGACCCAATTGTCATGGCTGTTCGTTACTACCGAAGATGTATCCACTGATGCAGTAGACTGTATGCCACGTAGAATTACCAAAATGGACCTTAAGGTGCCATCAAAGTCAAAATCTATGACGAAAACACAACCACATAAATTGTCAATATTTTTATTGTTATAATTAATTCTGAACTGGAACTTGATGAAAAGCTTTCATTAAATACACATTTCATAATGCATTACCTTTTTCCTTCAGAATAAATATGAAAATGAAATTGTAGATGTAAACATTTCCTTAGTGACGGATGAATTTTTCAAAAGATGCCGTGAGTTAGTTAGAGCATATTTTTGGAAAATAATTGTTCCAATTGTTCCATTGTCATCATGGGCAGGGAAAGCGAGGCTTAATTTCACAAATATATCCAATAATCAGAAGGTGAAAGCATTTTTAGTGTGTGGCTGCTTGTGTTGTCCACGTTTATATATTTATCAAAGATGTCCGAGGTAAATTTCGTCATTAATGATAAAGATGACCATTTGTTAAAAATATTTTTATCTAGGGCTTACAGTAGAGATATATTTAGACAGGTCACATGACAAATAATTTAAAAATAGATAATGGTTGGTTTTATCACTTTGTGCAAGGTAAACATCCGAGCAATCCAAAAAACAACTAAGTTAGGAATTCCTCTGAACTTTACCTTACTTCTTCATTATCTTCAAAGTTCATAACCTTTACAGTTAGGAGAAATTGCGTTATTGTAGAAAAACAATCCTGAATACATAAAGCGGAAACATCCCACTCGAAGGAGAATGTTTTTAATTTTTTTTTATTCTTCTTCCGTAATTTCAAACAGAAATACATTAAAAATATGTGCATACTTGTTTATTTAAACCAATGTGCTAAAATGATGCCTTCGAGAACCTTCTAAGGGATACGTTGGGAGAATTCATATCGGAAAAGTGCATACAAATTCCATGTGCACATAAACAAAACTGTAGTTTAAATTTATAAATGCAGATTGTCAAATCCGATAATAACCTTTATAATCTGAACTATACATCGTTTATTTTGAACCACGCGTTTTGCCGCCTATTCGGCTAATTCGTAAATTTAGTATTATAGATTCATCCTTATTAAAGTTTTATGGGTGTCATCATGACTTGGTTGACAGGTATGAAAAAAACGTTTCCCAAATGAAAATGGACCTGTTCCATTGATATTATCCCTTCCTCATACCAGATTAGACATGGGAAGCATGGCGGGTGTCCTGCAGGAGGCAGGGTATGCTTACTCTTTCGGAGCACCTGAGTTTACCCCCGGTTTTTTTGGTGGGGTACATGTTGTTCATATGTTTTTAGTTTTTAATTGTCGTTCATGTATTGTTTTGGTCTTGTCTTCGTTGTTCTCCGGAGTTTGTCAGTTGTTTCGATTTTTCCCTCCTTCAAATATCCCTTTGGTATTTCTTGACTTTACATACAAGACAACAATGTTATTAGGAAGAAGTCTATTAATTTCAATTTAAACCTCACCAATAGAAAGGTTACTGTCTACTATTTTTAGCATATGTGTCATTTAGGAATGAGAATGAATTAAAGACTGTTTGACTTGAGTGAAGGTGACATGTTTAGGTTATGTGGCTGACCATTTTACAGGATGTTACCTTGGTGTGATATCATCTTAAAAATCAAGTACAGCTTGTTGATCTAGTACAAAGAATGTTTGGTACTCTATGTCATTAATTTCCTAAAGAAGAAGTCTATTACAAAAATCACATTTCAGGTGGAGATGTTCTTTGTGACAGAAATCCACCATGGAGTAAAGCCATTCCTACTCAGCTTACCTGTAGAAAGTTCCAGTCTGATGTTACCTGTTGTAGCACATTACACTGGATTGTTTGTAGATAATACTCATGTGTGTAAAACTATGTGTGAATGGTAAGTGACTGGTAAAGCACATTTCTGCGGACTGTTGGAGTGAAAAGAAATTCAATTGTTGTAGCACTCTCCTGACATCATAGTCAAAAATATATTATTTTTAATCTCACCAGTAGAACCGTCAGAATGGATAATACTATAGTTCAGACTGTTTATGCTTCAAAATGCAATAAAATCTAATATAAAATAACTTTTATTGCTTTAAAATTTTATTGTTTACTTTTCTAGGGTTTTTGATTTCTTTCCCAGAAGTTCCAAAATTAAAATTAATGTTTTTTTAAATGCCTTAAAGTACCATTTTAATTATTTAATTTCCGTTTTAGCCATATTAGAATCAAATAATTCATGGCAGCCATATGATTGTGTTAAAAATGTGTAACATCATTTGCTTTAATTTTTGTCCCTCACTGACCGCCTCAGTGGTCTCGTGGTAGCGTGCTCGCCCCGAGTGCGGAAGGTCGTGGGTTCGATCCTCGGCCGGGTCAAACCAAAGACATTAAAATTGGTATTTGCTGCTTCTCCGCCAAGCGCGCGGCATCTAGGAGTAAGAGCAAAGACTGGTCGGCTCGGAGTCAGTATAATGTGTCCGAGTGAGGTGATATTTCTTCCTGCGGACAGTTACCTCGTGAGCTAGCACATTAAAAATCCGACTTAGCGTGTTGGTCTAGTACAAAGTAGGGATCATATTCATTATCATATCAACATGTTCTCGTCCTGATATGCACCTGGTTGCCACTGGACGTTAAACAATAATTCATCCATCCATCCATGTCCCTCACCGACTCTCAGGATAGAATTTTGCTAAAACAATATAAGTCATGTTAAAATTTCCAACAAACATATGGCTGAAATGAATTATTTCTTGAATGGAGTTTTAATAAAGTCATATTTATTTTTTTCTGGAGACATAGATGTTCATGGCTCCATATTAATAAGAAATAACAAAATAACAAAACTTGATCTATTTCCCTGTCCTAATCAACAGCAAGACCTTACAACAATCACATGCTGGTACACAGTCAGTTGGTTACGGTATTTATGAACTTGTCAGTGAGAAGTAGTTAATTTTAGATTTCAATTTGACAGCTTCAGAAAGTTTAATAGTGAATTCCAGAATATAATGGTCTAGACCAGAAATTTTGTAACCCAGAAGGTTAGATCTCATTATCCAAACATAAAAATGTTCCTGGTCGTAATGGTGGCAATTGTCTGAAGTTTCCAACGATGCTTTCAATAACTTGTCTTTTTCATCAATTTCCAGAGTTTGGAATTCTCATGCAGATATTTAAAAAAGGTAGTAAAAAAATTACAAAAATGTAATGAACTGCGGTGGATAATCGATTGCAGTAGGGAGAGCTACCAATACAAAAATTAAGCGCTTAATCAAACCACAAAAAAGAATTCAAGAAATATGTTTTTCCATTGACAAAAATATAAATGTTTATCTTCTTAATGTTTTTGTACGATATGAAAATGAAATGATTATGTGGTATGCAATTGAATAACACTAGTGATGTATTTTTCACTTTTTAGCTTGAATTCCCTGGGTAGTAAAATAGTAGACTTTGTAAACAGTATGACAGATGAACAACAAATACAAGGTTGTCTGAAATGTATACATCTGACTCTCAAAGAATTGGCTGCAATTATTACAATGAAGGTAAACAAGATTTTTCCATGGTGTAACTGTGATAGAAGGGGAATGTAGTTATTTTTCAATCTTAAGTCTGTTCTTTCTGCCTTAGTTCAGGTAGTTTAAAGTGAAGTCAAAGTCATTATACATCTTTCCTAAGGGAAATATAAATGATTTTAGATACATGTTAAAATGAACCTAGTTTCTTTGTCAGTTACCTAATTTGTTTTCAGGCCACATCTTTAGTTCACTATATCAACTGACTCTTCACAGTTGTTACAAGTTTCTATTTACATTCTATAATACAAATATTCTCAGTAGATTTTTGTTTGCATGTTTCTTTATATAACGAATAACGTTATAAAACGAATATATGAGATTTTATATTGATCATTCTAAGAGGATCAATTCTGTTCCATATTTGACTATCACTCCGCTTGGAAATTACCCTGCTGTCAGCCGTGTTCACACAGCACAACATTATGTCCTTTTTTAGCTCACTTGCGTCCATCGTCAGTTGTAAACTTTTCTTTTAAAGATCTTCTCCTCTGAAACCACTGGGCCAATTAGTGGAATGATCCTTAGGATGTCTAGTGTAAAGTTTTGGCTTATATCTCAAAAACTAAAGCATTTAGAGCAAAACTGACATGGGTAAAAATGTTCCTCAGGTCAAGATCTACCTACCGTGACAATTTCAGATAAATTGGTCAACCCTTTGTTGGGTTATTGCCCCTTAATTGTTAATTTAAAGGAAATTCTCCAGTTTTATATTATTATATTATTATAGTTAAAGACAAACTGTAAACAGCAAACATGTTCAACAAAGTAAGATCTACAAATAAGTCAACATGACCAAAATCGTTAATTGACCCCTTATAGGAGTTTTTGCCTTTTAAAGACAATTTTTCACATTTTTTTCATCATCTTTGTAAACTTTCAAAATCTTCTTCTCTAAAACTACAGGATCAATTTCATCCAAACTTAGGCTGAAAGTTCCTTAGTGTATCTTAAATTTTATGTTTTATTTTCTTGTACTTTGAGAAACATGGCTGCCATGGCTAAAAACAGAAAATAGGTGAAAAATGCACTTTTTAGCATATCTGAAAAACTAAAGCAGTTAGAGCAAATCTGACAGGAAGTAAAAATGTTTATGAGGTCAATATCTACCTGCTGTGAAATTTTCGGACTAATCAGTCAACCCTTTTTGGGGTTATTGCCCCTGAATTGTTAATTTTAAGGAAATTTGGCAGTTTTAGGTTAACTTGAATATTATTATAGATAAAGACAAACTGTAAACAGCAAAAATGTTCAGCATTAACTTGAAATAAATTAAATGGTAGCTGTAAAAGTAAAACATATGGTCAAGGTCATTAAAAAAAGTTCCATAGTAACCAATTAGAAAGTCCCTAGCAACCATCCATATTTGGGGTAAGGACCCTATAATATAGCTGTACAATATCCATATCAACTGATGGAACAGTCCCTAGCGACCAGATATATTTGGGTTCAGGATTCTGGATTTTAGCTGTACAAGTCAATTTTAAGGCAAAAAATGTGACGGTATACATTAACTAGCAAAATAATTATTAATACAAGATCTACACAAAAAATATCAGGTGAGCGATTCAGGCTCTTGGGAGCCTCTTGTTGTTATGTGCTGCACATGATAAAATTATGATGTGAAATTAAATTCCAGTTGTCCCAAACGTGAAACTACTGCGCCAACTGATTGGATGAAGGATAATGTCACAGTTGGCATCACAATGAAAAACTTCATTTCATTGCACTATTATCATATAAGTTGTTCAAGTTTTGCTTATTATGGTGTTGAAGGTGTTAATATGTCACATTTAAATGTTTTGAAGTCCACTGTTAATGAAAAGCACTGAAGATAGGGAAAATTTGTGATACTATAGCGAAACTTTTATACTTGTGTGGAAGTTAATTTTATATTATAATCTTATAACATCATTTATATTTTATTTTCAGAGTGCTGAGTTACATTTAGTACAGAAAATATTAACAGCTTATCTAGTCTTATGTAAACTGATCAACCCAGCCAGACATCTTAGGATTGTATTAGTAGCCATTTGTTCCAGAGTTAGTGATGTAAGATATTAATATCTTTGAAAAGTTGTCATTTGGACCGTGCATTTTTACATAAGTCACATTATATTTATTTTGAGTGCTGATTCATGGTAGGAAAAACAACAAAGGTGTGAATCCGAAGCTAGAATTGGCCTTTTTAGCTCACCTCACAGTGCTGTTTGCTTTAGAAATCACATTGAATCTGTTGTTCTGCCTCTGTCATCCATTTTCTATGCTCTTTCTTCCTAGAATTTCATGGGTTTGATTTTTTAGTAAAAATTTTACTTCATATGTGCAGACAGAATTGTAATAATTTTCAATATCAAATATCCTGTTATTTCATCATTTAAAAAACCTGTTAACATTAGTATTTGAATTTGTTCATTTACATAGATCAAATAATTTTTCAAAGTTCAGTTTTTATTATCGTTTTATTTGTACTAGAATGTATACTTCAACATGGAGCATTCTCCGAGACAAGATGATGATTTTAATCTTTTATCAAATGACATCCCGTTATCTGGAAGTCCTGACTCAGCGGATGAATGGGACAGTGAAGACACTGCTATTATGGGTATGACTTACAGAGTTAAATTTTATCATTACATCTAAGAAAAATCATATTTGAAAAGAAAACTGAACATCTCAGGAAGTGGATCAATTTGACCCACATAATTAAGCTTCTTCATATGATGCAACTTTAATGTCCTCCCTTTACATGTGGGTGTATATGCCCAAATATTTGAAGAATGGTTTTTCTACAAATCCACAATCAGTTTAGGTCTGCTTGATAGGTATAAGAATCTCAAAAGAATATAATTGTGTATTTTCAAAATGGTGTAAATTTGATGTTCATTTGGCAGTGAAAGTACAGCAGCAATTTCACTCTGTTTATGCTAATTAGGTTTCTTTCTTGATTCTTAATTCCTGAATTTAAATTATGTTAATTATTGAATTTTCTATGTTTCAGTAAATAGCCCAGGAAGTTTTCCAGAGTGTTTGACCTTGAACTTAAGTAACAACAGTGGAAGTTTACCATCAGGTAGATTAAGCCAACTCAGCCAGCATAGTGACAAGGGAGGTAACAAATCTCCTGTTGACAGTGAGAGTGAGAATGAGAGCTCTGACTGGGATAGTTGGGATGAAGAACCAGAGGTTAGTTTTTTTGTATTTTCATAGTTTTATGATACTGGTGATAACTTCTTTATCGTCTCTCAGTATTATTACAAACATATCTGTGGTAGTTGATCATTCACTTCAAAAAAATTTTTTTTTAAATTCTCATAAGATAAACCTTAGCCATATGTTGTCTGTACATCCTTTCTTGAAACTTCAACAAAAACTGAATTTTAATTGAAAGCAATCTTTAGAATTTGTTCCTTAATTACTGAGATTACATTCTGAAATTTTACATGTCATACTGTATTGGCAAAAGTTATGTCCACATATTAATAAGCATCAATATAGTCAATTCTGAAAATTTTAATGAATCCTCAGTTTTGGATTTTTTTTCCAAAAACATTATTCAAAAAATAATTTAGAAATCTAGGTTTAAATGTGTATTCATGCAATTTTAATTTCCATCATATACAAGTGTTGATTTTAGATAAGCATACTTGCAACATATTTTAAAAACGTATAAAATTGATTTGAATTGTTTCTAAATGGTTTAATTGAAAAAATGTTCAGCATTTTTTGTTGTTGTATATAACTTCTGTGTATTTAAAAATTTTAATATATGATTTATTAAAGACAGTTTTGCTTCCTTATAGGGACAATCAGCACTGAACGAGACGTTTTTTGATTTCCTGCAGAAACTGAAAAAGATCTGTAATACAGGTAAAAATTCTGATGAACCAGGAAGTAAATATATGTATAGGGAGTAGTCATTCGAAAGAAAGATTTTATTTCATTGGATTGATTTCCAGCTTTTTATTCTTATACATGTACCATACAGGACTAAGAACTTAGTTAGTTCAGTTTCCCACATATTCTTGACATTACAACTTACGGAGCAGTTCATTCATAAAAAGAAATAATAAGTTCATCTGTTATTAACAGATGATATAAAAAAGAGGGAGGTTAATAGAATATATAATTTTTTTAAGCTTTTCAAATTACCCAAATATTTGGTGATAAGAATTTTGGTTGACAGTAATTTTCAATTTTTACAGTCTTATTTTATTTTATTTTTTAATTCTATGCTTGGAATTTATCTTTCAAATAGTTGCTGAGTTGTTCAATATGTGAAAATATATTATTGTCTTACTATGTATGAGGTACATATATTAGATCTTTAATTTCCAGCACTACCATCTATTTATTACATTGCCTTAATTTGTAAGGTGGATTCCAATTAATTATGAATATATTACAAATTTTAATTATACTTACTTTCAGGATCTACTGATACCTTTTCGTTAGAAATGAAGAAACTAGAAAACAGAGAAAGATCATTGATTAAAGGCTTACTGGACTTCTAGATCAAGCAAAAGAATTAACTGTCAAATACCTAGTGCCAACCGATGTTCAATGTTCAATTTTTATCTGAAAATATGATTTGTAATTGAGTTAAATGTGCCAATCATATATGTGTTAAGTTTAAATTGGAATCATGATGGCATTAAATTAATATCTATAAATTCTTGAAAGGTGGTGAAAACTTTAAGAATTACTAATGTTGGAAATTAACTTTTGGATTTCATTTTGAACACTCATTTTTTCAATGTGGGCATGATTAATTGACATAGTCTCATGGATTATATTTGTTAGTCTGAATATTTAATAACCGGGTTTCTAGAACATAAGGCCACATATAGCTAATTTTTAGATTCTGATCCTTGTAATTTATTACAATCATAAAAATTCCATATACAAGGATTGTTGCTTTTTGTTTATATATAAATTTCCAATCGGATCAAAAACTGAGGCGTGCCAAATTTATTTATAGTACATTTGTATAACACTAATACATCCAAATGTAATAAAATACTGTTTCCGAGCCTTTACTAGTGAAATTTATACATTTATAGATGCAAATAAACATTTTTCTGTAGCTTTGAAAAAATAAATTGTAAATCCCCACCTCCTGCCCTCTTTTTTGAGGTAGTATGAGAATCTGGAAAAAAAAATTTATGTAGCTTGACAAAGTTGTTATATGATAATTAGATTGATAAATTTATTATTACTCTAGATTTTCAGTGTTTGTATCAGGTTTTTAAGACAATGCATATGAATGGTGCTTTCCTGTGTAAATATAAGATTAAATCATTAGCTGTAAACATTACAAGAATAAATTCTGATTTCAATGTGTATACTTTCATCAACATTACTTTTAAGTGTAGTTTAGGTTAGGAAATTTATAGCATGATTTAAAGATAAATTGTTTGGATGGTCAAATTTCTTTTATAAAAATCTGTTTTACCACTCATTTCCTTAATTTTGATCTTTGTTAAGTTTTTAATATTTTGATGGATTTAAATATTAATTTTACATTTTGTTGGAATTCTTGTTTTATTCATTAAGCAATAATTTACACTGTTGTTGTTGTATAATTTCTAATTACTACATTGATTATGTATTAATTAAGTTTTGCCTGATGAATCATTACGCATGTGTTCTCTGTAGTTCTTTGTAATAAATGATAATCGCTAGCTTGCTATTGCATGCAGGGTTATAAGTTTGATGTAAAATGCAGAGGCGGTCAGAAGTGTGTAAGCAAAATATACATTAATTTTTGAAAACAACATCTTTTATTTGTTGTGCCAAATGAAACACATTGATATCTATTTGCATAATGTGCTATAAAATTGTGAATTATTATAATATCATAATGTAAACACTGAATTTCAATATTAGACTGATAAGATCATACACTGCATGTCCTGATGAAACATTTCAACAATCACATTGAACATTGAATGCATTGATTAAACTGTTTCTTATCATAAAACATTTTCTCAGCAACATTTTTCATAGAAAATGAATAAGACATTTTAGTCAGAAAAAAGAATAAAAATTGATTGATTAAATGATGTTTAATGCTGCGGCACTGGAAGTATTGCAGCCTATTTCACGGCGAAATAATAAAATTTTGTAATAGGTCCTATGTATTTTTGTCATTTCATATGCATAGATGAAATGTAATTTCCTTTTTTTTTTTCAAATCATATTGATCCTTTTCTTGGTATTTATATTTCTCAAAAAATTCCAGCATTTTTAATTGCAGTTGACTTGGCACTGTAATTTCACCTCGACCAACCTGGAATTTTGACTTAACCAGTTTCAACTAAAACATAGTACATGTACTATACAAGACTTTTACAAAATTTTATGTCGCCTAAAGTTTTGAGTCCAGCGAGTTTGTGAGAACAGTCAACTGTATTAGTTTGGTCTTTTTTTTTAGTAGGTAGTAGTTTTGTATATTTATAATATGATAAAAAATTTATAAAATAGCAGTAGGCATAGTTTGTAAATGAAGCAAAGAAATGGTCAGGAATTTTTTTTTTCTTATATTTATTAATCAACTGCATATTTGAACAAAAAAACTTTAATTATGATTTTATATTTTAAATCAAAATGAATCATAATTTCTCTACTGGAGCATTTCCTATGGTACAAACCGGTAGAGGAATGGAGACCAGTGCTTATGCCTCTGTTTTATCAGAAAATGCTATATTTTGGGGTGGGTATTTTGGGGTTTTTTTTTGTTTGTTTTTTTTGGCTTTATACTCCATGTTCATTCCTAACTATACCTGAAGACCTGTTTATACACATCTTACAAAAACCTGATGACAGGTCAGAATCTTGTCTAAATTCTAAGGTCAATTTAAACCATTTATCATTGTCCCACCAACATTGTGTCAATGACTGGATCAGTATTGTGCTGGTTGCATAGGATTGGTAGTGGTATCAGTCCTGGGGTGCATTTGTTTCTGTCCTAAACTATGTGAACAACTACTCACTCGCATAGTCCTTTAATCCATTTGTTTCTAAAACTTGTTGTCAACGATGCTGTCGTTCACGTATCGTTTACATAAACGATGTAGACGCAAAAGAGTCCCGCAGTCGTTTAATGTTTGTTGTTGAAAAGATGTAAAATCAATTAAATGATGAATTTGTTTCTACATCCTCATTTAATTAATAGGTAAACACGTGGAATTTTCCAGCATCAAAATTAAATCTTAAATTATATCTAAGATTATAATCAAAATTCAAATTGACACCGAAAATACATGCTTTCCAACAATATTTCAAAAAAGAAAAACGGGTAAACACAATTTCAGATCGAGTTTGTGATTCATGAAACATTTAGGGGGCAACCATTTGATTTTTATTGGGAGGGGGCTAGGATCAAATTTGAAATAAAAAGGCAGGTTCAGGATTTTGGCAAAATAAAAAGAAAGGAATTTTTTTGTTTAAATGAAAATAAAAATTTAGAGTGCAATAGTAGCCAAAAAAAAAATCCAGGACCAAAATTTCAACGAAAAAAATAGGCAGGATAGAACATTGGTCCTAGCCCCTCATTTCCATAAAAATCAAATGGTTGCTCTCTTACTACATGTATCATGTCTGTAAATGATAACGAAAAATAACAATGTTTTTGCCTGATCATAATATGATGAACCTTAATTAGGTTAATTATTAAGCAGGTTTTTCAATTTGGGAAAAGTGTTATGCGGTTGTCCGTTTTCCCTCAAGTTTGTTTACATCACATTTGTTATATTTTTATCTCAAATAATGAGGTTTTGAGAGGTCATTAAACGACTAATACATGAAATATTTGTTTCTGCATTGTCATAGATTACCACACAAGGAATAAACGATACTCATCGAATACATCGTTTACTGTAAGAAACAAATGCACCTCCTGGTTTCCTGTTTATAAACATTTATTTTATGGTAAATAAGAGAATTTTTACCTTTGTTTAAATATTGTGTTGATCAATTTTGATACTTTAGTTATCGCAAAATAGGAGAAGGGAGCACTTTAAAATAAGTCAATTTATGGTTGATAAATATACGGGACCAGTGTTATTTACAAAAATCTGTCTAGGGTTACTTTTGTTTATTTATTGGTTTTATTGTGCATATTCATACCCTATGGGATTAATTCATGGTTTTATGTGTTGTTCTTGGATTATTGTGCTAAATATATAAAACATTTAAAAAAGAAAAAGATTTTTTTTTTAAATGGCACAAAATACCATAGATAATTCCATTTTTGCCTTTGAAAATATTACAACAATTATAATGCAATCGTATAGCTTTTCAGTTCCTCAGATATCCATTTCATGTACCATGTTTCAGGATATTCTGGCAGTTTTTGCTAAAAACCTGGATGTTAAATTTTGGTGTGTTACGGGTAAAATTTGGCACTTTGTGTTAGTAATGTGTTTAATTTTGGCAATTTCAGAAAAAAATTAGAAAATAAAATAAAATAAAACTTGTCGTTTATATGAGAGTATATTTTGGCACACGTTTGCAACAGGCACCAAATAAAGCCAAATATAACCACAACCAAAATATCCCAATTTACCGTAATTGAAAGTAAAAGTATACACTTTCAATTTGCTTGCACTGTGAAAGACATTTAATATTCAATTATTTACATTGTCAAAATAAAATTCTCCTCAGTTTATTTCTACATTTTTTGAATCTCTTGATTTTGACAAATGGAATACCTCATATTTACGCATTTTATGTTCGTATGCGTTTGTTCCTTATTTTACCCTGATCATATTTTAAGAGTTTAATTTTATGCAAGTGATGGTATTAAACAAAGATTTCTTTTTTAAAGAAATTTTTCAACCACAATAGGATTACAGAATATTAAAAAAAAATATGTTTTTGTTTATATTTTGCCTGAGGAATTATATGTACCAACATTACATAAATTTTCATAATAATACAAATTTCCACCCCCTCAATAATTTCATATCTTGAGGCAATCATATAATATAAGTTAGTGTTATTATTCAATGCTTTTTGCTGGTAGTTTAGTTAGGTTAATGTCCGTCCATTTGTAAATATAGAATTATTTATTTACATATTTATACATTCATATTTATTATGTTTTATGTCAATAAAAATATTGTCAAACTTCATATTGTACTGTGTTTTTTTTTTGTTTTTTTTTGTTTTAAGGGGGTACCCAACACTTTGACTAAAATATATTTGGCTCGTTTAATTTTCATAAAATTTTGACGAAATATTTACTTTGATCTGTTGACAAAATTTATAAAAATTTCAAGAAATTTGAACCACACAATTTTTGGGAATAATTTCATTGGATATATAGCAGTTTTACAAACACTAATATTGATCATTGGGAGGCTTGATTTCTCTTTACTAATTGTATGTGATTAAAACATTCAGATGATTTTTAAAGAGTTAACTCCCTTAGGTTTTCTGTTATTTTGCTACTCAGTAGTTTCTGTATACTTGAGAAAAACAATACAGAAATTTATATTTTGCAGAATTAAAAATAGCATTTTAATAGATTTTTCTCGACAAAAAGTCTAGTTAAAACGTTTTAGATTTAATACAATGGAAGTCTGCTTTATTTTTATTACTAGCAGTGGATCCATCAATATGGATCTTTTATACAACCGAAAACATCCCATTAAATAATGCAGATTTCTGTACGAGTTGGTGTGGCCATCAAAGATGGAGAAAAATACCATATTACTTATAATAAAATTTCTTTTATCTTGGAGAATGTTGTTTCTTTGTATATTGGCATTACAACTGTTTAGTCTGCAATTTTATATACATTCATTTTTGTATACATTCTCTTTTTGTTATCAATAAAAGAAAATCTGACTGACAAACTTTGGTTTCCCATGGCGATAGATACATGCAACTGAAATATAAAACAAAATCCTTGAGACAAAAATGTAGTCAAAACAAGGGAAAAATGCCTTTTTTGCTGTTTTTTTATCTTAAAAATCACATAAAGGTCTTTTAACATCTTTCACAATGCTGATTGATCTGTGTTCATGGAAATGGCAGCTGTCCTGTTCATGGGTAATTTCTGCTGCAAAATGCATATATCTGAAAGAATGTGCTAAAAAGTATCCTTCAAGCAAAGTTCCATTAAACTGATTATTTATTATCAGAAAAATCTTAAAACATTAGATAAAAAATATCTCCTCAATATGTCTCTGATATTATATTGGTGGATATAAAACAGGACTAGCTATTTGGAAGCGATAATTATATTTTAACACTATAAAAATGACTTAGTGCAATGGGAATGGAGGTCTAAATTAACGCAAGACTTCCACTCTTTGCTTCAGAAAGAAACTAAGTATGCCTTATCCACCGTCAAATTACACTAGCGAAATTTTGCCAAACGAAGTGATATCACAAGACTTCAAGATACAAATCAGCAATAAAGGGCAGGCGATGTTTCTTTTGCTTTGATTTTTATATGTACATTGTTTGTAGAAATTTAGTTTTAAGGTTAATCGACAGTGATCCGCGCACCCCCGCATGTAGTTGCGGCATTTATCCAACGTCAAAAATATATAAAGAAAAAACCTTATTGCGTATCTCGTGTATCTATAAGTCTTAGAAGTATGCAATCATTATATTAAGAAATTGAATCACTAAATTCAGTGAAAAAAAGGTTTAGTTTACAAGCTTAAACTTACAATTTTCAAAATTCTACCCCTGTGAGCCACAAGTTTTGAAACTCTAATTAATTCTAAATAATTGCGCATCTGTAAATGGTGTATGACAAAAAAAAATTAATACTATTAAGAAATAAAACGCATAAATTGAAAAATGAAAGAGAAGTTTCAAAATTCTACCCCCGTGGGCCAAAAAGTTTTGAAAATCATTTACTTTTTCTTAGTAAACAGAAAAGTACTTTTGTGAGGTACATCGTGTGTTATTTTGTTTATCCCCTTCTGGGGCGTTTTTCTGACTGTTCATTACATATTTATTTATACAGACGTACAGCTGATTGTGCGACATATTAAAAATTAAACCCACCGATCAAAATTAACAACTGTGAACGCATAATATTGTCACTTGAAAGGAACAGAGTGACAGAAATATGAGATATGTAACAAGTTTACATAAAATCTGACCGAGAAAAAAAAATTTTCACACACCTACAATTATTTTCTGTATGTACGTGACACGATCAGCACGTGTTTCACTGCGTCTGGCGATTAGCATAGCATACTCGTGAGAAGCTAGTGGCTTTTTTTTCTGGTCAAACTGCATTAGTTGGGACAATTATTGTCGTGCAAGGTCGTTTCAAAGTATCTGATTCAACATCGCTCAAACTTCCGTGAAACACAATGGGTATGCCACGCTCTATACACGCTGAAGACCCTTTTCGTAGTTTTCGAAAAAGAGTAGGCTAATGACGCTTCAGAAGGCTCAATTATCCGACCCTGCTTAACCACCCACCCTTTTACAGTGCCGGGCAGTTAAAATTGGTTCCTCTTTGTGTCCCGTCCAAACTCTATTTGATTTATTGAACAGGTTCTCGTCCTGAAGAAGCATGAAATATTTGTCACTGGACGTTAAGCAAACAACAATGAATCATGCAATAATGGTCAGTAGAGCGTTTTATTAGCTTAATATATCATTTTGTACTTGTTGCTTAATTGCAAAAGATTTCATTTATATAAACAGAACTCATACCTATTTAGCCACTGATTATCATAACCATGATTATAATACCATTTCTCAGTGCTAAAGTTGTACATGAAAACAGTAAACCGGGCTGATTTATCATTATTGCCTTAACGCTTGACTTATTAACCTTATTGACCTTTGCCCGAGTTTGGTAGTGACTTGATCTGATCAATCATGGCAGAGTCCAATTTCTTGTAGATTTTGTTTACAAATAAAGTAAACAAACAAATAAACATGCAGATATCCGGGAAAAAAATCAAACATACAATGATCGTATGTTTTATATTTTTACATTTAGTAATAAATCAATTATTTCATGTAAATATTTTCAAGGGGTAAAAATTACAGAGCAATTTGATGGCTTTATGACCAAAAGTGTTCTTGTTCTGTCATCACCCTGACTTAATTGTCACATTACTGTCAAAAGATAAATTAATGGCGGTTCAGGACAGGACAAAACATCGGCATGTGCGTTTACTAGTTGAGGTAAGATTTTTTGTCTGATTTTTAAGTTTTCTTAGATATTAAAAAGTGCACTATATATGATCGGTTCATCGTGTGAGTGATTTTAGTTAAATCTAGAGTTTTTATTGGAAATTTTGATATGCTGGTACCAAGAAGTCTAGTCCAATATAGACATATGTCAGTCTTCCGTTGATTATATTTTTTTTCAGGTAAATGGATTCGATAATCCACCATATTCTTTATCCTTTATATCTTTTTAAACAAAAAATTCACTTTACTTCAATTTTAGTATGATTATGTTTATTTTAAAATGTATATAATTCATATGTTAAGCCTATACATTTCACGAACTTCCGTATTTACCAGATACAGACAAAACGAAAGAACGAATATTTGATAAGAGCTTATGAGGATATAATGAATTTGGATGATAAATGACTCGTGGAGTGTATATTATTCAGTATCCTAGCCAAAAATTGAATGCTTTACATCTAATTCGATGCACAATGTTAATTCTTGTATATGAAGAATTGTGTTTTGGCACTTCTTATTAAGGACTTTGAAATGATAATCATCGTAGTTATCATAGTTATATACATTTTGTATTTACTACCTTTACTTTATCAAAGGATAAGTTTTTTTTTCCATACAATCAATAAAGATAAAAAAACAGCAATAAAGGCGATGTTTCTTTGCTTGGAATTTTTTATGTACATTGTATGTAGGGATTCAGTTTTAAGAATTGATGTTTATTATACATCATTTGTAAATGTTTCAAGAATTCATTTCTATCGTGCAGGCAGTGTCATCAAACATAAGACATGTGTACGAATTGTAAAAATAAGCATACAAATATAAAACAAAGTGCACTTGGAAAATAACTAGATGAGAGAATGAAAAAAAATTTTAGAAGTGGGAAAAAGGAGGGAAATTTTGGAAAAAAATAAGAATTACAGATAGCAAAAATCATGTAGAAGAGTGGTTTTTGGAATATGCATTCCTTTGCTACAACCCTTTGTAGTAAGTTAATATGTTCAAATATCAAGTCAAATCTCTGCTAAAAAGTTATGACGTCGCAAAAAATAACAGGTTTACACTGATCAACTGCATGCATGAATGGCAAACCATTACCACCGTTCGTTTTCGATATCAACACGGTTTTACATAAATGACCACTATTATATAACTTTATCATACCTATTGTTCTCGTGTCGATAAATAACAAATAGTCCACTGTGTATCCCACGTATGCATTTTCTGAAAAACACAAAGTCTCTGGGAAGACATTCTGTAAATACTGACAAATACAATTAAAACGTAATCCGGACCTAGTCGTAATTAATGACCATTCCCGTTTTTCATGTGTAATTCTATTGTTTTTTGTATAAAATATGATGTCACAAAAAGTGTGACATCATTATACTTCGCTGCAAGTTTTATATTTCGAATTATGCTTTTAGGAAGTACAACTACATGGTCCGTTATGGGCATCATGTAAGGTATACGGAATTCTGTTAGACAGTCGCCTTCGTTTTGTAAATGAGATGCACTCTATATTCAGATATACTTCGTTACTCCGAGACCAATTTAAAACATTATGAAAATTACATGTTTTCGCCTTTTTAGAATTTTAAGTTGGTGCAAAATTTTCATGTGTTGAAATCACTATAGGATGAAGTAAAGAACATGATCAAAATACTGCATGGTTATACTTTAACTTTATTTTCAATCATAAAACAAACGAATCGGTGTTGAAAGCCAGAGTATTGTGATAACTTTCTCCGTATTCAAGGTGTTGTAAACATATCTGTGACCTTAGAAAGAAGAACCATTATTACTTCTTTTGGACTAAAACCAAGGAATCGATTTTATATCGATAAATTTTCAACATGTAATTTAACCCACCCTGAAATCAATTAAACCGTATCTTTAGCTACATAAATTTTAAAATCCATTATTTCAGATCTTTCATTGGAACGCCATGTATACAGCCATCTTTCTGGTTATCGCTCTGAGACAGACGGCAGGTTTGATTGAAGAGATTCCTTTACCTGCCGATTTAGGAAATTGTTTTGAATCTTCAAGCAGACAAAATGATTTAACAAGAGTCCCGGCAACTGAAATACAATGGATATGTATGCAGAAAAGCATCTGGAGACTTGTAGATCACAGCGTAATGAACATTAATGATAAAGACAGGCAATGGATTGATACCATTCTTCAAATTCCTGATTTCAGAAGTTCTGCTGCATCAACAACAGCAACCGGAAGCGGTCGGAAAAAACGCCAAGCAACTTCCACACTGCGCATACGCACAGAATATCGGCTTATGAATGACCTTGAACGAGAACAGTACCATCGTGCTGTAAACACACTAAAGCAACTTCCAGTAAGTATTGAGATATTGGTTTCCGTAATGATAGCGCTTGTTGGTTACGGTTACTTTTAACATTTCATACCAAAAGGCTAAGTATTTTTATTTACTGTTTCCAAACCAGTTGTAAGATTTGCAGCTTTTGTTAACTATAAGAAATGGAAATTTATCTGCCTGTTAAGTCTCTCTAGGCAAAAATACGATAAATAACGTCTGAGCAAATGGATATACTTACGTTCACTCATTTCTTGAATAAAAAAAAATAAAAAAAAAAAATAGACAGAATGAAGTAAAGTTAGAAATCACATTTATGGCAAGCCGTTTTACCATTTATTGTAACTTCAAGATATCTAATAAACTTCATAAGACATTTCGCGAAAATAACTTCTACCACCCTTTTCTTTAAAACATATCTGATGATATAGTTGTATTGTAAGCAAGTTGTTTTGTCATTCTACACACGGTATTATTCCTTTGCAGATAGGAAATATTTCAAGATACGACTTTATAGCAAATATTCACCGTGGAGATGCTATTCCTGCTGCCCACTTTAGTCCTAATTTTTTTGGATGGAACAGAGTTTATTTGCTAATGTAAGAGCAGATTTTTAACTTTTACGTAACTATAACTGAATTTGGAAAATAGCCATACGTGCAAATTTTACGTACCATTTCTTTCTTTTATGCAGTTAGTGAAAACCAATTTAGATCATTCCCCAAGTAAAAGTAATTCTTTTAAAAACAGATCAGCACACCTTTTTCAATGGATAAAAAAAATTGATATCACTAAAGCTTCTTCTTGGAATGGGATTTCTAAGTTTTCCTGAAGTTAATAATATGCATATGGTAAATCTACCTAAAACCTTCATGACCTTCGGGTAATCTCAAAAGTATCAAGTATATGGTCATATAATTGTACTATTATTAGCCATGAGAAATAATCAAAATCATTTTTGTATATAAATGTTTACATCCGGACATCTTTTCAGATACGAAAATGCTTTAAGACAAATTGACCCCACGGTCACTGTGCCATACTTTGCCTCAGATCTGGATGAAGCATTGGATGATCCTACACAGAGCGTCATTTGGTCAAACATCTTTCTTGGAAATGGCGATGGGGTTGTGCGACAGGGCCCATATGCAAATTGGAAGACACCATCAGGTCCATTAGTGCGAAACATCGGTGCAATGGGACAGTTGTTTTCTAGTTTTGCAATATCTAGAATTTTAAATAAAACAAGAACCGAAGAAATATCAGAGCCTACAGGTAACTATAACACAAATCTAGAGCGTCAGCAATATTTAATAAATCGATGGATCGGTGGTGGTGCTGGTCAGATGTCAGATTTAAATTCAGCAGGACATGACCCGGCATTTTTCAACCACCATGCCTATGTAGACTATATATGGGAACAGTTTCGAATGCAACAGCAACAGAGGGGAATTAATCCAGCCAAGGATTATCCTTCGGGTCGAGGATCACCCGGCCACAATGAACCAATGGGTTTTGGAACTCTGACGAACATAGACGGTTACAGTAGTTTCTTTACTGAATCTGTGTACACATATGAATACCTTCCGGTTTGTTCCGTGACTAATCCTAATTGCGGTTCACCATATCTGAGATGCGACACAAGTTTGAGGAGACCACGATGCGTCACTTTAACAAGGCATGAATGGAATGAACATCTAAGAGCCAGTGGACAGCTTGGTCCTGATTCAACTGGACACAATACAGGCGGCTTTTCATTCGGTCAAAATGTCCTTGCGACTCATTCTAAAGGAAGTAACCACAACGACCAATGTCCTTCTACAGATAGGGGTATACAAAATAGGTATAGGAGTGATGATATGACGGATATCAGAGAATGGGTTTATATTCCAGTGGAAATTGTTAGCAGACGACCACCGGAGAAGGGAATATATGATTCGTATCCGGTCTTCCATGGAAACGTAATATATGATGGAGATGTGTATTCTCCAGATGCTTATCGTGTTTTGAGAAACAATTTACATGCTGTTAGATTAGGGAAATATGATTACTGCAAAGATACCTCCACAAATGCTGGTAAAATATACATAAAATCAGAAGGACTTAATTATTATGGAACGTACCAAGAATATGCAATTGTTGACAATAGACTAGCCTTGTCTACTGCGACAGCTTATGTGGCGGTACGCTCACCGGAACTTGGTATGACACAAACACTTCTGACTGCGCATGACTCTTGTGGTCGAATGTGTATTAGTTACTGCAAAATTAAAGGCAGAAATGAATATCAACCTTGTCATGGTGCATTGCAAATGACTTCAGCAACTCCAAAACAGTACAGCGTTAATTTCGGTGAGAGCATTCACGATACTTGGGAATTTTACAAAAACAGATATTTTCCAAAAATCAAAGAAGATAGCGTCTTCATTAAGTTTTTATGTACTTATAGTGAATATTGGCCAAAAAAAATTGAAAAGCAACCCGTATCTATGATGTCATCACAAAAGACATCAAAACCAAATGTTATGAATCAACCTAAAAGAACACAAAACGTCATGAGAACTAACGCGGCGTCCAATCAGGTAATGCCGTCACTCAGAATGAATACTGGTACCTCACCTCAAGTGGTAAACACAATACCATCAGCAAAAAGAGCCAACTCAGCATCAACTCCACAAAGAATAAGTCCGATGGCCACGCAACCAAGAACTAATACCGGACCTTCATCTCAACAAGTAAATCAAATCGCACAAAATGCTGCTCCAAACCAAAACGCCGTTCAAAGCGGAATAACAAATCCAGGTGAGTCAGTGAGATCATCCAACCACACCATTTTATACTTCTTGTAGTACAAGCTTAATGTTTCTGGAATTTTGACTGGTTTAATAAAATAACGTATTTTACAGCAAGTTAAAAATGTTCAGTTCACCGAAGACGTTACGGAGACTTTTAAGACGAAGAATAGCAAAAAATGTCATTCATTTTTCTTTTCTTTGTATATATGGTGTCCAGTATCGCATGTGTTTGTTTCTCTATGACATGAACACTAAACTTTTTATCTTGTCAAAACGTTTGTACGTAAACCTTTTTAGCTCACCTGGCCTAAAAGGCCATGTGAGCTATTGCCATCACTTTGCTTCCATCATCCGTTTACTTTTCACATTTCAATCTTCTCCAAAATCCCATGGCCAAATGAAATCTAACTTGGTGGGGATGTTCATTGGATGGTCCTCTACAAATTTAATGTTTTTGATGCCGATCCGAAATTCAAAAAGATAGCTGCCAGGGCCATTTATGCACTATGATTGGTTGAAATCTAAAAATCTTCTTTTAAACTACAAAAGCAATTAATTTTATATGGCAGGACTGATCCTTACATGGTCCTCTACAAAGTTTATGTTTTTTGTGCCGATCTGAAATACAAGATGGCCGCCACCACGGGACACATTTAACATGGGATCCTATAGGAAATTAATACATACATCTTCTTGTCAGAAACTGTTTGACAGATGGAAGTAATATTATGCCTGAATGATCAGATAATGGTACCTAACAAAACTGATGTTTTCGGTGCGGATCCAAAATTCAACATGGCTGCCAGGGTCAACCATGCACTCTGATTGGCTGAAATTTCCAAAACCTCTTCTCTGAAACTACAAAAGCAATTGAATCGTTATATTTTGTAGGGAATGATCCTTACATGGTTCTATACAAAGTTTATATTTTTCGTGCCGATCTGATATCCAAGATGGCCACCACAGCGGGACACATTTAACATGGGATCCTATGGGAAATACAAACAAACAGCTTCTTGTCAGAAACCATTTGACAGATTGAAGTAACATTATGTCTGAATGATCCTCATGGTCCTCTACAAAGTTTATATTTTTTATGCCGATCTGATATCCAAGATGGCCACCACAGCGGGACACATTTAACATGGGATCCTATGGGAAATACATACAAACAGTTTCTTGTCAGAAACCGTTTGACATATGGAAGTAATATTATGTCCGAATGATCCTCATGGTCCTCTACAAAGTTTATGTTTTTTATGCCAATATGAAATCCAAGAGTATGAAACTACAGAGCCAGTTGGATCCAAACTTGGCATAAATGGTCCTTAAATGGTCCATTGTCAGAATATTGTCGGATGACCTACAAAATTAACCAAGATGGCCATCACAGCTGAACTTAGTTAAACAAAGGACCCTATGGGAAAATTCATTAAAAAATCTTCTTGTCTGAAACCACTAAGCAATTGGGACCAAACTTGGCAGAAATGGTCATTAGGTGGTCCTCTTTCAGAATCATGTCCGATGACCCGGAATGTCAACCAAGATGGCCGTCACCGGTGAACTTAGTTTAGCATAGGACCCTTTGGGAAAATTCATTGAAAAATCTTCTTGTCTGAAACCACTTAGCCAATTGGGACCAACCTTTCAGCAATGGTCCTTAGATGGTCCTCTTTCAGAATTATGTCCGATGACCAGGACGGTTAACCACAATGGCTGCCACAACCGAACTTAGTTCAACAAAGGACCCTCTGGTGAAAAAAAGTTAAAAATCTTCTTATCTGAGACCAATTGGCCAATTTGGACCAGAGTTGGCTGCTTTGGTCATTAGATGGTCCCCTTTTATAAATGTGTTCGCTGACCTGGCCTGTCAATCAAGATGGCCACCAAAGCTGAACCTATGGGAAAATTTAATTTGCAGATCATCATACCTTAAACTTGGCTATTTGGAACCAAACTAATGCCATCAGTGGTTCTCTTTCAGAATTGTGTTTGATGACCTTGAATGTCAACTAAGATGGCTATTACACCCTAACTTTTTTTAACATTGAACCTATTGGAAAACTAGCCAAGATAACCGCTACACTTAAATTTTCAGTCCTGCTGAAGGTGAACAAGTTAAATCAAGGTGACCGATACAGGCTCTTAAGAGCCTCTAGTTTAACAAAACATTTAGTCCATACAACATCTCAATTCATTTTGTATTATTCCTAATCGGTTCTACACCAGAAATAGTCATAAAATACCTTTTAATTTTATTAATTAATATATTTTCTTTGTTTTATAGGTTGCTTATTAGGACATGGTTGTATTATCGCTGGCTCCTGTAGAACTTGTACTAACGGACAAAAAATAGCTTGTATTAGATCAAATACTCTGTTTGCACATTGCCAGGGCTCAAGTTTGCTAATCAGAAGATGCCTTTCGAACAGTCGATTTGACAGTGTATCAGGCACGTGTCGTTTGGAATAGTTTGCCTGTAGTTCTGAGTATTAGATATAACAGATAAAGTTTGTTTTGGGATAATAACCCCAACAGAAAACACCGTGAAAAGTAAACAAACTGCATGTGCTCGCCATCAGTGAATAAAAATAACCTGGTCAGTATTTTTGCATTGACATATGAGAATCACGAAACAAAGCAATTGCCTGTTTCATGTTATTTAAGTTAGCCTGAAATGTCATATTTCAATGAAAATTAGTACAAATATGACATTTTAGAGAATTTATTGACTAATTTTAAGGATTATGTGCTGTTTGATATGAACCTACTATATTTTTGCATGAAATGTGAATTGTAATATATGTCTTTATCAACACTACAAATATCATCTATATGACAACCGTGGATCTTGCAAATTTTGATGTAAACAAGAATTGTAATATGATAATAATGTTTTGTTCTCTGTTTAGGCTTTGAGGTTTAGGTTTTTTGTACATTAAAAATCAATTTAGTAAGAAAAAAATAAAAGGTTTTTATACACGAATGTTTTTAGTTATATTCAGTTTTGTAAGGCTGCAATTGCACCTATATACAGCAAATAATTCTGTTTAGACTAGGTGCCGGATTTTCTACGCTGTAAAAGGTCTCATTGTGAATGCAAGCTAAATGACAGGAATAAAAGTGCCACTCCTTTGTTTGCATACGAAGATTTGTGTCCAGAATCTTATCCTTTCTTTGTCGCTATAGTCTTTCAATTGCAACAGATAGCGCTGGTGTACACAGGTTCACTTTATCTTATACCCCCTTCACACACACGGATTTTTTTTCTAACGAGTCCTTACGGATCGCCAACTCGTAGTCAATTGCAAGCATCCGTACATAACTCGTTGGTATCCGTTAATAACTCATCAAATTCGGAAACTACCGCAGACTCTCGTGAGGATCCGTGAAAGTAGAGGCAAATTTATTGACATGTCAAAAATTTTCTTGCGATTGTCCACGGATTACATTTTCCGTGAAGAGTCGTAAATAACTTGTAACAATCCGTAAGTGTCGAAAACCTGTCGCAACAACACGCAACCCTCCGTAAATTACTCGCAAGAATCCGTAAATGTCTCGTAACAACTTGTTTTGCGGTTTGTTACGGTTAGTTTACGATTTGTTTACGGATTATTACGAGTGCTTAAGTGATGTTTACGATTTAATTCACGTCGTGTTACAAAGCCTTTACGGATTGTTAAGAGTTATTACGAGCACTTAAAGTATAGTTACGAGTACTTTACGAATACATTCGTATACTTTACGATTCATGAAAGGTATGAAAATTGTGTCCCTGTATGACAGTTTCGAATGATGATACATAGAGAATTGCATACTTTTTTGCAAAAAACATAAGGACTCGTAAATACTCGTAACTAAATCGCAACTATTCGTAACAACACGTTAACAGGTCGTAATTCACACGTAAAAGCTTAGATGAATCGTAACATTCCGTAATATACTCGTAACAATCCATAAAAAAGCTCGTACAATGTCGTAACTTGCTCGTATCTATCCGTGGTAACTCGGAACAAATCGTAGATTTTTACCGTAAATACATCGTAATAACACGTAATAAACCTTAAATGGCCTCGTAATTACTCGTAACCACTCTTAAATCGCCCCTCGTGGCCAAATCGTAAGGATCCGTGTACTTTTACGAATTTGTGCCATACGTAAGAATTCGTAAGAAAAATCCGTGTGTGTCATGTGTGTGAAGGTAGCATTAACACGAATGGTCGTATCTGTTCAATAACTGTCGATTATAGTTATAAGAGGATTTCTTTGATATGTTGCTTTAAACTGCTACATTTGTCTTTGGAAAAGCAAACATATCAAGAGTTTTGAATTAACTCTATCTTATCAAGTAATAAAATCAAAACGACAAATAAAATTTGTTCAGAGAGACTTTGTGTTGTATGAATATAATGCTATTTTCTCTCATATTGCTTCTTGTCAAATGATGAAGTGATGTCAAACATTTGTATTTCATCTTCATTTGCTGATTTGAAATACATGATTGAGATTAATTATAGTAGTATTACATGCATATTTGTTATAATTAAATTGTTTTTTTTTCTAAAACATTATTATATTATACTTTCTATAAGATCATATCTAAGACAAAATGATTTAAAATATACATTTTATGATAAATATGTCACATTTATTGAGAGTTTTGACTGAAACTGATACCAAGCACCAAATGGAAATCATTCATAAAAAGCAGAATATTTGGAAAAAAGGGTTTATACAGAAGAAAATCAAGTTCAACATAAAGTGTGCAACAAATATTTCAATTTAATTGTAAAACAACTTGTAATAGCAAGCAAAAATGCATTGTTTCTTATTTTTTCTAATCATATACATTTGAAAACTACCAATTCTGTACCTTAGAAAAAATGTAATTAATTACATGTACATCTAATTATATAATTGCAATTACATTTGTAATTACCACAGGTAAGTGGGACTTAAGCAGGATATACCCAAACTTCAAGACAGATCAGTTGAAACCATACTTTTAACATAATTACTTGAAAATTTCAACATATGGATCTAACGATTATGCCTATGCAAAATCAATGGCTACTGAGGGGGTAATATATTCTCTTATGTTTCAGTCATCAGCGTTGTCTCCTCAGTGAACTGATTATATGTAGATATAAATCTAGCATGAAGCACATTAGGCCCTAACAAAAGACCATCATCTCTGTCTGTTTACTGCTGTACTTTATACTACAAAAAAAATATGGTCAACCCAGTGCAATCTTCTTTCCTTGAGTTGTGATAATGGTGTTTGCCAATACAGTTCCCCGTTAGTTAATTACTGGTGTTATTGTGATAAATTTCAGGACCTCTTTACTGATGGTATTGGGAGGGGGTAGGAATTCCTTCAGAAACACTTAATTCCGAATAGATCTTGTGTTTGATGGTACTGGTCATCCCCAGACTCACCAAATAAAAGGAACTGCTTTGGAAGATTCTTTACGTTTGTATAAATTCTGAGTTATTATGCCTTCCAGATTTTTCGTAGGTTTTCATAAGCTACTTGACCTTACGCCATTATGTCAACTTAAAAACGCAACACGAAATGGCATCCCATATCTTCTGGTCAATATGGTTTCGAGTCCCATTGCAAAACTACTGAGTTTAATTAAATGAATTATAATAAATGCTTATTTTTACTCATTTTATTCACTTTATTTATCTATTTATTATATATATATATATTATTTTATTATATTTTCTCTCTTCTCCTTTTTTAAAATTTATTTTATTTCAATAATTTCTTTTTTAATTAGAATATATTAGGCTATTCTTAACTTATATTTTAGAATGAGTTTTTAATTTTGTGAACAGCAGCACCTCCCTCCCACTCTCAGAATAAATACTAAACCTAAAATATTTTCTATTTATAGGCAAAGGTTGAAAATGAATAGAATTAACTTGAAATGAACAATATTTATTCTTGAGATACCAGATTCCTTAAATTTTTAAATCCAGGAAAATATATACAGATATCCTTATTTTCAATTATTACAATTTGGTATAATAATAATAATAATAATAATAATAATAATAATAATAAAAATAATAACAATAATAAACAAAATAATAATAATTAACTATCAGGGCCCAGTTGTTCAAAAGTTAACCACAATTTTCAGTTTCAAATTTTCATTTCCTTGATTATGCCAGAGAACTGAAAATTTTCTGATGGGTTAATCCTATGATTGTGTGTCCAGGCAAAAATTCAGTACAGAAATACTCCTTAACAATCAAAATAATGGAAAATGAAAAAAGTGATTAATCTTTGAACAACTGGGCCCAGAACGAAGTGATCATAAACTTTTATCTGCCAATAGACTTTTTAATTTAATTTTACTTCATTTAATATTAATTATCTTCATAAAATACAAATTCACAAAGTTATCAAAATTTTGTTTTTTTTTTTTTTTTTTTTTTTTTACGACATTCCATATTTCTTTTGTTAAAATACAAAACAAATCATAGTTTTTACATGTATTCAGTGAAATATGCTTGTGGGAATTATGAATATTATTTACAAAATAATGATTAAATTCTTGGTGGGTCCTCTTCCGTCAAAGCCACACATACAGCGACGTTTGCTGTTGTAAATATACATGTAAGCCTATGGGAGACCACACAAGCGGAAAAATAACGACCACACAATTCGTTTATTACATCTCAGACGATAAAATGTAAACCTACAGCGTAGATATTTTCGGATTTCAGTGAAAATGGACTCGTCCGATTCGATTTTCAACCATTTTGAAATTTACTATAAATTTTTGTCAGGTCTTTAGAAATGGTGCTTATTTTTTTCAATATATGGGAATTTCGTATGAATAAAATCAGATGATTTCTCGTTGGACATGTTGGATTTCTTGTTAAAAAATGAACGGAAATTCAATTGTTTGGGGATAATTAAATTGCATGGATATTATTTAATATTTACAGTTTTTACATGGAAACATTAAACACTAATTGTAAGTAAGAAACATTAATAAATGTAATTTTAAATTTATACATAACATTCAACTAAAAATTTCCAAATATTGATCTCTCTGGTGACTATATTAAAGTGGTTAATAGTGACTTGATTTTTTAAATGTTCCGGTGGATGAAAATTACTTATTAATTTGTTGAAAAGTGCGAAATTCGATATTTTAAGAAATATGTTAAATTTTAAAGTAATTGGAGAAATTAAATAATCTGTTTTGCCTTATTATTATACATTTGTATATCTGTAATGATTTCTCATTGTAATACTTGGTAACATTGAACGATTATAATTATAAATATTCACTGTATGTTATTAAAAATATCATTTTATGTAACAATTAAAAATTTTGAATCAAAAAATTAATTTTTGTTCAATTAGTTTTTCTGGTAATTTTATTTATTAATATCTATATAACAAAAACTCACATTAAAGACGAATCATTGCAAAAGGAAGAGAGCTTGAAATGAATTTTTTTGTAGAGTGTTAAAATATTAGGACTGGTAACAGACACAGTGAAACAGTTATTTAATTTTTTTTTTGCACAACCATTTGAAAAATTAATGACAAACCCATATGTTATTTATCCCTTTTTTCGTCAAATATAATCTTGAATTTTCTTACCATAATTATAAAATTATACCGACAACAAATATTATTTCATTGACGTGTGAAATCAAATTTCTTGACAAATTGAATATGCAGACCGTATACCATATGTTTGTTTCCTGACCGAATTATCTGGGTTGTTTTCAGTCCTCTATTTTTGTTCTGGTTTATTTGTTTGCTTTTGTTTTGTTTTGTTTTTATTTTTTTGTGGGAGTATAAAATTAATATTTATGTATATTTGGAAATCTTTTTGCATTGACCCTCTGCGTAACATTAATTCTGATATAGCAGTATATTGTAACATAAACATCCAAATGTGGTCAAGCAGACAAATATAAATATTTGTATTTTGTATTATTCAATCTTATGGTCCATTAATTATATTGTTATCGATGAATTTGCTCATAACTACTTACTACGGGTCGAATCAGATAACTTTGATATTTTAATAACCTTTGCACATTTAAATCAACCAATAAAGATAAATCTGGTAAAAACATAACTGGAAATGAAAATTGTAAGAGTTGAACTGACCAAATAATGCGAAAGAAATGGTCAAGAGGAGTGTTTATCTATATATACTTTTTATCAAATTCTTTGGCTATAAATTATGACAATAATCATGCATATTGAACATTTATTATGGTCGCAGAGAAAAAGGGGTAGACAGAGGAAAACAATGGGGGATGCAACACATTAAATTCTTTCCCCATGTGCCTGTGAACTCAACATTATGACTATCATAATGGTTAAAATATAATTAGAAGGGTAAATAATTTCACTATTTACATTCTCCTGGTAAAAGTAGTGATAATATGCCTTCTCTAAAGATCTTTTTTTTTGGGGGGGGGGGGGGGAGTTGCAGAAAGCACACCTGAATATTTTTTACGGCATACACGATCGAGCAACAGGGTCCCGACTTCTGGATATTTATTTCTTTTTTATTTCTTTTTATTGTCTTATTTCATTAGTACTTTTAATAAATATTCACTGTAACAACGAATATTCTGCGTTTATTATCAATGTGCTATACACTATCCACGTCCTTATATTAAAAAATAGATATCCAGAAGTCGGGCCCCTGTGGATCGAGCCCAGTGTCTTTTTAGCACATTTTCAAGCTTTCATACCTTTTAGCCAAATTGTGTAGCCTATCCACACTCCTAAAAATTACGTGGTTTTTGAAAGAATGTGATTTATTGCTGAGAGAATACTTTAGCTCCAAGTTATATTTTACCCAATAATATTTGACTTGTTTAAGTCACAATTTACACTAAAAAGATATCTTCGGAAGTTAATGTATATGTGTATAATATAAATTATGTTTGAATTGTGACAAAGAAGATTTCACAATAAACACATATGTACAATGTATATGTACTTGCAATGTATTTTCATTTTCCATGTCACAAATACATGTATCAATCTTTAAGTTTTTATCATTATGACAATATTTTTTCATTCAATTATTCGATATAAAATATTACAATAAATTATAACATATTAATAGGTATAAATGTATAACAGATAGGAAGTCCTAAGATCAACATTCGAAAGATGATCTTTGGCTAGCTTTGATTTACATTCTAAGACATGTCCTAGGATTATCCTTACATGGTCCTTAAATGTGTCCTTCGATATACATGTATCTTAGGACATATGTTAGGATAGTTTCGTAAACCTAGCTCCAGACCTGAAACTGAGTGACAGGTTCCACCCTTATAAAACTTATCAAACTTTTTTGTATTTTTTTAATTCAGATTTCATTTGTTTCTCTTGTTAAATCCGTTACTTTTTATGAAAATATACATATCTCATTAATAAACAATAAGTTACTTCTCTCTTGCTTTGCATATACATTACATGAGTTTACGAAAATTGTATTTATTTTATAAAGTTAATCAAAAGTTCTTTGATTAATTTACAATGCAAAACATTGTTATTTTATCTGTATCAAAATTTCAAAAAAAGAAGGTTTGGATTTGTTAGACAGGCTATCATTTTTATATTGCCAAAAACCAGGGATCATATAATACTACTTCATATACAGTTCCTGCAAAAACGAAATGATTACTGATAGATTACACTTTGGATTTAAAGTCTCATTGATTCAGTGGAAAAAATTGCTCCCCTGTAAAATAATCTAATAGAGTGTCACACTCAGTGTATTAGTATTAAGCTAACCAATTTAACGGTCAAGAATTGAGCTACGGAAAGAATAGTTTTACTCATATTCAAAATGCAAAATGAAAAGGAAGGACATTGGCCATGATGCAGGTCGTGTCAATGAGTCGATCCAAAAACAAAAACCAAAACAAAACACAATTTGCAAATTCTGCCAACGTAATAATAATAAGTTAGTAATATTTCTGTTAGCCACAGGATATTTAACAACAGAGACAAGAACAAAGTGTTACATGTTAAGGATGTATTTTTCTGATGTTTCAGTCTCGTTGAAATCTCGTTCGTGAATTATTTCCAAAACATGTGATACAAGCATGACAAGTGGAAAATATTAATGAATAATAAAATTTTCAAATTTTATAACCAATCCGGTCAGTCTCATCAGCCAAAATGTTGAGAAAATGGGTGAGGGGTACAAAGAAATGATTTTACCAACAATATATACATCCCATATCATTTTTTTTCTTTTTTAAAATTCTTAAATATTTATTTTTTTCAATCATTTATAACAACGAAGTTTTTTCTTCATAAATTACTTTCTTACAGCCATATAAACCCAAAAAATAAGGTTAAGAAAAAAAGTTTAATTCTAGAAATTTTTGGCTCCTCAGGGGTGTACATCCTTAAGATGTAAAAGTGCAGGAAACAGTGGTACTCAGTTGGGATTTTGACAACCCTTCCAAGATAATATCGGAGTGTTTAATAATTTCCAGCAATTTGCGCATGCAATAATGGTTTGAACGGCATAGTCACTATAGTATTTCGCTAAATTATCTCAGTGAAGTTATTCACATTCGTTGATACCAATGTTGATGCACAAGATATGAACATTCCGTCAATTTACAACTCATCTGTTGTATTCAAGGCATAAAATGTTGTAAAACGAAAACAATAATCCGTAACGTTGAACAACAAATTGAAAAAGGCCAAAACAAAAATACCAAAAGAATAAATCCAAAACACCTATGCATGAGGGAGTTCACAAAATTAAACATTTTTGTAACTGTAAATTTAAAGTATCAATTTCTGGCAAGTATTGAAATACTAGGTATTGGGCTGGGGATTCCCGCGGGTACTTGGACTCCACTAGCACAGGTATCGACTCAGTGGTAATAAATTCTTTGATACTAATTTTGATGCACAAGATGTGCGCATTTCGTCGGTTTACGACTCGTCAGTTGTGCTGAAGGCCTAAAATGTTGAACTCCAAAACGTCAAATACTTGCATCTTTATGGGCGCTTTATATCCGTGTCCAAAGTCGGACTTGATCAACGTTCCCACTCGCATGTCGCAATGGGACACTTCAAAGTTATACATATATCTGTGCTTACATGCATGGTCTTTTTTTCAATGTCGAGATCTATGTCGCCGTTCCGGGGTTACGTAATATAAATGACAAATCGAAATAATATAGGACCAAAATATGGAGCAAATAGACAAAACGAGGGATGTTTTTAGGTAAAACAAATACAGACAAGTGATATCAACTTTAAATGTAAAAACTACAACCTTTTATTGTGACTATTTATTCTCACTAATGAGACAGCCCAGTACCTATTTTTACCCATGTGAGATATCCTTGTCTTTCCCGTGGGTGAGATAAGAATTTCACGCTTGTTTTCCCGCAAAATTTTCGCGGTTCCGACAATCGTGATTATTTACTGTTTGAGCGATATTTAACAAATAGTTTGAGTTTTTATTAGTCTTACCTATTCCATATTGTCCATATCGTTTTATATTTAAAGGTTTCACTCGTCGGTGGCTCAAAATACATCCAATACAGATCATACACAAAATACTTTCATGGGGAGATAACTCCGTTTGTTTACGTCGTCTGACACACTTGCTTGAGTAAATATTAGTGAGAAAAAGGATCAAAACACCGGTGTTAAAGTGCAAGACGGAAAAATCTCAGAACCCGCGTGAAAGATTTCCATTGGTCTCCAACTCGGCGGAGCCTCGACCAGAAATCTTTCCCTTGGGTGTCTGAGATTTTTCCGTCTTGCACTTTCACCGGTGTTAGATCCTTATATTCTATCAAAACAGCTGTAATGTAATTTTTCAACTAAGCCCCTTTACCTACCAAAACTCAAATTTCAAATACTGAAATCCGTAATTTTCTTTAGTATTCTCTGATTATAAACAACAAAGAAAATCCAAAAATAAACTGACAGTAACATGCTAATTTTTTATTTCGGTATTTTTTAAGTCCTTTACCGAACTGATGTCCAAAAATCAAAATTCCGAGACTTTATTGCACATCATTCATTGTTAACAAGAAAAAAAAATCTTAAAAAATCCAAAGTTGTAGGAGGAGCTCTTGTTACTTGATTATGCGCTGACGAGAGAATACGCCATGCATAAGAAAACACACGAAAAAGATTATTTCTTTTTACCTATTTAGCTCCATAAATAAAATAAAATGAAATTCCAATATTTTATTTTACGTCTACAGATATTTAGCATTTGACACAAAAAAGTAATAAAAGTAAAGGAGGAGTCGAGACACAAAGAATTATTACGGATGGGCGGATGGACAGCATTATTTCCTCAGTTGCACTTTCACTTGAAAAGTGCAGGGATGACATGTGATAATAGATCATAATACATTAAGACAAACACCACAGTACATTTGACGCCAGATGAATCTTTGACTAGAATATACAGATATCTATATCAATTCTGAAAGAGAATCACATAAGGACCATTGCTAGCAGGTCTGGTAGTATTTGACGACGGTATCTGACAAGATCTTTTACGATTTTCCCCACAAGTCCAAAGAACTAAGTTTGGCTGTGGCCGCAATCTCTGTTTGCCTTCCTTGTCATCAGATAAAATTCTGAAAGGAGACCACCTACGGACAATTTTGTTAAATGAATTTTCCCACATGGTACTGTGTTTAACTAAATGCGCCTGTTGCAGCCATCTTGGAACAAATCCAGATCATCCGATATTCTTCTGAAAGAGGACCGTACAAGGACCATTGGTGCCAAGTTTTGTTCCATTTGACTCTACGTTTTCAGAGAGTCATATTCCTGAATTTTTTTAAATACGAAACTGTAATTACTTATTTTACAATTATAAAGTAAAAATCGGCTTCATGTTTTCAGAGATAGATATAAAAAAAAACCCATTTTTCTTACTTTACCTCTGTTATACATATAGCAATGGTGGTCCTGTTGTTTAGTGGGCGGAATTTTCGGATATAGTTTTGAAATTTAGTACACACTAAGGATGTTTGTGTCCAAGGTTTATTTAAATTTGTTGACAGGTTCAGAGGAGATTTTTGTATAGTTTATGGACAGACCAGGGACTGACAGATGATAGATGCCAAGTCCGGTTGGGCTAAAAACAAAAACACAGAATCAGGCTATGGGTTTTAATAATTTGTTGCTAAAAATATTGAGCACAGTGGTTTATTATCACCTGGAAAACTGCAGAATATGGCAAATTAATTCTATAATACAAAGTTATGACTGTTTTTCATTTTCAGTTATTCAAATTAAACTTAATTCCACTCATCATTCATTTACTGACTACAACAGATAAATTTAAGAAATATTTACTTTTATTAGATTTTCTAATTATTCAAAGCATGTGTTTTAAAAGTTAAGAATCAGGTGTTTTCTTTCAGCTTGCTACATACATGTATCAGTTCAAATTTATGAAATCTAGAAATCCAAATTTTTTTGTTTATACAGCAGTTTATATGCCTACTCCGATGCTATTTTATTCAACGTGGACCATCATTATATGCAAGGACGTATAACTAACTAATATACGTCCTTGTTATATGTAAGAAAGAATATGGTGTACCAGTATTCATTCTGGAGAAAAAATCAACATAACAAAACTTACAGAAAATGGGCAATGCTTTTATTGTTGTTCCTCAACTTGATAATAGGGAGGACATCAATGCAGAGAAAAATCTCACCAAAAGTTCAAAATGACCCTGGTTTAAGAAGAATTCAACATTTTTTAAAACAACATTATTCATGTGCTAATTGGTGGAATAAGGCCAGTGTGCCCAAACAAATTATAACAATAGATGTATATGCAAGCCGTTTTACTATTTATTCCAACTTCAAGATATCTAATAAACTTTATAAGATATCGCATATAGTTTATAAGATATCACATATAGTTTAGAAGATATCTCATATAATTTATAAGATATCTCAATAATTTTCTTTGCCATAGATGTACCTTACAAAGCACAATATTCATTTCAATCATAATATCTGACATTCATACACTTCACACAAGGTTTATATTATTCACATCATAGGACAAAAAATATAACATAGGCAAAATGATTAAATAACAAAAAATCACAAATACAAGAGAAAATTATTATATTAGAACTAAATGCAGAATGACAAACAGTTATTGAATTCTCTCCCTTTGAAAGTGACCATATAATGGGGTTAAAGGGAGAAAATTGTACATTACATAGAAATTCTTATAAATTATCTCCCTTCTTTTCATTGGAGATTGCCAAGAAATGTTTTTACTTAAATCTTCATAAAAAGGCAATAACAAAAGACATTTATGCACAAGCAATATATAGAGATGACAACCCTACTTGATGAAAATTGGGATTAAAATTTTTAGCTTGGGGTTCGGGGCCAGGTAGGACCCCAATGGGGTCCAGGGGGAAAGCACTGGGCAAGGGTCCTGGTAGCCACTGTCCACATTAAAGGGTTGATAGTATAGGGGAGCAAAACATGTACTTGTATCTGCATCACTTAGACATTTCTTCTTATCTGTCTCATAGATACAGATCAAATTCTAATACCAAAAACAGAACTGGGAATGAAAAAATCCAGAAATTTTACCAATCAGGGTAATAAGGTAACAAAATCGGAGAGCAGATTTTCTGTCAAAAAACTCTGCCAAAATAAGGGTGGTTGGCTTCTCTGCAATATACCATGGGGTCACATCCATAAATTTCAAAATAATTATGCTTTTATCTTGAGAGCTGGAACTGCAATTATTTTTGTTGAGTAAGTATACAAGGACACAGGTCACCAATATCATGTTAATCTAGTACAATTGGCTCTGTCTGTTCAATATTTCCAACAAGAATTTCTCCAAACGTTTACCATAAGAAAGACTTTTCTTGCTCACTTGTCCTGGAGAACAAAGACCATCATTGTCTGAAAGCTAAACACGTTTTGGACTAACATTACAAGCCTTATCATTGTCCCTTGCATATACTGTGAATACTTTAATATCATTTTTATTATCTTAATTATCATAGTACACCAATTTTTGGGGCAGATCAATCCACAAATTTAAGAACTCAATGAAATCTTAAAATCACTAAGAGTAAATATTGAAATTTTCATGTTCTTTATCACAATTCAAGATAGGCGTTTGGCATTATAGAGCAGGAACCTGTATGACCAAAGTCAACAAAAATACTAAACTGAATTAACATTCTGTATGGTTAGCTTCAAAACTTGACTCTCAAAAGTTTTTAAGACAAACATACATTCTATTTTTTAAATTACAGAATAATATTTTACTCTTCTATGTATCATTACTTACAGAGGTTGAAAAATGAACTTTTCGACAATGGGCTACCAAAATTTAAGACATGAAAAGCCAGACCGGCTAGGAAAATCAAAAGGTGTACTTGTGATATTTTTATATATTGTATATTTTCTGCGTATTTTCCCCACGATGAAAATAGATCAGTGTCAAGGTAACCGCTGTATAAAATCATTTCCCCCTTGTTGACTTCAATTTTACTTTAAACAATTGACAGAAACATAAAATTTCCACAAAAGAATACCAAAGCATCAAGACAATGTTATATGTTCATATATTTGAAATCTAGGGAAAAAATAATCGTAAACAAACTTTTAAACTTTTAAACTTTTAAAGTTTGTTATCCGTCGGTGAAATATCTTACGACATGAACTTTATTATTTTGTGGAATTAGGACTAGTACTTAAGTAGCTCTTAGGGCTATTAGTTTGCTACCAAGGAATAGTAGATTTGACCTGCATGCTAGCCCCAGGCTAGTAATTTTGTCAAGAAAATTTAAACCCCTGTACTTAGTTACTTTAATGCATATTCACACAAAAAAAAATTTTCAAACAGTATTTGTGCATTAAATATTTATTTACATTGATCAGTTATTACTAGAAAATACCATGAATTTATAAAAGCTATATATATAAAAAGAAAAACCTTAGGCCAAGCAGTGATAAAAGCTGAATGATTCAATGTAAAATTGCAACAAAATCTGCAAAAAGCAACATTTAGACTCAAAACAAAACACAACAACAGCATGTGTAACCAAAATAAATGACAAACTATATTTTTAATGCACATAGTCTGTATAGTATAAATAATCTTAAAATCTGAATACCAAAAGTCTAAAAGAATTGACCGATTAACACATTAACTCATAAATGCCCATAGCACATGTGTGAATTATTAGTGTGTTCTTTAGTTGTAGATGTCTCGTTTTTTAATTTTAAGATAAATTTTTCTGTTTACCGCAGTGTCAATGTGAAAAGTTTTCATAAAAAGAGGGATTACGTTGTTATGTGACCAGTTGTTCACATTTATTTTCCAAACACATTGGCAATGTCTATTGTTGCATCACTTTATTTAGTGAAAGAACAGTGTTTATTACATGTCTGAAATATAAGATTTTCTTTCACTTTGAATCACAGAATTTCAATTTGTTCAATGTTATAAAGTAGAACATTACGATATTGTTTTCTTTTGGTCACATCAAAGTTTTTTTGAGACATGTTGCTTCAAGACAATAACATAAGATTACAGTACACTGTGTGCAGTAAAATCTTTTTCACCTGTTACTGGTACTACTGTTTTGATTCTAGACAAGATTTATAACTGTTTTATGGATTTCACGAAACATACCGACATAGAAAATGTATATGAATAAAAAAAATAACACATAAAAATTCCAACAAAATAAACAAGACATTTTTTAAATAAATATTTATCATGAAAATGTCTGAAGTAATATTTTTCTTTAGTTCATTATAGAAGACCATACCCAGACAGATTACACTATATAGAATCCATATAGAATACCATAGGTTGTTTATAAATATTTACATTTTAACTATTAACTGCTGAAGACCATTTTATAACAATTTCAAGATAACAGCAAAAAATATAAAAGGCTCCCAAGAGCCTGAATCACTCACCTGTTATCTTTTATGTACCAGATCTTGCATCAATGATAATTTTTGCAATTTAATGTACCAGCATTCTCTTGACCTTCCATTTTGACTTGAACGGGTAAATTGTAGGGTCCTGAACCCAAATATATATGGTTGCTAGGGACTTTTTCATCAGTTGCTATGGAATTTTTCAATGACCTTGACCCTTGACAGTCCATTTTACTTGTAAAGCTACCATTTAATTTATTTCAAGTAACAACATAAACATCTGTGACAATGTCAGATCATTATTTTCTGTTTACATGTAAATAATCTTTCAAGGGCAAAAACTCCTATAAGGGGTCAATTGACGATTTTGGTCATGTTGACTTATTTGTAGATCTTACTTTGCTGAAGATTTTTGCTCTTTATATTTTGTCTTTATCTATATTAAAATACAAGGTAATAACCTAAAACTGCAAAATTTCCTTAAAATTAACAATTCAGGGGCAATAACCCAAAAATGGGTTGACAAATTTGTCTGAAAATGTCACAGCTGGGAGATCTTGACCTCATTAACATTTTTACTACTTGTCATATTTGCTCTAACTGCTTTAGTTTTTGAAATATGAGCCAAAAAGTGCATTTTCACCTATGTTCTATTATTAGCCACTGCAGCCATGTTTCTCGGGGAACAAGAAAATAAAACAAAATTTATACTACACACCCTAAGGATCTGTCAGCCTAAGTTTGGCTGAAATTGATTCTGAAGATTTTTAAATATTAAAAAGATGACGAAACTAGAGGCTCTCAAGAGCCTGTATCGCTCACCTGGATTTAACTTTTCCACTTGAGCAGATCTAAAAATTTAAGTATTGCAGTCAATTTAGCTGGTTTTTCTATAGGATTCTATGTTAAACTAATTTCAGGTGTTGACAGTCCAGGTCAACGGATACATTTCTAAAAGAGAACCATCTCAGGACCATTTCTGCTAAGTCTTGTTCCAACTGGCTAAGTGGTTTCAGATAAGAACATTTTTAAATGAATTTTCCTATAGGGTCCAATATTTAACTAAGTTCGGTGTGGCAGCCATCTTGGTTGACAATCCAGGTGATCGGACATATTTCTGAAAGAGGACCTCCTAAGGACCAATGCTGCCAAGTCTGGCTCCAATATGTCAAGTGGTTTCAGACAAGAAGATTTTTCAATGAATTTTTCCATAGGGCCCTATGTTAAACTAAGTTCAGGTGTGACGGCCATCTTGGTTGACAGTCCGGATCATCGCACAAAATCCTGAAAGAGGACCATCTAAGGACCATTGCTACCAAGTCGAATTCTAACTGGCTTAGTGGGTTCAGACAAGAAGATTTTTGAGTAAATTTCCCATAGGGTCCCATGTTAAACTAAGTTCTGCATTGGCAGCCATCTTGGTTCACAGTCCACGAAATTAGTCACATTTCTGAAAGAAGACCTCCTAAGGACTAATGCTGCCAAGTCTGGCTCCAATATGTCAAGTGGTTTCAGACAAGAAGATTTTTCAATGAAGTTTCCTATAAGGCCCTATGATAAACTAAGTTAGGCTGTGGTGGCCATCCTGGTTAACAGTCTGAGTCATTGGACACACCTCTGTAAGAGCACCATCTAAGGACCATTGCTGCCAAGTCTGGTTCCAATTGGGCTAGTGGTTTAAGACAAGAAGATTTCTCAATGAATTTTCCCATAGGTCCCTATGATAAACTAAGTTTGGCTGTGGCGGCCATCGTGGTTAACAGTCTGGGTCAATGGACATATTCCTGAAAGAGAACCTCCTAAGAACCATTACTGCCAACTTTGGATCCAACTGGCCTTGTAGTTTCATATAAGAAGATTTTTTTTAAATTCAACCCCCCCCCCCCCCCCCCAATTTTCTATTTTTAGTAACAGCAGCCTTGTCGGTTGGAAGTCGGGAATGACGGATATAGTTTTGGAAAGGGGCCACCCCAGCACCATTCCACCTAGGTTTGGTCTCAATTGGCCCAGTGGTTTGAGACGAAAAGATCTTTAAAGGAAAGTTTACGGTGGATGCCATCTTTAAAGGGCAAAAACTCCTATAAGGGGTCAATCAATGATTTTGGTCATGTTAACTTATTTGTAGATCTTACTTTGTTGAACATTTTTGCTGTTTACAATTTGTCTTTAGGATTGCCAATTTTCCTACCGAAGGTCGGTGGTTCTCTCCGGCTTCCTCCACCAATAAAAACTGGCCGCCGCGAAATAGCCAAAATGTGCTGAAAACGGCGTTAAACCCCAACTAAACAAACAAACAAACAATTTGTCTTTATTTATAATAATATTCAAGATAATAACCTAAAACTGCAAAATTTCCTAAAAATTAACAACTCAGGGGCAATAACCCAACAAAGGGTTGACCAATTTGTCTGAAAATTTCACAGCGGGTATATCTTGACCAGATGAACATTTTTACCCCCATGTCAGTTTTGCTCTAAATGATTTAGTTTTTGAGATATAGGCCAAAAACTGCAGTTTACCCCCTATGTTCTATGTTTCTAAACGGACAAGAAATTAAAACATAAACTTTATTCTAGACACCCTAAGGATCATTCAGACTAAGTATGGCTGTAATTGATTCAGTGGTTTCAGAGGAGAAGATCTTTGAAAAAGTTTACAATGAACAGATGACGGACACCAAGTGATAGCAAAAGCTCATGTGTCCTTTTAGGACAGGTGAGCTAATAATATAACAAATCATAAAATTAAATAGCGTGAATAGTTATTTCATTTGACATCAATATTTGTGGACTGGGAAATTTTTGCTATTTCCTTTTAATAAGATTATCTGAAGATTAATATTTTTGTTGAGTTCTAATTCATGGATTGATATGTACGAGAAATGAACGAAAATTAGTATACCATGAATAATAAGTGCTTCACAGTATCTAATTCGTAGAATTTGTAACCAAGTCATACATACAATGCATTAATTTATTTAGTGCTGTATGGGTTGGTCACAAATTGATGATTATTGTTGGATAAATCTAATATACACCAGTTTTAAGACGTGTAAAAATAAATGGAAATTATTATAATACCTATAATGAAAACATAGGAATAAATAGAGATATGCAGTAAAAATCAATATCAGAACAAACTTTATACAGAACACACAAAATAAGACAAAAAAAAAACATTGTACAGCCATCAAAACACAAGTACATATAGGTTAATCAACAATCATCTTTTATGCCATTTCTTCAAAAAAACTGAATATTGAGATTTTCTTTCACTAGGTAATATATGTATCACAAAAACATTAATCTTATAAAGGGCCCTTCTTCCCTTCTGTTAATCATGTATCATCCTATGTTTGCAGTTATCAATGGAGTGTTTAAATGTCAATACAAAAGAGAATTAATCAAATGTTTGAAGATTTTGGGGTTAATTTTTTTATATTTAGCTCAACGTAGTTTTGGAACATGTTAACCAAATGTAAATTTCACCCAAATTTGATTCCATACCAAATAGGTAAAAAGGTTCTTTAATTTTGCATAGGGCTTTCTTTTTTCTCTGATCCTGAATATCAAAGGAGCAACTCCAAAACTATTCCATTAAAATATTGTTCAAAACAACCAAAAGGTTTTAGAGAAAGTTTTTTAATCTTGTTTTTTTTATATTTTTAAAAAATTGCGACCATGTTTCTTGTGACTCTTGAAACAGTTTTAAAAGGAAAACACTATTTTACCAAACTTTAGTCCAAAGCTGGCCAAACTAATAATAAGACCATATTCCTACTGTTATAAAGCAGTTTTGATGAAAACAATATAAAGTTAATTCTTGACCATTTTCATCTGTATCCATTAATCATGTGAATGTTTGTATTTATAAATATTTCCCAAAGACAAATTTTCCTGATAGCTAATATTATAATCTGTTACTTATCAAAATGATGACCAAAATTATGTATAATGAACATAGCTCTGTGAAAAATTTACAACCACGGAAATAAAAACAAACAAAGGATCGCCTTTTTTAGATGTCGATAAAAAATCTCTTACTTGTATGACATATGTGTGTTATGAAAAATACCCTAATAACTTTGAAAAGTGATGCATATTCTGTTTTTCAAAGTTATTTAATAATACTATGTAGCTCTGGAATAAATTAACTGTGCATAAAATTCTTCTGTCACACATCTTGTAGCGAAGCCTGCAGCGCCCTCTGTAGCATCTCTTCATCATCCAATGAAAAATCCTGCAAGTAAAGAACAAAAAAATAAATCAATAGAATATTGATAACTAAATTTTAACTCTGTGCTTATCAAGAACTGCTTTACTTAAATTTGTGTTGTCAATTTTCAAAATTTTTCAAGTAAACAAAAGTATTTAGATAAAATTTTGGCAATTGCAGACAAAACCTGAAAGTGACAGAGAAAAGCTAAGGCTGAGGTTTAAATCCTACAAGAACTTTAATCTCCAGCTAGTTATACCAAATCCAGCAACTTTGAGAAATATATCAAGATATAAAAAAACCTCAAATTACCTTAAATCTGAAGAAAATTGTGTTTGGGCATTAACATAGTACTTACTGCATATGTATCGTACTCAAACTTATGTCGCAAATTTAAATGCTGAATTAAATCTACACTACGCTGACTACTGTCACCCCATGGCATGGCTGCACATATTGGACAAACCTGTATAAAAAAACAATTACAAATTTGTTTAATATTTTATGAAATACATATTTACCCAATTTTTCAGTATTTCAGTAATAAAAGCTAAAAGCACAATAACTTCATGCACTTTTGAACTTAAATATTTGTTTTTTATTTTATTTTGGCATTAAATTTTGTTAATTCTCTATTTGGAAAGAAGACAAAATTATTGAAAATAAAAATCACCCATATAAAAAGTTGGATATATATAAACTGTAGGAAAGCAGACATATAGCAACAGTCGTTATCGCCAAGTTCTAATGACAATAGAAGGGGGAGATAATTATGCTGCTCACTTTTTGACATCGGAAGAAAAATTCTGAGAAAATAAATTTACAATTCATTGCAATTATAAAGATTATGGTTTGGTGTCACATAAAGTTCAGAGTTTTTACTCGAAAATTCGGTTCTTTTGAGATTGTTCATACAAAATATCTGAAAGTAAATCTCCTGTCAAAGCAACGAAAAATGAGTTCAAAGTTAGATCAAAGATTCAGCCATTTTCTGAGCTGTCACATCGTCTGACAATTTTAAGAATTTGAAACTGGCATATCAAAGCCTCTTCACACAAAAAGGAAGGCTTAATGTAAAGATTATAATCTTATGTTTGTGTTTGTCAAATATCTGCCCATCATTTCAATGTTAAGACACTTTAAGAAATCCATTACTTTACCAATTTTTCCTTCTTTTTTCTGAAAAAAAGTTATTGCATTTTCTCTTCAAGCTATTTATTACAGTTTTACAAATATTAGATAACTTTTTAAATGAGGTTTCAAAATATTTTTTATATCATAGTCTTTTCTCTAATTTCCCACCTGATCATGACCTGATTTCGAGTAGACTTTAATGACAAAAATAACATTGTTGAAAGTTTGGAATACTAAGGTCAACTGTTCACAAGTGTAAAATAGTGTGTTGTGTCGAAAATTTGTGTAAAACAGTATACATTTATCTGAAATTATAAGGAATTATGAGTGACACATTGTGTGAAACTTTGTATAAAACGTGTAAAAAGGATATTCAAATGTATTCCAACAAACGGATGAACATATACGATGTTGGATGACTGCTCCATCACTGTTACCATGCCATGGTTAAAATACAAGACAAGTCAAAAGCTTGAAAAGGGTTAATTCAGGATCACAGAGGATGTCAGTGATTTGGGGAATCTATGTGTAATACATTTGTACCACAGTTAGCATGCAGCGATACTGTTGCTTTCTCTAAGGTTAGTAAATAATAAAAATTGAAATAATTCTTATGAGGTTGCTTTACAATTTCAGAACTAGGATAAAATATTCCTGAAACCCCACTTTTTGAAGGAAATAATAAAAATATTAATGATTTTTAAATTGATGTTTACTGAATGAAGAATTTAAAAAAAAAAAAAAATGCAGAAATAGGTTTTAGAGTGGAAAATGTGCATGTGACTGATGTAGACCTACCTAAATTTTCCTAATCCAATAAACTACAATTTTATATTAAAAGTTGGTTAAGGTTTAGTAATAATCCATAGTTTAGCTTGTCAATAGTTTTTTCTGTTAAGAATGCAGCTAAAGGATGTGAGAGAGGTTGTGATTGCAAAATTCAATTTTAATTAAGAGTTTCTTAAAGTTTATAAGTTTTACTTTGCAGTTTACATGTACCATTCTCCAGGCTTATACATAAAGTATGCAGAAATACCATGTAAATTATTTCATAAATTTGTGAATTGTTTATATACCGGTATTTCATCTTTTTAGGACAAAAACTTTAAACAAACCTAAAGGCAAACTACATTACCCCTACATTTGACTTTGGTTTAATTATTATAAGTGATTTATTAAACAAGAGGTTTCCAAGACCCTGAATCACTGACCTTTTATTTATTTTTTTATGGTTGCTAGGGACTTTTTCATCAGTTACTATGGACTTTTCAATGACCTTGATTCTTGACCTATCTTTTTGACTTGTACAGGTAAATTATAGGGTCCATAACCCAAATATATATGGTTGCAAGGGACTTTTTGGTCGGTTGCTATGGACTTTTTCAATGACCTCGACCCTTAACCCTCTATTTTTCTTATTTATTTCAAGTTATGCTCTAAACATCTGTGACAATATGTTGGACCATTATTTTACTGATAATTACAGTTTACATGTAAATAATCTTTCAAGGGCAAAAACTCCTATAAGGGGTCAATCGACAATTTTGGTCATTTTGACTTATTTCTAGATCTTACTTTGCTGAACATTTTTGGTGTTTACAGTTTGTCTCTATCTATATTAATATTCAAGTTACATGTAATAACCTTAGACTGCAAAATTTCCTTAAAATTAACAAATCAGGGGCAATTACCCAAAAATGGGTTGACTGAGTCGTCTGAAAATTTCATGGCAGGTAGATCTTGACCTCATAAATATTTTTACTTCTTGTAAGTTTTGCTCTAACAGCTTTATTTTTGAGATATGAGCCAAAAAGTGCATTTTTCATCTATAGTCTATTTTAAGCCATGGCAGCCATGTTTCTTGATGGACATGAAAATAAAACATTTTATACAAGATACCCTAAGAATCTTTTAGCCAAAGTTCGGCTGAAATTGATCCTTTAGTTTCAGAGGAGAAGATTGCTGTTGATATTTGTTGACAGGTGCTAGATTTGAATGAACACCATAAGTCAAAATTCTGACATTTGTTATTTTATGTATTAATATCCGAAAAAAAATCAAACATAATTGCCTTTTACATCAAACTCAACTTAAAATGCATTCAGAAATAACATCTAGAATTAGAATCAGAAATTGAACAAAATACCCCTTCATTTGCTAGTAAATCATAATTTGGTCCTATTATTGACTTCTTTTTACATCTATAAATAAATATAATGAAAATATGAAAAGAAATCCCTCCTACACAAAACACCATAATTAATACAGGATTTGGGCAAATATAATAAAAAATAGACCTTTTTTGAAATCTAAATTCTGAGCAAAGGGGAATAACTCTTGTGAGTTGACGAAAGGTCCAATTAAAATCGAAAAGAATTTGAAGTTTTCGTATTAGAACATCTTATGGAACAGTACTTGAAATTGCATAATCTATTACCAATTTCAAATTCAGACCGTCATTTCCAGTATTTTCACAGATATTAACAATTTTAGCAAAAATGTAAATCCTAAAATTTTCCAGACAGCCCTAATTCAGGGAAAATTTTTTAATTACATCGAGATATTTTTATCTAAACAAATTGCAAGGATGAAAGCTTATATATTCAAGAGTTGTTCCTCGATTACTTTGGCGAAACATACAAAACTAAACGAGTATTTGCATATAGTTTACAATTTTAAATATTGCAAATATTGTGTCCAAAATATGGCATCACGTGACTTGATTGTTGTCATTTAAAGTGGGGTCAAACCGTGACCTGCTTTCCTACTGTAAAAGTGACTAATTTAAGGAATTCAGAAAAAGAAGGTATTATGTTACATAGTAAATATTATATATATAGGCTAATTGTTAAATTTTGAAATATATATCTGAAGTTTAGACTTGAAGATATGAAACATAGTATTAAATTTTTAAAATTTTATCATATCTTAGGCAGTCATTATTCCAACAATCCAAGAATATATAGTAATAAAATATAATGTTATTTATATTATACTTAGATACTTCAAACAAATTCTTCTACCCATAAATAAATTCATAGGGATCTAAAATTTTGAATGTATGATGTAAATTTTATAGGTTTTCAATTATGTAAAATTACTTTAAATTAAAGCGATACTACTTTCAATGGGTATACGAAGGTCTTACATCTTTTTTCGTTATACAAATTAAAATAGTATTTTTTCTAATTCATTGTCAATTTTACCCTTTCTGTTTTGTTTGTTTGTTTAAATTGGGTTTTATGCTGTTTTCAGGACATTTGCCTATTTCGCGGCGGCCAGTTTTATTGGTGGAGGAAGCCGGAGTACCCGGAGAGAATCACGACCTTCGAAAGGAAAATTGGCAATCCTTTTCAATTTTCATCGGAGTCGAACACACCCCGCCACAAGTGAGATTCAAACTCACAACCCCAGTGATCATTAGTAGTCATGACGAACTACCTAGACCATTCAGCCACCGAGGCCCCTACCCCTTTCTGAACCCATTTTATATCAAAAATGTAATCAACGTGTGGTAGCCTATGATCTCAGTCTATGACTGGTTAAGACAACTAGAGGTTCTCAAGAGCCTGTATTGCTCACCTGGATTTAATTTGTCAACCTTCAGCACGACTGAATTTAAAATGGGTTCCAATTGGCTCAGTAGTTTCAGACAAGAAGAAGTGGCAATACAGTGCATCAAATTTATTTCGGTATGTTGTAATACGTTTTATTTTAAATGAATTTCCCATAGGCTCCTTTGTTAAACTAAGTTGGGCTGTGGTAGCCATCTTGGTTGATCGTCCAGGTCATAGAACACAATTCTGAAAGAGGACCATCTAAAGATCATTGCAGCCTATCCAATTTGCCATGTAGTTACATAGAAGAAGATTTTTTAAATTCATCCCCCATTTTACTATTTTTTTTTAGTCACAGCAGCTATGTCGGATGGAAGTCCGGGATGCCAGACACAATTTTTGAAGGGAGCCATCCAAGGACCATTCCACCAAAGTTTGGTCCCAATCGGCACAATGGTTTCAGAGGAAAAGATCTTTAAAGGAAAAGTTTACACCAGACAACAACAGACGCCAAGTGATGGCAATAGCTCACATGGCCTTTTAGATTAGGTTTCTCGGAAGATAACAATAACATCATGGCAACGTATGATCATTTTGAGCAAGTATATGACGTAACAATTAGAAATACGGAGGTATCCGAAGGGGATTTTGGTTTAATAAATGTGAAAATTTATTTAATAATCATTACAGAAACATATTCTTACATCGTTACTTGAGGATTAGTGGATTTATCAAATCTTGATAGTTAGATTATCGAATTTTAAAGTCCTTGCCAAGGATTGCTTAGATAATCTAACTATCTAGATTAGATAAATCTGTTAATCCTCTGGAAAAAATGTAAGTATCTATATGGATTCATTGTTGAATTGACAATGAATGAACTTAGCTTTTCTTTTCAGTGAAATATTCTTTAAAAATTTAAATTTCAACTGTTTTACATACCACATTTGAAGGTTCATTAACATGATTCTCATTACAATGTTTCAACATTCCTTTTGAATCTAGATTAGCTTCTCCACAAAATGGACAAGAAAATGTTGATCTGTTTTGTAATTCTCTAAAAAAAAAAACGTCACATCATCAGTCTTTACCTTTGAATGAGCTAATTCTTAGTTTTGAAGATTCTGATTTTCTGTGTATTACCTTGGGGTTGAAATAAAAATTGTACTGCATTTTTCCCAAAAAAAACATTATATTGCTTTCCCATGAGGTAGAAGCTTTCACTTTAAGTCTTAAAATTTAAAACTTTAAACTTATTCATTCAAAATTATATTAAACTGCAAGTGCCAATAAAATATATAAATGAAAACCACTGTCAAGAAAACCCAAAGACTGGAAACCATAGCCTATTAATTTTTCTATCATAAAAAAATGAAGTAACTTGCCATAATTAAATAAAAATAACACTTGCTACAGGTAAGGAAAAGATAAATGTCAAATATCCCATGTGAAATTTATATGTATCTATGTTGAGATTTCAAACATTTGAGAACGATTGAAATTTTTCTTCCAAAAGTCTGTGATTTACCAGTCTTACACATCTTCTATTATACTGATAAAATGTTTTGTCTTATGTTTTCCCTGACAGCTGTTGTAACCCCTTTTGATTTGCATGTAATATTTTCAAATTTCAGATCTCTGATCTTTTTTGCTTCTAAAAAACTTTTAATCAACCTGAATATAAAGCTGAAATTTAAAACTTCTTTCCAGCAAATGAATTAAATTGTCTAAAACTGTAATTCATCTTCCATTTTATAAATTCAAATTGTCAAAAATGGTTTATCTTGAACATTATTTAAGTCAATTATCGATATGTCGAATCCATTGGGACCTGAAAATCTAATTTGACTTAAGCGAAAAACAGGAGTAAATCTGTATAGTTAGTGATGTTGAGGGTCCAAACAGATAATTCGAGTTACAAGGAATTTCGACTTAAATGTGTTCGAGATAACGAGAGTTAATTGTATATTTATATATATACTAAACCTACTTACTGAGGAATTGGCTGAGATGTTTCTTTCACTGGTTTAAATTTTTGAATAGGTATGTCCATCATAGTACATCTTCCTTGATGAGCTTTTAATTGGTTTATTTGCATCTGTGAAATACAGAAAAATATTGACCAGAATATTTCTACTTTATACAGGATCATCATATTTGCACTGGTCACAAAAAAAACGGCAATATATTTATCAGTCTTGTAGAGGTCTTTCAAGGTAGAATTCAAACTCTGGATTTTATGTATACATTTTACAACCAAAATTCAGGTACAAAAAGAACTATTGTGTATAAAAAAATCTTTGCATTACTTAAAATTAAAACACCACAACCCCCAACATCAATTATAAAAGGTCGTGTGCTTATTTATAGATTTCTGAGGTTCTGAGAATAAATTGTAAAATTGCCAAACTAATTATGTCATTACAATGTACCTAATTTTTTATTCCTGTTATTGTGAGTAATTTAATGACACCACATTTACCTCTCATATGAGTCCTTCAAAATACAGATTTGACATCGATTTATTTCTAGGGAAGAATTTTTCTATGAACTTTCCTGTGCAGTGTGAGATTTTTGTCCATGCTTGAGGCATCACTATGACATTGAGATGAACATCAGCAATAAGAGCTATCTTCCTTTACGTAAACTTGTGTCATGTACATGTACATGTAAGGGTTTTGTGTGAAGAATTAATCAACGAATGGCATCAAATTAGCTATTATCTAAAATATCAATTCTACATGTACATAAACATTGCTTGAATATTGGTGTTTAACCAATTTTTATACATCTTACTGTGTACCTGAGCATTGCAATATCTACAATGAACCAATTTCTGCATGGCATGGATCATTCGGTTATCCAGACATAGCTGGTCAGGATCAAACGTCAGACGACACTGAGGACATTGAGGATCTGTCAACTGTTGGTATGATCTTGCACACTGTAAACAATATCTGAAAGAGAAGTCATGATTGTAATCAGAAGCCACTCAACTATTTAGTGTAAGGACCTATTACTGAGAATCTTTTAAGGAAAAACCAGAGGCTCTCAAGAGCCTGTATCGCTCACCTGATTTATATAGGCAATAAACTGAAAAATGTGAAATTTCTAATCAGATGGTCATGGCCATTAAGTGTTTCAATTCTAGTATGATTTGTATAGGACTGGAGTGTGTTTAAATGTGTGAAATGTTTTGTGAGAAGCTGTTTGTATGAATTTTCCATAGATCCCATGTTAAATGTGTCCCTCAGTGACAGCCATCTTGGATTTCAGATCAGTATCAAAATTATAAATTTGGTACAGAACCATCATACAATCATTCAGGGATATTATCAATTCAATCTGTAAAACGGTTTTGAAGAAGAAATTGTTTGTATGTATTTCCAATAAGGTCCTATGTTAACTATGTCACATGGTTGCGGCCATCTTGGATTTCTAATTGGCACCAAATTTACAAATTTTGTATGGGACCACCTAAGGACCATTCCTGCAAAGTAGAAGTCCATTTGGTCTTGTGGTTTCTGACAAGAAGATTTTGAAGCATTGGTACCATCCTGGATTTCTGATCAGCATTAATTTGGTACAGGACCATCATAAATCATTCAGGCATATTATCTATTCAATCTGTCAAACGGTTTCGAAGAAGAAGTTGTTTGTATGTATTTCCCATAAGGTCCTATGTTAACTATGTCCCACAGTGGTGGCCAACTTGGATTTCCAACCGGCACCAAAAATACAAATTTGGTAGAGGACTATCTAAGGAACATTCCTGCAAAGTAGAAGTTTTTTTGATATTGTGGTTTCTGACTGACAAGAAGATTTTTTAAATTTCAACCAATCAGAACACATTATTTGGCCTGGCAACCATGTTGAATATTCGATTGGAACCAAAATTATACATTCTGTAAAGAACTTTCCCAGGAACCTTGCTGCCAAGTTTGGTTTCATTTGGTTAAGTGATTTTTTAGAAGATTGAAATGTGAAAAGTTAACGGACTGACGGACAAGGACGGATAGAAAGTGATGGCAAAAGCTCAACCTGGCTTTTAGCAAGGTGAGCTAAAAAGGGCCAGATATGCTAATCCAATTAATATTTAGGCAGCAATGGTGCTCCTTTACAGAAATAATTGAAGTTTCAATCATTGCTACAAAATGTATGTTTGAGTCTCACTTATAAGAAACCAACTAGAACCTAAAAATTAGTGATAAAAAGCATCAGAACCTAGGAATTAGTGACAAGAAAATAAGTAAATGTGTCAAGAAGTTATAAAGTGCATAGATTGGTATTTTGTATCAATAAAATTTTTCATTTCATTATTCTTTTTTTCTTAATTTATTGTAATTCTATTTAAACAAAGTCCAATAAAACACCATATGTGTGCCTGGTCACAAAATAACATGAATGTTTACAGGTTTAACCAAAGACCACAAAACATTTTGAATGGCAAAGCACAACTACGTTTTTTCCTTTAAAGCAAGATAAATTTTAATTATTCATTTTACTTTTTTTTAGAGATAATAGCTTAAGTCATGAAAATACTGAATGAAATATATTCTTTCATATCTTTTTTATTATTATTAAATAAGGCATGCTAATAACTACAATGGTACAGTTTAGTGACCAAAATCAGGGTACCTTGGTGTAGTGATTAGTGAATCTGACTATGAAGCTAAAGTCCCTGGTTCAATTCTCGTTCAGGATGAAAATTTCAGGGATCAAGTTTGCAACACCCTATCAACACCAATTGCGATGATGGACTCGATAGCCGATGCTAGTCCGTCAGATGGGGACGAAAAATAGCTGTCCCATGTTAAGGGAGAGCAACACCCTTAGCATGTTAAAGACTCCTCTGTAGATGTTAAAAAAGAGTAGGCTAAAATGCCACAACAGGGGCCGCTCTCACACCCGCCAAATGAAGAAGGGTTAGTATAAGTTGGTATAACTTGTTTCCGAATCCACTATAAATAAAAGTTTAAACTAAACTAGTGACCAATTTTTGGTCAGTTTAAAGTTACCTTTCCTGCAAACAATCAGTGACTAATGGTCTTAAAATCCTAGCTAAAACCCAGTATCAATTTTTTAATTTATTATGCCAGAAATTTCATAAAACACAATATATATGTGTGTATTTGGCTTTCTGTTCAGATACCACCTCCCCCATCTCCAATATGACAGTCTACAGTAAATTTAAAACTCAATGTACCAGTAAAAAGCATAGCCTTAGCCAGAATTCAGGGGCATATATAAACATTAAATTAGAAAACATTCAATTTGGGGGTAGATCCTCAATCTAAAACTGGTACAGCTGTTGATGCTCATTGCACAAAACAGTGTAGTTTATTTGAGCAACACTACTGTAGCTTGATTTAAAGCTGTAATCTATAACCTACAGTACTACATGTAAACTACATGGTAAAGTCACAGGTACTCATGGACAGCTCCACATATAATACCCCTGTAATACCAGACCCCCCCCCCCTTCTGAAAAATTAATTTGGGCGATTTTCTTGAAATTTTTCTCTTAGAATTCACATGGATATTATTATAAAACCGTATTTTCTATCCATATCGGGTTACTTATATGTATAAATGTCGCTTTATACCGGTCCTACTTAAATACACTTGCAGAAATAAAGTATATGCCTTCTACTTTAATATCGTATTTTAAGTTAAAGTAGTGTTATATTTTTTAAGTATTTTAAAAGAGTATTTTTAGTAGTGTTTTCCCCAGAAATTTGTGAAGGCATGGTAAATGTCGTATTTTGAGGGCACTCAATGGTTAAAAAGGATAATATTGGGGGCACCCCACCTTCACATGAGGGCAGTTTATTTATCAAAACCTGCAATAAACAGCCTACACCATAGAGTGAGGGTGTAAAAGTGTGCCAACACAACAGGGGTACATGATTAAATGCAAATCAGTTTCAAAAAGATAAGATTAAACTAAAAATTGAAAGTTAGGTTTGGCTACCTGGGGACACAGTGTAAAATTCATGATGAGGGCAGCATGGTGCTTGAAGATGAGGCATGGTGCAGCACCATGCTAAATTGTTCTAGGGAAACCTCTATTTAGTGTATATATCATATTTTTAGAAGTTATCGGGTTGTTTTGGAACTTAATGCACAATATATATTAAAATGTGTGAGTCTTCCAAGGAAGACATGTGTCGCCTGCGGACATCAATTTTTAAGAAAGATATTAAAGTTTTCTAAAAAGGAAATACATATGCACACCTTTGCATTAATGTTAATGGACAGAGAAAGTTTCATCAAATTTCTTTGAGTGGTTATGGAGTAGTTAAGGATAGAAGAAAAGTCTGACGACGCAAGATGACAGATAGTGATCCCTATGTGTTGACCATGCGTTCCGCAGGCGACACAAAAATCATTGTTCGTAAATCACGATTGAGAATGCACATATCTTTTATTAGATCCTTGCAGACGTACTTTCGTTCTATACAATAATCTGATCTCTATAAAATATATAAAACCCTATTAAAATTGTGATTTAGGTATTCATTTTATATATATTCATCCATCTTTATTATTTTTATCCTTAAATGTCCACACATATGACAAAGAAACATAGACATAGTAATTTTTCTTCTGCCGGCTTACGATCGGTATACTGACAAAAGAACGGAGGACTATCCTGACTCCATAACCACATAAAAATGTGACAAATGTATTTATTCAACTTATATCTATTCATTTTTATTGATTTTATTGTTAAATTCAACCATTAAAACCGGCAGGCGTATAAATTTTCTCTGCAGACGTATTTAAGTTGGACCGCTTTATACATGCAAGTAACCTGATGTGGATAGAAATAAAAAATTACTCAAGCCATATTCGCTTACATTGTTGTTTATACACCCAACATATATATTCTCATTAGATCATTTGTCTCTATTATATTGTATTATTAGTTTGTTAATTATCGGTAATAAATTTAATACCTTTAAATAGATAGTCAAAAGACACACGCTTTCAGTTAATCAAATATATAATAATTAAGATCTGAAACTGATATAAGTTATGTATTCGTAAGGCACGTGCTGAACGCATGCTTTCGGTTGATCAAACATAATAATTATAATTGCAGTCAATGGGAGATAACTCTATCTGTCATTGACACTAATTGTGGATGGAACTCTCCAACGTAGGAGTTAGCTTTGATATTGTTTTAATAAGCGCAAACATGGGCGCCAGAAATTTTTTTCTGAGAAAATGTCAGATTCAGAAGAGATAAAACTCAGACAAAGGAGAGAAAGAAAGATACCCCAACATTTACAATCATTTATTCTCGACTACGATATGACTTCTAATAGTGATGGAAAAATAACAGAACCATCGGGAACTGAAAAAGGAGGAAGCTCAGAAAAGGGGCTCACTTCAACACCCATTCCAAGGTCCGTCAAAGATAAAATTAAACTGTTAAGTGACGATAGTGTCGATAAAGGGGCACGTCCTAAGACTAAACAAACTGTTAATTTAGATTTGAAAGACTCAATAGAACATTTAAGAAAGGAAAACGAAGCACTGGAACTCCAGATAATCTATGATGATCTTGCAAGGAAAAATTCAGAATTGAAGTCTAAAATTAAAAGTGACAATAAACATTCTAAGACAGACTCAAATTCGTCTGGTTTAGATGCTAAAAAGAAAAGTGAGACAGACAAAGGTACATATTTCTATAAGGCATTTACTAAATCTAAAAAGAAAAAAGCTGTTTCGAGAGAGGCAAGATTGGCGAAAGATAGAGTGAAGTATGATGTTCCATGGCCACATGAGTATGCCCAACACGAGTCCGTTAGTTTTAATGACAAGGAATTTGGTCTCCTACAGTTAATGAGGGGCGAGGTTTATATTTTACAAAATGTTGAAGAGAAATTTGGGAAAGAAAGACAATTACATTTATTAAATTTGTTGTATTTAGCTGAAAAATTCCCTCTCGGTGAGATTAAGGCCTTTCATTCTGAGGTATTAAGGTCAATTGAGAAAGGATTGAAGACATGGAATGATTCCTTTGCAGACGAAAAATATCGTACACTTGTATCATCCGTAGGAACAGTCAAAAAAGATACTCGTTCTCCAATTTGTGGTGCTTTTCAAGCTGGTTCTTGTTCTCATCAAACTGATCATTTTGGAAAATTTGGTGACAAAAAACTTCTTCATTCATGTAGGAAATGTGTAAGACGTGGGAAAAATCTGTTCGACCCTATATGCCGACACCCGTCAAAATCATGCACAGTTGAACCTACTGGTATTTCATGACTAGAACTTTCTTCAGTGTGCCATTCTTCAGAGAGTGTTTCAAATATGAGAATGGTACCGTTCAAACATGAAGTTTATTTTGACAAACCTGTACATGATTGCTTAGGTTCAGATTGTAATTTTAAAATGAAAGATTGTATTGATTTAAATGAGCCTATAGGTGAAGTTATGCAAGTTTTTACAGATGCTGATTTGAGTTATTTTTCCCCTGAGTTGTCAGGTGTGGTTATAAATGACGTACATATAATGAAGGCTTCAGACATTCTTCCTACTTTACATTCTGTTTCTGGAGAATTGTCTGATGTTAATTCGGAATTAGTTTTTTCCCCTGATTGTTCAGGCATGCTTTCCTCCTCCAATGAATCTTGTAGTTTCAAAGATCAAGGAAATAATTATAATTAATCAATAATAATTGAAATCAAAACTGGATTTGATTTTTTTCTTATTTAATCAGTACGGAGCCGACTTGTCTTGGGACCGATTTGTTCTGAGACAAAAAATATGGCTTGATAGTATAACAGTAATAATCCAAGTGAATTCTAAGAGAAAAATTTCTAGAAAATCACAAAAAAACAAATTTCGGAGGGGAGACCCGTATCATATGGGTACCATACGGGGTCCTGTCCACCAGTACTTGTGAGTAAAGTGGGTGAAAAAAACAAGATCGTACGTGTGGCTGTTTCCACATGATATTTGAACAGGATCAGAGAAAAAATCTAAACAGATTGCACATTTAAAAGCTGATAAATCGTCCTCTTCGTGTTGCATTCTTTTTCTTTTTCGCGATCTTGTGCCTGTTGCCATCAGCAGCTGATCAGACTTATCATCTTATCCACTTTATAAATCGTCCGGTAAGGAATTTCATTAGTTTCGGGTAGAGTTATTGCCCCTTTTTGATCAGTTGGTAATAACACACTGAGTCGTATACGATATTCCGTATAACAGATTCTAATAAGAATATTTTAACAAATAAATGAACAAACAGTTATAATAAATGTGTACATATGATGTTTTGTTATATATAAGTGTTGGGTTGAACAAGCACACAACCCTGAGATAATGAATACATTTTAATACTATAATTAAGCAAGGATTTAAATCCTTGATTTAAGCTATTTATCTTTTAATAGTCTATGACCAACTTATAAAAAGATATCAAAATCTGATGATAAGGATAGATATAAAGTGTTCATACAGTAAAATGAATATTATATAAAATCAATTTGCAGTAGAAAAGGTATATATCATGATTTTTCTGAGTTTTTCCTTTTCATAGACTCTTTGATCTTTGGTTTGATATAAATGTGAAGCAAGATTACAAATTTTCTTAACAACGCCAGAATTGGTCTTCACAAGACATTAGCCAAATAAATTTTGAATTATGATCCATATTTTTAAAATCAATACATTTATTGTCTATCTCCTTTATTATGTCCACTCTTTCGTTTTCCAAATTCGGACATTGCAGTAAAAAATGGACTTCGTCTTAAATTCAAATCATTTTACACAGTTTACATTATCGTTAATTAACCTGAATCCCCTGATACCCGCCTAATTTAATTTCTAATCTGTGTGAATTTATTTTTAATTTGGTTAATAAATTTCTTCTTTAAAATGCTATGTGATATAAGGGATATTTAAAGACAGATGATGCGGTTTATTAACCAATTAAGGGCCCTTTAAGGGACAATAATTAAGTAACAGAGTATAACAACAATAAAAAACATATGATCTGCTTATACATCCGTGGTAAAATATCACGAGATATTTTGATTCCAAAGTCATAGTAAAGTTTCCCAACGAGCTATGACACCTGAGACAAATATTTCTAAACACATAAAGTAATATAATCATGCCTTGGTATTGTAAATAAAAAATATGGAAAAATGGGAAGAAAATAAACCGTCGATAAGAACGTTTCACGACTGAACTTGATTCATTGAAATTTGAAAAAGTTTTTCTTTAAAAAAATCCTTTAAACTGAAAGTATTTCTTAATAGATTCTAGTTTCAAGCTGCACCAGAATTACCGGTAGTTTTGTTGGGACTAACTTATGAAAACGTCATCCAGCAAATCATGAATATTACGGTTTCAGACGTTGATCCAAGACATTCATTTGTAAAATATAGGTCAAGATGAAAATGAAATCCACATTAATTCTTGTACATGTACAAGGTACCAAATTTAAGTTTATATGTGTATTAACGTTCAATTAATCGTGAAAACGTTGCACTTTTAATGTAAAAATAAGGTGACTTCATGTTACTTTTGATAAATTTAATCATTTAGCCAAATTATGCCAGTAAATAAAATTTTGAGCGGAACATTGATGTGTGTTATTTTCATATCGAATACTAGGTTTGAGGTCCAGCTAGTGTTCAGATATTGTTTTAAAACTTTTATGCTTTTGACTTATATATAATATCGCTGAAGGTAGGGGGTACCTAACTGTGCTATATTCTAGATTTTTATAAAATTTTGCATGCAACTACATAGAGCATGTTGTCAGTTTGAGAAAATTAAGTTAAGTTCAATTTTTATAATTAGCTCTCCAATAAATCAGAAAAATAACAAGAAAATAAATCAACAGTGATTCAATGAAGTGGCAACAGGGTCCTTAGCGCGCACGGGAGGGGGGGGGGTCTTCAATTACCTCATGGTACAGAAGGAGGGGTTGCCACAGAAATGTTTTTACCTAGAAGATTTGCTCCAACCCCCTCAGCTGATCAATAATGACCATTCCTGTAGTTAGCTGTGTTTTTTAACGTGTTATTTTATATACTTTTTTGTGATTAGGCCTACTCAACTAGATGTGTGAATCAGCTAGATGTTGATTCTAAAAAATATTCTAAGGACTTACAGATGTCACAGGAATGTCTCTCTTCTAAATATTAGTGACCTTACCTATTGTAATAGCATACAAACTTTTGATTTTTCTATACGGTATACAAACCTCCCACATGATAATTAAAATATGTTATCACGAGTTAATTCACCAATATTTCTGTCCTAAACAAGGTCTACAAAGATATGTCTATCTGGTATTATGTAAGGACAAGGCTTCCTTTGTCAAAAACACACTGATTCTAACAAAAAGTCATCTAAGACTGATGTTGTTAACCTGCTGCAATTTCTCATCGACAACATCTTCGTTGAGTTTGGAGGACATGTTTTTCAAAAGACGATCGGCATTCCAATATTGACAAACTGTGCGCCGCTTTTGGTCGACTTAGCTGTTCTTGTTTTCATATGAAGCTAAATTTTAACAGGGGCAACTGAATCGGAAAGAAGAAAAAATAACCCAGTCCTTTTATTTCAGTTTCCGCTATATAGATGTTTTGTCACTTAATAATCCTTACTTTAAATATAACCTACATGTCATCTACCCCAGTGAACTTGAAATTAAAGAGACCACGCATAAACACACCAATTTCTGCTTCATATCTAGATTTGTACTTATACATAGATAATCAAGGGCGATTGAAATCGAAACTTTATGACAAACATGGTGATTTTGATTTTCCGATTCTGAACTTCCCCTTTCTTTGCAGTAACATACCAAGGTCTGCAGCCTATGGGGTGTTCATTTCAGTTGATTTGTTACTGCCGCGCATGTGATTTATACGGCGACTTTCTCGGCAGGGTTATGTTCAGTGACTTCAGTCTGTTAATTTCATCAATTCTAAGGTTTTACGGTCGTAATGACGAATTGATTGGCAGATCCGAAGTTTCTATCGCACGTATGAGGCTAGATATCTTCAGTTAGATTTCACGTTCTTCTGGAGTTGACACCTCACCGGACTTGACATCTCACCAGACTTGAAACTTCATTGGCAATGTGACGGGTGCCGTTAACGGAGCAGGATATGCTTATTTTTCCGGAGCACCTGACTTCACATTACTAGTGCTTTGGTTTCTGTGCTGTCTTGTTCTATTTTTTTTAGTTTACTATATGTTTTTATTTTTCAGTTATACATGTATCCTTGTGGCGTTTGTTTGTTGTGCTCCATTCTTCCGACTTTGTCTTTTCCTTGGACTTCAAATTTGTGCACTGTTTTGTCGCTCTTGCCGATATTTTATCTGTTTTTCTGTTAGTTTGGATTTTGGTCTTGTAGAACTTGCTCACTGTCTTATTGATTCAGTATTATTTTTCCAATATGTACTGTTATTATTTGTAGACAGTGACATAATTTGGCTTATCTATAATGACGAAAGTGGGGTATAAAGTATTGATGTTACAATGGTATAATTGTATCACATTTATCTAGATCAGCTATAGTTTGGCAACCGAATTTTAGTTTTGTTCTGTGAGCTGAGGTTCCTTGACTTTCAACAGGAAAAACAAAAATCCTTGTCAACTAAGATAAAAAAGTTTTAAAACATTACCCACCTTGGGTCCATTGAATTTAATGAATTAGTTTTGTATTCTGTTATGTACAGCATTTGCTCTGTGAACAAAGCCCTGCACATTTAAAAAAATCCTGTTTACACTATTTATTCCCACTTCTAATTAGTTCCTTAAAGGCTAATAATAACTGGAAGAACAAAAACTGATATACTCACTGGCCCAAAATATTGAAATCTCTTAAAAACATTCTACCAGAATTATTTTCCTTTATTCAGGTCTTCAAATGGGATGAAATGTTCTTGTGAAATTTCTCTGAATTCCGTTCCACGGATTAGAAATTGTGCTTACAAAATTTATGGACATATGGTGACACAAGGTGTCTTCCAAATAACCCTCAATCCTTAAAAAAACGTGGAGAATTAAAGATTTGAGATATAAATATCAGTATAAATCTGTTTGAGCTTCTGATTCACCACTGTCTTATTTTGTTCCTTTGTACAAAAATAGAATTAAGGCAAGTGATAATTAACATAAAGCAATCCAGAAACTCAAACTAGTCACATCTTTTGAAACAGGACCAAATCTTTAAATAAAGGGGAGGTAATTCAGCAAAATTTGGAATTAATCTGCCAAAAATAACAAAATTTAGTACTACTCAGAACAACATGAAGAAAGTGTCTCCATGTTTCCATTTATTTACCAGAATCATATGAAAAAGTCTTGTACTTTTCCTGTTTTTTATTTAATCAAAAGGCCAACACAGTTGCATAAATGAATAATAATACACAAACTTTTACACAGCTTTATTACATTATATTATGCAAATTAAAAACTTCATACATAACAATAAATTGTTTCTTTCAAATGAACAATTTTACTCTGAATGAGGTAACAACAGATACAAGATTAACCAGTATATGTAGTCCATAACATGTAATTGTGTTTTGAACTTGAAAATCTTAATATTTAAATACAAACAACAGCTGTCTGACAAAAAATTCCCAACATTCTTTTTGCAATTTTTTCAGCTGGACAGTGAAAAAAAAACCAGACATATCTGGCAAATATGACAATTTTGGAATCTCTGGGACAACAAAATATCCTGCCTTAGCCCTGAGGACCAAAGGGAGACAATTTCAGTTATCTCCCTTTGTTTATTTGGTTAAGGGAGATAACTGATCAATGTTCGTCAAAGTCACAAGAGGTTCTGTCTAAATGTTACAGTAAATTTCAGATAAGAAATTGTTCACTACTGAACTTCAAAAAATTACACACAATTGAGATTTTTACTCACTGAGATTTCATCCAATTATCTAGCAATCATCTAATGATTTAGTAATGCTTACACTTTAACAAACCAACAGTACATACAGTACTACAATGCATTGTACAAAATCTGACTTGCACATTCCTTATATTCACGTGCATGTATTGGGATAGCTACAATAATGTAGCTCCTGTGCCAAACTTTTGACTCGGCGGGGCTACAAAGCGATCCCATTACTCGTTTGAATGGTTTGTTTTCTTTTCAACCCCCGGTGGGATTCTCGCTAAAGTCATGTTCCAAATAAGGAAGTTTCCATTGACAAAATACTATTTCCCACGATATTGTTATTCGTAGTCGTAGTAAGGATATCTATATAAGTTTAGGCCACGCCTTATGCCATCCCGCGCGAATCTATCATGGCAGAAAGAAAACAATTTTGAAACCGACAAATTGACATTATGTGCAAAACAACGATTTCAATATTAACAATCATGTAATTTTACATTTAATATGCTGGAAATTATACAGATCAATGATATTTCAGGTAAACACCACCTCTTATTGCCATACATTAAAGTTATTTTTGCTCCATTACCAGTAATGGGACCACTTTGTAGCTCTGCCGAGTCAAAAGTTGTCACAGGAGATACATTATTGTAGCTAGTATTGGGAATGTATTAAAATTCTGAACATTACATTAGATGAATTTATATTAAACATTTTTACTCATGTGTTTTAATCTATGATAAGAAAATGAAAGTGCTATAAGCTTAAGGCTTGCAAACACCCATATTAACAGACAGGTAAAATTTGAGACAGTATAATATAACTGAAAGCACCTGTCCCACAGGTAAGAAATCAGTTCTTAAAGCTCATTGTCTTGATGTTTCACACCAGATATGAATTAGTTGTGGTTTATAATTGCTGAGAATTTCTGTAGTCCATAAAATAGGGTGAAAAATACAAGGTGGCATAGATAAGCAGGAAAGGCAGGAAATCAATATTCAACTTACAAAGCTTCACACAAATTTATTTTTACCAATAGTCGCTATGGATTTTGCAACCAAATTTTTTTATAGTCCATAGGGTTAAAATGTAAGGTGGCATCAGTAAACAGGAAGTATATGTGCCACAGTTATTCAGCTTACAACTTGTCATGGTCATGCTTCAGATAGCAGAGGTACACCAGAAGACCCCCACTCCTCTGCGGGCTATAAATAAACTATGGAGGGACCCTTTAAGTCTTTAAAACACCAAAGTAAGACGATGGTAACAAACAAAAAATATATGCCAAATTTGCCTCTGACAATCTCCCGAGAGGGAGACAACTCTATATGAAAACAGAATTACAATAAGAAATGTTTTACAATGTGATCCAACAAAATGACAATATATAGGGAGGAATGTTACAAAAAAATTAATACAAATCTGTTAAGGGTTTTGGAGTTATATCACACTACCTAATATGATTATTTTAACAAGTTACACAGTAAAAAATATTTTCATTTTTCTATTGTAATATACTGTAGCATATCGTTATCATGAAGTTCAGTCCCATTTTCTTGGCAAATTATTTCTCAGTAAAAAAGGCACTGACAAGTTCAATAAATAAATATCACTATAAGTAACGATAGTCCCATCAGAGTTATCTGCCTTGAATTGGTCACTCTGTGCCCTGCTCTGATTGCTGTATATGTAACACTTCACCATTATCTGTTGTGACTGTAGCAACATGCATAGTGTCATTTTGATCAGACCCTGAATTAACAATCTGTAGACCTTCTGTTCCATCTGCCTGAGAAATCTAAAAAATAATACAATGTTAGATTTCAAATATGGTAAACTCCATAAATAGTTTACATATAAAATTTGTAGCACAAAATCTTTAGGACATTATCAGTTTTATAACTACATATTTAACAGTAAAGAAATTTACAGTTGAATGTATTTTTGTCAAACGCTATTTTTCCAATACCAGATATAGATCAAATTTTCACACTGGTATTTTTAATAAATTTAACACTGTTAATTTAAACAGCTGAGAGGAAAATACTGCTTGTATTAAACCGTATTCATAGTTTTAAGACAAAAATTTTCTCAGGGCTATTCCGGAAAAAAATGTATGGGGGGGTTGGAAGGCACTTTATATAAAATTGTATGGGTGATCGGGGGTCTGGAAAAAAATTCTAAAGGAAGCATAAGGAAATTTTATTTTAAATTGTATGGGTAGTGGGTGCTGAAAAAAAATGCCTTCCAACCCCCCCATACCATTTTTTCTGGAATAGCCCTCATATGATAAGAATGGACATGTGGATGAAAAATCACACACAATTCTAATCCCCAACTTTGCTGGTTGAAAGGAGATGTAATTTCATATCCAACATACCGGTAATGGCAACTGTATAATCTGGTCCCCTTGTAATATCTGTATATGCTGAGCCTGCTGTAACTGTGATATCTGTTCGGGTGTGGCATGTAAAATCTGTATCTCTCCCTGGGGCAGTCCATCCCCATGCATACTGAGGGCTTGTTTGATACTCGAGTCTATTCCGTGCATGCTAAGGGCTTGTTTTAAGCTTGAATCTACCACATGTTTTAAATCTTGATCACCCTGAAATGTAATAAATGTATATTACTTTAAATCAAAAGAGAAAACTTAAGATAAGTCCATCATTTGAGTGTAATCATGTTGAATTTTGACTAGTAAAAGTTAATACATATCCAGCTTGAAGGTTTAGTGTATGAAACATTTATGATGCTGACTTCAAATTAAACTAAAAATGATGGAATGACAAATAAAAGAGAAATTGTAAAACTAATGAAATTTGAAATTACTTATTCACTAACCACATCCTATCCAATTGAACATGTTGAATAAGCACATGCGGGCAAAATAATCGGCTTTTGTTGAAATAAGGCCATTTCCAATAGAGTAGTAAAGGCAAATTTGGTACGGATTTTACCTGATGTATATGAAGTTCGGAATCCTGTAAGGAATCATCGTCACTGATTGACATATCATTTCCGTGTCCGACAAAATTTGGAACAGACTTCCCCCGGAAAGCTTTCACAGTTAATGGCATCCCTTTTTGCTTTCGTCTAAAGGCTGTTCTACATTTAGAGTCCATATTCTGTTTTATTCTGTGCCAATCAGCTTCAGTGACCGCAAACTTATGAATTAAATGACCTATGTATTATTAAAAAATCAAAATAGAAGATAAAAATAAGCACAAAATAACAAATTGAACACTAGAATGACAGCAAATTAAATCAGATTTTTTGTCATCAATGTTTGGAGGTGTCCACCCACCATACATCGCCAACATAATAACTAGATGTTTAAAATTTTGGTAAATACAGTAAAATACAAATAAATACAATATAATATTATTGTAACAACTGCTGATGAATTTATGAAAGTATTAGATCACCTCAAGCCTGTATATAAATCTCATACTAATAAGAAAGTCAAAAGAGCTTTTTATTATTAGATAATAGCATAGCCTAACCTGATTTTTATAAATTTTTTTGTTGATAGTTATTTTTTATTGCATAATTTTTTAGTAATTCAAATCCCTTTCCTAAACACATGATTTTAGCTAAACTTTAACTGGGTATGGTGAAAATCATGCATGCCTGACAATCCAAAAAGTAATGATAAGTCCTGGGACTCTCGCCCACCATTCTAAAAAAAATAATGTGTCCCAGCACTCATCATATAAAAATATTAGTGAAAATTCTGGGGGAAATCTTGCAATGTCAGTTTTTCCAACTTGCAAGGAAATGTTGATTAATTTTCCCAATAAAACTAGAGGCTCTCTAGAGCCTGTATCGCTCACCTGGATTTAACTTTTCAGCTTGACCAGGACTAAACATTTAAGTGTTGCAGTCAATTAGGCTGGTTTTTTTATGGGGTTCTATGTTAAACAAAGTTCGGCTGTGGCAGCCATCTTGGTTGACAGTCCAGGTCAATGGACACATTTCAAAAGGGAACCATCTAAGGACCGTTATTGCTAAGTCTTGTTCCAACTGGCTAAGTGGGTTCAGACATGAAGATTTTTCAATGAATTTTCCCATAGGGTCCAATGTTAAACTAAGTTTGGCTGTGGCAGCAATCTTGGTCAACAGTCCGGGTCATCGGACACATTTCTGAAAGAGAACCTCCTAAGGACCATTACTGCCAAGTTTGGTTTCAATTGGCATTGTAATTTCATGAAAGAATATTTTTTAAATTCATCCCCCCTTTTTTCTATTTTTAGTAACAGCGGCCATGTTCTTGGAAGTCGGGGATGCGGGATATGAATTTGGAAGGGGGCCACCCAAGGATCATTCCACCAAAGTTTGGTCCCAATTGGCCAAGTGGTTTCAAAGGAGAAGATCTTTAAACAAAAGTTTACGCCGGACGCCGTCTTTAAAAAACTCCTATAAGGGATCAATGAATGATTTTGGTCATGTTGACTTATTTGTAGATCTTACTTTGATGAACATTTTTGCTGTTTACAGTTTGTCTGCATCTATAATAATATTCAAGATAATAACCTAAACCTGCAAAATTTCCTTAAAATTAACAATTCAGGGGCAATAACCCAACAAAGGGTTGACCGATTCGTCTGAAAATTTCATGGCATGTAGAGTTTGACCTGATAAACATTTTACCCCATGTCAGTTTTGCTCTAAATGCTTTAGTTTTTGAAATATAAGAAAAAAACTGCAGTTTACCCCTATGTTCTATTTTTAGACATGTCAGCCATGTTGGTTGGCAGGCGGGGTCATTGGAAATATTTTTTAAACTAGATATCCAAATGATGCTTTTGGCCAAGTTTGGTTCCATTTGGCCCAGTAGTTTCAGAGAAGAAGATTTTTGTAAAAGTTAACGGACGACAATGGACGCCAAGTGATTAGAATAGCTCACTTGACCCTTTGGGTCAGGTGAGCTAAAAAAAGGTGGAGGAAGTTTTTAGAAATCAGGACAAAATGACTGCATATACATGAAATCGCTATCTGTACTAACAGGAAACCAGCTTTTCCTTAAACAATGTTTGAAGATGTATGCTCATCAACCCACTATACATGTACATCTTTAAACTATAAACTGGATTTTCTCCATCAGAAAATCTGCTTCAAAATTCAGAAGGTAAGTGAACTTACATCTTATACCATATATCATAAGTGGATCTAACTGCTTCTTTCCGTGTTTCCCCATTCCTGATAAATTTGAAGAGGCCTGCGTCTCGCGGTCAAATAGATAATCTAACATGGTCAGGGCCATTTTTTCTGCTGTTCGACAATTGGAATGTATGTGTAATAAATCACTGTAATAATACAAAAGAATAAGGCAAAAATAACAAAATATCTATGTTTCTGTTTCAGTGCCATTAACCCTAAAAATTTCAACGTACTGACGTGACTGCAAGACACATCAATGTATGAAACTCTCACAGGACTTCCTATCATTCGGAAAATTACTCATATAAATTCAATCAAACATAATGTAAATACTCAATTTTCAAAATTTAAAAATTTCATTACAAAATGAATTTTTGAAATATTCTAAGGTTTCAGCAAATGTAAAATTTTGCATGTCATGACTTTCAATAAATTTGAAACTTTTACTTTAAAATCTTCCAGTATGTAATTATTTCTGAAAATCTTTGTATCTTTTATTTAACTGGGTTATATTGTTGAAAAAGAAGCACATTAAAAAAAAAAAATCATCTTACTGTATTGTAAACTGTATTTTAATGAAAGTATCCATAAAACAAGTACTGATTTTCCTGCATTTTTATACTATGTGCAATATTATCAAAGAAACCAATGCACAAAATATGACTTCCTCTAAACAGTCAAGGTCCCAGTTTCCATTTTATGCAGTATAACGTAGAAAAACATCTAATTGTTAAAAAATATGTATTACAATAAGAGGTATCAAAAATTTTTGATACCTACTTTGATGCACAAGATATGCACATTTTGTCACTTATTGTGCTCATGCCAGCCTAAAGTGTTGAAAACAAAAACAATACCCCTGCATGTTGGCAGTATGAAATTGTTACAGATGCAAAGTATACCAGTACTCCCATCTTCTCTTTCATATTTTACCTTGGTGTAATGGGAACTCTTACTCTCATTTCAGGGTTGCTTTCATCTCCTAACCATGTACCATTAGGAAAGTCATCTAAGATAAAGTAAGCTGACTGGTGAAATGAAGTATTGCAACACTGACAATATTTATCTATCAATTCAAATTTAAACATGCTTACGTCCATGTTATTACCTTTTGCTGTGCGTTTAACAAAGGATTTAGGTGAAAGTTCAAAATTCAAACTTTCCTGGGAGTAATAAAAGATCAATATGTGCAAACCAAGAAAGCCAATGTATAAGGATGAAAAAAAGAAAATGATAAGTATACTCTGTTTTCATCTACTTTCACAAAAACATTAAAAAACTATGTAAACCGAATTAAAATTATCAAGTTGAAGTTAAGTAATAAAAAAAAATATGTTTATTATTTGTTTGAAATTCACTGTAAACATGGTAAAAACAAAATACATGTCAAAAAATCTAACCAAATTAGTTATGATGTGTTTAATTACAAATGACTTAATTTCTGAAAACATTGTACCCAAAAACTTGAACAAAATGTTCTGCATTGTATAACACTTAATACTTGATCAATAAAATATACTACAAATATTTGTTTCCATACCTTCAGAATTCAGTGTAATCAGTGTTACATTTGGTCCTAAACCCATGTTCTGCATATTGTCTGCTGATGGGGCTAAAAACAGAATGTGTATACTATGTCATACATATACTTCAAGTGATTTCATAGATTTCTTTATTCAATGAATTACATATTTTGTTAACCAGATATTAGAAAAATCGGAAATTTGAACAGTGATTCATTTTTCCACTAAATGTAGTATTGATAGTACAAAATACTGAAATTAAGGCAGTAAACTGAACCAATTTTCTTGGAGTTGAAATTTGAAACATGATCATCATGGTAAGGTATGTAAGATTTCTTTAAAATGTGTGAATATAGGGACAGATTCTATGATGACAGTGAAACCAGACAATTTCATTTTTCAGCTCAAAAACATGCACATAAGATATCATTCTGAAACCAAAGTGAAGTAGAATCATGATCCAAAATTAGTTCACTACTGAATGGGCAAAAAAATAGCAAAAGAAATAAATCTTATATTAGACTTTGTTGAAAGTAAACTAGATGCTGAAATTCTGCGTCAATTTCAAGAGCAGACATGGTTTAGCAGTGACTTCCTATCGGGACACTAAAATTGCAAGGGTTATAAAATTTTTTTTTTTGATATTTCTATCGTTCAGTTTTACTTTTAAAACAGAATAAAATAACCATACAAATACATGTACCATTTTTACCTGTGTGACTACCATTCTGTGGCAAACCAACAATTACTGCTCTGAAAAAAAAAACATAAAAAAATGTTCTAAGTAAAGGTCATATTTTTACATCTCAAAATATGATTCCAATAGTCAAATTAATTCGGTTTGAAAGCTGGAAATATTAAAAATATGAAGTCAGTAATTTATTAAACCATTATTTTAAATATTTCCCATTCAGCGTGTACATATTTATGCAACCCAGGAATGTTATACTTAATTAAATAAATTCAACAAGAAGAGTTTTCTCCCCTTTCACTGAAAATATTTTGGTTTTTTTGTCCAAACACTATCTGGGAAAAATTTTGGTGTGCAATCTTGATTAAAAGATAAAGTCTCTTAAAAGTGATAGGGGATATCAAGATATTTTTATACATGTTTAAAAGCTCAGTATTACTTTAAGATAAAGAACAGCAACAATGGCAGTGTTCTTTTGCATGAATGTTTGTCCCCTACATGTTTGGATTGGTCTTTTTGCCAAGAATTAATCTACAACATCCTTCAGCTTTCAATGAACCTTGATCAGATATTGTTTATAGGGTACTGTTTAGTTATTAAAGATAGTTTAAATTCATCCTGCAACTTGTACAGTCCTTAACGTCAATTTTCAATAAATATTTCTAACTCCTGAAGACTGAGTTTATAACTAAAAAATGTTGAAACTCATTCAAAAAGCAAGTTACTCTGTATTTGTCTATATTTAACATTAAAATCATACCCTGATCCTTTCTTCCCTGTTGGGTTTGGTGACATTTGACTGGTACCTGGAATTGAGGGGTCATTTTTAACAGAATGGATCAGATCATCCATCCTTTCTTCCAGGTATTTAGTTCTACCATTCAGAATCTCTATACTGTTTTCTATGCCATCAAGCCTCATGCAGATTGCTTTATTAATGGTAAACAGAAGTTGCTGAAATCAAAAAAGGTAACTTCATTGCAAAAATTTGTTTTGGAATAAACTCCTCCGCTGGGCGCAGCTAGATACGACCGCAGATGTCGAACCCTGAATAGTTGGGGCAATTATGAACACAACATTCAAGCTTGATACAATACTGAATTTGGATTGTGAATAAATATTTGACACAGCATAGGTTTCTGACACAGAATGAATGTTGTCTAAGAACTTAAAAATTTTTAATTTACCTATTCAAACCATATCAGTATTATTTGTTTTTATATATAAATCAGAAATAACCAATTTAAAATTTAAAATTGGGCACACATATCAATTTCTTGCACAATACTGTGCAATTGAAGATTTCTTGCTATTGGGCAATACTGTGCAATTGAAAATTTCTTGAAATATTTGACACATAATAGGTTTCTGACACAGAATAACTGAAATCAAAGAACATAGAATTGGTCATATGATTTGAATTTATATTCAATTTTTTGCTTCTTGTGCAATACAATATGCTGTGGAGAATTGCCCCCCCCCCCCCCTTCTAAAAAAAACCAAAAAACAATAAAATTTATTGTAACCCCCCTTTTTTTGCTAAAAAAAATTTGAAATTTTTTTTAATTTATGAAATATGAAATGAGAAAAAAATTGCCCCCTCCCCAACTTCTCATTTACCCACCCTAAATTTTGTTTTCAAACCCCCCCCCCCCCCCATTTAATTATACTTTGCAACCATAACAGCCCATTTAAATACACCATAACGTATTAAACTAGAAAATGACATCATAGTCATGGATGGCAAATTTTAAATATACATAATTTAAAAGCAGTTTAGATGAGATAAACAAAAAAGCTTCATCAGCACATTTTATTTTGGCAAATTTCCAATGAGGTTCATTAAACTAAAGTTATTGGCAAATTTCCAATGGAATTTGTTAATAATAAAGTTTTGATAACAGAGCACACATATCAATTTCTTGCTATTCTGCAATACTGTGCAATTGAAGATTTCTTGCTATTGTGCAATACTGTGCAATTGAAAATTTCTTGAAATATTTGACACATAATAGGTTTCTGACACAGAATAACTGAAATCAAAGAACTTAGAATTGGTCATATGATTTGAATTTATATTCAATTTTTTGCTTTTTGTGCAATACAATATGCTGTGGAAAATTGCCCCCCCCCCCCCCCAAAAAAAAAAATTTACCCCTTTTTTAGCTTTAATTTTGGACCCCGATTTGGACCAACTTGAAAACTGGGCCCATAATTAAAAAACAAAGTACATGTTTAGATTCAGCATATCAAAGAACCCCAAGAATTCAATTTTTGTTAAAATCAAACTAAGTTTAATTTTGGACCCTTTGGACCTTAATGTAGACCAATTTGAAAACGGGACCAAAAATTAAGAATCTAAATGCACGATTAGATTCGTCATATCAAAGAATCCCAATATTTCAATTTTCGATGAAATCAAACAAAGTTTAATTTTGGACCCCGATTTGGACCAACTTGAAAACTGGGCCCATAATAAAAAAACTAAGTATATGTTTAGATTCAGCATATCAAAGAACCCCAAGAATTCAATTTTTGTTAAAATCAAACTAAGTTTAATTTTGGACCCTTTGGACCTTAATGTAGACCAAATTGAAAACGGGACCAAAAATTAAGAATCTAAATGCATGGTTAGATTCGGCATATCAAAGAACCCCAATAGTTCAATTTTCGATGAAATCAAACAAAGTTTAATTTTGGACCCCGATTTGGACCAACTTGAAAACTGGGCCCATAATAAAAAAACTAAGTATATGTTTAGATTCAGCATATCAAAGAACCCCAAGAATTCAATTTCTGTTAAAATCAAACTAAGTTTAATTTTGGACCCTTTGGCCTTAATGTAGACCAATTTAAAAACGGGCCCAAAAATTAAGAATCTAAATGCACAGTTAGATTCGGCATATCAAAGAACCCCAATAGTTCAATTTTTGATGAAATCAAACAAAGTTAAATTTTGGACCCTTTTGGCCCCTAATTCCTAAACTGTTGGGACCAAAACTGCCAAAATCAATCCCAACCTTCCTTTTGTGGTCATAAACCTTGTGTTTAAATTTCATAAATTTCTATTTACTTATACAAAAGTTATTGTGCAAAAACCAAGAAAAATGCTTATTTGGGCCCTTTTTTAGTCCGTAATTCCTAAACTGTTGGGACCAAAACTCCCAAAAACAATCCCAACCTTCCTTTTGTGGTCATAAACCTTGTGTTAAAATTTCATAGATTTCTGTTTACTTATACTAGAGTTATTGTGCGAAAACCAAGAAAAATGCTTATTGGGCCCTTTTCTGGCCCCTAATTCTTAAACTGTTGGGACCAAAACTCCCAAAATCAATCCCAACCTTCCTTTTGTGGTCATAAACCTTGTGTTTAAATTTCATAGATTTCTATTAACTTATACTAAAGTTATAGTGCGAAAACCAAAATGTCTTCGGACGACGACGCCGACGACGGAGACGCCGTCATACCAATATACGACCACAAAAATTTTGCGGCCGTATAAAAAGTATGTCCTTTCTGTCTTGCATGAAATTAGTGAAATAAAATCTAGATCACTAAAACAAATTAAAATTTGGATGAATATGTTAATCTATAATGAAAATCAGGTCTTTTAGTTTAGTATTTGTGATAATGTAATATTACTTAGTAATATCAAGTAGTGGTAGGCATTTTTAGCATGGTGCTCCACAATGCCTTCCTCTCTGTGCCATGCTGATCTTTGGATATGAATATGCCGCGATAATGCTTTTTAAATTTTTTAAAATTGAATTCTTTCTGGGCCCTCATTGCTTTCAAATTAAGATCTTGAAAAGTTTATTGGATTTAATTGTCCCAGTGTTAATTACTTGATTACAGGGTCTACATGGTATTAATGATAGCAAATGTTTTACCTATTAAGACTTTACTCTTCATGCTTGTCCACACAAGAAACATCTACACAATAAATTGCCCTTCCATGGAAAAATTACTATGCTTCAACATTTCTATAGGAAAATATCCTAATAATTTTATTGACTATGACAATAAATTATATTCCTTTCTACTGGAAAATAGATAGCTGCAAATATTTGAACCAAGAACTGCACAGATTTATCTTATCAAATTCACCAATACTTCTTAGTTTGTATGCACTATCTATGAAAACAAGATGTACTGTGAGCCATTGCTCACTAGTGATACCCCCGCTTTTTGATAAGGTCGAAAAATAAAAGAAGTTGATGTCGCCTTGGTCCGAAAACGTAACCCAAAATATGGCATACCTATAGAAGGCTTGTGACAAAATATGACGTGGCTGTGATGAGTAGTTGCAGAGAAGACTGTGACAAAAAATTCTGTCACGGGCACAGATTGATGGATGGAACCACAAGGGTAAAACAGTATACATCCCTCTCCCTTGGAGGGAGGGTATAATAAGTTAGATATGTACCGGTAGTGTTTCAAACTTTCTGGTCATTTCCATTACTTATGAACATACGGACACTGGAAATAATTATATGGTAAATTATGTCTTACCCCTTTCTTGGTATTTATGGTAGACACAAAAAATACATGTATACATCAATCTCAATTTACCTTAATTGACTGATCTTGACTTAACTGGTCACCTGATGACGATTCAGTTTTTAACCGTTTGGCTGGTGGGGGTTCATCTGCACTAGGATCTAAAAAAGAAATAAACTTCTGAGTTTTTCTGTACTATATGTATTAATACAGATCAGTTGAAATAGATTTACAATAGATACAGATCAATTTTGCATGAACTGAAGCACTGGTGCTGGAAGACATTCATAAATTACTGTTTATGATAAAGAGTACTTAATGTACACGTCTGGATTGCAAAATTCAGAATTCAATTTTAAAATGGAAAAATCCATGGTTGTTAATACATGATATACAAAAATCATCATCTGTTGTATGTACATTGATGCACATTTAGCAAACTTTTGTATCCAGTAATACAAAAAGATCTGTTAGTCGGCAGTTTTCACAAGACTGCAACATAAACTTCAACACGAGCTTGACACATCTATATCCGAGATTGGTTCTTACCAAATAGAAGATAACAATTACTTACTTTACCAAAATTCTGATCATTGGTTCAAAGTACATAGATTTTTTTATCAACACCTAAGATTTTTTTATGTTCAGAAACATCACATTTTCAAGTTTCATTTTTTTTTTCATTACTATTTGGAAATTGAGATGAAATATAAGTACTTTATCTTTTTAAATAATACATAATATTATTAAACAAACCACTTATTATCAGTCCTGTTTCATCACTGAAGCCTTGTGGGAGGACTGATAAAGTGTTAATAGGTAGTGTCTCCACATTAAGTCCGGTCTGGTTGACATCAGTTGTCATATCATCTTCATTGTTGTTATCTGAGGACATAATTTAATACCTCCTAAAAAAAATAATATTGAGATTTATTATTAAAACATATAACATGTATAATATCAACGTTCACTAGACCAAATGTTTATTCAAAACATTTTAGAATGCGATAAAGTTTGATGGCATTTGTGAAATATTTCAGTTGATCTTTCTTCCCCTCTGACAATACAAATTATAAAGCCATATGAATTAATTTAATTTTTTTAGATTCTCAATCTATTGCTTCATGACAACTATTAAAACAACAAATATCATGCAGATAAAAACATCATACTTAAAATCTTATTCTTCAATCAAGAAACTAAAAAAAGTTACAACAGACAATTTTCAAATAAAGCCAAAATAAAAGTTATAGATAGTCTCTGTTTTCTGTCAGGAAACAACTCAAGCTCCAACCACCCCTCTTTCCACCGACCAGAATAATCCCGTGATAAACAAGAGGCTCTCAAGAGCCTGAATCGCTCACCTGGCAAACAATGACTATAAACTAAATTAATATATTAATGTTTTTTTGTAAATTAAACTGAGTATTTAAGGTCACATAAAATGCTGAAAATACCTTTAAAAGCCTTTCAAGAACCTCTGGAAAGAAATGGGCATGAGTTCTCCCTATGCTTGATTAAGATACAGTCATGGTCAATCTGATGATTCACAATACAAAATACAAGCTTTAATTCATCTTCAAACACAAGTATAAATCTTTTGGTCTATATGTTGTCTTCGTTTTTAAAATGTTTGAAAGAAGTTATGTAAAAATTGTGGGTTAAGGCTTTTTATTGTACTTGAAAAGGAAATATTGCAGGAACAATCATGCTAAGTTTCATCCAAATCCCCCTAGTAGTTTCAGAGGAGAAGATGTTTGAAAATTTGTTAACAACGATGATGACAGACACCAAGTGATGGCAATTAAAAGCTCACATATTATGAAGTTTAATCATTGTTATACAACATTTTCATCATCACCATTCACTAAGGATACCATGTTTAATTTAAAAACCAAATATTGTTGAAATCCGAGCAAGTGTAAAAAATGGCGGGAAAATGGCAGCCATTTTGAAAATGGCCGTTCAAAACAAACTTTCATCATCACCATTCAACTCGGGATACCATGTTTGCCATCAAAGTAGCTTTCATCTTCATTTTATTTCTATAATTCAGGAAAAAATAGCAAAAAACAGCATTTTGACTCCTATGTTCTATTTTTAGTAAGGGCGGACATGTTTTTCGTCCAATCCAAAATCCAAGCATTAACTTTTTGCAGGATACCCTAAGGAACAATCTTACCAAGTTTCATTTGATTTTGAATAGTAGTTTCAAAGAAGAAGATTTTTGAAATAATAACATTAAAAAAAGCCAAAAATGTCAAAATGGGCAATAACTCTAACATCAGTTGACAGATTTTCACGAAAATCAGCACACAGGTAGCTCTCATCATGCTGAACACTTTCAACCTACCAGAATTTGCCATAACCTTATGATTTTTGAGATAGTTGCGAAAAACTGTTGTTTGACCCCTATGTCCTATTTTTAGTAACAGTGGCCATGTTTTTCGACGGATCAAAAATCGAAGCATAAACTTTGTGCAGGATACCCTAAGGAACAATCATGCTAAGTTTTGTCCAAATCCATTTAGTAGTTTCAGAGGAGAAGATTTTTGAAATAATAACATAAAAACAAATTTACACGCAATCAAAAGCTTTTTTTCATTTTCTACAGTTTGCCATCTATAAGGCATCAACAGTTATTTTGACATTTAAGGGACAAAACTTTAACTCCTAAAGGGCTCATTTAAACATTTTGCAAACTAAGGGAAATTCTGTGAAAATGGTCAATTTTGATGTTCTAAGGGGAATAACTCCTAAAAGGAATGATCATACAACTTAATAAGTACAAATTTCAAAAAAAAATAAAGAAAAAGGGCAATAACTCCTACATGGGTGGTTACATCTTCTTCAAAATTGCAAAGCAGGTAAAACTTGAGGTGATGAACACTTTAGCTTCCCATCAGAATTTTGATATCTGTCACCATTTTTGAGTTATTTGCAAAAAACTGCAATTTACCCCTATGTTCTATTTTTAGCCATGGCAGCCATGTTTTTTTACAAATCAAAAATCCAAACGATAGTTTAGTAGCACTCATGCCAAGGAACAACTACACTAAGTTTGGTTGCAATTAAACTTATGGTGTAAGAGGAGTTAACGATTTTATTACAATGAATAAAGACTGCAAAAATGGTCAATTTTGACGATCTAAGGGGAATAACTCCTAAAAGGAACCAACCTACAACTTCGATCCTGTTACAAATTTTGTAGATCTTTGTGTGCCTAACAATATGAAATTTAAATTTTTCAAATTTCCTTTATAGTATCCAAGATATTGAGCTTAATAAGTGCAAAATTTGGAAAAAATGCAGAAAAAGGGCAATAACTCCTACATGGGTCGTTGGATCTTCTTCAAAATTTCAGGGCAGGTAGATCTTGAGGTGCTGAACACTTTTACCCTATGCCAGAATTTTGATATCTGTTATGGTTTTTGAGTTATTTGCAAAAAACTGCAATTTACCCCTATGTTCTATTTTTAGCCATGGTGGCCATGTTTTTTTACGAATCAAAAATCCAAACGATAGTTTTGTAGCACATATACCAATAAACAACTGTACGAAGTTTGGTTGCAATTGGTCTTATGGTGTCAGAGGAGTTAACGTTTGAAAAAGTTTACGGACGGACGACGGACGCCAAGTGATGGCAATAGCTCACATGACCCTTCGGGTCTGGTGAGCTAAAAAGCATCTCACAATGATCTGTTGACCTTCAGTACAGTTCTCCTATATAGGAAGAAGGTCTATGTATATAACATAGTAGCTGTTTGACAGTTTTTGTGTTAATGATCTTTACATAAAGTCAGAAACAAGAGTGGACACACTACATGTCTCGCCTGAGTATGCAAATGGACACAAAATAATCATAATCTGATACCCGACAAAGTCAAATGTGTTAAAAGAAATAGTAATGGATACGTGATAATTTGTCTTAAAAATCTCATGTATGTCATTCAAGCTTAAAACTGTGCCCTAGGCGTGCTGACAGGTCTGAAATTCAAGTCAAGGTCTCAGACAGCCATATATCCACCAAGCACTATCTATTGACCAAATATGGTTGGTCTATGTATTGCAGTTGCTGAGAAATGGATATTATCTCAAAACGTGAAACAAGTCAAAGCATGAAATAGAGGTCAAAGGTGAGGTGTCAGATGTTAAAGTGGTATATACTAAGAACTTCTATCAACCAAATACTGTGGGTCTCGTTACAAATGTAGTACAGTTTCTTAGACTTGGATTGGTTTTTTGTCTCGCCTGCGACGAAAAGTCGCAAAGGCGAGATATAGGTGTTGATTTACGACGGCCGTAAACTTTTTTAAAACTTTAATAACTTTGAACATATAATACCTAGAATTAAGACTTATGGTCCACAGATAGCTTATCGTATAAGGTTTATTGCAGTATGCTTGTCTTGTGACCCTGACCTCATTTTTACGGCTCACTGACTTCATAAACATAAATGTAAAATCTTAATTGTAGGTATATGTGCAAAGTTATTTAAGTTTTAAAAAAGTATACGCTACCGTAAATTTACACCTACATCTTGCCTTTGTAACTTTTTGTCGCAGGCGAGACAAAAAAACCAATCCAAGTCTAAGAAACAAGTATTTCCAAATTTCTAATCCATATTGGCTTTAAGTACATATCTGATCATTATTTGAAATGCACACTAAATTTAGTTTGCATCAAAAGCAAATTGCAAAACAATAAGATAAGATAATGTTTATTAACCAATTAACGGGCCCTCTAAGGGGCAATAAGTAACAGAGTAACAAAAAACATTGAAGAGGGAAGAAGCTACTTGATTGACAGAAAATTATAGACAATTGTAGTTATATGACAGAAAACATTCACTATAAATAAATAAACCATGATTATCTAAAATATAAAGACTCATGGCATTAACATATAAAAATTTGCCAACAGAGTTTAATATATCAGGATCTTCACAATTGAGAATATAATAACTTTTGTCCATCTGATAGAGAATTTTTTATGATAAAATGAATTTAAATAGTTCTTTCCTCACATTAGTATACTTTTCACACCTGGTTAGAAAATGTTCTTCGTCTTCAACCTCCTCAATGGAACGGTAATGGAACAATTTTTACACTTTCTTTCATTTGTGACTATTTTTATTTGTAACTACCTGTTTCTATCAAAAGTCTATGTGAAGATACACGAAACTTACAGAATGCTTTTCTATATTCAAATTTCTTCAGCAAAATCAAATATTTTTCTAATGTAAAATTACCTTTTAAGAAAATATAAGATGTAAGGTTACCATATTTAAAATTATCGCTAGATTTTTTCCAGTTATTGTGATATTTCTTATCCATATGTTTTTTAAACAACTTGTTAAATCTATTCTCTTTGATTCATGAAATTAGTATAAATTTTTTTATACTTTAAGTAATTTTTCAACTGATGAATACCAAGTTGGTTTGTTAGATAGATGAAGCTCTTTACAGCATGGAAAAGCATCCTGTGGAAGAGGAAAGTCTGTTGACATGTTTTCAAATCTGTAATAGCATTTAATCATACTTTTAACAATTTTATAAACGAAAGTGAACCAATGCCTGATGAATCTGTAGTACGGTAGAATCCCTGAAGTGGATACCTCGGGTATGCAGGGTCGTTAAACACATAAATAATGTAGAAAGTCTTATAACGACAACACTTGAGAGATTGCTGCGGTAATTTTATTCATCGACATGTTCCGATGCCTAGGGCACCGTAATCAGGATACATATGAATCAAATATATGAGCTTAAGTAGAAAATCGGGTAGTCTAAATGCAACGTCATAGTGTAACCATGGTATTGAAAGTGAAAGTGAAAGTGGAATGTTAAAGTATAAATTATAGACAATGAAACAATATAAATAGATTGTCAACATGAAGAAGAAGTAAAATAAATTGTTCATGATTAAAGTCTTGGTTCGATTATTTATGTGTAAGTGAAGGTTCACTGAAAATGTTGTAAATTGAAGGTACAAAAACGTGTTTGTCCCATAAATTTTCCGGCAGTTCATCCAAGCAATCTGTTTCATCACTTGAACTTGTGGTGAGGTCTATACATGTTTCACTGGTTAAATCCAGGATATATCCGTATTCATTGGTGGTGTATTAAGATGAGGTATCTGAACATGAAGTGTCAGAGTCTGATGATAAGAATAGGTCTTCGGCAAGTGTGCTGGTAGGGTTTCGCAGTTCAGATGTTGAAGGTCTCTGGTCATCATATGAGAAGCTTCCTGCTACAATTCTGAAGGTAGGAGTTTTTCCGTTCCAATCTTTCTTATGAAGAGCTTCAAAAGGTGGTTTCCATTTTTAACTGCTTTTGCCATTTCCCGTGGATCATGTTTAAAACTTTTATAGACTTCTAAAGCCTTTTCGATATGTTTTATTTTTAGGTGAACTGCCGCGTTGGATTTTCTGGTGAAGATAGTGGCACAGTGTTTACATTCAAATGTTGTTGAATCGGGTCCATGCATTTCTTGATGATGGCAGCGTAATGTAGAGATGCTGCAAAATGATTTGGAACACTTCTGGCAATTGAATCGTGGTTTAAATTTTACTGATGGTTCTTTTCTTGGAGTTGTCTTTGTTTTAACCATATCTTCTATTTAGGCCCCAAGGCTCTGTGCTTCCAAATCTGTGAATTGAACACTTCTTCAGTTCTGAATCTGAAGGTGTTTTTTTGTGGGGTTGTTTTTTATGCCCATAATGGTGACGTTCTTATTGTGACCATTTGAGGTGAAATGTTTTTAGACAGGTTGAAATTGATTTTCGGTATTAATGTCTTGAAGGCGTCCCCTGAATCTTTCTTTGAAACTGTTTCCCGTTCGACCTATGTATTGTTTTTGACATTTTCTGCACTCTATTAAATAAACCACACTTTCTGTATTGCATGTGATTTCTTACACATAAATATTCGAACTAAGACCTTAATCATGAACAAATTTATTTTACTTTCTTCATCATCAGTTCATGTTGACAATCTATTTATATTATTTCATTGTCTATTTCATTTATTTTAGAATGCTTTGAACTAAGAAAATGATATGTCATACTGACAAAACATATTTCAATTGGCTGTATTAATTGCTTGTTATATAACTATAATTAATTATAATTAATGTAAGATTTGTATTGCATTTGCATGTTTCATTTATAACATTATGCCTTAACCATGTACTACCTATGAGTTTGTGATAATAAATATTTGTATTTGTATTTGTCTTCACGATAAACAATAGTCCGAATGTTGTCGGGTAATTCGGCGCATTAAAATCATTTTCATGTTAATGCGCCGAATAGGATGATGCACAGAATTACCCGAAATGACAGTATATAAATACAAATATGTGGGCCTTGACCTAAATTTGGCTACTGTGCCTCTCACATATTTTGCCTCACACAACTGATTTCTTAATGAAATGCTCCTGTATTTTTATATCAAATAATTAGGCCTAAATATTTATTACAGGAAAAAGCTACACAATACATGATAGAAGAATAAGGACTAAGAAAATCTCTAGCTAGAGGCCTACAATTATAACCCAATAGCAGAGTCCCCAACCTGCATAGTAGCAAATAGGTCAATAGGTTAAAACATTTTGACACTTTTTTAATTTTTGAAAAATGACACTTTGGTTTATTATTCCAATGCTAAATCTTACTTTCATTTTCGAGTTTTTAGTCTTTTTAGAGTTTCCTTAATCAATGTTTTATTCTAAATTTATGGAATTAATTTTTGGAATAGATTTTTACTCCAGCCAAAACGCCAGTTTACTACCTTTATGACCATGGAAACTTCTCTTTTTATTCCCCATTGTTTGAAATCGGTCAAAGTGAAAGTAGGCCTCACCCACGGGTTTGAGATTTTGGCGCTTTTTCTTAAATTTTACTTCGAAATCCCGTCTGTATCTCGGGAGAACGGTAATGGCGTCTTCTACGGTATCTTGCGAGAGGAAGAATGCAAGAAACTGCGCATGCTTATTCTTGAACTTCAATCATGTGGGCAACGCCTGAATGAATTTGACATTTTAATTGTTGTATTTACTCATTTGCACAAAATGCATTGATATTGTTTTCGTGGTTTTGAGCAATTTTATTTAACAGAAGGAATTTTCAAACATGATAGCAATATCTTTTGGAATATTTGGCTTTGTCGCGCTCGAGAATGTAGGTTCGATAGGGGGTGTGTCTACAAATTCGAACTTCCGGAAATTTAACAGACGAACATTTTATAAACTACACATGACAGCGGCAGGTGCCCGTTATAATTAACTCTTGTGTAAATGTACCCATTCTGGAAATGAGCAAGATTTGAGATTGTTCGGAGAAATTTAGTTGGAATTATGATAGAATATAAGAATATTTATGACGTGATACTTATCCTTATTTTATTGAATAGTGGAAGTTTCACAGAATCGTCTGCATTTGCGCAAGAACTTGAAGTAGACCCCCCAAATTCATATGTGTACGGACCCGGTCTTGACAAAAGAGTAACTTTACCAGTGAGATATTTCTTCATTCAAGCAGTGGACCATGAAAGTAATAAGTGAGTTAATTTGGTATCAAAAAATACTATCAGTATCACAGGAAGCAGCAATTAAATCCAAAAGGAGTACATGTATCCTCACCGACTAAATAATAAATTAGTACATGTAGTAGATAGGTATTTTCTGCAAAGTACACATGTAATCAATTCATTTTTCAGGAGGAAAAAAGATATATGACTTTTGGAAGCACATAAATGATTTTGATCAGTTGAGTTAGTACTGTATTGGAGTTACACTAACATTAACAACACCAACTTAAGGTCACACCTAATTGATATTTAGTTCTTTGGATTTTGCTGCTTTGGTTTTCGGAAAAAAAGAAAAGAAAAAACTTTTTTGCTGCTTCATTTTGAATAAATGCTGAAAATAAAGTTAAGCTATAGGAAAAAATTTATTTTAGTAAATGAATAATTGTAATTTAATTTATTCATGTATGTTTATTTTTTCCCTTGAAAAACAAAAAAAGTCCATATAAATTAAAATATTAAAAAAGAAAAGAAAAAGATAGAATATCTGAGAAAATAACTTGAAAAAGTAAACAATTAACCTTCAAAGTCATTTAATTCCACAATTTGAGTTGTACCAATTATAAAATTTTAGAAATGCTGAGAGATATTAGGTAATTATCAGTTGAAGAGAACCCTATACATAGATTTAATAAACATGAATGTTGAACAGAATTTATAAGATAGGTCTGAATATTTAAATTGCGATTTAATTTTTACCTCATTTCTTTTGGGATAATTGTGGAAGATGAAGGATTGAATCTTCAATAAACATTAATTTTTGCTTTTAAAATAACAAGTTATATGCAAAAGAGAGGAGATTAGGTTTTAACTAGTATGTACTGGTATCTTTTTGTAATTTAATTTTAGCCTATATATGGTTTATAGTATAAACCATATATAGGCTAAATAAACTTTATACCACTGTACATACATTGTACTGGTATATATTAAAACACAAAATTAATTTTTTTCAGTCTTTGTATTTTGATTATTTTGTTAACTGTTTTCTTCAAATCACAATATGTTACTACAAAAATATCTTATTAAGTTTTTTTATGCCACGGGCAAAACATACAAGTTGTTATGATTGCATGATTAAACACTTTTATGATGAAAATTTCATCATGTTCATTGAATTTAAAATATTTAAATGATACGAAATAAGGTATCAGAGACCAGATACATTGTGTACAAGTTGTCTTTAAGAACAAAGTACATGTAATATTAAAATTTAAAAAGTTGTCTGTAAAACCAAATAAATTAATCACCCCGAAATCCATTTCATGAAAAATCTTTTTAAACTTGTTGACTGTAAATTACATTTGAAAAGTTGTTTTAGTTTAAGATCATTTCATTTTTCAATTTTAGTCACTGATTTTCTCTAAAAGTTTTTCTTTTTAATCAGATTTATGAAAGGTTTAAAAGTTTATTGTAGTTTGGCAGTGTAAAGTGAGCTGGTGACTCTCCTAATATAATGAAGAAAAATGGGGATAGGTTTCGAAACTATCATAAGATATGTCCTAAGATATACCTTTTAGGACCATCTTAGGATAATCCTAGGACAGGTCTTAGAATGTAAATCAAAGCTATCTTAAAATGGTCTTTCTAAGGATGACCATAGGACAGTCCTTTCTGTTATGTATGTTATAACTGCAAATAAATTATAATCGATTGTAATGTTTTATATAAAAAAATACAAATAATAAAAAAGAATCATGAATTCAAATGATTATCATTATAAAGATATACATGTTATATTTCGTCAATTGAAGAAATTAGATGTGTGTTTTGAAAAAAATATGGCTCATGTATGCTGCGAAAAAAATTTCGGGATCCCTTCCTTTACCCCTTCCCTCCTTTTCCACCTCTACTCCCCCCCCCCAAAAAAAAACCTAATGGTAGTTAGTTTCTTTATCTCTTCTTTCACCAAAGAGAATGCAAACAGTCCTATTTTTTACCCTGCTAATTATTTTTTAACCAGAAGGATTGTCCTAAGACAACGTTTTGTGTGTCCTAACTATAAATTGTAGGACATATCCCACCTTACGATTAGGTTTGGAAACATCACTTAGGATTAACATAATTATCCTAAGATCATCTTAGGACATATCTTAGTCCTTAAGATACCTTCGAAAACCTGGCCCCTGCATGGTTCCTTGTTAAATTGATGGTTCATTTCTAGTTAATGATTAATTAAATACATGTATACTTCAAATTCAAGGTTTAGAAAGAAATTTTATAAACAGCTGGCATGAAAGGTAATATGATTAACTAGTAAATATGTATGAGGATTTATTGCATTCTGATCACTTGTCATTAGTAATGTATGACTATTTTGTGACACACCCAATATATATTCAATGTACCCAGTAGCGTGTATAAAGTCAGTGAAATTTTAATAGGAAATAGATTTAAGGATACCCATAAATTATTATTTTAAAATATCCGGTATATTGGATAAATAACACCCCTAATTCAAATAAAATTACAAGTGGTATAATGTAATTTCAATTGGAATAAATTTTTATATCTTAAAAAATAATAACCTTATATCTCATAAAGTACAGATATGCAGTAATGGTAATTTTAGACTCTACTAGTGAATTCTTATGGTAAAAGTGCAGATGATGATTGTATTATTATGTTTATAAATGTAATCTAGCTACATGTAGCTCAGGTAATCATTCCAATTTGTACAAAATTAATAATTGAAAGAATGATTTTTTTTTTTTTTTGTAATATATATTTTTTATTTTTATGTAATTGAAAGAATGAAATGAAGTATCCTAGTATTACTCAGTCTTGCTCTGGGTTTCCAGGAGTCAACACCCCTTTATTTTTTCATGCTCGTGATCAAGGCCATATTGGTTGAAATGTTGGGTAATTTTAACCTTTTAGTTTGGTTGTTGTTTTTTTACGATTTTGTATTTGGTTTTGTTCGGCTTGTGTATTTTTTACATTTAAGTCGTTCTTTTGCCCCTTTTGACAGCTCACCATTTCCATTTATTTTTCTTGTTTTCTATCCTAATATTATAACTCCTTGTTTAGGAATTTTCATTTTTTTTTTTCAAATTGTTTTTAAATTAAAATGCTGATATGTATAATACATACATCTAAAAGTAAAAAAAAACAAATGGTAGGTCTTGAGCAATCTGTATTATAAGGGCATACTGTAGATTTATGATCTAATAAAAATACTGAAGATCTTATATTTGTGAATAAAAAAATACACTTTTTATAGACACTATAATAATATACAGGAACACTTTTTGTATTTTGTATGTAGCATTTCAACATCAGTTGGAGATGATTCATTTGAAGTAACAGTAACTAAGCAAGATGGAAACCGCATCAGGGCGTGGGTACAAGTACTGAACACACAAGATGGAAGTTATATTGTTCGCTTCAAGCTGTACCAGTCCTACCCAGAAATCATTATTAATGTCAGATACAAGGGCAATCATGTGGCAAAATCACCTTATGTGTTGTCAGGTCAGTCTACTTTATCTTGATCTATCTGTTGGTCACTTATTGCCTTTTAGCATAAAGATGGATGAAATAATTATACATGAACATATTAGAATTTCAAATTTCCATGTTTGTTAGTAAAGTTAAAAAAAAAATCAATCAAGGGAAAAATAAAGAGCAAAAAAATATGACATGTCCATGTTAAAACAATGATTTACCTGATTTTATCTTTATAGCACATATTTTCAAGTTTTGATTGGAAGCAAAAAATATGTGCAATAATAATTAAAATTAAAATCTTGATAAATATTTTCAGTATTAATTACTGGTCTTTAGTAACACTTATTTAGATTCCAAGATGGCAGAGGATGAAAATCACTATGGTAATATTGTTTGTCATTACATTTCTTTTAATTTAATGTTTCATCAAACATGTACTTATTGGGTCAAAATCTATACATTTCAAACTTGGATTCAAAATTATTCCTGGACTTTGAATAAATCAAAAAGTTTTACCGGTATATGTTCTGTGATAATATCTGTTTTACAAGTTGTGAATTATTCTACTTGCAGTAGTGATGTTGGGTCCAAATATTGACTGAATGGAATTGGTCCAATTTTAGTAAAACTTTTCTTATACGTTGTATATGTAATGTTTTACTAAATTTTTAAATTTGAATGAAAAAATATGTAAGATAAATGTTTTTTTAATAGTTTCACACTCTGCCATAATTGGTTTTATACAAGAATTATTCCATATTTGACTAATTGCAAATTTAATGTTTCTTTGTGGCAAGTTACATGTAATTATTACAAGAGCAGTAGCACTTTTCACAAAAAATATTAAGAGTAAAATTACTTGTCATACAGAATCTAGTATAACATATGAGTGATATTACTCTTAGATATTTTGTGAAAAGGGCTGCAGATATTTATAGAAAAATGTTTGACATATATAGGGATTATTAATTGTGAAATTTGTATATATGAGTAGAAATGTTCAGAATTTATTGTAAATTGCTAGTAATTTATATTTATCAAAAATATGCTTTCTAATTGCTGAACTGATACACTTTTATCACATGAAATATTTTATTCAAATATTGAAGTAAGAAAAATTTTCAGAAGAAAAATTCTGCAACCCTAAAAGAATTGTTCATTATTTAACACATGTAAAAAAAAGTTTAAAACCCATAAAGACTTTTAATTGAACAATAGAATACTATTTTCTTTTGTTACTGGTATTTTCATGTAAAATTTTTAACTTAAATTTTTAACAAAGCTTAGTTGTGAAAACTGTACATAAATTATCTAATTGTTCTGACATAAAACAAAATGGACTTGTATAAATATTATAAACAAATGGCCCATTTGAAATGGAGACAAATTATGTTGATGTGAACTGGGACTATTATAACTTAGTTATAGTAGTTCCAGATGTGAAGGACTTAGTGTCTTCCCACTTAGCCAAAATTTTAAAATTTCTATTCACATCTAGCCTAAAAGGTTATTTTCTTACCCAAGTGGTCACCAGGGTATAATTTGTATTTAAAAAGTGTACAGATAAGATCATTTGTTTTTTTATTTCTTTAGGTCAAAAAAGAAAGCTATGATAAATAATCAATAAATCTTTAACGAAATAGAAAAAAATAATTTTTATATTAATCAAGATGAAATCATTAATAAATAATGATAATTATAATTGCATTATAATAAATTTCTCAAGATGAATGGTTAATTTAATGGAAATTAATTAAGTTTGTCATGGATTTTTAGTACAATTTCATAATATTAGATGAAAGGACAATCAAAGTGTTTTTGTTGGAAAGTAAAAAAAAATAATTGAGGCACTGAATCTGCTGTGAATTCCCATAAAACAAATGATTGTATTAATTAAAATATTCCTATATATATTCTTGTTGAATAATTATTTTCACACTTAAATTAGCATGTGTACATCTTGTGCATCTATATTGGTATTAAAGAATTTTATTTATTAACAAATGGACGGGGACGATTCTATCTTCTTCATCATGGCTGCAAGTTTCCAGTGAAAACTAGGTACAGTGGTTGATAGACTTTGAGATTTCAGCAAGGAATACATTGCCAAACACTTTTGTAGCAACTTCTGTTATGCTGCACACCTTCATCTTGACTAAAGTGAGAAAAAACTTTTGTGAAGGACTTACCTTACCTTTTATTTGTTTCAAACTTAATTTAAAGGACATTTATTTATGTTGTTATAATTTTTTTTTAAATTTATTCATTGCTCACAAAATACCACATGATATTTTTAATAGATAAAAAATGTCTATATTAATTTTGACATTATGACTCTAGTATTGTTTGACAACAAGATGTAGAAATAAATTAAAAATGGTCATAAAATATTGTTTTCAACATTTATTTCATTATTCAGTAACAATACACTTCCTTTTCAACTGATCATCTTGTCCTCCATGGAAAAAGACCAAAAATAAAAACACAAAAAAAATCAGTCGCATACATAGAGCAGTGTATAATAATTCAACATTTATTTAACCTGGGCATCATAATACATTTGTAAAATGGCAATTACAAAGGGTAATTTATTTCGGGAAATAGACTATAGGTCACCTGAGCTATAATTCCTTTGATCTCTACCTGTACACCATTCCCACTTAGTCAAAATGTTTTTCCTATTGAAAGTGGGAATAACCCAAAGACTTCAATAAGAGTATATATATATGAAGTGATATATATTCTATCAGTGTATTTGTGAAAAATTAAACTGTCATTTTTTTTTAATTTTAAAACTAATGGTAAGATACAATTTCATAAAACAAGTAATTCACTTATATCATCTGCATTTGGCAAAAAACTTATCTAATATATTCATCAAAGCTAACTCTTATCTCTAATTGGTCAATTATTTGGTTTTTTGGACAACTTTCTTAAAGGTCTTTTTTATAATTTATACATGTAGTAGAATTTTCAAAAAAGAAATCCCATTCTAAACTTGTTTGAACTAGCTGACAGATGAGAACACAACTCAAATCTACATGTATAGCATTTAGTTTGGTAGTGGTTTGTAACTGTTTGCTTTTCTTTAAACATTCTCATTGAAAGTGGATGATAGTGTGTTTAATTTCACTTAACAAATTTTAATAATTTTTCAGTGAAAAATACAATAGTAATTCAAACCATTCTGGATTGAATCAGTGTTTTCCATATTAAATTTTTCTGACATTAATGTGTAAAAGATATATATTTACAGCAGAAGATGTTGTCATGACCTGTTCACAACCTGCATGATTACCTTAAGCTAAAATACAACCTTATATAATTTATGTATTTTAAATAAAACAAATGAGATGTAAACATCTTTATTTCCTCCCAGCATAGTTATTATTCACTGCAATCTTCCAAATATAACTCAATTTTATACAAATCACTTCAAACTATGTCATTTTTATGCATTTAGGATATTTACAACTAAGGAAAAAAAAAGATGACTGAGAACATGAAACCTTTGCCTGCAGTCTATGTCCTTGCTTGTCCTACAGTAATATATTAATTTGTAATTTTCTGAAACTTCTCATCACATGCATGTAGGTCTTAATCTGAAGTTTTAAATGCAATTATTTAATAATGTTTCAAACAGAGTGATTTGATCTGATTTTATTTCAGTAAAAATTCATATTGTATGAATAAAAGCTTTTAAAATAATAAAAATATAGGCAGTAAATAAACATTTGTTCATACTGATTAGTTTTTATGTTGAACCTTATTTTAGGCTTGGTATACCATGAAAAATGTAACTGTCCTGTTAATAATATTGACAAGTGGTTTGAAGTGATGGGATGTCCAGAAAGTTACAGCCAGATAGACAATGATCTTGCCATATTCAGTAATGTTGACCTAGACAAAGTTGCTGAAGAAGCTGTATCCAGATTTAGTAATAGGGGAATGCACAGTTTGAGTCATTATAGAATAATAGATAACAGAGTAAGAGCCATTCTTTAAATAAAAAGAATAATATAGTTAATTTCAGTTTACACATTATATTTGTATTACATGTGTCCTACAAAGATTGTATAAATTCGGTATCCTAAGATGCTTCGTATAATCTTCAGCTTTGGTACTGGTATAGTTTGTTAGTTTTTCAGAAATGATTTCTTTAATTATACTCTTAGATAATTCAGGATTATCAAAATTCCATATTTAATCTGGACAACTACAGGCATGCCTCCTTATGAAGTATAAGAAATGATGTTGCAAGCAATCTTATAAAATGTAATTTAAAAATAAAAAAGCTAAAACACTAATTTAAAGAGAATGTCTGTATGTTTTCTATATTTTTATTCATTGATTTTTGTTGTCTCGCCTGCGATGAAAGTCGCAGAGTGAGACATAGGTTTTACTATCCGGCAGAGTAAACTATTTGTATAAAGCTTTATATTTCAGAAAAAGCTTCATAATTTGTATGCAGATACCTTATGTTATGAACTTTCCGTCTAATCTATGTCCATTGTCCTTGACCTCATCTTTATGGTTCAGCGATTGCATGAAAAAAATGTATAGTTTTATACGACTGCAAAATTTTTGCGGTCATATATTGGTATGACGTTGGCGGCGTCGTCGTCGTCGTCCTCCGAAGACATTTGGTTTTCGCACTATAACTTTAGTATAAGTTAATAGAAATCTAAGAAATTTAAACACAAGGTTTATGACCACAAAAGGAAGGTTGGGATTGATTTTGGGAGTTTTGGCCCCAACGGTTTAAGAATTAGGGGCCAAAAAAGGGCCCAATAAGCATTTTTCTTGGTTTTCGCACAATAACTCTGGTATAAGTAAATAGAAATCTATGAAATTTTAACACAAGGTTTATGACCACAAAAGGAAGGTTGGGATTGTTTTTGGGAGTTTTGGTCCCAACAGTTTAGGAATTAGGGGCTAAAAAAGGGCCCAAATAAGCATTTTTCTTGGTTTTTGCACAATAACTTTAGTATAAGTAAATAGAAATCTATGAAATTTAAATACAAGGTTTGAAAAGGAAGGTTGGGAGTGATTTTGGGAGTTTTGGTCCCAACAGTGTAGGAATTAGGGGCCAAAAGGGTCCAAAATTAAACTTTGTTTGATTTCATTGAAAATTGAACTATTGGGGTTCTTTGATATGCTGAATCTAACCGTGTATTTAGATTCTTAATTTTTGGTCCTGTTTTCAAATTGGTCTACATTAAGGTCCAAAGGGTCCAAAATTAAACTTAGTTGGATTTTAACAAAAATTGAATTCTTGGGGTTCTTTGATATGCTGAATCTAAACATGTACTTAGTTTTTTTATTATGGGCCCAGTTTTCAAGTTGGTCCAAATCGGGGTCCAAAATTAAACTTTGTTTGATTTCAACAAAAATTGAATATATGGGGTTCTTTGATATGCTGAATCTAACCATGTATTTAGATTTTTGATATTGGAATACCACAAAGGGGTGGTAAGAATTGTCTTTGGTAGTTATGGCTCAAACCGTTAAGGAATAAGGTACAAAAAAGGGGGGAAAAGGGTTTCCAGGTTAATGGACAATTACTTAAGTACAAAACATAATTTAAAAGGCAGTGTAAGGTTGGTAATTGAAACTCATTTGAATATCTCACCTAAACTGCTTTTAAATTATTTATATTGGAAATTTGCCAAAAACTTTATTATTAATAAATTCCATTGGAAATTTGCCAATAACTTTAGTTTAATGAACTTCATTGGAAATTTGCCAATATAAAATGTTGCTGATGAAGCTTTTTTGTTTATCTCACCTAAACTGCTTTTAAATTATGTATATTGGAAATTTTCCAAAAACTTTATTATTAAATTTCTGATTTATATATAAAAGCAAATAATAATGATAAGGCAAGAGATACACACCAAACAGGATGTGTAAATTATTATAATAAGTATTGTGCAATGGCAAGAAATTTTCAATTGCACAGTATTGCACAATAGCAAGAAATCTTCAATTGCACAGTATTGTGCAATAGCAAGAAATTGATATTTGGGCCTGGTTATCAAATTGGTCCACATTGAGGTTTAAAGGGTCCAAAATTGAACTTTATTTGATTTCATCAAAAATGAACTATTGGGGTTCTTTGATATGCCGAATCTAACCGTGTATTTAGATTCTTAATTTTTGGTCCCGTTTTCAAATTGGTCTACATTAAGGTCCAAAGGGTCCAAAATTAAACTTCTTTAAAATTTTTCATTTTAAATTGGTTATTTCTGATTTATATATAAAAGCAAATAATACTGATATGGTTTGAATAGGTAAATTAAAAAATTTTAAGTTCTTAGACCACATTAATTCTGTGTCAGAAACCTATGCTGTGTCAAATATTTATTCACAATCCAAATTCAGTGCTGTATCAAGCTTGAATGTTGTGTCCATACTTGCCCCAACTGTTCAGGGTTCGACCTCTGCGGTCGTATCAAGCTGGGCCCAGCTGAGCATTTTATTTTGTCATGTGAATTTCTCACTTATTATGAGTAATAGGATAACTATATTTGGTATATAGGTTCCTTGCAACGTTTTAATGTCCTTCAGACAGGGTTCACCTGACCTCAACCTCATTTCATGGATCAGAGATCCAGGTTAAAGTTATGTGATTAGGTACGTTTCTCAGATCCTATAAGCAGTAGGTCAACTGTATGTGGTGTATAGAATGATTGTAAGGGGTACATGCCAGTCTGGCAGGTTACATCTGACCTTGACCTCATTTTCATGGTTCACTGGTCAATGTTAAGTTTTTGTGTTTTGGTCTGTTTTTCAAATACCATAAGCAATAGGTCAACTATATTTGGTGTATGGAATGATTGTAAGGTGTACATGTCTGTCTGCTGGTATCATTTGTCCTTGACCTCATTTTCATGGTTCATTGGTCAGTGTTAAGTTTCTATTGTTTGGTCCTCTTCTCAGATACTATAAGTTATAGGTCAGTTGTATGTAGTGCATGGAATGATTGGAAGGTGTGCATGTCTGTCTGGCAGGTTTCATCTGAAATTGACCTCATTTTCATGGTTCATTGGTCAATGTTAAGTTTCTGTTGTTTGGTCTTCTTCTCAGATGCTATAAGTAATAGTTCAACTATATTTGCTGTATGGAATGTATTTTATTATTTAACTGCTGATTACTTATATTGAAATAGTCTCATTATTTTATAAAAATCTTTAAATAACATTAATAATGATAATAAATAATAAAAACTTTTAAGGGATCATTACTAAACAGTGATTAACAAAAACATTGGAAGGTGTGAAAATGTTAAAATAAGGTCACTCATACATGAATGTTTAACATAGAATACATTTATGTACAGTTCACTCCAGTCCCTTCATAAAGATTAATTGGCTGAATATGTACAGATTGCAGAACTTTTGAAATTTTGTTTGCACAGCAGAATCACATTTACTGATTTTTTTTTATAGATACGAAATAAGATAAGTATTGAGATAAGTAAAAACTATTTTAGCATAGCAACATAATTAGATAATATGAAAATATGACTTTTTACAATATTTTGATCAAAGATGAAAGATACATCTATTTATTTTTTTTTTTTTTTTGCGGGGGGGGGGGGGGGGGGGGGGGGGAGAGGTTTCTTTCAGGTTCATCTCAAGGAATTGACAAATATTATCCGGTTCCTGCAATGCCTTAAAACATTTCCTTGTGCACAGGTTTGTCTGTACTTGAGTAATTTTTAAAAAAAAGGTCATATTTGTCAATTCCTTCTGATGAACCTAAAATCAAAAATGAAAATTATTTCATAAAAAAAATTCACATTTTCCTTTTTGTAGTCATTGTACTTTTTAAAATGTTTTAAAAAAAATGGCCATATTTGTCAATCCCTTCTAATAAACCTTAAATCAAAAATGAAAAATATTAATGTTTCAATAACAGTTTTTTTCTCAATTTGTAAAAGTATATATGAATAATAACATCGTGTCAGAATTATTTATACACATGTAGTATTCTCAAGCTTGACCATTACTATTTCTTTTAACACATTTTGCTTTGCCTTGCAATGTCTGGTATCAGATAATCTTTATTCTGTGTCCATGTTATACTCAGGCAAGACATTTAGTGTGTCCACTCTTGTTTTACATGTACCGACAATCATTTTTTATTGATATCAACAATAAACTAATTTAATATACGACTGATTATTTGTACTTTTTTCAGGATGAGTACACCTGACATGTTACATTAATTGTACCCCAGAAGGTGTTTCATAATTTAACATAAAAATTTTAAAAAAAATTAAAGTGTCACTTTGTCATGTGAAAACAACATCAAGCTTTCCTTTCAAAACACAAAAAGTCTTGTTTATTGATAAATTTTGTAAAACCTTTCAAAACCAAACTCTTTTTAAAATAAAGACCTGTCATGTATCAGATATGTGCACTGAATATTCCTAGGAAATTAACTTTTGTTATGCCAAGCACCTGTCTTTAAACCATACAAAATTCTTAGAACATATTTATTACATTAAAAAGCTAATTATATTTTTGGTAAGAATATATAAGCATTTGTAGTAACACACCCATTATAGGTATTCAAAAAAGCAGGATCACCACAATATCAAGTTAGACTATATACTGACTTTCTGTTGTACTTATGATTATCTCTAACTTTCTTGTTGTCTTGCAATTTGAAAAAATTACAAGACACACATAAGTACAATAGAGTCAGTTTAGTCTTACTTGGTACAGAAAGTGACTAATGAGGGTGGGGGGGGGGTGTGACCCTTCTATTTTATTTGTTTCTTTGTGGTACCCATATCTGTCCTGACCTCTATTGTTGATAAACAAATACAGAAGTCAGTTTGACATATTAAGTAAGTACTGTGTGAAAAAGATTTAATTTGTATATTATCCAAGTATAGATATTTATGTCACAAAGGTTTCTGTGATGTTGAAATCAAACGAATCTCAAATACAAACATTTTTGTTTCATTCATATGTATGTAGAATACTTTATCATAACATATATCATGAAATTTATCTTAACCTTAAAGCTATATCTTTTTGGACCTTACAGTTATGATCTATTAAGGATGATATGAAGTAAAATTTATTGAAAACTGTCTTTACCTTCCCTTTCAGCAGTTGATAAATTTATATTAAACCACAAAGGCTATTTACAATGCACCTTGTTATCTTTGTTAATCTGACCACATATATTTGATTAGCAGGAAAAAGTTGTTTGCATTTAATGATAAATTCATTTAATTAAATTTTTTTTTGTCAAGATAAGGGATTAACATATTATAAACATATTATAACATCATAAAATTTTGCATTTATGTTATAGTGAACTAAAGCCTAATTTATTTTTATGTCATGATGTAATATGACACAAAATGTATGTGGGTTAATTTACATAAGAAACTGGCCACCTAAAGGATCAGCAAGAACATTCTGAGTTTTAATTTTATGGTTGTCAGAATAGAAACTCAAACAAAATGACTCAAAAAATATTTCAAAATTGATTTATTGGTAATTCCACTGTAATGTTGTTATATCATAATATATAACTTCCTCCCCTATCCAAGAGTGTTAAGATTTAAGTACTAACTAGTTTCATAAAGGAATGGTTCTCCCTGGGTTCTTTTAGTGTCTTCTATGAGAAAGAATGAATATGAAGTAAAATGTCAAGAATAAAACATCCATTCTCCAAATTAAATAGACCAAAAATATCTAGTGGTCACAACACAATCTTTAATGAAAGGGAAATGTAATAAAAAAGTTGTTCCTGTGTGAAAAAAGTTCCAGTCGAACTTTTGTTATGTGAAATTTGTTCCAAAGGAACATTTTTCACATGAAATTTGTTCCAATGGAATATTTTTCATATGAAAAATGTTCCATTGCGTGAAATTCATTCCCGTACATATTTCATGACAATACCCATGAAATTTATTCCGGAACATATTTCAGAATAATATAAATGAAATTTGTTCCTGAAATTTTTATACTACTCTGACAACAAGGCAAATAGGGGCAAGATAAGTCAACATCAATTCTCATGGTTTGTTAAGACTAAAGGTGATTCATATTTTTAGTTCTTAAGTATTGATTTAGAGTAACGATTAACTTGTGTTTTCCAATTATAGCTGTTTTGCTGATAATCACACTACTTCATTCATTATTTATATGCATTATTAATATATCAGTTTTAGTATAGTATAGTATATTTCAACAATAAATCTTTTCAATTTTATATTGTATTAATAAATTAAATATTATTTCATGTGTATTAACTACAATTCAGATACTGTTAACCCAACTGAGATGCTGTATGATTCATTCTTTTCATTATAAATTTATAATATTTCAAAAATTTCAAATAATAGTACATTTACCATACTGTTTTCTGCTGCAAGATGTAATGTACAAATAATAGTACATTTACCATACTGTTTTCTGCTGTAAGATGTAGTGTACAAATAATAGTACATTTACCATACTGTTTTCTGCTGCAAGATGTAATGTACAAATAATAGTACATTTACCATACTGTTTTCTGCTGTAAGATGTAGTGTACAAATAATAGTACATTTACCATACTGTTTTCTGCTGTAGGATGCAGTGTACAAATAATAGAACATTTACCATACTGTTTTCTGCTGCAAGATGTAGTGTACAAATAATAGTACATTTACCATACTGTTTTCTGCTGTAAGATGTAGTGTACAAACAATAATACATTTACCATACTGATTTCTGCTGTTTTGATCTAGTGTACAAATAATAGTACATTTACCAAACTGCTGCTGTAAGATATAGTGTACAAATAAAAGTACATTTACCATACTGTTTTCTGCTGTAAGATGTAGTGTACAAATAATAGTACATTTACCATACTGTTTTCTGCTCTGTTTCTGATTGGTTGATTTAAAAAAAATATAATTTTCTCTTAAATTGCTTGGCCAAATAGAGCCAAACTTGACAGAAAGTGTCTATTACATATAACAAAAATCTACAGAACTGCAAAATAGCTTAGTGTACAAATAATAGTACATTTACCATACTGTTTTCTGCTGTAAGATGTATTGCACAAAAAGTTTCTTTATAAGCCTTTCTCACAGTACAGACATGAAAGAGGAAGTCATTTTATACTAAAATTTTCGATATAACTTGAAAATTTAAGTTGATAAGCTAAAGTTTGGATTTTTTTCCAGATATACAGAAAAACATATGGAGAACATGTTGGATTTAAAATGTTTAGTGATGCAATTCTGTTATCACTTACAAGAAAGGTATACAAAGTAAAAATTTTAAAATCAGTTTACTCTATTTTATGGATTTAATATCCTTTTAGAGCATGTTATTGGTACTTATTTTGTAGATTTATTGTACTTTGTTTTTCAGTAATGTACAGTGTTTTTTAAGATTAAGTTCATGTAAACTGTTCATAAAATAATGACGCATATATTTCTGGACTAAAGTACATATTTAATTGCACATTTTATTATTTTAAATGTTTTCATTATTATGTCAATGGGATTTGTCTTTTTACCAAAAAACAGATATAATTAACAGTAGATTATTTAAATCCGCAACTGAAACAACCGGCCAATGGTGTTCATATATTGATAAATTATAATCTGCTTTTTCAAAAGAAAACGTAATAATTGTAGAATTTATTAACATACATATAAGGCAGTGTTTGGATAATTCATTGCTTAATTTAAAGATTGTTAAAATCTTGGTTATCAGTTTTTGTTTCAGTTTATTTTTTAAATTAATTTATTTTTGCAGTCATGGAATTAAAATTTAACAGAACATAATAAGATATATTTTTTTTTATTATAATTATACTATTATTCTTTTTTTTCCAGGTAAAACTACCAGACATTGAATTCTTTGTAAATCTTGGAGACTGGCCTTTAGAAAAGAGGAGTAAAACAGAAAAACCTTTGCCTATATTTTCTTGGTGTGGATCAGAAAATACTAAAGATATTGTAATGCCAACATATGATATCACAGAAGCCACTATTGAAATGATGTCTAGGTAATGGGAGATAACTCATGATTTTATGTTTAACTGTTTAATTCACTTGAATTTTTTCTTTTGATGTAACAGCTGTAAAATTGATTATTTTTTTTTAGTTTTTACATCGGATTTATTTTAATGATCGACATAAACTGAATGACTTATAAAATCACCTGGGATGTTTTTTCAAGTCAAAGCTGTGAAATTTGTGGTCATTAGTGCATGATTTCCAAAAGAAAATTGAATACATCTGTAAAAATGATGTGACAGTTTCAAAACACTGTTAATCATTTTGCATTTCATTTCTTACTTGCTAGGTAGCTTATTATTGAAAAAATACTGTTTAATGTTTATCTAAATTCATTTGTACTGTTTTTGAATAACAGAATGTTGTATTTCACATTAAAAACAGGTTAAACTTAATACCACTTGGTTCTGGATGGACTCAGTAATAGTATTTTATTTCATATCAGTTTTATTCACAGAATGTAACATTGTTATACCCCCGCTTTTGAAAAAAAGCGGGGTATATAGTATTCGTTGTGTCCGTCTGTCCATCAGTTCGTCCGACCTTTGTATCCGCAACACCTCCTAAATTACTGAATGGAATTTGATGAAACTTTCAGAGAATCTTCATCCCATGATGGCATTGTGCACCTTTTATTTTAGAATTTGAACGGACCAATTTTTGGGGTTTCCCATAGAAAAACATGGACTTTGACTTTCAATGTGATAGGGGGTACCGTGATGCCATCTGCAACTCCTCCTAAACCACTGTATGGAATTTGATGAAACTTTCAGAGGATCTTTACATGATGCTGTAGTGCACTCATATTTTAGATTTTGATCTGATGAATATTTGGGGTTACCCATACCAAAACATGGACTTTGACATTCATAGTGATAGGGATACCATGATGCCATCCGCAACTCCTCCTAAACCACTGAATGGAATTTGATGAAACATTCAGAGGATCTTTATTACATGATGCTGTAGTGCACCTCCTATTTTAGATTTTGATCTGATGAATATTTGGGGTTACCCATACCAAAACATGGACTTTGACTTTCAATGTTATAGGGGGTACCATGATGCCATCCGCAACTCCTCCTAAACCACTGAATGGAATTTGATGAAAGTCATCTCACTGCTGTTGGAATTTTCCTATCCAAAATATTGACATTTCCTTTCATGTATATATGTAAGGTGGGGTATCAAGTAGTGAGCTTTGCTCACAGTATTTCTATTTTTTTTTTTATATAATCACTTTTTTCATATTTTACAGTCTAAAAGTATATCAGTCAGTATCATGAATTTAATGATATTGCCTGCCCGGTTTTAATTCCATTGTGTCCCCTTATTAAACATAGTCATGATTCAGAATCATGAAATTAAATGCAACAGCAACATTCAGCAGTTGTTTATGTAACCATTACTTGTTTTCTCTTGATAATCTATTTTTAGTGCATGTATATGTTCTTGGTAAACATAATAGTTATGTACAGGTATAAGGAGTATTAAATATTGCAGAGTTTCACTGGATGTGCTATCTGTTCAAGGAAATACTGGGCCAAAATGGGAAAACAAGACATCTAAAGCATTTTGGCGAGGCAGAGATAGTCGACAGGAAAGATTAGATTTGGTTATGTTGTCAAGAAAACATCCAGAAATAATTGATGCAGCTCTAACTCACATGTTTTTCTTTCCAAAAGATCCAGATAAATATGGTGAATTGGTCAAAACTATTTCATTCTTTGACTTTTTTAAGGTATGTGAATGACAGTGAATAATAATATATAAATACATTCCTATACAATCGGGATCTTCAAGGGATATTGCAACAAATATTACAAAATTTTCCAACCACACATTGTCTTATTGGAATATCTGTTTCAATAATTGTAGAGCAATTATGAACAATCTTACAGATTGGTAGTATGGAAAAAGGGATATGGTGATTAATTCTTGACACAAAATCCCTATATATGTGTCAAAAGGCTAGGTACTATATTAAAATGAAAGCTTGATGATATTTTATGACTTTACTGTATTTATTTTGAATTGCCTTTACCATTATTTAATTTTAGTCAGACTAAAGAATTTAAAATGATGTAAGAAAATAAATGTTTAAAAAAATAAAATAACATGAATTCCAAAAGAAAATACAATATGTCTTTGAAAATAATGTTTAAATTTCTGTATATTTTTCATTTCATATCCTACTTACTTAGCTGATAACTGAGATAATACAGTGAAAATTCTCTAAACCAGTCCCTCATAAAACCGGTTTCCCCTTCAAAACGGCCGTTTTAAAAAGGCCTGACCAATATATATTAAATTCAATGTAAATTTTATTCACAAAACCGGCCACCCAACATACTGGACATCGTCTAATTTTTGGAATATTTGTTTTCACAAATCAAGTAAATTTCACCTCATTATATTGCCCGTTTATAAAATTTACCAGTTATGAATGTGTGAGCACAGGGAATCATTACGTAATTAAAATATGTGATCCATCCGTTCATCGACCGGTTCACCTTTATTACTGTACAGGTGTTGATTGATGTAAATCGTTGTGTAAACAAGTACGTTAATCCGGGTCAATCAATGTGTACATGTGTAATCCATTTTTGGTCAGTCTAATGTGATCTAATGTGATCTATGTCCAAGCCAATACATGGACATTAAAGAAGTCAAAGGAATCAACTTTAATTAAAATGTTATTGTTAATGAAATGAAAAAATCATTACACCTTTGATCTTTTTAAAAGTGTTTTTAAGAAGTGAATATTTTTCATCGGAATTGCTGATTGATGTTTAATTTCTTACAAATTATGCGTGCTATGCATTGAAAAGAAAGGCCTGATGTTTTAATTTTGTATCAAAAATGTCTCATCCAGCAAAATGTCAATGTGTAGAGTTATCACTTAGTGGAAAAATAAACTTGATCAAAGACCATGACACAGAACCCAAAGCATCTCAGAGACAGCTTGCCAGAAAGTATAAAGTAGTAAGTCAACCGTAGGAGACATAATTCGGAAGAAAGACACTTACTTAGAACAATATGAACTCAATTCCAACCCAAACAAGCAGAGGTTCAAAACAAACTGCAAATTTTTCGACATCAACAACGTTGTTTGGAAATGGTCTAGCCCTACCCGCGCTAAATGCATACCCATCTCAAGAAAAAGTACTCATGTTTGCAGCACAACTCAACATACCTGACTTCAAAGCATCAAATGGATGGTTAGACAGGTGGTGCACCCGTTGCTCAGTGAACTTATTTAAAGTCCGTGGACAAAGTGCTAGCATAATCACAGACACAGTCGATGACTACTTGAGCTGCCTATCCGAGATTACCAAGCACTACTCACCCAACGACATCTTTAATTGTGATGAGACTTGCCTTTTCTAGCGAGCCTTACCAGACAAAGACACTTTCAGCTAAGGACAAAAAGAAAGATTAACCATGATGTTTGCATTCAGCTCAGGGAAAACTCAAGCCACTGGTGATAGGTAAAGCACTCAATCCACGCTGTTTCAAGAATGTCAACAAAAACAACCTACCAGTCACCTACTAAGCAAACAAGAAAGCCTGGATGACTGCAAACCTATTCACACACTGGTTACACACATTAACAGAACCATGAGAGGTCAGCGCCGTAAATTCTTGATGTTCCTTGACAATGCTTCATTCCACTCAGAAGACGTCCGACTCAGCAATGTTACTTTGAAATTCTTACCACCCAACACTACTTCAGTGCTTCAGCCACTAGACCAGGAGACCAAAAACCGAAAACTCATGATCACATCACTTCTGACAACGATCGGCGACTCAGATTCATCCTCACAGTTTTGCCACAAGATCTCTGTTCTCGATGCCATCCATTGGATAACCAGAACCAACATCAAGACACCACCATCAGGAAATGCTTCACCCTAGCTGGATTCATCTGTCAATTCTGATACCACTGCCGAAGAAAACGATGACGATGACATGATGATGTTCCACTTAACCAACTATCCAGAGAACTGAGACTCAGCAATGCTTTGACGACAACCTACCAACTGAAGATGATTTTGGCGATTGGGAGAGAGATCTTATTGCCAGTCACCAACCACAAACAGATGTTGTTGAAAGTGACGACAACGACAGTACCCAACTAGAAACAACAGAGGAGCAGTTATCACTTGAGCAAACCTTTGCAGCCGTCAAGGTGACCAAATTACGATAGTCAGTTCCATCCTACAGAAAACACAGTCCATTATTACAGACTTTGAACAACTTCTCATAGAGAAACGTCTGCAAAAGAAGCATTGTCATGGACCGTTTTTTACTGCAGTGATTTATGAACATTATAATCATAGTGCTTTTAGTGCTGCAATGATTTTAACTGATCTTGTTTATTTATGCTTGTATTGAACTTGTGTTGTTGATTTGTTTTTTTTTTTTATGAAATGATTACTCAAATAATAATAAAACAATATCAAAGTCTTTTATTTTTATTTTCATTAGTTTGATATATAACAACAATAAAAAACAAAATACATTTATTACAACAATCAGAGAAGCTTACAAACAATAATAAATCATATACATTTGTACATATACATGTATATAGAATACAATTATAAAAAAAGATCATGGGCAGTAACTATGATTATTTTTCACTAAACTGGCCATTTCCTTTTGTCCCAGTGGCGGCCAGTTTAGAGAAGTTTCACTGTACTACTTAGTGTAAAGAAAATAATTTCATTTGAATTCTTATTCTTGTTTGTATTGTTTTTCAGCACAAATACCAAATCAATATAGATGGAACTGTGGCAGCTTATAGATTTCCATATTTACTGGCAGGGGATTCTGTAGTATTCAAACACGAGTCAGAGTATTATGAACATTTTTATCATGATCTCCAGCCATACGTCCATTATATTCCATATAAAAAAGATCTCAGTGATTTAATCAATCAGATAGAGTGGGCAAAGTCCCATGAAAAGGAGGTAAGATAATTTTATTTTAGGGTTATAAAATTGGCTAAATGTTTGATGAAATGTGCAGGTTGCTAAATAACTTGTGTCAAAAATTAAGCACCTTTTTTACCATAAATTTTTTATGGTCATATAATGGTGTCAGTGGGCATGTTTATCAATAGACAGTTAGGTTTCCTATCATTTACTTTTGTCCCATGGAACATATCCTAGCTTATAACATTTAACTACATTGGTTTCCCCCTAAGAAATACAAGTTCGGGTACATTTTGGGAATTTGGCCCCTCCCATTTTTAGGGGGGATGGTATTACAGGTCTTTAAAGAGTAATGGAATTACTAATTATTTTTAATTAAATTTCCTTGATGTTAGTTTTATTATGTTCCTTGCTTAACAAGGAAAAATGTTATGTCATATGTGAAATTTCTATTTTTCATGTGATTTCATTGTGGATTTCTTCTCTTATTTATCTTTCTTTAAAACAGTGCTTTATTTAGAATGCCAAAAGATCTAATTTCCTCAAGTATTCATACAGTGCAAAAAAATTTAACAAGGATTTCATTATCAGTAACTTTGCTGTAGGTTGGGGCATTCATGTTTTACATGCAGTGTATCTTCATTTTGGACTACCAAAATATGTAAACATCCAATCCTTACTAAAATCTCAATCCTTATCCAGTGGCATTAGTTTTGCCTTCTTATTTATATCTATGTTTTGTATGAATCATGATATTCAATATTGTTTAATTTTTTTATATCCTGAATATGCATGCAATATTTTTCGACTGGATGTTCAGTTATAAACAAGTGAACTGGTAAACCCTTCACAATACAAATTATTCATGAATTACAGCTTTAATATGGAATTGTATTTATGACACAGAAATTTTATATTCAGTTAGATTTAAAATTTATTGATATTCCATATTGTACTTCACATTTTTCAGGTATTAAAAATTGTCAACAATGCAAGATCATTTGTCAGAGAAAATTTATTACCAAAGGATATATACTGTTATCATGCCAAAGTGTTCAATGTAAGTATAATAATTTAGTATGCCTCATTTTACAAGTATATCATTAAAACTTTCAGGTATTGACAAACATGAATTACTGGACTCAAACTTAATTACAGAATAAGTCTTTTTTATATACATGACCTACATACTTGCTATGAACTTTGTACTATGATTTTAGTAAGTAAAAATTCTGTTTAAGCGTTTTCTTATTGCTATTTTACACATATCTCTTTTCATAATCTATGGTCAAAGTGATCGTTTAATATATGCTAGTTAAATGTACTGAACTGCTGTTTAAACATCTTGGTGAAAATAATAGAGATCAATACTACCACAAACTTCTGTTATGGAAAATTGCTAATAAAATTGCATCACAAATCAATTTACCATCAAACAGAGTTCTGTTAATTTGGAATATTGTAATAGACATAATCACCCACGGAAATTCATTATTTTAAACACATTGATAAGTGGTATTGAAATGGCCAAATAATACTAGAAATTAAATGTCAATTGTCAATTCAATAATAATTTATCTCCAGGTTTTGAACAATTTTTTACCACTTACATCATCTGGCATAGATTTTTTTTTCCATTTTCAGAAATTTTCAAAACTTTTAAAATCAAAGCCAAAACAGCCTGATTCAAGCTGGGAGTCGGTAGAACAGCCAACTGATCGTGAATCTGATTGTGATTGTAAAAGAAAAAATTTAAAGGTATTCTAAATTAGACCATACTAATTACTCCTGTTTCATCTCATATTGAAATTGTGTTATGTGACCTTCTCTTTACGCATGTATTTCTTTTGTACGTCAGGTTATCATTAATTTTAGATTTGACTACTAATGTAAGGATCTGAGGTAAGTTTCATTGAGAGAACATGCTGTAGGATTCAACACCCAAGAAGAGATTTATTTCATGTGGAACAAATTTTTTTCTTCACACCATCAAACAATAAATGATCCTGGAAACAATGGTAACCAAAAATCTAAAATAAACACAGCATCCCACATAAAATAAACATTTCACTCTTAATTTTATCATATATAATATATAAGAGATAAAAATATATCTGCAGCATAAAGATTGGTTTTCAAATATTGTATTTCAATCATCAAAAAGCATGCTTAAAATTTCATGTCATGGTTTTGTCTAATTGACATTTACTCCATATCTTGTTCTATTTTATTAATATGCTTTTACTTTGTTAATGATAAATAATTTTATTTGATTGGTTTTTTATTTTAATTTCAGAAACGAGATGAGTTATAGCCAGATATTCTGTATTTAAGGTTTGAAGATCATCTATTATAGAGTACTGTCATTAACTGAGAACAAAGGCTTTGAAAATATTTTTTTTATACATGCAGTTATAAGAAACATAGTCAAATGAAATTAAACTTTACTTTCTCATCACATTTGGGAGTTACTCTCCTTCCCTAATCCCTGGGTTGAACAAATTGTGGGAGTTACTTTCCTCCCCTAACCCCAGGGTTGAACTAATTGTGGGAGTTACTTTCCTCCCCTAATCCCTGAGTTGAACTAATTGTGGGAGTTACTTTCCTCCCCTAACCCCTGGGATGAACTAATTTTGGAAGTTATATGTACTTTCCTCTCCTAACCCCTTGGTTGAAATAATTTATAACAGTCATATGGTATCTTTCAGATTTCAACTCATGTTTTTATGTTCCGTCAATGAAAGTTTGGGGGGGGGGACTTAGATTTATTTATATATAAACTTCCAGTCAGATTGAAACAGAAATTGGCATTTTTTTTTCTGTTATTGTGCATAAAAGCTAAAATAATCCTCAAAACCTCTGTAAATGAGATTCATACATTTACAAATTAATTTTTTTGCAGATGAAAATTGAGAAAACATGTTCACTAAGACAACTAGAATAGGTGCTGAATTGAAGTTGACTAAAAAAATTAATTATAATAAACTTCACAGACCCTTCACATTTTTGCAGACCTGATTTTCTTCCGCCTTAAAACAGAATTTCGCTTTTGGAAGTCCGGATTTTCCATATACAATTCCTTTATTATACATAGTAAAATGACTTTCGTTGGAAGTATCTTTTCTGCTCCTTTTACATGGTGGTCAAAATCAGATCTGTTTTTTGGGGAAGAAGGATGAGAATATAAAAATTTAATTTAACATCATATTTAAATGTAACACTTCCAGTCATTTCATTAATATTAAGAGTTAATATGTGCAATATATATTTGTTAAGCAAATTTCTATTGTATTTTTGGTTATATGTTCTTGTTATTTTATTTTAATGTATGTTGCATTAACATGACAATTTGTACAAAATGCACAATTTTAGTTTAATTTTGTTTAAAGCAAATTTGATTTCTACGAATTGTGCAAATATTGATTCATTTTGTGGGCTGTATTGAGAATTCTTAAATTTGTACAGCAATTACAATCATTCTGGGTTTTGGTGATACTTTTTTCCAGAAATAAAGATTCATACACATCTTGTAGGGGAGATAACTAAAAAAACATCCATTTTGACATATGTATTAGAAAAATATCATCCGATACCAAAAAAAACTCAGAATCTTTAATATTGCATGAAATGCTTGTTGGCAACAATCACTTATCTCTCATTTAAGGGAAGTACTTCTTAGGCCATATCAAACCAATGTTTAGATTCTCATTCCTGGTTGTATAACCTATTTGCCAGGAGAAATTGATTATGCAGATCCTTTACTGGACGAGTTAAAAAAACCAAATTGAAGTTGGCTATGAAAAAAATTTGGAATTATATGGTTTCTTCCCCATTTTATTTTTATGAAAGTAAGGATTGCAATCTAAAAATATATTTTATATGGGCTCAGTATCAGTAATCAGGTCAATATGATACTACGTAGGCTTTACCAAGTTTACGAGCCCAGGCCCTGCTTCATAGACACAAATCCAGTACTTTGAGAGAATTTGCAGAAAAAGTTTATTTGACTTTGTTTCAATTCTTTTTTTAATTAGGAAGTTATACTGATATGGCAGCTATACTAAAAATGCATTCAGACACATATGTTTTTTCTGCAATGATAAAATAAATTGTGCACAATTCTTAGAAACACAATTAAAATTTAAAATACTAAGACATTAGATAAACTTTTATCACAGAGTGTAATATTGGAATTATATAAGATCAATACTAAATAGGATGTAAAAGCAAGAAAAAATAAAACAGCAATATACTCGCACCTATATGGAGAATGTGAGGTTGAGATTCAAGCAGAAATTTCACTGTTTTTATACATATTTGAACTTTTACTTTCCATTAAATAAATGTTTCTTAGTTTTCCAAAGGATTTAAATAGTATTTAAATCCTTGGTTGTCCATTCAGTTTACATGTGATGTTCAACTCTTGTGTTCTTTAAAAATAAAGAAGATAAATTTTTATAAGATTCAGAAACTGTAAATTCGGAAATTATTGTGATGTTTTTATTATTGCGAAAAATGCGACAGGGTTGTAATCGCAATAATTTAAACTTGCATTATGGAATTTTTTATATGAATGAATCAAGATTTTTCTCAATATCGCAAAAATTAAAATTGGTCTAAAATGACAAAATTGCAATAATAAATGCATGCAATAATTTCCAAATTGACAGTATTTTGGAAGTACGTGTACCTATTCTGATAGTGCCAACTAAAGGAGTTTCATGACATTTTTTCTAATTGTTTTGTGAACAGTAAATTCATAAATTATTATGATGATATTACGATCCCTAACTAAAATGTAAGGCAAGGTTAATGAATTGTAATTCAAGTCTATGCTGCAAAGAACATTTTTACTGAGAATAAAAAATTTGTTTAATAAAAGCATGATAATAATTTTTGAATTTACAGGTCAAAATTTGTTATTAAATAATGCAGTTATGAAAATTATTACTTTATTTTTATTTTTAACATATTTTATTTTCATTTTGGATGTATCTTTATAAACGGGTTTTTGTAGTATGTATTGTAATAAGGAAATAATTATTAGTATTAGTTTTAATTATTAAAGCAGTTATAATAAATTTATGGGTTGCAGATTGTGGGCATTAAATATATTTCTTTAAATAATATACTGCATCAAAAGTTTATCAACACTTTTCACTTCATGAAAATATTTATAAAACTAAAAATGTAAAATAATTTACATTCCATGTTTTGGAGTCTGGTGTAAAATTTCTTTTCGTCAAATTTGATTTCTTGTTTTTCTTTTCAGTAGGACTGAGATTTACATATAAAATTATATTTTTAAAAATCACTATTGTTCAACTTTCGACACAGGATATTTTGTTGATACTATAAATAGGATTAAAATAGTTTTTTTTCTTATAATAAGATGAAAACTATTATTCATCAAGAAAGTTTTATGAAAAAATAAATAATTAAACCCCCTCCCTAGTCTGATATGCTGTTTCCTTTTGTGTCCAAAACTCATACAATAATGATGAGGTTCACAATAGTCTTTGCAATTGTGTGCCTAAGTCAGTTGAAATAATTCATTTAAAAGAATATTCAGATTATTCATGTTATAAATCAATTGAACATTCTTAATTTTATATCATATTGTTGAGAATTTTTTTTATTAATTTTATATTCATAATATTTCTAGTCATATATTAGTTATTGTAGCTAGGGCTATTACAGAGAAGGCTTTTGGGGATAGCCTTCAAGATTGATATTGCCAATTATATACATGTATCCACTTTTGATGTGTATAAGTAGAATTAACCATTCATTTATATTCAGCAAAGAATATGGGCTGCCCCAACAAATCACCCAGCTAAAAGAGAAACTTAAATATTAGTGCTGACAATTGGTTTTGTGAAATCTTTTATTCCAATTACTTAATATAGAATTTTTATTTTTAAAATATGTTCCATGTAGAAACCCGAGTTATTTTCAAATGGAACAGCCCTGCATTACCTAGTCAAATGAAATACATGTATCAAACATTTATATTTTGTTCAGCAGCTGTGTTGTTATAATGAATTAATGAAGACACTTTTTAACCTTGAAGAATCTTTCTTGTATTAATTGTCTGTTTTATTTGTATGGTTCTTCTTGGTCTTTCTGGGCAAGTAGTCATGTTTAATACTAGTTTCTCAATATCTAGTCGGAACTGTAGTTTTTATTATGGTAGAGACAGATGTGTCCAAAAATGAGTACTGTAAATTCGGAAATTATTGCGATGTTTTTATTATTGCGAAAAATGCGACAGATTTGTAATCGCAATAAATTAAACTCGCATTTTGGAATTTTTTATATGAATGAAGCAGGATTTTTCTCAATATCGCAAAAACTAAAATTGCATTTTAGTCTAAAATGACAAAATCGCAATAATAAATGCACACAATTTATTTATGAATTTACAGTATGTAGAATCATCATCCAAGATTTCTCTGTTTTTAGATGAACTTTTTTGGACTGGCATAGGTCATAAGTAGTGAAATTTCTGAAGATAATTTTTATACCAGCTGGGGATAAAATGATTTTTTGAATCAACTACTTTGGTTTAGAAGGCAATGCTTCTTGTCAACTTTATTATAATTTAATCATGCATAGCCATTTACAACAATGTGCCATCTTACACATTACCTCAAGATTTTTTTTGTTGAGTATGTATTGATTTATTATAATATTGTATAATTCTTCTTTGAAATTTAATTCAAAGTGAAAGGTTTTTCGGAGGGATTAATTTTGAATAAAAAGCTTTAAATAGTGTGTGTTCTCAGTTTTTAGATTCTTCTATCAAAAAGGAACTATGAAAACTCACGTACTCTATCTTGACTTTTTACATCAAATGTATGAATTATGACCTTTGGATAAATAATAAAAATTATAAAATTGTATTTGCCGATCTTTCAACTACATACACAACCATTTAAAATTACAAAATTAAAACTTCAAAAGAATTTTATAAGATCCCAATAGAATAAGGCCCATTGTTTTTTGGCCTGAGCCAAAATCATATTCCACAGCTTTTTTTTACAGGGAAACAAAGATCTGTCTATGTGACAGCAAACCAGATTTTATTTTCTGTCTGCACACCATGCACAAAAACAGACAACATGAACTCTAAGGAACTAACAACTATTTACAAGCAAACATGAAATAGCATAATGCATAATTATAAAAGTCAAAACAAAAGCACACTTAGCAGGCAGCATTAAAACGTAATTAGGCACTGACATGCATGAGAATGATGAGTATAAAGCACTTCAGCAAAGTAACTGGAGCAAGAGAAATTTCAGCTATAAGATAGCACTGGATGTACATTTTCGTCCCTCACACCAGTGATAATATAATTTTTGAACTGAGTAAAAGAAGTCATGGTCTTGGCATCATTTGAGAGGGAGATTCATATCTGTGATGCCACAAACTTGAAAGATTTCTTACCTCGTGTTGAAGTTCTAGGTCTGGGTAGCTCAGCATTATTTACATAACTGAAATTATATGAGATCTCCAAAGCGAGTTTTAAGTAACCATAATTTAGATTTTTGCAGTTAAAATTTATATACCAGTAATAACCAGATTTTGTCCATTGAAAACATGGACTAGACTAAAACATTGAAAGATTATTGCACAAATGCAAACTACACGTATAAACCCAAATATGTTAGAATTAAAACTGCAGCTTGAAATTTGAACTTGTATCTTTTTTTTTACCCATGAATATAAGATAAAATTCATATTTATGCTATTATGTCCAAAATGTAAACAAGTACTCTTAAATAACGATCGAAAAGATTTAGATGAACATACAAACTTGAGAATAAAATCTATACCACAAGACATGGACAATAGCCGTGAACTTGAACCATGGGGACCTAAAATTGATTACAATATGGCACAAGATGTACTTTCAAGGCGCAGTCAATACCGTAGGCATCACAATATCTAACAGAAATTTGAGATGTAACAAGATCATTTAGCTCACCATCTCGACATCTTTTTTCCAGGTGAGCGATTTATAATTTATTGTACTTCATGTTTAATTCTTTTATTGAACCAATGGTAAGAGTGGCCATTACTTGGTTCTCTTTCAGAATATTATCCAGTGAATAAGTCTTCCAAATGATATTACCGCCAGAACATAGAATGCATTGGTAAAATTTCTTAATGTTCTTATCTGAAACCTAATGCAATAGAAACCAAATTTGGTATCAGTTGTGTCAAAGTGGTTCTCTATCGAAATGCATCTTTTTTATGAAAACGTGAACTATACAAAAATAATGGTGTCAAAATTTCCAAAACTGCATGATTTAAGCACCGAAAATACAAGTATAATGGAAAGTAATATTAATACAAGGATATCGAGTTTTAAACACAGCAGTCAGTTATCCAGCAATCTGTGAAAGAATCAAGATATTAATTTGTAGACGAATACACAGAAGCAACACCATGAAACTAAGCAGTATCTACCTCTTGCACATAGCCCTGTCCTTAGATTGTTTTGGCGTTAACCCTTCGGTCAATTTGGCATTTTCGAATTTGCCCCTCAACTATTTGGATTATTGTTTTGGTTCTCAACATTTTAGGCCCTGAATACAACTGATAAGTCTTGTGCATCAAAATTGGTGTCAATAATTTGTTAGGTCCCGAGTCTCATTGCCTGCCCGTTACATTGATCTATGCAAAATAAATGTCCAGCTACTTTCGCGACACTTCAAAGATCGGATAATATCTATAATACTAAATTTACGAATTAGCCGAATAGGCGGCAAAACGCGTGGTTCAAAATAAACGATGTTTGGTTCAGATTATAAAGGTTATTATCGGATTTGACAATCTGCATTTATAAAATTAAACTGCAGTTTTGTTTATATGCAAATGGAATTTGTATGCACCTTTCCGATATGAATTCTCCCAACATATCTCTTAGAAGGTTCTCGAATGCATCATTTTACCACACTGTGTTAAATAAACAAGTATGCACATATTTTAAATGTATTTCTGTTTGAAATTACAGAAGAAGAATAAAACAAATTAAAAACATTCTCTTTCGAGTTGGATGTTTCCGCTTCATGTATTCAGGATTGTTTTTCTACATTAACGCAATTTCTCCTAACTGTAAAGGTTATGAACTTTGAAGATTATGAAGAAGTAAGGTCAAGTTCAGAGGAATTCCCAACTTAGTTGTTTTTTGGATTGCTCGGATGTTTACCTTGCACAAAGTGATAAAACCAACCATTATCTATTTTTACATTATTTGTCATGTGACCTGTCTAAATATATCTCTACCATACAATTCTCTGTATGCCCTAAATAAAAATATTTTTAACAAATGGTCATCTTTATCATTAATGACGAAATTTATCTCGGACATCTTTGATAAATATAAACGTGAACATCACACGCAGCCACGCACTAAAAATGCTTTTATCGTCTGATTATTGGATATATTTGTGAAATTAAGCCTCGCTTGCCGTGCCCATGATGAGAATGGAATAATTATTTTCCAAAAATATGCTCTACCTAACTCACGGCATCTTTTGAAAAATTCATCCGTCACTAAGGAAATGTTTACATCTACAATTTCATTTTTATATTTATTCTGAAGGAAAAAGGTAATGCATTATGAAATGTGTATTTAATGAAAGTTTTTCATCAAGTTCCAGTTCAGAATTAATTGTAACAATAAAAATATTGACAATTTTTGTGGTTGTGTTTTCATCATAGATTTTTACTTTGATGGAACCTTAAGGTCCATTTTTGGTAATTCTACGTGGCATACAGTCTACTTCATCAGTGGATACATCTTCGATAGTAACGAACAGCCATATGACAATTGGGTCACGTTGACCTACATTTCACGCTTCATTGACTTTGGTTAAAGTTTGCATTAACATCCATTTATGGAATACTACAGCATATATAGGCATGAATTAAACTATCAGTTGATATCACCTACTTGATAGGAAAGTTTATGAGAAGCCTATTGAGTTCCTGTTCCATGAATGACATGGCCGCAACATCTGTTTATAGTCAATATGGCCACCACAAAAAAAAATGCTTATTTTCCCGCGTTCACGCGGGTTCAATGTCTAGTATTATATAGAAAAGAGCTGTGCAAAAGTAATAAAAATATAAAACAAATACTCCAGTGAAAAGCATGTGTTCAAACACTTTATCAAGGAGGGAAGTAGCCTCATCCGTTTGCTTAAACTTTCATATTTATATTTTTTCTGAATTAGTGAGTGATTTTACAACAAAAACCAAAAATGCTATTGGAATAATACAACGAATGAACAGAAGCTTGATATTTTACTAATAATACGAACTTAAGTACTGTGAATTTGGAATTTAATGGAATGTTTTTTTTTCTGTTTCAAAATTACTTTTTGGAGTGTATATGGTATCCAGTGTATGAGGTAAATGTACTGATGTTTGGACATGTGAAATGACACCCAGTGTAAATGTTATCTGGAAAAATTACGAGTTGTCCGCATGACTCAGTGAAGCAGGGAGTTTTTTTTTAACAATCACTGAAATAAAAAATATTATCGGTATCATCTATCTATAATCATTATTTTTAATGTATTTCGGAAAGTAAACAGAAGAGCAGGAGCTTTGGATAAGAAAATAAACATCATTTAAAAAACTAAGATCCTGTAAGCTTTGAAACACAAGATATCTAATGAAGAATGCAAAGTTTTTTTTATACACATCTGCCATCTTGGCGGTCAGATAAATTTAAAGTATACCAGAGAAAACTGGACTCCCAATACATGAATATTTGCTTCACAAAGAACCAAAGATTTCTCATTAAAGGACGCGAATAGGTAGTGATCCTTAAAACATTGCAAAACGTAGAAATTACTTCTTAATCTTAAAAGATGACACTTCAGAGCAAGGGGACATTATGAATTAGTGTCATAAACGTTTTTATTTATTCAGATATATGTAAACATTTGTACATATACAAATGAAAATTTATGAAACTTGCATTAAATTTGTTATTCTTTTAAAATAAAATTCTTATAAATTTGGATTTCAAGTTTCTGTGTATTATTTATGTAACGAATCTGATTCATTGGTGCTTTGTTTATTCTATATACATGAACATTTCTTAAAAAGATGGGTTAAGGTAGAGTTCAGTGTTGCTTGTTTGGCAGGTACTAGCGTAATTATTTCTTTATAACGATTTTTAGATTCAATTTCATTCTAGTTTAATCTGTTAATTAATTATCAAGAACAGGGACCGGGATATAAAAAGTGGAGAATGTGTTTTGATTGACCAAATATTTTCTTTTTCTGTATATATTTTGCAAGTAGCAATATGCCTGTGGCAAAATGTATACCATTTCAGACAAAAGATTCACAATAGTGTTCAAACAAATAATAAAACAAAATGCGGTAGAGGTGGCAAAATGTTAATTTAAGGCAACATTTTAAACGAAAAATATGAATGAGCAGACATTGTAGATAATTTTGTCACACAAAATCCCTACATATATATATACAAAACAACTGTCCAAACAAAGGAACAGTGTTTTATGGATTTTCTTCATTAAGCCATTGAGATATATATTCAATATCGAGAAAAAAATATCTCACCAATGGTTACTGCAGGGATTTAGCTAGCGCACGTCAATTTCGTCATTGACGAATTTATTTTGAAAGTGACAAATGAAATTCTAACTAGATTCGGTACTTTATTTTTGCATCAGTCATTAAATTTACATAAAAATCATAAAAAGCTACAAACAAAAATTCATTTTATCTACTTACATGACTTTGTTACATATCGAATATTTTCGGACGTGAAATATTTATCTTTTGCTTCGAATTCTCCTCAGTGCAGTTAACCTTGTGTGGCATCTTTCAATGAAATTGCATTACGTTTTTCTACATTTTAATTGATTAAAAATTGGGGAACTTTATTGCAGTGAATGATTAAAAAAGGTGACCTTCGTTCCATGTTTTATGTATATGTATTTTACTTTCCAAAATACCATCTTGTGTCATTTCTTCATCTGGAGTACGGTGGGTCTTTTACTATTTTTTGTTTATGGAAGATGAAATTGTGTTGAAAAAAATCACCTGTTGTCAATCTATAGTTTTTTAGATATTTTTGTCTTTCATAAAGGTAAATGGATGGATGAATTATTGTTTAACGTCCAGTGGCAGCCAGGTGCATATCAGGACGAGAACATGTTGATATGATAATGAAAATGATCCCTGCTTTGTACTAGACCGACACGCTAAGTCGGATTTTTAATGTGCTAGCTCACGAGGTAACTGTCCGCAGGAAGACATATCACCTCACTCGGACACATTATACTGACTCCGAGCCGACCAGTCTTTGCTCTTTCTCCTAGATGCCGCGTGCTTGGCAGAGAAGCAGCAAATACCAATTTTAATGTCTTTGGTTTGACCCGGCCGGGGATCGAACCCGCGACGTTCCGCACTCGTCATAAAGGTAAATAAAAGAGGACCCATTTCGACTAACTTTATATAAAGAATACGAATTAGTGAACTTTTAGAACTTTTCACTTTTAAAATGTATTAAAAGATACTAAAATGTAATCAAATGTAGCTTTTAAAATCAGTTTTTGATAATTTAAAAAATTAAATTTTCGTGTAGTGGATGTAGAGGAATAGAGAAGAGTACATGTACATGATGTAATACATAGGGGAATTGAAACCAAAGGTATCATGTCTTCTGGTCATTCTGGTGGCATAACCGATAAAAGAATGTCATTTTCATTAAAAACGTCAGATGTTAAGATTCTAAATGCATATATATATATATATTATAAGTAAAAAAGTTAAATACGAAGTTTAAAAAATCTTAACTCAGTTGCAGTTTTTTTTCTTACTTAAGCGATGTCGATTTTTTTGTTATTATTTCTAATTATAAACGGCTCTTTGCTTCGGGTCGACAACTTGAACACGGTAACTCCTCAGTATCAGCGTATGGCGAATTGCGGTTGATTTTATAGTTGAGTTACGTTTTTGAACTAAAGACAATTTACAGAGTACTGTTGGAATCGACCCTTATTGCGCGTCTACATATGTTGTATGACAATACTGTAAAGAAATAAAATGCAATTTAAATGAAGTTTAGGTCAGAAGCTTCCAATCACTATTTCAAAAATTCGACCCCTGTGGGCGGCAAGTTTTGAAAATCAAAATTATAAAACCTTATTGCACATCCAGATATGGTGCTTGACAATACTGTGATGAACTACATGAAATTGAATGCATTAATTGAAGAATGAAAGAGGAGTGCAGGCCCCAGTTTCTAAAAATTGAAATTCTAAAACCTTCGATTACGCATCTACAAGCAAAGAGCCGTTTATGGCGTATGACAACAGTATAAAAAATAAAATGTATAAATTGTAAAATGAAAGAGGAGTTTAAGTCACAAGCTTACATTCACCATTTTCAAATTCGAATCCTGGTTGGAAAATCAAAATTAAAAAACCGTATTGTGCATCTCCAAGTAGTATGCAACCATTCTATATAGACTTTGAATCCCTAAATCAAATTAATATTTATATTTGAATTGTGGAATAAAAAAAATTAAAAAAAATTTTGATATCATAAGTATGAATTATACAGTATTTCTCTGTCCGCCAATACAAATATCAGACAAAAAAGTAAACTCAGGACAGAATTTTGAATAATTGTAGTTTTATATATAATATATATAGAAAATTTTCCAAACGGGAACTCATTTATGACCGTATATAGAAATAAAATGCACAAATTGCAAAACCAGTGAGGAGCTTTAAAGTCATGTCGACTCAAGTTTTGAACATCGAAATTGTCGCGGCATCTACGTACGGCGAATGACATGCTGACATAAACCTGGCACTACTGTGTTATAGTAGTCTTAGAATAAACTCTGTTCGACCCCTTGTGGCCAACATATATTGCGCATAGAAATTAAATTCCTAAACCCGAAAGTGAAGGGGGAGTTGATGTCACAAGAAAGTGTGACGGACGGATCTTCAGAGACAATCACAATATCCCTGAACTTCGAAAGTGCGGGAATGATATAAAAAAAACTAGAAATTGTGTCTTTAACCGAATATGTAATACACGTATGCCCCGCCATAAAATCCATATAAACACAAAACTGAAGTTTCGTTGATACACTATTCCTAATTCCAAAGAAATGACCCAATTATTCTATGACTGCTCAGTACTACCCAGGGCACATCAACTGGTGAACTTTCATCAGGGATCATATAATACTATCATGTACAGTTCCTGAGTTTCATTGATAGTTCCAAATTAAGAAATGAACCTAAACGCAAAACTTAACCACATAGTTCGGAAATACGTACGGACGGACAACTCTATATACCCCATCCATATTCGTGGGCGGGCCATAAAAATAACTTCATTATTTTGGGGCGACGAAAAAGATCCGCGGAAATACACGTACTCGGAATTTGTCCAATCATTTCCGTCAAAATTATATATTACGAGGAGGGGAGATAATTCTGTGTTAAAAAAAAAATCAACATGACATGTGCCAAGTGTCAGTCTACAATTAAAACATTATTCCGAGGAATTTGTAAGTTCAAGCATTATGACACCATTGTGTTATACTCCAGAATTAGCTCCTTACCAAAGGAATCGAGTTGTTTTGAACTAGGCTATGTACGTGTTCACCAAGGGCCTGGGTTGTTGGGGAATCCTGGTTTGTTCGCCCTAATTCACGTTCGCCCTAGTACCGGTTCGCCCTGAGTTCGTTCGTAGCGATACTTATTCGCTCTGAATTGTAATATTAATATGTAACAGAATGCTTAATGGTAAAATACGACTTATATATTTGAATTGAAAGATGTTTTTGTTCCAGTGGGTATTTTTTTGTTTCATTGATATTTGTCTCATGGAACAGAGTACAAACTTCACAGAAAACAGCATGTTGGCGAAGCATATTCTCCAAGCCATAAGAAATACATACAAATACTGCACGATAGTTTGTGGATTAATGATAGATAATGTTAGATAATGTTTATTACCCAATTAATGGGCCCTCTAAGGGGAAATAAGTAATGGAGTAACAAAAAACATTGAAGAGGGAATTTCTGAAGAAGATATTTAATTGACAGAAAATTTTAGACAACTGCAGTTTTTGTATGAGGGGTTTTCTTGGATATCTCTATGTGGAAGAACTCTTCTCACTGTAGACTGTAGAGCCTGGCTGTATGACAAATTGGGACCTGTTTTTGGAGAAATGACCATTCCCAGGATTCCTGACTGATATATGATTCCATTGTCCATGGTGGTATCACCTTAAAAACTGTAGCAACTTTGTTATGACACATATGAGATCAAAAGAGCCAAGCTGTTAAGAGAAATTAAGTTTAATGCATTAGAATTATCAAAAATTGTTTATATTTAATCTAAGCTGAGTATTACATCCACAAATTTAAAGTTGTTATTTTGTCATCTATTCCAATCAAGCCATTTATTAAAATAATCAATTATAACAAAGGCATACAATAAACACTGTCTATTGCAGTATCAACAATCATTAGTTTTAATCATTAATTAATACATAAATAGATTGTAAAATGTCACTTAGTCATTATAACTATTAAATTTTATCTCTGTTTGTCATATCATTTTTTCATTTCCAAAAATTTAATAAATAAAAATTATATGAATAAAAATTTAAACATTGTTATTTCAAAATATAATTATTCCGTTATAAAAAACTATATTAATTTTCCTTGAAGACCTTCTGCTCTCGTCTCAGTACTATATACTATATATATTTATAGGGCGAACGAACTCGGGGTGAACGGACCCAGGACAAACATGTTATTAGGGGCAACAGACCCGATACAATTGTTTGGTATAATAGCTTTTATGGCCAGGTACTCAAATTTCAGCAATCCTGTTATGTTCTCACTAGCAAAACTACACAGCACTTTAACAAGTCATGAAAAAAATGATGGGACAAGTATTGGAGAAATCATCATGACATTTCTGCATTTTTCCGTGTTACAATTTATACCTAAGGTTTCAGGAATTTTATATGTTCACTGTATTTTTCATGGACACTTTAAAATTAAATGAAATACTGGTCAGCTTTTTGAAACTCAGAATATAGATGTTCAGGGTAAAAAATATTGAATTATATATTCACATAAGATTCTATGTATATGATGAAATAAATGGTTTTAATATTCACTTTGACATCATAGAGGTCACACTGAATAAATCGTTGACAGGAGATGAAAATAACAGCATTTTCAATGGTGGTGTTCCAATTTTGGATCAGTTGATTTTAAACGTTTTTTTTATATACTGGTAATCAGTTCCATTCTTAAAAAAAAAACATAATTTGAAAAAGGACACATATAAGTGAAAGTACAGTCAAACCTCTTTACAACAAATATGTTTGTTTCAGTCCAACATTGATGTTAAACTGAATTTGATGTTACAATCTATAATGAAACTGGCCATTTGCAGATTTTTTTTGACAGCATATTCATTTGAGACTAGTACATATATTTGTTACATAATGTATGACCGTTATGACAATTCTTTGTGAATTAATCTTTTGTAAAGTTTTGTTTTTTCAAAGGTTTATTAAAATAATAATATAAGTCTTTTATTTCATGATTTACCTACCAGGTATGTTCAATAAATGAAATAAAAACAAACGTGATGAAGAAAGCACTATGATTGTAAACATTTAGAACTGTCAAAAAACAGTTACAAAAGGAGCAAAACATTTAGTGAAATCATTGTAAAACATTCATTGTAAGTGTTAATACACACAAGCTGTCTTGAATTCCTAAAGTTCAACTGATGATAAGGTGAATAGGTGATTGACATGTTTAGTATGTGCATTCAACCATAATCTAAGATGACTGACAAAGTATTGATTTGTCCATGTAATGATTTGAATCATGCAACATATAACATTTGTGTTACCAGGCCTGGGCGCCATAAAAGTTGAGAATATTCTTAAGTCTGAGAATATTCTTAAATACCGGAATACTCGAATGTGATTGGCTGAGAATGGGAATTTGAGTAAAATTTTCTTTGCTCAGCAGAAATAGTTTTTTATGGCGCCCAGGCCTGAATTCACTGTTGGAGTCTAATGCTGAATTTACATGCATGCATATTTGTTCTCAAGAGATTCTTGTTGAAAACTGAATTTTCCGTTGTACTGAAGGTCACTGCAATGTGGGCTGACTTTACATTTTAAAGTTTGTTTTATACATGTATGTTCTGTTTAAAAATTGATAACAAGAACAATAAAACATATAATTAAAGGCACATATTGACAGGAAACAACTTCCATAGATCTCTTGAAATACAGAATATAAATATATCATAATAATATAAGCCTTGCAGTTCAAAGTGCAATGTATATTTGGATGTTGAACATTGAGAGAGCAGTAGTTAAAACAAATTTTGTTGAACCAGAACAGTACATAAGAAATACATTCTCTCGTACATTTGTACTTTGAAACCGTAAATTTTTTCATTTTAACAAGTATTTTATATGAGACACAAGTGAAATTTTTGTAAGTAAAGTCAAGAAATACCAAAGGGATATTCGAAGGAGGGAAAAATCGAAACAACTGACAAACTCCAGAGAACAACAAAGACAAGACCAAAACAAAACATGCATTACAATTAAAAACTAAAAACATATGAGCAACATGGACTCCACCAAAAAACCGGGGTTGGACTCAGGTGCTCCAGATGAGTAAGCAGTCTCTGCTTCCTGCAGGATGCCCACCATGCTGCCCATGTCAAATGCAGTATGAGGAAGGGATAAAATCAATGGAACAGATCTATTTTCATTTGGGAAACAGTTTTTGCATACCTGTCAGAAGCCAGGCTCCTTCCAGGAAGTCAGTGTATATGTTACAAGCTCTGGAATAACGTATGAGTTGTGAAATATATACTCCTTACGTTGGAGCTTCTGTAAAAGATATTAAAATTAATTAAGGACTAAAAACATATCTCAATAGAAAATCAAATTGTGAATTTCTGTCCAAATATATTTTGCTTATTAAACCATCATTTTCAAACAGATTCCCAACACTGTTTAATGTACAAGTGAAAGCTATAGTTAAAACATACATTTTTTTCCAGATTCCTGTTAAACTGAAAGAGAATGTTATGCTGGCTCTTAGAAAGAATTTTTTTTATGTTTTGCAGAATTTAAATTAATTGTCTGCTAATTGCAGTTTGTTTAAATGTTCATTTCATATTATTCCACGAGACTAAGTATCAGTACTATGAATAAAACATATATGAATAAAATTTAATCGTTAATGCCAGCAAATTTTCTCTTTTTGTTTTCCAGGATGCCGTGAAAAGATTCGAAACAAAATGGCTGCAGCAGATTTAGATATGTATGACAAAGATCTAGAAGCAGACTCAATCCTCCAAAACATCAAGGAAAGTTTGAAATATAAGGATGCACAAAGTCTCAAGATGTTTATCTTAGAAAGAAAACTATCGGATGAAACAATTTTTTATGAAGTTGCTGGAGAATTATGTAACAGTCTAACAGCAGAAAATTTAGAGAATTCTCCAGTGTTTTTTGAGGCTTGTCAACGATGCATGAATTACATTGTCAAACGTGGCAATGCTAAAGAAATTCTTATTGCCGTTCTAGAACAGATGGACACTTTTAAGGATGATGAAAAGTTTAAAGTCCTACTAGAATATTTACAACAGCTTTTGATGAAATTACCATCAAAGAGAACAGAATCATTAGAAATAGCTTTGGGAACTGTCCATGCCCATATTGAAGAACTGCCAACGCCAGCCGATCATCAGCTCGAGAAAGATGAAAGAAAATTGCTAGAATTGGATCGAGATGTTAGAAGAATAACAGATGTCATTTTGGCCTATCTTGAATTTTTACAGCCTTTTGTTTGGGAGGTTTCTTTGAAAAATCCTGATGCTTATCGTGAAAAAAGCAAAAAACAAATTGACATGCTGTTGGAACGTCTGCTGTCAATGTTACACCACCCGTTTATATTTCTTGATTTAGTCTTTTGGCAGAAAGAAATGAAAGAACAAGAAAAAACATATGGACGAGTTTCTGTTGAAAGATTAGTAGATCAAGTTGCCGAGCTTTGTCCTAATTTGTTTTCGCTCCTGGAGAAAGGACAATTGCCAAAGAAAAGAAAATCAAAGAAACTTAAAACTGAAACATCTAAATCTAACGACAAAGTGGATTCCCAAGAGGCAAAATTAGAAGAGGGCAAAAATGAGGAAGATAAAAAAGAAGAAAAAGATATTGAAGAAGAGGGAATTGTAACAGAATATTGCTACGCCTGTTTGTCGTATTTGATATTTAGAGAAAATCTGGCAATTGATAGCATTCCATTTATTCATACACATTCACATACACTGCAAATGAATTTGCACTATATATTGTTAATGTTGAAAGGGGAACATTCCCTAGTCAAATTTAAGGGAGTTTACCTCTTACAAACCCTTATGGGAAAAATACCCGTCACAACTTTGTCATTGCATGACCTTGACAATGAGAAATTTAAACAGGTTGTTAATGCATTGATTGATATTATGATTCAAAACCCAGTTAAAGAACTCCGCCAGGAATGTGTTCAGTTATATACAACTTTTATAAAGATGTTTTCATTGCCAGCTCGTTACAAACTCTATGAAATGGTTATTAACACATGTCCAAATGCAAGTGTTATTGGATACACTATACAGTTATTAAAGGATCAAGTTGACTTTGTATTGAAAGAGAGGTTGGATGATAAGAACTTTCTGGGTGCTAATCTTTACAAACTATTGAAAATTGTAGCAGTTGTTGAAGAAGGAGCAACACAAGACATACTTCAAATTTCTGACAGAGTTATTGCTCTTTTAAATTTTCTACGCTTTTTACTGTTACGCGATCCTCCGACAGAAAACAAAACGCAGGTCTGGGATTATATTGGTGCAGTTGAAAAGCATTTTATGGAACCACTTCGTCTAGCATTAGACTTGTCAAAGGGACATTATCAGATGGATTTACAGGATTTAAAAGATGGTCAACGAAAAGGAAAGGGGGAAAACATTGATCTTGGATTGACAGTGGGAGGAGTTGCAATGCCTCGTGTACCTGTAAATCAGCAGATACAAATTGTTGAGTCTGCTCTGAACACCTTTGATGTAATTGACAGCTTAATGTGTAGAATTAATGAAATAATTGATATGCAGAAGAAAACTTTAAAATGATCTACATATCTACATATGTACATGTATATTACACATGAATACCAGTACATGTATAAAATGCTACCCATAAATATGAAAAAATGTTGTTCTTAGTAACTTCTTACATGTATGTCTGTGTTCTTGAACTATTCACAAGTTTAACTTAGGGACTCACACTCTCTGGAAAGAAAATTCCTATGGCTGTTTTTGTTTCAAATAATTTTTTCACATAATGCAGAGCAGAAAAACCAAAAACAAATACAATGTACAAAAAATCCAAACAAAAGAGATATTCAAAGCAGAGATACATGTAGATAAGCTATATCAAATTTCTTAGTGGCTCAGTATTCAAAAATATAGATTTTTTTTGTATAAATGTACATTTCTTATAATAAAATTTGAGTTTTTTTTAATTATTTCTCAGTAACAGCTTTTTTAGCTCAACTCAACTCAACCAAAGAAAATCTCTAGGCATTGATAGTATAACTGTATTATCATCTGTAGATCTGACCCTGTCGAAAGTATTTTTTAGTTTAATCTTCTCTGGAATCATTGAGCCGATTCAAATATTTGGGAGGAATGGTCCTTAGCTAGATCTTCTTTAGATTTATACATGTATCTGATAATCAGGTTTGCCAACTAAGTTGGTGGCAACAATTTAGTTCAACATTGGAGCATCTGTTAAAATTCAGATAAAAAACTTTTTGACTGAAACAACTTGGAATTAAATTGTGCAGCAATGTCCTTAGTTCCTTTAGAAGATTTATTAGTTAGTAGCAATCACGGATAAAGATAGCTGATAGAATCAAATATTTTTATATGTATTGGGTATCACATGCATGGTTTATGTAGTGTGAATATCAAAGTCTGTTCATTGTCTTTGCTATTTCATGTTGAAAAGCAAAATTTTCAAACAAAACTCTAGTTATTTTGTGAAGTATGGCAAGTAGGCAGGCAACTCCAAACAGTGATGGAGGGAAAACTGGTTTGCTGTCAATTTGACAGCTCTTTTGTGATCTCTAATTTTGAAATACTTGACAGAAAAGATTTGAAATTATAGTGTGCTGGAACATCTGAATCTTTTATTTTGTCTCTGTTTTGAAAAAGAAATTGTAAAGAATTCAAGACAAGCTGTGTGAAGGAAGGGATAAGGGAATATGTTGGTGAGACATTATTACCCTAAAACTGGATTTGAAAAAGGATTGTTGTTGTTGAGCATGCTGTCTTAAATGCTTTAATGCTTATATAAGTTTTTTTTTCAAAAATATTTGCTATTTACAAAACTATCACCTGTTCCATCTGAGAAGAAAAAGGTAAGAGTATGCAAAAACAATAATTTCAAAATGAATTTTTAATAAATAAGTTTTAAAGGGAGCATTCAAACTGTAAGAATTCTGTTCTGAATTCATCTCTACATCTCATTTCTAGAAGTTATGATAACAGCTAATGTGGATTTTATGATAAATTTATATAGGAAAACAAAAATTTAGCATCTGTTAAATTTTGGAAAGAGCTGACTGATTAATATTTGTTTTAAAATGGCTATTAGATTTGTAGAGAAGTGTGTAAGGTACATTTTGTACATCTATTTTCATTCACAACCAGATAATGAATATAACTCGCATCTACAGAAAGAAATAGAAGGAAAATGGGGCTTTTATATTTGCAATATGAAGGCATAAAAAAACCTGAAGTCTTTCAATTAATCTGCACAAACTTGGCATTTTGATAATGAAAGGAGGTATGAAGTTTATTCATTACCAAATCATGATAAACACCTCTAATTGCCCTTATAGATGTATTTTGTTGGATACCAGTTTTTGCGAGTTACTGTCACTACAGATGAACTACAAATTCAATTATCCAAGAAATAGGTATTTCATCAACAAAAATAGAAAAGAAATAAACTATCCTTAACATTTAGACAGAGCACAAAAATAACCTACAATTTTTCATACAAATGGGCACTTATTGGCATGAAGCCACCAAACATTTTAAGTTGGTTGGATAAAAAGAAATTGAACATAGTCATTTTCAATTGTCAGAGGTTGAACAACATTTCAACAGTGCAAATATTAAAAAAAAACATTATTCTAGGTAACTTACACACCATGTACAGTAATACAATTGAGAGTTAAAGGTACACATTTAAGACGAATTTAGTGTTATTCATCACATGTATAGGTTCATCAAACCTCACAGCTATGGCTTATCTATTTGAAATAAATCTTCAAATCTATAAGAAAGCTGTTCTATTTGAATCTCTATTCAAATAATAATAAGTATCATTAGTTCATCTTAAGGAAGTTGAGGGGGCTATTGGAGTCACCCCGGTATCCACGTCCACGTCCACAGCCATTTCTCAGTTGCTAGTTGACATATGGTCATATATTTTTGTGTGCAGGTGCATGATGAAGAGACTGACAACGTGACATAAGATGAAGGACCCATATTACACAGTTGACTGGCTTTTAAGTTTTATGTAAAAAATCAGTTTTATTATACAAAGTGACCTACAATCACTTTGCTCACTTTGCTTGGTAAGAGGGTGCATCTCAGGGAGTAACACAGCCTGCTACCAAAATTAGGTCACTCTGACCTACTTATCATGCTTCATTGACTTAGGTTAAGTTTTACGTCCTAGTTCAGATCTCCAATACCAAGAAACCTACAATCATATTACTTGGTGTGAGGGTGCATCTCGGGATGTAACACAGCCTCCCACCAAAAGTCGATCACTCTGACCTACGTATCACTCTGTAGTGAAATAGGTTTAGTTTTCTGATACCAAGGGACCTGCAGTCATACTACCTGGTGTGAGGATGCATCTCACCAAACTTGGGTCACTCTGACCTACTTATCGCACTTCATTGAGTTAGGTTTTGTTTTACATCTGAGTTCAGTTCTCCAATACCAAGGGACCTACAATCATATTACTTTGTATCATGGTGCTTATTGGGGAGTAACACAGCCTCCGACCAAAATTAGGTCACTCTGACCTACTTATCACGCTTCATTTACTTAGGTTAAGTTTTACATATGAGTTAAGTTCTCCGATACCAAGCAACCTACAATCAATAATTGCTGTAAGGGTGCATCTTGGGGAGCTACATAGCCGCACACCAAAATTAGTAGGGGAACGAGACTAACTTTGTAATCGTAGATTTCTGGTTATAAATTATTAATATTGTTTAGAAATAAAACATATATTAAGTCACCGAAATTAGATATTTCTTAAAATTCAAAGTTTCTAATGTACGGATCATGGCTATGTAGTCAGATTATGGTACAAAACTTTCATGGTTAAATATACTGTTACGTAGGTTCGACCTCAGCCAGGATAGATGGTCATTTTTGTAAATGAAAAATCATTTAAAGAAGGAAATTCTTTGATTAAAGAAAAAAGGAATAATTTACACCACATTAACATTTAAAATCTCTCAGATCAGATTAGTGTACAATTTTCAAAATTAAATACAGAAAATGTAGATTCATGAAAAATAATCCACAGTTTGATACTAGTAATAGGCTGATGTCACAAGTTTGCTTTATAAAATTGTAAATTTTTACTTATGCATTTTATAAGTAATCTTATCTACATAAACATCATTTTCCACTTAAAATATTTGTATATGGCAACTTTCTCAGAGAAGAATAACAGTAGGGTTCCAACATGTGTCATGTATATGGTAGTTTTTCATTTGGACGGAAAGTGGTATTTCATCTGGGCGAAAATTTAAAAAATTACTGGTATTTTGGTATTTAAAACAAACTTAAAACTATTAATTTAGGAGAAAGTAAGAAAGTGAGAGTTAGAGAATTAGATTAGAACATCAGAGAGAGAACAACTTTAAGATCAGAGAGATTAAATTTACGATCAGAGCAGTAACATCTTTTAATTTATATAACATCATAATTTTGGATCTAATAAAAAATGAACTTTAGCAGACTTTATATGAATCAGAAAAGCCTCTCGCATGGGAAGGACAACCATCCCCATTTTTACAACATTACACGAGAATAGTTTAAATTATATAAATGATCAACTAAAATCAAAAAATCATAAGAATTGTATATTACAATTTTTCAGTTATTAAAAAAAATGTACGAGTTACACAACTGTTTTCAAGAAACTGTTCCTCTAAAAATCAACAAGAGGCAGAAGCTGGCCACAAGTCAGAACAAAATACTGATGACACAGAGTACGATACTAAACACACGATACTGAGGGCCTCCCTGCCATTCGTACATCAGTATGGGTGGACAAATAAAGCTATTACTGCAGGTATGAATTAATCAATTTCTGTGCACATGATGTAAAAACAAAGATAGAACAGATAATATGAAAAGGAAGAAGAAAAAAAAAAACTATAAATTTTACACATTATTTTGACCATCCAATTTTTAGCTCACCTGGCCCAAAGGGCCAAGTGAGCTTTTCTCATCACTTGGCGTCCGTCGTCCGTCGTCGTCGTTAACATTTTACATTTTGAACTTCTTCTAGAGAACCACTGAATGGAATGAAACCAAACATGGCATGAATGTTCCTTATGAGGTGCTGACCAAGTGTTGTTACTTTGTAGCCGATCCATCATCCAAGATGGCCGCCAGCGGGGAACTTAGTTTAACATAGGACCCTATGGGAAATGCATACAAATGACTTCTTTTAGAGAACCACTGAATGGAATGAAACTAAATCTGGCATGAATGACCCCTTATAAGGTGCTGACCAAGTGTTGTTACTTTGTAGCCGATCCATCATCCAAGATGGCCGCCAGAGGGGGACTTAGTTTAACATAGGACCCTATGGGAAATGCATACAAATGACTTCTTTTAGAGAACCGTTGAATGGAATGAAACCAAACATGGCATGAATGTTCCTTATGAGGTGCTGACCAAGTGTTGTTACTTTGTAGCCAATCCATAATCCAAGATGGCCGCCAGCGGGGGACTTAGTTTAACATAAAACCCTATGGGAAATGCATACAAACGACTTCTTTTAGTGACCCACTTAATGGAATGAAACCAAACATGGCACGAATATTCCTTATGAAGTGCTGACCAAGTGTTGTTACTTTGTAGCTGATCCATCATCCAAGATGACCACCAGCCGGGAACTTAGTTTAGGAGCCTATGGGAAATGCATACAAATGACTTCTTTTAGAGAACCACTGAATGGAATGAAACTAAATCTAACATGAATGTTCCTTAGGAGGTGCTGACCAAGTGTTGTTACTTTGTAGCCAATCCATAATCCAAGATGGCCGCCAGAGGGGGACTTAGTTTAACATAGAACCCTATGGCAAATGCATACAAATGACTTCTTTTAGTGACCCACTTAATGGAATGAAACCAAACATGGCACGAATATTCCTTATGAAGTGCTGACCAAGTGTTGTTACTTTGTTGCTGATCCATCATCCAAGATGGCCACCAGCCGGGAACTTAGTTTAGGAGCCTATGGGAAATGCATACAAAAGACTTCTTTTAGAGAACCACTGAATGGAATGAAACTAAATCTAACATGAATGTTCCTTAGGAGGTGCTGACCAAGTGTTGTTACTTTGTAGCCGATCCATCATCCAAGATGGCCGCCAGAGGGGGACTTAGTTTAACATAGGACCCTATGGGAAATGCATACAAATGACTTCTTTTAGAGAACCACTGAATGGAATGAAACTAAATCTGGCATGAATGTTCCTGACCAAGCGTTGTTACTTTGTAGCCGATCCATCATCCAAGATGGCTGCCAGCGGGGGACTAAGTTTAACATTGGACCCTATGGGAAATGCATACAAATGACTTCTTTTAGAGAACCACTGAATGGAATGTAACAAAACATAGTATGAATGTTCCTTATGAGGTGCTGACCAAGTGTTGTTACTTTGTAGCCGATCCATCATCCAAGATGGCTGCCAGCGGGGGACTAAGTTTAACATTGGACTCTATGGGAAATGCATACAAATGACTTCTTTTAGAGAACCACTGAATGGAATGTAACAAAACATAGCATGAATGTTCCTTATGAGGTGCTGACCAAGTGTTGTTACTTTGTTGCCGATCCATTATCAAAGATGTTTAGAATATCAGAAAATTGTAAAAAAAATTCTGAATGGTCACAACTTGACCACATATTCAAAAATAATAATGATAAGATGTCTTCAGTAGCTATTGTAAGACTACACTAAGATGACCTGTTTTTAATTTTAAATACTGTGTCAAATTAAACCAATCTTGGTCTCAATCATTATATAATTTTACATAATTTCCAAAATCACATTAGATACAGGTGAGCGACATAGGCTCTTGAGAGCCTCTAGTTAAATAATGTATACATGTACCTAAAATGTCATTATAATAATCTAAAGTGGTATTAATTGTTCCTGAATAAAAAAAAGTAATTTACCAGTCATTCTAATAAATTATTCTACAACTTGTTAGATGAATTAAGAGTGTACAAAAAAGATAATTTTGGAAAATTCCCCAGTTTCAATAAAGAAATCTTTAGGATGGAATAAAATGTAAGTTTAAATTAAACCAAATTTTGTATTTTAGCTTTTTTAGCTCGTTTTAAGCATTGACTTTTGAATCCAGCATTAAGATAATTTTATGTGTCATTTATTATATAAGATTGGTTGTTTTTGAAGGTATCTGATATATTTGCTTTTTTGTAAGGATATTGCATGTGCAAAAAAAAAAAATATATGGTATTATTTTATAGCAACATAATATTCACTGTAGAAGGTAACCAAAAATTAGCATGCAATATTCGCCGATATTGCATGGAGAGCAATATTGCATTGTAGGGACAATCTCTTTGATAGTTTTTTGGGTTATTTCCAGGATCTGTTGCCATACAATAAAAGGGTTATTGCATGAAACTGGGAAATATTATCCCTTGTGGAATATTATATTGCACTCACAAGCTCGTGCAATATTACATTCTACCTGGGACAATTATTATTTCCCAGTATTCGTACAATAACCCTATATTACTGATATGTGTTCAGAGTGTATTGCATAAATCAGCAATTTCCAAATATTGTTTTACTGCCTAAACAAATTTATTACATTAGAACATTTTGCAATATTTTGGAATGATTATTAATGTACGATAATTACATACTATTCTTACATAGGTGCAGAACAAGAAGGACTTCCTGGTGTGGCACATGGAATGTTTGCCCGTGGTGGGGCTGAGCTTGTGTTCTTTTTTTACAGAGAATGTAACAAACAGTTGGTTGAACAAATGAAGCTTCAAACAGAATCCGTTGAACAGTAAGTTTTAGCAAGGAAAGACATGCTGAGTGACCTCCCTTGTTTTCTTTTTTCTATTAAATAAATATTTACCTATTGAAGGTTAAAACAAAACAAGAATTTTGATTTCAAGCTGAGGTCCCCAGTGTTCTCCCTAGAACTTTTTAATAGCAATGTGGTAAAAAATTCAGATAGGTTTATAAAAAATCGCTCTATTAATGCAATGAAAAAAATTATAAGAATTTAAAAAATAAGATTTCTGATCATTTATGAGAAACAATAAATTATTATGTAGAAGTTCACTGGATTTTAATTATTCTGGTTTTCCCTCATGTAAACTACAAATTTAAGGTAAAAGGGAACAGATCAGTACATCAAAATTAGAAAATATATATACATTGGTAAAAATTAATAGCACAATGCTAAGAAATTATGGAACAGTGGAGAAAAATCTTGCACAATGGTGAAAAATTTTAGCACACTGGTAAAAATTAAAGCACAGTGGTACCACTGTGGTATATAAGCCTGCGGAGAATACCGGGTCACCACTATTATTTGGAATTTAACTACAAATACAACTTAGATGACGTTGACTTTTCTGAACATGGCAAAAATCAAAGTATTATATGTGTTTATAATTAGAAACATGAATGAAACAGCTTTGCATTGTATTCAAAATTACTTCTTGATAACATACAAAATTAATTTACAAAAATTTTAAATATGTACCTTAGGTTTGAATAATAGGCGACTAACCAAACTTGTCTGATATCTATGGCACGCCGTATTTATATTTATTCCGTTTTGAAGATATCTTATATAATTTATAAGATATCTTATATAATTTATAAGATATCTTATATAATTTATAAGATATCTTATATAATTGGGTTTTTATAAGATATCTTATAAATTATATAAGATATCTTATAAACTTTATAAGATATCTTATAAATTATATAAGATATCTTATAAAGTTTATAAGATATCTTATATAGTTTATAAGATATCTTATATAGTTTATAAGATATCTTATAAACAAACGTTATATAAGATATCTTATATAGTTTATAAGATATCTTATATAGTTTATAAGATATCTTATATAGTTTATAAGATATCTTATATAATTTAGGAGATATCTAATATAATTCTTTTTATAAGATATCTTATATAATTTATAAGATATCTCATAAACTTTATAAGATATCTTATATATTATATAAGATATCTTATATATTATATAAGATATCTTATAAAGTTTATGAGATATCTTATAAATTATATAAGATATCTTATAAAAAGATATGGCACGCCGTATTTATATTTATTCAACTTTATAAGATATCTCATATACTTTATAAGATATCTCATAAACTTTATAAGATATCTTATAAAGTTTATAAGATATCTTATAAAGTTTATAAGATATCTTATATAATTTATAAGATATCTTATATATTTTATGAGATATCTTATAAAGAAAAGTTTATAAGATATCTCATAAACTTTATAAGATATCTTATAAACTTTATAAGATATCTTATAAAGTTTATGAGATATCTTATATACTTTATAAGATATCTTATAAACTTTTCTTTATAAGATATCTCATAAAATATATAAGATATCTTATAAATTATATAAGATATCTTATAAACTTTATAAGATATCTTATAAATTTTATAAGATATCTTATAAAGTTTATGAGATATCTTATAAAGTATATGAGATATCTTGAACGTTGAATAAATATAAATACGGCGTGCCATAGATATCGCTAATTAGACGGAACTGTAACTTTACAAACATAAAAATAAAATTTCGCTAGTATTATATAAGGTATTCACCCAGTTCAATATAAATCTTTCAAGTTCCAATCTATTTGCATATTTGTGTTTATTTTTAGAAAACCAAAGACACAAGAGTTTATAAAGAATTCTGTTGAATCTCGATTAAAAATGATTATACCTTACCTGGATAAATGGCCACAGGTAATCTATTTTCATCATTGTTTTCAGTGCACAATAAAAACAGCATATTTGAATATATTTTACAAAAACAACCAACTGATTTTTTAACATGTAGCCTACAACATTTGTTTGTTTGTTTAGTTGGGGTTTTACGTGGTTTTCAGCACATTTGGTTATTTCGCGATGGCCAGTTTTTATTGGTGGAGGAAGCCAGAGTACCCGGAGAGAACCACGACCTTCGGTAGGAAAATTGACAATCTTCGTAAATTTAGATCGGAGTCGGACACACCCAGCCACAGGTGAAATTCAAACTCACAAACCCAGAGTCTACAGGGTAGTTATCATTAGTTGTCATGACGAACTATCTAGACCACTCAGCCACTGAGCCCACTGTATAGCAACGTAATATTCCATGTAGAACTTAATAACCAAAATTTAGCATGCAATATAATATGATGTCTGTTTCCTAATCTGTGTTAATATTCAGACACAATACTGGAACAAATTTTATTTGTACCAGTATTTAGTTCATGTTCTTCAGTTTATCAAAAAGACAACAAAAAGTAATATAATCTATCTAGTCCACAGTTTTGAAATATTTATAAAAAAAAATCAGGATGCCCAATCAGTGTTGAAAGTTGTGCATAAAATATTAATAACACACTTAAGTGGAACATTTATTTATGATTATACAATCATTAATAATAAAAATATACTGGTCAACTGTTAAACATTTTCACAACAATGATATTTTACTGACCCCTAATTCTGACCTATGTCTGAAACTGTGGGCGGTAAAAATATAACTAGAACCAGAGGTCTCAGAAGCCTGTATCACTCACCTGATATTTCCATTTGTACATTGCTAAATGACCTTGAGATTTACATCCATCCCATGTTTAGTTTCAATCAATTAAGTAATTTGCAAGAAGAAGCCATTTGGTTTCAGTGCACTCAGCGGTTCTCTTAACTGCCATGTTTCGTTTCAATCCATTTTGTGGTCCTATAGAAGAAGTTCAAAATGTGAAATGTTGACGGACGACAGACGAAAAGTAATGGCAATAGCTCACCAGAGGTGAGCCAAAAAAATATATTCAGAGTTTAAAATTCAGTACAAATAGTTGTTCTTCATACATTACAAGTTTAATCATTTTTAAAAGGTAAGATTTTGGAAAACTCGCATACAAACTTTAAATTAAAAGACCTTAGCCGCAGTGAGATTAACCGGATTTTCATAGGAAAATATCGGTTATTAATTTGGTGATGTACGGCGGGCGGGCGGGCGGCCGGGCGGGCGGCTGCCAAACAGTGTCCGTGCAATAACTTATGAACTGTTCAACCAAAGCTTTTCAAATTTTAATATGTTGTTACTGATGACAAAATGGAGGTCAAGTTCGATATTGACAATTTTCACTTTCACCGTTCAAGAGTTATGGTTCTTGAAAGATTGAAAAATGGCTTTTCCAGTGGTGTCCGTGTGATAACTTATGAACTGTTCAACCAAAGCTTTTCAAATTTTAATATGTTGTTACTGATGACAAAATGGAGGTCAAGTTCGATATTGACGATTTTCACTTTCACCGTTCAGGAGTTATGGTTCCTGAAAGATTGAAAAATGGCTTTTCCAGTGGTGTCCGTGTGATAACTTATGAACTGTTCAACCAAAGCTTTTCAAATTTTAATATGTAATATTCATACAAGAAACTTGGGCTAAACAGTCAGATTCATTAGATCATTATATGTTGAAAAGTTTTAATCTCATTGACTTTTATCCACATGCAACACATTTACACAGACCTCATTGTGGCATCTTTGTGTATTTAAAAGAAGGACTACAGGTTGATTCAATAACATTCATTGAGGAGGAAGGGATAGAGGGAATACAGTTGATAGTGTCATCATCTGATAATCATTATTGTCTGACATCAATGTACTGTCACCCATCAACCAATGTGGACAACATTTGTGATACAATACGTTCTGTCGTGACACCCAATTATTCCACAGTTCTTCTTGGAGATATCAATATTGACCAGTTCAAACAAAATGAGCAGTTGAAAAAACTTGAAAGTACAATGCATGCACTTGATTTAGGCCAAGCTCATTACGATGAAACCACAGACTATCATTCTTCCATCGACCATACATATATTACAAGACAACAACTGTTTGAAAGTGGGAATCTGGAAAGTTATTGGAGTGACCACAAGATTCTTTGGATTCATATAAAATAAGGTTATAATCTCATTGGCGTATTTCTTTCATTATTGACTTAATGATTTCTGCCTACCAACCCCTGCTTAACAAATGTGTGTGTACTTATATACTCTCAAAAATTCCAATATTTGTCACTTTTTTTAAATAGGAGGTCAAGATTGATTTTTGCCTTTCCATTTCTGAACCCTACAAAACCCTACAAAAATTCATTTATATTTCTTTACTTCATCCTGTTTGGGAATCCAGATTTGCAAACATCATTTCCATGCTGGAAAATCCGGTTTGCTGTCATTCGACAGCCTCTTGTTTAATAATGGTATGGAATAGCCCATTGAGATTATTGGTATTATCCCTAGTTTCTACTTGCAAGTTTGCTAGCCTATTAATTTTTATCACAGTTGGATGAATTATATAGACCTAGCACCAGGAATTTTGAAGAATATTTTTTTCGACATATACTAGCCTATCTACTTAACAAAATGAAACTTTATTAATAAGTACATGAAAACATTTTTCTTATTGTTTCCAGTGTAAATGTTCATAATTATTCTAAAAAACTTAAATCATCGTTACTAAAATGATGAAAAATGGTTACAAAATATTGCCAACTTCTTTGTATCTGTGATCAAAGTTTGAAGTTGCTAAAAAAACTCATTAGACTGAAATTTCCTAATAGGCTTCTCTGTACTGTTACCTTATTAAAGTCAGATGTTGTTCTGGAATTATGTCGCCTTGTCCATAAAAAAATCAAATATGCATGAAAAATCACAAAATTAGCTATTTTCGGGTAAATTAAAAAGCGCGTTGACTTCGATGTGATCAATATATCTTGTTAAAATTTAAAACATACTCTGTTAAAATAAGTATCTTTTAATGGTCAACTGCTAATCAATGCTAAACACATAGCTTCAACTCCTATTTTCTGTTTTAATTTAATGAAGTTTACCTTTCACTTGATGAAAAACGTGAAGTAAAAATCCTACATATACATCTTACAATTATATAATCTGGATTTTATTGTAGGCCATGGCCATACAAGCTATGCCACAGAATGCTGTAGAGGCGTGGACAAACTTAGGAGTATTGATGGATGACATTTGGTACTATGCTGGGGATCAGTCAACAGATGTAAGATAGTGTTGATTTTAAATATTCAATCCTTTAAGAATTTTTACTGTGTGGCCTCACAGATTTTTTTTATTTCTGGGCTGAAGCAGTTAACAAATCCTTTTAAATTTTTTTAAATTTTATAAATAGGCTATTGTTTTTTTAGCTCACCTGGCTATTGCCAGGGTGAGCTTTTGCCATCACTTGGCGTCCGTCGTCCGTCCGTCGTTAGCTTTTCATTCAAACATCTTCTCCTCAGAAACCATTTGGCCAATTCCAACCAAACTTTGCATGAGTGGTGTATGGAAGGTCCTCAACAAAGTTTCCTCATTTAGTTCTGATTGGTCAAGAAACATGGCCACCAGAGGCAATTCTTGTTTCTGATTGGCTGATTTTCAAAAATCTTCTCCTCTGAAACCGCTGGGCCAATTGGTTTGAAACTTAATAGGAATGATCTATGACATGTCCTCTACAAACTGTCCTCAATTTATTTTGATCTGACATAAAACATGGCTGTCGTAGCTAAAAATAGAATATAGGGGTGAATGTGTTGTTTTTGGCTTATAACTTAAAAACCGTTACAGATATCAAAAATCTGACGGGGTAAAATTGATCAGCATGACAAGATCTACCTACCTTGAAATTTTGAAGGAAATCCCAAAACCCATTTAGGAGTTATTGCCCTTTTTTCGTCAAATTTTCAAAATTTAACATTTTTCGTCATTTATCTCCAAAACTATTTGAGATAGAAGTGAAATGTAAATTTGAAAAATGTTTGCCATGTTGAGGTCTACATACCCTGAAATTTTAAAGGAAATCCCAAAACCCATTTAGGAGTTGTTGCCCTTTTTTGTCAAATTTTCAAAATTTTTTCATTCAAAAATCTTCTCCTCTGAAACCGCTGGGGCGATTAGTTTGAAGCTTGATAGGAATGATCTATGACATGTCCTCTACAAACGATCCTCAGTTTATTTTGATCTGACATAAAACATGGCTGTCGTAGTTAAAAATAGAATATAGGGGTGCATGTGTTGTTTTTGGCTTATAACTTAAAAACCGTTACAGATATCAAAAATCCGACATGGGTAAAATTGATCAGCATGACAAGATCTACCTACCCTGAAATTTTGAAGGAAATCCCAAAACCCATTTAGGAGTTATTGCCCTTTTTTCGTCAAATTTTCAAAATTTAACATTTTTCGTCATTTATCTCCAAAGCTATTTGAGATAGAAGTGAAATGTAAATTTGAAAAATGTTTGCCATTTTGAGGTCGACATACCCTGAAATTTTAAAGGAAATCCCAAAACCCATTTAGGAGTTGTTGCCTTTTTTTGTCAAATTTTCAAAATTTTTTCATTTAAAAATCTTCTCCTCTGAAACCGCTGGGGCGATTGGTTTGAAACTTGATAGGAATGATCTATGACCTGTCCTCTACAAACAATCCTCAGTTTATTTTGATCTGACATAAAACATGGCTGTGGTAGCTAAAAATAGAATATAGGGGTGCATGTGTTGTTTTTGGCTTAATATAACTTAAAAACCGTTACAGATATCGAAAATCTGACATGGGGTAAAATTGATCAGCATGACAAGATCTACCTACCCTGAAATTTTGAAGGAAATCCCAAAACCCATTTAGGAGTTATTGCCCTTTTTTCGTCAAATTTTCAAAATTTAACATTTTTCGTCATTTATCTCCAAAACTATTTGAGATAGAAGTGAAATGTAAATCTGAAAAATATTTGCCATGTTGAGGTCTACCTACCCTGAAATTTTAAAGGAAATCCCAAAACCCATTTAGGAGTTATTGCCCTTTTTTGTCAAATAAATTTTCCCTGAACAATTGAACCAATTGCAACAAACTTCGTCAAATAGTTGATTAATTGTCCAATGAAAACCAGACTCCAGGTGAGCGATACAGGCTCTGGTGAGCCTCTAGTTCTCCTTTGAAGCCTAAAGTTTCTATTTTATTTCATTATTCAGTTTATTAAGATGCATTGTATTAGTTATAGTTAATTTTTAATTAAATGGAAGAGGATGATAATAGCTTTTTATCTCACATGGCCTTTTGTCATCACTTGGCATCCGTTGTCCGTCCGTCGTCTGTCGTCTGTGCATCCGTCTGTAAACCTTTACATTTTCATCTTCTCCTCTGAAACCCTTGGACCTATTGAACTAAAACTTGGCCTGTAGCTTCTATGGAAGGTCCTTTACAAAATTTGCATAAATCATCTTGGTCCATTAAACAAAATGGCCACCATGATCATTTAAATGTTCTGATTGGTCGAAATTTAAAACTTCTTCTTCTCTGAAATTGTAAAGCCAAATGAACTGATTTTTGGTATGGAGCATCTATGGAAGGTCCTTTACAAAGTTTGCATAACTCATCATGATCCGTAAAACAAAATGGTCAACATGAGCATTTACATGTTCTGATTGGTCGAAATGTGAAACTTCTTCTCCTCTGAAACAGTGAAGTCAAATGAACTGATTTTTGGTATGGAGCATCTGTGGGAGGTCCTTTACAAAGTATGCATAAATCATCCCGGTCCATGAAACAAAATGGCCGCCATTAGCATTTACATGTTCTGATTGGTCGAAATTTAAAACTTCTCCTCTGAAACCGTAAAGTCAAATGAACTGATTTTTGGTATGGAGCATCTATGGAAGGTCCTTTATCAATTTTAAACTTCTCCTCTGAAACCGTTTGGCCAATGAACTTATACTTGGTATGAAGCATTTATAGAAGATCATTTACAAAGTTTCCAGAAATCAATTGAGTCTTTCAAATCAAATCAAAAGTTTGTGATTGCAAGGTGAGCGATACAGGCTCAGCCCACTGACCTCTTGTTTAAAACAAGATTTATCAGAAATATCTAGTATATTGTCTGTCCTTACAAGTGTCCATTTGTTTGGTACTTACTTGTTTCACTTTTGAAGGAACCCATTTTTTAACCAATATAAACTTACTATGTAAAACATATATAGTACACAGGTCTGGTTCCAATCAAAATCAAGATTTTACATATCAGAAATCAAACGGAGAGCATAATGCACTTTGACTTTATTAAAAACATAAATTTATGTTTCTACCATAAAAATTGGTATTATTTGAAGTATAATGAATTCATAGCATTGATTCCTAGAACTTCAGTGTTTTATTCTTAAAATTTCAAATTTACCCCAGTACTGAAATATCTGTTAAAAATGAGGAAAACAGAAATTACTAAGAGAAATTAATGTATCTTTTATCCTTTTTATATACAAAAATTTCATATTGCTGGATATATGAAAATTTTATTTTTCAATCAGTCTTCATTCATATTTGTTTTTTATACGAATGTGGCCAGGGCATATAGATTTACCATTGTCTGTACGTCCCATTTCGGTTAAGTTTTGTGTTTAGCTCCATTTCTAAGAAACCTATAGTAATATTTATAGGATATTAATTCAAGAGTTTAAATATCGCAAAATATTCAACGAGTGACCGAAAAACACCTTAAATCACGAATGTGCGCAGTGCATGAGGGAATTATTAGTGTTTTCCTGTCACAAGTTGAATTTTTTCGATATTCAAATTCTTGAATTAGTTATACTGTTTATTACATTGATAAAATAGACAAAAAATGCTTCAAAAGTGTCATATTTTCCTTAGGTCCCTTCCTGAATCTTTCGACATCACAAATGTCATTTGTTAGTAACGCCCTTGATGATGTTAAAAATAAAAACCGATCTTTCACTGAGTGAAAATATCGAATTTATTTTCATTGGAAATTACGATAAATCAACATCAGCAATGTAATAAATCAATGATATTTCATCACTAAAGTCCTCTTGCATAGTACAATGCAGTTCAGCAACTCATGGGTCGCTATGACGTACATTTCATGCTTCAGTGACATTCGTTAAGTTTTGCGTTTAGGTTCATTTCTTTGGAACTAAGCATAGTGTATCAATGAAACTTCATCAGTGGATGTGACTTGGATAGTACTGAGCAGTTGTATTATAATTGGGTCATTATGACCTACATTTTAGCTTGAGCGACTTTGGTTAAGTTTTATGTTTAGATTCATTTCTTTGGAACTAAGCATAGTGTATCAATGAAACTTTATCAGTGGATGTGCCTTTGATCATAATGAGCAGTCATACAATAATTGGGTCATTATGACCTACATTTTATGCTGGAGCGACTCTGGTTAAGTTTTGCATTTAGGTTCATTTCTTTGGAACTAAGCATAGTGTATCAATGAAACTTTATCAGTTGATGTGCCTTGGATAGTACTGAGCATTCATACATGATGACCTACATTTTAGGCGGGGTATCTGTGTCTTACAGACACAATTACTAGTTATCATTAGAATTGCCTTTCATTAGAATAATATAAAATGCGTCAAAGTTACAAATGGCTGGGTTGCAAAGAATGGGTTATGAACCACGGAGAAGTTAATAGTATCTTTCTAGATAAAGGTATTGTATGAAATCAGTTTGGAATGTTGGTACATTAACTGTAGATTGTTGTTGTATAATGCATTTATTGCCAACAACGACGGACCCCACAACAATATGCAAACAACAAACCACTATGCATTAAAGCATATAACACATAGAAAAAAAACACATTTTTGATGGAAAAATTACTAAGTTCCCAAGTCTGGAAAAATTGGAAAAAATTATTCAAACAATTCCATAACAGCAGGTGCACAACTTCAATATGTGTACAATCTTCCTGTGAAGTTGATAAATCTGGGTTGAAAACTGTAGGAGCAGTTGTTGGCACAAGATTGGTACCCTATTTTCCCTGACCGCCAGAACACCCACCTGCCCACCCGCCCCACATCAACATACTATAACCCAGATTTGTACTTCGTGCAACGGGGCCAAAAATAGAATTGTCTTTTCTCTATAATTAAACTTTATAAGGTGACTATAAATTGATTTTTTATTCTGGTTGGCTTTTTAAATTCAAACTTAATTGTTTGCTATCTTTATTTTCAGTTTAATTGGTACACAAAGAGAGCTAGTCTTGCTGGCGTATACAAATCCACAGAAATATTTATGATACAGGATGGGTCAGATGGATATGAAAACACGTGGGAGTTTCTAGACCGTAGGCTCAAGGATCTTGCCGGATTTGGAAAATTTGCAAGAAATGTAAGTGACCATATTTGAAGATCTTTAAAAATGTAGAAAATTTTAACATTTATTTTTACACCTAATTTACTGGCAAGTGCCAGAACAGATTTTTCATTTCTGTGTAAATTTTCATAAACTTTTCAGAAACCAGTTGACCAATTTGCAACGTCATAGAAGGATCTCTTTCACAATTTTTTTCCGTACACAGTACTGTTCTGCATTTTGTCAAGAGTTTGTTTAAATAAACATCACAATAATGAGATACATTAGTCAAATACCTCTTTTAACCAAGTAACTCAGGGGAGATAATTGTAAAGATCTGCTTTGATACCTATGGTTAAAGGGAGGTAATTTTATTATCTCCCTTGGATAAGGAAGACAATTGACTAACATTTCTCATTAAAAGTTATTTTATTTTATTAGTTTCTAGTAATATTTTATTAAGATGTGCATAAAACCTTTTAGTTTAATCTCCAATTTTGCTGAATTATTCAAGATGCACTCATAATTTGTGAATTAATATTTTGTATTCTATGAAAAAATCAGAAAAAGTTTATATTTGTCTGATATGTATTTTTGATATTATTTTGCAGGTGCAACAGTCAGGCACTGTGATGGCTGAAGGACTTTATGGTTTTAGTATTATGGTAAATTGCTATTCAAAATTTACATGTAGTGATCAAGACTTTTACCTGGACTTTTTTCATTAAGTCAAGGGTAAACTCCATTAAATTAAAACACAAAATAGGAGTTGAAGCTATATGTTTAGCATTTATTAGCAGTTGAACATTGAAATATACTTATCTTAACAAAGAAAGCTTGAAATTTTAACAAGATATATTGAGCCCATCAAAGTCGACACGTTTTTTAATTGACCCGAAAATTCCAAATTTTGTGATTTTTTTGTGCATATTTGATTTTTTTATGGATAAAGGCGACTTAACTCCAGAACAACATCTGACTTTCATAAAGTAACAGTTAATAGAGGAGCCTAAGGAAATGTCAGTCTAGTGAGTCTTGTACCAGTCTTTTTAGCAACTTCAAACTTTGATCACAGATACAAAGAACTTGGCAATATTTTGTAACCATTTTTCACCATTTTAGTAACGAAGATTTAAGTTTTTTAGGATAATTATGAATATATACACTGGAAACAATAAGAAAAATGTGTCCATGTTCTTATTAATAAAGTTTCATTTTTTTTTTAAATATAAAGGCTAAGTGTTAGTAATTTAATTGTTTAGAATTAATTCATAAGAGACCAACTTTGTTTTTGTATTGAAAACAGTTTGGTTGAATTTATTCACATTTTGGGGACATTTAGAGATTGTCATGTAATTTGAAGAGTCTGTGGAACAACTCTTTCTGTAAAAAATATTATCAAAATCAATTAAACAACTTTTGAAGAAAAAAATCAAGTGAAAAAAGCTAGTCATCCCTAAAAGTGACAATCATGTTAAAATATTTTGAATTAATACTGATTTGTATTAATATTGTGGTGCTCTGTATTTACAATATTAAATAGATTGATGGTGATGATCTGTATAACTTTTTTATAGGCCAGGAATCTATGTGGAATGAATTCTAGATGACAGTTTTGATGTGGGAGTTTGCAGAGACACAGATGCATACTGTATATTTGTGTAATTGTGTTTCAAACGTACTGTTTATTTGTGTAATTGTGTTTCATACGTACTGTATATTTGTGTAATTGTGTTTCAAGTGCAAAATTGAAAATTTTGTTTTGATGAATTGACAGCTTGTCCATAGAAGGGTATATCCAAATTTTGTCAAATTTTTTAAAACGTAAAGAAATGCTTGATTATGCCTATTAGGATATTGTTGTTTCATTTTATTAGAAAAAAATGTATTTTCTTAATGAAATAAATTTCAGATATTTATTTGAATCATTTTACCAATTCCTGGTCATTAGGATAAAATAATATTTGCATTAATGGGAAATAGAGAGGAATATGACAAGAACTGTCGTATAGGATCTTGCATGATCACTTGATAGTACATGTACTTTTGGAAAGTGCATATTTCAAATGTTTAATACATGTGTAGTTTCTTTCTGGATTTTTAAAAAATTTACAAGTTACCTTTATATCAAATATCAGGGGACTAAGTGGCCAACTTGGTCTAAGATTCCTCTAGTGGCCTTTTGTAGAATTAAATTGGGCTGTCAGACTTACGGGAACACTCTACATTTTAAACTGGAAAATTTGACAATTCTGTCACACTTGTTTTTTTTTTTGTTCACCAAGAAAACCCTATGTTTTTATTGAAAAAGGTTTATAGTTTTAAGTAATGTCTCCTAATTAATATACGGTTTCCACACAAATGAGAAAAGGGGAAAAACCCAGGAATATAATTTCTGGCCGAGAAATGTCCTTGACACAAAAAACGGTATGAACCCTTGAAATTTGTTGACCGGAAGTCACTAGATATAACAGATTACTCCCCTTTGATCAATGTTCTTTCACAGCTTCGGACTGGCAAGTTCTGCAGTGAGTTTACACTAAGTAGTATTAAATGGGATGCTTATTACTAGACATAAAATCGTAGACTTGATAAAACAAGGCAGTATACAATGTAGGTGTTACAAAGGATTCAGTAAAAGAACTAAAATTTGGAAAACACCAAGTCCTTTTTAACCATGCATATGAACAGGGGCGTCAGAAGGGTAAATAGACACTGCTTTGCAGAGAATCTGAGATGCATAGCATTAGTCCCTTTCATAAGTAAAAAATAAGTAAAATTAATTATCACCCTTGAAAATAGGAAAAATTCCTGGAAAACCCTGGAATTTTGTTCAGAAATACGCGGGAACCCTGTTATTAAGAAGTTAAAAAATAACAATTGCTTTTTAAAGATGAAAATTAAATTGTGTTGTCTACTTTTATTTTGGTGGTCAAACCTTAAATTGTTATATGAGTGAAATACAATGTTTTCTTGGCAGAAAGTTAATTTGAATTGACGTCCCATTGCCCAAGCAAATTCTAAAACAAGCTGTTGGACATCAGAGGAATCTCAGACTATGGCTAAGTGGTCTGTATTTTGTATAGTTATCACTAGCTTTTCATACGTCATGGTGAGGTGCACTTGAATCCAATCTTAATTGATAAGGAATGCCAGTTTTTTCTGCTAAAAGTTGGTTCTCTCCAGGCATTCTGGCTTCTTTCGCCAATAATACCTGGCTGCCATGATAAAGCTGGTTGTGCTGAAAGTGACATAAAACCCCTGTAAGCCAGACAAAACCAATCAAAATATCATTTACTGGTAACTTCAAGCAGCACGCATCTGTGAAGAATAACCTAGAAACTAAGTCTATGACCTTTTCCATAAAGGTCAAGATTCTTTCCTGTTATGAAAAACCAGATTAAGTAGTTCATCTACTTTAAAAGCACATAAAACTACAATTTTTCAAAATGGATGTCTTTGACCTTTCACAACCTTCAAATTACAATACACTTTTTAGTGGTGGCAAACAATCATATAATGTATCTTTATTAAACTCAAACAATTCAAAAGGAGCTAAGAAAGGATTTGTCAACCTGTAACCTTGATACTCCCAAGTGCTGCTGAACATCCAGTTCATTGTACCTTTATCAAACTTAACGGAGTTCAAAATATTCGTGACCTTGACCTTCAATGTACAGATCTAACCCCTAAAACTGACGCACTTTCTGGTGGAGGCAAACAATACAATCAAAACAAGTTATATTGTAAAGTTAACCAGAAGCTATCTGAGTCGCAGCATACTGGATCTTTCATTCTTTGGACATGCTCACCCAGTTGCCCGTCTGCCTGCTTGCCACTGATTCATCACTAAACTAATAAATAGATTTTTACTGTTTGAAAATCTGTTGGAAAATATTTCCATAAAATACAGTGTTGGTGATATTGTATAGATTTATTGACAATTTGTATGACACCACAAAAACAGCATACAAAAGACAAACAATTGTGTAAAACCTAATATAAATACATGTGTATTATGCATAAAACAAAATTCACTAATAAAATCCTAGCATGATTATATACTTATATGATTTTGAATTTAAAACCTAAATAATTTTAGGTATATTAATTTTTAGAAGATATGCATAGTCTACTTTAATAAACGACTTTCAATTTTTTTGATAACATCTCGTATTAAGGAATTAATGGTAAAACTGAATGAATGATACACCAAAACTTAATGCTAAAATACATGTATCTGCTTCAAACTGATTCTTTTCATTCATTGATTGAACAAGGAGAAAACGTGGATTATTCTAACTACAACTGTGTAAAATAAATAATCAATAAAACCAAAAATGAATTTAAAAACTATAGTATCTTATTCCGATATACAGTTTATCAAAACAATGACAATTATTGTACACTGTGCATTTACAAACCTAGATGTTTAATTTCTAAAATTATATATTTATACATAGTAAGAACTGGTTACAAAAATGAAGCTATGTATACCAATATCACCGCTTACTAAAACAATAGCTTTGTCACTAAAATATTTTTATACTATAATTGCTGTTTTGTAAATTTGTCCATTGACCTACTGATTATAGTTATTTGGTAGATATTAAATATTATTGTATATTCTATTTTCTGTGATATCACTTGGCAAAACAGCAATAAAAACATTTTTGGTCTTCTTTGCTCGATCTCTTGTGTTCCTCTAGATGTTAACATCAAAAATATACTTCCAAACCAATCACGAAATCCAATTATTATTTTAATACCTGCATATTTTATCTGTTATTATCAAACATTTATAAAACTAGAGATTATGTGTCTGTAAGACAAGGATGCCCCGTTCATATAGAATTCCCATCTATTATCTATGACAGGAAATGAGGATTATTTTAAATATGTGAAAGTTTCATAATATATCCTGTTTACATTAACTTTTACCCAATTGAAAATAATGAATCCACAGTACTAAACTCTGTTTCTGACATAAGGACCCAAACATTAAAATCTGATTGAATCACTCAAGCATTAAATAGGGATCATGTAGACTTTAGTTGGTGACCTTTGTTGAACTAAAGAAAATGATTGCAGTTGTAAAATACCATTGATATATCAACACAGGTTTTATTTAGATATAGACTAAAATGCAAAAATTTAATCAAAGCCACTCTACCATAAAATGTAGGTTATATTGACTCAAATGTTAACTGAGCTGTGTTATACCCCATAAGATGACTGTAATTGTGAAATATCATTAATAGATTACGACAGGTTCTTTAACTAGAGGTTCTCAAAAGCCTGTATTGCTCACATAGCTTTATCTTGTCCACCATGAGCATGACTGGAAATTTAAGTTTAGTAGTTATCTTGGCAGGTTTTTCCACATGTCCTATGTTAAATTAAGTTCGGCTGTGATTGACATCTTAGTACACAGTCTGGGATTTCAAACAATTCTGAAATGGTACAATCTAAGGACCATTGCTGTCAAGTCTGGTTCCAAATGGCTAAGTGGTTTAAGACATGAAGATTTGCATATAAGATTTTCTCACAGAGTCCTATGTTAAACCAAGTTTGGCTGTGGCAGCCATCTTGGTTGACGGTCCATGTCATAGGACATAATTCTGAAAGTGGACCATCTAAGGACCATTGCTGCCAAGTCTGGTTCCAGTTGGCCTGGTGGTTTCAGACAAGAAGATTTTAAAATAAATTTTCGCATAGGCTGCCACCTTGGTTGAAAGTCTGGGTCATCAGACACAATTCTGTAAGAGAACCACATAAGGACCATTTGTGCCAACTTTCATAGAAGATTTTTGAAATTCATCCTCCCCTCTTTTCTATTTTAGTTACAGGAGCCATGTTGGTTGGAAGTTGGGGATGTAAGAAACATTTTTTGAAGTGGGCCATCCAAGGACCAATAGAATAAATTTGGTCCCAATTGGCCCAGTGGTTTGAGGAGATGATCTTTAAAGAAAAGTCTATGCCGGATTACGAAGGACACAAAGTGATGTCAATAGCTCACATGACCCTATAGGCCACATGAGCTAATAATAATCCTAATGCAAAAATTCAATCACAGTCACTCAAGCATAAAATGTAGCTCGTGGTAACTAAAATATTGTGTTGTATTATACGAGATCTCTGTAGTTGTGAAATATCATTTATACATTACCACAGGTTCTTCAATAGTGCACCTAAATGCAAAAATTTAATCAAAAGTCACTCAAGCATTAAATGTATGTGTTGGTGACTCAAATGTTGCTGACTTTTATTGTAATATGTACAATGAATGAATATTTATAATATTGATATATCTCAATTGGTTTCTGAGAAATGGATCTAAATGCAAAAACTTAACCAAGTCACTCATGTATGAAATGTGGGTCATAATGACCCAACTGTTGGAGAAATGCATTATATAATGTAAGAGGATTATAGTGGTGAAGTATCATTGAAATAACACCATGGATTCTTAGGATATAAAATTAAATGCAAAACTTGATCAGAATCACTCGTGCATTAAATTCAGGTCAAAGTGACCCAAATGTTGATCTGTAATCAATGTTGTAAGAGGATTGTGGTGGTATAATATCATTGATATATCTTCATATGTTCCTGAGAAATTGACCTAAAACTAAAGAAAGCCAGACGGACTGACAGACAAGGGTAAATCTATATGCCCTTTCCACATGTGGACCAGGCATAAAAAAATGCTCAAGTAACTTCAACATTCATATAAGAGTGCGTTATCTTCCTAGAAAATATAGTTTAAAGTTTTAAATTATATAAAAAAAAAACCTCTTTTTTGCATCATGCAAATTTTCATCCTCAATGGGAAAGAATTTTAAACGGATTCGAAATAAAAAATCTCCTTCCATTTAAAGAGAGGAGTGAACAGGTCTAGACAGCACAATAATTATTTTACATTGCCTTCATTATTTTAGCATAAGAACTTTTTGAATTTTCAACATAAGAATTCATTATAGAATTTTTTTTTTCAAATTTTACCAAACTAATGGTAAAGAAAGTCTTTATAATCTTAACCATACATGTTTTTAAAGTTTTGACAAAACATCCCACATATTCACTTATTCTTGACCTTTATTTTCAAGCATATTCTAAGATCGAAACTGACACCTCAGAATAATTGTTTTCCTTTCTTATTATACTGTATACAGAAGGTAACACAGAGTAATTTGTCACAATTTTTGATTTCCCATTTATTTTCAACAAAGATAAATGATATTTGTATTCACATCCCTAATGATTATTAAACACAATGGTACTTTTCTAAATATCCCAAAACAATTAGGAAAATATACTTCTCTCACAAGAATACAATAACTTCCAAAAAAAAAAAAAAAAAACAAAGGTGCCTTTGTTAAAGAGTTATTCCTCTGTATCTGAATGTATTATAGTTGATAGTTGAAAGCACCACTGACTACAAAAAATCAAAATTTGTATCTATTTTCTAATGTTACCTATTGTACAGACACCATTCTACTTTGTCAAGTTGAAATCCAGTATTTTACAGGAAGATGACAGTATATCAAAGCTTAAAATAACATGCATTTCAATTCACATAAAATATTCAGGCATAGCTTAATGGTACATTCATAAGCATATAAGCATATACAAAATAAATTATAAAAATATATATATTACAGCACACCAACATGTATATATTCAATAAGAGCTGTCCCATTTAAAACTAAGTATGTTGTCGAATGAGCTGTTTCGCATATCTATTATCAAGGAAGATCACTCTTAAAAAGAGAGCTACATGCTTAGGTAAATTTTGCCAAATAGTTATGTCAGTCTAATGAAAAATGATATTTCTTCACTGATTTGTAACAACATATTTTATATGTCGAGCTAAACAATAATGCCTTTCTAATATACATTTTTAATTGTATAAATGTTTTTGTGTTGATGCTTTCAATAACTTTGTTCATTGTTAATGCCTCATGTGGGGCCTTTTAGTTCAAATAAATCTTCAAAAATCTTTCAGTTGACAACTTTACCATTCCTGGGCTCATTTTCATGGACCCAAGTTTTCATCAACTTCCAGTATTTTTGATATCTAAGAACCTTCCCAAGGTACCATATTATGTTTAAAAGGGCCATCACTACGATTTTTACATAACAAGACCCACTTCTACAGTCTAAGTAAAAAAAAACAAGTACATGTACCATCACCTGCTGCCTATAATTATAAAATAAATAACAGACAAACTTAAATTCAATATATAATGCAGTACATGCATTTATATTATATTACCTATAGCACTTTACAAAAATTCATACCAGAATCACCATCCTATCTATAATTATACATGTAATTACATACAGATTTTGTTTCTCTTAACATTGTGTGTACACTTCATGGTTTTCAATGGCAAGAATTTCTTTTGCCAGAGTTCACATTGAAGTAATTTATGCAATTAGGTTCACATTTCAAAACTGCTTATGTTTTAAATGAGTTTTCAATATAGTATATTTATCTGAAAATATCCATATATAAGAATCTGTCTGCCTAACTTCTTAAAATAAATTTGTGACATCATATATACGGCCACAATATACTGTTTCCTCACAAAAAAGTTTTATGAAAAAATGTTAATATACGTTTCTGTTTATAATAAAACATTAAAACTAAATGATTAAGGTATCCGGACCATAAATGACCACATGATTATTCAAAAGTTCCCGGATGTTCCATACAACGCAATTTAAATGACCTCGATAATTATCGTCAAACTTCAGAAATGTAACTAACTTATTTTTACAGACTCTGCGTATAAGCAACAAAATGTGTTTCAAATTGAGTAAATTTATATACAAAATTCTTGCTTTAAATTTTTTTGGTTCAGCCATTCAGGGTCAAAAAAAGATACAATTTATGGTCCGGATACTTTAATAATATCTTTAACTGAATACACCAACATCAAAAACAAAAATTTATAGAAGTAAATATAAACAATTATTGCAAGATAAACAAAATCATGATGCACTCTAAACATATATTGATATATGTATTGATTTTGGGGAATCACAGTCCTAGATTAGGGGCTGCATTCTGTTAGACTGTTTGAAAAATCATATTTAAAATACCCGTACATTTACATGTGAAGTAAAATTCATACTTCAAATATTTTTAAAGGAGAAATATTTATGGTAACTTATTACAAAGGAACACATGGTGAAATATCTTGTTTATACATTGCACTTTTAAAATAAAAATAAATATTGTCATTTTAGCAAATATTTAACTTTATGAATTATTACATACAAACTTTTGATTAAAATGTTTAATTCATAGATTTTCTCCATAAATACTTATTTTCCCCTTTTCATGTTTTCTTCCTTCATTTACTCATAAAAAGTTATTCCCCAAATAAATCTTACAAACATCAACTACACTTACAAAAGAAATAAGCCAAAAGATTCCATCTCACAAGAACAAGAATTAATCAGTTGTCTCCCTTTATTTTCTCCCAGGGAGATATGAATTACCTCCCTTTAATTTTTCAGGATAAGTGGAATCTATTATCCATCCCTCCAAGGTACTGTGAGGGCAAACAAAGTTCCTATTTTATTTTTGCAACACCTGACTTAAAAAACACATTTGATTTGATAAATTACAACAAGCTGAAATAAAGCCTACGTCTAATATTAGCCAAGACTGTCTGACAATACAAACATAATTTATTGAATTAATTTTTTAAGGTTTTTTCTGTACTGAAAATTGCTGTTTTCGATGTCTATCAACCAAATTTGAATTTGTAGTAATAACAATTTCACCAAAGTTTGAACTCAATCAGATGCTTATGTTTACTCATTACTAGCAAATTCTGAGTGTCATTTAAGGTCAAAATGAAAACACTGACTTTTGGGCCATTTGTGTAAAAAATATGAGAGAAACTAAACAAATATATAAACCAATGTTTAAAAATTAATTTCATTTACTGGTTCACTTGAACGTGAAATAGGTTACAATATATGAAGTGGAATTCCAGAGAGATATAACAAATTATGAAAACTTAACAGTTTAAAGAAAACAATTTTGGTAAAAACAAAACAACAGCCATTCTATAGAGGTCAAGGTCAACAATAAACAATACATCTCCTGAGTTATACATCACAAATTTAAGCTACAGAGCAATCAACATTATTATACATCTACACTTCAAAGCGATAACAAATATGAAGTACTGCTCAAACATTTTTAGAAGACATAGTTTCGGGGGTTTTATTATCATTGACAAACAGTAAGTTTTAAAAAGAATTCAAACCTAGATGCCACGTGGAGCCTGAATTGCTCAAGTGGATTTCATTTGATTACCTAAAGCAAAACTAAAGGTTGACCATGACAGCCATTTCACCATTAATTGGTAGATTGTATTTTCTGAAAAATTTCTAAAGATGATTATACATCTAACTATATTTGGTTGTAGCTGTTATCTTGGATGAAGGTAAGGTAAGGTTTATATTATATAAAAAGGCCACTTAAAGACTTTTGCCACCAAGTTTGCTCCCAACTGATTCAGTGGATTCATTCAAGGTCTTAAACTGAATTTTCCCATACCGTCTTATGTTTTAATAAGTTCAGCTGTGATGGCCATCTTGACTGGTGCTGCAAGTCATGATATAATTCCTAAAGACTACCATTGCTGCCAAATTTTGTTTCAATTGGCTCTGTGATTTCAGAGAAGATTAACATATAATTATTACATTGAGTTTAGTGAAATACCCGGATTACCAAGTGAAATCAAATCCGATAATTCACTCAGTGAAATCTAAAGTCATATTTCACTCTATGAAGTGAAGTAACAATTGCTGTTGCCAACAACATTGCTATACAATGGTAGACGCGTAGTAATATAAAAACCATAATCCCAAGTATTTTTATTTTCTCGTTAAATCTTCTGAATACATGGAATATTTCAATGTAATATCTCGAAATTTGAATACCAAAGATCTGCAACTCATGGCCAAAAAACACTAATAATTCACTCGTGCGCTACACGCACTTGTAATTTAATGTATTGTTCGGTAACTCATAGTAGATTTTTAGGTAATCGCATTTCTAGATTAGTTATACTATAATTGATTACGAATGAACAATGAATATGAAGTGCTGGCAATAGCTTCAATTTTTTGGGGGGTTTTGAAAAACAACTTTGGTCAAAAAGTTTTAGCTCAGCATGTGACACCTTTCACAAACAATGCCATAAATTATTTGCAAGGTGACATGAAAAAATAGAAAACAGAATGACTTGAGATACTAACTATGTGAATTTAACATATTATGACTTCAAATTTACCATATTTTTACAGATTTTTTTTTTAAAATTTTGTTTCAACAATTAATTTTATTTCGGAAAAGTTTCTTCTCCTTATACACCAAACTCTGCTAAAAAAAATTTTAGGTACCAAAAAATCCTACCAGAAAAGGTTATCAATCACAAGAGTGTTCAATGAAGTTTATATTTCTGGATATAAAGTCCACCTTGTCTTAAACACACCTTTATAGGCACCAATTTTAAGTATGGTACTTAAATTGATTCAGAAAATACACACATTTATAATAATATTCTAAATGAATTTTTTTTATAAATTTTAGCTTGGCTTATTGACACATACAAGACATGATTTTCTCATATAATTCAAATCTATTAAATAACCTTATCAAACAATTAACATCATCATAAGTTATTTCTTTGAACAAGTATACATATACTATTATTATGGCTAAATAAAAATAAGCACTATGATATGATATTATATTATATGACATATGATAAATTGTAATATTACATAAATATGATATACTGTAATATTACATAATATATAGTGATATACAGACTTAACCACAACCATCAATACTAAAAAATTAAGTTCTTCTATGTCCAACATCTGTTGCTGTAAAAGCATTTTAAGAAATCTGGAATGCGTCTTTAGAATTTTAAAACTTTTAATTTTTTTTTAGGAAAATAATTTAAATTCTATAGCAAAATTCTGTAGAGCAATGGTACAAAGAGTAATCCTGAATTCATTCAGGTCTTGTCCGTTTATTTTTTTTTTATCAGCACTCTAGAAAAAATGTTTTTTCTATGACCAAAATGGGAATATTTTTTTGATTATCATGTCTTCATATGACTAATTACCAAATACTAGCAAATCAGATGAATGGTATAAATGATAACCAAAATTTACAAGGGACATGAGAAGAACTTTTAACATGACCGGTAAGCAATAATAGTTTACAGGTAATTTACAAACAAAAAGGAAAAAACAATGTTTCTATCAATGTAAAACAAATACATTTAACAATGTTTAGACTAATACAAACATGTATAGTTAGTGGAAGTGAGGTTGTTCAAACATTCAAAAGTGCTGACAAAAACACTGGGAGATACTGGGTACATCAAACAAAGAAGGTGTAAAGTATAAAAAAAGTAAATTTAAGGGACTAAAAAAAGTTGGTTGAGATACCCATCAAGTTCTACAAATTTGAGTTCAAACAACCACAATTCTACTATAATTGATTAACAATAAATTAATATAGTAACATCTAAATTCTTTTTTTTTTTTATAACAAAGGCATATCTACTGAATGAGCTGTATAGATGCAAACTTGTATAATTATGACATAAGTTCTTTTGCAGATTATAAAACTTTGTGAAAATTTATGGAAAGAATACATGCAAGCATTTTCTTGACAAAAGACTGATTTCATATATAAATTATTCCAAATGTGAATCTAAAACTAGACTTTTTATATTTTTAATATCAATGAAAATTCAATGCATGTTCTGATAAGATCAATTTTGAAATTTTATTTCACTGAGATTAATGTGTTTAAAAAAGGGAAAATAACCTCCCAAATAGCGGAAACCTGCCTTTATCAAATTCAAAATAAATCTGTGTCAAATACAGCATATTTTAGAGTTTGAAATTAGTTGAAATATCTGTTCCAATGAAATTTCATTATCATTTCACTAGTGCAAAAGCTTCTTTGCAATGACTTTTTGTAATACTTATTTCACTCAAGACACATAACTTCAATATTCTCTAGTTGCACTCCACGATTAAAAGACATGCCTTGTTTTTTTTTAATACACTGTAACTTCAGCTCCTTTTTTAATACAAATACCATAAATATCTGTATAATTTTATTCTTAGATGTACAAGACTCTGAGCTGGCAGCAAATATAAGCTATGACACTAAAAGCATGCAAATTATAAAAAATGTCACAAAAAGCAAAATGAACCAAAATTGTATTTAATTCTGGATAAAAATATATGTTTATGAAAAATTTATTTTTGTAAACAATAAACAAATGTCTGTATAACAAATTTTTATAAAATTATTTTGGCAAAAAACAGCCTTCAAAAACAGATATTTTATAATTAAAATAAAAATAGATTCTAAACTTTTTATTGTTGTGCAAAAGTTTATATTGTTAATTTGGAAATTAAATCGTGCATTTTTGTGATTCTTTGGCATTGACAAAAAGTGTAATCAATAAATGCTATCCACCCAAAAATAATCCTACAGCATACTTGTAATGCTAGAATAAATTAAATGAGTTTTATTACAATGCTTGTTCTCATTCATAACATATTCTGAATTACTAAAATTATCGTGACATTACTTTCTGAATTTACATTTCTTTTACAATAGATTATTTATAATTTCAATTGATGAATGCACTCCCCTGGATGATTTTGGGTCAATCAGTGAAATTCATATCACTGAATACTGACATCAAAAATTTGCTTTCTGACACCAAAGATTTTACAAAAATATGTACAAACTGGAAACTCATCTATGTTTGTTGTATCATAGCAAAATGCTGTTAAAATAAAGTGATGCATTAATTGGTTTCTGCTGTACATCTTGCAGAAAAATCTGATCGGGCATTTCACACTGTTTGTAAAGAAGACATAGCCTTGTCACTATAAACATTTACTTAATCATTAGAAAGAACTATTCAATTACCTCCCTTACAAAAATTACCCTGTTGGCTGTTAAATAGTCCCAAGTAAACTCCTTTAAACAAAGTGAAAAATATGAATATCTTGACAATGGGAGATAACAATTTATATACTTTCTCATTAATATGACATAAAATAACTTTATACTACTAAACTTTTAATTCTCATTTTTTTCATTACAATTACAGAACAATATTTACTTAATGTAGCACAAAGATTAAAGCACATCAAAAAATAAATTACCCATTCTTATTCTGGGTAACATTGAATAATTTTATCATCCTATCAAAATGAAAATAAATTCTTTTGCATGCAAAACTTTTTAAGAATAAAACATAGAAAAATTTTCTGACATCATCTAAATGTTTTATTTCACAACAAAATATTTATTTAAAAAAAGATGACTATCACAATGTTACAAGGACACTTAATGTAAGTTATGAACGGACAAATACTAAACAAAATCCACTCCATTGTTAGTATGAATTTAAAATGAGGTAGTTTTGTCCACCTTTCCAATCTTTTATTTTGAATCTTCTTCTGAAATACTGTGGAGTTGATAAGATATTAAAAAGCATGTCCACAGCACGTTGTTATTGAATATCATATTAAAATCATTTCCCTATATACTGCTCCACATAAACTGACCCCATCATCAAAGTTTTTTATTTTCTTTTTCTAAGTGTCGAACCTTCGATACATCTTAATTTGAAGAATATTTGAGATTAATAACTTGTTAAATCATGGATACAACTAATTTACCTCGGAATGAGAAAAAAAATATTCTGACAAAAAAGAATGGTTCATAGCACTATATGTGAACCTGTCAAAATGACAAAGATAATTTCATTTGTGATAATTTTTTGTTAGAATCTACCATAATTTAGAATCAGAGAACACACATTTATAAGACATGAATGCCAGATCTCATATATGATTTCTTTTTTTAACAACATAAAATTTGGCTCTTAAAACACCAACTACACGAAATAGTTATTGCTGAACAAAAAATTACAGAATTTTTATACAATAATATGGAAGCAAAATAATGCCACAGTCATCCTCTAGCGAGAGAGTCAAGTACCCAAATACCGTAGTAGTGAAGACAAGTTTTGCACAGCAGAATTAATTGGGAAGGCCTGAATTTTTATCCTTCAATCAGAGTCTGGAATGGGTAGTCCCATAACTTTGAAGAAATTCCAAAACCTGAAAAAAAAGAACATACAAGTAAAAAGTCAATCATTCTTCCATAAACTTTTCCTTAATAGATCCAGTCTATGTCATTTCCATGTGTGTGAGATGTTCCATCTTATACCAGGTCAATACAGCTAAATGTATTTTAATGAATTAGTCATAGCTTTGGATAAATCCGTATTCTATTTGATGAATTTAACCTGTGAAACTTCTTATAGACATATGTGATCATGAAAGATTCCAAATCTGTCTTAATAAGATTCATAAGATGTGTTATTACTACACATGGTCATCAAACTGTCATGATGAAAGAAAGTATGAGTTTGATAGCACTAATTCTTTTCTTCAGATTAAAACGATTGGGGTAGTCATTCTAGAATCCCATGTCTGAAACACTAAATATGTATATGTCATCTAATTATGTCATTTTAGTATAAATAAAGACTGCAAATTGTCTTTTTTTTTATTTTTTTCATGTAAGTTATCAGTGAAAACCTCCAAATAAGCAAAATTTTGCTATAAGTTTAGAAATGAACTATTGTTATTACCACAAAAATTGTGACCAGATGAACTGATCAATAACTAAAATATATTTTGATTTTGTGAATAATATTCTGTCTTATTGAAATTATAAACTAGAAGATCCCAGGAGCTTGTATGGCTCACCTGAAAATTATCTATGTCCATCTTGACTGCCTGTCTGGAACATTGCTGTCAAGTTCCAATTGGCTCACTGGTTTCATACAGGAAGATCTTTCAGTGAACTTTCCCATTAGGTCCTATGTTAAACTATGTACTGCTCTGGTAGTCATCTTGAATGGCGGACAGGGTCATTGGATATAATTCTGACCAAAGGACAATTGCTGAAAATTTTGTTTGAATTGGCCAAAAGGTTTCAGACAAGAAGATCCTGTAAATTTCCTGTAGGATCCTTTGTTGAACTATATTTGGCTCTGGCAGCCATCATTCATCGGACATAATTCTGAAAGAGTACCACCTAAGGATCTTTGCTGTTAAGTTTGATTCCAATTGGCCCAGTGATTTCATAGGAGGATCTTTAAAGGAAAGTTTACAACAAAGACGAACGACAAGCGAAGGCAATAGCCAAGACTGGCAAGAGCTAATAAATCACATAAATTAATCTGACATTATGTCTACTGTTGAAAATTCCCATTGACAAGTGCAAACATTTACTTCCAAATTTATTGCACCTCACAGAAAATGTACAGAATATTTGGATCATGTTCTAACATTTGATAAACTCACCTTTTTGTTGATTTTCAAAGTGATGCCTCACATGATACCGCTTGAGTGATTTAAAATATTGTGTGGCCGGCACACCATGATGCAAATAATAATGTATCATATCATAGGCAAGATAGCCAGATATACTCCCACATAATATCATCAACGCTGCCGAAGGCGGAATAAAAATACAATAGATGCAGTATACAACTGTACTAAGAATTATGGCTGGAATCGGAGGGAAAACTAATCTTTTGCTATCCATTGGTGTCTGAAAAAGAAAACATCTCTGTGCTTAAAAAATGATAACATGTCGAGCTACATAAACCAGAGGCTCCTAGGAGCCTGTATCGCTCACCTGGTTTATAAATAGTCCAAAACATCTCATTTAAAGACTAGCCTGTCTATTTTGACCTTTGAAGATGAAATGATAAATCTTTGTAGAAGGCCTCAAACACATCATTTGTACCAATTAACAAAGCTTTGGATTTGTTCAATTTGGAAACAAAAATTGCCAATGGCAATGTTTTAGCCATATCAAGAAGATTTGAGGACACTTTGTGGAGGACTTCACAACAATCATTTGTACCAAGTTACAAATCATTTGCACTTATAGTTTCAGGACAGAAGATTTTTAAACTTTCAGTTAATCAGTAACAAGAAATGCCAAATTACAGCCAATCAGAAGTAAGAACTGCCCATGGAGACCATGTTTTTCAAGCAATCAAGATAAAATGAGGAAAATTTGTAGCGGAATTCATTAACATCATCTGTACCAAGTTACAAATCAGTTGCACTTGTGGTTTCTGAAGAGATGATTTTTAAAGTTTCAACCAATAAGAAACAAGAATTGCCCATTGTGGAAATGTTTTTTGCCAGATCAAGTCGAAATGACGAACCTTTATAGAAAACCTCACAAACATCATTTGTATCAACTTACAAATCATTTGCACTTGTAGTTTCAGAGGAGATGATATTTAAAATTTCAGGAAATCAGAATCAAAGTGCTGGGAAGCAGTAGTGAAAAGATGGCAACTGTTGTTGTGTATAATTTCAAATTGAATTTTATCACAGATTTGTTCTTTGTTATGTGAGATCAATTACAGTGAATGTATTCCTTTTTTTCCTTGAGTTTTTTTTCAAAATTGATGTACATTCCGTGGAATGGAAACCAGGATAAAATTATTTTTTAAGTTTCAACCAATCAGAAACAAGAATTGCCCATGGCGGCCATGTTTTATTGTCCAATCAAAATGAAATGAGAACTTTTTATAGAAGACCTTTAGTACATTATTCCTGCAAAGTTTGGTTCCAATTGGCCCAGTAGTTTCAGAGGAGATAATCAAAATCTGAAATGTTAATGACGGCGATGAAGACGACAGATGGACGATGGACGGAAATTGATGGCAATAGTTCACATGGCTTTGCCAGGTGAGCTAAAAAGTGTAATTGTTAAATGGAATCCTTACTAATTTTTACTGGCATCATCACTCTAGCTCCGGAATCAGAAATAGAGAGATATCTTTTTTTGGTCTGAAAGCTGGATAAAGACAAAACAATGGCAGATCTTTTACAAAGAGAAAAACAAGAGTGGACACACTGAAATGTCTCGCCTGACTTTTAGTGTTCATAATTGAATTTATCTCGAAAGTAAGAAAAAATAATTTTATATAACCTTTACATTAAATTAACATTTGAATGATGAATGAACATGAAGTCAATTAATATTTTTGAAGGGACCGGAGTGAACTGTATTCTTTGTTAAACATTCATGCATGAGTGACCTTATTTTAACATTTTTACACCTTTCATTAATGTTTTTGTTAATCACTGTTTAGTAATGATCCCTTAAAAGTTTTTATTATTTATTATTATTATTAATGTTATTTAAAGATTTTTATAAAATAATGAGACTATTTCAATATAAGTAATCAGGAGTTAAATAATAAAATACATTCCATACAACAAATATAGTTGATCTCTTACTTATAGCATCTGAGAAGAAGACCAAACAACAGAAATTTAACATTGACAAATGAACCATTAAAATGAGGTCAAGGTCAGATTAAACCTGTCAGACAGACATAAACACCTTACAATCATTCCATACTCCACATATAGTTGACCTATAACATATAGTATTTGAGAAGAGGACCAAACAAGAGAAACTTATGAACCATGAAAATGAGGTCAAGGTCAGATGAAACCTGCCAGACAGACAAGCACACCTTTCAATCATTCCATACACTACATATAGCTGACCTATAACTTATAGTATCTGAGAAGAGAAATAGAAACTTAACATTGACCAATGAACCATGAAAATAAGGTCAAGGACAAATGATACCAGCCAGACAGACATGTACACCTTACAATCATTCCATACACCAAATATAGTTGACCTATTGCTTATGGTATTTGAAAAACATACCAAAACACAAAAACTTAACATTGACCAATAAACCATGAAAATGAGGTCAAGGTCAAATGAAACATGCCAGACTGACATGTACCCCTTACAATCATTCCATACACCACATATAGTTGACCTACTGCTTATAGTATCTAGAAATGGACCTAATCATGTAACTTTAACCTTGATCACTGATCCATGAAATGAGGTCGAGGTCATGTGAACCCTGTCTGACAGACATTTAAATGTTGCAAGGAACCTATATACCAAATATAGTTATCCTATTACTGATAATACATGTAAGTGACAAATTCACATGACAAAAAAAATATACATTTTTTTCAAGCAGTCGCTGAATCATGAAAATGAGGTCAAGGACAATGGACACATGACAGAAGGAACATTCATAATACAAGGTATCTGCATACTAGGTATGAAGCATCCAGGTCTTCTACCTTCTGAAATATAAAATTTATACAAATAGTTTTTGCCGTCGCCACTGCCGCCAGATGAGAATTTCATGGGATTTTATATTCAAGAAATGAATTTTTGAAAAATGTTCCTAAACTAAATGCTAGGATAATATGTATTTCATATCAAAATGCCTAATTTTTATGGAATTGAATGGAGTCAACATCAGTGGTTGAAACTATATTTCCTTCTTATTTCTAATGATAACAAGAGGCTCACCAGAGCCTGTATTGCTCACCTGGAGTCTGGTTTTCATTGGACAATTAATCAACTATTTGACCAAGTTTGTTGCAATTGGTTCAATTGTTCAGGGAAAATTTGTTGAAGATTTATTTTTCATAAGGTTTAATGTTAAAATATGTTCCCTGATGGTGGTAGTCCTGGTTTGAATGCTGACATGCTGGACAGTATTCTTCAAGGGATCACATAAAGACTATTGCAACTTTGGTTCAGTGGTTTCTGAGTTTTTTATGAATTCCATGTGGATATTTGTATGTTGGTATTATTTTTGGTCCTTTTGTTGGGCAACGGATGACAGTGCAAAAATGGTAAAATTCTGAAAATTTGACAAAAAAAGGGCAATAACTCCTAAATGGGTTTTAGAATTTCCTTCAAAATTTCAGGGTAGGTAGATCTTTTCATGCTGATCAATTTTACCCATGTCAGATTTTCGATATCTGTAACGGTTTTTAAATTATAAGCCAAAAACAGCACATGCACCCCTATATTCTATTTTTAGCTACGACAGCCATGTTTATGTCAGATCAAAATAAATTGAGGATCATTTGTAGAGAACATGTCATAGATCATTCCTATTAAGTTTCAAACCAATCGGCCCAGTGGTTTCAGAGGAAAAGATTTTTGAATGAAAAAATTTTGAAAATTTGACAAAAAAAGGGCAAAAACTCCTAAATGGGTTTTGGGATTTCCTTTAAAATTTCAGGGTAGGTAGATCTCAACATGGCAAACATTTTCCAAATTTACATTTCACTTCTATCTCAAATAGTTTTGGAGATAAATGACGAAAAATGTTAATATTTTGAAAATTTGACGAAAAAGGACAATAACTCCTAAATCGGTTTTGGAATTTCCTTCAAAATTTTAGGGTAGGTAGATCTTGTCTTCTGATCAATTTTACCCATGTCAGATTTTCGATATCTGTAACGGTTTTTGAGTTATTAGCAAAAAACAGCAATTTACCCCTATGTTTTATTTTTAGCAACAGTGGCCATGTTTTTCATCGGATCAATATAAAATGAGGATCGTTTGTGGAGGACATGTCATATATCATTCCTATGAAGCCTCGATCCAATCTGCCCAGCCATTTCAGAGGAGAAGATTTTTGAAAAAGTTAACGACGGACGACGACGGACACCAAGTGATGGCAAAAGCTCACATGGCCTTTTAGGCCAGGTGAGCTAAAAATGCACTTTCAGAACGATTTTTGAAAATGTCAACACATCCACTTGTGAGAATTTGTCATTCAATATCAAATAAGATTTCGAAAGGAAAATATTTTGTTGAGATTTTAAATAAATAATTAAATGTCAAATGATCTGAAATATATGGTCTTAACAACCATTGTTAACAATGGAGTATTCTCTCATATCTGCCATATTTTTAGGAAATCCATCATGCTAGGGTTACTTCCTTTGAGGCACTCATCTGTGAAAGAGTTAATATTACCCCCTAATGATTGGGGCATTCATCTGTGAAAGAGTTAAAATTACCCTTTAAGAATTCATATTTAAAGGATTAAAATTACCCCCTAAGGAGTGGGGCATTTATCTGTGAAAGAGTTAAAATTATCCCCAAAGGAGTGGGACATTCATCTGTGAAAGGGTTAAAATGACACCCTAAGGACTGGGACATTCATCTGCGAAGGGTTAAAATGACCCCTAAGGATTGGGACATTCATCTGGGAAAGGGTTAAAATGACCCCTAAGGACAGGTACATTCATCTGTGAAAGGCTTTAAATGACCCCTAAGGATAGGTACATTCACCTGTGAAAGGGTTAAAATGACCCCTAAGAATTGGGGCATTCGTCTGTGAAAGGATTAAAATTACCCCTAAGGATCAAAGGAAGGTATCATAGATATGGGAGATAACTGAACAATTTTTTTTTAAAGCTGCATTTTTTGAATTTATAGCATACAAACCTTATGATGTTGACCATGCAATAAAAAGTGGAACCAAATAAGTTTGGGATATCCTGCAGGAGGCCTCATATGGAATAACCAACGATGAATAACATATTCTTCTAACGTCCACAGGATAAGTCCAAATCCATACAACAGCGGTGCATAGCTGCTGGTCAATGTCAATCCTGCAAAAATATATATATATATTATTACATCCCATTTTCCATATCAGTCCCGATTTCATGCCTAGACTCCCATATTAGCCCAAGGCCTTAGCCGAGGGATGATATTGGGACTGATGTTGAAAACGGGATGTCATTAACTGTTTATCACTATTTTCAGTTCGACCAACAAATTTTACCTATGACCAAAAATTTTTTTATCACTTATCTCTCCAAATTCATTAATAATCTGTCCTGAGCAGTATTGGAACTAGTATTGGAATATACACATACTGTCTTCAGTCCAGGTGGTATGCCAGATTACAACACAAAGGCAATAAACCACATCTCTGTAAGCTAATGAGAAATCAAGATTTTTTTATAAAGTATAATTTAGAAGCAATACTTCATTGATACGAATATTCCTTCCTATCACTGAAAACTTTACCATTCTTTTTTATGTGCTAGTGAGTTTAATCACTGAATTTCATTCTATGCTTGCAACATAAGTGATATATAAATATAAACTGTTGACACAGAGATATGTCTTGCCTGTCAAAAATTCGAAAAACACAATCTGATGAACAGCAACATTGCTAATAAAATGAAAAGTCGCTGGACCATGACCTAGGCAGGGCCTCAAAATGGTTGTCAAACTGAGATGTACTGATAGTAATGCAACTTTATAGAAAATATTATTGATCTTTCAAAAGTAGTTCCTATCAAACTAGCTTACTCAGAAAACTTAACATTGAAAATTGCTTATTAATTGAAAGTCACTGGACCATGACCCAGGGGGCAGGGCCTTGAAATGGTCATCAAACTGAGATGTATTGATAGTAACTTTATAGAAAATATCATTGATCTATCACGAGTAGTTCCTACCAAACTAACTTAAACAGAAAACTTAACAACTTAACAATGGTTGACGCCGCCACCACAAAAGCAACATCAATGTCTTTCACAAAAAAATCATAGGACTACGATTAATACTTCATCTTATTTCGTTTACATAGAATGTAAGGCAATGATGTCACAGTAGTTGTCCAATTTTTTTTGTAAAACAGTGCTAAGCTTTTTTATGGACCAACATTTCATGACAGGCCTGATACAGATTTTGAGACGCTTCACATTATTGACATGGATTTGACCTGGATATTGATTTCTTGTCCCACGTATCTGATGACTTTCATGCATTCCTGAATTCATGTGTCGTTCAGTCACTAGATGTAGATTTAAGGTACTCAAATTTCAAGAACTTTTTACTAATTTTATTCAATCATACATACCATCAGAATTAGAAGGCCATGTAACAGGATTCTCAGCTAGGGATTTATATGCCACTACCATGAGAGCTAACATCACTGGAATCCAAAATATAGGGACGATATACCAGGAACACTGGGAGAAATATTCGACAAAGTCAGACTGGAAGAGCCGCATGTGGGTGTCCACTGGTACATGAACCCAGTCAAAGTACTTATCACCGAGTTTTGGAACCTGCCAGATGATCGGTTTAGACCAGTCAATAAGCCCATCCTGCAGAGGGAAAAAGATTAAAAAAAAATTAGTCTCTGGTAAAGTAGTAGTATTTATCAGGACTGTTATGTCAATACCCTAGTTTTTTTTTTATAAAAAAGATAACTCACATTTGCAGCTTCAAAGCATTTGTGCCATCATTTAAGCTTTAAGCCAAGCATCACCATAAAAAAATAATAAAAAAAAGAAGATTTAAACAGGGTGTCAACAAATGTATAACAAATTGAAAGAAAGTAAAATAAAGTTTAAGTAAACAAATTTCTACATCTAAGAACTGTCTTTAAAACAAACTCTACTCTACTCTAAAGAGTACATAATTTTGTAGTTTGGAAATTTGAAATACATGTATGCATTCCAAAACACCCAAAACATTGATGCATTGCACAAGTGTCAAAGTGTTGTCAAGAATCAGAATTGCAATTTACCAACAGAATGAATGGATTCAAGGAGCTAATAGAAATGTGGTAACATTAGAATTACATGTAATTTCTTGTTGAGGCCAAAACAAATGATTTTTTGATTTTTAAGGTTTTTCTAGCTACCGACAAATCTTAAGAGAAAAAATTTTGGATTCTAATTTTTTGACTATTTGCCCTATTTCATATTAATTTACCTTCACTTAATTTTATACCTTGCTTGTCAAAAATATACAGGGATATAATATAGGTTAACCACAAATAGACTTTAAAAATCTCTGGCTTGATCCATTATTCCGAGTAAAAAAGCCAAACAACAACAATTTCAGTGTGGGCTTAGCATACATATAACATCTACAGTACTTAAAGTCATACAATCTGTATATTTCACAATTTTTCTTTCAGAAAATTGATGCAGAAATATGTTTGATGTTCCGGTGAATAAATGTATTTTACATAATTTGGGGTTTTGAAAATTCCGCCGTTCGGGCACAATTAAATAAAACTCATGCGGTATATTTTGGTGAAATCCTCATTAAATATTCATCGTGTAATATTCTGAGAACACAAGATCGGAATTGTTTTGGTGACCTACATAGCTACATGTATCATGGATGAAGAGGTAAGCATTTTAATTATTATTGTTTATTTAGTCGGCTTTTATACTTTATAATTAAAAATCTCTTCACTATTTTCTGTTCTTTCCACTGTTATAAATGACAGTTGAGATGAGTCAATAGGAAGGAGTATAGTATTTATCATGTTCGTCTATTAAAATATAACAGGAAATGAATTGACATCAATCTAGCTTTTCCTTCAACTTGCTACTAAAAACAACATTGACTTATCTATATTTGAAAAAAAATATTCAGAGAACATTTTACAAGTCGTAGCAAAGAAACCACTGCAAGTCCATTTTTTTTCTCAATAAAGGGACATGAAACTGGAGAATAAGAAATATTATACACTTTAATTACATGTATAAAAGTCCTACTCATCCTTAATTTTGCACCACAAAATATACAAATATAATATGAAAAAGATCTGTTGAACATTTTTCAATTTATCTCCTGAAAACATCTAAAAGTACCAATCAATATTGACCTAAAGTTATCATGTTTATTTTGTCACTGGAAATAACAGATTAAAATTTAAAAAAAAACATCCATTATATGTTTGATTTCTCAATGCTATTTATCACAAAGAAACCACTCAGTCCAATTTTTGCCCTCAATCAAGGTGGACAACTCTGGAAAAACAAAAGTCTTGTCAAAAACTGAATGATTTTAAGTTAATCATTTATGTAAGTAATACAGGGAAGACAAATATCACCTGCGTACTTCTCCATACTGATGATCTGTGCCAAATATCAAGAAGCAAACCCATGTGGTTCCTGAGAAAAATTTGACAGATATTTTTCTATCTCAAAAATATTCTAAGTTCCGTCAAACAGGAAGTGGACATGCAACAGATTCGAAACTCCCTTAAATGATATAGTTGTCCATACTGATGCTCTGTGCCAAATATCAGGAAGCTGGCTAGTTTGGTTCCTGAGAAAAATGTGACAGAAAATATTTTGTGATGCCAATGCGGACAATGACGCAAGACGTCGGATAGTGAAACCTATGTGTCGCCTCTCTGTAACGCAAGCAACACAATAAGAAATAACAGCCAAATTGAAAAAAAGTGGAACATTTCATAAACCATTGCATAGGAAGTGTTTGGAGCCACCTGTCTGTCAAATTATAAATCCGAATTTTGTGTTTAAATTAACAGACCTGTTTACCCCATTTAAGCTAGTAGTGTAGTTTATACATTTAGAAAGTGTAGTTTTCAATATTTAGGTGTAGTTTTAGATTTTACAAGTCCTAAACATTACTATCACCGATGAGCGGCGCAACGCACCGCGAACTTATTAGGGGGGTCTGGGGGCATGCCCCCCTAGAAATTTTTTGAAAAACTAGATGCAAAATCCTGCATTCTGAGAGCTTTTAGAGTCATGTTTTGAAGATACCAAATATATAAATTCAATAGGATTAGTTATGTTGAACACAATAATGATATATCTTTTCTTCCTAAATTTTATTAAGTCATTCTCTTGTAAATCCAAAGATACAACCATGGTCATGAAAAGTCCGACTGATACAATTTGCAGTGAACATACTGGTCCCCTTTCTGTGAAGAATCAAAGCATTTCCACATTTCGGCATACTCCTGCCTGAAACGCTGACATGGGTTCTTCAGCTTGTCAGTGTTACCTTCAACAACATTATTCTTTCGTTTCGGCATCGCGCCATGTGTCAAACTTGACAGTCAACGATCACCAGAGCGTTTGTAATAAATACTTATATATTCATTATCAAGCGCGTAAAAGACAAAGACTCCGTTTTGCGTTCGGATAACTTCCTTTAGACACAAAATTACATCCTGCCGATTTTTTTTACTGTAACATCTTTGAAAGCGTAGAAATGACCTATTTGGGCGTAGAGCGTAATTTGAGTACAAAAAATCGTAGAAACTACGCCAAAATCGTAGTGGTAAACAGGTCTGAATTAACCCAAATAAGAATAGTCTTGACATAAACTTTAATATGAGTGGGTAACAAATCAAAAAATATCTCCATGGCAACACATCCAACAAAACATTAACCAGCATGAACTGTGGTTATAAACTGATGTGTTGTGTGCATAAAATATCATATGTTAAAGAAGCCAAACAAATTATGGTATGGAATTCTATAGTTTATTTTTGTTTCTACCATGTGTTTATTTTTGTTTCTACCATGTGCAACCTTTATAATTTAAACATAAGTAATTCTTTAATTTTTTGTTTTTGTTTCAAATACAGTAGCCACTCATGGTATAGTCAAAATAAACCATTGTACACCATAATTTAATTCTTTATTTTTAACAAACAGTTCACACATTACATGCATTTTGTGCGTTTGTATATTGAAGACAGCTTACGGATAAAAGTTATTTTTTATCTATTGTTTGAAAATAAATTTTTGAACCTATTAATCATGTAGTATACCATATAGGAAAGACTTCCTTTTGAACCCCCCCCCCCTTATAATGACAGAATAAGTAAAGATATATATGGAGGGGGGGTTCATATGGAAGTCCTACCACCATATACTCATTAGGCCTAATAAAATAATTCCCTGATTCCAATTTACAATTAACAAATTCTCTGTTTTCACTAAAACAACAACCGTTTTTAAAAATTTGCAGAAAGCATTAATAGTATTCAAAATGTCTTTTCTAGCAGAAATAAAAAAAATTCTGCCTGAAAAACTAAATCTTTAAATTTACAGCATGTTAGTGGAATTTAGACAAGTATAATTTATTGAGCCCCAGAATGTAAATTTGATTACACATATAAATATCAATTACTTGTAACAAAACAAATATGGAGCCATTTAAATGCTGCAGACTGGACTGAGAATCAACGAATTAATTTTATCCGGCCTAATTTTTAGATCTCTATAGTCTACATAACACATATAATTGAAGCAATACATTGATAGTGCTGCTGCTTGCACCATGCTTCTCGTTCACCAAAGTCTGAAAAAATGATTTCTCTGGATTCTCAGGCTGTAAATAAAATAAATGGTTTACAATAAAAAAAAATTCACAAGATAAATTTCTAAAATGATAAACCTTGCATTAAAATTAATATTTAGCTTTTCATCCTACATGTCCCCTAAAGAGGATAGGCCAAGTCAGTGAGGTAGAATCTATAACTGATAATTTATTTCTTCATAACTAAATAAACAAGAGGCTCAACAGAATTGAATTGGGCCTGTATAGCTCACCTGACAGTCCCACAATCAATCCATTTTATTTCAAGTGAAAATTGTAATGGAACTTCCATAGATGTTTCATACCAATTATCAGTTAATTTGGCTATATGGTTTCAGAGGAGGAGATTTTCAAAATTTTGACCAATCAAAAATAATAATTCATCATGGCTGCCAAATAAGCTGTCCGACCAAGACGAAATATGCAGACTGTATAAAGGTCCTTCCACAGATGTTTCATACCAAGTTAAGCTCATTTGGCTTTGTTGTTTCAGAAAATTTATTTTTGGAATTTTTACCAATCAGAAATAAGAATTCATCATGGTAGCCATAAAAATTCTTTGAACGGAACAAAATTTGCAAAATGTATAAAGGTCCTTTCATGGATGCTTCATACAAAGTTTAAGCTCATTTGGCTTAGTGGTTTCAGAGGAGATTTTGAAATTTTGTCCAATCGTAAATAAGAATTCATCATGGCGGCCATATTAGTTGTCCAACCGGAATGAAATATGCAAACTTTATAAATGTCCTTCCATAGATGCTTCACACCAAGTTTCAGTTCATTTGGCCTAGAGGTTTCAGAGAAGATCAAAATGTAAAAGTTTACAGACAGATGGATGGATTCCAAACCTGCTTTTTATTAAATTATTTAGGAATAAGCTATGATGCTACATGTATTTCATAAATTTGTTTTACATGTTAGCAGAAAAAACACATAAAAAAAGGAAGAATTCACAAAAAGTCAAGCACTTGAACATTATTGTGTTAAACAATATTTACCATATCAAATACCAATGCTCTAATAAACACCCCACTGAACTTTACATCAAGACTATATAAGACTTATGAAATGACTTCTTGTAGGATATTTTATCATACCCATGTCTATGATTTACATTATTTAATCTACCTCAACAGTAGTACAGCCAAAATAAAAACAACATTTATGAAAATAAGACCCATGTGTGGTATAATGTCAACAATAAATTCATTCAGTAAATTTTCTGTCTGCCATAACTATCAAATCATAATTAAGATTTCAATTGGACACAATTTATATTTTTTAAATGACAACTCCCCCGCCGAACTTGCATCGCTAAACTAATCACCATTTTTATCCACTGGGAAATCTGGTTAATACTTTTTAGCACGAAACTCTTTTAATTGTTATGTGAATATATTACATTACCGATAAGCTCAATTTAAAATGTTCATGAAATACATTTATAAAGAACTTAATATTCAAAAGTCATCTATCTAGCATATACATAATCCACAAAATATCAATAAAATGTATATTTTACCAGTAACCATAGCAACTTTATCATATTTCATTCTGCATATTTTATATTACAGTACAAACTTGGAATTGCACTGTAGAACCATTTATTGCATAATATTTTTTTTGTGATTATGCAACAAAATAAGGGTGATAATCAGTAAATACAAACTGTCATATTTTAGTTCTAAATTGGTTATATGGAAGAAAATTTTAATAGTTAGAAACTGTTTTATAATACCAGAAATAGCAGTAGATAATTTTCATTGCTGAATAATGTCAGAAAATCTTTCTATTTTAGCTCAATCACCATGTTTTTCTAGATCTCCTAATATTAATTCAGTTGTCTCCCCTGACCAAGTAAACAACTGGAGATCCAGAAGGACATTATTTTCCCTGTATAAAAAGGTCATATAACAGACTTAACAGGTAATTGTATGATTAGTCAAAATGAAAAAGAAAAAAAAAGAAAGTTTTTTACACCATCGCTCCATCTTAAAAGTTTTAGTTTGTTATGAATCTAATTTTTCTTCTTTTTTCTTCTAAATACATCTTCCATTAAACAATCTTTCATGTGGACGTTTTATACTATACATTAACAATTATATTAGGATACTTCCGGATGTTTGTTTCTGCAATGGAACTCCCCTAAACAGGCCCTCCTGAAAAATGGATTCCTCCACTTTCTTTTGATCTGGAATTTACACCTTTATTTTCAAGTAAAATTATCCTCCTTTTAATTCTGAATACCAGAGATAATTTCTGGTCCGAAACATATATTCTTGTCAAATACACCTCTATAAACCGGCCGAAATCTCCTTTGCATTGGGTAGAGTGTGTTATACAAAACACCATGGAAAATTTTAACTTCCTTTCTACTAACAGGTAACATTGAAGCAAAAAGACTAAGATTTTAATTACAGATTTCAGTCGGATACAGAACCTCTAAAAACCACCACCTACTGAAAACTGGCCAATTTCTTCGGTCCCATAGCTGTTCAGTTTACAGAGGTTCCACTGTATAAACAAGGCAGTTTTTGTACAAGGAACAAGTAATTTATTAGAAATTTGGATTTCTTTAATTAACAGGTATCTAGATAAGGAAATTTAAAAAATTCTGTTTGTATTTTATTGGTTGAGAATTGCAAATAAGGAAATCCTTACTCTGAAACATACAGTGAAATCTACATATAAATTAAAACAAATAATTCTGAGGGTCTCTTACAAAAAAGCTGTTTTTTCTTTATCATAAGCATGCGATTAATTGTTCATTAATTGCTTTTAAGGAAATAATCAGGAAATTAACAAAATATGAAATGTTTTATCCAACTGGAAAAAACTATAATAAAATAATCTAGTCGTCATCAATAACAAGCACATGTACATTTAATAATTACCTGAATGAGGTCAGTATTATTGTCAATTTTCCCATTTGTGGATGAATTTTTTCCTTTTCCTTTAGCTGTTCTTTTTCTTACACCACCCTTTGAGTTCTGAAATTGAATAAAACGTTATATGAATAGTAAGGAAAACTTCTACAATTTAAATAAAGTTGAAAGATCATGTAATAACGAAGCTTCCTTAATATCTATAGATATTCTACTAATTTTTTTATAATTCACATAGGTATATTTTTCAAATCTGTGAACCGCCTCGGTGGTCTCGTGCTCGCCTCGAGTACAGAAGGTCACAGGTTAAATCCCCGGTGGGGTTCAAACCAAAGACATTAAAAATCCGGCTCAGTGTGTTGGTCTAGTACCAAGCAGGGATCATATTCATTGTCATATCAACATGTGCATGTGTCTGCCACTGGACGTTAAATAACAATTCATCCATCCATCCATCAAATCTGTGTATCTGGTAAGATATTACAGTCTATGAAATAAGCTGGTTGAGCAGGAAAATTCTTACCTATGACCCACTGTACTTTGCCAATAATTTTATGAAGCTGCATCTTAGTGGGACATAGTAAGATTACATACATGCAGCATTCGCAAACATCTGTACAGCATTCAAAAATATGTAATTTTGCTAATTTATTTATGAATTTTGAAGCTTTCTTTTAGACCATAGAGTATTTTTTGTAAGAAATAATCCTAAACTCACAGCACTCTTGAAGTTTTCATTATTAAAAATTATATATATATATTCTCTAAATTTTTTAGTTTTCTTTTTTTATTTTAATAAATGAATAATAACATTAATTTACTTATCTAGTTACTTGATTTTATGCAATTTTGTTACATTTACTTATATATTTAATTAAAGTTTGGATTATGAAATCTATTTTAATAACAAAGATCATTCCTCCAAACAGAATATAAATGACATGTTTTTGAGACCTTACTGTTTCCCATGATAAAGAATGAGATAAGGGATCTGATCAGAATGATCATGGTTTACAGGCTTGTTTATTAGGAAATATTTTGTAAATTTCTTGCAAAGCAACTCATGTTTATTGAATTTCTGCCCAGTCATAGAATAGAGAATGGAAAAAGGGAATGTGTCAAAGAGACAACAACCCGACTGCTCTTCGGGAAATGACTCCTGGAATGACTCTAAACATTATAACACTTTTGCATCTTTGTCGGGCAATACCAGATTTTGTTAACGGTAGCATTCATATAACAGATTTCTATATTTGTAAATACATGCATCATGATTGTGATTGTACTTTCACCATTGAATTTATATAAATTTTATTGATATGCAATAACATGAATTATTCCATGAAAAATAAAATACATATTTTATCCAATTTATAAGTGTTCCAAATATAGTTTAAAAAGACCTCAAATCTGCATAAATTAGATGGTTATATACAAATGTATTGATTCAGACCAAGTACCATAAAGATATTACGAGGCAGAATAAATACAAATAAAAGTTTAATACATGGAAATAAAATAGAGAATGGAGATGGGGAATGTGTCAAAGAGACAACAACCCGCCCAAAGAGCAGAATTCTTTTCAAATAATTTGTCCCAATGAAAGAATATAATTGGATGAAAAATTTTTCATCAACCAAAAAACAAATAAAAAAAATAAAAACTTGTGATGGGAGTAGTAATAATAATTTAGTTAGATTATAAAAATCATACAGATTTTAAAACATTTTATTAACTTTCATACTTTTTTTTCCTTTTCTTCTTTTTCTAATTTTATTTGAATATTGTGCTATATATCGGTGCTTTTTATCCAACATTTAATTTTATATTGGATGATGTTCATAATATATTTGTAAAATGTTACTTTCTTGCACTATTTTATGGTATAGTTATGTCTCAGCTTCTTGATTTCAAAATTTTTTTTCTTCTATGTAAATTTTGTTTGTTATTTCATATATTCTTTTATTTAATTTTTTTTTATTCTGTCACACCACTTATAAAATATATTTTCATAGCCTATCAAAAGTCAAATTTTTACCACGCCTTTTACAACGTTCATGGAATTTTATATATTCACCACTTTTTTCAAATTTCTCACACTGTGTCCTAAGGTTATTAATTCTTTAATATACAACACACTGTGTATTATAAACATACCATTTTTTTCAATACAAGTACACTTTAAATATCTGAGAAATTTACACAAATTTAACTCTTCACAATATTACATGTTAATACAGGCCTAAGAAAAATAATTACTTCCAAGAAGTTATAAATGATATTATTTTTTGACCTTGATAAAAATAAATCTGATTAATAGTCATTTTCTAATATCCTGACATTAAGTAGATTTAATATGTTATCTATATACTATACTATACTTTATTATATTATATTGTCACATCCTAATACAACATATCAGCATACATGTACAAATCTACAACTGATGAAATACTTTACAAGGATTTCATAATGCTTGAAACATATGATTAATTATGTGTTATTTATTTCTAATAGTTTTACCACTTTTTTATAGACTTTTCTCACTGTCTAGGTTATTAATTTTTAAATCAGCTATATTTTGTGTATCATCCCTTTTTTTCAATGTATTTAGATTACACATGTATCTTGATCCAGATTACATTTCCACGGGCTTTAGCATAAAATACATGCAAGATGTCAGAGACATATTGTAAAATTCTTAAAATATTGACAGGTTGGCCATGTTGGCATAGCAAAAATGAACTCTTCACCTTTACTAAACTGTAGCATTGAACAATGGACAATTTATTTCCAGAAAATTTATAAATGATATAGTTATTTTTAACCTTGATAAAAATAAACCTGATCATTTTCTTATATCTTGACATTAAGTTTATTATTAAGTTATCAACATATCAGCAGTTGTGAAATACTTAGACCTTGACAAGGATTTTATTACGTTTCAAAAATTTGATGACTTAATCTATTATTTGATTTTGCTGAAAATTTGTTTATAATTATATATTACAAGTTATCAATTATTTTGATTCGTAATATATGTATAATCATGATAATGTGTCCCATATATTAACAGAGAAAGCTAGTAATTTTAACTTGTAGTTTTAATTTTACATTAATATATTATTAACCATTCACAGGAACTTGACCATGAAGTCATGCATGAATCTAGTCCTTAAAATAATTTTTTTTTCACACAGAAAAGAAAAGAATAGGTCCAATCATATATAGCATTGAATATTTTTGTTCACACAGAAAAAGAAAATATATGGTCCAATGGCACTTTTATACGTAGTAGGGATATAAGATTGTACTGTTATATCTCGCACTGAATTATTATATTATGCACAAAAGGAAAAAACAAAATCCAGTGGGTAAGTGACAATGGACATCATGGAGGTCATCCAGTGGGCAAGTGTCAGCTGAGATCCTGGGAAGAGGTGATCAGGTGGGCAAGTGCAAGCAGATATCCTGGGAACAGGTAATCCAGTAGACAAGTGCCAGCTGAGATCCTGGGAAGAGGTCATCAAGTGGGCAAGTGCCAGCAGAGATCCTGGGAACAGGTAATCCAGCAGACAAGTGCCAGTGGAGATCATGGCAAGAGGTCATCAAGTGGGCAAGTGCCAGGTGAGATCCTGGAAAGAGGTCATCAAGTGGGCAAGTGCCAGCAGAAATCCTGGGAACAGGTCATCCAGTAGACAAGTGCCAGTGGAGATCATGGCAAGAGGTCATCCAGTGGACAAGTGCCAGCTGAGATCCTGGCAAGAGATCATCAAGTGGGCAAGTGCCAGCAGAGATCCTGGGAACAGGTCAACCAGTAGGCAAGTTCCAGCAGAGATCCTGGGAAGAGGCACCTGGCTGGTGGCCTTCCCAACCTTCCATCCTTAAGGAGGCAAAAGAAGAATTCTTATTTAGAAAATTTTATGACTATAAAGGAATTGTATATGCCCCTTTTCAGTCAAGAATTTCTGAGGATAAACCTAGCTAGCTGAGAATGACACTATCTCTTCATTATATGAATCTAGCCAGAAAAATGGAAGCTTTAATTTAGCAGAATATTAAATTATGTCACAAAGTACACATTCAATCGATGAATAAAAATAAGTATTATATTCTGTATTTTGTTTGTCATCAATAATCTCATTTAAAGAATTTATGGAGTAATTTTAAAGTGTCAATCATTTAGTATATTATGTAATTGAGAATAACAGTTCCGCATACCAAAAACAACAGACTAAAATGATACTGATTTGCAGGTAAAATTATACATGTATATGCAAATATCCTTATCAAACTTTTCAAATTACACAAAATTTAAACATGAAGATGTTATGATTCCTAGTCACTAAAGGAAAAACCCAAAGGACAAACAGACAGACAAACACAAAAGAAATTGAAACCTATACATATATGTCAGCAAACTCATAAATGCCTAGCTATACGGAGTCCCTTAACAAATCAATTTCCAAGAATCCCAATAACATTAATATTTATTCAACTTTTCAAATAACTCAACTGGAATTAACAATTATCAATTTAGCGTCATATCTATACGCTCAAGATATTATCACTTACAAATGTGTAGGTTGTCTTTGTAAAAAAAGAAAACAAGGATAGGGAGTGTAAATGGATGAAAATGAAATGAATTTGTTATTGCAAGATGTATTTAAATTAAAATATTAGCATTTCAATCTGCCAAATAAAAATACATTACCTGAAATTTGTTTTTCTTTTCATTAGAAAGAACTCAGAAATTGCATATAAACTCTAATAAAAATACTGATAAGAGCCTTAACAATCATAAAAGGAATTCAGATACACAACCTAATACAAACTGATCATATAATACTATTAGTCGCGGGGAAAATGAACTTAAACCAGATTATACCCCGAGGGGAATCCTGATGGAGTGTTGAGTTGGATCAAGTTTATTACATATATTGCAATATTGGTCTCGTTGTTTCCAATTAAGTCGTTCCGTTATGTTGATTGGATAGACATTGATCCATGAATTTATACAAACATCAAGGGTCCCCATTACTGTGATTTTGTAAACCAAAATTTCCTGTCTTGCGTTGTTACACAATAAGTAATTTAGTTTATTGAATAGATGTTCTACTGAACTCAAAAAGTCAGTACAATGGTCAGCTGATATTGATGTTTTTTATCCAATACTGAGTCTTCCAAAATAAGGTACATTGTTAATATATATGTAAATTAACTCTTTTGCATATAATCATTGTATCAGTAAATAGACTAATTAACAAGAGGCTCACCAGAGCCTGTATCGCTAACCTGGAGTCTGGTTTTCATTGGACAATTAATCAACTATTTGACCAAGTTTGTTGCAATTGGTTCAATTGTCCAGGGAAAATTTGTTGAAGATTTATTTTTCATAAGGTTTAATGTTAAAATATGTTCCCTGATGGTGGTAGTCCTGGCAGGAAGTTGATAAAATTGACCAGGAATAAGGGTGAACCTTAAATAAATGTAACAGAACCCGACCTCAAATTACACAAACCAATAACTCCTAAATAGAATTTGGGAATCCCTTCAAAATTTCAGGGTATGTAGATCTCAACATGGCAAACATTTTTCAATTAACATTTCACTTCTATCTCAAATAGTTTTGGAGATAAATGCAAAAATGTTAAAATTTTGATAATTTGACAAAAAAGGGCAACAACTCCTAAATGGGTTTTGGGATTTCCTTTAAAATTTCAGAGTATGTAGATCTCAACATGGCAAACATTTTTCAAATTTACATTTCACTTCTATCTCAAATAGTTTTGGAGATAAATGACGAAAAATGTTAAAATTTTGAAAATTTAACGAAAAAAGGGCAATAACTCCTATACGGGAAGTGGAATTTCCTACAAATTTCAGGGTAGGCAGATCTCGTCATGCTGATCAATTTTACCCCACGTCAGATTTTCGATATCTGTAACGGTTTTTAAGTTATAAGCCAAAAACAACACATCCACCCCTATATTCTATTTTTAGCTACGACAGCTATGTTTTACATCAGATCAAAATAAATTGAGGATTGTTTGTAGAGGACATGTCATAGATCATTCCTATTAAGTTTCAAACCAATCGGCCCAGCGGTTTCAGAGGAGAAGATTTTTTAATGAAAAAATTTTGAAAATTTGACAAAAAAAGGGCAACAACTCCTAAATGGGTTTTGGGATTTCCTTTAAAATTTCAGGGTAGGTAGATCTTAACATGAGAAACATTTTTCAAATTTACATTTCACTTCTATCTCAAATAGTTTTGGAGATAAATGACGAAAAATGTTAAAATTTTGAAAATTTGACGAAAAAAGGGCAATAACTCCTATACGGGTTGTGGAATTTCCTTCAAAATTTCAGGGTAGGTAGATCTCGTCATCCTGATCAATTTTACCCCGTCAGATTTTCGATATCTGTAACGGTTTTTAAGTTACAAGCCAAAAACAACACATCCACCCCTATATTCTATTTTTAGCTACGACAGCCATGTTTTACGTCAAATCAAAATAAATTGAGGATCGTTTGTAGAGGACATGTCATAGATCATTCCTATTAAGTTTCAAACCAATCGGCCCAGCAGTTTCAGAGGAGAAGATTTTTGAATGTTAAAATTTTTAAAATTTGACGAAAAAAGGGCAATAACTCCTAAAAGGGTTTTGGAATTTCCTTCAAAATTTCAGGGTAGGTAGATCTCGTCATGCTGATCAATTTTACCCCATGTCAGATTTTCGATATCTGTAACGGTTTTTGAGTTATTAGCAAAAAACAGCAATTTACCCCTATGTTCTATTTTTAGCAACAGTGGCCATGTTTTTCATCGGATCAATATAAAATGAGGATCGTTTGTGGAGGACATGTCATAGATCATTCCTATTAAGTTTCAAACCAATCGGCCCAGCAGTTTCAGAGGAGAAGATTTTTGAATGTTAAAATTTTAAAAATTTGACGAAAAAAGGGCAATAACTCCTAAAAGGGTTTTGGAATTTCCTTCAAAATTTCAGGGTAGGTAGATCTTATCATGCTGATCAATTTTACCCCATGTCAGATTTTCGATATCTGTAACGGTTTTTGAGTTATTAGCAAAAAACAGCAATTTACCCCTATGTTCTATTTTTAGCAACAGTGGCCATGTTTTTCATCGGATCAATATAAAATGAGGATCGTTTGTGGGGGACATGTCATAGATCATTCCTATTAAGTTTCAAACCAATCGGCCCAGCGGTTTCAGAGGAGAAGATTTTTGAATGAAAAGTTTACGACGGACGGACGGACGGACGGACGGACGGACGGACGGACAGACGGACGGACGGACGGACGACGGACGACGGACGAAAAGTGATGGCAAAAGCTCACATGGCCTTTGGCCAGGTGAGCTAAAAATGATGTTTTTGCATAAAACCATTATAGACTACATGTGTATCATTGGTTTACTTTAAAGGAAAAAGAAAATATATATTGATGCATTATTGTTGGTTCCTTCAAGAAAGAAACCAGAGAATTTAAGGACAAAAGACCAACATTTTTGTTAAACTAGTGATTTACAACAAGCTGGCAGCTTGATGGCCTAGTTTGCTGTCAACGAAACAGTTTCTTGTTTTGCCAAGTAATTAGTGGTTTAAATCAAGCCGGCAGCATGATACTTATTTATTACTGTTATCCGGAAAATCAAATCCATACAGTATATAAAAAAATATCAGTACATTTTAAATTGGCATAAAAATTGCATCATAAAGTCATTATTTCGGTGGACTTTAAGAAGTAATCTAGAACCTATCACATACAGAGAAGTTTTCAGCAATTTCGATGAAATGTACATGTATTGCATTTTTAAATTTTTTTTTTTTTTTTTTTTTGGGGGGGGGGGGGGGGGGGTCTGTGGTATTTTTTGCTGAATTTTCATTCTTTTAACTGTAAGGTATTTATAATTTTGGTCCTGCTGTGAATGTGAGCTCATTACTGAAGGTTAACCAAGATGGGGTTCTGAAATTTTCTGGATCTGTACTTTTTTTCGTACAGCAATATTAAAGATTCATTCCAAGCTAGTGTTAGCATTTTTTTTTAATTAAACAGATTATGGATTTATCAGAGAATTATTGCAACTATTAATCATCCTTTTTATTCAAGATCTTAATTAATATATACTTTCTCTAACTTGGCCTTGGGCAATATCATTGATCCTTTCAAATAAGAAATTTAGCAAGTTAACCCTTTCGTGACTCATCTAATATGTATATTTCAAAATGTATATCTGGTTACGATTTACTTTGCTCCAAGTCAAATAGAGGTTACAGAATCATTGAGACAGCTATTGATTACTGCCATGTCAATTTCAAATGTACGGAAATCAAACACGCTAGATTAAACACAGAACATCACTCGATGATAGAAAGGGCTCACTAGATACGATTTCAATTTGTTGTGATTTATTACTGCAATCACTTATTTATAACATTGCACATAAAATAACCATGTCCAATGTTTTCAGTTTAATGTGCATGTTTATGAATTAGAATACTTCTGAATTTTAATGGTAATTAGCATTCTTCAGGAAAGTTTAGAAATTTAGTTGCACTGATAGATCTGTAAATTAAAATGTGATATACATGTACATGTAGGATGCGAGATGTCTGCAGCCAGAATAAAAGGTCTTTGACTTGTGAGAGAATACAAATATTTTTATTATCCAAATCATGGGCCCATATAAGGCATATATACAAATAATAAAATCATTAATGAAAATTAAACAATGCCTTATAAGAAAACTATAATGTGTAAATTACAAGTATTTCCTAATTTCAAAACAATCATAAATATGGTGGCTTATTTTATCAATCACAAAATCATATTTTCTGAAGATAGTAACCAAACACATTTTTCCTTATTAGAAAGCGTGTTAAAATTTTTATGGTCTAAAATAATGTGTTTATCTTTGTAGCTGTACATTCTAATAAAAAATGAAGTTTGGCTTCAACTTTACCACCATGACAATATATATAGTTCATAGTCTATCTGATTTGTTCAAATTTTTGTAACGCCCTCTTTCTATTTCTAAATCATGTCCACTGATTCTAAATCTACTGAAACATTTTCTTAACATGGGATCTTTGATTTTATCTAAATATACTTCCCTCTTAAAAATATTTCTAAAGGAAAAATATGTTCGTGATTTACCCTCCTTTTCAAAATTTTCTGAGATACTGTGGATTCATTTATTTTTGTGGATACCAATTTTCGTTGATAGAGAAAAAAAGGCATTTCGTGGGATTCCTAAATTGTGGATTGCTGGCTTAGAAAATAAAATATAAAAAGTTGTTGAAATGCTGAAATTTGTGACTCGGCACATCAGATATCATTAAAATACCGCAAAAAAAACGTGCGATGCTACAGTAAAGTACTGATTTAAAGTGCTTATAAAACAAAGTCTAACAAACAAATTGTTCAAATTTTGAACCGAAAAGAGCTTGTCATGAATTTAACAAGATTAAAAAAATCCGTAATTATTTACTTGTTAGGTTAATCAGGTGTGAAATATATATTGACAAAATGGCAATCACTTGTCACCAAATACCTCGGGGCATATACATACATATTTTTAATCTGATTATGATAATTTAAATAATTTCTGTTTTATTATCTTTTTACAAGATGTTATTACTGTAATTTATCAGAAAGTCTGTATTGTTTAGGCCTAATTAGGATTAATATTTTTTTTTGAATGTTTGAATTAAAAAAAAAAACGGAAGTGAATTCCGAAACAATTCACACAGTCAAAATATTTTTAAACAAAATTGTTTGAGCGTTTATATGCTACCAAAGACAAAATTACATGAAATACTGTATCCTCTGTGGACATATGTCAGTATCCAAGTACATACTGTATCAACACATTTGTTGTTCAATGTTGTCTTTGATAGATACATCAAAACTCTGTGGTTTCAAACTTGAGTGCATTTAATCTCAAGTAAAAATATTATTTTTTGTTGGATATTTAAATTTACGAAAACCACGAAAATTGGTATACAACGAATTTTAATGAAACCACAGTATATCTGTACCAAAAATTTTCATATCTGTTCACTATAATCTTTTTCACAGTATCAATTCTAACACTTTCTATATTATTAATTTTTAAATCTTTACACAAAAATTTAAGCCACGTATACCAACAATGAATATACTTATCATCTAAATCTTTGTTTTCTAATAAATCCTGATACAAAAGTCAATTGTGATCCAATGTCACAATTCTTAAATAATATTTAAACATACTACAAATTATGTCTTCAGTAACAGACCTTCTTCCGAATTCTCCCATGACCGCCATATTACATGCTTTACTATTTGAGCCCAAAATATATTTATAAAATTTAATGCAAAGTTTATCACATTGTAAATTCTCATATGCTTTTTCTAATTTATAGAATTGCTCCCTGTTCACTGAGGATGATGTGGAATTACATCGTAATGAAAGAATAATAAGAGAAGAGACAAAATATTATACAAACTTGAATATTTACATGATGGTATCCATGGCAATTATTGTCCAATCACACCAACAATATTCTACAAGACCTATTTTCATGCAAATATAAAAGAACTGCATTACTCTGGGGCCATTCAGGGCTTATGACATGGTGTGGTTTTCAACGATTGAAGACCATGTTGTGATCTCTGGATGTTTGTTCGGTATACTTAATTTTGTGCTTTCTTTGTAAATTCACTCCATATCCGTTATTCCTCACACTTTTGCCAATTTTTTACACATCAGCTTTCTCAAGGCTAAAACTTTTGAAAGCAGATTCACTAACCCCAAATGTTGAAGGATAGATTGGAATGCCAAAATGACTGACCGAATACATCATAGGAAACCTAGGGCCGGTCACGCTAATACGTTTTCTACATTACTTACCGAAGTTTAGCAAAGCGTATTAGCACGACCGGCCGTGGGTTTCCGACAATGAACTGAAAAGGAAACCCAAAAATCTTACAAGAACAAATTTACATGAATGCATGAGAGACATGCTCATCTTAGTTTAAAAATTTATCAACGCTTGTTAAACAGTCAAATTAGAGCATCTTTTTCATGCTTAATCTATTGTAAGATATGTAGCCAAGCTGCCAGTGATACCCTTAGGTAAAAGTTATAGAAAGCATGCTAGACTATAATGAGGCTAACATGATTATTCCCCTTCTATGTCAGACTTTTGTAAATTAGGTCTCTACCACTAAAACAAATTCTATTTTTAATATACGACACCAAAGAGCCTGAATGACATTTATGACTTTTAAGAGTCAATAAAAGGAAGAACTTGCATATTTTTCAAGTACACTATCAATGATATAATATTTTGTCACAATTAATGTCCCCAACTCTACTAATAACAAGTTCTAGAACCTAGATCTAAACTATAAAAAATTTAAATTATTTCCCACTTTAAATATCCATTTTCTGTCAAAACTTGGAATAAATTTCAAGTTGTTTTTAAAAACAATTGGTCATAAGTGGGACAAACTGAATATTCAACAGTTTGATAACATTAATTAACGAAACTTAAATCAAAATAACATTTATTTTAGGTATCTGTTGTTTATTTTTTTTTTTAACTATTACTGAATTAATGCTCCTTTCAACCACATTTTGGTTTCCTCTACATTTCCTTATGACATAAACCAGGAAACAGTGGTCTCCTGATCAGTGATGACAAAAAGAACAAACAATTTACAAGCTGTAGAATTTTAGGGATCCAAACATAAGGATTCAGGATTTAAATTGTCAATAATTCTAGATTATTCAATATCTAAATTCTGAGTGAATTTCTGAACTAGCAAACAAAATTCGCAACTTCAAAATAACTTTACATTTTTTTTTTTAATATAAATGAATATAATACAATAAAAATCTTAGAATTATCTCCCTTTCCCACCAGTTTGTAAATCGATTAACAGTCCATTAAGTCTCAATTAAATGGAACTCCCCTCCTCTGAATTAAACATTATATTGAAAACTATATTGTAATTTCATAAATTATTAACAGGACTATGTACCTTTAACAGCAAAAAGTCAATATAATCAAAGTTTAAATTCTGGAACAACAGGTAACATTCCAATATTCCAGGTAATGCAGAAACCTCCCAACATCTGTCATAAAATACAGGATGTAAATGTACTTTATAAAGTTTGACATACATTGGGCTTATCTATGTTTCTATTTTACTTTCCCTTTTGTCAAAAACAAATTTTTTAACATATCCTTTTAGGAAATGATTTATTTATTTACAGGGGTATTTTTATCGGTGAGACGGTGCACTGAAGATATCTAAAAAAATCCAGACTCCAGGCTCTATAATATTGTAATAAAAAAGCAGGCTTGAAAGAAAATCTTGGTGAAAAAAAATAAACCACTGAATATAATACCCTAAATCAAATACCTATACTAGTCTATACATTAATAGAAAAAGCAAATCCCCCAAAAAAACCATAAATACAGGCTACAAAAACTATGTTAAAAATCATAGATCAATTCCTTGTCCCTACAGAAGAAGAGGAAGATTTTATTATTAACCACTTAATGGGTCCATGGGGGGCATAGTTACAGTACATAACAAATATGATTGAGTTACATATACAAAACAAACATGTACATGTATGACAAATAGGTTACAAACAACAATTAGCCGTTCTATGTTATTACCCCAATATGCAATAAAATTTAATAAATTTCCATATTAATTTATAGAAAAATTATAGCATTCTGTTGTGGCGGAACTGTAACGGAATAATATAAAGCAATTTAAAATATATGTTCCTGCTGCTTTTCTTGCCTAAAAATAAGATTGAAAAAGGGGAGATGCAATTGTCCCGAAAATCCAGGGGTCCACCATTTAAATCTTCAATTTGCATACATTTTTAAACATTCCTGTGAAATAGTTTGATTTAGAATATTTTTAATAAAGACCCACTCTCGTTTTAAATCATTTACAATTTAATACGATATTGACAAATCGAAAGTGAGTGTGCTATTCATTTTTGGGCTCAATCATCTCTTCATAAAATGGCTGCGCCCAGTGAATCTTCTAATGGTGTATTGTAACCTATAATAACCATGTAAACATGTACAAGGGAGATAAAACTCTGGTATAAAATTTCAAACAAAATTGTCAACAATGCATTTAAATTAAATAAAGGATAATCAGTCCTAAACTGCCAAACTATTATTTATAAACCAAAATTACTGCATTTACTAAAAATAGCTTAACAATAAATTCTTGGCAGAAATATATATTACAGGTCATAATTAAATCTAGAGAGAACAATCAAGGTTGATTGGTGTAAATGGTAACATTTTTCATATAAATATTTATGTTAAAGATAAATAAATAAACTCAGAATACACATGTTGCAAATAATTTTCAATCAATCTGATTTCTAAAGAATTCTGAATGAGATGACAAAATGGAATAAGAAATGCAAAATATTTCCAAATCTCCCCATAGACATGTCTGCTATGGTTTTTTGGGATTTTATGCCACTCTCAGCATAAATGGCTATATATATTGTTCATGTTGTTGTGGCCTGAGGTTTTACCGGTTGAGTGGCCAGAGTACCCTTTTCAGGAAAACTGGCAATCTTTGTCAACTAATTAGACCATATTCAAACTTGTATTCACAAGTCAAGCTCACAATCATTAGTATAATTATATAAATATGAATAGAATTTCTTGACTATTCTTGTTATTACTGTGGATGAATTTATTTCTGTGGGTACCAATTCAGTGGACTGAGAATAAACAGCATTTTGTTGGATACATGTATATAAATTTGTGGATTGTCATTCCAAAAAAAAAATTCTGAAATAATTGGGTCGCCAATCAGAAACTGAGACCTTGTTATGGTAGATCTATGGTACAGTACTTCAAACAAAAGCAACTTTCAAAATAACTTTGAAATACATGGTTTGCAGCTAGGAGCAATGAAAACCCAAATATAAATGAATTCGCAGCATCACAACTTCTGTTAATAGATTTTTTAATTTCAACAAACTGGAGAAGACTCAAAGTCAAAGAGCATGAATCTGGTAAAAACTCCACTCATCTGGAATAAACTCACTGCTTTTTAGAGCAACAATGCTCCACAATCTACATAATTTTGAGGAGGGGTCACCTTAGGAATACTTCCAACAAAGATTGGTATAAATCATTGCCTCAATCGTTTCAGAGAAGATTTCAAATTTTTTGGAGACTTTTTTTTTCTAATTTAACAGCAAAAATAGTGGGCCAAGATACCAGGCCAGAAAAATTGGGAATAGACACCATCTATTGATCATTCCACCAAAAATTGGTATCCATTGCCAAAGTAGCTTCAAGGGAGAATATCTTACATATGCTATATTATTTTGATGATTTTTATATACTATATATCGATGTTGTCTATGTTTTCAGTGTAATAGTTGAATGTACATAATTTTTCTACACCTGTTATTTACCGAACATGAAGAAGACTTCTGTCAAAGTTTGGTAAAAATCCAGGATGGTTTAAGAAAGTAATTAATGTTTTAAAAACTTTAACTGCAGACTGTACATGTATGTAATGTTAACAGGGAGAAAAACTAAGTCCATTTATAAGTAAAATATGGAAAAATGGTAAAAAAAATTGTTACAAATTTTCCTCTGGATACTATCTTTTGATCATGAACAAGCTTCTGTCCAAGTTTGGTAAAAATCCAGGATGGTTTAAGATGGTTAAGTTAATAATGTTTAAAAAACTTTAACAACAGAGTGAAGTAAATGTGGATGCCACCGCTGCTGACCGAATATAGGATCGCTATGTCTCGCTTCTGCGACAAAAGTTGCAGGTTCAACAATAATGGCAGGTCCGGTCCAATTATCAAAGGACCTTCAACTTAAGTTTGATCTAAATTTCCCTAGTAGTGTCTGATGAAAAGACTTTTTAATATAATTTTGTTGATTCTTCAATTTTGGTAACAGCAGCCATACTGGTGCAAGGTGCCCCAGACACAAATTGTGAAAGGATACCAACTAAGGACAATTCCACCAAGATTAGTCCAAATGGTTTCAGAGGAGAAGATTAAAATGTAAAAGTTTACATGTCAAACCTTTGATCCAGTAAACTAAAAAGGGTGAGGGGTCTGTGGAAAAAAGGGACAGGCATAAACAATGTTGTTTGTCTTGTCTAGTTAATATATATAGAATATATCAATCCCAAGACACCAATATCACACCAAGAGCCCATATATCATATTTTGTTCATTGAGATCATATGGTACGATATGGGTTTCCCAACATGATGATATCCACATCATCGTGCTGGAGATAAATGTATATGGTAAGTTCACTTCAAGCTGTATCATACATGTCACATGGGCAAAACTATCTATGATAAATAACAGAATAGGAATCATAAATAGTTTAGTATGTACAGGCTTGACCAAAAAATCTCCTACTTTATTTTTCCAAGAATTTATAATTACTAACATCAACTCAACTATCAAGCACCAATAAATAAAAAAAAAAAAAAAAAAATATGCATGACCAGTTTAAAAAAAAAAGTTGAATGAGCATCTAGGGATTAATTTATTATTTTTTAAAGATTTTATTTGAAACCTGCTTTCCTATTGTCCTCTTTTTCAATAATGTTTCCGGCACATTTTATGGATTTATAATACATTGTATACATGCATGTCTCACCCATGCAGTCGCTTTATCAGGCATTAATTGACATGGCCACCAAAAGATCTGTTTGAAGTTGACAAATTTTAAGCAGTCTCATAAATAACCTACACATTTAAATGTAATGGTGTTTATGTTTACCATGTTAAAACCACTTTAAGTGTTTTACTACAATTTAAAAAGCATTTTACATTCCATATTGCATTAATAAAAAAAAAAATGTAAATTAGTTGTAGCTGAGAGTAGTCTCAGGTTGTAGAAATATGACAATTACATTTAAAACGTAATATATATGTACAATGTATGAAATTGCCTTGTCGCTGTTTACATGATAAATGCATTTAAAAAGTAACTATTCCAAATATGTGTGCGATAACCGGATTTTTGTTTTCTCCATATAAAATTGTAACAATACAGATGTAAAAACAGAAACTCCAACAAATGCGTCATATTTCACAGTCGGACATCTTTCTGTTTGAAATTCAAGAATTCACCATCTACTTGTATACAAAAAAAATTTATTTTTACTAAAAATTTGATCTATTGTTATGATAACTTCTACTCATCTGAAATTTTTGAAGTATCATCAGCACAAAGAAATATAATGTACATGCATATATATATGTATAATGGTCTATTTTCTCCATTCCATATACATGTAAATTGTATATTTGAAATCCCTGTCATCAATTTTAAGAACATGACATTTTGTCATTTTTTCCTTCTTATGGGAATGAAACACCACAATTTATTCTGCACATTTGTTCTACAGTATAAGACAAGATTACTGGAGATTTTACTGGAAGTTACTTAAACTGTCTGTAAAATTTTAGAAAGAGCAAGAATGACTAATAAAAAGATAAATTAAAAATTAACATTTTTACAATTTTGTCAAATCACAAGAGGTTATGGTCATTGGAATAACTCACAACTATAATATTAATGTACATGTACATTTACACGGTATCATGTGTGATTTCTTGTCAGTTTTGATGCTATTTTTTATGCCAGTACTTTGCTGATTGAGAAGGATTTTTACAATCATATATTAAAATGAATTATCATGATCATATATCCCTAAAGTCAATTTTCCTACTCAGTCAAATATAAAAGAAAAAAACCCCCAAAACAGCCATTCAAAATTTTTTTTTTAGAAATTCTTTATTTCACATCACTGGATTCTTACTGTCATCGTCACATTCATATCCAACCCACCCATACATCTATACTGAACAGAGATATAGTATACATCAGGGATGTGGTAATCGTAATCTGTAATCAATTGTAATTGATTACATTTTTCCAAGTAATCAACATTAATCTATAATAGACAAAATTTTTGATTAGATGTAATCGTAATTTAATCGATTACAGCAAAAATATAGTGTACATGTATAAGATCCGATTACATTAGCAGTTTGATGAAATATAATTATATTTTCCCGCGTTTCGTTTTAGTATAGCGGGAAAATAATGTATTGACGGGATAGATATTTTGAATATTCATGAGGTTAATTAGGGTTAGTCCAATAGGATTGTAGTTTGATAGTTTGGGTGAATCACTTTCTAGCTGCCGTGCCAAGAGTGAACACGTAAGTTTCCAGTTTTTATGTAAACATGATATAATTTTGTGATATAAAATTTGATCAAAGGTGTAGGTCCGAACACCTTATTCCTGAGACAGGATCGTGCACTTGGCATCGTTGACACAGGTTTCTGGGGTTTTTAATTTTTTTTTGTTTATTATGCTAGTATATAAACGAGTTACCTCCAGTTTTTCCTGGCCGGCCTTGACTGTCCATGAAGGAATAATGTGATAGTCGTGTATGTATATCGTTGATCTGTGAATTTCATGAATTCGTTAGCAGAGACACAGATATTTTGTGACAAATGTATTGTATATCCTGTAATTTGTTTACTGATTAATAATAATTCCGGCGTCCATCGAGCACGGCGGGCTGTCGGCAAAATGACATAGTCGTTTTTTGTGTTTTTGCCTATTTCAATAGTATTTCATAGTTAATACCCTACTTTAAATGGAAATAAACAGTTGCAGGTATTCTTCAGTTAATGCTATTTTTTTCAGGTACAGAAAAAAAATTATGAAAAAAAGAGTTTTATCAAATTGCATTTTAAGATCTGTTGAGATCTGAAAGCTACCTCATGTTCAACCGTATTTCTTGACAAATTTTACTATATTTATAGGTTACATGTATAAAACACCCTAATGAGCTTTATCAAAATATCTCTGCAAATAATGATATCTAACTTTGAGAACGCTTTAAATGGTCCTTATGTTAAGTTCTTTATTTTCTACTAGAAATATTTTACATGTGCATGTAAGCAGCCTAATTGTGTTTAACCTTCTTTAGTTATTTTTTTTTTATTTTGTAGAATGTAACTGATAGTTATCGAAAAGTAATCCGATTACTTTTCATAAAGTAATCAATTACAGGGAAATTCTTTGTGTAATTGATTAATCAATTACTTTTGACAGTAATTGTGCCCATCCCTGGTATACATGTACATGTATGCAGAATGTGACCACTGAACTGAACTTGAAACAACTTTTATAAACTTTTTTTCCACATATATACCCTTGTGAATTAAGTCTTCTCAATTATAAATATTGCAATATATATTATATTCTGTATAAGTGTACATATCACTATTTCTGCCAGAAATTGACCCCTTAATTTAACATTTGTTATTTTACCTTATTTCTATGATATTTGCCTGTTACTATAGGATGGGACATGACATACATGTATGTATGTATGTATGTATATATATATAGTGTATGTAAATATTTTTTACTTCATAAAATGTATTACTATGAATGCATACAACCCATTTTATCAGTGACATGCTGTAACACACCATAGACAATGATGAAGGAAACAGGTAAAAAAAAATTATCACAGGCAGTCTCAATATTTTTGGACTTATCATAACACTTACTACTTAGATGCATTCATGAAGCATGATAGCTGTGGTTAGAAATAAAGGGAGATAATAAAATATCTAACTGGAGTGTGCTCAACTGCAAAATTGTATGGTATATTGTATAAATAATATTATAGTCTACAGTCTTTATTTTACTCTTCCTTGTTGAATGTTCTGGTCTCTTCTGTGTTCCCTTTTTGAGTTTCACTTTGGACTCGCCAAAATCTTATTTCATATTCAGATTTAAATATTTAACAAGACTGCTTGAAACTGCTATCAAATCAGGGAATTGATATATTACGACTACGATTATTATTCATATAACTTACAAGATTCTGTCTTTTCCCAATAAAATGTTTTTTCATCATCGAATACGCTGCCCCACTATGTTTATGTGGGATATCGTTTTGCATAACTTTGGAAACATCTTGACCGCAATATTGTTCTAGATAGTCTTTCCCCCCGGGATGTCTGTCGGCGAATTCTGTAACATCGTAAACATTATCGGATTCAATGACTACTATCCGACCACTTTTAATCCTCGCCTGAATATGAGATTCAACTATTTCAGCTGTCATCCTTCTTTTTCACCGCCGCTAACAGTTGTACATGATTTGGTGTGGTTACGAGAAGGTCAAGGTTGAAATATGGTTACTTCCGGTAGGCAACACTCAAACATGTAAAATGATTTTCTTTTATGTCTAGATATATACTGTCGACAAACATAATTCTGAGTGTTTTTTACGATGACAGTTATTGCTAATAAACAATTTGATGTCCTATTTTCTGAATAATACTCTTGTGGACTTTATCAAACCACTTTGCGAAAATACCTTTGAACTGTTGAATTTATCTTTTTATTACCCGGTATCACCTGATACCCAAAAATATCTTTGAAATATACATCAATGATCACGTATGCTAATTTTAAAACTTTCAAACATGGTGACACTTGAAAATTAAGCTCTTATCGTTAATGAATTTGGATTTAATTTATAAGTTAGAAACCGAATTTAGTTATTCATTCTCAGAACCTTAATATGTAAGCCATAATTCTTTCCGGAGGAAAATACTTAATATGAAATTGTTTCCATGGGATATTATATAACTCTTAAATCCATTCCTCCTTTATGATTTTTTTTTCTTTTGTCTACAATGATTTCATCCGGATAATAATTTACTGTCTCACTATATGAAATAGTTTCTTGAAGGATTGTCAGTGGTTTTCAGTATTAAATTTTCATTATAAATTAGGTAGGTGTTAGCCAGGATTAAATCTGACAGTATCTAATTATTAAATAATTTCCACCTCATTACCGGTTAATGTTAATGCAAGTGAGTTGTTTTCACTGTTGTAATAAAAGAAAAAAAAATCTTTATCAATCCGTCAAAATGGAAGAGTATTTATGAATATTATTGAATTAAATATCAACTACATTTGTATTAGTTTGACACATTCATAAATATTTCATATGAAATATGTCTTCTTTTACTTTCTTGTACATATTTCCTTTCTTTTACCCCAACAAAGATCCAATCCCACCCTTTTTAACAGTTCACCAAAGGTAAACCCTTTTCATATACTTTTGCATGTTTTGTTTAGCAAAATTACTTAATGGAAAGAAAAATATGGGTATGGAAAGGACTTTACTATTAAACTCTCTCCGTGGAAAAAATTTAATATGAAATGTTTTCCTGGGGACATCAATAGCAAATTGAATTTTGATATACAAAATGTGCAAGAATTGTGTAATGAAAACGACATGATGATAAATGTAACAAGATCCAAATCAATTCTTGTATCACCAGTAAAAGGATTAGAAACAATACTACATGTATCAATGTTTTCTTTAATCGATTCGATTCTTTATTTGCAAATTACACCCATAAGGTCAAGCAAACAACATATAACATATATACAGCACATTGAATTAATAGTTAAACACAATTATGCTACTGGTATACAGTTAACTAACGATGATGTCAACACTCTGACCGGCATGGACCCTATCTCAATGCTATTGATTGTTTTAAAAAGGTACAAACGACCGGTAAAAGGTTTGGATTCGGCTTTATTATGTCGATTCTAGTCAAATTATCAAATGATGGAAGGTCTTATTTTACAAATTTTATTAATTCTTTTCTGTGCAATTTATTTACAGTACAGTCGTGGAAAAAGTGGTATTCGTCTTCCACAACTTTACAGACATCGCATAATCTTTGATGTCTTTGAATATTTTTTGCGACCAGTCTCAATTAGTAAAAATGGTCACTAGTAGTATATATGCGGTTCTAAATTATGATTTGAGGAGGACTATCATGAGGAGGATCATCCGGAAGTGACGTCAACCTAAAATGACGTCACCGGTACCGGAAGTCACATGACCGGAACCGAAAGTACCTGGAAGTGGTTTGCACGCATGCACAACCGGAAGTAGTATGTTCCCGCCATTTGTTTACGGAAGTGACGTCAGTCACGTGCCAGGAATCGGAGGTGTCGTTTGCGCATGTATGACCGGACCCGGAAGTAGTGGATTTTCCCCATTATTTACTTACGGAAGTGACGTCAGTCACGTGGTGGTACCCGGATGTGCCGTGCTTGAATGATTATCTCCCCTTTTTCCCGTGCTTCTCGGTCGTCTCTAGGTCTTTCATCGGTTTGTATAGGGTAAGGGTCTCGCATCGAGTCTCTAGAGACTGATACTCTCATTGTTATGTCGACGTCCGAGAGTAATCGAAGTACAGAGAAGTGTTTGGATTATCTCCCCTTATCTCCAAGTGATGCTGTCACCATAAGATCAATGAAGGAGTGTCCTTAGCAACCGCCTTAGCAACGGCGGTCCATTTCATTGCTCTATGATGGACTTCGTTTCTCTTCTATTGCTCCATGCCGCTCTTCGCTGCTGGTCGCTGTTCATCGCTATTCATGACCTTACTCGCGTGCTCATTTCAGTTTTTTGTGGCTACTTGTCACTTTTTCGCTGCTGCTGCTGCTCTTGGAGCTTTTTGCTGTTTGTCATCGCTGCTCTTCTCTTGCTCACCGCTGTTTTTCTCTTGCTCTTTTCTGTTCATCGCTACTCATGACCTTACTCACGTGCTCATTTCGGTTTTTTGGGGCTACTTGTCACTGCTTTCGCTGCTGCTGCTGTTCGTCGTAGCTGCCCTTCTCTTGCTCACCGTTGTTTTTCTCTTGCTCTTTGCTGTTCATCGCTACTCATGACTTTACTCGCGTGCTCATTTCGGTTTTGGGGCTACTTATTGCTGTTTTCGCTGCTGCTGCTAGTGGTGGTTCGATTGTCGTTAGTCAAAGATTGGATCTGTGCGAGAGCACCCTTACATCCGCTCATTTGAAAGGCCACTCGAGATCTGCATTTATCCAGGCTTGTGACTGGCTATCATAAGATAGGCTGTATTAATCCTCCTCAATTTTTCTAAGGCCATTCTGCATTTGTCCAGGCTTGTGACTGGCTATATATATATATATGTATAAACATATAAAGGCTACATTACCCTCCTTCCCTTTTTTATTTTTATTTTTTTTAATTTTTTAATTTGTTTAAATATTTTTTTCTGTTTTTCTTTGTAATATGTTCCAACTCCTCCGTCACATAGCGCCATTGCTGTCGTCAGCTGGTGGTGGGTCGTAGTCGTTCAATACACGGTTAAGCAGATATTTTCGTTTTTCTACGGCATATTCCCATGATTCTTTTGATTCGTAGTCCTCCTCTTCTCTCAAGCGTTTAGCGGTTTTCTTGATCTTTCTATGTACGGGGTCTTTATTCATGTCTTGATGCCATGACATCAGTCCAAGGTAATGCTTTCGTATTTCGTCTCTGTATGAGTCAAACATGTCGCTATATGCTGCCAAGCGTGCCTTGTCTTCTTCCATTCAGGATTCGACTAGTTCGTTTACTTTCTGTGAGTATTCCGATTGATGTACTTGAAATGTTCTGTTCAAAATTAAATCCCATGGAGACTGTTCACATTGCTCTTCGGAGTCTTCGTTGGACTCATGGTCACTACTTTGCTCCGATTTCTCGTTATCGGCTTCTGTGGTGGTGTCTGAGACTGAATCACTATAGTCTGTTGAATCCTCTTCCATACCGTGTGCATTCTTTTGTGTCGCACTAGGTTGAAGTTTCGCTTGGACTGGTATCCACATATGTCACAGGTATACATTTAAGCTGGGATTCGATAGTAGAATGAGCTCCGGTCGTCCTGTAAGTGCTTAAATTAGCTACATGTTCCTCAACGGCTTGTTGATTCATACACAAACGTTTGCCAAAGTATTCGTTTCGAGATTGTTGCAGTTCAGATTTCACTTTTCTGATGAGGTCTCTATTAAGTCTTGTCCACTCGTTGTCAATCCTGATACATTCTTTGCATATATTCATGTTTTTGTAGAATTCCGCAAAGCTCTTGTTCGTTTGAAACTTTGTACATTTCTTGTTTGGATCCACTTTGCTGGGCTCCCCACTTGTGTTTTCCAGCCGTTTGGTTCTCTTCACTTTGGTTGGAAGTATTTTCCTTTTCCTTTCTGGTTTTGCTTCGGCGTTAGAAGGATCCAGGTATTAAGTATCTAGTAGGAACCAATAAATCAACGAGAGGCGTTTTCGATTCCGTTGATATGTGTGTGTTGTTTGACGGTCTTCAAACAACTGACGAAATTAAACAAAACCTCTGATTATATTTTCGTTAAAAGCTTTCCATTGGCGTCATAGTGACGAAGATTGCTTTTGTCTAATCATTCACACCACACAGTTCGCTGCTCGTCATTGTTGTTTGCTGCTCATCGCTGCTCTTCTCTTGCTCCGTACTGTATTTTCCTGCTCATATCTGCTTAGCACCATGCTCTCGTGCTCATTTCGTTTTTTTGCTGCTGCTGCTGCTTGTTGCTGTTCGTTGTTGGTGTGCTGAGGAAAAGATGGGATTCTAACTGTTTCGTTAAATCCCTGTCAACATTGTTATTCATACTCATCCTTTTGAAATATATTTACTCAAGATCAAACGATGAGATTGCATTCTTGGAAAGGACCTCGAGGTTTTTTTTTATTTCCTCTTGATAAACCGATTGAAAATATACATTTCGTTTTATTTTTAAATTCTAAATTTTAAATTGGTGTATCATGAATAATCATTGAAGTATTTCACAGTAATGTAAGCAGGTGTTTAGTGCATGATCTTACAACACAAAGAAACCAATAACAGTAAATACGGTAAAAAAAGAACAAGAACATGTGTCAGGATAACACTTATTTCTCCAATTCTGTGCATACGTCTCTTGACCCGTTTGATAAATTCTGATATACCACACGTTTGTTAAGTGCTCGTGAAATTTCCCACCAAAAAAAAAAAAAACTTTCGGAAGACCTCTCTGAGTTTTACATTGTCATTAGAGAAAAAAATTTCTAAAACTCTTGACGCGTTAATTATGAAATTTATCCACTCTCGATAAATTTTATAATTAAAGCGTAAAAAGGAACCTGTAGCTAATATAAGCACATACAGGACGACCGGAGCTCATTCTACTATCGAATCCCAGCTTAAATGTATACCTGACATATGTGGATACCAGTCCAAGCAAAATTTCAACCTATTGCGACACAAAAAGAATGCAAACGGTATGGAAGAGGATTCAACAGACTATAATGATTCAGTCTCAGACACCACCACAGAAGCCGATAACGAGGAATCGGAACAAAGTAGTGACCATGAGTCCAACGAAGACTCCGAAGAGCAATGCGAACAGTGTCCATGGGATGTAATTTTGAATAGAACATTTCAAGTACATCAATCGGAATACTCACAGAAAGTAAACGAACTAGTCGAATCCGGAATGGAAGAAGACAAGGCACGCTTGGCAGCATACAGAGACATGTTTGGCTCATACAGAGACGAAATACGAAAGCATTACCTTGGATTGATGTCCTGGCATCAAGACATGAATAAAGACCCGTACATAGAAAGATCAAGAAAACGGCTAAACGCTTGAGAGAAGAGGAACACTACAAATCAAAGGAATCTTGGGAATATGCCGTAGAAAAACTAAAATATATGCTTAACCGTGTTTTGAACGACTACGACCCACTACCAGCTGACGACAGCAATGGCTCTATGACGGAGGAATTGGAACATATTACAAAGAAAAACATGCAGAAAAAAATATAAGAAAAAAATTTAAAAAAAAGGAATGAAGGTAATGCAGCCTATATATGTTTATATATAGCAAGAGAAAAACAGCGATGAGCAAGAGAAGAGCAGCGATGACGAACGACAACAAGCAGCAGGAGCAGCAGCAGCACCGAAAACAGCGACAAGTAACACAAAAAAACCGAAATGAGCATGCGAGTATAGTCATGATTAGCGATGAACAGCAAAGAGCAAGAGAAAAATAGCGATGAGCAAGAGAAGAGCAGCGATGACGAACAGCAAAAAGCAGCAGGAACAACAACAGCAGCGAAAACAGCGACAAGTAGCAGCAAAAAAACCGAAATGAGCACGCGAGTATAGTCATGAGTAGCGATGAGCAGCAAAGAGTAAGAGAAAAACAGCGATGAGCAAGAGAAGAGCAGCGATGACGAACAGCAACAAGGAGCAGGAGCAGCAGCAGTAGCGAAAACAGCAACAAGTAGGCCCAAAACTGAAATGATCACGTGAGTATAGTCATGATTAGCGATTAACAGCAAGGAGCAAGAGAAAAACAACGGTGAGCAAGAGAAGAGCAGCGATGACGAACAGCAACAAGCAGCAGGAGCAACATCAGCAGCGAAAAGACCGACAAGTAGCACCAAAAAACCGAAATGAGCACGCCAGTAAGGTGATGAGTAGCGATGAACATCAAAGAGCAAGAGAAAAACAGCGATGAGCAAGAGAAGAGCAGCGATGACGAACAACAACAAGCAGCAGGAGCAGCAGCAGCACCGAAAACAGCGACAAGTAACACAAAAAAACCGAAATGAGCATGCGAGTATAGTCATGATTAGCGATGAACAGCAAAGAGCAAGAGAAAAATAGCGATGAGCAAGAGAAGAGCAGCGATGACGAACAGCAAAAAGCAGCAGGAACAACAACAGCAGCGAAAACAGCGACAAGTAGCAGCAAAAAAACCGAAATGAGCACGCGAGTATAGTCATGAGTAGCGATGAGCAGCAAAGAGTAAGAGAAAAACAGCGATGAGCAAGAGAAGAGCAGCGATGACGAACAGCAACAAGGAGCAGGAGCAGCAGCAGTAGCGAAAACAGCGACAAGTAGCACCAAAATGAGCACGCAAATGAGCACGCAAATATAGTCATTATTAGCGATGAGCAGCAAAGAACAAGAGAAAAACAGCGATGAGCAGCAAAGAGCAAGAGAAAAACAGCGATGAGCAGTAAAGAGCAAGAGAAAAAAGCGATGAGCAGCAAAGAGCAAGAGAAAAACAGCGATGAGCAGCAAAGACCAAGAGAAAAACAGCGATGAACAGCAAAGAGCAAGAGAAAAGCAGCGATGAGCAAGAGAAGAGCAGCCATGACGAACAAAATAAGCTTCAGGAGCAGCAGCAGCAGCGAAAGCAGTGACAAGTAGCCCCAAAAAACTGAAATGAGCACGCGATTAAGGTCATGAGTAGCGATGAACAGCGACGAGCAGAGAAGAGCGGCATGGAGCAAGAGAAGAGAAACGATGTGCATCATAGAGCAATGAAATGGACCGCCGTTGCTAAGGCTGTTGCTAAGGACACCCCTTCATTGATCTTATAGTAACAGCATCACTTGGAAGTAAGGGGACATAATACAGACACAGGACGGCCGGGCGGACAGACAGACGAACGGACGGACAAAGTGATTCCTATATATATCACCCAAACTTTGTTTGCGTGGGGTATAAGTATTGGATATATCCCTGAGGGCATTAGCCCGTCAGCGGTGTATATATATATATATATATATATATATATATATATATATATATATATATATATATATATATCCTATTTACATCATATGATACTCTGAAAAGTGCAAATATAGGTTTTGATAATTTAAAAGGGGTGGGGGCTTTCAGGAATTTTACCTAGTGCAAAGATAAATGCAGGATATCTGGTTACATTTTATGGCATCTTTATGTAAGTATACCGCCTATATGATATAGATCTACCCGCTAATTTCAAAGTTATATCCCACAGGCTGACAAAATGAGGTGATGTTTAAATGGTTTAGCAATTGACCAACCTTCAAATGATGTCTTGAATTGATTACTTTTTATTCTGTCAGACAGGGTGAGAACCATACAAAGAGATGCAGTATATTTTTATCTATTTATTACCTCGTTTAACAAGAAAACCTTTTATCATAAATACATGAAATAATCACGTAAACATGCTTTCATTAGTGAAGAGCAAATTACTATAGATTTAGCGTTATTTGAAGTTTAAGACCTAAAAATTAGCTTGGTATCGTTAAGATCTTTAACTTCGTTTCTCGAATAACCATGTACTCTGAATTTACAGTAATTCATCTTACGCATTACCGAAATCACAGTTTTCTAAAAACAGTCAAACAGATTTTAATATATCTTTTTTTATTCCGTATATCACGTGGTCATGATCAATTTAAAAAAAATCCTTGTGACCGCAATATTTATTTTATCGGATTTGAAACATAAAATGATATTGACTTTTGTACTTTGAACCAAAAGTCACAGTCATCTTCCAGGGCAATGCGTAGATCTATAACTTAAAAAAAGATTAAAAAAAATATTTTCATATATTAGATATATTGGAAAGCAAAGTTTGGTGGCAAAATTAATAAGTTTAATTAGAATCTTGAAATAATACACAATTTTTAGTAAAAGAAAGATCAGTTTTGTAAAACAAAATCGAATTTTAGGAAGTTTAATTGGGGTATACGCAATGTATAATTCTTGACGACATCATTACTAACCCATTCCTTCAATCCTTCGGGGGAACCTGAATTACTCTTGTCAAAACAGTCTACCTGACAGTATAGCGGTATATAGTGATATACTAGTTGTTGCCGTTCATCCCTTTGCAAACCAGTACATAACGGAATAGTATAATGTAAATATTAATTAATAGAAATGAAATGTTGCGAAACAGCTCATACAATATAAATATGGATTCCGAAGTGTTGAGCTGTCTGTAAAAGGACATAGAATGACTTAAGGATGCTCGCTGTTCATGTTTTGGTCTTTTTGTCAGATTTTCGGAATCCTCGGGTTTTATCCATTTCTTAAACATGAAATTTTTTGCCCATGAACCCCCAATTTTTCTTTTATAATTCAATCATATATACCTTAAAATGGTATTTGACAAAATTTTATGAAATCCTTTTTATTTTTTCATACATCTTTGAGAGACTGAAGTTGTCAATGCAAAGACAATGAAAAATCCAGAGAAACCCATTTCCTGCAAATTTTCAAGGCCTTATAGCTCTAAAATAAGCACATGAACCTATATTTTTTTTTCTAGCTTATTTGTTTACTATTCATTTGTTCTCTCAAACTAAAACACTTATTTCAAATCCTATTTATTTCTTATTAGACCATCGATCATCCTTAAACATGTAAACCGTATAAAATACAAAAGCGAGCAGTCTTACGCTAGGATTCAAAGAGTCAACCAACATCTTTTTATTTCTACCTGCTCATGTACAAGGCCATATTGTCCGAAACGTTTGGCTTTTTTAACTCTTAACCTTTTTGTATTGGTATTATTTTGCATTTAATTTTGTTCAGCTTTTGTCTTTTATACCGGTTTAACGGCTCAACAATACCATTTACATTCTCAGTTGTATTAATATTAGACATAAATTATGTACATGTACAATGTAATAAAAAATATATCAGAATTCAGATTCAACATGTGAAATGGGGCCAGTTAGAAGTCATGATACTTTGAATGGATGTTAAAACGGGTCTTCAATATGTGCATTTGTATGTATCGGTACACTCGTAGATTTCGAATGGATGGGCACTGTATACTATTACATAATACACATGTACTGATATCAGTCTTATACAAATTGTTTATTTCTAATGATAGGTACATTGATAGTATATATACATCATAAACACTCATCATTATATAATCCAAACAAATATATCATACAAACAACCTTGAGATTTGAGAATATCTCATATGTACATGTTAGCAAATCTCAAGGTTGTTTATGATGTATATATACTATCAATGTACCTATCATTAGAAATAAACAATTTGTATAAGACTGATATCAGTACATGTGTATTATGTAATAGTATACAGTGCCCATCCATTCGAAATCTACGAGTTACCGTTACATACAAATGCACATATTGAAGACCCGTTTTAACATCCATTCAAAGTATCATGACTTCTAACTGGCCCCATTTCACATGTTGAATCTGAATTCTGATATATTTTTTATTACACTGATCTTTTGTCGAAACATGCTCACCCATTGCATGAACATCACTTCACATCTTAATTTTGGCGAAGAAAACGTTGTCAAAGTACGGCTTTTATGGCACGCCGTTTTTATATTTATTCAAATTCCAAGATATCTTATTTATTCAACAAGATATCTTATTAAGTATTAAGATATCTTTAATTTTTATAAGATATCTTATTTAATTTGAAAGTAAATAAGATATCTCTATAAGTTAATAAGATATCTCTATTAGTTAATAAGATATCTTATAAAGTATATAAGATATCTTACTTCTTTATAAAGATATCTTTTAAACACATACTTTATTAGATATCTTATAAAGTTTATAAGATATCTTATAAACTAATAGAGATATCTTATTAACTTATAGAGATATCTTATATATTTAATAAGATATCTTTATAACCAGTTAAATAAGATATCTCTATAAGTTAATAAGATATCTCTATAAGTTTATAAGATATCTCTATTAGTTTATAAGATATCTTATTAAGTAAATAAGATATCTCTATTATTAACTATATAAAAGATATCTTATATAGTTAATAAGATATCTTATAAATTAAAAGAGATATCTTATAAATTAATAGAGATATCTTATATTTTAAATAAGATATCTTATATATTTAATAAGATATCTTTATAAACATTTTAAAAAGATATCTTATTTAATATATAAGATATCTTATTTAATAAATCAGATATCTTATTTAATATATAAGATATCTCATTTTATTATTAAGATATCTCAATTAGTTTATAAGATATCTTATTTAACTAAATAAGATATCTCGAAATAGAATAAATATAACAACGGCGTGCCATAGGCTTTACACTATCAAAGAAAGTTTTTGGTGACAGGTTTATAACAGGGAAATAGACAGGATATGCAAAGAAAGGACAAAATTTGAATATCTAGTTAGCAATAACCATGATGGTAACCATACTGCAGTTGCTTCTATTGTGTGTTTTATACATTAGAGGTTCGAATAAACAAGGGTGGGGTTTGGGTACCCATAAAAGTTGTTCAGTCTCACCTCTCCTTCGTTTCTGTACCAAATCAGACAAATTTACAGAGGCTTGCTACAATTTTGCTTGAATATATACTATCTCTGTATAAATATAGACAAGCCTTTGTTAATAAATTTGGATAAGGGTGTTAAAGTCTTAAAGTTCACTTGATAAGGATAACATTAATACTCCAACTCAAGACGATATTTAAAGAACACCCTCAATGTCTGGATCACCATAAGTACAAAACTGATCTTGTACTTTAGTCCCATGAATAAGTTGAAATACTCGGAACTCACAAATCATTTGCATGTCTTGGTCAGAAAAAGATAAAAACTTTAATAAATACAGTAACAAAATCTCTAAGATGCTATGGTTAATAAAAACAGAAAAAAGTGACTTGAATGTGGCAAGTAGTTGAAACCAGGAAGCAGATAATTCTGTTTCTTTGTTTATTGAGCTATATGTATATATAATAATAATAATAATAATAAATTCTTTATTTAAAGAGGGTGACTCAATTAGAGCAAGTCTAATTTTCATTGAAGCCTTCAGAGAAACAATATGTACAGTATATATTATAATATACACATGCATATTACAACGTAAATTAAAAAATAATTTTCATATATAAATAAATATATTAATAAATAATCACATCTTTAGAAAATGTTCTAAACAGTTTGTTTTAAACAAATTTGAATTTGCACAATTTTTAAGACTATAAGGTAAATCGTTCCATATTTTGACGGCAGAAAACTGAAACGATTTCTTAAAAAATTCGTATTAGGTCTAGGTAAAAATAAATTATTATCAGAAACATATCTCAAATTATATCTTTGAACTTGTTCACCATTTTCTGTTTGTAGAATCATGTATTCCGGAACTAAACCATGTACAACTCTGTACATTAAAATAGACTTTTGAAATTGTACTGTCTTTGTACATGTTGTAAATAGTAACCATTTCAATGCAGAAAACATAAAATCAGACGGTGTTAAAATATCACACTCAAGTATAATGCATGCAACCCTATTTTGAAGTTTGGTAATTCTATCCGCATCTTTCTTCGAAATATCACCCCAAACAGAGCTACAATAATCAATATAAGGCAAAATGTATGAATTACAATATAATCTTCTTACATGAATAGGTAATTTATCTTTAATCTTTTGTAAAAGTGAAACTTTTGAGGAAATAATTTTACATATTCGATCAACTTGAATATCCCAGTTCAGATTTTCGCCAATATCAACACCTAATAGTTTTTATGAATGAAAATTTTCGATATTATTTCCATCTATTTTAAAGCACGTTTCTTGTAACTTTTTAAGTTTCTGTCTAGATTTGGTTTTATGAGGACCAAGTTTCATACCTTTGTTGGTACCCCAATACTGAATAATATTTATGTCACTTTGTAATGCATTATTTATACACTTTACATCATTGTATTGTGTATACTATGTAATGTAGAGTCATCAGCAAATAAATCTATATTGGAATCACTGATATGTAAGGGTACATCATTTATATATAATAAGAAAAGTAAAGGACCTAAATAGATCCTTCAGGGACTCCGTATTTCATATCACATCTTTGAGATGTTACATTTCCAAATTGAATTTCCTGCGTTCTATTTTATAGGTATGATTCTAACCAGTTATACAAGTTTTCACCAATTTGATAATAATGAAGTTTCTCAAGAAGGATTGTATGATTTATAAGATCAAACGCCTTACTAAAATCTAAAAATACAGAACCCACTATTTCTTCATCATCCAAATGCTTTAGCCATTCGTCTACTAGCCTAGTCAGAGCAGTTTGACACAAATGACCCTTTCTGAAACCAGATTGTGTTTCATGTAGTAGTTTTTTACTGTTCAGATAATTATATAACTGAGAACGTATATGCTTTTCAAAAACCTTTGACATTGTACATAAAACAGATATAGGTCTATAATTTGACGGAACATAGATGTAGATCCACCTTTAGGTATAGGTGTAACCATTGGATGTTTAAACTTTTATGGAAAGTAACCAGTCATTATACTTCTGTTGATTAAAAATGTATATGATGGCGATATTATGGACTAAGTTTAAATAAGTTTGGTTTTTGGTCTTCCAAATGTTTCGGTTTTAATGCTGCTGATGAGAGGTAACTCCTTGAAATGCGTCGTATACAGCATAGTATAAATTTTACTATATCTAATATTAGTATCTTTGGATTGTTATTTTTAAGCAGTTTTGGTCCAATACCATCAACACCTGCAGATTTGTTTACATTTAAAAAAATTTTTTAAATGAGAATAAACTTCGCAACAGAAATAAGGTTTATCTCAAACTTGAAATTTTTATTTAACTTGCCTGAAGTAAAATATTGCAGTAAAGTAAAATCTACACTATTCTCATGGTTAATTTTCCCAATCTTTTTTTTAATGATACATACTTCTTTTATAGATGGCATCATTTATTTCTTGATGAAAGATGTCCAGTTTTTGTTGGTATCGGATGGATGGACGGATGAATTATTGTTTAACGTCAAGTGGCAGCCAGGTGCATATGAGGACAAGAACATGTTGACATAATAAATATGAATCCCTGCTTTGTACTAGCCCAACACACCGAGCCGGATTTTTAATGTGCTAGCTCACGAGGTAAATGTCCGCAGGAAGACATATCACCCCACTCGGACACATTATACGGACTCCGAGCCGACCAGTCGATCTTTGCTCCTATATGCCGTGTGCTTAACAGAGAAACAACAAATATCAATTTTAATGTCTTTGGTTTGACCCGGCCGGACCTTCTGCACTCGAGTCGAGCACGCTATCACCGGGGCAGTCTTTTGTATCGGAAGCCGAAGAGAACCAACGACCTCTGATAGGAAAAATGTCAATTAAGATAGGAGTCGAACACACCTTGCCACCGGAAGGCCCCTAACTTATTAACCATCAAAATAATCGTATGACACTGAACATAAAGGAACCAGGTCAAGAGTACCTCTATCAATGCTAAAAACTATACAATACTAATCTCTTTTTTCGATGTACGAATTTAAAGTATGAAGTATTAGACTTTAGCCTCATTACTGAACTAGAGGCTCTCACCTGGATTTAACTTTTCCACCTTCAGCAGGACTGAAAATTTAAGTGTAGCACTAAGCTTGGCTGGTTTTCCCGTCAGGTACAATTTTAAACAAAGCTACGCTGTGCTGGCCATCTTAGTTGACATTCAAGGTTATCAAACACATTTCTAAAGAGGACCATTGCTGCCAGTAGTCTGGTTCACAATGACCAAGTTTAAGGTATGATGATCTGCAAATTAAATTTTCCCATAGGGTCCTATATCAAACTAAGTTAAGCTTTAAGTTAAGCTTTGGTGGTCATGTTGATTGACAGGCCAGGTCAGCGGCTACAATTCTGAAAGAGGACCATCTAAAGATCATTGCTGCTAACTTTGGTTCCAATTGGCTCAGTAGTTTAAAAATTTTTTTTTAATGAATTCCACATAGGGTTGTTAAGCTATGTTCGGCTGTGGCGGCCATCTTGGTTGTCAGTCGAGGTCATCGGACACATTTCTGAAAGAGGACCATCTAAGGACCATTGCTGTCAAGTCTTGTTCCAATTGGCTCAGTGGTTTTAGACTAGATTATTTAATTTTCCCATATGATCCTATGTTAAACTATGTATGGCTGAAGCAGCCATCCTTGTTTGACAGTCCTAGTCATTGGACACAATTCTGAAAGAGGACCATTGCTGCCAAGTCTTGTACCAATTAGCTCAGTAGTTTCAGACAAGAACATGTTTTAATTAATTTTTCCATATGATCCTATGTTAAACTATGTACGGCTGAAGCAGCCATATTTGTTTGACAGTCCAGGTCTTGGACACAATTCTGAAAGAGGAGGACCATCTAAGGACCATTGCTGCCAAGTCTTATTCCAATTGGCCCAGTTGTTTCAGACAAGTTGTTTAAATGAATTCCACATAGGGTCCTAATTGTTGAGGTTTTTTTTATATCAGCCGATCATAAACAAGAACTGTCCATAGTGGCCATATTTCTAGTCCGATCAGGACAAAATGAGGAAACATGTAAAGAACCTCCCATAGATGATTCCTGTCAAGTTTCGTTCCATTTGACCCAGTAGTTCCATAAGATTTTTTTTAATCAACCAATGAGAAAGAAGAATTTTCCATAAACAACCTCCCATAGATGCTTCCTGTCAAGTTTCGTTTTATTAGGCCAAGCGATTTCAGAGGAGAAGATTTTTTTTTATATCTGCCAATCAGAAACAAGAACTGCCCATTACGGCCATGTGTAGTCCGATCGGAACGAAATTAGAAAACTTTATAAAGGACTCCCATATATGCTTCCTGTCAAGTTTTGTTCCATTTGGCTTAGCAGTTTCAGAGGATATTTTTGAAAACTCAGCCAATCAGAAACAACAATTGCCCATGGAGGCCATGTTTGTTGTCTGATCGGGACGAAATGAGACATCTTTATAAAGGACCTTACATAGATGCTTTCTGCCAAGTTTAATTCCATTTTGGCCCAGTGGTTTCACAGGAGAAGATGAAAATGTGAAAAGTTTAGGACGGACGACGACAGACGATGGACGCCAAGTGATGGCAAAAGCTCAAGTGGCCTTTGGCCAGATGAGCTAAAAATGGTTAACTTTTGCTGGATCAGGTTGAAATCAAAAAGAAGAAATGGCTCAAAGAATTATTGAAGTAGAAACAAATACCTGGTTAACAGTTCAGAGTTGTGCAAAGGAGGATAAAAACAAAAGTATTGTGTCCTGACAGACTTGTACAATTGCAGTTCTTTTCAACACTTTTAATGTCTAATATCATTTCTAAAATTCTGGTATAAAGTGTTTGGATAAAAAAAAAATCACTTGATAGCTTGCTGTGCAGCTGACCAGAACTTTCAATTTTATGTAAGAGTCCCTTTTCATATATGAAAATCAATGGGAAAAAATGACAGGGACAAATGGAAAACAACTTTGAATCTGTAATGGCTTCCTCATGAAAACACAAGGTTTATAAGTTCCCTATTTCAAAAACCAATACTTGAAAATTTTGGTCATAGAAATATAGGGCAAAACTGTACTTATCCCCATTTATCACTTGTTTGACCTCTTTGATTGAAATAAGACAGCATGGCAACATCATTTACCTAGAGAAAACACTTTCAATCAGGAATTACTTCCACACATATTGAACACAGTTAAATCTAGGTATGGCTGTGTCTGTTTTTTTCTTTGTTTTGTGTCAACTGAGTCTGTGAAAACCTACCAGCCAGCCAGGAAAAAAACACACTCAGCAAAACAAACACAAGGCATTTACTCTCCATAGAGATTTCATAATAGTAAAACTACAACTGAACAGTTAATCTGTGACACCAGAAAGAACAAGCGATTCAAATGGAAAGTAATTTCTGATAGCTTTTGTCTGGTCTGAGGCCATTTAAAAAACTAAAACACAGTTGGGAAGACAAAAATTTCCATTTTTTTTTTTACCGATTGCACAATAAGTCTGTGTCCATATGAGGCAAAAAACCTATCTACACACTGACGCAAAACAAAGAAAAAAACAAATATGGCCTTAGTAGTGTTTAGTAAATTAAATACAAATTTTAAAATTTTATTTATTATATTTAAAGCTGACAATAAAATAAAATATTCTATCACATTGTGCTAGTATATATAATGTTTAACACATCAGTGATATCATTAAAAAAAAATTAATACCTATTCATTTTAGAATGTAGAGGTACAAATTTTCACAATGCTGCCAGACAGAGTAACTTAAAAACAGAATTATAAATAAACGAACTACAATTGACTGTCATTATCTTAAACTCTTTCATGTCAAATTTCCTGATATCTTCTAGTTATCTGTTGGTCCAAAGCCCTTAGGGGGGGGGGGGGGGGTGTGGCTACTATTTGGCAATAATTTTGGTGAAACTATGACCATTGCTCTTCAAAACACAGATCCTGTTCACAACAGGCAAATACAAAAACCCTATCCTAAACTCATTGTGCCAATTCATAAAATTAAGATGATGTATTCTCTACCTAATAATTGTAAAGTTTAACAAATTAGAAAAATGAAACAGAGTTTTTTGGTCATTTACTTCTATATCTGAAGGATAAAGATACACAAGGTATTGAATCAAGATATCTTGTTCTAGGCAATCATACAGAAATTAAGACCCTGTTTTAGACAGCAACAGCCCCACCCCCCATCCAGAAATGATTGCATACATTTATTATGCAAATATCAGTAAACTTTATTTCTGTAAAGTGTTACAATACACTATTTTAAGTAAAAGGTAAAATGCTATCCTCACCCTGTCTCAATTATTGCATTAAAAAAACATTGCAATAATTTATGAATTTAAAGTATTACTGATAGTCACATAAATTTTCAGATAATGAGAGTCAACTGTACTTTTGAAAATGACTCAATAACATCGGATAATATAAGAGGCAAAAGTATGTGTGGTTCTCACCATTTACAAAACTGAAATGCTGAAAATTCATAAAAATTCACAAAGCTGGCAACACGCTAAAAATGAAAATGTATATTTTATCTTAGTGAGTGCCATGTGGTAACTTTTGTATATTATATCCTTTAGATTCATATTATTATTTTATTCGATACCATTTTGGGTGATTATATTTGGCACAGCAAAACCACAAATTGCAGGTTTAAACAAGATGTAAATTTCATAATGCACTGTCAAATGATGTTAAAATAGGAAAAGTATGTAACTTTTGTATCATCAAAATATTACATTTTAAGCAAATTATGAAAAATAAATTTATCCATTGTCTTCACAAAATACCTCTATTCATTGGTGCATATCTAAGCATCATATAAGCCAAAATCAACAAAGAAGAAAATGTAATACACTGGTGAAATACATCAACAGACTGATATTGCACAACTGGAATACCATTTGTTTAGACAAAACTGTAAGTTGAACTGACATTGACTTGTGTACAAATTACAGGAGACAGAGATACAATGTTCTGTTACTGTGCTCTAGTACAGATTATAACACAATGAATCTGTTGGACTGTCTTTCGTTTTGTCTAGAATCATATATACAATTAATAATGAAAAAAAGAACTTGAAAATGAATATAAATATAAAATGAATAAAGGATAAGTAAAATAAAAAATTTATTTATTTCTTTTAAAATATTTTTGTCCAAGGTCAAAACCATTTCAGGCAACCTAATTTTATGACCTCGTTACATGCATGATGATCTTTAATTTTTGTGAGTTTCAAACGCCACATTGTCTTGATATGCATTTAATAATTGCAACAATAATTCATCCATTAAACACCACATGATAAAAAGAATAATGGCAATTTGTTTTCTGATATTTATTTGATCAGATTTGTTACTTGATGACTATATAAGGCTGAGTCACATGACAAACATGTAAAGTCAGAATTAAAAAAAAAAAAATTTGCTATTATTCATTTTATTAGAACACTAAACATATTTTAAGATGAATAAAAAAAAAACACCTTTTTTGTCAATGTACTGTTGTACAATTTGCAAGGTTTCTCCAATTATTTCATTTACTAAACTGTCACATATTAACAAAGAAATTAAATATCAACTTAACAAAAAAAGCAAAATAGCACTAAAAATATATAACATTCATATAATGCTTCAAAACTGTAACAAAAAAATATCTAGCACTCTTCTTACAAGTGAAAAGCAAAATGAGAATAGTATCCTGGCTTTTAAGAAAACTTTCATTCAAATTAATAAGAACAGAAATAAAATGAAAATAAAAGCATTAAAAAATTCTATCAATAGTAGACATCTTTCAGCAAAAAGTTTATAAATACATATAAACCCAACCCATAAATACTGATTAACTTTGGAGTCATATTTACAGAACGGTATAAATCAATAACCGATATTTCTCCCATTCTTGACGTGTTTAATTGATCGGATAAAAATACATAATATTTTTAACCACTTCCCGGTGATTAAATTTATACGTGGGAATTACCGCCATTTTTTCTACAGTTATTGGAACGATAAACTAGAGACCTCCCGAAATGATGTAGATGTAAACAAACTACATAGCAATGACATTTTCTTGAGGTTTTTGTCGAAAATCATAGGAGAAACAGATTCTCCTTCAATTTACTCATGAGTTATGGAATTTCTCCACCCTCGATAGTTAAATTATAGATTTTAACACACTCGCAAATGCTCGCATGTTGAAAATCATAAATTTAACTATCTCGGGTACAGAAATTCCATAACTCACTCGTACCTGAAGGAGAATCTATATTTACATTGTTTTTGGAGGTTAATTACAACCTAATTAACATATAATTATAATCATAATCACACAGGATGACTATGTATTATATGTATGATATAATTATATTTACTGTTGTTCTATCAGAAAGTACAGGAATAAACTAAAGCACATTTAAACATTTCACAGAAATTACATTCCATGATAGAGGAAACATTTGATTTATGTGTTTAGGGCATAGGATGTAATCTTGGATCCTGGAAAGAGTTTTATTGGCAGATTTTATAAACTGGATATAGCAACTATTTGATTTATATGGGGTGGAAGACTATTATTTTGGATCCCGGAAAGTTTTTTGTGCAGCATTTACAGATAAACTGCATACTTGCATGAGCAATTTTTAAAGATTTACAACTATGTAATGGCAAGTAAACTTAAATCATGCCTTTTTTCACCACATTTTGGTTTTGCCCTTTACTTCAGAGGTGTTTACCCCTATTTCAGTCTATCAGTAGTAATAACAATTTTCTCAGTATTTTTCAGTAGTATCACCGGTGATCAGCCGGAGTTGCCTGCTTTGTAGCTGACATATTTTGAGTTTTCATAATTTCTCCAAACACATTTTAAATTATCTTTCGTTACATACTTTGAAAGATTGGTAAAACATACGATTAATAAGAGGTGTCCTGAAAACCGCAGAAATCTCTATCTCAGACGCGTTTACTTTAATAAATAACCACCGCTCATTCAAGCACTTTGAGGAGAAAAAAAAAAAAATTCTTGAAAAGAAGCGGAAACCGTACTTCCGTGAATTAAATCCGTAGTCCATATTTTGCATTTAAAATCCGTGTAAAATACGGAAAATCTGTAGTGGTAAACACCTCTGTTACTTCCACCTGCCCTTTCCTTGCCCCACTTAAAAATCAAATGGTTCTCTCTTTTATATGACTACTTGATCTAAAATATAAAAGATACAATTGATCTAAGATATTGTCAGTTCTGCATGTGATCAATTATCTGGTACAGTGATATTCAGAAGAAAAAAAATGACTTAGTGATGATGAAATAAACTGAATTCTTGTACAAAAATTTAAAATCATTTGTAAATCATTTAATTATTACGTCCACACTGCTTTTACTATTTACAAATACCACATCGATATTTTACAAGTAGTTTTAAGTCTAATTAGTGACCATAAAAGTCTAAAAATAAACATTGCCTTATAAAGAAAACAGTTTCTGTCAATTCTTTACAGATCTTTATAAAATAAAAGTCATACACGCATCTAAAGTCTTTAATATCCTTCTCAATAGAAATCACCATGAAGTGTTCACTCATCTTCAAACTAATGTTACAGTAAAGAGTTCATTTATGTCACAGAAATGCTGTCCAATGAAATGGCCATGGTTAAAGGCCTTCATCTCAAATCAAAGGTTAACTTATAATTCCACTATATTTACACATCCTCATTTGTATGTATTCAAGAACTGTTCATGGTATTTCCCAAACCGTTCTAACATCTCTTTTAATTTATCAACTGAGGGCAAGATTGTGGTTCTGAAATTATGAAAAAAGACTTATAAAAACAAAAGAGTTTATAAATGTTTGATAATTTATAGACTGAATTGTTTGGTGAGTATAGTGCTTAGACAACATTACAAAAACCTTATACTTATATATACTTATTTGGAATTTCTGAAGTTGAATCTATGTAAACAAATTTTCAAGTATGTATGAAGCATTCATAAAACACGAAAGTTGAACTCCACATTATTGTTTTCCACAATATGAATCGTTTATCTAATACGAAATATCACAATATGCATTGTTTGTTTCTGAAGCATATTGTAACACCTCTACATTATATCATCTCCTGGTACCCTTCTCTTCACTTGCAATCAGTTTGTATTGTTATCTGGCTCACAGTGTTTATGACGACATGTTGTCCCCAGATTAGGGATTTTTAAAATAGGCCAGAAATGTGCCATTTTCAGGACTTTTCGAGATAAAAGATAACAATTAATGACTGCATGATAAAAACAAAATATGAACATTGTTGGAAAATATACATTTTATTTGTAATCTCTGTGAAACAGATGAGAAATTCTCAGTAAACCTCTAAATTCCACCTATTTCTAAAGCTCGTACAAATAAAATTTATATTTTCCGACAATGTACGCATATTGTATACAGTAGAATCTCGCTGGCTCGAACTCTGGTCCCTCGAACACCATGGATTTCTCGACCCTTTACAAAAGTTCAGGCATTTTTTCCATTATGTCTATGTAAATAAACTCACGATTTTTCAAACACCGATTTCTCGAACTAATTTTCTGGTGCATAGAACAGTAATATAACGTAATTTACTCTCAGTAACTCGAAAATAATTTTTAATTGACAAATAAGTGTGAAAACCCAGAGATCAGATATCATTGATGACAAGAAGGTGATTAATTGTCAATTACAGGCACTTGATGTTTATGGGTAATTTATTCTTAAATTATTATTTCCAGATCAAGATCTGACGAGTGGATGTTGTTTTAACGATCGGATAGACAAAAAGGATGTAAATTAAATTTGAATTTATTGCTGGTTCGTAACCGAAATTTTCTGGATTTCGATGGCTCCAACTACCGATGCCTCGAACTAAGTTTACAGATCCCTTCTAGTTTGAGAAATCTTGCTTCAACTGTATATATCTATGCAAAACAATTATAAATTACCTTGTGATATTTCATCCACATATACACATATTTAGCTTTAAATTAATGACAAATGAAAATACAGTAAGATATGTCTAAACTTGATCCCTCAAGATTTTGTTTTGGTAGAAAGTTATTTATTCCCATAAATTTAAATAAGTTTCCACATTACACAAGGTCCAGTTAAGACCAGTTCCACTGTAAAATAAAATCACTTTGTCCTTGAGATTACAAACCTGAAGTGAGATGTTCCAGGTTTCTGTCCAAACCCAGACCCTGGTACAACACATATACCAGTATTCTCTAACAAGTCAAAACAATACATGACGTCTGCTGGTACACCTCGTTTCTGAAAATGAAAATTATTTTCCAATAATTCAATGTGATTATTGCTAAGTTATTAAATTTTGTACCTTTACAATTTAAATACCTGCAATACAAACACACCTTGTAAATGAAGCAAAATAGTAATAAATGTTTATTGTCCAATAATACACCAACAAGCTTAGTATTTTTTCATGAATATCAATGTCTAGTGATCACACATTTTCCAAGAATGATGCTTGGCTCAGTCAATGTATTTCCTCATTATGAGGATCGATCACAACACCAGACTATTTATACTGAGGCTGTGAATAAACGAAGCTCTGCTTGTGGTTAAGTGCTCAGAATCAATATACACAGAAAAGATTGTGACCTGTGTTGCCAACAGTGGGTAATGATCTATACTTGTACTTTTGCACCCCCCTATATACACTGTAATTCAACTTTGATGTCTTCAGTCCCAATTACGATGATGAAGACATATAATCTATTGAAAATTCATCAAAAGGGGATAATTACAAACTATTTAAGCAAGAGTTCAAATTTGAGAACTATCTTGATATTTTAGAAGATAAGGATAAATTTGTGTTGTGTAGATTTCGAACATCTAACCATAAACTACCCATAGAAGTTGGAAGATGGCGTAGTGTCCATAGGGATCATAGATTTTGCCACCTATGTTCATGAAGGGAATTTGGGGATGAATTTCATTATCTATTTGAATGCTCTAGTTTTGCTAATAAGAGAAATTTATACATTGGACCTTGGTACAGGAATAGACCGAATGTTATTAAATATAATAGTCTGATATCATCCGAATGTGTTTCTGTCCTTAGCAAGATCTGTAAATTTCTTAGAATTGTTAACAAGAGAGTATGGCCTCCAGTTTGAGCACCTTTCATCTTCCTTTCACATGTATCGTACTTGCATATGAAATATTTAACTTTTACTATCTCTGTACCTTGTAAATTGGTTTTTGAGAAATAAAGTATATATAAATAATTATAGATGTGTCAATCCCATCATGCATAAAAAAAATTTATCTCCGATTTATCAAATTAAATATCATTGGATAAATGACTGCCTGGCATACCTTAACATTTGAGTGCCAAGCAAACAATGTTTATACTGTTCCTTTTTTGCAAATGTAAAGGGCATAACAAGAAGATGTCTGTGTGACAGCAAACCAGATTTTCTTTCATCTGATATTTTCCTGTTGGAAAACCTGGTTAAAAGGAGAAGCCAAACTTAGTTACCTTAGCTTCATCAACAGCTGACTGAGGCATATCTATCTGAGGAAAGGCATACATGGCACCCTGTACAACGTTACAGGTGATTCTGTCCATAGAATTAAATGTTTCTGTTACCATCCTAGCTTTCTCCTTCAGATCTCCCAAAACTTTTTCTTTTTCCTAAAATAAATGTGGAAGGTGAAATTTATATATTAATATAAAATAAAAAAATACAGAATATATTTAGGAAATATCATACATATGTTTAAGAAGAAAAGATCACATAATACAATATCTATTAAATATAGAACTTTGAAAAACCTTCTTTTTAAAATTCCAGTATTCTGTCTGAAATAGTCTTTCAACATCAAAACTTATAACAATCATGAAACTGATCCTTTTTTTTTTCAATAAATTTGTTTTTGAGTAAATCAAAAAGTGATTGGTCATGAAATACTACTTAGCCTAAGGATTTTAAGTATGGAACAAAGCCACACTCTTTACTACAAGTGAAATTATAACTGGTTTAGCCACATAAATTTTTTGACTGTTTGAGTTGAATTAAGATGATGGAACAGAGAGGATTCTGATACACTATGATTTCTAACCACCATATAAACTTGAAAAAAAGGTAATCATTATCGCAGGTTAAATTGTACAAATTGTGGAATACCGGTAAACTATATCTACACAAACCTTCTTGAAAAGTTCATAAGATGGCTCACTTGGTTTTGGTGGATTGACAACGACATCCATGGCAGCCTAAAATTATGTAAAAAATACTTATTTTAAGTACATGTATCTAACATTATGGGGTATGATTCTTTTTACATGAATTTTAAAAAAAACCTAAAAAATAAATCTTCCTGTAAATTAGGCTTGATATAAAACATTAAACAAAACAATGAATTTACTTCTATATTTTGTGAGTGCAAGTTTGAATTCAGGAATGTACTTTCAGTGGACCATCCTGTCTCCTTTTTATTTGTAAACAACAGTAATTTTCTAGTATATTGCATGAAGAAATCCATGGTAATGGTGACAAGAATGTTCAACTGCTCTTCTTTACAGAAGATGAGCAAAAACAATGTACAAATAACCAAAGTAATTACAGGGGGCCTTTATCCATTTTTTTTTTACAGTTCTTCGGGTGTTTGAGAAATTTTTCCCTTCTATTCACTTCTTTTAAACAAGAGTACTTTTATTTTTTTTTTTATATTTCTTAATCTATACAATACCTGGCCAGATACAGATGAACACAATTTAGCAGAAATGGACTTTAGAAGTTGTGTTTTAATATCTGGATCAAAGTTAATGGCTTCACAATATCCACCACGAAAACCACATCTGAAAAAAAAATTAAACTCTATATAGCAAATCCCTGTCAATAAAGGGCCCCATGAAAATGTCCCAGTAATGAACAAAACTAGTTAAATTAACCTGTGTATAAAGGGCACCTGCTCATAAAGGGCATTATTTTCTTGTCCCTTGGTTGGCCTTTACACACAGGTTTTAATTGGCCTTAAGTGAATGTCAAAGCTTAAACATAGCAATGATGAAACCACAATTTCACATAAAAAATTTCAAATTGACTAATCCATGAACCTTGAATTGACTGAGGGGATACCTATTGATAATAAAGAACATTTTCATTCAGCTAGATTCTACAATAAATTGTCAGCAGATATTATTAAAATTGCTACAATGCTGTGTGGTCTATGAGGAACTTACTCTCCCATGTATCCCTTTGATGTTGACATAAACGATGCTAATTCAACATCCTGGTAATCTGGTCCCATTTCTACCAATACTTTCTTAAAAGAATGGAATGCTGAACCTTTGGCATATATATTATGCTGATATACCTGGAAAAAAATGGAGCAATGATCTTTCTTTGTGAATTCTAGTATAATTTTAATACAATTACCAGTAGAGCATGCAAATCTGGGATATCTAAGAAGTTTGTTGCTTAAATAAAGTTAAATACAAAATTTGTACTCATAACAACCTAGCTGACCAAAACTTGTTTTATTAACAAATAAACTCATATTCATAAAGTCTTCTTTTTGTTAAAACTTTTATGTTTCGAATACAAGCTAATTTCAGATTTTTGTTGATTTCTATAGAATTTTTAACACCAGACCATCATTTTAGGCAGCAAAACAACTCCTAAATATTTATTATCATCTTAGGATGTTGTCTCCCTGATGGTTCACTGAAACTCAATGTCAGCTCATTTTCACACTGGGATAGTCATCATACAGGTATTGTCATAACAGAACCTTTTATAACATATTTTGACACTATTGATAAAAATAGGAAATCATATGACCTTAATCATATCACATCTTATATCAACCTTAGATATTCATACTAGCATGACAGCTTTGGTAAACAGTTTGAATGGGATGAGATTCGCAAAATTAAAATAACAGTACTTTGCATCAATATCAGAGAATTTTCATATGAACAATAACGCCTCTTCTCATATAATCGTGAAATTCCGTGTCATTGGGTTTGAAGTGTCTAAAGGTTGCCATTTGTTTTGTTTCTACAAGCTTTAGGGTGTTTTTTCATGCCATCATAACCAAGAGAAAAGAAAAAAAATGACAGCAAAGGATTAAATCATCCAGAAATTTCATTCCAAGTGCATGGAATGTAGGACAGATGCAAAAATGTCTATGTCATAATTTAAATTATATATTTTTGTACTTACAAATGGCAATAAATTATTTGTTTATACCAAATAGCTACTAGCAATTTATTATCACTAAAACATATAGTTTTCGGTCTTACATTTCTTTCCGAGCTGACTTGTCCAGTTTCAAAATACTGATCTTCAAAAAATTGTCGTATCCATCAATGTAATTTACGAGTCCATAGGCTTATGACTATGCTAACACATAATATAACAGACAATCACTAACTTTTTCGTGTTCATTTTATCCTTTTATATCTATATTATAGACAATAATTAATTTTAACCCATAGTTCAAAGTGAAAATAAAACTAGAAACAAAGCATTCATAAGTTTTGCCTATGTTAAGTTAAGATTGTAATCATACGGGACATCGTTCCAGACAAATTCATCATCTATACATCAAGTTACCGTGTGAATCTTGAATTATTAACTCTAACAACGAAAGAAAAATATCAGAATCTTGTCCTGAAACTAAAGCGACTCTCAAAAATGTCAATTGAAAGCCGCAATGTAATCTATGAGTCATGTTATCACAGAAAAGGGGTGTATCGATGAAAAGGGAGTATAACGCATGTAAATATCTTTCCTTTCGATAACCTCTTTCATTCCGAAGTTCCATTGGCGGCATGGTTTAAATTGATGACAAAAAACTAACGCATCCAAATTGTTTACAATCAGGTAAGTCAAAATATTTTTTCTATTCATATTTTAATACATGTAACAAGTGATTTAATTACATCTCTTCAAAATCAATTGTTTGTTTTGGCTTTGCAATGTAAATAATTGATGATCATGTGTGAAGAATTTGCGATCACGAGTGCAGAAATGACACAATTATTGTCCCGTAAATTTCAGTGTTTTGTCCCGTAAATTACAAGAACTTCAGAAGTAAAAAACTGAGGTTAGACAGGTTATATGACAACGTATGAAGATTAGTTTAGAACATATATAAACAATTATCTTCTTATATTAATCGGAAACAAAACAAAATTATCAAAACACTATTAAAGATTAAAAATAATACATATGCAGAATATTAAAAATAAATTTTTACAAGCTGTACCGATTGTAATTTTAAATCGTCATCTATTATCTTTAGCCTGTTATTCCGTAGAATATCTGATTGGTATATGCTATTATTCAAAATTTTGAGACTAAGATATGTTTGTTTGTGATTATTAATGACAAAATACAATGACAATTGTTCCTGTTCGTAGTCTCGTAAATTACATTGTAATTTGATGTGCACAATTCTCATCTGTGAATGAATTTTTGTTATTTCATCACAAACATCAGTTCAAATTTAAAAATACATTTGTTTTGATAAAAACAAATATTATTTTTCAGGTCAAAATGGCGAAGTCTAAGTCACAAAGGATGAAAGAATATAGAGAAAGGAAAAAAGCATCTCTAGGAGAGAAGTGGTTAGTACAAGAAAGTAATAGAACCAGAGAATATTATAAACCAACAAGTCAACTTAACAGTAAAGAGAAGAAAGCAAGACGTGAACGGATTAGGGATAACGTTTCAGCGTACAGAAAACGACAAAAGGCATTGCTCAATAAAACCAATAATGTTGCACTTTTAAATGAAGCAGATCTAGATGAACCCAATCCGGTGGTTTTAATTGAAGATGAAAACGGCGTTTCGTCAACATCCACAAACCAGTCATTGATTGTAAAAATGCCATTAATATCTGCAAAAAGTAAAGGAGGAAAGAAAAGAGCTTCGCATGCATTAAAACGAGCAACCAATGAGATTCGTAACTTAAAGAAACATAATAAAAATCTTAAGAAAAGTCAGAATACTTTGAGAAAAAGATTGGAACGAGAGAAGAAAAGGAACAGTGAAAAAAAGAACACACCTCGAAGCAAAACTGATGCACTTATCCAAAGAGCCCGTCTGACACCAGGCACAAGAGATACAGAAAACATAAAAAAGAAACTGTTATATGCAGAATGTGTATCAAAGGAAATAAGAGAAACATCAGAAGAAAACCCTACAAAGAGGAAGCTGGTTGGAATCGTTGTCTCAGGAAAATTCATGAAAAAATACAAGATGCTTACTGAACTGAAAAAAAGTACGAACATCACATGGAGAACACAGGCAAAACGTTCAAAGAAGCTGAACCATGAAAGACAACCCAGGAATTTGTTTCTGAGACAAAAAATTGCCAGTGATGTAGAAGAATTTCTTTGTAGGGATGATAATTCAAGATGCATGCCAGGCAAGGCTGATGCTGTTAAGTATGGGAAAGTCAAGAAGCAGAAACGTATACTAAATGATTATTTACATAATATTCTAATTAAGTTTTGTGCTGAACATACCTACCGAATTTCACTGGCAACGTTGGCACGTTACAGAACAAAGTATATTTCACTTGTTAACTATGCATCTAGAAATACGTGTCTTTGCCAAAAGCACCAAGACTTTGCATTGAAACTTCGATGTATGAAGCAAATGGGTGTCACAACCTGTACTAGTCCAGACCAGTACGTAACTATGCATAGAGATAATGGCATACAAGAAGATTTAGAAAAGATAACACTAGAAAAAGTAAATTACAAGCAGTGGAAAAAGGTAAAAATTATTGATGGAAAGGAGAGGATGAAAATAGTAGAAAAAGAATTAGGGAAAGACGACTTCAAAGTTGAAATGGTGAAGCAATTTGAAGGCTTCATGTGCCATGTTGATAGGGTCAAAGCGCAGTATACTGCAGTAAGAGACATGAAAAAACAACTTCCAAACAACCACGCACTTGTCCAAATGGACTTTGCGGAAAATTATTGTTGTCAGACCTTAGAAGAAATACAGTCAGCATACTGGAATGCTTCGATGGTAACTTTGCATCCCACTATTACATATGTTCGTTCAACTGATGGTTCCATAGTCCATTTCAGTACGGTTTATGTTTCCAGTATTCTTCAACATAATGCCAGCATGGTGTATGCAATACTTAAAGATCTTATCAACCACCTGAAGGACGAAAAACCTGAGCTTACCAACATACATTTTTGGACAGATTCACCTACCTCGCAATACAGGAATAAATCTATTTTTGACCTGATTAGTTCCTGCAAAACCAAATTCAGTATCAAGGCATCATGGCATTATTTTGAATGCGGTCACGGAAAAGGACCATGTGATGGCATAGGTGGCACAACAAAGCGGAATGCTGATGATGCCGTCAAACAAGGGAAAGCTACCATTCAAGACGGACACGATTTTATAGCTTGGGCATTAAGTGAATCAGCCAGTCAAATAAGTTATAGATACATATCTACAGAGGAATTTGAAAACAGTAGAAAAGAGATTGAGAATAGACTGAAAGAAATCAAACCAGTGAAAGGTACAATGAAAATTCATGCTGTTGCCGCTATTGCTGATGGACGGATTCTCACGAAGGAGACAACATGCGTATGTCAGGAATGTTTTGGAGATGATGGATTTAAGGAAACAACCAACTGTAATTGGACTGTTCAGTCTGTTCTCAAAAATCGTGATCAGTTGACACCAGATGTCCACCAAACGGAGATTGATGAAGTTGAAATACAAAACAATGAAGTACCAACAGAAACAGAAATATCTTTAGATGATCAAATTAAGATAGGGTCATATGTAGCAGCGATATATGATAACATTGTTTACATGGGTAAAGTGTTAGAAATAGATGCACCTGAAAAAAAAATGAACATATCTTTCATGGGTCGAGGAAAACTGGAAGGACATTATAGATGGCCTAGCACAGAGGATACTGTCTGGATAGATTTCACAAAGATACTTTGCAGAGTTAATGACCCTACTCTGACAGGGAGATCTAGGAGAGTTTTTGTCTTTCAAATTGAAGATGTTGCTGAATCCGAGAGACGTTTCAGAGAATATTTACACTCATGAAGCCTTTTGTATACATAAAATTCACGACTTTTGCTACGACGTCTTTGTCTGGATATAAATAGTGAAATATTTGACTTTGATCAAAAAATGTAATTTACGAGCCATTGTGGAAAATCTGACAAAAATACCAATAGCGATGTTTTTCAACAATACAATTTTAACAAGTACATTAAATTAGTGCATTTGGCTATTGTAAAAGTATAGTAAGACCTCTGCTGGGTTAATCTAATAATTGTAATCTACAAGCCAAAAATATGTAATTTACGAGACATTATTTTATAAGGATAGCAAACAGTTCAGTACATTCAGATTTGATTTCAACTATAAATTATCAAATTATGACCCTTAGTAGATGTCCAAAAAGCTGTTGTATTTCTTAGCTAAAGCCATTATAAATCGAGACTTAATTTGAAAGAAATCTTTTGCAAAACCTATATTTGGGCAAATTTGTCTGCCATCTATTTCAATCTGTTAACATTATTTAATTTAGAATTTTGTTCATTGCTTGAGTTTTATATGTTGCAAAGGAGTTTTTCTATTCATTAAATTGGCTGTATTTGTCACACAAAGTGTTTTGCTTCATTTTCAATTGTTGACATCACAGGCGGTCATCGACTCGTAAATTACAAAGCCCTTTTTACCCACCTTCCTGTTGGAATGGTAAAATTATTAATTTTTATGTGATGCTGCAGAAAATTTGGGAAAACGTTCTATAGATATGTATGTTACTATTGGAACACAAACCAAAGTAAATCTAACAAAAAAAAAATTTCCGACCTTGATCCTTGAAATATAACGCTTATGTGAGAATTAGTGTAAAGCTAAAGCAAACTAGCCTTCATTGTCAGAAACCCACTGCCGGTCGCGCTTACACTTTGCTTCCACTTACCGATCGTGGGTCAAATTATTCATTTTTTCTCGTTTTCATGAATATTCATGATTCAAATTGACCACTGAAATTACTGCTAGCAATAATGAAATTCTCCACTTTTGAGATTAAAAAATCTTTGGAAAGTAAAACGGTGCCACATGTGTAATACAGTTGATGAATTTTGTTGTGTGGCGATTTCTTCACGTGGTCAGTAATGCAGTCTCTTGAAAAGTATGAAAACTTGTTTACTTTGTTTGAAAACTATATCGAAAATACACTGGAATTGCTTACCGACGATCACATATATCTTGACCCAAAGATCGTCTTTTAACTGTCACTTGATTGGCTGTATTCCCAATACAAAATCGTAAGGAAACCAATCAAAATGGTTCATGAATATATTCATGAGAACGAGAAACAAGAGGCTCCCAGGAGCCTGAATCGCTCACCTGGTCCTTAAGCTTTAAGGGAGTCTTTCATGAGCTATTACCCCTATAATGGATCATCTGACAACTTCGACCCAATTCAGACTTTTGTAGAGCTCAATGAGCTGATTGTTTAAGCAAACAACAGCTTTTCTCTATTGACAACAACTTAATAAGTACAAATTTCAAAAAAAAATCAAGAAAAAGGGCAATAACTCCTACATGGGTGGTTACATCTTCTTCAAAATTTCAAAGCAGGTAGATCTTGAGGTGTTGAACACTTTAGCTTCCCATCAGAATTTTGATATCTGTCACCATTTTTGAGTTATTTGCAAAAAACTGCAATTTACCCCTATGTTCTATTTTTAGCCATGGCAGCCATGTTTTTTTACAAATCAAAAATCCAAACGATAGTTTAGTAGCACTCATGCCAAGGAACAACTACACTAAGTTTGGTTGCAATTAAACTTATGGTGTAAGAGGAGTTAACGATTCTATTACAATGAATAAAGACTGCAAAAATGGTCAATTTTGATGATCTAAGGGGAATAACTCCTAAAAGGAATGAACCTACAACTTCGATCCTGTTACAAATTTTGTAGATCTTTGTGTGCCTAACAATATGAAATTTAAATTTTTCAAATTTCCTTTATAGTATCCAAGATATTGAGCTTAATAAGTGCAAAATTTGGAAAAAATGCAGAAAAAGGGCAATAACTCCTACATGGGTCGTTGGATCTTCTTCAAAATTTCAGGGCAGGTAGATCTTGAGGTGCTGAACACTTTTACCTTATGCCAGAATTTTGATATCTGTTATGGTTTTTGAGTTATTTGCAAAAAACTGCAATTTACCCCTATGTTCTATTTTTAGCCATGGCGGCCATGTTTTTTTACGAATCAAAAATCCGGATATTTTTGTACACATAATGCCACTAAACAAATGTACCAAGTTTGGTTGCAATTGGACTTATGGTGTCGGACAAGTTAACGTTTGAAAAATTGTTAACAGATGACGACGACAACGACGACGGACGCCAAGTGATGGTAAAAGCTCACATGGACCTTTGGTCCAGGTGAGCTAAAAATGAATGAATTGACCAATGGTTGGTAAGTGGAAACAAAGCTTAACGCGATCGGCCGTGGGTTTCCAACGATGACTAGCCTTACATGTATATTCACCTACAAATTAACATTTTTACTACAAGTCATACAATTTTACATGTATCATAATCCCAGAAATGTAATTTAATAAAATGTTACATATTGAATACCTGAGTACTCAGTGGCCAAGGTAGTTCATCAAAATTATTGATATAGTGATCCATAGCCTTTGAACATTGAGATTGTGAGTTCAAGCCCTACTGATGGTGAGGTGTAAATGACTCAAATCTTAATTGGCAAGGATTGCCAGTTTCCTTGATTAAGTTGATGGTTTTCTATTGGTACTATGGCTTCTTCCACTAATATAAAGTGGCCAACACAATATATAGCCAAGTTTGCTAAAATTGGAACTTGAATTTGTAAAGACTCAGAAATTTATTGTCAACTCTTGGTTAACAAGCTTACCTCATCTGCCATAAGAACTAAATTTTCGTCTTTAGCAAAGCGTATAATATTTTCAATATTTTCTCTGGATAAAACTTGACCTGAAATTAGATTTTTGTTAAAATTCAGTGAAAAAATACAACCATATCTATGACTTCTCAAAATATATAACCCATAACTTGGTTATAAATTGTATACATTAGGGGTCTCGTCTATATTATGGTATTCTAAATTAACCATAACCCTTCCATCAGCTACCCCCTGACCCTAAGCCCTAACCAAGTCATAAACTTTACTCTAACCATACCCCAGCCCTCTGGCGCCAATTCATGCAAGCAATGTTACCCCGGTTTTTTTTATGCAACTTTTAGTGATAATTAATTATTCATGGAGGCCAGTTTTAATTGCTTTAAGAAAATGGACTTGTCAGAAAGAATCATAAACCTTTTGAATGAATAAAAATAAAATGTCTGCACACAATCTCGCAAAAAAAAATACAGCCAACTCATTCTCTTGTGGACCAAAACTGATTGATCGATTATTGATTTATGTCCAAGTAAATATTATATCAGGACAAGACATATTGATATGATATGAAAAGGACACTACGAGCTCAACAGGAAATCATGCCATACCAATCTTTACACATTATTATGACTCTGATCCAATCAGTCTCTCTTGCAATAGCTTGGGCTCAGTGGAAAGCAAAGACTGATTTTATAGTCTTTGGTTTGACATAGCCATGGTTTTGAGCCTACTACTTCTCACAGTCATGACAGAAAGCTACCATGACACTACCCAGGGACCAATAGATATATTTCACAATAATAGGAATTTTGGGATTAGTATGTACCTGTTGGGTTGCCAGGATTAATGACACATAACACACGAGGTATACATTTAGATCTGGCTTCCTGTATAGATCGCTTTAGTTCTGGTACATCTAAAGACCAGTTATTGTCTTCATTCAAATAGTAATTTATCTAGAAAATAAAATAGGTATAAATCAGAAATTCCAAACAGAGAATTTTCTACTTCAAAATTTACAAATATGTAAATCATAAATTAAATGTAATGTTTTTATTATGCAAAAAATGAAATATGATAAACAAAAACAATAATTTTCATTTTAAATAGAACTAAATCTACAAAACATTTATCTTAATCACAAAATTAATTCTGACATTACTGTTAGTTGATAAAGATTCACAAAAATATTGCATATATTAATTTCACCATTAACAGTAATGGAGCATTTTTTTCACACACTAAATTCAGTCAAATTTGTGTCCCCCACCCCCAATGATCACTTTTGCATGTTTTATTAGCTCAAAAATTAAAATGGAATAGAAATTATGTCTTTTTCATCATTCTTTACAATGAAAAAAGACAAGATAAATAGTATACATACAGGGAAAGCATTATATTCTGCGATAGTAGCTGTATACAGTGGATACTGTGGGATAGGAATCATGACTCCTGCTCTTTTATCACCACCCTCTCCCGTCATACATAATTTCAAAATGGTCTGAAATAGATATGTAATGTAATGACTCTTACCTGTTTCAAATCAACAAAAAATTTAATTTTTCAACCTCAAAAATGTTTAAGATTCAAGATTCAATCTGTGTTTAAATATGTCAGAAATTACGATGATTCATAGAGAACCGAAAATTAAGATAAGAGGGGAATTGATCAACAGTCATAAAATTAAGGAAGAGTTTAATTTATCAATTAGAAAAACATATTGGACAATTATCATATCAATTATTGTTTTTCTTTCTTTATATGAAATTAAAGGGATATCGATTATATGGAAATTTTGTCTTAAATGTTATTATTATAGTTATATTTAAATCTCAATGAAAATTCCATTTTTTTTAAAACATGTTAACTTTTTATCCTAACCTTTATACCATCACTAGCCCCAGTACATAAGAAAACATCATCTGTATTACATGGGTGGCCATCTCTGTCGGAAATGTACGCTGCTATATCTTCCCTTATAACTCGCACACCTGAGCTGTCACTGTAAGAACCTGTGGTATTAAAAAAATGTTATACAGAATAAAACATGTAAAAACAGGAACAGAAGCAAAATTGGTAACCTTTAACAAACAACACTTCTACTGTATACAATCTAATATGATATTATAATGTAAACTTAACTACTGTTTTTTAATGATGCATCAACATATTTTGATCATTACAGTGTTTTAATACCTATGACAATGTTGGACCTGTTCCCACTGTCATAACATTTCACGTGCCTCCACCAGACTGACTTTGTTGAACTTCACAATGGGTGCATATATAGAGCAGGAGCTGCTTACCCTTCCGGCTGGAGCACCTGGGTTCACTCCTGGTTTTTATAGAAGTTTGTGTTGTTCATTGTTTTTTAGTTTTCAATGTATATTTGTTGTGCTTGTGGTTGTTTATTTGTCTTCCCGGGTTTGTCTGTCCAATCTGTCCAATGGATTACATTTTTTTTATTTGCTCCTTAGGTATATTTGTCCTCTTTTTACTACTGTCCCTTCAATTAGTAAGAAGTTACAAGAAATCATCCTACTGTCCATCATGTCCGTATGATTGATAGGTTAAAAGTAAGCACATATATAAGTTTTTGTTTATTGACTAACAGCTTCAGTAACATATGACATTTCTTGACTTTAAAAGTCTTTTATTGCAAAAGAATATTATTGTAGGATTACATGATCTATATGAACCCATCCTCCCAAGTCAGGGTTTCGTATCCACGTTCGTTCCTATAAAACCCCCGACATCACAAATTCATATTTTGCAAGTCAGAAGTTAACGATTTTCATTGAATCCTTTTGCGTTGTAGGTAGAATTTTCTAGGTCACACACCAGGTGACGATATGTTCGAATCGCAAGATATGAATGTGTGATGTCAGGGGTATGTAGGAATGAACGTGGATACAAAACCCTGACTTGTGAGGATGATATGAACCATCACATTCATCATTTAGGTGAATATACAAGATGTATATATATATATACTTTCAACTCTTATAGTATTGTATGGAGAGAATACCTATACTCTGACCACCACAACTAGCAAGTATTCGTTTAGCTCTATCTTTAGCATCAGCTGGGTATTTAGCATCATCCATTAATCTTTCTGGGTCTGTACATAAAGCCACCACCTAAAAATACCAGTCTTGATTTAGCCTAAAGCTTCTTCATAATCTCCATTATCCATATTTTCAACAAATTGTTAAAACTATAGGTATACTAAGCAATACATGTATATAAAAAAATCCCTAAAATCTAACTGAGGGTAACACATAAACTAGAGACTCTCAAAAGCCTGTATTGCTCACCTGGATTTATCTTGTCCACCTTGAGCAGGACTAATATTTAAGTGTAGTAGTCAATGTGGCTAGTTTTCCCGTAGGGTCCTATGTTAAAATAACATGAATAAGTTTGGTTGTACGCACAGTCGGGTCATCAGACATAATTCTGAAAGAGAACAATCTAAGGACTACTGCTGCCAAGTCTGGTTCCAATTGGTCAAGTAGTTTCAGACAAAAAGATTAAAAAAAAATATTCCTATTATGTCCTATGTTAAACTAAGTTCAGCTGTGGCAGCAACCTTGGTTGACAGGATAGGTCAACAGACATATTTCTTTAAGAGCACCATCTAAGGACTATTGCTGCCAAGTCTGGTTCCAATTGGTCAGGTGGTTTCAGACAAGAAGATTTTTCAAAGAATTTCACCATAGGGCCCTATGTTAAACTAAGTTCGGCCATCTGGGTTAACAGTCCGTGTCATCAAACATTTTTCTGAAAGGGAACCTCCAAAGTACCATTACTGCTACGTCTGGTTCCAATTCCAAATGTAGTTTAATAGAAGATTTTAAAAATTCATACCCCCTTTTTACTATTTTTAGTAACAGCAGCCATGTCGGTTGGAAGTTGGGTATGCCGGACATAATTTTGGAAGGGGCCACCCAAGGATCATTTCACCAAAGTTAAGGTCCAAATTGGCCCAGTGGTTTCAGAGGATATCTTTAAAGGAAAGTTTCACCCAACGACGATACACGACAATGGACGCCAAGTGATGACAATAGATCACATGGCCTTTCAGGTCAGGTGAGCTAATAAATATGTTCATATGCTTTTTCACTGATAGTCACTCACTGTCAGGTAATGTAAGGAAATATGTTCTGAATATACATGTATTTGTGTTCTTACGGCTTTCAATATGGAGAAAAATCTCACACCTTAACTTTAACAGGTAGTTAGAATACTTAAAGTTTTTGTATCAATATGGGTAATTAAAGGAAAACAGTAGTATTTATTTTGTCATAGTGATAATTATACCCTTTTTAAAATTTTTACCACTTTTTAACAAAAACTTAGACAATTAAAGTACTTTCATAATACATGTACATGTAGTACGCAGAAATATATTTGAAAATGCATGATGACCATCTTCCTATTCAGCCAGCTTTACAAAACTAGGGTTACTGGTACTTTGCTGCCTTTTTCTGTGCAGTGAATGAAAAATTGTCAAAAATTTATTTTCACTCAGATGTAAAATTCTTTCATATAAAAAAAAAATATTTTTATACACATAATTCATCCTACAACTTAAAAAGAAAAACTGAGTACACACTGACTTTTTTTCAATCTACAATATTCTTATATTTTGACCTGGGGTAGGGTACACAATTGAGCAACCTAGTACCTGTAAAATAAATACTATCATTTTCCCTTAAGGGCTTGTGTGCAATGTTTTCCACTTTTCAAAAAATAATTTAGTGACCTTTGTACATTGTATGTCTAGTTTTGTTCTTTTATTTTTAAACTTGTAGATGGTATGTTGTCTTCTTGGCATAAAAATACCAATATCTGTTCTTTCTCATGCTTAAAAAATTCCAAAGAAGTTAATCTGAATCGGTAGTACATTTTGTCTTTGGGCCATTTAACTAACACTTGTACATGTAATCAATATCATTGTTTGATTGCATTACCTGTCTGAGAAAAGTGAGTGGCTTTTGTCCCGTAGCATGGCAGTCACCAATATTTGCTCTAATAACATCAGAAAATGGTTTACTTTTACCCTGAAAACATAATTTATTTTCATTATTTTGTAAATAGAACTGAAGTCTGCAGTAAAAAAAAGCCATCTTCCTAAAATTAATGTGAACATGTTGCTTGAAGCTTACTTCAGTGTGAAGTGTACCAATTAATACTGTGATTTAGAATACAACACCCTAAAATGAATAGAAGATTTCCTCACATCACGTACACAAACAGTCATTATTGATGGTGTACAATCAGAAAAAATTAATGTAACATCTGGCGTTCCCCCAGGAACAGTTTTTGGCCCTATCCTGTTCCTTGTGTACATGTACATAAATGACTTTAATGAATACATGAAACATAGCACCCTAAGATTATTTGCAGATGACAGCATAATATTCAAAACAATACAAAACAAAGAAGACATTCAGAAACTGCAAGAAGACCTAATATCAGCAGCAAAATGGGAGAAGGACTGGCTCATGTCGTTCCATCCAGACAAGTGCTCAGTCCTTCAGATAACAACAAAGAAAAACCCAATAAAAATTTGACTACACTCTCCATCAACATGTATTGCAAAAAGAAAAATCCACAAAATATCTTGGAATAACAACACAAACAGACTTAAAATGGAACAAACATATCAATAATATTACAGCTTCAGCCACACAAAAGCCTAACTTCATCAAGAGAAATCTAAAGGTCAACTCCAAAACAGTAAAAGAAAAAGCTTACACATCACTTGTTAGACCTAAGTTAGAATAAAGCATCTGGGACCCACATACCAATCTCAAACATACCAACTTGAAATGGTCCAGCGCAGGGCAACTATGTACACTTGCAACAGATACCACAACACCAGCTCCGTCACTGAAATGCTACAAACTCTAAACTGGACAACTCTCCAGAAAAGGCAAATAAGAACATGCATCATCTTCTTTTACCAAATAATACACCATCTTGTAGCTACATGTATTTACCCAACAGATCTGCTTATTCAATCTGACACAAGAAAAAGACAAAATTCACACAATCATTCTTACAGACCAATACAGACCACTAAAGATTCTTATAAATACTGGTTTTATCCAAGAACAATATTACAACAGAACCTTCTACCTGTAGCTGCAGTAAAATGTACTACAGATCCCAATATCTGTTCTCAAAAAACACCTGCACATATAAATTAAACATACAATGTATACTGTAAATTCAGAAATTATTGCATGCATTTATTATTGCGATTTTGTGAATTTAGACCAAAATGCGATTTTAATTTTTGAGATATTGAGAAAAATCCCATTTCATTCATATAAAAAATTCCAAAATGCGAGTTTAAATTATTGCGATTACAACCCTGTTGCATTTTTCGCAATAATTTCTGAATTTACAGTATAGTTTTAACCAAAATGTATAGTACATTTGTACAAAACAGGAGAAAAAAGAAATTACTTTGAACTTAATTTGTATATATTTGACTGTAAATAAAAATTATATCCCATGCATGCGTGGCATAGCGACATCAGTGGCCGGCACGTTATCATCAGTATGTTGATGGAGTGCTGAACTATAAAGAAGAGAAGAGATAAAACAACAAAAATCATACATATATGTACAGTCATTTCGGGTAATTTTGCGCATCATCCTATTCAGCACATAACCATGAAAATGATTTGAATGCGTCTAATTAAACGGTGCACCGAATTACCCGACAACACAGTCGGACCGCCAAGTGCCATTTTGACCGTTACGCTAGTGCATTCTATTTACAGAGAAACAGGTGGAGATAATTTCAGAATTTTTTACACTAGATGGCGCTTTTAGTCCCGCCTCGAATTTTTGATTGACATGACGTGTGTGAAATGTGTAAATATCGTTGTGCTAGTTTTCGACTTTCAAATAACATGGATGGAAATATGTGTAAAAATTATTTCGTTAACACCCTGGCCTATTGGATTCACCTGACACTGAAAATTATGAACGTATGAGACATCAAAAGTGAGTATTTTTGTGCACCTCAAAATGGCCGGCGACACACGTTGCCACTTTTTAGCCAATGAACAGATCTCGCTCGTTTACCGTTTCACTGGGAGGAGCCTATAATGTTTTGTTTTGCAAATAGATATAGTATCAGGTCTTTCATTTGCAAGTTAAAAAGGCTGTCCCGAGACTCCGTTACATAGTTCTTACGCAATATCCAGGGGTATCAAAATATGCAAAGAAATGAAGTGTGTTTTTTCTTGTTTTCACAAAATGACACGTTTGAAGTATTTTTTACGTTGGATATTCAATTTTCTGCATAAATTTGTAGAGGAGTGTCTATTTTCAAAGATCAGTCACCTGGAAAGTCCCCTTCCCATTTTTTGGTTGATTATACACGTTTTTTTTTAAATTTTACCCAGGTTCATCTAATAGGTTATATTATGGACAGAAAAAAAATCCATGATGAGATGATTTTTAAAAAAAATAAGATTAAAAATTAAAGAAAAAACAGATTCACTGACAATATTTGAATAAATAGTATTAGAACACTTTTAGTCTTTACAATATTGTGAAATTAGGCATAAATACTCAACCTATGAGCCACCAGTTTTATTTATTATCACTGGCAATGTACAGGAAAACTATTAGTAAATAAATTATATATCAAAATATATATTTTATGTGTATTTGTTTTACTTTGGATGGAAAATATTGTATAATTTTCATATGTCTCTATGTGTATAATTTCTTAATTTTTTGTCAAAAGAGTAATCTTGTAATATCTACAACTTCAAATTTTATAACCACTTGTAAGTAAGGTTATCTAATTTCTTTTCCTTTATGATTTAAATTTTTCTACCCTCTGGTGTCATCTGGACTATTTAGTTAGAATAGTCTATGATTCAATCAAGTAATAGTTTTATTAAAATTGGGTTGTGCTCTCTTATTCAAAGAATATCATTACATTCACATGAATTTCATGTACATGTATAGAGCATTAATCATGTTAATAGGCCTATTAACTTAAATTCTGTTGAAAATTTCTAATTTTTGTGTTTTGCCTTTAATTTCAAAATCCAGTATCTTCCATATTACAGTTTTTCTTATATAAATGAATATATTTTATTATTTCATGATTTTTAATTCATGTTCATGTCCAGATTTTTACTTTTTTACATGGAAAGTCAGCAAATTTCAATAATAAGCATGGGAAATTGGTCTATAAAATCACATGTATATTTTTGTTTCACCAATTTTGGTACTACAGGAGGTGAAATAGGTCAAATACACAAAAAAGCAATGATAATTATTCTTAATCAATACAATAAATATTAATTCATGAAAAACAAGATTGAGAAGGCATAACTTAATGTACAAATGTAAAATTTCCTTTTGTTGAAAAGAATATGCATGATTCATGTGATTTGCTGGCAAAAATAAATCTGTCCATGTCAGATCCTTACAGTTTTTCACAATTGAGTAATGGATAAAGGTAATTTTAATTTTAATAAAATTTTCTTTTTTTTCCAATGCTTTTTTTGGTAATTTGTTACTTTTTAACCAAAAACTAACAATTTAGGTCCTGATAAAGACAAAAATCCATTATTTAATAGCTTCCACATTGCAAAATGCACAATCCATGTAAATAAAAATTGGAGCAAGTAATTTTTTTTCAAAATTTAAAGTGAGAAAAAATTCTTCAGTACTGTTTTTGAAAAAACCAACATTTGTCATTACTCAAATAGACCTATAGCAGTACTTCAGCTACTCCCCAGGCTTTCAGTTGTCAATTTCTATGGAAAATAATTTTAAATTCATTTCTGCACATTCTACCATTCAACAGAAAGATCCTGAACCCCTCCACAAGAAAATGATAGAAGTAAGTGGAAGCACCTGCCTGACCACCACCCCCCCCTTTTTTCCCCTGGTACATTATTTATTCTTAAATATGGGTTTTTTTTATGTTTATTGACACATATTTATTATATCATTTGACAACCAAGCGTGAAACTTATTTAAATTTCCTTTTTTTATCGATCGCTACCGTCATACCTTCTTTGTTTACATTTTATTGACAACGTCAACGTTGATTATCCCCCTTTATCACGTAATTCTCACAGAAAAAGCTCGCTCGAATTGCGTTTCACTCGGTTTTGCGGAGAAATATTTGAACTGTTCGTCAGAAAAGGAAGAGCACACCTTTTCCGATTTAAAAATCCCCGTCCCGAGATCTGACAATGAAGAAATTGTCCTTTTTCTGACCAACGGTGACGAAATCGTCGGCATCATTGCCAACTTTGATTGTAAAATTTTGTATGAAAAGCACGCTAAAATATCTGTTTTAAACTAATATGAAAAGAAAATATTCTCAGAAACCGTTTAATACCATCCCCTAGACCCATTTCAAACCATACGTCATGTATGGCCAGAAAAACCGGCAGGTGATTGACGTTACAAAAAATGACCCATTTTCAAATGAAAAGTCACGTGACTCTGTAAATAACTAGAGGCTCTCAAGAGCCTGAATCGCTCACCTGGATTTAACTTTTCACGTTGAGCAGACTTAAAAATTTAAGTTTTCCAGTCAATTTGGATGGTTTTTTTTATAGGATTCTATGTTAAACTAATTTCAGCTGTGGCAGTCATCTTGGTTGACAGTCCAGTTTCTAAAAGAGAACCATCTAAGGACCATTTCTGCTAAGTCTTGTTCCAACTGGCTAAGCGGTTTCAGACTAGAAGATTTTTAAATGAATTTTCCTATAGGGTCCAATATTTAACAAAGGTCGGTGTGGCAGCAATCTTGGTTGACAATCCGGGTGATCGGACATATTTCTGAAAGAGGACCTCCTAAGGACCAATGCTGCCAAGTCTGGCTCCAATATGTCAAGTGGTTTCAGACAAGAAAATTTTTCAATGAATTTTTCCACAGGGCCCTATGTTAAACTAAGTTCGGGTGTGGCGGCCATCTTGGTTGACAGTCTAGGTTATCACACAAATTTCTGAAAGAGGACCATCTAAGGACCATTGCTACTAAGTCTAATTCTAATTGGCTTAGTGGTTTCAGACGAGAAGATTTTTGAGTGAATTTCCCATAGGGTCCTATGTTAAACTAAGTTCTGCTGTGGCGGCCATCTTGGTTCACAGTCCACGAAATCAGACACATTTCTGAAAAAATGACCTCCTAAGGACCAATGCCGCTAAGTCCCGCTCCAATATGTCAAGTGGTTTCAGACAAGAAGATTTTTCAATGAATTTTCCTATAGGGCCCTATGTTAAACTAAGTTCGGTTGTGGCGGCCATCTTGGTTGACAGTCTGGGTCATCGCACAAAATTCTGAAATAGGACCATCTAAGGACCATTGCTACCAAGTCTAATTCTAATTGGCTTAGTTATTTCAAACGAGAAGATTTTTTAGTGATTTTCCCATAGGGTCCTATGTGAAACTAAGTTCTGCTGTGGCGGCCATCTTGGTTCATAGTCCACGAAATGAGACACATTTCTGAAAAAAGACCTCCTAAGGGCCAATGCCGCCAAGTCTGGCTCCAATATGTCAAGGGGTTTCAGACAAGAAGATTTTTCAATGAATTTTCCTATAGGGCCCTATGTTAAACTAGGTTCGGTTGTGGCGGCAATCTTCGTTGACAGTCCGGGTCATCGGACACACCTCTGTAAGAGGACCATCTAAGGACCATTGCTGCCAAGTCTGGTTCCAATTGGTCAAGTGGTTTAAGACAAGAAGATTTTTCAATGAATTTTCCCATATGGCCCTACATTAAACTAAGTTCGGCTGTGGCGGCCATCTTGGTTAACAGTCCGGGTCATCGGACATATTTCTGAAAGAGAACCTCCTAAGAACTATTACTGCCAACTTTGGTTGCAACTGGACTTGTAGTTTCATATAAGAAGATTTTTGAAAGTCACCCCCCTTTTTTTTCTATTTTTAGTAACAGCAGCCATCTCGGTTGGAAGTCGGGGATGCCAGACATAATTTTGGAAGGGGGCCACCCAAGGACCATTCCATCAAAGTTTGGTCTCATTTGGCCCAGTGGTTTGAGAAGAAAAGATCTTTAAAGGAAAGTTTAGGCTGGATGCCGTCTTTAAAGGGCAAAAACTCCTATAAGGGGTCAATCAACGATTTTGGTCATGTTGACTTATTTGTAGATCTTACCTTGTTGAACATTTTTTCTGCTTACAATTAGTCTTTATCTATAATAATATTCAAGATAATAACCTAAAACTGCAAAATTTCCTTAAAATTAACAATTCAGGGGCAATAACCCAACAAAGGGTTGACCGATTCGTCTGAAAATTTCATGACAGGTAGATCTTGACCTGATGAACATTTTTACCCCATGTCAGTTTTGCTCTAATTGCTTTAGTTTTTGCGATATAAGACAAAAACTGCAGTTTACCCCTATGTTCTATTTTTAGCCATGTCGGCCATGTTGGTTGGCAGGCGGGGTCATCGGACACATTTTTTAAACTAGATACCCTAATGATGCTTGTGGCCAAGTTTGGTTCAATTTGGCCCAGTAGTTTCAGAGGAGAAGATTTTTGTAAAAGTTAACGGACGACGACGGACGACGACGGACGACGGACGCCAAGTGATGAGAAAAGCTCACTTGACCCTTTGGGTCAGGTGAGCTAAAAACGACGCCATTATTGACTTGGCGGTCCGACTGACATAGTATATAAGCAGATAAAGGGTAGAATGGCTTGTTACCTAAAAATAAAATAATGGGCTGATACATGAATGGCATGATTCATCCTGACTTACAGATTTAAGTTCTTGTTCGATTTCAGCTGCACGAATGACTATTGGTCCTCTTACAGCATATTCCATACTTTTGACAAACGGATTCATGTTCTCGACTGTCAAAGCTTTTGACCTTGTCTGGATGACATGCCCGTATGTTTTAGACGGTTTTATGCCTCTTGACAGACAATTTAAACCATGTCTAGCGCTTCTCATCTTTGTTTTGTGATTAAATGGTTCCGTCGAATCACAAAACAGAATAAATCAGACTGTCTACTTCAGAAAACAAGCAAAACGTAGACGTTGTTCGTTACGAAAGGACCACAAAGTTACTAAGGGGAAGTAATTTACCGTAAATTTAAATCGGATCAGGAAACAATATCCGCATATTTAGAATGCTATCTGTTTTGTTCCATAATTTTCCATTTCTCACTTATACAGTCATTAAAATGAGAAAATATCATAGGCACACTTATACCTTGACACCCTGAGTGGCCTTGTAATGCCATCATTGCTATCATTTTTCCCAGATAAAATTTACTATTCTTGCGGTTCGAAAGATTTGGAAGGACTTTTGTGGATGTAAAATTTTGAGAGGTATTTTATTGGGTTAAAAAAATACTTTGTATTTTTATATGATAATTTTCGAAGGTTTTTTGAGTGTGTATGTGTATGTGCGTTTTTTGAATAATTTCTATAGGGAATGGTAAATTTAGAAGCAGTGATAAAATGTTTATATATATATATATATATATATATACGTCTAAAGTAATAACCAACGTTCGAACTTACTAGATGTTGGACCGATAATAAATTAACGATACAATGCAAAATAAAAATAAATAAACGTCTAAAAAGTTGCAAAACAACATCAAAATAAAACAAATAAAATTTTGAATTATAAAAATAATTCAAACTTAGCAAAATTTTCGGATCACTGAGATCCTTCATCAGTGCTGTCGCGTTGCGAAATGACTAATTAATTACGTGTAGAAAACAATATGGCTAATCGTGATCTTGATCTTCCTCGTTTGTGGCAACGCATGTAAACAAACATTCAAATAAATAATCCTTTATCATAAGGTGGAGAATTATTTTACACAATTATAACATTATAACAAATGAAAAAGTACACGAGAAAGAAAAAAAAAAAAAAAAAAAAAAAAAAAAAAAAAAAAAAAGGCACTTGGAAATAACAATAGAAAAGGATTATTCAATATCTGTATAAATTGACAAATTTATTTCTTTTTATTTATTCCCCTTGGATATAAGGTGGCTAGTTCTTTAATCCAGAAGCTTTCCCTTGTCTGCCTTTCTTGATCACTCCAAATCAAATTTTGTTCTATAATAGAAACTTTCATTTTACCAAAGTCCCCAGGATTGTGTCCAGTCGACCGAAAGTGTTGGCTGACGGGTAGAAAGTCTTTCTTTGTTATGTCACTTCTATGGCCGTTCATTCTTTTGTTGAAAGCTTGCTTACTTTCTCCAATGTACTGCAGATTACAAATCCCACACTCCAACATGTAGATCACGTTGCTAGATTTGCAGTTGACAGTGCAAAATATTTTGTAATCTTTCGCTGTTGTGTGACTTTTAAAGCTCTGTGTACATATCATCTGGGAGCAAGTCTTACACCTTTTGTCTGAACAAGCCTGACATTGGCCAGTTGATCATCTGGCCAATGTCAGGCTTGTTCAGACAAAAGGTGTAAGACTTGCTCCCAGATGATATGTACACAGAGCTTTAAAAGTCACACAACAGCGAAAGATTACAAAATATTTTGCACTGTCAACTGCAAATCTAGCAACGTGATCTACATGTTGGAGTGTGGGATTTGTAATCTGCAGTACATTGGAGAAAGTAAGCAAGCTTTCAACAAAAGAATGAACGGCCATAGAAGTGACATAACAAAGAAAGACTTTCTACCCGTCAGCCAACACTTTCGGTCGACTGGACACAATCCTGGGGACTTTGGTAAAATGAAAGTTTCTATTATAGAACAAAATTTGATTTGGAGTGATCAAGAAAGGCAGACAAGGGAAAGCTTCTGGATTAAAGAACTAGCCACCTTATATCCAAGGGGAATAAATAAAAAGAAATAAATTTGTCAATTTATACAGATATTGAATAATCCTTTTCTATTGTTATTTCCAAGTGCCTTTTTTTTTTTTTTTTTTTTTTTTTTTTTTTTTTTTTCTTTCTCGTGTACTTTTTCATTTGTTATAATGTTATAATTGTGTAAAATAATTCTCCACCTTATGATAAAGGATTATTTATTTGAATGTTTGTTTACATGCGTTGCCACAAACGAGGAAGATCAAGATCACGATTAGCCATATTGTTTTCTACACGTAATTAATTAGTCATTTCGCAACGCGACAGCACTGATGAAGGATCTCAGTGATCCGAAAATTTTGCTAAGTTTGAATTATTTTTATAATTCAAAATTTTATTTGTTTTATTTTGATGTTGTTTTGCAACTTTTTAGACGTTTATATATATATATATATATATATATATATATATATATATTAAATGATAATCTTTGGTCGACAGCATAACACCTTTCATTTAGATTTATCTAATTAACATCACAAAAATATTAGGTTTTTTGTTTGGGAGAGGGGTTGAAATTTTCTTAACATAGGCTTTAAATAGTAATTTTCCATGTATTTTTCGGGGTGTCTGATTTTTTTACAATTAGTTATGTGGCCATTAAACTTATTTTGAAGACAATGACACATGATATGTTAATAGTTCTTCAATGAAAAAAGAACCGGTGGAATTATGAAATTCTTCGCCTTATATCTTATGAGAAAAGGGTGCGAATAAAACTTCCCCAGTGAAAAATTATTTAAAAAAAATACAGACAAGAAGAATTTGAAAACGGTAAAGAAACAAGAAAAATACTGAAAACTTTTCTACATGGAATGAATCTCACAAAACCATCCGTGTTTTATTTTTCCATAATACTTACATTTTTGTACTTGTAATCTAATGGGGATCCTTTACATCTCCCAAGGACTTCTCATCTGAGGACACTATTTTGTTGACTTTTTTAGATTTTTTAAATAGTCTTAGTAATTTGTATTTTCTAGATTTTTTCTTATTTTCTTCTTCCTGAAACGAATTATTCAGAAAACGTCATTAATTTTATTGCGTCCATTTATATGGTAAACAATTAACCAATGTAGTTTTATTGAAGATTATTTAATCTTATTAGTGTATCTCAAAATTTAAAACATTTGGTATTAATTACACGTGTTAACATAAATCTAGAATGAGTTTAAATGCCCATGCCCACCATGCTAACAAATTCTAAATGTGTTATGCATGTCAATCAAATTGCATAAAATTATTATTTTATAAAACTTTTGCAATTAGCCTATAAACATCATTTATGCCCCGTATATAGAACATTTTAAAATCTGAATGTTTCAACACTTATCCTCTTTTAAAGTATTATTGACAGAAATAAAACATGAAACGTTGGACATGATGGTGACAAAGGGAAACAAGCAAGACGTACCTCACTATTCTCGAGAGCCCTTTTATCCACAATTTGTTTACGTTTTGGGAGTGCTTCCATCTCTATAACACTCTCAACTTTTTCAAGATCTTTTTGGTGTTTTTCGACATATTTTTCTGGAGACCAAAGTTTTAATGTAGTTGCAAAATATACACTACTTCCGTCCTTCCCATACACACTTTCTAAATACTTCTCTAAATCATTAACACTGGAGAAAGGCGCCACAAAGGCCTTTCCGAACAACATGGCACCTTGACCTCTACTGTCTCTGCTGTGACTGTCAAACAACCAAATCTCTCCACGTGCTTTAAAAAATGCGACGGAAAATTCACCCAAAGTTGCAACTACTGGGCGATTCGCCTTTAAGTGGCTTTCTAATACATATCGAAGACTCGGACAATTTTTCTTGAATTCCTCATCGTAGCCACTTTCAGGAGGAATTATTGGTCCGGCCCATTCACCAATTTTTATTCCAACAGTTTTGTGGTAATTCACTGGATCTTCCTGATCTTTCGTGGTAACAACGAAAGTCTTAGGAATGTCATCAAGTGCTACGCGTTTGTCCATGTGTTCAGAAAACACGAAAACTTCTCTGAAATATTGGTGGTTTCTGTCACCTTCTTTCAATACAAAATTTATGTCCTTGGTTGTCCATTTGCTGATGCATTTAACGGAACTATACGCCGCAGCCGTGACCGCCATGCTCGTACATTGGGAATTCTTATATACTGAAGGCAAGTCTGCCTGACTGAATGAACCCCTTACTATTCTATTCCATGTGGAATCTAAAATTGATATACAAAAGTATATTTAATTGTGTTTGGTAAATGTTAATTTTTTAATCTTATTGCACGACTTATATCAGTTTTTTTTTTCATTCAAAACCACATAAAGTAACATTCTTATCATACATTTTCTGTATAGCCTCAGTGGTAATCAAACTTTCCTTAAATGTAGTTATTTTTTTCAAATTCTTAAAATAGAATAGCAACCTTTGCAAATTTTTACTGGTACAACAAGATTGCTACACGTAGCGATATGTCCCGCGCCGCCGCCACAAGAGAGTAAGATAGTTTTCAAATCACACATGGGCATGATTGGTTAGAAGACAATAATTAATGGCAAACGGTTTCAAGGAATAGGTACTAAATTATAAAAGGGAAAAAATATCGAAGTCCTATAATTCATTACAGAATCTGTCAAATCAAAATGGCATGGTCAACTACACATCATGATCAATATATGTAACTATCCTACAAAATATAAACCAAATCTGCAGAAAAGTTTCATAGGAGTTGTGTGCACAAGGCAAGCTTATGATACAATGTGATAAAATACAACAATGTCCCATATCTCCTATAGAAACAATGAATCAAGATGTCAGTATAGTTTTATAAGTAACAATCCTGCAAAAAATAAATCAAATCTTCCAAGTAGTTTCAGAGGACTTGTGTCCCAAAACTCCTGTAAAAATCGCTGAATCAAAATGACGGTATAGTGTGATCATCTCTCTGTCATAGGTAACAATCCTGCAAAGTATAAACCAAATCTGCCAAGTAGTTTCAGAGTAATTGTGTGTAGAAGGATATGGAGAATTGTTTTACAATTTAGATACCTTTATTGAAATTTGTTATAATGTTTGAATGAATGGAATGAGGAACCAGAGTGAGTTATCTTTTCCTAACCAATGTAGGTAATTTATTATCTCCCTTACCTACATTAGTTAGGAAAATATAACTCACTCTGGTTTCTCATTACAACAAAATGTAATGAATATCAACGATGCAAAAGCCGAATAGCAACATTATATGACATTAAGGCATACAAGAATAACAACACCCATTTATATTACTTGGAATTCCACAGACCACGGTAACCGTTGATTTCCTTGATATATAATTGCCAGACAGGCTTCCAAAAAGTTAGAAGTCCGAAATTCTTCCGGGAAATTTACTGAAATTGAATTAATAACTTCCTGTTCCATTGTCAATATCACTGAAGCGATTTTGCTCAAATATTCTCCCAATCATCAAATATTTGAGAGTCTTCCAAGAAATATTCTGAAGTTATTTATTTGAAATAAAACTTTTCAAAGAAATTTCTATTCCAATGTTGATTTCTATGATATGGTTGCTAAGTAATTATTCCATATACATGTATTAAGGATTCAAGATCCATTCAGGCAATATATCAAGGTTTAAACTGCAATGTTTGAAATCCAATTGTTTTACGCAATTGCTGTTAAAGTGGTCATGTCATTAAAATATGGTTTCTATATCCACCACAAAAAAAAAAAAAAAAAAAAAATAAAAATAAAAAATAAAAAATAAAATAAAAATTAAAAAATGAAAAATGAAAGGCTCTATAGCGTCTTCAAGATGGGATGACAATACTGAAATTCAATTGCATTTTCTAAACAAATTCAGAGCTGATTACTATAATAAAATATATGGTTGCTAGGTACTTTTCCCAGAGAATTTAAAGTATGACCAGAGAGACTTCCTGGATATTAACCAAATCTGACATTGCAATGACTGAATCAAATCCATTTAGCATTACATCAGACATAGAAATTTATTTCTACAAAGTATTGTTTCCGTCCAGCAAAAGGATTTTTGATATGTAGTATTTTAAAGTAAGAACTAAAAATGTGTAATTTTTTTTCCAGAAAAAATAATTTTTTTATTCAAAAGAATGACATGGATTGACTCTAAGATGAATAGCTTCCAGGGTATCATACTCAAGTTTGGTAGAAATTACCCGAGGGAAACTAAAAACATTGTCATTCTGTGATTTCTGTGTAAAAACCAAGTCCTTCCGGACAACAATTTTGGTGTCATTGATTGACAACAAAATGAATAGCATTCTCAAAATCTGTGATTTTCCCCGAACGTATGTCACTGATTGGCACCAAAATCTCTTATGGGTCTCATATAGTTTAACAAGATGAACATATCAAAATGCAGTTTCTTAAAGACTTAAAGATATCACAAGAAAACCAATTGAAGAACCCGCCCGCTCTTCCTTCATCACACTAACAGTCGACTGAAACTTCGTTGCAACTCGGCAAATTATGTACGAAATAAAAGACATGTACTTTTTATGAGTTTATACCACAATTATTAGAATTTGTGCAACGAGTGTGAAAAATGTAAAAACGCCTTACCTTTATGTTCATGTAAAATGTCTTTGCTGCAAATAAAATAATTGTGTTTAAATTCAAATTCACAAGAAGTTTAAGTTCACGAGCATATTTCACAATGACATTTAACATTTTTATGAATGAAAAATAGACCCAAAAATTATACATTTATACCAAAATTATCAGGATCATTGATTTTCAGTCAGTAACGTTTCAACATTTCCTTAATGACCACAGGAATACAACAAAAGCAGCCATAAATCTCCCCAAAACTCTAGACTCATAACTGAACATTTAAAACAATTAGAAACCACAGAAAACACAGGTCATGTTTGAAATCTGTAATTTAAATATCATATTGTCAGTAAAATTACAATGTAATCGCTTATTATATACACACCTCCCCGAAATAGTTAGCCATAGCCCCCCCCCCCCCCCCCCCCGCAAAAAAAAAAAACCAAAAAAAAAAAAAAAAAAACCAGCAGATAGCTGAACACAGGTTTGTATAATTATTTTAAAATCATGAGCATTTACTAAATATTAATGCGCTTACCCAAAATCGGAAATCTTGCAAGCAGACCACTGTAAATATAAGATTAAGCGATTTAATTTTTTTTGGAGACATTTAAAAATTATGATGTATCCGAAAAGAAGATACTTATGAAGATACTTATGATTTACATATGCATGTAAAAAGTCATCACAGTATATTCACGACAACAAGTTGTCAAATGGGTCACAAGAATTCATCATTAAACACCTAACGAACATAAAAAAATTAGTGTTTTTATCCATTTGATTGTAAGGCTAAAATCGGCATAGACGTCGGATTCTTAATCAAAATTAGGAACTCGTTAAAGAAATGCAATAGGGCTGTGACATCATGACATACCTTCGTAGGTTTCCCGGAACCGAAAAATTTCTCAATCTTCTTCTTAAAAGCCTTGATTATCTTCATTATATCAAATATTTTGAAGAGCTCTTCACGACACGAGTGATGGAGTCGCAGAAAACTCTGTAACTAAGGTAGTTTCCACGGCGACGTCACAATGGGCTCTACAAACGTAGCGCTACCTAATCAGCAAGCCTTATATTCATATATTGGATTTTTATTGGAGTAAAACTTTCATTATATTCACTAAATATGTTTTTTTACTCCTCCCAGTGCTGGAAAAACTGATTTAAGCTAGAACAATTTCCTGGGGGAAAATACATTGTGTCATTGCAGCAACGTAAAGAAAGTTTCATCGTTAAGAATATAACTGAGTTACCTTTTAGGAACAAAAAATACTTTAAATCGACAGAAAGTTTGAAAATCACCGAAATCGCCAAGACTTTATACAATTTACGGCTTGAAAATGTTATTAAAAGTTGTTTGTTTGTATGATTTTTTTTATACATCAATGGTTTAGGGAGCTATCATTGATTCTAATTGTCTTATTGGGAGGGAGTGGGTTTGGTAAGGAAATGAACTTTCATCATAGTTTCGACTGCATTCATGAATAATCACTGTTTCCTTTGCGCTCAAGTTATCATTTTAATCCATTTGATATTCAGTGCGGGAGTTTTTGCCACATTTTTTGAGCCTGCTTATTTTGGAGCCATGCCTTTTTTTCAAATTAATGCCTTGCTCCCTTCCCGCAATAAAATTAAATTGGTTGTTACCTATTAAGAAAACATTACAAATGCTAGCACAGGTTTTCCATATCCATTATGACCGTGGTGGAACAGAAGCCCTGGAATTTAAATCTTAGTAAGGTTTCTCCAAAAGGAAAAACATGCATTGACCGATAATATATATGAGTACAATATACCGATAATTGCGTCCCGACTATTGAAAGGGAATGATAAAGAGAATGTTTTGCTTTCAAAAATACATGTAGGCATGTCTTCACCAATTTGGACGGGAGGAACAAATGTCTATGATATATAGCCAATATTTGATTTTGTTGCTGATGTGTCACCTTCGGTGATGTGTACATAAATTCTACGGCAGCTTTTTTTTTTTCATACAAAAAATAAAAGAAGAAAAAACAAAGAAATTAAAAACACTAACAAACGATATGTCTTTGTGAACACGTATTTCCGTTATGGTTTTTTGATGCAACATTCAACGATATAAGTACCATCTTTCAAATATATATATTAGGGATCCTCTATATTTATCTTTCAGACATACCCCTTGTATAGATAACTTTATTTGTTTTTTTTTAAATATAGATTCATTTTTATTTCATTTATCTGAGGTTGAAATCATTTGCACTGGCAAATCTATTATATCTTTGTCTCGTGGTATCATATGAGAGGGTAAGTTGGGTTAACTACAATTCGTGATGAAAATTTTAATTTCTAATTTCAAATTTACTATATGGGTAAACACTTTAGAACGGCAGCAGGACTAATTCTTAAATTTTTACTTTATAAACGCTTAGAAAAACTCGTATGATCTTTCGTGTTAGGCAGTTCTTACCTCTGTATTATAATGTATAATTAAACTTTATCTAAAAATTTCAGATTAAATCAAATTTTGATTATTTGTCTAAATAAAGATTAACGAACATATCGTATTGATAGTGGGGTCGTTCTGAACAGCGGAGAGGATGAAGCTTCTAGTGTCAGTTCTCGTGCTTAGTTTTCTGTGTATTGTACAGGCCAGAGTTTCCTATCATGGGTATGTAGCTAAAGTATGATTACGTACATACCACTTATCTTAAACAAGACAAATTTTTGTACTAAAATACATTTATAAAAAAAATTGAATTTACTCTAAAATAAATGGTAGCGACAGAAACCGAAAGATAAATTAATAGAACAGAAAAAGGTAAAGGATGACAACAAACATAAAACAGAAATTTAAAGCTACCAATCAGTACAACGTATCTGGCCTATAAATGAAAGGGGGGAAATGTGTGTGTCGGAAAAGTAAGCACCTGCCGCACCCTATACAGACATCCTCCATTTTGCTCATTGTCATCAGTATGTTGAAAAATCATGTTCATTTGGAGAAGTTTTTATTTAATAATTATCTAAATAAGTGTTTTAATATTTCAAGTTTCAAAGTTACTGTTTGGTCTGTTTTTATGCAGCAGAAAAATAACTGTCAAGTACATAGGTTATATAAGTCTATATTAAGGATGTTCGCTGCTCAGTTTCAAAATAACAAGCTTTTCATAACACTGGTAAATATTGATAGTGCATTAATAAAGGAACTAAAAGAGCGAAAAAAAATTGTAGGTCCGTGTGCCCGTTTTCGAGATATAAGCCACTGAAAATTTGGCGGGAAAAATATGCTCTCTTGATTTTACATACCTTTGCCACTGACAAGTTTTATTTCTCGAATACCATTAAATAATAACAAGGATTTTATAAGAATTTTGCAAACGGCTTATTATTCTGTATGCAAAAGATTTATGAAAAGAAAAATGGGTGTTAGCGGGAAAATAATTTATGACATTCAAATGGATAAAACCAGATGATTCTGAACATCTGACTAAAAATTCAAAAACATGACCAGCGAACATCCTTAACAGCAAGTGTCGTTAGTTAGAGTATAAAGCAGCTGACTAATCCATTAGAAAATTTATAACTTTTTCTTTAGCTTTAAAATGTATGAGGTGGTTCCAAAAGCGCAGGTTCATTTGGATATCTTGAATAGACTATACAGAGAATCCAAAATTGACAAGATGGATTTCTGGGTGCCTCCAAGGGGAATAAACATTCCTGTTCAGATCTCTGTCTCTCCTGAAAATAAAATCATCGGAAAATTCACAGTGATTGGTATGGAGACGAAACTCGTGATGGACAATGTACAGAGATTTATTGACCAGCAGAACAAAGTTGCCCTTAAGTTTAAACCAAAGGGAAGAGCCGCAGCCGAATTCAACTACGGAGAGTACCACGATTTGGCTGGTGTAAGTCATAGTGTATTTAATGTGAAAAAAGGTATAAATGCTTGATGTAAAATCTTCACATTTATTTGATTTATAATGATCAAGCAACGGATCAGCACTTTTATTTCAGTTCTTAATCTAAAAGTCACGGTGAAGATTTCATTTTGGGTACAAGAATTTTAAAGATGTTAAGATGTTAGATTGTATACTGTCATGACAGTGTTGTTTTTTAACCTTCCATTAATCATTTTTAAGGATTACTTATGGCAAGCCGTTTTACTATTTATTCTGACTTCAAGATATCTAATAAACTTTATAAGATATCTCATATAGTTTATAAGATATCTTATATAGTTTATAAGATATCTAACTATATGAGATATCTTATAAAATATATAAGATATCTTATAAAGTAAGATATCTTATATAAAAAATATTTATAAGATATCTTATAAAAACTAGATTATATAAGATATCATATATATTATATGAGATATTTTAAAGTTAGAATAAATAGTAAAACGGCTTGCCATAGTTACTACACCCGAAAACTGTTCTTTTCAAATATCAACATCTTTGTCCTAAACTGTGATGCAAAAGTTTGTCTGCTGACCCCTTGATTTCGAGATTGAAGGACATCTATGATAATAATCACACATACAATATATTTTTATTTACAGATAAACGATTGGATAACCAATATAACCACAGTGTACAAAAACATTGCAAAAGCTGTAGAAATCGGACAGTCATACGAAGGACGCACAATTCGGCTTATTGAGGTATTATTGACTAAATGTGCAGACTTTTAGTAAACTTGAAGTTTAGAATCCTGTTCGATAAAACTTTTGTGGCCGGCAGATTCTTATTTTTATATTTACATTGAAGAAATTTTGAAAATTGAGATATTTTAGACCTGATTTTCTTAGTGTCCAAAGCTTATTATTCTCTTTGTTGCACGAAAGAATCCAAATTGAATTTCTGTATTTACAATCAGCTCTGGACAAACAAGTGCTAATTACAGAACATAATTTGTACATTTTCTTTACCTGTTATTACACAGATAGATACAGGTAAAGTTCAACAAAAGAACGGTTTCTTCATGGAGGGTGGAATACACGCCAGGGAATGGGTATCTCCGGCAACAGTCATGTACATGACAGGCCAGGTATGTATAAATGTCCGACTGAGAGGTAATAATGATGTTTTAGTATTATACCATTCAAACTTTCCTGTTCAAGGGTCTTCAAGTCTAGATTCATTTTGTATCTGTATTTTCAATATTTGGTTTCTAGAATTATTAAAGAGCTTTGATGATAATGGTACACATAAAAATATATTGAAGGTACCGTGTTATGTATACTAAGGTATATCGCAATGGTAAACACAGAAAACACAAGTGCTATACTAAGGTATATCGCAATGGTAAACACAGAAAACACAAGTGCTATACTAAGGTATATCGCAATGGTAAACACAGAAAACACAAGTGCTATACTAAGGTATATCGCAATGGTAAACACAGTAAACACAAGTGCTATACTAAGGTACATCGCAAATATGGTAAACACAGTAAACACAAGTGCTGCCAGTTTCAGCAATACAATTTTAAGTGAAGACGAAAAAAGTTCGTCGAGCTATAATGAAGATACATTGAACTTTTATGTATAAAGTGGCCTACATCAACCACACCTACTTAGTTAATGCAGTGATGGATTTTCATGCAAGGGATGCATATGCATGCATTTTTTGATCAAGTCAGTTACAAGTGTAAGCTTGAGACTCATCGTTGACAATCATACGGCGACTTTCAAGATGAAGAGAAAAAACAACGATTATTTATTTTTTGATAGTTAACTTGTGAATTAACTACAACATTATATCTCAACATACAAACATCATTTCAGATGCTAGACTTGTATGGTACGGATGCTAAAATAACAGACATTGTAGATTCTTTCACTTGGTATATTTTACCTGTCTTTAACGTGGATGGATACGAGTTCACATGGACTACGGTAAGGAACCAGACCTACAGCTAGTCAAACATTGAACATGACTGAAATACTGATGGCGAATCAGAGCCCGGTTTCATAAAACCTCAAACTTAGATTTTCCCCAAATCAACGAATTAATTTAAAATTATTTAGCTAACTGATTGGTCCGTAATTGAATTCAGCATTAATGTATGAAATCATAAGATTTTAGACATTTCACGAAACCCAAGCTCAAGCTTAAAAAGCGTATTATAAAGAAAATAACCAAAACATTGATATGAAATAAGCATGAACCCTATCTTTATTTTTTTGGCCACTGATTGGGCCGCTAATCATTAGTGAAACAAGTCAATTGTTGCTAATGTCATTAATAATAAACTATATGATAACTGTGATCCCATCACAACTTAAAACTTATACAGATATAACGAAAATATGAAGAACCATATCGCTAAAACAAGAAAATGTTTTTTATGCTTAGTATTTCTGTTAGATGACAGTGTACACGTATATACCTAGAAAATATCTAATCAGATTTCCAAAGTAACAAAAAACGTGAAATCAGTGAGCTAAATATAGAGATAATTCATTAGAGAAATCTGCCAAACAGATATAAATTCAGTTATTTGAATTGCTTTAATTTCAATGATACATGTTCATATCATATCGGTTCTAATAAAATTTTATTGAAGGATAGAATGTGGAGAAAAACACGATCCAAACATGGATTATGTCACGGCGCCGACCCGAACAGAAACTGGGGATACAAATGGTGTGGTGAGAATGATTTATTTTGTTACTCTAATCAAGTGCTGTAATTATTCGTTTAAACTTACAATAAAGAGGAACTCAGAAAGCATTGAAAAATGGTTCGAGTTAAGAGGATTATACTTTACAAAAAGATTAAACGCAGAGCCACTTTTTTTCATGTAAATGGCAAACAATTTTGAACCCTGATAAGGGTAGTTCCTCCTTGTTGTTTGGAATTTTTGGCAGGAGTTTTGAAATGTATACACAGAACATATAAGATTACATGTATACATATATAAATTGTATGTTAAACATGTATGTCTGTTCTATAACATTTTTGGGGTTTTGGGTCGACTTTCATCATTTTAGTCCTTTCCTGCTCTACTGACGGCACATGATTTTCCGAATTTTCGAAAAGAAACCGTACAGGTCAATTATTTACACGAAAATATGGATCTTACAAATTTATTTTACGGTATTCTATTTAATCTACTAGTATTAAACAAATTATGCAACATAATGACATCGTTATCTTTCATCATTCACACTATATGTGAAAATAAGGAAACTATGGAAAAAAACTTTCAGTTTGCCATGCGTGTGTATTGTAAAAAAGTCGTTCTTAAAATTTGTTATTTTAAAAATTTGTATTCATCTTGTATACTAGAGGGCGGAGCTAGCAAAGAACCATGTTCAGATACTTACTGTGGACCGTCAGCATTCTCCGAAGTAGAAGTAAAAGCTGTTTCAGACTTTATTGACCAACATAAGGACAATATGAAAGCTTTCATCGATTTTCACAGTTATTCACAACTATGGATGACTCCTTGGGGTTATACTTCGGAGCTACCATCTGATTATACTCAACTGGTATAATACTTTGGTACTTGTATCTGGTAAAAGCTTTGTGATTTGGGAAGAAGCATCCTTGGCTTTTGGTCGGTAGCTTGTATACGACGCTTAGTGCAAATGTTCAAAATTAGACACCTTGAAACCCATTAAACTGTTTGACATGAAACAAGGCTTTTCATACTTTGCCTGCCAATAGGGACTCGGCAGTTTAGGGAGCAACCATTTGATTTCTATTGGGAAGGGAAAGGGGGGAGGTGTGGGGCTAGGATCAAATTTGAAATAAAAAGGCAGGACCAGGATTTTGGCAAAATAAAAAGACAGAATCACTTTAGGTGGAAAAAATGCAGGACAGTGTCAATCAGGAATTTTTTTTCGGTTTAAATGAAAATAAAAAATTAGCCCGCAATTGCGGCCGAAAAAAGAATCCAAAACCAAAATGTAGACGAAAAATACAGGCAGAATCGAACATTTGATCCTAGCCGCCCATAAAAATCAAATGGTTTCTCTCTTAGTCTAATATACATATTTTATGGAAACTACGCAGTATCTCGTCACGTAAAGGTCGACCCTAAGACATTTTTTTTGCTCTATCTTTAGGTAAATGAAACATTTAAATTACTCCTCAGTTAAGAGGTATTGTTGCGGCTTTCAACGTTTCAGCCTGAAGCACAATAGACGAGTAGTAATGAACGAAATATGCACATCTTGTGCCTTAAAACTGGTATCATAGATTATTCACTAATCATTGACAATGGGAAGGGTTTAATCTTTGTAAACACTTTCAACTATTCTTGTCTATCCGAAGGTATGACCTTGCATTATCAATAATGATCACTTTTCGTTTAAATGTCTCTTATTTGGAATACATGTATTTCTTTATTCATTTCGTAAATGTACGACGTCTAGTATGAATTTGTAACAGTAGAATATTTAGTGTTTGTCTGAGATGTGGATTGTTTTTCACCAATTATTGCCACAAAAAAATCCCCAAATGTTGTTCAACTATTACCAGCTTAAATAGGATGTCCCGTCAAAGCATAGGGCCTACTCCTTATCATATGTTTTCACTTTTGTTACAGAATGCTGGTGCCAAGGCAGCGGTTGACGCATTAGAGGTAGATTATGGTACTAAATATGAACATGGAAACATTGCCGATATCATATGTAAGTTTTCCATAAAAAGATGGGTTGATAGAAGACCACACCCAAGTCCTATTAATTTTTTTCGGACAAAGTCAACGACATGAAGAAAAATTAGATTGTCCCAGGGATTGCATATTTAACAATTAGTAGCGAAGTGATTAAAAAATGTTTGCAAACGTCGTCTACTAGAATGACATATAGATTCTCCTTCGGGTACGAGTGGGTTATAGAATTTCTCCACCCGAGATAGTTAAATTTTCGATTTTCAACACGCGAGTCATTAGCGAGCGTGTTAAAATCTAGAATTTTACTATTGAGGGTGGAGAAATTCCATAACTCACGAGTAAATTGAAGGAGAATCTGTTTCTCCTATGATTTTCGACAAAAACCTCAAGAAAATGTCGTTGCTATGTAGTTTGTTTACATAGACGTCATTTCGGGACTTCTCTAGTTTATCGTTCCAATAAATGTAGAAAAAGGGCGGTAATTCCCACGTAGAAATTTAATCACCGGGAATTGGTTAAAGATATTATGTATTTTTATCCCACCGATTAAACATGTCAAGAATAGGAGAAAAAACTTTACAAACGACACATTTTTTTAATCAATGCCATATTACCTCTTTCAGAAAATAAAAATGCAAGAAACAACGTTTTCTTACCCTGATAGGAACGGGTTTTTCTGGAATGAGAAACGTTCATACGATTATCTTCCTGTAAACGTTTAAAAAGGAGAGACAATTTGCAAACAGATACATATGCGAAATAGGGATTGGCTTCCGTTTCTATTATAGGTTGCGGTTACGGGTAAATCCTATATTCGTTTATCATACATGTCATAAGAATAAATTAAAATTCCTTAGAACTTATAACTTTATCAGAATATCCGAAAATCTTAAACTGCACCTATTTCTTGTCGAGCAATGTTATAATCTGACACCAGTGTTCACAAGCTATATTTGAAGAATAGATTCAGACTGCTGCTTATACATGTACTAACATTCTTATATTTGTTAAATGGAAAAAAGACGAAAATCTTAAGTCTTAAAACAACACCATAATCATGACACAAATGTCCAAAACAACTATAGGTCTACATTACATCTGATGCAATGCAGCAAATGGTATTTTCATTTACAGACGTGGCAAGTGGCAGTAGTGCTGACTGGACGTATGGTGCAGCGAACGTAAAATATTCCTACGCGGTTGAATTGAGAGATCTAGGTCAATATGGCTTCCTTCTTCCGGCAGACCAAATTCTACCCTCCGGGAAAGAGACCCTAGAGGCATTAAAGGCATTATGTTCCTATGTTTTCAATAATTAACATGGACATTAAATTGTTATAAATATTGCAAGCTTGTGAATTGATTTCAATATCATTATAATATATGATCATGATGATGATAAAGCAAGGTGTGTGTGTGGTTTTTTAAAAAAAAATTATCCAGTTTTTATAATATCCTGAGTACATTTAATAATATTAAAAATATCTTATAATTTCTAATAATAAAAAACTATACTATAATAGTAAAAAAGTAATGTAACGAGGTAGGGCATTTTATATACATCTATACGATCTGTCTTGAAATATCAATGCAAAAAAGAATATATTATCAAAAGCATCATAAAAAGTACACTTACTCACATTAAATAAAATTAAATTGGGCTTTTATTTCCTTTTTAGATTTTCTATCAACGGCTTTTAATTCAATTTCAGTTTTTCCAAAAATATATTCAACGTCAACCCAACGTTTGTCCTCGCACACTTCTGGAAAGGTTATGATAGATTTGCAAAGAAGCTTGCACCCTTCATCAGTCACATAAAATGGGTGATGGTGTTCACAAGTGTATACCATAAAATCCATTACTTCTTGATTTTTATAAGGTGTGAAATATTCCCTCTTTACAACAGTTCCGGCTTCCACTGTTGTATCTTTCTCTACAATCTTAGAAAATATATTATCACATTTTGCTTCGCCGTCCATTTCAACACGATATTTCATGTCATACTTTCTGTCATCAAAAGGAACATTAGTTTTGATGCCATAAGTCACTCGCATGACACGTGACTGGATATAATCCGGGCGATGTCCAAAAAGGACTGCTCCTTTCAAAACAGACATTCCGGCTTCTTCTGGAATGATAATTTTCTTGTTCGGAAATTCCTTTTTGACGGCATCCTGTACAAGCTCACATTCAGAAAACCCACCTACCATCAATAGATGTGTTACATCTTTAGTGGATGAGTTGCTTAGGATTTCTTTCATAAGAGCAACTATACTTTTAGTGGTAGGTTTGAATAGTTCTTTCATTGATTCGGCTTCTACCCTGAGTCTGTCGTGGAAAAGAGTCACCTTCTTAGAATAGCTGGATGCCTTCAGTACACTCTCGAAATCCTGTTTGTGTATCTCTTTGCATTTGCTATCAATCAAGTTAAAAGGTATGATTAAATTAACCATTCCTGTTTTATTTGTTTTAAGCGTTCTCTTAACTGCCTCAAATCCTCTAATTAGATCCAGGTAAGCTAACGGATTCTTGTCTTTCATGGCAACCATCACCTTTTCCCCAACAATGTATTCTAGCATTTTTAAGAATCTGTTGTCAACCGATGTTCCACCTCCGTAATTTCCTGTGGCCCTATGCTTTTCTTTTAGCCGACCACTAGACATTTTTTGATGCACCGTGATGTCAGCTGTGCCGCCTTTATAAAATAAAATGTTTTATTTTGTATAATATAAACCTAATTATATACTTACGTCTAATGCATTAATGTCTGAATATGCCATAACTTTAATCCAAAATGAAAGTGCGCCAAAAAATAGTTATTTATTTAACACACAAGTATTTTTATTACTTAAATCCAATCTATGTCATTCTTATCAAATGATCCCAGGAGAGACCATACCAATTCTTATTAAAAAAACCCCTAGAAATAGTATTTATTAAAATAAAATTTTTCAAATTGAATCCATAAAAACCATCAAAATTATTTTTCTTTCGGTTATTTTTAAAACAAAATCTCAAATATCTGAAAGATAAAGAAAGCGAAAAATTAAGGGGAAAATGTCTGTCATATCAAAATTAAAAGAAATGGGAAATTCGTAAGTACAGAGAACAAATAATACAAAAATAATATAAAAAGCCATTCTGAAAGTATTGCTGGGCAATACAATGTCCCCTACCGGCCAATCTAATTAAAAACCGATCTCTCATCGCTCCCGTTTTCTGATATGTCGCGTGGGAGATCTAACGAAACCCGCTTTGAGGTCACATGTGAGTGACCTCGTAGGTGTGCCCTGTTCGACCAATGAAATTGCGGCTTAGGCGATCTTGTAAGTTGATCGTGTGGTAAAGGGATGTAACTCATTTTATTAACGAAGAAATCGTCAGTCCCCAGAATTCTTAACTTTTTTGATTGGCTTATTGATAGGAAGTCAACTCATTTGAATGTCATTATAAATTCATAAGTTCCAGTTCACTCACATGTGACCTCAAAGAGGATTTCGTTAGATCTCCCACGCGACATATCAGAAAACGGGCCGGAGCGATGAGAGATCGGTTTTTAATTAGATTGCCTACCGGCTTGAGCTAATAAGATCACTTAGTAAAAGGGTTTGCTAACAAAGTCCAGAAAACTAACATTTTGACAATAATTCCTATTTCCAAGGCCTATAACTCTCACAATAATTATTATATCAGCGTAAAATTCAAAATTGATCTGTAGCTCAGCATTATAAGCTCACATACGAAAAATAAGATTTATTTGGTAAAAGCGTTCCCAAAAAAACTCCGGAAAACTATTATTTAGGCATTAAATCCTATTTAACATCTTCAAGATTCAATGCAAAAACTGAGGTTCAAACTGCAAAATAATCATCTGAACGGAACGAAATTTGTCATGGTAAAACTATATACCAAATATCAAAAACAATATCTTCAAGCATGATGAAAAAATTGCGGAAAACTGATTATTTGCGTGAATTTTCAAAGTCCGCGAAAAAAAAATCATCAGGCCGGAACAAAATTCAAACTTGATCTGTAACTGGTCATGATAAAACTATATACCAAATATCAAGTCAATATCTTCAAGGACAACTGGAAAAAGTGCGGAAAACTAATTTGCTTAATCCGCTTAATTACGTATTTTTATGAAATTTTTACTTGCGGATGGAACATTCGAAGCTGCATGCATCTAAATATCGAGAAAAAAAAATTCTTCAATAAGGTCGATTTAAAATCATTAAAATGAAGGTCCATTACTGTAGATTTCATTTAAAAACTGTCGAAAAAAATAATAATTTCACTTTAAATCGTCATGTCTCAAAAACTAATCGGTAGAATTTTTTATAAAAATTATACGTTATAGCTGTCAACTTTTAAGTTTAATAAATACTAAATAAAGATAGCGTCACCAGCTTTGTTTTCTCTGTGGAAATCAATCAACTATATGTCCTCTCTGTAAAAACACTAAAAAATTTATATTTTTCATCGGGACGTCGATATGACGTTAAAAAAAAAAAGAGAATCTGGTGGGCTGGTGACCCCTAATAAAATTAGTATCAATAAAAAGAGAATTTCAATGGCAATAATAAATCATTTTTCAAAAAAATCTATGGACAGGATTTTGATAAATCATAATTTAAAGTCTAAATAGTTGACTTTTTGGAGCGATATCGACGTACATTCCATGTATTAATTTACACATCTGTTTGCCAAAACTTGAAACTCCATATTTCGGGAAGTTTTAGAGTGACATACATTATTTGTTTATATTCAGATGCCGTCCAACATACTGTAGTTGCATGCAAAATTATATAAAAATCTGAAACATAGCCCAATTAGGTACATCCTAAGTCACAGTGCAAGTGGATAAAACTCGGTGAAGTGTCAGTTCCATTGAGACCTGAATTCCAGGACAATATGAAGAAGTCATAAAATCTTACCGAAATATTTAGTTTCATTGGTGAGATAGAAACTGCAATCAAACCTTGATCACATCCGTTAAAATTTGGATTGAGGAAATTAACACAAACTTTAAGGCAAAATATTATGCACATTGTACAATGTAGCAAAGGGGACAATTTGATTGCATGAGAGGACTAAATTGTTTTGAGGGTGCTTAATGTTGTATATTACAAGATTTGTATTATGATGAGTAGTACTTCACTACATGTAGTATAATATATTCTGTGATTCAAATACCATTACAAGTTGGAGGATTTCTTCAAAACATTCCTAACCCAAAGAATGACCAGTGCGACTACTGGAAATTTAAAATTTGAGGAAAATCTTACTTATGAAGTTTTATGATACCGGGCTCAATCAGTATCCATGAAATCCACAACCGGTCAGTTCATGAAAGAAAATACTGAATTGACGTGTCTAAAGTCTGCATTGATTAATAATAATAAAAATATATATAAAGTAAATGTTATATGTTTTTATATTATTTTTTTAAATTCTAAGAAATTTCTGATGTATTATTCATTTAAATATTAATTAAATCAATGAATATCGACACAGGTATCTTTATACAAACCTCCCAGATCAACGACCATATATTCAGTCCCTTCTTTCGTCATTGTAAATCCTTCTTCGGTACCACTAATTTTTTCCGTCGGTAGGTATTGACAATAAATTGAGGCAGTTTCTGGTTCCAGTGCTAGAAGTAACTTGTCAAAATCTATACCAGCCTGAAATTAGTCAAAAAAGGTCAACAACCTGAATTTTCTTGAATATAGGTACGTATTCATACTAATGCTCATTTTTCGTATTTTTATGCTACTTTTGATTGGTTGATAGCCAGTGTATTTTTCACCAATTTACTTTTATCAAATGAATATCGTTCATTTTTAAACTGCGCCGGGGTATATGCAAAAAGGATATACCTTTTTTACCCTCTCTGCCGTGGTATTTGCCAAAAAATACTCTATCCGACTGGACGCTTGTAATGTCACGATCATCAATGCGTTTTGTACGTTAACATTCGGTGTAATTAAACAGATATAGCATGTTCTTGAGGGGTATTTGCGGAAAATACCAGTCTTGAGAATGAATTTCCCTCGCCTTACGGCTTGCGAAATTTAACATTTTCTCGACTGATATTTTTCGCAAATACCCTCCTTAACATGATATATCTGTTCAAAATACTTCATTATTCTTGAATATGTCTAAATACATAATGTAAATTGTACCTTTTCAGCACTTGATCTCATAAACTGTTTTGCGGTATCCGTCCATATCGCTGGAACTGTCAATACCCACTGTACTTCATCTTTTCTCACATTTATACTTCGTTTGTTCAAAATCTCAAACAAATGATTTATCAATGACTGAATTGAAAATTTGAAAACCTCAGTAGCTAAGACGGCTTTCCCTTTGATATCTTCTACGACCATCTCGTTTGTTATGTTCTAAAACAAAGGATTAACCCAGTTACTATTTTTTGGTATATTTACTGATCCGAGATTCCTCCGACGTCATCCGCCTCTTTTAAGAAATGGCTAGGACCAACGGCCCAAGCCAATTCTAAAGCAGACCACTGATTTCAGAAGAATCCAGGACTAGGAACAAACGTGAAATGGATAGTGAAAAATATACTATTATATTATTGTAAAATTTATTGAAACTGGGGAGTTTTTTAAGTTATCACTAGACATTGAACCCGCGCGAGCGCGGGAAAATAAGCATATTTTTTTGGTGGCCATATTGACTTTAAAAAGTTATTACGGCCATGTCATTCATGGAACAGGAACTCAGTATGGATGTTGTGGCAGGCTTCCTATAAACTTTCCTGTCAAGTAGGTGGTATCAACTGATAGTTTCATGTCTATATATACTGTAGTATTCCAGCAATGGATGTTAATGCAAACTTTAACCAAAGTCAATGAAGCGTGAAATTTAGGTCAACGTGACCCAATTGTCATATGGCTGTTCGTTACTACCGAAGATGTATCCACTGATGAAGTAGACTGTGTGCCACTTAGAATTACCAAAATGAACCTTAAGGTTCCCTCAAAGTCAAAATCTATGACGAAAACACAACCACATAAATTGTCAATATTTTTATTGTTACAATTAATTCTGAACTGGAACTTGATGAAAAGCTTTCATTAAATACACATTTCATAATGCATTACCTTTTTCCTTCAGAATAAATATGAAAATGAAATTGTAGATGTAAATATTTCCTTAGAGACGGATGAATTTTTCAAAAGATGGCGTGAGTAAGGTAGAGCATATTTTTGGAAAATAATTGTTCCAATTGTTTCATTGTCGTCATGGACAGGGCAAGCGAGGATTAATTTCACAAATATATCCAATAATCAGACGATAAAAGCATTTTTAGTGTGTGGCTGCGTGTGCTGTCCACGTTTATAAAGATGTCCGAGATAAATTTCGTCATTAATGCTAAAGACGACCATTTGTTAAAAATATTTTTATCTAGGAATTGTATGGTAGAGATATATTTAGACAGGTCACATGACAAATAATGTAAAAATAGATAATGGTTGGTATTATCACTTTGTGCAAGGTAAACATCCGAGCAATCCAAAAAACAACTATGTTAGGAATTTCTCTGAACTTTACCTTACTTCTTCATAATCTTCAAATTTTATAACCTTTACAGTTAGGAGAAATTGCGTTATTGTAGAAAAACAATCCTGAATACATGAAGCGGAAACATCCCACTCGAAGGAGAATTTTTTAAATTTGTTTTATTCTTCTTCCGTAATTTCAAACAAAAATAATATTACATTTAAAAAAAATGCATACTTGTTTATTTAAATCAACGTGTTAAAAGTATGCATTCGAGAACCTTCTTAGGGATATGTTGGGAGAATTCATATCGGATAAGTGGATACAAATTCCATTTGCACATAAACAAAACTGCAGTTTAAATTTATAAATGCAGATTGTCAAATCCGATAATAACCTTTATAATCTGAACCAAACATCGTTTATTTTGAACCACGCGTTTTGCCGCCTATTCGGCTAATTCGTAAATTTAGTATTATAGATGTATAGCTCTGTACATAGATACTTCACACTCTACATAATTCTGGCTTCTGAAACTGCTCTGCTCTATAACATTTTGGATTTTTGTTTGTTCTTTTCTAAATATTTAACCCAAACAACTATATCAAGACATGTTATAACGAATATGCAGATATAATACTAGTTAAAATATATATCATGTAATGTTTAAGAAATGGATAATATATAGAACAAAAAAAAAAAAAAACATGTCAACAAAAGGCACATATTTCTTCAAAATGTGCTAAGTGTACCATTTGAAAATGAATTCATTTGAGTTTAAATTGGTTCTTTATTTCACATACCATATAAAAGCGGGTTTATACGTGGCTGCTGACTCAACCCTTCTCGGTTATGTTGGAATTTGAATCTGTTTTACAACGTTTCTTAATTCCAAAATTTCGGCCTTGAAGTACAATGTATGTTCATATAGCGTTTAAAAATTGGAATTAAAGAATGACGACTTCCAATATTCCTAGCATTTCTATACAACTAATGAACAAACAATTACAAAATTTTATAATTTATCTGATATTTTCAAAAGAATTTAACCGTGGATACATAAAGGTAATTGAGTTTCGCATAGAATTAATATAAGGCCAAAAACTGTTGGTACAATAAATTAATGTAGGCAGAGTAACCGGAGCCGCACATGTTTTTTCTTTGGCCTAAACTCCTTATAGTACATGTATTACCTTATTGTTATGTAGATTCATTTTAAAACGGTGGAAATAATAGTAATCATCTGTTTTGCCATCAATTACAATATCAACATACTGATTCTCAGCGTCGTATCCAAAAGCTACAAATTCCTTGTTTTTATTTAAAAGAAGACACGTTGGTGTTTTAAGTGATACCACGGCACTGCTAGAAGATTCCCAAACTGGGTTTACATGAATGTTGAGGGGATTCTTTTTGAATTCATCTCTCATCGAGAATGCATATCCAGAATAAGTTGTACCAAAGTCTAAGGCAGCAACCATAAGGTGGTTTATAACTTTTTCCTCCATTTCTAAATATATCGTGAATGGTTACTAGGCCATTGAATCTTCACTGAGGATCTGAAAAAGTACAATATAAATTCCATTTAAAGACATCATGTCATTAACTAGTTCGACATTTGCGTACAGTAACAAAAAAAAATATATTGGATAAAAAGAGCAATCTGATTTGATAAAGAATCCACATACACACCTGTCAGGTCGCTTGTTTTCATGTCTTGCACCCGTTGGAGAAGTGTATATATTAAAAAAAAAGGATTCGTTTTCACATGTACTCTTAGCCAGAAATATTGCATGATGTAGGGTAGCAACACTTAGACTGAGTCATTATACTATATTCGTTATCGTTATTATAATACTGCATAACAAATATGCAATATACTAACATTGTCGGAAAATCAGATTTAGTTTATCATGTTTTTTTAAAATGTATGAGCCCTAGAAACAGGTTGAAATGCATGGTTTACCGAGCATTTCTCATCCGTTTCACGGCGAGTACAAATAAATTGTATATTCCCGACAATGTACATATACTGTTTTTATCCTGCAACGATAAATTAAGAAGATGATTTTTGGCGCGTAATCTATGGAGAATATTGCATCATAAACACTGTGAACCAGAGCACAATTATACAAACTTTCACTGCAAGTGACGACAAGGGTACAAGGATATTATATTATGCTACTTTAGACGAATACCGAAAAAAAACACTCTACACTCTTTATTTGGTTAGTAAATAGACCATTCTAATATGACGTGTCGGTAATCGGCATATAAACAAAACCGTGGTTAAATTTCCAGTCAAACCAGGCTCGTGCAACCGTCTATTTTTGTGCTTTGTTATGGCTGTTTTCTTTATCTCTCAGTAAAAGCACATTACTCGTATGTAATTTTCAGTCGTCTGCATTCAGAATATTTTTCGCTAGTGTTCCCAGTGAAAATTGCAACTAAAGTTGAGCACACAGGGAAGATTTACAACTTCTCAATGCTCTAAAATGCAAATATAACTGATGGGAATACTCTATTAAAACGCTAAACAAAGAGGAGCAGTAACGATGTGATGACTGACAATTAACGCCTTCCGCCACGTTCGAGAAAAAAATGTGTGACCTACATTAGAGAAAATCAAACTTTTGTTCTCTGTTTTCGCTAATCTCAGAAGTGTTAAAGTTCTTCGAGGTGTGTTTTCCATGTTTTCTGAGCAAAGGTTCTGTTAACATGAAATGGCTATTTTTTTAGATCAGCAGAGGGAGGGAACTCATTTCAGAGAACAGCGACCAACGCTGATTTCTTGAGAGTATTGTCTCTATATCATACTTGACATGTTAGAATAGAAATAATTCATGGCATAGTTTTGTTTTTTGGAGATTTTACCACAGGTGCGCCTTATTTTTGTAAATTATACCCCTCGCTCTGTTGCGCTACAGTGTACGCTCACAGTAAGAAAGACTTTTACATGAATTTTGAATATGGCGCACCCGTGGTAAAACAAACCACAGTATGCCATGAATTTTTTCTTAAGTTTCGGGATAATATACAATTATGGTCTTTTGATTCTGTAAATGTGTAGAGTTATTGACTTAAGAAAAATAATTTTTATTCACCAAGCCCAACGCCCTGAAAGGGCGAGGAGAATAACAGTTTTTCGAAGGTTTGTTCTCAGAGTGCCCACTTTTAGAAATTAAAATTCCCACTGTGCCCGAATCTCTAATAAAAACATTTTGACTGTGTAAGTGTGGACTTACCCCAATAATTTATCCAGCTGTTCTCCCACGCATTCACATGGAAAAGATAGAAGACGTTTGGATCAACGCGCCCTATGATCTAGAAGGCATCGAGACACTCAGTCACATAGAAGACATCGAGACACAAGTGGATACAGAATCTTTTACAGACGGCGTAACAACCTAGTGGATCGATGGTGACCGACACGTATGGAACCACTTCGATAAAGATGGACCCCGAACATCTAACCATAGTGAGAGCTGGCACAACAAACTGAAGAAAAAGGTATCCCACTCGCATCCCGACATCTTTACATTGATTCGTACATTCCTGGAGATCTAAGCAGCAAATGACGTGACTAGACTAATGTGAAGCCGGCGGACCGTAACAAAAGAGGAAGAAATAGAGAGTTATCAACAGCAGACCCAACTCAATAAACTCATTAGCCATGTTAGCAGTATACGTTATTCAAGTATTCTGACGCAGCATCACACCTACAAAAATGTACATGTACTACATCTTGACTAAGTTTAGGCCAAATTTTTATATATCATTTATAAACTTTATTTATTAATGTATATAATTTAAAGTGTATATGTTTTAATCAAAAGTTTTCTGTTTAAATATAGATCAAATAAATTGTAGATGGTATTATTTGTTTTTTCTGTCTTGTTCTACTTAGAGAAGTCAAAGAAAATAATATCTCTTTAGCAATTATAAACGAGACTAACTGCGCTTTTAGTTTTCATGTTTAAATTAATCCCTTTCTCTGTTTATTTTTCATTTCGATTTAAAATGTATGCATAATAAAAATATTGTTTGCTCAAAAGTTGGGGGAGGCAGATGCCTCCTCCGCCTGTATGAAATGTCCATGAAAACTACTGATGTCAGAGGCAAAGTATGAAGAAATAGACAGATACAATTTATCACTTTTATAATAAAATGTTTATGTCGTTGGATTCGAGATAAAACTTATAGAGATTCTAGATATGAAGGACAAAAGGATCCCATCGATTTTAGGTTAGTAGGTCAAACATAAAAGCCTCTATCACTAAAAATAGATTTTTGCGTTACAATATTAGTTTACGAATGATACATTTAACTTAATTGATAATTTCTTCATCTTGTTCAAAGATTGCAATCAAATTTATATCTGATTTTAATACCTTGATAGTTTTTAAATGATATAGATAAAAGCTTTGAAAATTATAGCGAAAAAATGGGAGAAATGTGATATAACTATATAATACTACTAAAAATATCACTTTTCTCCCATTTTTTGGGCTATAATTTTGAAAGCTTCAGGCGACTGTGACAACAGATATGATCCTATTGAATATGAAAAAGATGGTCAAAGGTCAAGGTCACCAAATTGTCTCCGGTTGACTAGTTAAAAATATTTGTTCACTGGAAATTAAAATGGGCTAATTGTGCCCCTAAGGGAGGGGAACTGGGTCAAAAAGAATATTGCACAAATTCCCCATTCATACAAAATACAGAATGATCAAGGTTCATCTATACACTTCAACAAAAATGGCTGTGTTTACACCATGAAATTCTCTCTGAGTAAAGACAAAACTGTGTAATTTTAAAAGTTTTAAAGCCTGGCAGCACCTTGATAAATAAATGTTACATCCAATTTATGTTCTAAAAAGTTAAAACACTTTATGGATTTTGATGAACATTTTCTTTCCTTGCCACAAAAGATGGTGAAATAAACAAAAACCTGAGATTTTGTTTGATACAGTCCACTCATTTACACTATTTAAATCACCTTTGTTGTCAGTAGATTTCTATTGTCCCTTTATTGTCCATATCAATCAATATGATACAATACACAATACAATAATTAGCGGAGGGGGACCTTCTTCTTCTTCTTCTTTCGTAATTCCCTCCCGTTTAGGAGCACTCGGATGAGACCGATAAGTTATAACAGCAACAACATCTGTACATTAAAACACAATAAATCCACTGTAAAATATGAATGAACACTATCCTCCACCATAATAACCAGTGTATATACAACAAGTCGTGAGTTTATATATAAGCATTAATATAGGGACTTTAAAGTAATGAAATGTTAAAATGGCAAGAGGTAAAAATAAATTACATGTTCGTAAGGCTTATGAGTCATAATACTAAGTAAGAGTTTTTTTTAAATGCAATATTAACATCAGAAGCATGACTAATTTGGATGTTTAGTAAATTTATTATTTGAATAGGCTTAACGTTGGTTTAAAATGCCAGCAGATAATATAATTAGCAAGTTCCTTTAGCGTAGGACGCATAATTATCAAGGTAAATGTTCTTAAGAGATGAAATATCAAAGATTTCACCAGACTTTGTTTATTTTTACACCACCTGTGGCAAGGAAAGAAAATGTTGAGCAAAATCCACAAAAGTTGTTTTCTTTTTAAAACACAAAATGAATACAACTTGTATATATCTAGGTGCTGCCAGGATTTAAAATTATTAAAATTACACAGTTTTGTCTGCATTCAGAGAAAATTTCATGGTGTATACACTGCCATTTTTGTTGTGTATAGATGAACCTTGTCTTTTTCCTTCCTTGATCGCGATTCCCTTGATAATACTTGTAATTAATATAAAGAAATTGCACATGAAAAATACCCAGCACGTCGTCGATTAAAAATTTAATTACCTGTCCATATTCGGTTGCAATTTTACGCAGCAATTCAGCATACTTCCGTTAAATTTTGACCAAATGTGACTGGCCTTAAAATCGCTCTCATAAACTGATTTCATACTTTTAAAATCTTATATACTTCCGGTTTCAATACCAAAACAAACAAGTTAAAACTTGAGAAAGCGACATATATATCGTATGTACAAAAAATCACAGGGGCCCGACTTCTGGATATTTATTTCTTTTTCAATTTAATAAGTACTTTTAATAAACATTTACTATAACAACGAATAGTCTGCGTTTATTATCAATGTGCTATACACTATCAACGTCCTTATACTAGAAAAAAGACGTGGATAGTGTATAGCACATTAATAATTAACGCAGAATACTCGTTGTCATAGTAAATGTTTATTAAAAGGACTTATGAAATAAGACAAAAAATAAAATGAAAAAGAAATAAATATCCACAAGTCTGGCCCCTGTGCAAAAAATGTATATCAAAAAATTTTAAAATATTTTAATTATAAGGAATAATCTACATATATCTGACATTGGGAATAAAACAGTTTCTTGTCAAGGCGGCGGGCCTTAGAATATTTTGCAAGCATAGATCTTTCTTTAGATTGCCTTTTTGGTTTTGAATATACAGTTGTTTATTTTTGGGGTTTCGGGAAAACCTTCTGATTAGACAATTTGGTACCAAACAATGTGTTGCCTTTTGTTGGTTTTCTGAAGAACGACATTATGGAGATAAAACAGTCCTTTAGATTTCTGAGTCATTTGAAAGTGAAATACATCTTAAGACGTCTATCTCATTTTGAAAGTGTAATACGCAATTTTTGTAAGCCGTTTTTATATTTATTCCACTTTCAAGATATCTTTATAAAGATTAGCAAGATATATTTTAAACTAGCTAAGATTATAAACATTACAAGATATCTTACTAACTTAATAAGATATCTTGAAATGAATAAATAAAGTTTAATAAGATATCTTATAAACTAAATGAGATATCTTATAAACTAATTGAGATATCTTATGAATTAAATTAGTTATCTTATTTAGGTTATAAGATATCTTATTTAGTTAAAGATATCTTGATTGTTTAAAAGACATAAAATTATAAAGTAAATTAGATATCTTATATACTTTTATAGATATCTTATAATCTATACAAGATATCTAACAAAGTATTTCTTTAAAAGATATCTTTCAAAAGATATAAGACTTATAAACTTAACTTATAAACTAAATGAGATATCTTATAAACTTATTTAGATATCTTATTAAATAAATAAGATATCTTATATATTAAATCAGGACGACATGAGGAAACTTTATAAAGGACCTTATATAGATATAGATGACTCCTTTCAAGTGTGGTTTCAGAGAAGATTAAAATGTTAAAAGTTAACGGACGGACGACGGACGCCAAGTAATGACAAAAGCTCACATGGCCTTTGATGAGCTAAAAGCATATTGGAGGTACATCCTATTCTTAGGTACATCGCAGGGGTAGACACAGTAAACACAAGTGCCGTCAGTTTCAGGAATACAATGTTAAGTGAGGACGAAAAAAGTTCGTCGAGCTATAACGGAGATACATTGAACTTTTATGTATAAAGTGACCTACATCAACCACACCTACTTATTTAATACAGTGATGTAGGTTCATGCAATGGATGCATGTGTATGTATTTTTTTATCAAGTCAGTTAAAATTAAGCTTGTGACTCATCGTTGACAATCTCACGGCGACTTTCAAGATGAGGAAAAAGGCAATGATTATTTATTTTTTGATAGTAACATTTATGAAATCACTGCTACTATAACAGTACATCTGAGCATACACAAATCATTTCAGATGCTAGATTTGTATGGTACAGACGTTAAAATAACAGAAATTGTAGATTTTTTCACTTGGTACATTTTACCTGTCTTTAACATTGATGGATACTAGTTCACATGGACCGGACCTACAGATAGTCAAACATGAACATGAAACCCAAATTTCATAAAACCTCTCATTGTGAGATTTTCCTCAAATCAACGAATATTTCCTCGACATTTTAAATTTCTATGTAACTGATTGGTCAATAATTGAATTGATGTTTTACGAAACCCAGACTCGAGCTTAAAAGCATATTATAAAAAAAAAACTTAAAACATTGTTATAAAATAAGCATGAACCATTTCTTTATTTTGGCCACTGCTTGGGTCGCTATTCTGTAAGTCCTAATCGAAGATCCAATATTGCTTTCCAAAATAACTGCATTTTATCATTAGTGAAACAAGTCAATTGTTGTCATTAATCATACACTATAATAACATTTAAACGTGGTTTGTAATCCCATTTCACAAGTAAAACTTAAAACCTACACATTTCTGCAAAGGAACGAAAATATGCAGAAGGAGATCGCTAAAACAAGTTATTGTCTTTAAAGTTTTGTTAAGGATGATCGCTGGTCTAATAGGAAATAAACAGGATTTGAAATAGGTGTTTTAGTTTGAGAGAACATATGAATAATAAACAAATAAGCAAAAAAGAAATATATGTTCATGTGCTCATTTTAGAGCTATTAGGCCTTGAAAATTTGCAGGAAATGGGTTTTCTCTGGATTTGTCCTTGTCTTTGCATTGGCAACTTCAGTCTCTCAAAAATGTATGAAAAAATAAAAAGGATTTCACAAGATTCTGTCAATTACCATTTTACGGTATATATGATTGAATTATAAAAGAAAAAGTGGAGGTTCATGGGCAAAAAGCTTCATGTTTAAGAAATGGATAAAACCCGAGGATTCCGAAAATCTGACAAAAAGACCAAAACATGACCAGCGAGCATCCTTAAGCTAAATAATTTATTTATTATGGAGATAATCTTCCAAAGGACAGATACTTCCACATTTACAAACAGATACATTTGTTCAAATGCGCAATAGGGATTTGCTTCCGTTTTGATATAAGGTACGGTAAATCCCAAATTCGTTTATCATAAGAATACACGCAAATTTCTAAGAACTCACAACTTTTAGCAGAATATCCAAAAATCTTAAACTACTACCTACGATTTCTAGTCGAGCAATCCTGTAATCTGACTCAAGTGTTCACAAGCTATATTTGAAGAGTAGATTCAGAGAACTGCTTATTCATGTACCAACATTTTTATTTGTTAAATGACAAAAAGACCAAAATCATAACTCTTCGAACGGTACCATAATCATGACACAAATTTACAAAACAACTATAGGAATACATTACGTCTGGTACAATGAAGTAAATCATATTTTTATTTACAGACGTAGCAAGTGGTAGCAGTACTAACTGGACATACGCTGCAGCAAATTTAAAATATTCCTTTGCCGTGGAATTGAGGGATCAAGGTAAATATGGCCTCCTCCTTCCAGAAGACCAAATTATACCTTCTGGCAAAGAGACTCTGGAAGTATTAAAAGCATTATGTTCCTATGTTTACAATAATTGATATGGACATTAAATTGTATTACCCATTGCATGCTTGTCAATGTTTTTCATTTATTTTTATAAAATTTACAATTTTGCATATCTTTAATATCAGATTTATAAAATAATGCATTTTTATTATAAAATAACAGCAACATTGTAATATATGCACAATAAAGTTGGTGGATTTAGAAATAATCTTTTAGATATTCTGAAAACGTATAATTTCATAATTTTTTCAATATCATTATTTTATAATAAAACAAGGTGTGTTTTTTGAATGATCAAGTTGTATAATATCCTGCGTAAATTAAATCATAGTAAAAATATCTTTTAATTTCTAATAAAATAAATAAATAAAAAACAATACTATAATAGTAAAAAGGTAATTTAATGTCGTGGTGCTTTTTACATACATTTATACGACCTTAAAAATTTGCTTTAAAAGTTGGTCAATCACTGCAAAAAAGAATATTTTAATCATAGTTATTTTCTGATGAAAATCAACATTCCTTTTTTCTGAAATACTAATAACTCGATTTAAAATATGTTTCAACCTATGTATAAAGGACGCCGAAGGTTAAAAAAAGAAATGACCAAATTACTTCTATTCACAAGTTAAATATCTATATTTGTTCATGAAAATGACAATTCGCAGAGCCTTTAAGATCCGTGTTTTGCTATATAGAATACACTTTCAAGCGGGTAGGACTGCATACTATAGTAATACCGTCAACATTGTCCTTATAAATAAAATAGCATCATAACGGGACACTTGATCACATTAAATAAGATTAAATTGGGCTTTTATTTCCTTTTTAGACTTTCTATCAACGGCTTTTAATTCAATTTCAGTTTTTCCAAAAATATATTCAACGTCAACCCAACGTTTGTCCTCGCACACTTCTGGAAAGATTATGGTAGGTTTGCAAAGAAGCTTGCATCCTTCATCAGTAACATAAAATGGGTGATGGCGTTCACAAGTGTATATTATAAAGTCCATTACATCTTGATTTTTATAAGGTGTAAAATATTCCCTCTTTACAACAGTCCCGGCTTCAACTGTTTCATCTTTTTCCACAATTGTAGAAAATATATTATCACATTTTGCTTCGTCATCCATTTCAACAAGATGTTTGCTGTCATGTTTTCTGCCATCGAAAGGGACATTAGTTTTGATGCCATAAGTCACCCTCATGACACGTGATTGAATGTAATCTGGACGGTGTCCAAATAGAACTGCCCCTTTCAAAACAGTCATACCCGCGTCTTCTGGAATGATAATTCTTTTGTTCGGAAATGCCTGTCGGACGGCATCCTGTATGATCTCACATTCTGAAAAACCACCTACCATCAACAAATGCGTTACATCTTTAGTAGAAGCGTTGCTAAGAATTTCTTTCATAAGAATTACGATGCTTTTAGTAGTCGGCTTAAACATTTCTTTCATTAAGTCGGCTTCTACCCTGAGTTTGTCCTTGTAAATTGTCACCTTCTCAGAGTAGGCGGACTCCTTCAGTAGAGTATCGAAATCCTTGTTGCAATTCTCCTTGCATTTATCGTTAATCGTAGTAAATGGTATGGTTAAATTAACCTTAGTCGTTTTATCACTTTTAAGTGTTCTTTTTACAGCTTCAAATTCTCTAATTAAATCCAGGTATGCTAACGGATCCTCGTCTTTGAAGGAATTCATCACCTTTTCTCCAACAATTTCCTCTAACATCTTTAAGAATCTGTTGTCAACCGACGTTCCACCTCCGTCATTTCCTGAAGCCCTGTGCTTTTCTTTTAGCTGACCACTAGACATTTTTTGATGCACTGTTATGTCGGCTGTTCCACCTTTATAAAATAAAAATGTTTACTGCGCCATAAACAAATTCGAATACAATAATATTCCCCTAATAGGTTAAAACATATTGTGTTCCAGTATTTTGAAGGACGTGTACGTATAAATCAATGATAAAAAAAAGTTTGGTTTGCTTTTTATTGATTTTTATTATTCAGTAGTATCTGTTTCGTTAATGAAACGAATTTTGAATGTGCCCATCATTTTTATTTGCTACGAGCGTTGAAATTCTGTTTATTTCAGCTGTCCAAAGTTTTAGTCAAGAGCGTACCTTTTACAGAAATTGCTCACTACGTTTGTATATGCAAGGAATTCAGTATCTGAGTTTGCCCTTTTTACCTCCTATATTTATTATTCTTCACACTATTAGAAAATCCATTTTGATTAATATATGATATTTATCAATTATGGACTTTTGACGAGGTCAATACGTTATATATAGACCTGTTCATATTATATTGACCGAGAACAACGAAGTCCTCGGTCAATATAATCTGAACAGGTCCATATATAAGGTATTCCTTGGTCAATACAATCTGAACAGGTACATATATAACGTATTGACCCAGTGAAAGTCCTAAATGTATATATTATATAGTTAAATAGTGTATTATGGAAATGACTTCAGTGTTCTTTCTGTTTATTGTATTTTGCATGACTTTAACATGCCAATGAATATGATGAACTTGTTTTAGTGTTAACAACAACTCAACATATTTTGGATCGTTTTTTCTGTTTTAAACAACTAAGAATTCAAATGGCTTATATCCGGATCTAAATTTATCTATATAATTATATAGAAACAGCGTCAATATACTTAAAAATAGAAACAAATCGTCCGTACATGGAATATCCTTTAAATCACGTGATCATAATAACCAATGAAAAAAGGAGAATGCTACACACATATATGTACTGGTAAATATAAAGTATACACACCTCCCAGATCAACTACCATATATTCAGTTCCTTCTTTCGTCATTGTAAATCCTTCTTCTGTACCAGTAATTTTTTCTGTCGGTAGGTATTGACAATAAATTGAGGCAGTTTCTGGTTCCAGTGCTAGAAGTAACATGTCTTTGGGAATACCAGCCTGAAAGAGCATCATAATAACACTCGCAATGTTCCTTCTTCACTAACATATTTTCTGTTAACTGAAGAGCTTAAGATTCACATGGCAAAATTTGAGAGATAAAACAAACAAAATCAGATGGATAAATAATAATTTGAATTAATTCTTTATTCATTCTGAAGACTTTTAATATCAAAATATAAATTGTACCTTTTCAGCACTCGATCTCATAAACTGTTTTGCCGTATCAGTCCATATAGCTGGGACTGTCAATACCCACTGTACTTCATCTTTTCTCACACCTGTCCCTCGTTTGTCTAAAAGCTGAATCAGATGATTAACTAAAGCCTGAATAGAAAACCTAAAAATCTCATTCGCCAGCAACGGGTTTCCTTTTACATCCTCTACAACCATCTCACTTGTTATGTTCTAAAACAAAGAATGAATTTATTTTAAATGAATGGAAACAGAAAAAAACACAACTTGCACTGCATAGAACACGTTAAAGCATGACCATCACCTCATCCTTTTTAGGGATAAAATATTTTAACCTGATATGTAATTCCACGTTGAAACATTACTGCACATCTTCATATAAAAAGAACTGCGTACAGATAAATACTTTAATTGAAAATCAACGGGGAATTCAGAACAAAGGCAAAATTAGCGATTCGACCATTTGCGGTTCAAAAATGGACAATTAAAATAGTAAAGGTTATGGATTATTGGGATTAGTACAAACGTACTGTTACATCTGAATTTTAGGGGTTGGTTGATTCGGACTATTGTTTGATATTTGGACTGATTAGTATAATATTTTTACTTACATTGTAATTTGAAAAAAAAAAAACATTTATGATTTACCAAACAAACTGAAATATGCAGGGATATTGCATTTGTGTCAAGAAATTTAGACCCCATCCCTTCATTGCTATATATATAAAAAATATATTGTTTTCAAAAGAATAAAAAAATATCCATAGATTAAGCTCCATATACGTGTACCTTATTATTATGCAGGTTCATTTTAAATCGATGGAAATAATAGTAATCGTCTATTTTGCCATCCATTACAATATCGGCATACTGATTCTCGGCGTCATATCCAAAAGCCACAAATTTCTTGTCTTTATCCAAAAGAAGACAAGTTGGAGTTTTAAGTGTTGCCACTGCTCGTCCAGAAGATTCCCAGATTGGATTTGGGTGAATGTTGAGAGGATCTTTTTTGAATTCTCCTTTCATCGAGAATGCATATCCAGAATAAGTTGTTCCAAAATCTAAAGCAGCGACCATCAGGTGTTTTTTACTGTCCTCCATTTTTATTTTTCTAAGATTATAATTGATGACTAGAATATTAGGGGAGTTGATCTGTAAAGTAAAGTTAAAAATTTCATGTAGCATCAATCCCAATTTCAGATATACAAATGTAAACCGATGATTTTAAATCATCTAACAATAATTGAACTACGTTGCTCTTGATTTTCTATTATTTTTGGACTTCTAGTATTTTGACTTTTGCACCAAGAAGGAGAAAAATTTTCTCACTGAGTATAAAGAAAGCCATCACACATAAAATAAACACATGCATCGATGTGTGCTTACAGATCTTAGGGTCGTTTATTCGAAAGAGGCATTTAAGATATATAAGATTCTCCTTCAGGTACGAGTGAGTTATGGAATTAGTTAATTTTTTCAATTTTCAGCACGCGAGCTTTAGCGAGCGTGTTAAAATCTAAAATTTAACTATTGAGGGTGGAGAAATTCTTTAACTTACGAGTAAATTGTAAAGTTTCTCCTAGGATTTTCAACAAAAACCTGAAGAACATGCCGTTGTTATGCATTTTGCTCTTGACGGTTTACATGAACGTCGTTTCGGAACTTCTAGTTTATCTTTCCAATAAATAAAAAAACCGCCGGAATTCCCATGCAGAAATCGAATCAACAGGAAGTGGTTAAAAATTTTCATCCCACCGATAACACGTCAAGAAAAAAGAGAAGGATTCCAGCCTATTCATTAATTGTCTTTTGCTTAAAATTGTACTTCAAGAAAAAAAGAAGGATTCCGGCCTATTCATTAATTGTGTTTTGCTTAAAATTGTACTTCAAGAAAAAAAGACGGATTCCAGTCTATTCATTAATTGTCTTTCGCTTAACATTGTTTCTAGTCACTGAAACGACATAATTAAGTACCCTACATGATGATGATATCAATTCTCCAGTGAGGTTTTGTTTCAAAGATGCATACTCAATATCCATCATTTTTCATTTAACATTGGACTGCATTTCTCGCAATTAATACAATCATTTGTAACCTTTTTAAACAAGAAATATTACAAACATACCTTAAGACGTTTATCACAAATGGTTACAGATGTGTTGCCCGTGTCGCTCTATGTATATAACACCATACCTTTCGACCCCTATACCTGCAGGATAAGACGGAAATGTCACATTGTGAAGCACATAATTTCATTTCCGATTTTACGTGTCTTTGTGCTTTATCTTAAATGTGTATTACGTGGGTTTGCTTTTTCCTTAACCATTATAAAACTTTTTTGAATTTCGGTTTTTTCCCCCCGGTATTCCTCCTTGTATTTAACATGTTCAAAGAGTTTTGTGTATAGTGCAATAAATTATGACATCACAACGCTTCTATGAATTTTTTGCCCTGATATTGTTTTTTTTTAGCCCCGGCAGCAGGTCTTATATGGCAAGTTAAGTCTTTATCAACGCTTGGTGCTTGCGAGAGGGTAAATCTTTTCATGCATCGGCTCTCGGGATCTAAACTTGTTGCCGATGTGTATGAATCCTTCATTTTGTTATGTCTAATTATTTCTAAATGAAGTATTTAATGAAAAATACCTGTCAATACCATGCATTTTCACCCAAGAATCAAGCTTACTTCAGTAAAAATTCCAGTGCAAATAAATGGCGACTGACATACTCACATAATGTCAACTCTAATTTACTTCCTGTTCTAAATGTAAATTCAAAAATAGAGTTCTATTTGTAAACACAACAAATACATGTAGAAGGAACAAGGAAAGAATTATAATGAGGCCAAATTTTTTTTGAAAGGTTGAAACTAAAATCGCGTAAAAATAAATGATTTAGAAAAAACCAGATTAACAAGATAACCAAATGGTAAGATACAAAGAAAACAATCGAAACAGTGAGTTTATTATAAATGAAAAGTAAGAACATTTTTTACAAGTCGGTATTTAAAGAACTGTTTGCTCAAACAATTTATTGCAAATCTAATATATTTATTATTAAGTTGCAAATATAGGACCACACATATTTTATATAAGATCCCTAGATTGTTATATTGTTCTCGATCTTAAACTGGGGTCACTGAATATTTTCGCCTGGCGTCAGTTTATTCTAGATGCCTTAAAAATTGTTGCCGATTGCAAATTTGAAAAGGGAAACACACTTCAGCTGCATTGTTGGTAATTCCACAAGCTCTTCAAATAACTTGTATATATCGTTATAATGTTATTAGAAATGTTTTTTATCACATACTTTCTCATGTTAACTGTCATCGTTTTTCACTTACATCTAATTTTTATACGCGTGATAGAAAAGTGTCTCGGCTTAAAAATGTATCTGGTATTTCAGGTTTTGTGCACACAGTATTCTGAAAATTTAAAGTCAAAATTCATGATAGCCAGGATGAATATAACTAAAAGAAGGAGGGGATGACGCTTACAAAAGGTCGGTATCTTGGTTTTAATAAACAACAAAATGGATAACAGGAAAAGTCAACAATGACATACCAATCACTCAAAGCAACCCAACAGACAGAACAACATAAAAGAGCACAAAACACAACAGAGTCAGGATAGTCTGAATTGGTACATTGGTGGGATTATACCGATTTTATAGGTACCAAACCCCCCCCCCCCCCCCCCCCCCCCCCCCTTATCTATCCTGACACTGTGGCGTATAAAACATACTATAAAAACCAATACAGTATGATTACCAACAACTTCAAAATTAGATTGGACGGTACATTATTTAGATAGCAGGGTCAGAATGCGCTCATTTTAATTTTCAACTTGTTAAGACTCATAAATGCAGGTCGGATGCTGTCGCTCTACTAAACTTCATAAGCGCGATAATTACTACATGTATTAGTTAATATGTGAGTTTTTTTTTAAATCCATTTAATTCACCTGATTGAACAAATAATTGTTCTAGCTATTGAAATATAAATTCCGAATGACTTTTATTTAAACAGATGCTTGCCATTGCCGTTTATAAAAAAAGCGGGAAAACTTGCTATGACCTAATAACTAGACGAATGTTAAACAAGACCCAACAAATGCCTTGCCTACATTTTCAACTCGCTAAAATACCTTGTAAATTATATTTCATCATATCAGAGACCGGCGAATGCATGATTAAAGAACTGTAAGATTATATAAAGCTATCGAAGGTTCAAAATAGGCTGTCAAATTGGACACTCGCTTGTTATTGTAGCTCGCTAGCGACACACAGCTACACTTACAGCCTTGCGTTTAATTTGTCTGACGGTTACTGTATTTACCGCATATATAAGCATTTACACTTTCCTGTCTAAGTGTACTACTACAAAAGTTAAATACTGTGATAAGAATAAGAAAAAAATGTCCTTTAGATTATATTCTTGCCTTTACAACTAAATGGGAACTTCTATAAGGAAAACATGTACGGATGAAATTACTAACGATCACGGACGTCTCTGTAAGAATATGCACCGCACATGTCTTTATCTAATATTAATAATAACGCTTCATAGGTTTCTCTGCGGTTGCTTTAAAAACTGGTGATAAGACAAGGTTTTAAGAAAAAGGCATCACAATTGGTTCCATGCACTGTATTTGTGGTATTTTTGTGGTTTGTTTGTTTGTTTAGTTGGGGTTTTACGCCGTTTTCAGCACATTTGACTATTTTGCGGCGGCCAGTTTTTATCGGTGAAGGAAGTCGGAGTACCCGGAGAGAACCACAGACCGTCGGTAGGAAAGTTGCCAATACTTCTCAATTAAGATCGCAATCGAACACACCCCGCCACAGGTGAGATTCGAACTCACAACCTCAGCGTTGACAGGCTAGTGATCATTAGTAGTCACGACGAACTACCTAGACCACTCGGCCACCGAGGCCCTATTTTTGTGGATAAGGATAAGACAAGATGGCGGAATAGACAGGACGTACATTTTAGTGCTCCGAGGAGAGATTGATATACCAATGTTGTAGATGACTTTGATGGCTAGCACTGTTATCACTGCGTTATATATGCATTTATATGGATGAGAAAAGTTTCAAGTGGGTATGAAAAAGAGAGGGCAGCCAGATTATTCGTCAACAACAGGTTTAACCCCGCCCGAGAAAATGGCGACAATAACAAACCCGAACCTGAGCATGAATCAAAATGTATCAAATGTTATCGCACAAGCTAATGAATCGATTTATGGAGGACATAGTAGCCCACAACAAATATATAACGATGCGTCATACATTCAAAACTCCCAACCAGTGTTTCGTGCGCCAAACCCTCCCCCCTACCCACTCCAGAGTACGCCAGTCCACGACTCATCACACACGGTAAATAACACTCCTCAGCTCCCGATGCCCTGCCCACCATCACTAGGGCAAGCTCCAACACCTACAACTGATATGAATGCGGCATTACAGGCCATAATCTCAAATATGAACATTATGAACAATCGCCTAGAAAATGTCAATAACGTAAATAATCAGATCCAACAAAAACTTCAAAAACTCGATTTATTTGATGAAATTAATCATAAATTAAAAACTGTCGAAGACAATATCGCTTCAATGAAATGGAAAATAAATGACATTAAAGCTACCCAAGATCAGCAAGCCCATTTACTAGCAATGGGAGATCAACATCGAAAGGCAATTGATGATCGGTTGAGGTATGTTGAGGATCAAAATTATTATCTAGAACGAGAGAATAATAACATACGAGAAGATTTTCTTAGATTTCAAACACATTCGATGAAATACAATTTAATATTCACTGGGATTGCCGAGGGTCAAGATGAAACCAACGAAGAGACAGAAAACGCAGTCAAAAAGTTTATAGATGAAGAACTCGGGATCGCGAACGCTAATGATATACAATTCCAAAACGTGCATAGACTGAAGCCACGAACCGATGGAAGACCGTGAAACATTATAGCAAGATTTACAAAGTTTGTTGACCACCAAAAAGTACTTCACGAAGTACCCGAGAAACTGAAACCAAAACCACAATATTCCGTCTACCAGCAATTCCCACAAGAAATCAGCGATCGAAGGAAGGCTCTTGTTCCAAAACCCAAGGAGTTCCAACGTCAAAAGAGACGAGCCAAAATAGTCTATGATAAGCTCATTGTGGACGGACACGAGTTCAATCCAGCCCCCCCATGGTGGACCCCACATTCCAGGCAACAACAGATAGGCCAACACATCAGACACAAACGAACGGTTATCAAAAAACCCGTTACGCATTTCATTCATAAATGTATGCGGACTTAAGTCAAAATTATTAAATGTAGACTTTCGTAATATGATTGAACAATACGACATACTATGCTTCCTTGAAACGAAGTTAGATAAGTTAGATATTCTAAATATACCACAGGGTTATGATTATGTAATGAAAAAAAGAAAAAAAGTTAAACGAAAATCAGGTGGTATAATGGTAGTTTTCAAAAAGACCCTGAACAATTACATTTCATTTTTAAATACTGAATCAGAATTTGTTCAGTGGTTTGAGATCTCCCCCAAATTTTCTGGCCTTCAACAAAAATGTTAGTTGGCTGCATCTATATCCCACCAGAGAACTCTAGATATGCATCTGATAGTACATTTGAGGAAATTGAAAACGATCTAATATCTTTTTCCACAAATGCAAATTATGTATCACTTATTGGAGATTTTAACGGAAGAACTAACACTATTCCTGATTTTGTGGTACCTAATGATGACTTGTTCGAAAACTTGGGTTTTCTTGACGAATTCGATGATGATATGTTGAGAAAGTTGTATTCATATAAAGTTTTAATTGATAATGGTATTCCTACTGAGAGATGTTCTCAAGATGTAGGTAGAATAAATAATTATGGTCAAAAAATCATAGATATGTGCAAGAGATGTTCTCTATATATAGCAAATGGTAGAATTGGTCACGATAGGAATATTGGAAAAGCCACATGTAAAGATACAAGTTTAATTGACTATTATTATCTTCCGATATGTTTACTATTGTAAATGATTTTTGTGTATTATGACCCAATGTATTCAGATGTACACAATAGAATTGAGTTTACCTTTTCATTTAAAGCTGAAGAACATGTAAATCCAAACATTAATCCAAACACAAAAAGTTTCGTAAAGTGGAAGGTTGAATTAACTGACCAGTTTCAGCATGCAATTTCAAATCACCTGAGTGATATTAACACGAGACTAACTGGTCTTAGTCAATCAGAAAACGTGTCGGCTGAGCAGGTAAATACTATTGTTCATTATGTTGTAATTCGTCTCGCACTCAACCCAACATAAATTAATTAATCTAAAACTCTAACACATGTATCAGAAATGAGCTCTCCCTGTGAGAGTAGCATATATTTTATTTCATAAAACACCAACAGCTCTGACAGCTCATTTATCTCAATATTCACTATTAAAACTAAATGTCCATCTAAATCTCATCAAATCTCATATCAAAATCTCAAACTTTAAAGTCTTTCAAAAAACGGAATAACCGTATGTCAAAAAGGTCCATTTAACTAATGATATCCACACATTCTACAAAATAGAAAAAACAAGTTTCATTCAAAACATATATTCGACAATCAGTATTTACGCATATATACATTCAATTACTAATGGGTTGGGGGGGAGGGGGGGGGGGGGGGGGGTAAAGACTAAGAAACGTGTAGTATATGCTACTTGGGAAGAACTTCGAATGTCGGATATAAAAATTGCCTAATCATTTATATCAATAATAGCATGATTTGCACGAGCTACCCATCGTAAGATGGGTGCGACACAAAAACCAACCAATCAGAAAATGTTTATAAAAACAGCACGTGTTCCTAGTAAACATAAACATGTGATTCCGTACCATTAATAAATATATTGATTTTGTTAACATTTTAACTTGTACAGCTTCTGATGTTATGGGTACTGTTAATCAGTTTAATGGGAAAGGTAAACATACCGACAGTAAACCTTGGTTCGATAAAGCTTGTAAAGAAAAACGAAACGTTTATCCTAAAGTAAAAAAAGTACGACAGTAACAAATCTGATGAAGTTAAAAAATCACATAATGATGCGTCAAAAGATTATAAACAACAGATGAATAATAGCTTTCGTCTGTTCCAACAAAAATGCGCAGATGAGTTAAGAAAACGCTCAAAATCAGACTCGAAAAAACTCTGGAATATTTTAAATCAATTTAAAAACTATAAAAAAGAAGAGCCTGATATTTCTTTGGACACTTTTTTTGAATACTTTAGAAATCTTAACTCCGATGACTCGGGTGATGCGTCTGATAACTCGGGCAGCGAAGATTTTGATATAAACGACTTTGATACATTTGCCACCGATAACCCTCGACTTTGATACATTTGCCACCGATAACCCTCGTATTAACGAAATTCTAAATGGCCCGATTAGTGTAGATGAGATAAAAAAGGCTATTTCGAATTTGAAAAATAATAAGGCACCTGGTATTGACGATGTTCTTAATGAATACTTAAAGAACATGCCATTAGAATATGTACCAGTTTTCTGTAAAATTTTCAATTTAGTCCTAGATACCGGGATAATACCCGAAAAATGGCTTATAGGAATTATAAAGCCAATTTATAAGAATAAAGGTGATCGATTAAACCCCGACAACTTCAGGGCTATTACGCTTATAAGCTGTCTGGGAAAGCTGTTTACCTCTATTCTAAATGTGAGACTGAATGACTTTTGGAATGAATTTGATGTGATATCAAATAATCAGGCCGGATTTAGAAAAGGTCATTCTACTGCCGATAACATTTTTATATTAAGTTCACTCATATCATTGTACACCTCTTGTGGAAAAAAACTTTTCTGTACATTTATTGACTTTAGGAAGACTTTTGATACGATTTGGAGAACAGGTTTATGGATGAAACTGCAACGAAACAATATAAATGGCAAATGTTTTAAGGTTATTTATAATATGTATGATAATATTAAGTCTTGTGTTCAGTACAGAAACGAGAAATCGGATTTCTTCCCTTGTTTAGTCGGATTTCGACAGGGTGAGAACCTTTCCCCTTTCCTTTTTTCTATTTTCTTAAATGACCTAGAGGAGCATTTTAGAACTCATAATGGCAACCCTCTAGATTTTGATAGCCTAGTGGAACCAATTTTGATCTATGGTTCTGAGGTATGGGGGTATGAAAAAATAGATATTATTGAGAGGGTCCATCTCCAATTTTGTAAACGTATACTTGGGGTGAGAAGGAGTACACCCAATTTTATGGTGTATGGTGAACTGGGCCGGTTTCCGCTTGATATTAACATAAAATTAAGAATGATCTCATTCTTTAATAGATTAATGAAAAATGAGAATAAACTTAGTAGCATAATGTTCAAACTGTTATTCACAGCTCAACAAAATGGTATATGTAATTCAAAATGGGTGACTTTTGTACAGTCTATCTTTGATAACTGTGGACTCAGCTATATTTTCTTAAATCAACAATATATTGACTTGTCTATAATTAAACCCTTAATCAAACAAACACTACAGGACCAATTTATTCAGGCTTTGTACAGTAATATAGATAACTCTTCTAGAGGAAGCTATTATAGTCTTTTCAAAAAGCAGTTCGAATTGGAAAAATATCTTATTAGACTCCCTGAAAAATCTAGATGTTGGATTTCAAAATTTCGAACGTGTAACATTAAAATTCCTATAGAAACTGGGAGGTGGCAAAACATACCTAGGGAAGATAGAGTGTGTACCTTGTGTAATGATGGCTCTCTTGGTGGCGAGTTTCATTACCTTTATATATGCAAAGATATTGCAATTTCTCAACTTAGAAACAAGCTCATCCCAAACTATTACATTAATCGTCCAACAATCCATAAAATGATATATATGTTAACTTACTGTCATAAACAAATACTGTGCAATGTTGCTACATTTATTAAGAATATCTGCCCTATGTTGTGAATATTCAATGTGTTATATTGTTCTGTATAACTGTCTATTCTGTCATTTTGAATATTATATTTGTAATGTCCTCATGTAACACATATTATGTGTCTGAGTGTAAATAAAGAATCTGAATCTGAATCTGTGGTTTCACGAGAAACGAGATCATATGGAAATACACTTGAAGATTTCTGTATGATTTGTAATGGTTAAACACAATGTTGCACATCCTCAGCAAAATTAATTGTATATAAACTTCCTGTCTTTATTTTTTTATTCGAATAATTTAACAATTTGATTTTAAATTTTATGTAAAATGCTCAATAATACTACTGTAAAAGCTGATATTTAAAATTTTCTGGCATGATAAACGATAAATCGGATCATAAGACAAATCATATGAGTAGGGGATCCCTACAGGTATCCAAACCAATTCTCCTTTTTTATACCAAAAATGAATTTTGAATATCATTTTTAACCGACCTGAGTTTATGAAATTCTATTTTACCGAAAAATGCTGAAATAAATATACATGTATCACGTGAAGATTAAAAAAGGAGATATTAAACAAATAACTACCCCAGATAATATTTATCTTTATCATTCTTACTTCAGATATTAATTAATTTATATGTGATAGCAAGCAGTCAGTAGACAGCAGTTGGGTGTGGATATTTTCATAATGAAGCTGTTGTGTTGTTGCATTTGTCTTGCTGTAGTTTCAGTTATACAAGCGAAAGTTTCATATCATGGGTAGGGAAATGCATTATTATTTAACACTTATAAGAAAGTATAAAAGAGCTTACTTTAGCTTGATTTCCACAGTCATGACAGTGGCTGTATTCTCGTGTAAAACCATATACCCGGACAATACACGTGAACGTCTCACCGAAGAGTATGCGTTGTTAATAGTAGTGTTTAACATTTGAATTAAGGCATAAGGACCTTAATAGACCATGACCGTACATTATGACCATTTTTGTGACCAAGAATAACTTTAACCCAAAGTTAAAAGCACGGATTACGTAGAAACATCTTTGTCAAATTGAAACACACTTCGTTGTTTGTATGCGGCGTTCATGATAGTAAGTTAGGTACATGTATATTGCGTTTCCGAGGTTTGCCGATAATTACCGAAGTAATTGCCATTACAATGTATAGAACATCCAACACATTTGGAAGAATCACGAGGTTATATATGGTCCGGATATCTTAAGGTGTTTAACAATCAGAAATTGAATTTGCGTGTTACATTATATGATAATAGTTACTATGGCAACTGTTGGCTATCTTAAGATTAATTTTTGGTCGCGAAGGTATCAGAGGAAGTTAATCCAGACATGCTCATTGTTCAGTAGGCATTTAATACCCGAATTTATGTTTCCAATGTTGAGTATTTTTTTAAAAGAATTTGTTCTTCATGTAATTTATGCATATCTTTCTCGATCTCTTTAGGTTTCAGATGTATGACGTAATTCCTAAGAACACATTACAACTGAAAATTTTACAAGGAATGTACACAGAGTCTAAAACAGATGAAATAGATTTTTGGGTTCCACCAAGGGGACTAAATATACCTGTACAAATTTCCGTTCCTCCATACAGTAAAATCATCGGAACTTTTCGTTTGATTGGAATGGAAACGCAACTCATTATGGACAATGTCCAGCAGTATATAGATCAACAAAACCAAGTGGATCTCAAGTTTACACCTAAAGGAACAGCTGCACAATTTAACTATGGACAGTATCATAATTTATCTGCGGTAAGTGTACGCGTGTGAAAGTGTTTGCTTTAACGCTTTACGTGTACCTTTGTGAAAGTGTTTGCATTAACGCTTTTACGTGAACCTTTGTTAAAGTGTTTGCTTTAATTTTACGTGTACCTTTGTGAAAGTGTTTGCATTAACGCCTTTACATGTACCTTTGTGAAAGTGTTTGCATTAACACTTTTACGTGTAACTTTGTGAAATGTCTGCTCTAACGATTGAACGTTTACCTTTGTGAATTTTTTTGCATTAACGCTTTAACGATGGTAGTAAGTATTCTCGTCTATTGAAGATCGTCTGGTAGCCACTAAATGTATATTTTTGATCTGTTCAGTTCGCGGATGGGATATTGTATTCTAAACATTTTATTCCATATCCGTTCTTTCTCTCACAATGAAACAGAATTTTCAGCATTTTCAGATACCAATTACACATGTATCAACAAATTATGTCTCACCAGCAGCGCTCAAATCTGAAATTTAAAACAGCATAAAAAATAAATTTGATTTAAACATATTTCATCGTCAACAAATACCACAGCGGATCAGGCACAAGTTTTGCAACTTAATATTTCCGTATCAATAATGTAGAATCAAACTAAAATGCAAAATGACAGAAAAGGTAGAAAAAATTATTGCGAAAAATGCGACAGGCTTGTAATCGCAATAATTTAAAGTCGCATTTTGGATTTTTTTATATGCATGAAACGGGAGTTTTCTCAATATAGCAAAAATTGAAAATTGCATTTTGGTATAAAATGACAAAATCGCAATAAAAAATGCATGCAATAATTTCTGATTTTACAGTAGTTGAATATCAAAATATATAAAACCTCACAGATGCCCATGCAGTTATTTACATATAGCTAAAATTAGTTCCGTCAAAAAGATCACCCAACTTAAAATAAATTGAAAGACTCGTTGACATAATGAAATGTGATAGGGCTAATCCTTTAATGAAATATATGCCCCCGTCTTTATTTATTTTCAGATCAATGCCTGGATCAACAATATAACAACAGTTTACTCAGGCATGACCAAAATGATACAAATAGGAAAATCTTACGAAGGGAGAGATATCATCTTAATAGAGGTATTTTTAAATAATTGTGGAAAACAACATTATATATTTAGATCTATAGTTTGAAAAATATTGCAATATCGTATAACTTAGCGAAGGTCTATACAAAGCAAAACGTCCTACCACGAATGCAGGCTACACACATGAACTGCAATGAATCCCCGTATCAGTACTTTCATACTTGCTGTAATGAGCATAGTTACTTTTAATTTTTTTTTTATCCAAGTAACATGAACATTTTTTTATTGTAGATAGATACAGGAAAAGTCAAAGAAAAGAACGGCTTCTTTATGGAAGGAGGAATTCACGCAAGAGAATGGATATCTCCAGCTACTGTCATATATATGACAGGACAGGTAGATAAATAAATAAATTTTATATCAATATAAGATAAACCTACATAGTTACACGTATTTACATGTATAATATTAGTTACCTAACTAAGCTTAGACGTCATAAGAAACTAACGTAAGTTGACTAGTCTATATGGTCAAGAAATAATTAATCAAAACTAACAGACACACTCAAAACCAAGAAAAAATAATAATAAAAAAATAAAGAAAAAAATGAAGCATCTCTCGGTACAAGTGTTCAGTCAGTATAATTTACAATTTCCATGCACAGTCATGACAGCATGGGAACATAACTTTTGGAGGAAACCTTAATTATTCTCATAGCACTGAAATAATAACTATTGCTTACACAGCATACATTAGAAAGAGATGCTTGATAAACTGCTTGCGCAAAATTCCCTCTGACTTCTGACCTCAAATGACTTTTTGTACTGGCTTGGGCTGTGAGACGTCAGAACTGACTCTATTAAAGATAAGAATATGAGGACCATATTTCACAAATATCTTAATTCCTTGTTGTAGGTCCTATAGGGACATGATATAGAAATATTAATTTATTTAAAGGAGACATAGATGGCCGAGTGGTCTGGTAGATAATTGGCAATACTAATGATCATGATCACTTGCATGCTTGTCAACACTTCGAATTAAACTCGTGTATTTTCGAATCTGATCTTATTAGACAAGGACTGCAAGTGTTCCTTGGGAAAGTCGGTTATTCTCTCCCGGTCTTCGGGTGGTTCGGGTTTTTACGATATAGCCATTTGCGATGAAAGTGGTGTAAAATCTAACCCAAAATCTGTTGAAGACAAGATGAAATAAATAATATTTATTGGAAGGGTGTCAGTGTTAAGAGCCAGTTCTCTCGAATGTTTAGTTGAGTGTGATACAGGATGTCCAATAGCCCATTCGTCGTTTTAACGTAAGGGAAACCGTGAACTAATAAGCTCAATCTCAGGTAATGGTTATCTGTATGAACGTCCAGTACATATTCTCCTACTTGAAATGTCACCTGATAGATCAGGTTCATCACGTTAATCACTGATTTAAGCAAATATACATGTAATCTCCTGTACAATTTCTGAAGTCAAAGGTCAGATACATGGGCTACATGTAACTTTAACATGTGGAATAAGTACGGTTTTAAGTAAAAGGAGGAAAACAGATGTTGGGCTGTTTATATTTCGACAATTAATGCAGGAGTTAATTCATGGTGACAAATTACACGTATCCTCATTATATGCACAAATCTGAAACAAGTTGGTCTTGAGGAAAAAGGCAATATAACTCTCACTATGAGAGATATATAGATTCTCCTTCAGGTACGAGTGAGTTATGGAATTTCTTCACCCGAGATGGTTAAATGTTCGATTTTCAACACGCGAGCTTTAAAATCTAACATTTAACTATTGAGGGTGGAGAAATTCCATATTTCACGAGTAAACTGAAGGAGAATCTGTTTCTCCTATGATTTTCGACAAAAACCTCAAGAAAATGCCGTTGCTATATAGTTTGTTTACATAGATGTCATTTTGGGACTTCTCTGGTTTATCGTTCCAATAACTGTAAAAAAACGGCGGGAATTCCCACGTAGAAATTTAATCACCCGGAAGTGGTTAAAAATATTATGTACTTTTTATCCCACCGATTAACGCGCAAGAATAGGAGAAAAGCTATTACATTAGACTATTCAATTTTAATTTTTAAATATATTTCATTCAATGTATTTTTTATCCCACCGATTAACGCGCCAAGAATAGGAGAAAAGCTATTACATTAGACTATTCAATTTTAATTTTTAAACATATTTCATTCAAGGCAAAGTGCATTTATAAAAAAACCAGATAATATTTATGACATCCAATGGTGATACCACGATAGTATCACATCTGACAGTGATACATGTACCACGACACCATCACAACTTGCAGTGATACAATAACACCTGACGGTGATACCTTGATACCATCCCATCTGACGATGATAACGTAGCATGATACATGATACCATCACATGATACACCAACATCTGACTGTGATACCAGTGCTATTAGTGCATACATGTCTAAAACCTTGAATATTTTCTATTACAAATCAACAGCATGAACATGATGAATCCCAGAAAGACAATCATCGATCTTTTACATAAGTAAAAGATGAGACACTGATCTTTGTACATTTGTACAAAATTTTGTACGTATTATTAAATTTCAGATGTTAGATTTGTATGGTAGAGATGCTAAGATAACAGACATTGTAGATTCCTATACATGGTACATACTGCCTGTGTTCAACGTAGATGGGTATGAGTACACATGGACAACGGTAAATAATTTTAATTTACCAACTAAATACAAAAACAATTAAAAATTATAACAGAAAAATATTGAAAAAAATTAGCTTACATCCTCATACATACTTAATTATTTATTACAATTACATTTCTTCAGCCATTTTTTAATGAAATATTACAAGTAGTTACAAAAGGGAATATAATTGAAAAGCCATACATTTACCAAAATGCTTTATCTACTAAACTCATTAGTAGCGGTTTCTTTTCTCCACAAATTTTTTATTTGATACCAGGACAGAAACTGGAGAAAGACAAGATCAAAAGAAGGTGCATGCTATGGTGCAGATCCCAATAGAAACTGGGACTTTGAATGGTGCAGTAAGTAAATTTGATAAATACTTGTACATGTTGATAGGTAATTCTAGTGCACTGATAAGGCACAGTGACAGTGAATGAAGTAATAATATTCCATTCAGAACCATTTAAATAACTCTTTTTATGAAGACTTGTAATAAAAATATATATTTTAATTCTTTATTTAACGAGGATTGCCAATAGGCTTCGGGTGGTTCTCCTTTACAAATATATACAATAATAATGTTATAGTAACTTCATATTTACAAAATTTAAAAATAATAATAATAATAATAATAATAATAATAATAATGAAATATACAAGACACACACACGCACATTTGTATACTCACATGACACTCACGGTCACTCATATAAAAAACAGCATTTCAAATGCATAAAGAATTGGTCATTAAGCTTTATCCTCTGATAAATCTTCAATTGATAAACAGTAAAGTTTAACTCTTTTTATGAAGACGTGGAATATTTATCTGGAACTACACAATTTGCTGGAAACATTTACATTTTTCGTTTGATTATAGAATATGAAAAGAAAATTTGGAAATATTTCTTAAAATACCGTTAAACACAAACTCTATGCATGATCTTCAAAAATATAGGTACAACTATTAAGACACGGTTAAAAATAACCTATGAAATTGAAAAATTCGTGTGATAGGGTACTTCAGAGGAAATATTTATTGTAACTGATGTCATTTTTAACATTTTTATTCACAGAGGAGGGAGCTAGCAAAAATCCATGTTCAGATACGTACTGCGGATCTTCAGCATTCTCAGAAGTAGAGGTCAAATCGGTGGCAGATTTCATTGACATGCATAAGGATACAATTAAGGCATTTATAGACTTCCATAGTTACTCGCAATTGTGGATGACACCATGGGGCTACACTAAGGCCCTTCCAGAGGATTATGAGGACCAGGTAGTTTAAGAATGCATGATGTGGTTTTCAACAATTGAAGACATGTTGTGATTTCTTGATGTTTGTTTGGTTATATACTTTTGATTTTGTAATTTCTTTGTAACTTCGCGCCATTTCCATTTTCCCTCACATTCAAAAGTGGTTTTTGAGTATTTTTTTAGTAATGATAGTTCTGTAATTATTGCATCATATTTATCCGAAAGTTCTTCTCAACAAGAAAGATAAAATTTCCTCGACATTCTTTTAAAAAGGACAAATATACCTAAGGAGCAATCAAAACAAACGTAATCCATTGGACAGACAAACCCGGGAAAACAAATGAACAACCACAAGCACAACAAATAAACACAGAAAACTAAAAAACAATGAACAACATCAACTCCTACAAAAACCAGGAGTGAACCCAGGTGCTCCGGAAGGGTAAGCAGTTCCTGCTCCGTATACGGCACCCGTCGTGAAGTTCAACAAAGTCAATCCGGGGGAAGTCATAAATCGGTGGAGGCACATTTTAAAATATTTTGTGAAAATAATTCGGTATATTTATTTCGTAGAATGCTGGTGCTAAAGCCGCGTGTGACGCCTTGGCGGTTGATTATGGAACAAAATATCAGCATGGAAGTATTGCCAATATCATATGTAAGTTAACAGGCTTTTAGCATTATTAAAGACTTAAAATGAAAGACAGGGAAAAATTCAACTAGGAAGTTTTATGAGGGTTTTATTTCATATGAAATCATCACCAATACAATTACAAATAATGAAAACTGTTTTAAATTTTTTTAAACTGAAAATCCCATATAAAAGAAAGTCGAGTAATTTTTTCTTAAAGGAAATCAAATGAAAAATGGAAATGTTGCTTCTCAAACTGTGCATACATTTCCTCATATTTCAACATTCAGTTGGTATTCGAAGTCATACATGTTCCGATCATCGGTTCACTTTAGTTCTGTTAACTTTTTCAGATATTGCCAGTGGAAGTAGTGCAGATTGGACATATGGTGCCGAAAAAATCAAATATTCATATGGCGTAGAGCTTCGTGATACTGGAAAACATGGGTTCTTATTACCTGCCGACCAAATAATACCAAGTGGGAAAGAGACCTTAGAGGCACTTAAAGCCCTTTGTACATATGTATTTCACCACTAGTAGCCACTTGTAATACATTATGATAATGTTTGAATAGTGGAGTTAATGTTTGATCACATTAATCACTTAAAAAATGTTATCATATTATAGGCTACTGTCAATCAAAATAATTAATGGTATTATCAATCTGTCTAAGCAATAAATGTATAATATGATTAGTTTTTCAATACAAACTTCATACTTTTAGTCACAATCTGTCTTGCTGAGAGTCATAGTCCCCGAGGACAGTATCAGCCCAGTAGCCAGAATTTTTGTCCTGGCATAATTCATTACTAAAATGCCTTTAAATTTTCCGTTCAAAATTTGACAAAATTATCAGAAATTTCTAAGGCTCTTCCTTTTGATGCAGAGGTAACCCTTAGCTGAGTTTGGTTTCCTGTTTGTTTTAATTGTTTTGGTTTATGATGGATGTGCTTATTAATTCATCATTATATCTTTAACCGGTTTTCCAACACTTTGATCTCGAGCACTGCTGATGAGTTGTCAGTCAACGAAATGGCTACACAGTGCATCAAATCTATTTTGGTATTTTCTGATACGTTTTATTATATCAAGAGATCAGAACAACAAGGAAATGACAGATGTGAAAAAGGTTTCCTAAATGCCATATACTAGTTTTCATTGATCTGTTGAGTAGATTTTAAGAAAAGGGATATAAATCTGAAAAAATAAAATTAAAATTAGGTAACCATAAGTGTCAGTGTACTGTAGGCCATCAAAGTGTTGACATGTTTTAACATTCTTTAACAATGACAAACAGACTAGGTCGAAAAGAAATTAATACGCTGTCTTTCAGTTGTCCTATCAGTACTAATTTGCATTATCCTTCCTTTAAAATTGAGATCCAGATCCTTTGGCATATGTATAGAGTTTGTGAACTATTTGAAACTGGGACAGTGCACTCTACTATGCCCTTTGCACACAAATTTGCCAAATCAACGTCTTTAAGACAGTTTTCAACGCGAAGAACACTCGGAACGAAAACGAATTTTTGTCTATAAGTGAGATTATATATCTCCTTTCAGACGACAGTGGCGTTGGTTCTGCATGTCGTTAATTGGCAACATTCCCAAAAAGTAATGAAAATTTATCCAAATTGCCTATATACACGACCTTTGCCGGTAGAAAACTTGAAGTTTTTAATGATTAAGCATAACATTTTTGTTTGCTAACATCAAATTGCATTGTAGATACATGTACAATCGTTTACGATAAAAAGGAAGTAAGTATTTAATATTAAAAAATCAATGACTATGAGTGGTACAATTGCTCCTTTACAACACTTATTAGATTTGTTTCTGATATGTTGTTTGGTAAGTTAAAATGGAAGGAAAATGGTAAAATACATAATTCATGGGGCTATAGTGTTGAAGTCATTTATACATGGGCTTTTCTTGTTTTTTTTTCACATAACGCAATAAACTAAATTTTATACTTTATTAGTCCATGTGGGTGGGGATTATGAGTGGGGAATGGGAATTATGGGTGGGGATTGTCCACCCTTTCCATTTTATAAATGTTCAGATACCTTGAACATGTTTGAGATCCCAATTTTAACCAACATATTCTTCTGTCATTATAAGACAATTAAATTTAGATACTTTGCAATGCCTAAGGGGTAATGCACATGAAAATGGCTTTTCCCGCAAGTACACATCAGTTGAATAATACACAAATAACTCACTAAAAATTCTATGTTTCTCCAAGGAGACATATAAAACAGGTTGTACCTGGTACTCGTTATCCCTTTTCTCAATAAATGTGCCTTTCGGGGAGCATCTGTTGGCAATTCAAACTTTTTACTTGTTTAGTATATAGAATTTCATGTACAGAGATCCATTGAACAAAGAAACTGAGAATGAAGATATTTAGTTTGTAATCAATTTTATGCCGTTTTGTACGAAATCTTAACCGTAATATCATGATTATGATAACAATCTTAAAACAAATTTAGATACCAGACTTGCGGGATCACATGCATAATTATGTGACGTGACTTACAATATCATGCAAATTAAGACCAAGAATCTTATCTGGCCTATCTTAGATTACATTTCTACAATGAAATCAATGTTGACATTACAAACATTTGTTTTCATTCTTTTTTTGTTACCGAATTAAAGACACTGGTGCTTCTACGTATGTTACTACGACAACGCTACACGTCATGAGTACACGTAACTGAGTATAAACGTTTAATCCTGCTAGTATATGACATGTATGAGTGAGCATTGAGGATGGGGAGGAAGTGTGGAATGCACGAAAATGCAATTGCAGTTGAAAAAGACTTAAAGCGCTTTCACCCAATACGATTATCACATTCGATTTATTGATGTAGTTTACTAAAAGCAAATTTATGTTGTTTTAATTTTGTGACGATCTAACCTTTGGCTGTTTGGTCGAAGATTCAATACATTATCTATCCGAATGCCTTTATTTTCCTCGGCAAACGAACAATTAAAAGTATAGTTTCCATTTTTTATTCCTCTACAAAGTGTTGACTAGTTTTCAAATCAGTTCAACTGTACATCAAACGAACAAAACGTTTTTACAGGATATGATCACACAAATTCGCCTTTCTACTTAAAAAATGAAACTTTATTAATAAGTACATGAAATTGTTTTACTTACTGTTTCCATGGTAATTATTCATAATTATTCTAAAAAACTTAAATCATCGTTATTAAAATGGTGAAAAATGGTTAAAATATTGTCAAGTTCTTTGTATTTGAAGTTTGAAGTTGCTAAAAAGACTGATACAAGACTCACTAGGCTGACATTTCCTTAGGCTCCTCCATACTGTTACCTTATGAAAGTCGGATGTTTTTCTGGAGTTAAGTCGCCTTGTCCATAAAAAAATCTAATATGCACGAAAAATCACAAAATTTCGGGTAAATTAAAAAAATGTGTCGACTTCGATGGGCTCAATATAAGATAAGTATCTTTCAATGGTCAGCTGCTAATCAATACTAAACATATAGCTTCAACTCCTATTTTGTGTTTTATTTTGATGAAGTTTACCCTTGACTTAATGAAAAACGTCATATAAAAAGCCTACAGAAATGTCCCTTTCATTTCACGAAATTGCCTTCTTTCTGATTTGGCATTTCTCCCCTGTTAATTCTGACAAGTCCGCAATATATTTGTTAATATTTGTATCAATTTTGTTTTTATTGCCGTATATATTTATGCAATTTCTTATCCGTTGCTGGTGTCATCCTCGTTCCTACAAACCCTGACATAATATTTTGCGGGTAGAACATATCGCCTGGTGTGTGACCTAGAAAATTCTACCTACGACACAAATGTATTCTCTTTTGACCTTGAGGAGTACCAATGAAAATCATTCACATCCGACCCTTAACTTTTTTTGTTAATTTTGGTTTTTTTTCTCGGTTTGCCACATTTAAGACTCCGAATACTATTGATTAAGACACATTTTGTTGATGTATACAGTGCATCGACATCTCCGACATAAAATGTTTATTTACCCATCAGTTGTCTTCATTGGAAACAAAATACGTTACCTGACAATTTACAATATACCCATAACCGACAGTCAGACACTATTACAACTTTGGAAGTGTTAGTGTATAAAACTATTAAAGTCACATGCTGGTTATATTGTTAGTTGTGCCATACTAACAATAACTGGACTTGTACTAATGAACATCGCATTCAACAATAGAATATGGAAATGTGATGTATGAAAAAATATTGAATAATTTTGTTGCGCATTCGAAGGCACTTACTTTTATTTGGTAATCAATTTTATTCCGTTTTGATATCAACCCTTAAACAACTTTAAACACAAGAAGTCTTTTCTGTTTGTTCTAATTGTTTTGGTTTTTGATGGTTGTGCTTATAAATTCGTCATTTGTATATCTTTAACAGGTTTTTCAACATTTTAATCTCGAGCACTGCTGATCAGTTGTCAGTCAGGGAAATGGCCATAGTTCATCAACTTATTTCGGTATTTTGTGATACAGTTTATTATACACGGTTCAACGGCGTGACTTACTAAGACCAAGAAATTGACCTGGTGCCTTATCTACTTTGCATTCCCACAATGAAATCAATGGCGACAATACACACTTTTTTGTACATTCTTCTATGTTACTGGATTAAAGATGCTAGTACATTCTGTATGATGGATAGGCCACACGGCATCAGTGAGTACAAAATTAATATACATGTAACTGACAATAAAAATGCTAATTATAATTGAGTGATATTGCAGATATTACTAAAACTATTGTGACGCTTAGTGTTTACCCGGAGTTACATAGTTTAAACAACAAAATGGATAATAGGAATGGCCAACAATAAAAAGCAACCAAACTGACAGATCGCCGGAAAAAAATAACAGAAAATAATACAAAACACAAAAACAAGAGGCTCTCAAGAGCCTGAATCGCCCACCTGGTAAACAATGCACTATAAATTAAATTAATATATTAATGTTTGTTGTAAATTAAACTGAGTATTAAAGGTCATGTAAAATGCTGAAAATACCTTTAAAAGCCTTTCAAGAACCTCTGGAAAGTTTGTTCTGGTTACGTATGTGACCTTACATATTTGGAATCGAAAAACTGAAGTATCAAAGTCTCAATTACATGTACTTGAAAAGGAAATATTGCAGCAACAATCATGCTAAGTTTCATCCAAATCCCCCCAGTAGTTTCAGAGGAGATGTTTGAAAATTTGTTAACAACGATGATGACGGACACCAAGTGATGGCAATTAAAAGCTCACATATTATGAAGTTTAATCATTGTTATACAACATTCTCATCATCACCATTCACTAAGGATACCATGTTTACTTTAAAAACCAAATATTGTTGAGATCCGAGCAAGTGTAAAAAATGGCGGGAAAATGGCAGCCATTTTAAAAATGGCAGCCATTTTAAAAATGGCCGTCCAAAACAAACTTTCATCATCACCATTCAACTCGGGATACCATGTTTACCTTGAAAGTAGCTTTCATCTTCATTTTCTTTCTATAATTCAGGAAAAAATAGCAAAAAACAGCATTTTGACCCCTATGTTCTATTTTTAGTAAGTGCGGACATGTTTTTCGACCAATCAAAAATCCAAGCATTACCTTTTTGCAGGATACCCTAAGGAATAATCTTACCAAGTTTCTTTTGATTTTGAATAGTAGTTTCAGAAAAGAAGATTTTTGAAATAATAACATAAAAAAGCCAAAAATGTCAAAAAAGGGCAATAACTCTAACATCAGTAGACAGATTTTCACAAAAATCAGCAAACACGTAGCTCCCATCATGCTCAACACTTTCAATCTGCCAGAATTTGCCGTAACCTAATGATTTATGAGATATTTGCGAAAAACTGTTGTTTGACCTATGTTCTATTTTTAGTAACAGTGGCCATGTTTTTCGACGGATCAAAAATCGAAGCATAGACTTTGTGCAGGATACCCTAAGGAACAATCATGCTAAGTTTTATCCAAATCCATTCAGTAGTTTCAGAGGAGAAGATGTTTGAAAAATTGTTAACGACGACAGACGACGACGTACGCAAAGTGATGAGAATAGCTCACATGGCCTTTTAGGCCAGGTTAGCCAATGAACACAACAGAGTCAGGATAGTCTGACTTGGTACAGACACTGAATAGTGGTGGGGTTAAACCGGTTTTATGGGTACTCAAACCTCCCCATGCCTTATCTATCCTGACATTCTCGTGTATAAACCCATTTATATAAAAAAAACCATCCTGTCGGAATGGTACGAATTTCTGTTACATAACTCAATATATTTTTATAACTTTTTACAGATCCGCAACACTGTACGTACAAGAATCGAGTATTTGCACTGAATACTACATATACTGACTACGAGCACTGTTTGGAAATAAGTTGTAGTGTAGATGGAGGCCTAGGTATTTGTGGGTAAGAATTATTTTGTCTTTTATTCTGGCAATACAATACAGAAGCATTCTGAAGGACCAAAATCCAATTAAGAAAGGCGAAGCAGTAAGAACAACGAATATATATGCACTTAGCAAACACTTGACAGACATAGAAAAGAAACAGAACAAAAACCAAAGCACTTTCATTTCAAAGACAATCGAGGAGTAATGCCAGATGTCCCAAAAGCTACCCTAACGGCGCATTGAAAATATATTTATCTTTTGAAAAGGTCATTAGTTCCGAGGTGTGAATGATTAAAGTAAAGGATTCAAACATAAACGGAAGAACCTTTAAACTCAAAATGGAGGGTAACTACTTGGGATATGGTCACCGGAAGGTTGATTAAAATGTGCGTTTTTGCCATGATTCAGTGTTAACTATATATCCATTGATAATATTCATTTTTGTAAATGTTTAGGGCCATTCTGTTGCCATTTCTGAAAATACTGTACTAGATGATAGATATCTGTTTACTCCGCTACTGTCAAAGTCTTTTTATTACATATAGTTGCATATACAATAATGTTATCACACTTCCTGAGGTCTAATTATTCTGATGACTGTTCACATGGTTCAAGAACAAATGTCATATCTTTATCGGCCTTTTTATTAAGGAATACGATACAGTAGCAAGTAATAACGTCACCAACATCTTCACAATGTTTAAGTCACAGTATATCCCAAGGCAATCCCTTGGAACATTATAACTATGAATAACTAAATAACAAGCACATAGACCCCAGTTTTTATTATTTTATTACTTCAAGATTATTGTACTAAAATATGATAATTTTTTTTATACAAGCATCTAAAATTTAGCAAACATCTATCAAAATTTCTATGAACTAAAAGCTATGCACTGTTTTCTGAAATTTGAAATATGAAAAATAAGAGTTTTGGTTCAAATATGAAAATATCAGTGTTAAATAGCTAAAAACTATGTCAGACACTCATAAATTGACCTTATATTAAAATGCCAGCAAAAAAATCAGCAGAGGAACCTTACTGTATCGTATTCCACAAAATGTTATGGATATTGTAGCAATTGTAAACCAATTCTTCTTTGTTTAAAAAATTCATATATTCTAATATATGAACAAATCTAATAATCACATATATACATACACACATATATAGGTAACATCAACATGATCAACACATAATATTAACTAGAATTTTTGATTTGTTAATTTTTCAAATTATTTATATACCCAACTTGTTTTTAATAATGTAAATATTTTTAACAGCATAGGTATAAATGCTGGTGTAATATCTGTACCACCCGGATGTAGAGTCGTTAAAGGAGAAAAGTGTGAAAGGATACTGGTGGATGCAAAAGACCACACCATAAAATGCCAGTCGGAACTTTTTGGTTAAAAAATACTAATGTGTCTTTAAAATTTAATGATGTACAGCTCAATTAATAATGAAATGATTTACACAAACATTGTGTAATTGTTTATTTTCAATCACATTTCACTTGAATCTGTTTTAAAGTTTCACGATTCGATTTAGGGGCCTTCTGAAATTTTTATAGACATACATACATAAACCAAATTGATGACCTCCACGACTTCCGGAGCTCACGAATTATAAAATGAGTTCCATGAATCGGTTTCATTTTTTGTTTCATCAGTGGCTTTAATTCTTGTAGACAACATCTTGAGAGCAATCAATGTGTATTTTGGCATAAAGTGGTGTAGTAAATTCTTTTTTTAAAGATCAAATAACGCAAAACCGGCTGTGGTGTGTTAAGTTACATAGTCTAACTATGGTGATTTTGCTAATTTTGCCTTGTCTCTGGAAATACTCATTCATTTTTTGTTTCGGTGGTTTCATTTGTTTATAATATTGTTCCTCACTGTGTGTAGATGTGCAATAAGGTTTTTAATTTTGAAATGTGATTCAGGGTTCCAATTTTCAGACTGAAATTGTGAAATTGTTACTTTTTCACTGTTAATTGTTTTTTGACTTGTGCAGTGCGGGGATGGACATTGTTTATGATGGCACCAATTTCTAATTTTAAAATATTTAGACAAATTGTGGTTTCTAACATTTATAATTTTATCTTTTATTTTGAAAACATAATTGATAAACTGCAAAGATGGTCATTATAAGTCCAACTAAAATGTCTATTTGGTTGGTGTTTTACAACAACTTATAGGAGTTTATTAACATGTTTTCAATATAATGTTGTAAATGTTTGAATCAAATTTGTATATATATTTTAAAACAAGAGTGGACACACAAAAATGTCTCGCCTGTCGTGTATTTCTAATGAAAGTAAATGCTATCAGACATATTGCATACAGTATTCGAAAAACAGGCCAAAACACAAAAACTTAACTATAACCACTGAACCATGAAAATGAGGTCAAGGTCAGATGACACCTGCCATTTAGACATGTACACCTTACAATCCTTCCATACACCAAATATAGTAGACCTATTGCATACAGTATTCGAAAAATAGGCAAAACACAAAAACTTAACTATAACCACTGAACCATGAAAATGAGGTCAGGGTCAGATGACACCTGCTAGTTTGACATGTACACCTTATAATCCTTCCATACACCAAATATAGTAGACCTATTGCATACAGTATTCGAAAAATAGGCCAAAACACAAAAACTTAACTATAACCACTGAACCATGAAAATGAGGTCAAGGTCAGATGACACCTGCCAGTTGGACATGTACACCTTACAATCCTTCCATACACCAAATATAGTAGACCTATTGCAAACAGTATTCGAAAAACAGGCCAAAACACAAAAACTTAACTATAACTACTGAACCATGAAAATGAGGTCAAGGTCAGATGACACCTGCCAGTTGGACATGTACACCTTACAATCCTTCCATACACCAAATATACTAGACGTATTGCTTATAGTATCTGAGATATGGACTTGACCACCAAAACGTAACCTTGTTCACTGATCCGTGAATTTGGGTCGAGGTCAATTGAAAACTGTCTGATGGGGATGAGGACCTTGCAAGGTACGCACATACCAAATATAGTTATCCTATTACTAATAATAAGAGAGATATTAACATTACAAAAAATCTTAACTTTTTTTTCAAGTTGTCACTGAACCATGAAAATGAGGTCAAGGACAATGTACATATGACAGACGGAAACTTCGTAACATAAGGCATCTATATACAAAGTATAAAGCATCCAGGTCTTCCACCTTATAAAATATAAAGCTTTTAAGAAATGAGTTAACGCCGCCGCCGCCGCCGGATCACTATCCATATGTCGAGCTTTCTGCGACTAAAGTCGCAGGCTCGACAATTATTCTATAGTTTCTTTTGTGACCTTGTAAATCCATAGGCTACTTGATCTCGATAAGTACAAATCCTAGCTATGTACCAAGTTAAGTTGAAATCCATCCAAAGATATTGAGCTCAAAATATTCATAAAAATGTTTTGGACAAACTGATAGATGTAAAATTATTGAGCCTCCTCATGGGGTTTTTGATTGTGTGATTACTTTGCTGTTTTTTTAGTGATTATTTGATTATTAGACCAAATATTTCATGATTATTTGATTATCTAGGACTGTATTTTTGATAAATTGATTACCGACTTTAAAATAAAATAAAATTGGAAGATGAAATATAACTACCTAGGATCACCAAAGACCATATTAGATTTTTATTGGCCAATTTTCAAAAATCTTCTGCTCTGAAACTTCATTATGAAATTTGCAGAATTGATGACAAAAATGCCCTCTACACACCATCCACTTTTGGTTGAAATTCATCCCCTCAACCAATGTCTGCGGCTGTTCATAGTTTCCATTGAAACCATATATGGGAAAGGTTTTTTCTCTCATTATAGCCCCCGCAAAAAAATATTTGGGGGTACTTGGGAATCACCCTGTATGTCCATGTCTTGTAAGCGCAACTCCTAAACCCTTCAATGGATTTTGATGAGGTTGGGCATCATATGTAGATGTGCATGAAGCAAGAAAATTATTGCCGGATGCTTGCAAAGGGAGATAATCCAACTTAAGGGTTTATATGTATAAAGCTTGTAAGCGCAACTCCTAAACCGTTCAATGGATTTTGATGACTGTATATGAAGGTTGAGCATCCTATGTGCATGAAGTAAGATAATTATTGTCAAATGCTTCCAAACGGAGCTAATCCAACTGAAGGGATCCTTAGCTATCAGACCCAAAGGGTCATGTGAGCTATTGTTATTACTTTTCATCCGTCGTCCGTCCGTCCGTCAACATTTCACATTTTGAATTTCTTTTAGAGAACCGCTGAATAGATTGAAACCAAACATGGCATGAATGTTCCTTATGAGGTGCTGATCAAGAGTTTCGTTGTTGCCGATCCGTCATCCAAGATGTCCGCCAGCAGGGAACTGAGTTTAACATAGGACCCTATGGGTAATAAATACAAAAAATCTTCTTCTAGAGAACCGCTGAATGGATTGAAAATAAACATGGCATGAATGTTCCTTGTGAGGTGCTGACCAAGTATTGTTACTTTGTTGGTGATCCGTCATCCAAGATGGCCGCCAGTGGGGAACTTCGCTTAACATAGGACCCTATGGGAAATACATACAAAATCTAGAGAACCACTTAATGGATTAAAACCAAACATGACATGAATGTTCCTTATGAGCTGCCGACTAAGTGTTGTTATTTTGATGCTGATCCATCATCTAAGATGGCTGTCAGCGAGGGATTTAGTTAAACATATAACGTACCCTATGGGAAATACATACAAAAATCTTCTAGAGAATCACTGAATGGATTGGTGAATGTTCCTTATGGTGTTCTGATTAAGTTTTGTTACTTTGCTGCCAATCTGTCATCCATGATGGCTGTCAGCGGAAGACTTAGTTTAACATAAGACCCTATGGGAATTACATACAACGTACGGCTTCTTCTTACAATTATTGAATTGATTGAAACCAAACATGGCTTGGATGTTAATCTCAAGGTCCTTTAGCAATGAACAAATTGAAATATCAGGTGAGCGATACAGGCTCCTGGGAGCATGTGGTTCATGTTTAAGCTTGTAATCACAACTCCTCCTAAACGCTTCAATGGATTCTGATGAAATTTTATATGAAGCTTACTTAATAGGAAATGAGAAACCAGAGTGAGTTATCTTTTCCTAACCAATATAGGTAAGGGAGATAATAAATTTGTCTCCCTTTTAGCCTCAGGATAAAAGGGAGAGAATTTAATTATCTCCCTTTTCTACATTGGTTAGGAAAAGATAACTCACTCTGGTTCCTCATTGTTATAAAATATTTTACATTTAAATTGTTATGTATTATAGATACAATGGATAAGCGTTGGTTTCCTTATGCTCCTCCATACTGTTACCTTATGAAAGTCAGATGTTGTTCTGGAGTTAAGTCGCCTTATCCATAAAAAAATCTAATATGCACGAAAAATCACAAAATTTCGGATAAATTAAAAAAATGTGTCGACTTCGATGGGTTCAATATAAGATAAGTATTTTTCAATGGTCAGCTGCTAATCAATACTAAACATATAGCTTCAACTCCTATTTTGTGTTTTATTTTGATGAAGTTTACCCTTGACTTAATGAAAAACGTCATATAAAAAGCCTACAGAAATGTCCCTTTCATTTCACGAAATTGCCTTCTTTCTGATTTGGCATTTCTCCCCTGTTAATTCTACAAATATTTGTTAATATTTGTATCGATTTCGTTTTTATTGCCGTATATATTGATGCAATTTCTTATCCGTTGCTGGTGTCATCCTCGTTCCTACAAACCCTGACATAATATTTTGCGGGTAGAACATATCGCCGCCTGGTGTGTGACCTAGAAAATTCTACCTACGACACAAATGTATTCTCTTTTGACCTTGAGAAGTACCAATGAAAATCATTCACTTCCGACCCTTAACTTTTTCGTTAATTTTGGGTTTTTTCGGTTTGCCACATTTAAGACTCCGAATACTATTGATTAAGACACATTTTGTTGATGTATACAGTGCATCGACATCTCCGACATAAAATATTTATTTACCCATCAGTTGTCTTCATTGGAAACAAAATAGGTTACCTGACAATTTACAATTTACCTATAAGCGACAGAGTCAGACACTATTACAACTTTGGAAGTGTTAGTATATAAAACTAAAAGTCACATGCTTGTTATATTTTTTGTTTGTGCGATACTGTGAAAAACAATAACTTGACTTGTACTAATGAACATCGCATTCAGCAATAGAATACGGAAATGTGATGTTTATTGAATAATTTTGTTGCGCATTCGACTTTTATTTTGTAATCAATTTTATTCCGTTTTGATATCAACCCTTAAACAAATTTAAACACAAGAAGTTTTTTCTGTTTGTTCTAATTGTTTTGGTTTTTGATGGTTGTGCTTATTAATTCATCATTAGTATATCTTTAACTGGATTTCAAACATTTTGATCTCGAGCACTGCTGATCAGTTGTCAGTAAGCGAAATGGCCATACAGTGCATCAATTTATTTCGGTATTTTGTCATACAGTTTATTATACACGGTTCTACGGCGTGACTTACTAAGACCAAGAAATTGACCTGGTGCCTTATCAACTTTGCATTCCCACAATGAAATCAATGGCGACAATACACACTTTTTTGTACATTCTTCTATGTTACTGGATTAAAGATGCTAGTACAGTCTGTTGGATTGATATGCCACACGGCATCAGTAAGTAAACATGTACATGTAACTGACAATAAAAATGCTAATAATTGAGTGATATTTCAGATATTACTAAAACTATTGTGACGCTCAGTGTTTACCCGGAATTGCATAGTTTAAACAACAAAATGGATTACAGGAATGGTCAACAATGAAAACAACCCAACTGACAGATTGCCGGAAAAAAATAACATAAAATAATACAAAACACAAATATGAAGACAACAGAGTCAGGATAGTCTGATTTGGTATAGACATTGAAAAGTGGTGCGGTTAAACCGGTTTTATGGGTACCCAAACCCCCCTCTCCTTATCTATCCTGACATTCTCGTGTATAAACCCATTTATATAAAAACTAGAGGCTCTCAAGAGCCTGTATCGCTCACCTGGATTTAACTTTTCATCTTGAGCAGACCTAAAAATTTAAGTGTTGCAGTCAATTTGGCTGATTTTTCTATAGGATTCTATGTTAAACTAATTTCAGCTGTGGCAGTCATCTTGGTTGACAGTCCAGTTTCTAAAAGAGAACCATCTAAGGACCATTTCTGCTAAGTCTTGTTCCAACTGGCTAAGCAGTTTCAGACTAAAAGATATTAAACAAAGGTCGGTGTGGCAGCAATCTTGGTGAACGGACATATTTCTGAAAGAGGACCTCCTAAGGACCAATGCTGCCAAGTCTGGCTCCAATATGTCAAGTGGTTTCAGACAAAAAGATTTTTCAATGAAATTTTCCATAGGGCCCTATGTTAAACTAAGTTCTGCTGTGGCGGCCATCTTGGTTCACAGTCCACGAAATCAGACACATTTCTAAAAAAGTGACCTCCTTAGGACCAATGCCACGAAGTCCTGCTCCAATATGTCAAGTGGTTTCAGACAAGAAGATTTTTCAATGAATTTTCCATAGGGCCCTATGTTAAACTAAGTTCGGTTGTGCGGCCATCTTGGTTGACAGTCCGGGTCATCGCACAAATTTCTGAAAAAGGACCATCTAAGGACCATTGCTACCAAGTCTAATTCTAATTGGCTTAGTTGTTTCAAACGAGAAGATTTTTGAGTGATTTTCCCATAGGGTCCTATGTTAAACTAAGTTCTGCTGTGGCGGCCATCTTGGTTCATAGTCCACGAAATCAGACACATTTCTGAAAAAAAGACCTCCTAAGGACCAATGCCACCAAGTCTGGCTCCAATATGTCAAGTGGTTTCAGACAAAAAGATTTTCAATGAATTTTCCTATAGGGCCCTATGTTAAACTAAATTCGGTTGTGGCGGCCATCTTGGTTGACAGTCCGGGTCATTGGACACACCTCTGTAAGAGGACCATCTAAGGACCATTGCTGCCAAATCTGGTTCCAATTGGTCAAGTGGTTTAAGACGAGAAGATTTTTCAATGAATTTTCCCATAGGGCCCTATGTCAAACTAAGTTCGGCTGTGGCGGCCATCTTGGTTAACAGTCCGGGTCATTGGACATATTTCTGAAAGAGAACCTCCTAAGAACTATTACTGCCAACTTTGGTTGCAACAGGACTTGTAGTTTCATATAAGAAGATTTTTGAAAATCAACCCCCCTTTTTTTCTATTTTTAGTAACAGCAGCCATCTCGGTTGGAAGTCCGGCATGCCAGAAATAATTTTGGAAGGGGGCCACCCAAGGACCATTCCACCAAAGTTTGGTCTCATTTGGCCCAGTGGTTTGAGAGGAAAAGATCTTTAAAGGATAGTTTACGCTGGATGCCGTATTTAAAGGGCAAAAACTCCTATAAGGGGTCAATCAACGATTTTGGTCATGTTAACTTATTTGTAGATCTTACTTTTTTGAACATTTTTGCTGTTTACAATTTGTCTTTATCTATAATAATATTCAAGATAATAACCTAAAACTGCAAAATTTCCTTAAAATTAACAATTCAGGGGCAATAACCCAACAAAGGGTTGACCGATTCGTCTGAAAATTTCATGACAGGTAAATCTTGACCTGATGAACATTTTTACCCCATGTCAGTTTTGCTCTAGTTGCTTTAGTTTTTGAGATACAAGACAAAAACTGCAGTTTACCCCTATGTTCTATTTTTAGCCATGTCGGCCATGTTGGTTGGCAGGCGGGGTCATCGGACACATTTTTTAAACTAGATACCCTAATGATGCTTGTGGCCAAGTTTGGTCCAATTTGGCCCAGCAGTTTCAGAGGAGAAGATTTTTCTAAAAGTTAACAGACGACGACGACGGACGACGACGGACGCCAAGTGATGAGAAAAGCTCACTTGACCCTTTGGGTCAGGTGAGCTAAAAATCCTGTCGGAATGGTACAATTTTCTGTTACATGAATCAATATATTTTTTAAATTTTTTACAGATCCGCAACACTGTACGTACAAGAATCGACTATTTGCACTGAATACTACTTATACTGACTACGAGCAGTGTTTGGAAATAAGTTGTAGTGTAGATGGAGGACTAGGTATTTGTGAGTAAGAACATTTTGTCTTTTATTCTTGCAATACAATACAGAAGCATTCTGAAAGACCAAAATCCAATTAAGAAAGGCGAAGCAGTAAGAACAACGAATATATATGCACTTAGCAAACACGTGACAGACATAGAAAAGAAACAGAACAAAAACCAAAACAAGCACTTCCATTTCAAAGACAATCGAGGAGTAATGTCAGATGTCCCAAAAGCTTTCGCATGTCCTGCTTCCCTAACGGCGCATTGAAAATATATTTATCTGTTGAAAAAGTCATTAGTTCCGAGATGTGGATGATTAAAGTAAAGGATTCAAACATAAATGGAAGAATCTTTAAAACTCAAAATGGAGATATGGTCACCGGAAGTTTGATTAAAATGTGCGTTTTTGTCATGATTCTGTGTTAAGTATATATCCATTGATAATATTCATATTTGTAAATGTTTGGGGCCATTTGTTACCATTTTTGAAAATACTGTTCAGTACTGGAGGATAGATATTTGTTTACTCCGCTACTGTCAAAGTTCTTTTAATTACATACAGTTGCATATACAATCATGTTATCACACTTCTTGAGGTCTAATTATTCTGATGACCGTTCACATGGTTCAAGAACAAATGTCATATCTTTATCAGCCTTTTTATTAAGGAATACGTACATATTATCAGGTTTTCTGCAAACGTATATCGTAAAATATCAGCCGCGAGACCCAGTGTGAAGCTTTTTCGGCGAGTGAGCATAGCGAACGATCCAAAAAGCTTCATATTGTGTCGAGCGGCTTATATTTCACAATATTTGTTGAAGAAAACTTGATGATAAATTTATCGTATTGTTAACTAGCAATCTTAATGGAATTTCTTACTTTTCAATGGCCATCCGCCTTTAACCGGATGTTTTCCTGATATATTCGGGTCAATGTTGGGTCAAACATTATGACGTCGCTGATATATTCGGGTCAACGTTGGGTCAAACATTATGACGTCGCTGATATATTCGGGTCAGCTCATATTAGGGTCGGGTCAACTCTTTACGACGTCACAGTGCCGAAATACGGGAAATTCTGAAGGCCTCAGCAGATCGATATAGCCATAGGGAAATACGATAAGATACAGTAGCAAGTAATAACGGCAATCCCTTGGAACATTATAACTATAGATAACTATATAACAAGCACACAGACCCCAGTTTTTTTATTTATTTTATTACTTCAAGATGATTATTGTACTAAAATATGATGATTTTTTATACAAGCATCTAAAATTTAGCAAACATCTATCAAAATTTCTATGAACTAAAAGCTATGCACTGTTTTCTGAAATTTGAAGGATGAAAAATAAGAGTTTTAGTTCAAATATGAAAATATCAGTGTTAAATATCTAAAAACTATGTCAGACACTCATAATTTGACCTTATATTAAAATGCCAGCAAAACAATCAGCAGAGGAACCTTACTGCATCGTATTCCACGAAATGTTAGGGATATTTTAGCAATTGTAAACCAATTCTTATTTGTTTAAAAAATTCATATATTCTTATATATGAACAAATCTAATAATCACATATAGAGGTAACATCAACATGATCAACACATAATATTAACTAGAATTTTTTATTTGTTAATTTTCAAATCATTTATATACCAACTTGTTTTTAATAATGTAAATATTTTTAACAGAATAGGTATATATGCTGGTACAATGCCTGCACCACGCGGATGTACAGTCGTTAAAGGAGAAAAGTGTGAAAGGATAGTGGTGGATGCAAAAGACCACACCATAAAATGCCAGTCGGAACTTTTTGGTTAAAAAATACTAATGTGTCTTTAAAATTTAATGATGTACAGCTCAATTAATAATGAAATGATTTACACAAACATTGTGTAATTGTTTATTTTCAATCGCATTTTAATTGAACCTGTTTTAAAGTTTCACGATTCGATTTAGGGACCTTCTGAAATTTTTATAGACATACATACATAAACCAAATTGAGGACCTCCACGACTTCCGGAGCTCACGAATTATAAAATGAGTTCCATGAATCGGTTTCATTTTTTGTTTCATCAGTGGCTTTAATTCTTGTAGACAACATCTTGAGAGCAATCAATGTGTATTTTGGCATAAAGTGGTGTAGTAAATTCTTTTTTTAAAGATCCTATAACGCAAAACCGGCTGTGGTGTGTTTAGTTACATAGCTTAACTTACATGTATAAGACACCTTTGAAAGTTGAAAGGGGTACGCTAAATTAACGATACGTCGCTCTACCACCAGCCAAGTTTAATAAAGTGATTAGTAGAAGTTATTTTAACTTTGTTTCCGAATCCACTATAAATAAAATACTTTGAATGTAAAGGTTCATCTATATATTACGGAAGCTCTGGAGTGCCATGCAAAAAATAAATTACAACTCGTGCGCACGAGTTACTAACTTGATCGCACGAGCTACTAACTTGTTTCGCACAGGTTACTAACTTGAGCGCACGAGTTTCATAACTTGAGCGCACCAGTTTCATAACTTGAGCGCACGGGTTATATGGGGATACTGGTAAATAGGGGAGCGGGAAGGGGGTAATACATTTGTGAACTGTGCTCACAGTAATTCTAATTTTAGGTGTAAGTTTTTTTTATTGTAGCTATTCGAGGGACGTTCAGTTAATGTTATTTTGAAGGTTCAGCAAACACAGAGATTTTTTAAAATCTTGTGAATTGAATTTTAAGAGCTCTCAGTTTTGAAAAGAAAATTCTGTGAATTATTTGAGTTTTTACAGATAAACACATGTTTATGTATTCAATTGAATAGTTTTTATATGACTGCAAATTTGTTGAATATCCTATATTGGTATGGCGTTTTCGGCGTCGTCGTTCGTGAACGCCTGGTTTTCGTGCGATAGTTAGGGACAAAAAAGTTCATTTTTATCAATTTAAAAGTGAATTGATATTTCGTGGCCAATTTTGATGGGGTTTTAAAGTTTTTCGTATTGAACTTGCAATATCAACGTTTTTGCGATTATATCCATCTGCGTTCGGTGAAGCATTGTGTTTTTTTTATGTTAGTAAATTTTAAAGCTTTTCGGGAGAAATACAAGCTACTAAGTCAACCTGTAGCACATTCACGAAGGAAGTTGTGAAAAGAATGATAATGCAATAATTGTTTAAACATTTTTATGAACATTCTGAGCTCAACATCCTTGGATGGATTTCAACATAACTTACGACAGAGCTAGGACTTGTACTTGTCGAGATAAAGTATCCTATAGATTTCCAAGGTCACAAAAGAAACTAGAATTGTTTGAGTACTTTTAGCTCAACCATGATCTACTATCACCACGTGGCGTCTGTCTATCCGGTGTAATTATCCCCGCACTTCGAATGAAATTCGGGGATATTTGTAATCGGTCCGTCTGTCCGTCCGTTAGATAATCTTGTCTCCAGAACTCCTGGTTCATTTTTAACTTCATGCATTTAATTTCTATACGGTATTGTCACAAACTGTATGTCGATGCGCAATAAGGTTTTAAAATTTTGATTTCAAAAATTGGGGCCCACAGGGGTCGAATTTCGAAAATTGGAAATTTAAACTTGTGATCTAAGCTCATCCTTCATTTCTCATTTTATGCTTTTAATTCCTGTACAGTATTATCACATACTGTATTTAGATGCACAATAAGATTTTCGAATTTTGATTTTTAAAAATTGGGGTACAAATGGATCGAATTTCAAAATTGGAAGTCTAAGCTTGTGACCTAAACTCCTAATACGTTTTTCATTTTATGCTTTAATTTCTATACAGTATTGTCACATACTGTATGTAGATGTACAATAAGGTTTTAGAGTTTTGATTTACAAAAACTGTGGCTCACAGGGGTCGAATTTCGAAAATTGGAATTTAACCTTGTGACCTGAAATCCTCATTCATATTTAATTTTATGCATTTACTTTCTACACAGAATTGTCACACACTATATGTAGACGCGAATTAAGGTTTTAGAATTTTTATTTTCAAAAATTGGGGCCCACAGGGGTCGAATTTCGAAAATTGGAATTTAACCTTGTGACCTGAAATCCTCATTCATATTTAATTTTATGCATTTACTTTCTACACAGTATTGTCACACACTATTTGTAGACGCGAATTAAGGTTTTAGAATTTTTATTTTCAAAAATTGGGGCCCACAGGGGTCGAATTTCGAAAACTGGAAATGTAACTAACCTCCTTATTCATTTTTCATTTTATGCTTTTAATTTCTATACAATATTGTCACATACTGTATGTAGATGCGCAATAAGGTTTTAGAATTTTGATTTTCACAACTTCAGGAACATAGGGGCTGTATTTTGGAAATAGTGAATTTAAGCTTGTGACTTCTATTTCATTTTAAATTTAGATTTAGCACATTTATTTGTATATAATATTATTCTTTATTATCTGTAGATGTGCAAAAACGTTTTTAATTTTTAAAATCAATTAAGGCTTCCAATTGTGGGACTGAAAATGGTGAAATTGCTAATTTTGCCCTTGTCTTTGCAAATACTCATTCATTTCTTGTTTCAGTGGTTTTAATTTCTGTTTATAATATTGTTCTTTGCTATGTGTAGATGTGCAATAAGTTTTCTATATTGAAACTTGATTCAGGGTTCCATTTTTCAGACTGAAATTGTGAAATTGCTAATTTTTCACTGTTGATTGTTTTTTGACTTGTGCATTGCGGGGATGGACATCGTTTATGATGGCACTAATTTCTATTTTTAGCTTGTATATCTCCCCAAAAGCTTTAAAATTTACTAACAAAGAAAAATAAAATGCGTCACCGAACGCAGCTGGATACAATCGCGAATCCGTTGATATTGCAAGACATAAAGCCAGTTTTATACGAAAAACCTTAAAACAAACTCCATCAAAATTGACCAAGAAATATTAATTCACTTTTAAATTAATGAAAATGCACGTTTTTGGCCTAAATATCGGACGGAAACTAGGCGTTTACGAACGACGACGACGATAACGTCATACCAATATAGGATATTAAACAAATTTGCGGTCATTTAAAAACTGTTCAATTGAATACATAACCATGTACATATCTGTATAAACTCAAATAATTCACAGAATTTTCTTTTCAAAACCGAGAGCTCTTAAAATTCAATTCACAAGACTTTAACAAATCTCTGTGTTTGTTGAACTTTCAGAATAACATAAATATAAGTGAAGGTCCCTCGAATACCTACCATAAAGAAAACTTAAATCTAAAACTACAATTACCGTAAGCACAGTTCACAAATGGATTAGAAAATTCAATACATTTTTTTCTAGAATGTCCGATATATGTAAATCTCAGAAACCACCTATTTGAAAATATCAGACCTTTTGTCCAAATTTCCATTGAAAACCTTTTATTTGGAGCGGACAATATTACTGAATAACAAAATATCATTCTATTTAGATATGTTCATAATTATATACATCATACAAAAAGATTCTCTAATTAGACTCTAACCCAAGGTACTCGACCCTCTTCCCTATCCCTTTTATTTTTATTTTCTAGTAAATGCAATCCCTTTTTAATGTATCAATCTGTAGATTATTTAATTACCAACAGCCATTTAATGCGTATCATTGTCTTATTTTTTATGTCTATAAAAATTGTTTATCTATAAATCTATATGTAATATATCTTTGCTGTCATCTTGAAGTGTGTATAATATTATTGTATGGAGAGGATTTAATAAGTTGTAATAACTTGTATCCAATCCAATTGTTCTTTTTGACAATAAATATGTTTAAACTAAATAGATTACCCCCTCCCTGCTCCCTATTTACCCATATCCCCATATAACTGGCCTTATAATAAGAACTTGTGCGCACAAGTTGTAATTTATTTATTTTTTGCATGGCACTCCAGAGCTTCCGACATATATTAGTGTAATGTAGAATTTAAAGTCATATCTAAAAGGCTAATGAATCGTTTAAAATTTATTAGTGCAATTATTGATAATTTACATGACTAAAATCAATTTCACAAATAATTTCAAGAACAATGGTGACAATAATATTTCATTCATCAAAGCAAAATTTGAAATTAACATATAGAATAACAAGAGTGGACACACTACATGTCTCGCCTGAGTATACATATGGACAAAATATATATCTGATACCCGACATTACAAGTCAAAGGAAAATGTGTTAAAAGAAATAGTATTGGTCAGGCGATAATTTGTATGAAAAATCTCATGCATGTCATTCAAGCCTAAAATTGTGTCCAAGGCGAGCTGACAAGTCTGAGACTGGTATGTACCCACCAAAAACTATCTATAGATAAAAAATGGTGGGTCTACATATAATACATTTATAAAATTTGTTGAGAAATGGACTTATTTATAAAAATGAGACAGGGTCTAAAATTGAGGTCAATTTGGATATAGGTATTACAGCTGCAGAAAAATGGACTTAATCATGAAAATGTGACTTAGGTCTGAAAATCAAGTCAAAGTCTCAGACAGCCTTGTATCCATCAAGCACTATTTATTGACCAAGTATGGTTGGTCTATGTATTGCAGTGGCTGAGAAATGGATATTATCCCAAAACGTGAAACAAGTCAGTCAAGCATGACATAGAGGTCAAAGGTAAGGTATCAGATGTTAAAGTGGTATATACCAACTTGAAGAACTTCTACCAACCAAATACTGTGGGTCTCGTTACAAATGTAGTACAGTTGCTGAGAAATAGACTAAATCATGAAAATGTATATAAAGTCACTCAAGCATAAAATCCAGGTCAATGTTCAGCTGACAGGTGTTAGATTGGCATGTATCCACTAAGAACTATCCACAGACCAGATAATACAGTTGCTGAGAGATGGACTTAATCTAAAAAATGTAACACAAGTCACTCAAGCATGAAATTGAGGTCAGGGTCCAGAGACAGTTGTCAGACTGGCATATGTTCACTAAGAACTATCTATTGACCAAATATGGTGGGTCTAGGTATAAAAGTTTCTGAGAAATGGACCTAATCTCGAAAATGTTACTAAGTCACTCAAGCATGAAATTGAGGTCAAAGTCCACAGACAAGTGTTAGACGGGCATGTACCCACTAAGAACTATCTATACACCAAACACGGTGGGTCTAGGTATTACAGTTGCTGGAAAATCGACTTAATCAAGAAACTTTGATGAAAGTCACTTAACCATGACATTGAGGTCAAGGTCCAGAGACAAGTGTCAGACTGTCAGGTACCCACCAAGAACAATCAACAGACCAAATACAGTGGGTTTAGGTATTACAGTTTCAGAGAAATGGACTTAATCGCGAAAATGTGACGCAGGTCACTCAGGCATGAAATTCAGGTCAAGGCCAAAAGGCATGTGTCAGACTCACATGTATCAAGCAAGAACTATCTATTGACCAAATATGGTTGGTCTAGGTATTCTAGTTGCTGACTTAACCACGAAAATGTGACGCAGATTTCACTTTTTATGTTTATGAAGTCAGTGAACCATGGAAATGAGATCAGGTACAAAATACAAGTAAACTGCTGCAAACCTTATACAATAAGCTACCTGTGGACCAGAAATCTTAATTGTAGGTATTATATGTGCAAAGTTATTGAAGTTTTTAAAAGTGTACGCCGCCGCCGGAAAGTAACACTTATATCTCGCCTTCGCGACTTTTCATCGCAGGCAAGACAAAAACTATAAGAATTCAAAATAACAATCATAACCATGTCTTGTGTTTCAAGTGCTATTCTGTGTAGTTACTTTACCATACGTGTCTTTTTGTTTACCTGTCCTGTCATTGAGGATATGATGACCAGTCTATCCTCGTACATTTTTATGTAACTGACTCAAGTCAGGTTGTATATTCTCTGTCTGTATATCTTAACCAAAACTTTTGTTTATGATTTGTGGTTCCTCTAGTCATTAAGAACTTATAATGCATGGTTTATAATAGGGTGTGTTAAATGCTGATTGATTTTTCTTTCTGTTCTTTACTGATTTGTGTTTCAGGGGTTTTTCAGCGATATTTGTCCAAAAAGTACATTGTATATCACAATAGTGTTATTCAACTTCTATTTTTACATATATAATAAAACCCAACTTGAATAAGGTATACACACCAACTACATTTTATTACATCAAATGCAAATAATAATTTTTATGGGATCTACACAAAATACAGTTTTTATTATTCCTTTAATAAGAAAATACTACTGTAAGTCAGCCTTGGTATCACACTTCAAATGAAACACATGTATGTACAAAAATGGCAAAATGTGACAGCCATTGTGTCAAGAATAAATGGGTTTTATAATACATCTACATAAACCAAGATCAACTGTACATTAAAAAATTTGTGAAGTTTCCAAGTTTACTAAATAAAAACTTTTTATGCAACAGTCTATTGCAGGTAAGGCCCGACATTGTAAATCATAAAATCACCAGCTGTAATGGGCAGAATAAATGAATATTTAAACTGGAAATTAACCATAAACATGCATTTATTGTCAGCAACAAATATTCAATTTGAGAAAGTTATGACATTTAATTTGTCCAACACAAAAATGCACCCCTACAATGTTTCAATGACTATACATGTTATTCTCACAGGCACTCGACCATTGAATGTAGTTTTTTTCCATTTTTCTGCACGATACAAATTATTCTACGGCAAACATCACATTACAATTTATTTCCCCAAATTTAAGTCCAACCTCGCTTCTATGCATAAAAAAGGTAAGAAACAAAGGGCGCCTTTTATGAGACAGTTCCGGTAAATCACAATTCTTATCATTCTTGGGTAAATTTTCAGAAAGACAGGTTTTATGTTCGGTTTCTAAATTAAATAATTCCTGTAATTTTTGAAATTTTGTTAAAAGTACGATTACAATTCCCTCAGGGATACTTGGCCTACTGGAATCGGCCTGCCCTATTTAAACCGGTTTCATATTATTTCTCTGTATGATTTGATTTCTAAAGTTTTGGTCACGAGGATAGTTGACTAACGTTAATCGCACTGTATGACAGCATTTTCAATTGGTTTATGCGTTTATATTATACAATCACTTTATGTAATCTATGGGCTTCATCGCATAAGGACTTAAGTCCCAAACGTTGGAACTTTGCAATGTGATTTTTAGTAAGCATAATACCTGGTGATATTTTGAATCGTGCATCTTTATCTGCACATTCAATATGATAATGTACTTTGACTTTAACTAAATTTCTTCTTCCCGAGTGAAAAAAATCTCTAGGGACATTCCGTCGAAAAACAAAATTTTCAGGAGGTGTGATGGGTCTTTTGAATTTGTTCCCACAACATCTACATTTTCTCTGCATTTTCAACGCACACAGCACATAGGGTTCTTCATTGCAACATTTACGTTGTGCAGCTTGGGCCTGGAATGATAAAATTATAACAATATCTCCCTGTCCAATGAATATCATTATCCAATTAAAATATTACGATGGTCACTTGTACAAATAATCACTGTAATACTACACCTGAAAGGTTATTAAGGAGGATTTGTAGAACAGTTATATACAGAATAACTATATTCGACATGCGTCAATTAATAATTGAAAGATGTAGTGAGTTTCAATATTACTTAGGGGGTTGTAACTTATTATGTAAATTTTTTAAAACACCATTGAAATAAATTTGATATAATTGATATATCAGAGTAGTTTATTCTGAATAGTTACTTGTTCAAAGTCTTTATAAATTTTTGAACATCATTATAGTCAATTTTAATTTTTCATGTCATTTTTCTCGGCTCATTTTTTTTCACGCTGTATATTCTCTATCCTAAATTAACCCCACCCTAACCCTCAATTATATCTGAAGGAATAAATAAGTTCCTCTCGTTGCTTTATTTATTTACTTTTTCACGTTCGATCTTACAAAACAAACATTTTTATATAAATGGAATAACATATACATCGGCACCAAGTAGTTTTTCTTTTTCAAATAGCACTTTAAAAATTTACAATTAAAGATGGTATTTTTGTCATGAGAAAATGTTAAAACATGTTGTTAACACCAACAACTACTGGGCAATTTATTGCTTCCCTGTGTTAAAGCAGTACATTACAACCTGTGATGATGCAATTGACATAACAATTATCTTTTTTTGTGCAAATGCAATAGATGTTATCATTTTTGGAATAAAATGTTTGTATAAAACACCTTTTACTAACCATATTCCCTTCTCGTTTATTGTCTTTCATTTCTTGTTTGATTTCCAAGCATGCACGCTCAATATTTTCCAGTCGGGAACTGTCGACAGAATCAAGTTTGAGCTGCTTCAGTTCTTGTACTTCCGGTGATAGATCTTCACCAACGTGTTTACCAATGCGCACTATTGCCTGTGAATGATTAAATACCCACATTACACAAAGTACATGTATAAGTGGCTTTGAATTTTAGATACAAAATATAAATATGATTTATTGTACCTTATGTAAATTTTGTACAAGTATATAATTGTCAAAGAATTGCATAATATGACTTATAATTCTCATGCTAAAGTGATTCCATTACAGCACAACAGCCATGAAGTTACATGTTGCAGTTAAGCTCAACACAATAAAACAACAAAAATTAGTACAAAATGGAATACACTTCTTTAATTCTTTGATTGTTTTCACGGTATCTGATCACTTGGAGAATAATACATGTGCGATTTGTTGTTCTGGGTCGATGATTGTTCAGTTAAAGACACATTCAATTTTCAAGATGCTTTTTGAAGATTAAGTAGTAAATTAAACAAAAAGATTAATCATGGGGTCTACCAACAATTTGGTTTCCAGAACCAGGTGCATGATGTAATATGTAATTACTGTTAATTTAAAACTGTTGAAAGAATTAAATAAACACAGAATCTTACTTTAAGGGCAGTTCATTATCGTATTTCGAGTCTAGTTAAAAATCTTGAATGTAGAAATATGGTAATGAATCGCTCGCAAAATATGGTTCTTCCCTAAAGACATCAAAAGATGTAAGTGTTTGGCTTTAATTTTTTTCAGAAAAGAGGATCTCTAATTGAATTTCCTACAGGGTCCCCTTTTAAACCATCTTGGCTGGGTTTCTGAGTAATACGTGTAATAAATAAGTCTGAAAGAAGACCACCTAAGGACTATTTCTTCGCAGTTTGGTTACAAACTGGGAGTGATAAGACCTTTCTGGGAATTTCCCGGGGTCCTTTGTTAAAGTTTAGCTGTAGTTGCTATCAATGTCATAGGATAGAATTCTGAAAGAGGATCACCTATGAACCGTTGCTGCCAACTGTTTCCATCTGGCTCTATAATTTCAGACTTTGTTATGTGAGATCAATTACAGTCGATATATTCCTTTTTTTCATGAAATATTGATTTTTTTTTCAAAATCGATATGGAAACCAGGATATAATTTTCAGTAAGAGTTCAATGTTTATTAAGGCTCAACTTTTAGCAACAGTCAAGTTTTAGTGTCAATATTCGAAATCTTAGTGGAGGTGTTTGAATGTGACTCGAGTGCGAAATTCAGGTGAAGGTCTCAGACAGCCATGTACCCACCAAGGACTATTTATAGACCAAATACAGTTGGTCTATGTATTGCAATTACTGAGAAATGAACATCATCTTAAAACATGAAACAAGTCACTCAAGCTAGAAATTGCGGTCAAGATCAAAAGGCAGTGGCATACCAACGTGTACCCAATAAGAACTATCTATTGACCAAATATGGTGGGTCTAGGTATTACATTGCTGAGAAATGGACTTAATCTCGAAAATGTGACAAAGTCAATCAAGCATGAATTTGAAGTCAAGGTCCATCAATTATACGATAATTCTTAGTAGGCACATTGCAGTCTGACAGGTGTCAGACTGCAATGTGCCTACTAAGAATTATCTATTGACCAGGTATGGTGGGCTTAGGTACTATAGTTGCTAAGAAATGGACTTAATCCGGAAAATGTGACACAGGTCACTCAACCATGAAATTGAGGTTAAAGTCAAAAGGATGATGTAAGATAGACATGTACCGACCAAGAACTATCTATTGACCAAATATGGTGGGTCTAGGTACAAATGTATAATAGTTGCTAAGAAATGGATTTAACCATGAAAATGTGACAAAGTCACTCATACATCAAGATCCAGAGGCAAATGTCAGGCTGGCATGTGCCCACTAGGAACTATCTATTGACCAGATATGGTGGGCTTAGGTATAACAGTAACTAAGAAATGGACTTGCCACAAAAATGTGATGCAGGTAACTCAGCCATGAAATTGAGGTCAAGGTCAAAAGGTAGGTGTCAGACTGACATGTACTCGCCAAAAACTATCTATTGACCAAATATGGTGGTTCCAGGTATTATAGTTGCTGAGACCATAACAATGTGACAAAGTCAATAAAGCATAAAATTGATGTCAAAGTCCCAAGCCAGGTGTCAGACTGGTATATACCCATTAAGAACTATCTATAGACCAAATATGGTAGGCCTAGATGTTACAGTTGCTGATAAACGGATTTAACCACGCAGATTTTACTTTTTATATGTTTATGAAGTCATTGAACTGTGAAAACAAGGTCAAGATCACCAGACAAGTATGTTGCGGCAAACTTTATACGATAAGGTATCTGTCAACCAAAAATCTTGATTGTAGGCATTATGTATGCGAAGTAATTAAAGTTTTCAAAAAGTTTACACCGCCGTCGTCGCCCGAAAGTAATACCTATATCTCGCCTTCGCGACTTTTAGTCGCAGACGAGACAAAAATTGTATTCAACAAAGATTTGTTTTATTTGGAAAAAAATATAATTGTGAGTAATTGTTGATTCCTGCTACAGTTTGTCTAGAATATTTTACAGAATGTAAACAAACAAAATAAAGTCTAACTTGAAAATCCTACAAATGTACGTACAAATAAACAAATATCATCCGCACTAAATTCGCAACAGAAACTAAAAAAAGTCACCACAAGGATATGACAATCCTTCGAACTTTCTGTTATTGGATAAAGTGAAGAATAAGAACTAGATTCTGGTACAACCAGAATTATGCAATGCTGGTAGAAAAATTCATTCCAGAATTATTACCAGAATTTTCCAGCATTGCAGATATTTGACTTCGGTATTACTTACAATTTGTTAAGAATGTATATGTACTAAGTTTTATCGTCATATATTTGATGCAAATACATAACAATTTAAAATCTGAGCTGATAATTATAGTGATTTGTACAATAAAATTACTGCTACAAACCTCAGATAAATCTTTCCACTTCTGTTTGAAGTCGTCAACTTTTAGTTCTGAATCATGGGAAATACTGTTTCGATGAAGACGTAGTCGTTCTACGTCATCTGTTACACCAAGATCTTGTGGTAAAGGTTTCTTGCCCCATCCTTGGGAAGGTACTGGCAAGTTTAGCGTATTACGTATCAGTTTGTATAGGATTGATGTGTCAAATTGATCAGGACTGGCTGAAAATAAAATGCAGGTTAATTATATACATATTTTTTTTCAGGCCCTGGCACCATAAAAGTTGAGAATATTCTTAAGCGTGAGAATATTCTTAAATATCGGAATACTCGAATGTGATTGGCTGAGAATGTGAATTTGAGTAAAATTTTCTTTGCTCAGCAAAAATAGTTCTTTATGGCGCCCAGGCCAAGTGACATGTCAATATTTGAAACATCGATAGTGAAACATTTTGAAATGAACAACAAAATGGATAACCAGAAAGGTCAAGAAATGACATAAATGTACCAATCAATCAAACCAACCAAACAGACAAAACTCCAGACAGAAACCAACATGAAAGAGGACAAACCACAAACATAAACACAACAGAGAGTCAGGATAGTCTGACTTGTTACAGATACTGAACAGTGGTGGGGTTAAACCGATTTTATGGGTACCCAAACCCACCCTTATCTATACTGACACTCTTGTGTACAAAACACACAAAAAAACAATACAGTATGATTACCAACAAGGTGACCGCTTGCTAAAACTGCAAAATTAAGCAGGACGGAATATAATTTTAGATAACAGGGTCAGAAACTTTAAAATTGTCACGCAGTATTACAATGTACTTTATACAATTAGGTCACTAAATCACCGAGAGCTGAGTAATGCAACTCGCTTTTGGGTTAATGCACAAACCTATTGGCTAAATGCAAAGCCAAATAGAAACCTAGGAAAACGGATCTTCAAAGATATATTTTGTAAAATAGTGAACACAACTATGCCATGACATAAATCTCACAGACTACAGACTCTACGGTATATCATCATGAGATAAATTCTCACAGTGAGAAAAAAATTATATTCGAGTTTTCATGAAATAAACCTTACTGACAATAAGAATTGATTTTTATAAAAGTTGGATAATATTCAGGAAATATTTAATATTCAGTGGAGATCGTGACTGTAGTTTGGCCTTTGCTTTTGGTCCTACTTGATGACACTCAAGCCAGACGGCATGTTGTGCTGGTTCACCGAAGATATGGGCTAGAAACAACTTTTTACCATTCACCGTTTTCTGTGATAAAAATCTTTTAATTTTTGGTTTATTAGAACAATCATCAGAAATGTCAAGTTCACTGTGAAAAACAAAGTTATCAACACGAAATCATGCATCCAATTGTCTCGTACGTTTTAGGACGTTGTACATTTGCAATGCAGTCATTGTCCTTGTTTGCAGCATTCGTTTCGTTCATTCAAAATACGCTATTATCCGAAATGATTTCTTACTGGTCATTTTCTATCAATGCAATTCTCATTCGGATTTTATCCTTCTGGTAGATCTTGTTCATTTACGGATGTACTGCGCGCACTGAGTCCAAAAAATATCTTGAGGGATGCGGAATTCTAACATAAGCAGCCTTAAGTCTGTTAACATGAATTGGCTGTTAACAATTTGTTTGTAATTGGGTCCTTCAAATAATACATGTGTAAACTATTATAGTATTAACTTGATAAATGATATAAGGAACTGCAAATTTGTTCTTAAATTTTTGTAACGGTCCTGTAGGATCTTTCAACAGATAGACATAATCGCTTTCTTGAAATGAAATGTTTGGTATTTTGTCGACGGTCAAATTCAGTAACTATTACTTTTACCATTAAAGTCCGTATTTTTCTTTGTGTCTACTTCATCATATTCCTTTGTATTCCATATTAGGCATTTCCATATACTAGAGTATTTTCCCCCAAATAAGCATTTAAATTTTGGTGGAATTGATACAGGTTTTGATGTACTTACTTTAAAAGTTTTAGAATGAACACTATGACTATTAAAATGTAGAACTATTGTCTTAGAAAAGTTGTTCCTAAAATCAATGGATGCGATGTCTGAGCTAAAATATACAGTGCTTTCCTTGCGGAACAGTACACATGAATTGACTGATCATTCGCCAAAGTCATTTTGTCTGTAACAGGATTAAATTTCGGTTTATAGGAGTCAGTTATTGTATTGTAAAACTGCTGTGACATTATGCTAATTCAATTTCTCGTATAGATTAATACAGAAATGTCCAAATTCGCTATTTTCACAATATATAAAGAAATTTAGAAAAGATATCAGATTCCTCATTGCTTGAATCATCGGTTGACAAAACTTTTTGCTCGAAGTTTATTTTGGGAATATTCAAAAGATTCGCAGTTTATGTCAGCATATTGGTATCGAGGCTCTTGATTTATTGACCTTCCCGGAGTTCTTGCATTGTGATCCCCGGGCTTCTGCGGTTCCCGGAATATATTTTGTACATTCTGATCTGTAACATCATGTCCGGTCTTCCCAGAAATACAACATTAAAGCGATGAATCAATAGTTTCCTGTTCATTCCTGTTACAGGCATGGGCGAAATGATCTGGTGCCCGACATTTTCTACATAGAACTCGATCAGATGCAGTAACTTGCTGAGGTTCTCAATTTCTGGTATGTGAAAATCGGCTGTGAGTTCTATGAGTAAGATCTTGCTTCAGTGTAAAGTCAGTAGCAAGTTGCGTTACAATTTCAGTGAGTGAATATATCTGTCCTTGCAATTCAGTTACAAATGATGGTTTATCCACATCTTTTTCTCCAAACAAACCAACAGGTTTTTCATTTGGCTTAACAGCAGCTACTAAATGTTTATCATCTGTCCTATACCCGTCAGCCATGAATAAAAACATAGCATTGATTCTGAATTGCAGTAGTATTAGTTTGGTTGCAATGGATTGTGTACATAATGATATTTAATTGAAATATGAAGGAATGTTAGAATAACTCTTTTATATAGAATGAAGCCCAAACTTAATGTACAGCACAAAAGATCAGCCAAGTATATGTTCATATTTCGACAGGCAGAATTGGAAATAAACGATGACGGAAATAACATCATTATTTAAATTTCTAACTTCCATAATCTTGGTCCTTGATTAGTTATGAAGAGGTCATGATGGTATCTGTATATATCGTAAAGAATAATGTATTGCTACATGTAGTATTTAAACTAGAAATACTGTGAGCAAAGCTCACTACTTGATACTCCCACCTTACATAAGATACATGAAAGGAAATGTCAATATTTTGGATAGGAAAACTCCAACAGCAGTGAGATGAGTTTCATCGAATTCCATTCAGTGGTTTAGGAGGAGTTGCGGATGGCATACTGGAACCAACTATCACAATGAATGGCAAAGTCCATGTTTTTCTATGGGAAACCCCAAATGTTGGTCAGATCAAAATCTAAATTAGGAGGTGCACTACAGCATCATGTAATAAAGATCCTCTGAAAGTTTCTTCAAATTCCAATTAGTGGTTTAGGAGGAGTTGCGGATGGCATACTGGAACCAACTATCACAATGAATGGCAAAGTCCATGTTTTTCTATGGGAAACCCCAAATGTTGGTCAGATCAAAATCTAAATTAGGAGGTGCACTACAGCATCATGTAATAAAGATCCTCTGAAAGTTTCTTCAAATTCCAATTAGTGGTTTAGGAGGAGTTGCGGATTGCATCATGGTACCCCCAAATATTCATCAGATCAAAATCTAAAATAGGAGGTGCACTATGGCATCATGTAATAAAGATCCTCTGAAAGTTTCATCAAATTCCATACGGTAGTTTAGGAGAAGCTGCGGATGGCATCATGGTACCCCCTATCACATTGAAAGTCAAAGTCCATGTTTTTCTATGGGAAACCCCAAATGTTGGTCAGATAAAAATGTAAAATAGGAGGTGCACTACAGCATCATGTAATAAAGATCCTCTGAAAGTTTCTTCAAATTCAAATTAGTGGTTTAGGAGGAGTTGCGGATTGCATCATGGTACCCCCAAATATTCATCAGATCAAAATCTAAAATAGGAGGTGCACTATGGCATCATGTAATAAAGATGCTCTGAAAGTTTCATCAAATTCCATACGGTAGTTTAGGAGAAGCTGCGGATGGCATCATGGTACCCCCTATCACACTGAAAGTCAAAGTCCATGTTTTTCTATGGGAAACCCCAAATGTTGGTCAGATCAAAATCTAAATTAGGAGGTGCACTACAGCATCATGTAATAAAGATCCTCTGAAAGTTTCTTCAAATTCCAATTAGTGGTTTAGGAGGAGTTGCGGATTGCATCATGGTACCCCCAAATATTCATCAGATCAAAATCTAAAATAGGAGGTGCACTATGGCATCATGTAATAAAGATGCTCTGAAAGTTTCATCAAATTCCATACGGTAGTTTAGGAGAAGCTGCAGATGGCATCATGGTACCCCCTATCACATTTAAAGTCAAAGTCCATGTTTTTCTATGGTAAACCCCAAATGTTGGTCAGATCAAAATATAAGATAGGAGGTGCACTACAGCATCATGTAATTAAGATCCTCTGAAAGTTTCATCAAATTCCATTCAGTGGTTTAGGATGAGTTGCGGATTGCATCATGGTACCCCCTATCACATTTAAAGTCAAAGTCCATGTTTTTCTATGGGAAACCCCAAAAATTGGTCCGATCAAATTCTAAAATAGGAGGTGCACAATGCCATCATGGGATGAAAATTCTCTGAAAGTTTCATCAAATTCCACTCAGTAGTTTAGGAGTTGTGGATACAAAGGTTGGACGAACAGACGGACAAAAGGACGGACACAACGAATACTATATACCCCGCTTTTTTCAAAAGCGGGGGTATAAGAAGGACCTGATTGTCAGGAGATGTGTAAGGTCAGTCCTATGTTGCCTTTGAAATGAAAAAAATAAATGTCAACGACCTATTTTATAATCTATACACACAAAACACTATTGAAAAATTCTAAATGTTTGAATAGTATGTATATGTCATATAAATAGTTCTCTATTTTTAGCACCAGAACATCAAAAACTAGACAAAAAATACCACATAACCAATGATGAATGAGAAGACAATGTATACAAAACCTGGAAATAATATCCTCATCTGATCTGGCTTACAATCCCATCTTCTCCTGAGGTCATCTCTGAAGTGATCTAAATGGTTCTGTAAGTTGGCAGGTGGAACATTTGCATTAAAAAGTAATTTTAATGCCTTTGTCCCCAATTCTTTATTCAATATAGTATACTGTATCCAGTTCTTCCTGTCTGAAATTTAGGGGAAAAGTTAGATCAAAATCAATTATAAAGTACATGGATATGCAACTTATTTTTTTCCAGATATTCTCGACTTGAAATTTAACTTGTTAAAATCTGGTCCATAAATGTACTTTCTGCTAAACAAAAGATGAATTATTTGGAAATTATTTTTATATGACATCGAAAATCTTTTCCTAGACATGTTCTAACAATGCATATTACAAAGTAATGTTTTTCTTAAAAACGATCCAGAAGCATTTAGTGTATGTTACAATATACAAGACAAGATCAAGATGGCTGCCAGAGTGGTCACCTAAATCAGAGCTCTGCAGTTTTCAATGGATTTATGTGTTTAAAACAATTTTGAAATGAATGATATTTATATAGGAATGAAGAGAAATTCTTCCACTTTCCATTAGTGTGATTTTGTTTAGTTCCAGTTCCAGCTTTTGACTTTGACTGTAAAGAAAACCGATTGGATTGTAATACACAAGTTAAAATCTATATATAGATCTGGCCAGTGAACAGTTTTCATACTTAAATTTATCTTTCTGGATTTAAAACTTTGGATTACAATGCCTCATACAAATAATGAAAAAACTGTTGAGAAGAAACAAACAGTACAAACTTTGCTTGCAGCAAAAAAAAGGACAAAAAGATAGAGGCCCTCCAGCTAAAAATGCAAGATTAGCCAGTGATTTATCCACAGACAGTAATTCAGACCTTGAGTTGTCATCAATTCAGAATGACTTAGAAACTATTAAAGGAGGCCTTGAGGATGTAATTAAAAAACAGGATTTAGACAAAGCCCTTTCAAATATTGTTCAAAAGGGAGACATTGAAAAAATTGTTACAACAATAGTTACCAAATTATTAGATAATATGAAGAAAGACCTAGAACAAAAAATTAGGGAAAAGACTGATAAACAATCAGAGGCGATAGAAGCCCTTACACTAGAAAATGAACAGCTGAGAGAACTTATAGCTAATCAGAGACGGTCAATTCAAGATCTTAACATCAAAGTTCATGATAATGAAAAAAGATCCAAAGAAGCCATTCACATGGGAAATTATAATGAACAATATTCCCGTAAATTTAATATTAAGATCATGAATTTACCAGAAGAAAAGGATGAAAATCTAAAAGATAAGTTTGTAGATGATATTGTAAAAGACAAATTAAGTGTTACCATCTCATCCTCAGACATCCAGGCTATACACAGAATACCTGGGAAACCAGGTCAGCCAAAGCCAGTTTTAGTGAAAATGAAAAACTCAGAAGTCAAATCCAAAGTCATGCGTGTGAAAAAAAATTTACCAAAGGACGGTTTGAACCTAGTAGATGATGTGACTCAGATGAATATGGCTCTTATAACAAGACTGAGAGAATCGAAAAGGTTTGAAAGTGTATGGTACTTCAACGGAGCAGTCTATGGTAAAACAGCTGAAGGGACTAAATTCAGATTTAATTTATTTGATGACATTGAATGGAAACTACGTCAAAAGTAACTAAACTATATCTATTATCTATAGAATTATAAACTACATGTAGGAATTATGGTTAATTTTCTCAAAATGTAAGTAATATTTATCCTCTTTATAACTTGATATATCTCCCCCCCCCCTTTTTTTTTTTATATGTGTTCAAAATTTTGTATGATATCCTCATACACAAGTGAATAAATTGAAATATCTATGCTGAGTGGGACTTCAATTTGCATTGTGAAGTTGGTCTGTCCTTACCAAAATTTATAGTCAAATAATTTTTTTTTCCTATTAAAATTTCAATTACAATGGAAGATAACTGAAAAAGGAAATGTTAAGATATACAGTATAAATTCATTGAGAAACTGCAAAAATACTAGAACTATTTTCAGTTTTGGTATGCACCATCTTGCTTTTATGTATGTGTGTGAGTGTTTGTTATTAATGATTTTTGTCTGCCTTGTTCCTTTAGTTTGCTTTTTATTGGTTGTTGATATTCTGTATAATGCTAAACATAGTAAATAATCATGTAAAAATTATCTCTATGAATGTAAGGGGTCTTTTGAATACAAAAAAAAGATTAGATGTATTTAATTGGGTCAAATCTAAACAGGTGTCTATTGTATGTTTTCAAGAGACACATAGCACAGAAAATATAGAAAAACAGTTGGAAGATGACTGGGGTTATACATGCTATTTTAGTCACTGTAGTAGTAGAAGTGCTGGGGTTTCAATTATGTTCCGAAATAATTTTGAATTCAAAGTTTATGATTCTATTATTGATAAGAATTGTCGTTACATTATTTTAGATATGAGTATTTATGAACACAGAATAACTCTTGTATGTTTGTATGGACATAATACAGACAAACCAGAGTTCTTTCAGGATATACTGCAGAAGTGTATTAATTTCCCTAATTCCAGTTTTTCACTATGTGGTGATTGGAATGTAGTGCAGAATAAATTTGATGATACATTTAATGTGCTGCATGACCGAAACCCAAATGCTCGGCAAATGGTTGAAAAAATGCAAGAAACATTGCTTGTTCTGGATCCATGGCGAACTTGCTATCCCAACGATAGCAAGTTCACATGGAGGCAAAAAACACCAATCAAGCAAAGCCGAATTGATTATTTTCTTGTATCTGAAGATATTTTTACACTTATGGAACAAACTAAAATTATACCGGGATATCGTACAGATCATTCTGCAATTGTCTTTAGTTTTGCAGCATCCTTTGCCAAAAGAGGCAAAGGATACTGGAAATTTAACTCTCAATTGCTACGAGATAATGAATATATTGAGAAAGTTAAAATATGTATATCAGAAACTGTAAATGAATATTATTCAAGTGGTGATTTAAATGAATTTCTTGATATTGAATTATCATGTAATGACCAGATGTTTTTTGAAATTTTAAAAATGAAAATTAGAAGTCTTTCTATAGCTCATAGCACTTCCAAGTCTAAGAAACAAAAAGAAAATGTGACAAGACTTGAAAGTGAAATACAAGTTTTAGAAGACAAGCTGAACAAAAATCCTACAAATCTTATTCAAGAAGAATTCAATCAAAAGAATATTGAACTTGAAGGCATCAGAAACAGTATGATAGAGGGTCTTCTTCTACGTTCTCGTGCAAATTGGCATGAGAATGGAGAAAGATGTACCAAATATTTTTGCAAATTAGAGAAAAAAGCTTTTATACACAAGACACTGTCTGAAATAATTGATGAACAAGGAAATCATATTTCAGACCAATTTAAAATCCTTTCAGCTCAAAAATCATTTTATAGTACTTTATATTCTTCTAGACATCAACGGGATAGTGAAATGGATAATACCTTTTTTAACCACAATGTTGCATTGTCAGAAGATCAAAAATGTTTGTGTGAGGGTAATTTATCTTTTAAAGAGTGTGGTGAAGCTTTAAAAAATATGAAAAATGGAAAAAGTCCTGGTTCTGATGGCTTTACTGTCGACTTCTACAAATTCTTTTGGAAATTTATAGGTGCTTTTGTTTTTAGATCATTGAAATATGGATATGAGTCTGGAAAGTTATCTCAATTCCAGAGTCAAGGTGTAATTACTTGTATCCCAAAGGAAGGTAAAGATAGGAGATATTTGAGTAATTGGAGACCTATTAGTCTGCTTAATACTGATTTGAAAATAGCATCAGCAGCTATAGCCAATAGATTGAAACAGGTTCTAACTTCTATTATTAGTGACAGTCAAACAGGATTCATTAAGGGTAGGTTTATTGGTGAAAACACTCGTCTCCTATATGATTTAATGCATTATTTAGAGGAAAATGATTTAGAAGGCTTATTACTTCTGGCTGATTTTGAGAAGGCTTTTGATTCAATAGAATGGGATTTTCTACAAAAAGCACTTCAAAGTTTCAATTTTGGTCCTTCAATATGTAGATGGTTTGATACTTTTTATAATGATTCTAAGAGCTGTGTAATAAATAATGGTCATATGTCTCAGTTTTTCAACTTAGGTAGAGGATGCCGTCAAGGTGACCCCCTCTCTCCCTATTTATTTATCATTGGAGTTGAGTTATTGTCCCTTAAGTTGAAGTCAAATCCACTTATCCATGGAATATCTGTAGATGATTCTGAAGCATTACTTAGTCAGTATGCTGATGATACTTTCCTAATGCTAGATGGTACTGAAACTTCTTTGAAAGAGAGTCTGGATTGTTTTGATCAGTTTTATAAAGTGTCTGGATTAAAATTAAACACCATGAAAACTCGAGTTGTATGGATTGGAAATAAAAAGTATTCTAACTTGATTTTATGTCCGGAAGCAAACCTTGACTGGTCTAGCTCAAATTTTAGGTTGCTTGGAATAGATTTTTCCCTTGATTTAAGTAGTATGGTTAATCTCAATTTTGGTAAAAAAATTATTGATATGTCAAAATTACTGAAAAGTTGGCAGCATAGGAAACTTACACTGTTGGGTAAAGTGACAGTTATCAAATCTCTTGCACTACCAAAAATTATTCATTTATTAACCTCGCTACCTAATTTAAAAGTGTCACATATTAATGAAATAAATAAATTATTTTTCAATTTTATATGGGATGGCAAAACAGAAAAGATTAAGAGAAATACACTTATTGGGGATTACATTGATGGAGGGTTAAAAATGATTCATCTTCAATCTTTTATTAGTTACCTCAAATTGTCATGGGTGAAAAGATTTTTTTCAAATGATAACGGTTTTTGGAAAATTCTTTTAAATTATAATCTGAAAAATTTAGGTGGTGCAAGGTGCTTTTCATTGTGTAAAGATAAGCTTTTTGATGTTTCACAAAATGTTTCAAACTGTTTCTGGAAAGATGTATTTTTTAGTTTACATATTGCAAAACCTGTCACAAAATTGGAAATGAAACAATGTGTTTCACTAGATATATTGAATTTTGTTCCACTAGAAGAGTTTGTGTATTATAAAAAATGGGAAACTTACAATGTGAAATATTTGTTTGATCTTATTGACTTTGAACAAAATGATTTGAAATCTTTTTCACAAATAAGGGAGACAATTCATACTAACAACTTTATTCGTTTTTATACATTAATCTCAAATGTTCCTAGTGATATTAGAAAACTTATACGAGAAAATGTTAGTTTCTACAATAGAGAAAGTTTTATTCCATGTGATGTGTTTTTAGAAAGGCTTTTCGTAAGCCAAAAAATTAAGTTTGTTTACACAGATCTTGTAAGAGGTATTGTTAACTTTCCAACCCAAAAATTTTCGAAATGGGAAGAAGAACTTCAGTGTGATATACCAGACTGGTCAAAATACTTTTATATGCTCAAGAAATGTTGTAAATATACATACATTATTAATTTTCAATACAAATTTCTTCATAGAATTGTACCAACAAATTCATTTTTGTATAAGATTCAAATTAGCGATAAAAAAGTCTGTTCTTTCTGTAACATTGAAGATGAAACAGTGGAACATTTGTTTTTTGACTGTCATGTAACTTCCCAATTCTTAAAGATTGTTTTTAATTGTTTGAATAGATTCTATGTTAATATTGAGCTTACAAAGGTAAATTTCTTTCTTGGAAACCCAAATGAAAGCTTGTTATTAAATTTGTTGATAATATTAGCAAAACAATATGTTTACAAGTGTAAATTTAAAAATAACATGCCAAACATTAAGGAATTTATGTATAGAATTAAGAAGTTTTATTTGTTAGAACAATATATTGCAAAAAAACAGAATAAATTGTATGTTTTTGAAAGATTCTGGACCCCTCTTAAGAGTATATTTCCCAACTTTGATATATGTTAATACAGACACCCTTATGTATAGCAAAATATGTTTTTGTTTTTTGTTGTTTTTTTTTTCAGTTTGTATTTCATATACATTGTAAAACCAATTGAAGCAATATGTTATGTACGAAACTTTAATCTAAGGCAGACATTAATGAAAGTGTATGTTAAAAAAGGGTGTAAATGTGTGAATGTGTGCTAGAGTGTGAGTGTGGAAATGAGTGTGTGTATTGTGGTTTTTCTTCACATGTTGTAGCTATATTTGTGAAAACACATATTTCTTTCTCTTTATATCAATATGTGTTTGAAAAGAGAACATTATAATGTTTATTTTGTAAAATCTAAAATAAAATAGCCATCCTATACAAATGTAAAACCCAGCAAACCATGGTCAGGTGGCATTATATGGGTTTATGTAAATTCCTGGCTATTAAAAAGAAATAAAAAAAAAAAAAAAAATGTTATAATATAAATTTTGTACTTCAAAAGAAAATACTTGGGAAAATAAAAAAATTCCTAAAGCAGCAAAACAGAATTAAAAAAGAAAAGATAATGTTAGATAATATAGTTAAAGCTAAGTTATCGATAACTTCTTGGGGTATTGCAGAATGTAACTCAGTTGTAAAACATGTAGGTTCCAATGTTAGCTTTAATTAAATTAATAAATACGATGAATGTTATATAATGTACAGCAAAGCAAGTTATTAAATGTCTAGAAATTCTCTCTTTTCTGATTGCAGAACAGTCTAGACTTCTTCTTATGAGAAAACGTTATGACCACTGTTCAATTGTGCACAAGATGTAGACATGTCATATATTAGTGTGGTCCTGTACATAAATATAGAAACGGGAATAAACAAATGTTTACATAACAACAGTTCAGTTTCAAAATATAAAGTTGTTAATCTCTTGAACCAACCAGCTGAGTGTCAAAATGTCATTGTAAAATTTGTTGAAATTTCACTGTAAACGTTTTTCATATGCCAAAATACACATAGATATATAAAAATATGATTCTATGATTCAACATCTGATGAGGTAAATGCCATTTAACAAAGCAGTTGACAACTTCTGATATCGGTTGATACAAAGTTTATCAACACCAGAGAAGTGATATTCTCCCCAGGCCATTGGCCTTGGTGAATATCAACTTAAGAGACAGAAAACTGAAACTTTGAAAATTGTTAGCATTGTTGATGTAAATTGTACTGGTTTCAGAATTTTGGAATTTGCCCTTAGGGTATAGTTATGAGCAAAAAAGCGGATTTTGCGATATCCGGTAAATAGCGAAATCTTCTAAACTATTTGGACTATAATGCTGAAACTGAAACCATGACTAGTATTACATAAGGCAAATTCAAAAGTGGCATGAGAATTTTTCTGAAACCCCTGGGGGCATAGCAACAAGAGAGTTAAAAAATCGCAAAATCAATTATCACATAACTCCTCTTACATCCTAAGCTTAAAATTGGTGTATTACTAGCACTTTAAAAGTTGTCTGTGTCAAAGGTTTGGGAATTTTGAAATTTGCCCTTGGGACAGAAAAATTTTTCCGGAAGAGTCTCAGACTTATTAATTTTTGAAAATTACCAATCAACCATACTATCAGGCACTAGCTGAATAATAGCTGTTAAATGGAATATTTTGATTTAAAAAAAAATAATTCCAACTTTGGTAAATTTCCTGAAAGACTCTAAGACCTTCATTTTTTTTAAATGTATCTAGCAATGATACATATTAAAAACCATTAATATCATTAGAGTTTTTTAAGGTTACCATTCAATTTCCAAAAAATGGATTCCAAATTTGGTAAATTTCCTAAAAGACTTTAAGACCTTCATTTTTAAAAAAATTTATCTAGCAGCCATATATATATCAATAACGATTAATGTCCCAAGAGTTAAGGTAACCATTCAATTTCCAAATGAAATTCCAACTTTGAAAGACTTGAAGACCTTCATTTTTTGGAAATGTATCTAGCAACCATGCATACTAATAATCATTAGAGTTAAAGTTACCATTCAATTTCAAAAAATGGAATTCCAAATTTGGTAAATTTCCTAAGAAGACTTTAAGACCTTCATTTTTAAAAAAATTTATCTAGCAGCCATATATATCAATAACGATTAATGTCCCAAGAGTTAAGGTAAACATTCAATTTCCAAAAATGGAATTCAAAATTTGGTAAATTTCCTGAAAGACTTGAAGACCTTCATTTTTTGGAAATGTATCTAGCATTACCATGCATATTAATAGTCATTAGAGTTAAAGTTACCATTCAATTTCAAAAAATGGAATTCCAAATTTGGTAAATTTCCTTAAAGACTTAAAGACCTTCATTTTTTGGAAATGTACCTATCAACCATATATATTAATAACCATTAATGTCACAAGAGGTAAGGTAACCATTCAATTTTCAAAAATGAAATTCCAACTTTGGTAAATTTCCTGAAAGGCTATATTAAGACCTTAATTTTTTGGAAAAGTACCTAGCAACCATACATATTTGTTTACAAAAAAGCAACAGCTGTATAGGGAATGATTAAATTTCCAAAATTAAAGAGAATATTTGGATTTAAAAAAAAAATAATTCCAACTTTGGTAAATTTCCTGAAAGACTTTAAGACCTTCATGTTTTGGAAATGTATCTAGCAACCATATATATTAATAACCATTAATGTCACAAGAGGTAAGGTAACCATTCAATTTCCAAAAATAAAATTCCAACTTGGTCCAGTTCATTACTAAAGTTATTGTCACATCTGAGTATAATTTCCTTTAGAGCATTTCATTTTGTGATTAACACAACAGTGGCATGGGGATATGCAGTGTGGCTGCTGTGTTTCATTATATTTTCTTTTGTTTTCTCCTAATTTTACTTTAAAAAAAGTTCTTCAAGACAGTATGTTTAATGCACATGATGTAATAAATTTAATTTTTATATTGTACATGAGAATAAGCAAACTAAGTACATATGTTAAATTGTGCTATACAATAATGGTACGAGTGCAAAATATATGAATTGTTATATTAGTGACGAATAAAAATTTAAAAATTTTTTCCCATAAACATTATTAAACATGTTAAAGGTATGGTGAAGGATGTTGGACCAAAAAGTGCCATTGTTAGTAACAACAACTATACCCTTATCCTGTAACTTAACTGATAATGTCAAATAATTTGTACTCTGAGTGTTTGACTATTTCTATTATCTGCAACAGAATTAAAATTTCCATATACATATCAGTTTAAGGAAATGAATTTATTAATTCAAGCTATTTTTTTTTTAAAATTTTCATACTATATGCGCATATAAGATACAACTCAAATTACTTATAGTATAAATACCTAAAATCTACAAGAGACCAAACAACACATTAGTTCTTGAATGCAAGATTACACATGTAGTTATTCTGATTATTTATACATGGACATGTTGGACATATTCCATATTGTCAGAACATTAAACGACAAAATACAAGGGATTTATTTTTCTCTTTGAAATATCCGTGATAAATGCCAATCTATTTGACGCCAGTACATTTTGTATTATTATTGCCTTTATACAAAAAAATTCAGTTTTTATGATACAGTTTATTTTTTTATCTGTTTAGCACTAACCCAATCCCCAACCCTAAGAAAACATTCTCCAGTGGTCATAATAAAAGTGTAAATATCATCCTATTAAATTCCAAGATTCAGTATAAAAACAATGCAGGCACTGGTTATAAGTAATATTTTATGTCCACCATGAAATTTCTATGAAATGTACCTTGAAGATCGTAGTAAAACTGGACGATACTTCGGAAAATTTCAAAATTTTCAGCGTTATTCTTATATACTTAAAGTTCAAATTACAGTGGATACAAAAAAAAAATTTATATTCTGAAAATATATCTTATACACAGACAATAACAGTGCATTGACTTGACATAAAATCGATTTTCAATGTACCGATACCAAAGGTTCCAGTAAAAAATAATAACAATGCATTTTCCCCGCTTCGTGCCGAATTCGTATATCGAATTTAATGTCAGATCAATGCACTGTTACTGTCTTTATACTGCAATCTTTGGTTACATTAGTTAATATTGCTACAATGTACCAGAGGCCCCAGTTGATTTGGTGGGAGAACTCACCTTTTCAAAGATCGACGAGTAGGTACACGTATACCATTGATAGGCATAAGATTATTTAAAATAAAGGACACTTTGGCTGCAAATATTTTTTCAACAATAAAAAATACACATAAGTAACAAGAGAATAAGTATTGAAATTGTGTTCTTAAGATTTAAGTCAGTAAATTAAGTATTTCATGCCTGTCAATTTTAGGCATGGCCTAAATATTATATACTGTCAGTGACTCTATACTAGTATCACCTGTAAATATGAACCATAATCTGGTATTCGAACATTTGATTTCTTTGGTTTCCAAATTTTTAATCACTTGAATTTGAATGTTTGATCTTTCGAATATGTATTAAACAACATTTATAAGAGAATCAGATGAACAAAAGATTTTCTTTAAACCCTCTTTGCTCAACACCTTTTTCATGACAAGAAACCATGAGATATCAAAATGAAAATTAGAAAATTGTGTAATTTTGTGTTTATAATAGCATTATCCAAGACCCATTTGTCCTTTCATAAATTTTTATGCATGCATGATTCATTTTTATATGCTGAATTCATACTTTAAATTTTCGACAGGAAACCAAAAGAAACCACAATGAAAGATGTCAAGATATTTATCCTCAAAAGAACCAATATTATTTGTATTCTATCATGTTTTGTATACTCTAATAGATAGTCAAAATGTACTTATTAATGAGACATTTTTTTGTTATCAGATGGATTAATAAAGACAAACATTCTATTTTTATTTATAAGTGTGACAGGAAACAAAAAGAAACAAGAGCTATTAAAAAAAATCGAACAGCGTTCGAAGTCCCCCGCCGCTAGAGCATCAGAAACCCTTGGACAAGTGAAACATAACAAAATTTTCTCAAAGAGAGAGAATAGAAGGACAAACAATTTGTGGTTATTGCTAAAGTTTTTTACAAGTTAATGAGTGGTATGAAGACATTTATACAATATGGGTATAGTGTTGAAATCTTATTTTACCATGTGTATTGAGAATTTATACAAATGTACATTTACTCCTTTTCAATAAACAGAAATGCTTTGATCAAAAGTATTCTGCCTAACAAACTCTTAAAGACAGTATTTTTCAATTTTATAAGTTTCGATAGGAGTTTATGTATAAAACCTCCCTTTAGGTCCAAGTGTATAAATATTATTCCAATGCAAGGAGAATATAAATTTTCTAGAACACTTAGATGAACATTTTGTCAACTTTCAAAGTTATTAAGGGGCATAACTCCTACAAAAATATTTCCACATGACTCATCTTCGAACTCCCTTGAGGTATCATTGAGTTAAAGCTACTGTATAAAAATTATCCAAATCGGTCAAGAAATAAATTTGCTAGAGAGCTTACATGAAAATTTTGTCAATTTTCAAAGTTATTAAGGGGCATAACTCCTACAAAAATATTTCCACATGACTCATCTTCGAACTCCCTTGAGGTATCATTGAGTTAAAAGTACTGTATAAATAATATCCAAATCGGTCAAGAAATAAATTTGCTAGAGCGCTTACATGAAAATTTTATCAATTTTCTAAGTTATTAAGGGGCATAACTCCTACAAAAATATTTCCACATGACTCATCTTCGAACTCCCTTGAGGTATCATTGAGTTAAAGCTACTGTATAAATATTATCCAAATCGGTCAAGAAATAAATTTGCTAGAGCGCTTACATGAAAATTTTGTCAATTTTCTAAGTTATTAAGGGGCATAACTCCTACAAAAATATTTCGACATGACTCATCTTCGAACTCCCTTAAAGTATCATTGAGTTAAAGCTACTGTATAAATATTATCCAAATCGGTCAAGAAATAAATTTGCTAGAGCGCTTACAAGGTGGACGGACGGACGGACGCCCGGCATTACCATATCCCCTGCATCGCGTTGCGGCGGGGACAAATAACTTTTTTTTGTAAAAAGGGCATGAATTTATGGCAAATGCAAGATAAATTACAAACTACATGATGGGGCTAATAGCGAGAGTTGTCAGATTTTTCCCTCCTCAATTTCTGGACTACAAATATTGATATTTAAAAAGACATCTTAACTGAAGAAACAATGTCTGTTGTTTCCTAATTAAAAACATTTTAAAAAAATAGGTATATACAAGCCCTTTTGTCCATTTTTTTTTGGCTCTTTGAGTAATATCTCTCTCACATATTTAAAACAACAAAGATTAACACATGGTTCATCACATAAATGATACTTGAAAACTAGAGGCTCTCAAGAGCCTGTATTGCTCACCTGGATTTAACTTTTCACCTTGAGCAGACCTAAAAATTTAAGTGTTGCAGTCAATTTGGCTTGTTTTTCTATAGGATTCTATGTCAAACTAATTTCAGCTGTGGCAGTCATCTTGGTTTAGTCCAGGTCAACGGATACATTTCTAAAAGAGAACCATCTAAGGACCATTTCTGCTAAGTCTTGTTCCAACTGGCTAAGAGGTTTCAGACAAGATTTTTAAATGAATTTTCCTATAGGGTCCAATATTTAACAAAGTTCGGTGTGGCAGACATCTTGGTTGACAATCCGGGTGATCGGACATATTTCTGAAAGAGGACCTCCTAAGGGCCAATGCTGCCAAGTCTGGCTCCAATATGTCAAGTGGTTTCAGACAAGAAGATTTTTCAAAGAATTTTTCCTTAGGGCCCTATGTTAAACTAAGTTTGGGTGTGGTGGCCATCTTGGTTGACAGTCTGGGTCATCGCACAAAATTCTGAAAGAGGACATTCTAAGGACCATTGCTGCCAAGTCTGGTTCCAATTGGTCAAGTGGTTTAAGACAAGAAGATTTTCAATCAATTTTCCCATAGGGCCCTATGTTAAACTAAGTTCGGCTGTGGCGGCCATCTTGGTTAACAGTCCGGGTCATTGGACATATTTCTGAAAGAGAACCTCCTAAGAACTATTACTGCCAACTTTGGTTCCAACTGGACTTGTAGTTTCATATAAGAAGATTTTTGAAAGTCACCCCCACCTTTTTTTCTATTTTTAGTAACAGCAGCCATCTCGGTTGGAAGTCGGGGATGCCAGACATAATTTTGGAAGGGGGCCACCCAAGGACCATTCCACCAAAGTTTGGTCTCAATTGGCCCAGTGGTTTGAGAGGAAAAGATCTTTAAAGGAAAGTTTATGCTGGATGCCGTCTTTAAAGGGCAAAAACTCCTATAAGGGGTCAATCAATGATTTTGGTCATGTTGACTTATTTGTAGATCTTACTTTATTGAACATTTTTGCTGTTTACAATTTGTCTTTATCTATAATAATATACAAGATAATAACCTAAAACTGCAAAATTTCCTAAAAATTAACATTCAGGGGCAATAACCCAACAAAGGGTTGACCGATTCGTCTGAAAATTTCATGACAGGTAGATCTTGACCTGATGAACATTTTTACCCCATGTCAGTTTTGCCCTAATTGCTTTAGTTTTTGAGATATAATACAAAAACTGCAGTTTACCCCTATGTTCTATTTTTAGCCATGTCGGCCATGTTGGTTGTCAGGCTGGGTCATCGGACACATTTTTTAAACTAGATACCCTAATGATGCTTGTGGCCAAGTTTGGTTCAATTTGGCCCAGTAGTTTCAGAGGAGAAGATTTTTGTAAAAGTTAACGGACGACGGACGACGACGGACGACGGACACCAAGTGATGAGAAAAGCTCACTTGACCCTTCGGGTCAGCTAAAAAGTTGTGACAGGAAACCAAAAGAAACTAAACAAGTATGATCTATAATTTACTTATTATATGTGATTACTTGCAAGTTGTTGGACCATAGATCATTTTCTCAAACTATTAAGCAACAAGAAAAAAAACATACATTTTCAAAATTTTCTTTTTTCCACTCTACATTATAAATGTTTCTTAAAACTTTAAAAGATACCTCAAAGTTTTGTAAGAAATAGATGTGATGAAATACCATGGCGTTATGCACTAAGGAGACCAAATGTAACAGTAAGAAACCAAGGATAAAAACACAAATATGGGCAATAAAATATTTTTTTGGGAAAAAAAATTTAGAAAATATTAATCACAGCTATAAAAGGAACACACAACCAATTATTTTACAACATAATTATAGTACATATCAAAGAAATATGTCATTTTGATACTTTTTTATAGTTACAGGAACGATTCGAATACCAAATTATTATCAATATACTGTCAATACATTTTCAATGCTCAAATGGAACGATTGCAGTATAAACTACATTCCTTTTTCAAGTGCTAAGATTACGACAGATTTTGTATATCAATTTACACCCCCACTTCCAATTCCAATTGACTACATTTGTAACCCCACATTGACTTTATTGGTCTCAATTTTGATATAAATTTTGGCTTTCCAAAGGTTTGGTTGGAAGGATAGTGTACCTTATTGAAGGCTAAATTCGGTTTCAGAGTTTTTATTATGAACAATGCACACCTAAAATGTCAATTGACATACAGAGTTTCATATGAACCATGTTATAAAAACGAAATCTTCATACCTTTTGCCATATGAACATTCAATTTAGCTTGAAAACTATATCTTCCTTTTCCTTTATTATGGACTATCGTCAGCTGGTACGTTCTTTGATCATTTAACCTAACATCTTTAATTACTAATTTACAAGACCCTTTTAGGTCGGCTGAACTTGAATTATATTTTTCTGACGTCAGAGGCAAGTCCTGTGCCTTTCCATTGTCAATGATCTGCCATTTTGCTGTGTAATTCTCGGGATCTCTAATGGTGCAGACTGCCTTTAAAACTGCCGTACTTCCATGTTGAATTTTGCTTGGGCAGTTTATTTCTATTACAGGCTGCTCATCATCAGCTAAAATCAAATATAAAACTATTCAACAACAACTTATCTACAATAAAGTTGTAAACAGAAACTATTATATATTGAGGAGCTGCCACTAATGACACACTTTATTTTTTTATCTTAACCGGGCATTGTTGTCTTGTTATATCTTGGTAGTCTTGATTTTTACAATTTCTGGGATTTCAGAAAAAATTCAATATCAATAATTAAGATCAAAAGAAGGTATATTGCTCTGTATTAAATCAAGACTGGTTAAGACCCGATTATAACAATAAATAGAATAGAGAAGGGAAACGGGGAATGTGTCAAAGAGACAACAACTCGACCAAAGAGCAGAAACAGCTCAAGGCCACCAATGGGTCTTAAACGCAGAGAGAAAATCCTGCACCAGCTGGCACCTAAACAATAATGTACACTAATTCAGCGAAATGGACGCCACACGAAACTCTGAAACATACAAATGAACCAACATTCAAAAAACACACAAGACTAACCAAGGCTAGAGATTCCTGACTTGGGACAGGTGCAAAAATGTGGTGGGGTTAAACCTGTTTTGTGAGATCTCAACCCTCTCCTATACCTCTAGCCAATGTGGAATAAAGACAACATATCTTGATTTGATCTTGTTATCTTAATTCTGTTTGATAATATGGTTATGCAGAAAACCAAGACATTATAAGACAGAATGAGAGTATGATCGTTTAAGATTAAACGTGTGTTACTATATGTGATCCAGACTGTTCCTAACGGCTCTGCATCTGGTGAAAAAATATTTACGTCTTCGAGCAGGAAACTGTTCTATATAGCCATCATGGTGCTTTTTAACAGTTTCTGAGAGAACTGTGGACTGCTTACAAATGTAATATTCTTACTTGTATTTAGATATACCTCTAAATGAGGTCGAATGATATAGTCTGATCATTTGATAAATTTTCTATGAATGGTTAGTATTCTGTTCAGTTTTTACTATTTATAACCCTTCTGTTTCTTACTTGTATTTAGATATACCTCTAAATGAGGTCGAATGATATAGTCTGATCATTTGATAAATTTTCTATGAATGGTTAGTATTCTGTTCAGTTTTTACTATTTATAACCCTTCTGTTTCATGCATATGATTCTACTTAACAACACATATTCTATAATACAAATTTTACTATCATCAAGGCTTAAAATGTTAAAACCAGAAACAATAAACAAAACCGATGAAGAGCAAATTCAAATGCCAAAATGACCAAAAGGGTGACACCAAAACCATCTTATGGACACAGTTATACACGAGGGAGATACTCTAGATATTATAAAATATAACATTATTATGAGATTTCAAAAATACACACTGAGATTAAAAAACTTCAAAAACACACACTGAGAATTAAAAATTGAGTGTTTTTAAGTTTTTTAATCTCAGTGTGTAAATTTTTTCAAAAAATGGCTTAAACAGTTTTGACGAGAATGTCTTGCCATACTAAAACATGTAGACTATGAAATATACAGTTAAACAGATTTAATCAAAGAAAATTGGAAAAACAATCAACCTTTTGATAATTTGAGAAATTCAGGAAAAATTCCAGATCTAATTTTAGTAATATATGGAGTCACTATAGATTCTTTTACGGAATCAATAATTTATGCTTTTACAAGAGGATAATACATGAAATATCCTGGTAATCGTGTGACCAAACTAACCAACAAGAAAAAAGACTGTATATGTAATATCAACAAACATTTTAACTTAAGACTATTCATCAAATTTATTTCAGTCTATAACAATCACTTTTTAGCCCAACATTAACAAGCTGTGAGGAAATTCATTCGAAACTACAAAATGTCTGAAAAAAAACCCATTAGATCTAAGTACTAATGTATACATAAAAAAGAGCAGTGAAACCACTGACAAAGGCTCCTGACCTAGGACAGGGAAATAAAAATGTGGCTTGGTAAACATTCCTGAGAGAGATAGAGCCTAACGAAATTATGTAAATGACAATATCAAACAATGAGATACGCTCCAGTACCTGCAGTCCAACAATGTCAAAGTTTCTTTCTATATAATACCAAGTGAGCAGAATTTCTGCAATTGTAAACATTGATATACTTACATGTATGTGGCCTTTTCGTCATTCTTGTATTTGCAGTTTGCAAGTTTTAAAATAAAAGTACGTCTGCTTTCAATCTAAAACATATCACATTCTTCAGTTAATTTGGAGACAGCCCTTTGGCAATACATGTTATAGGGCAATGACAGTTGTTTGACAAAATTGTTTGAAAGGCTGTGTGTGCTGTTGCAATACTTTCAATGACTTTAATTAGTGAAGTCCATGTTTGTCAAGGTTCTATACCATTTAGGGAGCAGTCATTAACAAACGGGGGTTGGAGAATTTGTCATGAATACAATGATGATAAAATTAGCCCCCACAGGATGCGTTATGATGGCACGTCATTTCCCGCTTAAAATAACAGTTGTACAATGCCTAAAAAGTCGACAGTTTTTTTTTCAAAATTCTAAAAAATGAGATCATGGACCCCTTAATTTTGAAACTGCATTCGATAGCAAATTATAAGGACAACATTATGTGATTTTTAGATTAAATTATTAAAAGCAGATTTTTTTTTTAATACACTGATGTATGGTGCCTAAATTCAAAGTTTTTGGTAATATATCACATATTTTGAAAAAATGAAAAGATCTTGTAGCACAGAATCGTCTAAATTTTATTTATTGGAAGAGAAGAGATATTCGTTTTCTTTATGCAAAAAACCCGATATATTTATCTTTTAAAACAAGAAAGTAATTGATTTTTATCGAAATAGGTGAAATGACGATATAATTTGCACAATTTTAGTAAAAATCCCGGAAATTGAACCTTAAATATCTCAAAAAGTAGCATATGAAGGTGTAATTTTCTTTGTATTTTTAGAAAGATCGATGAAAATACTACCAATATGCAAAATCTCAAAGAAAAATCAATAGTAGATCGAAACTGTATCGTATGCCCTTAAATGTGCCCTCCTGTTCTAACAAGGAAGCAAGCATTTTTAAATTAAAAAGGTGTTTAAGGGAATACGATACAGTAGTAGCAGGGGAGGATAATGACGTTGCCAGGACATACAAATTGTGACGTCATAGCAACTTCCAAGAAAAACCTTTATGTACCAACCTTAAGGATGATCGCTGGTATAATAGGAAATAAATAGGATTTGAAATAGGTGTTTTAGTTTGAGAGAACATATGAATGGTAAACAAATAAGCAAGAAAAAAATTTTGGTTCATGTGCTCATTTTAGAGCTATAAAGCCTTGAAAATTTGCAGGAAATAGGTTTTCTCTGGATTTTTCATTGTCCTTGCATTGGCAAATTCAGACTCTCAAAAATGTATGAAAAAAAAAAAAAACGATTTCATAAAATTTTGTCAAATACTATTTTAAGGTATATATGATTGAATTATAAAAGAAAAAGTGGGGGTTCATGGGCAAAAAATTTAATGTTTAAGAAATGGATAAAACCCGAGGAATCCGAAAATCTGACAAAAAGACCAAAACATGACAAGCGAGCATCCTTAAATTTGGGTTTTTTTTTCAAATAGCTCTGCAATAAGCACATGGACCTTTTTTTCTTTTGCAAACAGAAGCTCATTACTTAAAGTTAAGTATACTAAAATTTAAAGAAACAATCAGTGGAGGGTTTTTATCTACATGCATCTAAAGTTACTAAATTATTATCAATATTCCTTATTTGAATTAAATTTGCATAATTTCCTAATTAGTTTATTTTTTTCATCAGGTATTTACTAGAAGACAATGTCTATGTAGTTGGGAATATTTTACAAAAGATCTGGTGAAGTTATCTTTTTTCGTTAAAAAATTGGACTTTTTTGTGGCACTCTGGAAAAATAAAAAAATTGGGGTTTTTGGCTCAAATATACCAAAATCAGTTTGATTATCTTAAAAACTAAGTCATGAAGTATGCTTTGTTATACATATTTGAAAAGTATACATAAAAATTGACCACCTGGTAAATTTTCAGCAAATATTCAATGGAGGAACTTTTTTGTATCGTATTCCCTTAAACGTTCTTTCTTTAGAGAACGTCTTGTGAAGTCATGTATATTGCTTTCAACATCAAACAATTAATTTAAACAAACAAGAGGCTCACCAAAGCCTGTATCGCTCACCTGGAGTCTGGTTTTCATTGGACAATTAATCAACTATTTGACCAAATTTGTTGCAATTGGTTCAATTGTTAGAGGGGAAATTTGTTGAAAATTTATTTTTCATAAGGTTTAATGTTAAAATATGTTCCCTGATAGTGGTAGTCCTGGCAGGAAGTTGATAAAATTGACCAGGAATAAGGGTGAACCTTAAATAAATGTAACAAAATCCGACCTCAAATTACACAAACTAATAACTCCTAAATAGAATTTAGGATTCCCTTCAAAATTTCAGGGTAGGTAGATCTCAACATTGCAAACATTTTTCAATTTAAATTTCACTTCTATCTCAAATAGTTTTAGAGATAAATGCAAAAATGTTAAAATTTTGAAAATTTGACAAAAAAAGGACAATAACTCCTAAACGGGTTTTGGAATTTCCTTTAAAATTTCAGGGTATGTAGATCTCAACATGGCAAACATTTTTCAAATTTACATTTCACTTCTATCTCAAATAGTTTTGGAGATAAATGACGAAAAATGTTAAATTTTGAAAGAAACTAGAGGCTCTCAAGAGCCTGTGTCGCTCACCTGTATCTAATGTGATTACAATAGCTACTGAAGACATCTTATCATTATTATTTTTGAATATGTGGTCAAGTTGTGACCATTCAGAATTTTTTTTACAATTTTCTGATAGACTTCTAAACATCTTGGATGATGGATCGGCAACAAAGTAACAACACTTGGTCAGCACCTCATAAGGAACATTCATGCTATGTTTTGTTACATTCCATTCAGTGGTTCTCTAAAAGAAATCATTTGTATGCATTTCCCATAGGGTCCAATGTTAAACTTAGTCCCCCGCTGGCGGCAATCTTGGATGATGGATCGGCTACAAAGTAACAACGCTTGGTCAGCACCTCATAAGGAACATTCATGCCAGATTTAGTTTCATTCTGTTCAGTGGTTCTCTAAAAGAAGTCATTTGTATGCATTTCCCATAGGGTCCTATGTTAAACTAAGTTCCCCGCTGGCGGCCATCTTGGATGATGGATCAGCTACAAAGTAACAACACTTGGTCAGCACTGCATAAGGAATATTCATGCCATGTTTGGTTTCATTCCATTAAGTGGGTCACTAGAAGAAGTCATTTGTATGCATTTCCCATAGGGTTCTATGTTAAACTAAGTCCCCCGCTGGCGGCCATCTTGGATTATGGATCGGCTACAAAGTAACAACACTTGGTCAGCACCTCATAAGGAACATTCATGCTATGTTTTGTTACATTCCATTCAGTGGTTCTCTAAAAGAAGTCATTTGTATGCATTTCCCATAGGGTCCAATGTTAAACTTAGTCTCCCGCTGCGGCCATCTTGGATTATGGATCGGCTACAAAGTAACAACACTTGGTCAGCACCTCATAAGGAACATTCATGCCATGTTTGGTTTCATTCTATTCAACGGTTCTCTAAAAGAAGTCATTTGTATGCATTTCCCATAGGGTCCTATGTTATCCTAAGTCCCCCTCTGGCGGCCATCTTGGATGATGGATCGGCTACAAAGTAACAACACTTGGTCAGCAACTCATAAGGAACATTCATGCCAGATTTAGTTTCATTCCATTCAGTGGTTCTCTAAAAGAAGTCATTTGTATGCATTTCCCATAGGGTCCTATGTTAAACTAAGTTCCCCGCTGGCGGCCATCTTGGATGATGGATCAGCTACAAAGTAACAACACTTGGTCAGCACTTCATAAGGAATATTCATGCCATGTTTGGTTTCATTCCATTAAGTGGGTCACTAAAAGAAGTCATTTGTATGCATTTCCCATAGGGTTCTATGTTAAACTAAGTTCCCCGCTGGCGGCCATCTTGGATTATGGATCGGCTACAAAGTAACAACACTTGGTCAGCACCTCATAAGGAACATTCATGCCATGTTTGGTTTCATTCCATTCAACGGTTCTCTAAAAGAAGTCATTTGTATGCATTTCCCATAGGGTCCTATGTTAAACTAAGTCCCCCGCTGGCGGCCATCTTGGATTATGGATCGGCTACAAAGTAACAACACTTGGTCAGCACCTCATAAGGAACATTCATGCCATGTTTGGTTTCATTCCATTCAACGGTTCTCTAAAAGAAGTCATTTGTATGCATTTCCCATAGGGTCCTATGTTAAACTAAGTTCCCCTCTGGCGGCCATCTTGGATGATGGATCGGCTACAAAGTAACAACACTTGGTCAGCACCTCATAAGGAACATTCATGCCAGATTTAGTTTCATTCCATTCAGTGGTTCTCTAAAAGAAGTCATTTGTATGCATTTCCCATAGGGTCCTATGTTAAACTAAGTTCCCCGCTGGCGGCCATCTTGGATGATGGATCGGCTACAAAGTAACAACACTTGGTCAGCACCTCATAAGGAACATTCATGCCAGATTTAGTTTCATTCCATTCAGTGGTTCTCTAAAAGAAGTCATTTGTATGCATTTCCCATAGGGTTCTATGTTAAACTAAGTCCCCCGCTGGCGGCCATCTTGGATTATGGATTGGCTACAAAGTAACAACACTTGGTCAGCACCTCATAAGGAACATTCATGCCATGTTTGGTTTCATTCCATTCAACGGTTCTCTAAAAGAAGTCATTTGTATGCATTTCCCATAGGGTCCTATGTTAAACTAAGTCCCCCTCTGGCGGCCATCTTGGATGATGGATCGGCTACAAAGTAACAACACTTGGTCAGCACCTCATAAGGAACATTCATGCCAGATTTAGTTTCATTCCATTCAGTGGTTCTCTAAAAGAAGTCATTTGTATGCATTTCCCATAGGGTCCTATGTTAAACTAAGTTCCCCGCTGGCGGCCATCTTGGATGACGGATCGGCTACAAAGTAACAACACTTGGTCAGCACCTCATAAGGAACATTCATGCCATGTTTGGTTTCATTCCATTCAGTGGTTCTCTAGAAGAAGTTCAAAATGTAAAATGTTAACGACGACGCCGGACGACGACGGACGACGGACGACGGACGCCAAGTGATGAGAAAAGCTCACTTGACCCTTTGGGTCAGGTGAGCTAAAAAGGGCAATAACTCCTAAATGGGTTTTAGGATTTCCTTCAAAATTTCAGGTTAAGTAGATCTTGTCATGCTGATCAATTTTACCCCATGTCAGATTTTTGATGTCTGTAACGGTTTTTAAGTTATAAGCCAAAAACAACACATGCACCCCGATATTCTATTTTTAGCTACGACAGCCATGTTTTATTTCAGATCAAAATAAATTGAGGATCGTTTGTAGAGGACATGACTGTCATAGATCATTCCTAATAAGTTTCAAACCAATCGGCCCAGCGGTTTCAGAGGAGAAGATTTTTGAATGAAAAATTTTTGAAAATTGGACGAAAAAAGGGCAACAACTCCTAAATGGGTTTTGGGATTTCCTTTAAAATTTTAGGGTAGGTAGATCTCAACATGGCAAACATTTTTCAAATTTACATTTCACTTCTATCTCAAATAGTTTTGGAGATAAATGACGAAAAATGTTAAAATTTTGAAAATTTTACGAAAAAAGGGCAATAACTCCGAAATGGGTTTTGGAATTTCCTTCAAAATTTCAGGGTAGGTAGATCTTGTCATGCTGATCAATTTTACCCCGTCATATTTTCGATATCTGTAACGGTTTTTGAGTTATTATCAAAAAACAGCAATTTACCCCTATGTTCTATTTTTAGCAACAGTGGCCATGTTTTTCATCGGATCAATATAAAATGAGGATCGTTTGTGGAGGACATGTCAGATATCATTCCTATGAAGCCTCGATCGAATCTGCCCAGCCGTTTCAGCGGAGAAGATTTTTGAAAAAGTTAACGACGGACGACGATGGACGACGACGGATGCCAAGTGATGGCAAAAGCTCACATGGCCTTTTAGGCCAGGTGAGCTAAAAAAGTGCGACTAAAAATTTTTCTGTAATAAACAAATCAATTTTGAAAGCCCTCCCACCGTTCGTCTTTAAAAAGTTGTTTGACCCCCTCCTTAGAATGCAAACAACAGTTTCGTATAAAATTCCAGTGAGTTTCCCCTAAATATATGATGTCATATGTATGGAATTCCCTCTATTTATAAGTTCTAGATATTGATTTCTGATGTTTTTTTGGTTTCATTATTTAAATTAGAGTCTTGGCTTTATTTTAAGTTTAAAAAAATGCATGAAATGTAAAAAAGTAATTATTTTTAGAAAAGTTTTATTAATGGGAGACTACTCTGAAAACATCCAAAAATAGTGTAGGTGAAAACACAACATTTTTATACCACTTCATGTAGCAATTTTAAAAGGCGGCGAATGTACCCTGAAACTACATGTGCTGAAACCAGTTGAATGTGTACTTTGGAAAACACATATACTCAGTTCTCTAAATTACGCAGGAATCTTTGCTAGGATGCTCTGAGGTTGGTCTGTTTTTGAAGTATTTGAAGGGGGGAGGCCTATTTTTTGTCAGTTATCTTTCTGTAATGGTAAGAATTTGGAAAGTAATTCCTTAAAAATACTTATATACAGTGAAAGCTTGAAGAAATATGTTTTATTTGATATATGGTTGTCTATGGGTATATGATACAGCCAATTGTCTAGCTATCAATCTTTTGAGTATGTCCCTTCAATTTATGACGTCATGAAAAGTTCTAAGAAAAACTGTTGTGTGCACTCTTAGTTTAAGTGTGAAAATAATTGACCCCCTCCCCCACCTTCCAGATGGCAAATAATGACTATTCACTTAGTTTACATGTGTATGTTTTCTATTTTATGTATGTATGTATGTATGTTATTTGTATATTGGTATATTGCTGCCTTATTTTAGGCATTATACTATTCAGTATTCGTCTTGGGAATTATTATCCTGTTCTAGACAGAGTTCATCGTGAAAACTCGATCCCTTAATCAGTTAATACTTCGAGTGGCAATTATCCGATACTATCAAACATTTTGGGACTATGCAGCTGTAGTCCGAAGATCCAATAGTTCGAAGGTCCAATAGTCCGAAGGTTCATTAGTCCGAAGGTTCATTAGTCCGAAGGTTCATTAGTCCGAAAGTTAATTAGTCCGAAGGTCTATTGGTCCGATAGTCCGAAGGTGCAATGGGTCGAAGGTTCATTGGATAAATTATTTTTAATTTGATGCTGCATGGTCTTTATTCTTCCAACCCGGGGCCAAAACTTATACTAAAACGGGTCATTTGCAACGCTTGACGTGTAGTAAATGTACACCTGTTTTGAGGAAGGAAAAGGTGGGGGGGGGGGGGGGGTTGGGGTAAAAGGATTCTTAATTTTTTACTGCTTGTTCAGAAGTGTTTTCCGCGTAGGTCATAAGTTTGTCCACCCCGGTTACTATATGCATGGTATCGCCGGTTCCATGATCTCATGATTAGTTACCCTATTGCTCCACGCCTCCAATCCTGTTTTTATATTTATGAGGACTATATCATATTGCATTCAATAAAAAATTCTGGTTTTTTGGTACGTTAAAATATCACGACAATTCGCGATAAATTAAGACGTCTTCCAGACTGCCACGATAGTAAATGATCACTTACACAATCACTTTCGGCTGATGCTTTTCAACTGGTTTTTTTTTACGATGTGGAATTTTTCTCATGCCATTTTTTACCTCACCTGGCCACAGGCCATGTGAGCTTTTGCCATCACTTGGCGTCTGTCGTCCGTTGCCCGTTGTAAACTTTTCACATTTTCATCTTCTCCTCTGAAACCACTGGGCCAAATCAAATTAAACTTGGCAGGAAGCATCTACGTAAGGTCCTTTATATACATTACTCATTTCGTCCCGATCGGGCAACAAACATGGCATCCATGGGCAATTGTTGTTTCTGATTGGCCGAGTTTTCAAAAATCTTCTCCTCTGAAACTGCCAGGCCAAATGAACAAAACTTGACAGGAAGCATATATGCATCCTTTATAATCTTTCCTCATTTTGTTCTGATCGGACTACAAATATGGCCGTAATGGGTAGTTCTTGTTTCTGATTGGCTGATATAAAAAAATCTTCTCCTCTGAAATCGCTTGGGCAAATGGAACGAAACTTGACAGGAAGGATCTATGAATGGTTGTTTACAAAGTTTCCCCATTTCGCCCTGATCGGGCAACAAACATAATTAATGTTTAGAATAACAAAAACTTTATAAAATTATATTAATACAGTCACAATATACATTACTTTTGAGAAAAAAATGGTTTTAATGAATTGGAATAAATTGTTCTTGTTTCTGAATGGATTATATAAAAAAAACTCTTCTTCTCTGAAACTACTTGGCGAAATAGAACAAAACTTGATAGGCAGCATATATGGGAGGTCCTTTATAAAGTTTTCTCATTTAGTCCCGATCAGACTACAAATATGGCCGCCATCATGGGGGCAGTTCTTGTTTCTGATTGGCCGATTTATGTACGAGAAATTTGTGTTGAAGCGGCCTCAAATGCTGAAAGCCTAAAGTGTAGCCCAAAAAAAAGCTGAGTCTTAATGTGTGTAAATTTTATATATATCCAAATTTCTCATACATGTACATAAAAAAAACCCTATGATAGAATTTGTTATAAAATTGTGAAAAGAACACTTATCTGACATGCTTTCATATTCTTGAAGAAAAAAAATTGGGGTCACCGTTAATTTTTTCTTGCTATTTCCAAAAAAACTAAAATTTCCTTCATATTTCATCAGAAAAAATTTCCACCAATTATCTCCCCTGAAAAGTCCAAAATTTTGTAATTCTATTATTTATGCATTTTTGTCAATTTTTATATGTAAATAAACTTAAGATATATATAATGTTTACATTATATCAAATACTGTTTACTCGCTGAAAATATATATTTACATACAAATTTGCAAGATGCCCGAAAAAGATGCTAAGGTATTATTAAGTATAATCTACCTTAAACATGTACATTATTGTGGTAAAACTGACATTTCACCTTCAGTTACCAATTTTTCCTCCTTAAGAAGACAGGATTTCTGTTGGCTGAAATTCTATATGGCAGCAACTTTATGGCTGTATTTTGAGTACACCTGGGCAATGGATTTTGTGTGTCGCATCACCCCTTTTCACTGCAACACACCATAACATTCGTTGTCAAATAATTTATATTTTTCATCATTTTCCCCCATTTGAATTGTCAAATAAGGATCTAGTATATTTATAAAGATCACGAATAACATGAAAACAATTCATTAAATATTGTATCGTTGTGAAAATGGTCTTAGGCCTACATCTTATTCTTGAAAATGGTCATATGGCGGCCGGGTATGGCGGGCTGTACACCTACAGGCAAGAGTTCCATTTGGTACCCCAATAAATACATATTTACACGCTTATTCAGTCAAAGATATACACAGCTGAGGGTGCCATATGGAACTCTTTCCATTAAAAAAAATAAATGCAATAAAAATGTGTCATGTACATTTAAATGGACCAAATGACAAGTTACCTGTTTGCGCCAAAATGGATGCGTCTGTTTGTTCTATTTTAAACAACCATAATTCCCATTTCTATAATTAGAACAAGACGATGAAAATAAAAGAAAAAATGGTGCACGTTTTAAATGGTTGTGAGGTAGAACAATGCAAATAACAATATCTACATGATCTACAGACACATCATTTTTTTTAAATTGACTTTGTTGATACTGATAAAATATGTGTATAATTGTAATCGTACTTTGATATAATAATATTTCGATTTTTCTGCAAAGTCGGTTAATATATCTATATTTTTTACGGGTGTGACTAAACATCGAGTTCGAGTTAGAGTTAAAGTTCGAGTTCGAGTTCGAGTTACAGTTCGAGTTAGACTTCGAGTTCGAGTTAAAGTTCGAGTTAGAGTTCGAGTTCAAGTTAATCTTTGAGTTAACTCGAGATATTGATTTCTAATGTAATTTATCGAGTTGCATGTCGAGTTCAAATTCGAGTTACGGATTAAGTTCAGGGGGAGGGAGGTAAAAAAAATTGCCTGTACATAGGCTCATAAAAAATAGCTAAATTTGTTGACACCTCTGCTCTTTTTAGACCCAGAAAATTACACTATTATTTTCGTCTTTTTGAACGCAGTACTAGCCTACGTGCAGAAAATTTTGAAGAGTAACCCCCCCCCCCCCCCCCCTTCCTTTGGGATTATGTTATTGTGCGTAGAGTTTTATTCTTCGCCGTTTATAATCATCTGGACAACGGATATAGATATCAAATGCATGATTAAAAAAGTAGTTTTTTTTTCAAAACGTCCTTAAAATAATCCGTGCACTGAATTTTGGGATTTAAAGTTGTGATACAAAACTATATCCTTCATAATAATATAAACGTTGTGACAAGTTTAGGAACCATATTATTGTTTATTGTTTTTTTTATATTGCATATTGGACTGACGCGGAAGCTAAACCACATTGCCTGTGTTACTTAAAATAGAGCATATGGGTCAGACAGTAGTTTTGAAAATTATCTTAGAAGAAATGTCTTTTAGAGAAAATCTGGCAAGTTAAAAACTATCAGAAGGACAAGATCTACTTGCGTTTCATTTTTTTGTAGAAATCGTATTACCCGTCTCGGAGTTATTGCCCCCTGAATTGTTGATTTTTAGCTTTTTGTTATTGTGTTTTAATATAAAAATCTTCTCCTCTAAAACTACAGGGTCAATTGGAATCAAAAATGGTTATCATAGTTATGGGATGGTCCCCTTTAAACGTTTTATCTGGCGTGTTCGTCCGTCATCCAAGATTGCCGTCACGGCCCGACATAATTAAACCCTATGGGGAATACAATTTTAAGATCTCCTCTGAAAATGCTGGGCCTATTGAAACCAAGTTTTGGTCGAAAAGTCCTTGGGTGGTCCCCTTCTAAAATGTGTCTGTTGTCCCCGACCTTCAACCAAGATATTTGCCGGAGCTAATTGTAGAAAAGGGGAAGGAGATTTTTAAAATCTTTTCCTCTGAAACAATACAAGGTCAACATCAACCAAACTTTACTTTAATGATCTTAAGATGGTCCCCTTCAAAAATGGAGTCAGCTAATTCCGACCTCTGCTACCACGGTGGCTTCCTCTAGATCCACTGGGCAAATTGGCCTAATTCATCATTAGGGGTGTCCAGTTTCAATATTGTGTCAAAGGATGCACCGAACCAATAACATTTAGGAACAACCATTTAACTTCAAAAGGATGGGGGGGGGGGGGGGGGGGGGGGTGGTATGGTTTTTTGGTGAAAAAAAATTCTGATTCCAAAGGGAAGGAAAAAAATAATCTGTTGCAGCAAGGGCCAAAAATAAATAATCAGAGAGTTGATTTAATAAATCACAAGCATGGGCAATTCTTGTTTCCCTTTGGTTGATTATTTTTTTTTCTTTTCTGGAACTGCTTGGCCAAATGGAATGAAACCTGACAGGAAGCATGTATTGGAGGTTCTGCACAAAGTGTCCTCATTTTTTCCCGATAGGACTACAAATATGGCCACCATTGGCAGTTCTTCTTATTGGTTGGCTGATATATAAAAATCTTCTCCTCTGAAATTGCTTGGCCAAATGGAACGAAACTTGACATGAAACATCTATGGGAGGTTCTTTACAAAATTTCCTCATTTCGTCCCGATCGGGCAACAAACATGGCCGTCATGGGCAATTCTTTTTTCTCATTGGTTGATTTAAAAAAAAAATTCTCGAACTTCTTGGTCAAAACTGTCAGCAAAACTTGACAGGAAGTATCCGTTTGAAAAGTCTTATGAAATGAATCTTTTACATCTTGATTGGACGACAAGCATGACTGTCATGGGCAATTCATGCTTCTGATACGCTGATACAAAGAGATCTTCTTCTCTGAAACAGCTTGGCCAAATGAAACGATAGTTGACAAGAAGCATCTGTGGGAGGTTTTTTACAAACTTTTCTCATTTTGTTTAGATCATGTGACAAACATGGCCGCCATGGGCAATTCTTGTTTCTGCCAGGTGAGCGATACAGGCTCAGGCCTCTGAGCCTCTAGTTTAAATATGCATACATGTACATATCCCCACCTACTTGTTACTGTGTGGAATTATGATTGTTATAATAAAATACAAAGTACAGAGAAAATGATATTATATTCCATTTCTTAAAGAATTAATATACAAAAACAAAATAAAATTCATTAACATATCAGAAATATGCAAATGTTTTATTATAAAAACAAATTCATAGTATATACCAGTTTTATTTCAACTCGAACTCTAACTCGAACTCTAACTCTAACTTTAACTCGAACTCGAACTCGATGTTTAGTCACACCCATTTTTTACTGTTACTAGAAATTTGTCCTCAATTCCCGCCTATTTTATTGTTTAAAAAAGACAGCTAAGGATATTTATTTCCTTTATGAAGAAGATGGTATGATTTCAGCCGTTATATTTGGCCCCATAGTATTCGGGCATAGTATACTATTTTTAAAAAATAGGTAGAAATGAAGGGACCGGTCACTTGTTACCATGCATGGGAATGGTGACCTGGGTGTGGGGACATTGAAACATTTTGGAAGTTGGGAGGAGGGTTCCGAATTTTTCACAGTTCGCATTGCAGATTAAGGAACATTCTTGAAAAAAAATGAATGAAAGAGGAGGGAGTCTAGAACAAAATGAAGTGAAAAGGGGATGGGCTTAAACAAGTTAAACTGCAGCGTGAGTAAATTCACCAAGGGATACCACGCACCCGATGAACTCGATCTTTAAGTCCACTTACTTTCCCTTCAAGGCTTTGGGAAAGAATTATATTCCTTCATGCATATCATCAGATGATACTATAGACCCCAACTCCTAAAAATCCATAAATCCATTTAGGAGGAAACATATATGCTTACAAGACCGTAACCCTGTAAACACTTCAGGTTTAAGTTGAATTTTCTCCTCTTCCAGAATTTGGACGACACCCATATTCTCTCATGCACATCAGGTTTATCAGATGTCATCGAACTCCATCCAGCCACTCAGGAGTTGCGCTTACGAGACCGTGATATATTTCAGAATTTAAGAGATTAAGTTCATGCAATTATCATTCAATCAAGATTTTTGACAGGAATCATATGTACCGTCGTGCACATCTTCAGTGGTGTTCTTCAACTGTGCAAAGGTTCATCAACATCCATCAAAATTTAGGGGGAGTTGCACTTACAAGGTTCATTGGTTGAGCGACGGTCTGACTGGGTACGTGATTCCAGTGCGTGTACTCCCCAATTATTTTTTGCGGGAGTATAAAACTATTTTTTTTAAATGTCTGATGTTATGTATAATAATGAATATTAATAAAATAAATTTTGTCTACAGTAATGACAGTTCAGATCGGATTCACATTCTAAAATGTCTCTTATGAAAAAGATGCCTTAATATTCTCTGCCCTTTTGACATCGCCTGCATTTGAATCTTGTGTTAAAGTCTAATAACGTCCCATGCTCAAAAGAAAGACATTTTACACGAGTAACTGAAGCGTCTACTTCTGATTTTAATTCATAACGATGGAGTCTGATATACAATACAATACAATATATTTATTTGCACAAACAGATATATAATATATAATATGGCTATTGCAACAATGCATACACACTTGTATCAACATAACAAAATGAATTTATAATATGAAATTGGTGAACTTAATATAATAAATTGAATGGAATACAACATACGCATAAAATGGCATATACATTTGTACATGTAATATTGCAGTAACTTCTAATTTCCTCTTAACGAGAATCATGTTTTAATATATTTTGATAATATTTTCAATATATATTCTGATTTGTTTTCAAACAATATCCACGGATTATGGGTTATTGAAACAATTTTTTTTTAAGCTGTTGGAAAAAATCTCTTTCTCCGAGATATTTTTGACATTTAAATAAGAAATGGTTTTCATCCTCAATTTGACTTGTGTTTCAAAAGAGAAATAATCTATTATTTTTCTATAAACTGTGGTATCTGCCCGTTTCTATAGCCAATTTATAAGCACTTACTCTCATCTTTGTAATAAGAGATCTGTCTAATAAACTGTATCACAAAATACCGAAATAAATTGATGCACTGTATGACCATTTCGTTGACCTACAACTCATCTCTAGATCAAAATGTTGGAAAGCCGGTTTAAGATATAATGACGAGTTAATAAGCACAGCCGTCACAAACTAGCTGATTTTTGAGTAAATCAACGTATAAAGCCCTGGAGTTTTTCTTATTAACTTGACGGTAAAATTGCAGCTTTGGGAAGGTATTTTATGCTACTTGCCCTGTGTTGCTTGGCAATATCATCAATTCTTTTTCTGATATTACTCAAATTTGGGTATTGCATCTGGATTACTATTTAGGACAAAGATAAACCAAATATTATCCAAATTATTTTTCAACCCGGCTAGGGGTTATCATTTTTTGTCGCCTCAAGAATTTTATGAATTAAAGTGTTTGGGGAAGCTACTAACATGTAGGAAGTATTTCACAGTTGAATATTGAATTTTTATGTAAAGAGGAAGCCGTTTTAACTCTTGTCTGCAGGCGGAGGATTTGTAGTGTACCCCCTGACATTCTTTTATATATTTAAAGTAAATATGTTCAAATAGACTTGTGTATGATATAGAAATAATATTTCAATCAGTTTAATTGAGGTCTGGAGCTGGCATGTCAGCAACTGCTAGTAGTCCTTTGTTAATATATATTGATCATTGTAATTTTGCTTAGTTTCTTCTGTTACCTTTTTAACATCGGACTCAGACATCTTTTTGAACTGAGTTTTATTGTGTGTATCGCTATCATTTGACCTCATTTAGAGGTATATCTAAATACAGGTAAGGATATTACATTTGTAAGAAGTCCACAGTTCTCTCAGAAACTGTTAAAAAGCACCACGATGGCTATTTAGAACAGTTTCCTGCTGGAGTACATGTACCTATTTTCGGAGACGTAAACATTTTTTCACCAGATGCAGAGCCGTTAAGAACAGTCTGGATCACATATAGTAACACACGTTTAATATTAAACGATCATATTCTCATTCTGTCTTATAATGTCTTGGTTTTCTGCATAACCATATTATCAAACAGAATTAAGATAACAAGATCAAATCAAGATATGTTGTCTTTATTCCACAATGGCTAGAGGTATAGGGGGAGGGTTGAGATCTCACAAAACATGTTTAACCCCGCCGCATTTTTGCTATGTTTCGGAGTTTAGCGTGCCGTCCATTTTGCTGAACTAGTATACATTATTGTTTAGGGGCCAGAGAAAATTCATTTAAATGAAATTTGCCGTTTGAATTGAACACCATAACTTTAGATTTTTCAGTATTAACTTTCAGTTTCCATGTAGCACAGAAGTCACTTAAAACATCCAGACATCTTTGCAACCCTGAAACAGTAGAAGACAATGTCACCTGCATACAGCACAACATTGATCTTAGTAACACCCACCACCAAGGGTTCAGTTCAGGAATCTTTAGTTTATCAAGCAAGTTTGCATACTTCCTCACTATGAAAGAAAATGACCGGTCCCTAAAGGGGGAAGTATATTACATTGAGGTCTACGGAAGCCTATTTATAGGGATATATTTAAAAAGTAATTAGGAACAACAAACATTTTTCAAACTCACAAGTTACTTTTTAAACTTGCAATATTGATTTTTAAAAACTTAAAAGTTTAGATAGAAAGGCATATGACCTTTTTAAAGAATAAGAAACAAAATCAACTGGAAATAAAACACTAAATTTTAACCTCAGGAAAACAAATGCCTCTACAATATTGTCATCAATACTTCAAATAAGTCAAACAGTGCCCATTTTGCGTAACATCAAATTCAAAAAGAAAGACAATGTACCATGTAAATTATATCCGGCGCAATTAAAATCACAGAAAAATGAAAATCTGCTGTTATAAAAAATATCAATATAAAACTCACATCATTATATACATTGCATAACAGTAATAACTTTCTTTGTATTCTCTGTGTACAAATATTGAAGGTGACATATGATACGAGCAACAATTTATCTAAATATCAGCAAGAAACTAATTCAAGCTGTCATCATAATCGTGAACATAATTTTAATGTAAACATAAACACTTTAACCTATATAATTTGAAAGTAGAATAAGAGGAAAATAAATGGAAATTGTGAGCTATAAAAGGGGCATAACTCGACACAAGTCGAACAAAACCAAAAGCAAAATAATAGCAAAACAAAAAAGTTAAAATCTTTTAAATTTAAAAAATTAAAATAAAAAAGAATAATAAACTAAAAAATTTATAATTCAAATCTAATTTAATTTAAATTCATATTTATATGTTTAAAGGACAATAACTCCAACACAAGTGTTCAGAAATTTATAAAATTATAGGGTTGTTAGATTTCTAACGAAAAACAGTAAAAAACTTAACCTAAATAAACTAAACTTATATAGTGAAAAAGTGTGACAAAAACTGGAGCATGTCCATTTTTCCGGGTGGGGGGGGGGGGGGGGGGGGGAGGGGGCAGTCCACCATTACGACAGGGTTGTGTGTTGTACACTGGTAAAATCCTGAACCCCCCCCGCCTGAAACTTTGTCGTACTGTATAAACCAAAGTGGGAAGTAGCTTAGATTCGTTTTTTGGAAAAATTGAGGAAAATGGTGATGTTCGAATATCATTCTTCATTTGACGCGAATGTTCTAATATCGGCTAAATGTGCCCAAACCTGTGCTTTTGAAAAGCTATCACTTTTCACAATTTTACTTTATTCATTTTTTTTACTTGAAAAAAAAACCACATTCAATACGTCAACGTCCTCGTCAATGAATTGAGACAAAACTGTGTGTATGTATATTATTATTTCTGTCATAAGAAACTGCATTCAAGTGTAAAAAATTGATTATTTTTAATTACAAATATTTTTTAATATGAATGCAGTTCAAGCAGTATTCATGATCAAAAATCCTTTTTTTTCAAGTACCTTTTTTGTGATCTTAATTAAATACATTTCTGGCTACAGATAGCGAAACGGATTGAGGCCCGCGACTGTGGAAAACTTAACTAATTTAATTTGATTTTTTTTTAAATGTGAAAAGTATAATTTTCTCAATGAAACCTATTCTAACGTTTTGAATTGTATTTATTATTTTCGTCTGTTTTAGAAATCCAAGAATGAAATATTCTATTTTAATTTGAATTAAATTTTCATTGCAATTTCCTTTTTTTTTTAAATGTAGTTTGGTTGTCATGATTTCAACAAAATGCACATTTTAAAATTTCGAAATTCATACTTCTTTATCTTATGCCACTGAATAAATTTTTATTTAATTTTGAAAATTTCTCGAACAACTTACATCCACTTTAAATCTATAATACATAACTTTATACAGGACAAACACTGTTTGGGTTTGATGAGACTTTTACTGGCATTTACCATGGAAAAGACAGCAGTGTAATCCTATCACCTGGAAATTTATATTTAAAATTAAATATTTTAATTAGCCTACGTTTATGGCATCTCCAATGTCGTCGCCCGTCGTATACACACCCGTCGGCGGATGATGGTGATGGAAGTTTTATTGTTGAAATATTGTTTTTCAAAATTTATGTATAAGAATTCCGCATTATATGATATAAACATGTACTGCCAAAAAAAAAATGATTGTCAGAAATGCGATTTCAACTAAGAATGGCCGACCTACACATTATTATATGATAAAAATGGAGAAATAAATACAGTCAGGGATACTACGTCGTCTATCTTTTTAGCTCACCTGGCTATGCCAGGGTGAGCTTTTGCCATCACTTTGCGTCCGGCGTCCGTCGTCCGTCGTCCGTCGTCCGTCGTCCGTCGTCCGTCCGTCGTCCGTAAACTTTTCATTCAAAGATCTTCTCCTCTGAAACCACTGGGTCAATCCAAACCAAACTTGGTCACAATAGTCCTTGGGTGGCCCCCTTTCAAAATTGTGTCGCTCATGTTCATACCTCATCCAAGATGGCCGCCAGCGGGGATCATAATTTAACATTGGACCCTATGGGATAAAACATTCAAAGATCTTCTCCTCTGAAAGTACTAGGCCAATTGGAACCAAACTTAATCACATGAGTCCTTGGGTGGTACCCTTCAAAAGTGGTGTTGCTCACATCCGTATCCTATCCAAGATGGCCGCCAGCGGGGCCACAAGCGTTTCAAATTCTTTTGTCTTTACATTGCAACTCTTATACAAAGAAAGATAACTCTAACTCAAAATTTGGCATTAGTGAAATAAAAATTTCTAATGTCTGATGGAATATTTAATATATATCTGATTTTGATGGGTTTTAATTTCAGCAGTATATATAACCTAGATTATAGGGGGAACCCCTGCCCGATTTTTTTTTTGAAAGGTGGTCTGAAATTGTAATGGATAGCAGAAGTTTTGGTTCTCATAGAAACTAATTTCAGGTCTTACTTGGCTACAACGGTCTACTTTAAAAATTGTGTCTCTTGGGTCCGTAGCCAATCCAAGATGGCCACCAGAGGGGACCAAATTTTAACATTGGACCCTATGGTAAAACATTCAAAAATCTTATCATCAGATATAACTGGGCAATTGGAACTAAACTTGGTCATAATAAACCTTGGGTGGCCCTGTTTAAAAAATTGTGTTGCTTAGGGTTGTACTTAATCAAAAATGGGTGCCAGCGGGGACCATAGTTTAATATTTGACCTATGGGAAAAGTTTTAAATTCTTCTGCTGAGACTGGAAATACTTGGCCAATTGAAACCAAACTGGTCACCTTCAAAAATTGTGTGGCTTTGATCCGTACCTATCACAAGTCAAATTTATAACAAACTTATATACAATTAGTAACCGTGGTCCTAAGATGACTCTAAGTTTACCAGGATGCAATTACCTCATTTAAGATGGTCATCAGTGAGGAAAGTAGTTTACATTGAATCCTATGGGATATATGCCATTCGAATAACGTTATGCTATCAGATGTGGGCCATGTCCCAGGTGAGCGATACAGGCTCTTGAGAGCCTCTTGTTTAAAGATAGTACTTGTTTCTTATTAAAAACTTTTACCAGATTTTATAAAAAATAATGTCAGATTTCGTTCTTAAGTAAAGTCAAGAAATACCAAAGGGATTTTAAAGAATTGTGACAAGAAGATGGAAAACGATGCTGTATATATGATTGTCCTAAAAGACAAATATTCCATTAAAATTTGTAAACTCAAACTACTCATAAACTATTCTAATAAAAAGGACAGTTTTTCGTTCAAAGATTTAATGAAAAAGAAGTCACTATGTACTGCACGACGTGAAGTCTAGCGTGACCATGTGAGCACATCGTCAATCATACGTGTTCAGTACTAACAACGAATTCACTTCGTATACAACAAATGCAGCTGGAGCAGTTGTAAACGACAGCTAATCCCCTATGCAGTGTTTTAACTACCAGCTGAGTATTGAGATCATGCATAAAATTTGAGACGCCTATAACATTACTGTGTTATAGTAGTCTCAGATAAATTGTAGGTCAAGGTGATCCAATTTTTAAAGCGGCCTTCGTCATTTTCCAAGACGTATCCACTGGTGAAATCTTATACCTACATGTATATGACTTACAGTGTCTTAGAACTGGACCTAAACGCAAAACCTAATCAGAGTCACCCATGCATAAAATGTAGGTCAGGGTGATCCAATTTTTATACGGGACTTCGTTATTTTTGAAGACGCATTCATGGTGAAAAAATATACCTATATCACTTACAGTGTCTTAGAGCTGGACCTTAACACAAAACTTAACCAGCGTCACCCATGCATAAAATGTAAATCAGGATGATCCAATTTTTATACGGACCTTAGTTATTTTCAAAGACGCATCCATTTGTGAAATATTATACCAATATGACTTACAGTGTCTTATATCTGGACCTTTATAAGTTGGGAGGGACTGACGAACGGGCTAACGGACGAACGAAACGCTATTTCCTCTCCACAATTCCGTTGGTCGAGGGGATAATAAATAGTCTAAATGATCCATCTGAGCACATCGTCAATAAGATAATCTCAGCTGTGAGAAATATATTCACCCAATACACACCGAATAAAAAGTGTTAACGGCAGCGGCCTCCTCCGCCCACGATCCGCTCTCGATCGATAGAATTTATGGCCATGCAGTGTCATGCGGGATGACTAATATAGTTAGGCCTGGTTATTATTAATAGACAGCGCAACATTAAAAAAGCAACAAGGGCGGGGTAGAAAGGAATAATAAAAAAATAAATATTACATACAGGCATTGCAGAAATCTCTGAAACGTTTCGCCACTGATATATCATGAAAGCGTGCTTCATTCTATGGACATTACCAATCAAACGGGGCTTTTTTACGACCTTTCACATTATCAAATTATCAATGCCCTATCGCATCAAAGGCTCCTTTAATTTTTATATAAAGGTTCCCAATCTTGTATAGTATAGAAGCTTTAAAGGTAGGTCTATTTGTTGCATTGGTTTGCATTTGAAATGACATGAAAAGCGAAACCGATCCAGAGAAGAAGGCTGCGGTGGGGGGATAAGAAAATTCAATGAAACTCGTCTTTTTCCCTTTCGTCCACGTTCTTTCTCTTTCTTAATTCTTAAACTTCTACCAAATTGAAATAAGTACATGAATGCATTAATGTAATTTCTAGAATTTCGCCTCAATCCTCTTTGGACATTTTTGGCCCTAATGATAAAAGTCTGGTCCTTACAGAGTAGTGTGATATTCATATGGGACAATTGAAAGCTTTATATGAAGTTTGGGCACATGCGTTTATTTGTAGTTTTTGATGTTAGTTGAGTTTTCATCCTGCAAAATATGTCGTCTCCCATGTTTTTCCGGTACTAAGAACCTTGGTGGAGCTGGAAGCATAAGATTGAATGAATACATCACCCCCTTGATTGAGAGAGACAACTATTGTTCCTGTATCAGAATCGTAATCAAACGAAACATCATTGGTTTCACCGAATGTCGATCCTTTTGGATTTCCATTTACCATTATTGAAAAGTGAGTCACTCCGTGGTTTCCAGTGTATATTGTCCAAGTGAATACGTATACGCCTGACACTGGTGCCGAAAATATCCCCGGCTTTTGTAGCCATGTCCAATATTTATTTCCACGAAATCAAACTTCACTATATGCCCTGTACCCACAGAATTCAAATTAGCAGAGAGATACGAGTAGAAGGCTATGGGTTGGTCTACCTGTCTTCTTGTTTTACCTTAAACAAATAGATTATTCAATTTGCAGTTTCAATTTCATTTCGATATAAATGCACCAATGTGTATATGGAGCAATGAAAATCATCTATGAAGTGAATAAAAAGTTATAAATTATTATATATGGAAAACATATAATACATTGTTTAAAAATATTAAGTTTACACATGCATTTGTACGAGAATTATGTGATAAAATCGTATCCTATGTTTATTCCCAAACGATATCTGTTTGATGCATACTCCATATTTTTGCATATCAATAACAAATTCTGAAAATTTATTATCGAAATTAATACTCAAATTAGGAAAGAAACAACAAAAATGTTTGCATTTGAAACGACATTAGAAGTAAAACCAAGTCAATGAGAAACAGAAGGAAGACGAAAAAAAGCGGAATAAAAACTTTAAATAAAAGTGAAATATAAAAATGTTTTCTTACTTTTGGACATACATCTTGACCTACCTTCTGTGACATTGAATGATTCAAAACAACAATCATTCAAACTATTTATCTTTTCATTAAGCCCATTTACATCTCTCCTCAAGGATTTATTTTCCAGGCGAAGTTCTTTCAGTTCATTACGAATTGCGGTAATGTCATCACGATATTCATCGACAGCTTGTGCGAAAGAGCAAAAGACTGCTACGCACAATAAGGTGAACATTTTCATTCATATCTTCCAGATAATCATATAGATAAACTCTACGTCGTTTAGAAGTTATATTGCTTCAGTTTCTGTCCCGAAATATTGAAACTAATGCCTTCTTATCATTCCTCGTGTTTCTGGTCTGAACCGTAAGGTAACACAGACCAGACGTCTGGAATTTGTAATTCGGGAACATAAACATTAAAATAAAGACAGTAGCAAATATGCATCTCAGAATGCAATAATTAATGAAAAACAATAGATAAGATATTTGTTCACCTTTGGTCATTCTTAAAATGACGTCTAATTCTTTTCAAAATCTGTCAGGGCATAGACTAGATATGTCCTCTTGAAATTTAAAAAATACCCTGTATATTTAAATATTGTCTTGACGACAATTTTAACTTAAATTAGGTGTTTTGAGTCTTTAAGACATCTGTTCAGTATGAAGATATTATAATAATTTTTGCTGTGATTATTCCTTCAGCTGAGTTGGTAGAACGGGTTGTAATTTTTGGAGACAATCACTACATACTTTTACACATATTATATTATTCTATCCTTTACTAAAAAATGGTAAATATTTAAAATTCTAAAAAAATACAAAAGAAAAATTATACTAAGTTCCTTGAGCTGTTTAATATATTTTTTTAATAAATAAAAAAACCATACATTTGTTTGAAAGAGTACAAGGGGATTTAGTTGCAAACTAAATACTGTATGATAGTAATTACCCCTTTCCCTCTTATTGTTTTTTTTTTATATATATATATATGCCAGTCTAGGCACCTGTGATGGCTCATAGGAGCTCAACCCACAGAGCTGCCTAGCGAGGCGGCCCCAGGTGGAGGACAGTAGAGACCTTCTCGTTGGGGGCTTGTCAGGTCATAATACGTAAAGCCTGATAGCGGACCATAGTGGGTAACGTGTGTCGAGAAGGCCACACTCCCTGCGCGCTAAAGACCTCTTCTGTAGTTTTCGAAAAAGAGTAGGCTAATGAGAGGTACCATTTCGCAACAAGTCCAGAATTTACCCTACGCCTCTGGGGGTGACAAACGGTAGTTTGTACGAAAGGTCTGTTGTGGGCTGGCTTATTGTGGGCTAGTGGTTATTGTTGGCTGGTATTGTGGTATTCTGGACCAACTACACACTAGTCCTGAGGATGGACGGATTGACGGACGAACGCACAGACAGAAAATCTATATGTCCCCCAACTTAATTTTCGTTGGCGGGACATAAAAATATGGCATATTGCAATTGAACTGTAAGTGAAAAGTAATTGGAAAATGGCTCAATCGCAAATTACATTCAATTACATTGAGAAATGTTATTAATTCTTTCAATTAGCCCAGGTCTATATAGAGAAGGTAGGGGAAACAGACGGTAATTTTTACGAAAGGTCTAGGCCATATCTACCTCTCATACAATGGCCGTTAGGTAAACTCGATTGCCAAGTGCTGGCCCAAGTTTCCAAATAGGTCAATATCACGGTTTTCACTGTATCTGGCTGAGAGGTACCGTTTCGCAACAAGTCCAGAATTTCCCCTACGATTTTTACACTAATTTATACAATTAGTATTAACCATTCTAATTCATTATACTTTTTCTGGAATATTATATTTTATTGAAAAAAGTTTACAAAATAGAAATCTGGCACTGAGTTTTTAACGAATTTTACGACGACTTGCAAGATTTACAGTAAATAAGCTGGTCACCCGCTGATTGACGCTAGAGCGGAACAACAGCAGGGGTCCAGTTTATACAGCAAACAGCTTAAAATTTTACGGACAAACCGGAAACCGGAACTCTCATTTTTTACGGACTTGTAAAATTTACGCTACAACGGATAACGAGTAACACGATTACCTGTTCGCTCCGGGTCGTTTTTTAACACGTATCACTAATTCTCACCTTTTGTTCAATTGTTGATGTTTGTGTAAATAACCTGTTCTAATGATCTCAGTCAAAGAATTATTACAGATGTTTTTATGTAATAAAAACCTTAGAATATAGCATAGTGCTCTCGACCTATGAAATTATAGGATTTGATGTTTCTTAATTGTGAAGAATGAAGGTAAAACATGTTCTTAGTAAGGGATTATCCTATTGTTTTCTTACCATTCAAAACAATGAATTCCTATAAATGAGTTACAACTGCCCCGAAGCACATTTATCACCTTGCAGAATTTGCGAGTGGAGCTTATTAAAAATTTAATTTGAATTTGAAAAAAATAATAATAATAAAAATAATTAAGTAACTGTTGTAGTTTTTAAGATTGGTAATGTTGAACGTTAAACACGATAAAACCAATACAAAAAAGAGACATCTCATTAGTTAAATTTTACCTTCATCTTTATAGATTTAAGATTTTATTAGATAACTCAGGCACAGAGTGCAACATGAGAATACAAAAAATCGTTCACATGAGAACATATATACATTATAACAGAACAAATGAAAATACTCACATTTTGAAAGAAAAAAACATAGGGAACAGAGATGATATAGTATTACATAAATATTTTATTTAAACCTTTTAAGAAAAGAGAAGTTTTTCAGCAATTCTGTATTACACAATGCCAACATACCGGCCATTTTGTCTACACTACAATATCTTATATAATATTGAGGAATATACTTATTTCTGAGGTTGACTATTTCTACATTAGAACATACAAACAGATAGTGAAATTCGTCACCCACAGAGTTTAATAAACATTTAGTACATTTTCTGTCTTCTTTTAAAATATTTAACCATCTGCCAGTTTCGATTGGTATTTTGAAATTACTTAATCTAAATTTAGTGATATAACGTCTGTGTGATTCCTGAAGACGTAGTAAATATGGTTCAAGGCACAAATCTTGTTTGAAAATAGAATAGAAGTGTCCACGGGACGAATTAGCAATGTCACCACGCCATTTTTGAACAAACTGATCAATAAGTGTTTGTTTAACAAACATTTTTATCCAATTCGGATTAACTGGCATCTGGTTGTGAAAAATGAAGCTCAAACCAATGTCATCAAAAATGGTTTTAATACATTTTACAAAAGTAGGCTCACTTTGTCCATTGGTATACAAATGGTATAATAATTTATAAATCTTTGACGATAATTTATCACTTTGCAATAGTCTACTCCAAAAGCACAACATTCTTATTTTGATGTTTAATGTTAATGGATATCGACCTAATTCACCATAGACTAAAAAATTTGGAGTAGTTATTCTAACCCCAAGTATTTTTTTCAAAAATTGTAAGTGTACTTTTTCTAAATTATCATTTTTGCTAACACCTAAAACTTCGCTGCCATACAACAGAATAGGAGAAACTAACGAATCAAAAATTTTCAGCTGTAAATCTATTGGCAGTCTTAACTTTCGTATTTTATAATAAACTGCATATAAAGCTTTTTGTGCTTGTTCTACTAGTTTCTTTTTCGCAAAGTTAAAGTTACCATTAAAATTAAACAAGATGCCCAAATATGGATAAGTGTCAGTATAATCCAATTCTTTCCCGTTCAACTTCAGTTTTACATTTGGGATGAATTTTTTTTTTGAAAAAATCATCACTTTAGTTTTTTCAGTATTTACCTCAAGTTTCCACAACTTGCAATAGTCATCAAAGACATTCAATAGGTTTTGCATACCATCTAAAGATTCTGAGAAAAGTAAGGTGTCGTCAGCATAAAGAAGTAAAAAAATCTTCATATAAATATTAAGACGCTCATACATTAAATTATCCAACATTTCCAATGATTCAGCAGTATTGGTTTCAAAGTAGGTTTCAAGATCATTCATGAAAACTGCAAAGAGGAAAGGATAAAGATTTTCCCCTTGCCTTACACCTAATTCACAAGCAAAAAAATCTGAATTAACACCTTCTTTGGTCACGCATGACTTTATATTATTATACATATTTTTGATGATATGAAAACATTTGCCATGAATATTACTTTTTAACATCTTAGACCAAAGACCGCTTCGATTGACCTTGTCAAAAGCTTTACTGAAGTCTACAAATGTGCAAAACAGCTTTTTCTTTTTTTGTAAATATAACTCTATGAATGAATTCAAAATAAAAATGTTATCAACTGTCGAATGTAATTTTCTAAATCCACATTGCGATTCAGAAATCAATTTAGTCTCATCAGAGAACGAATTAAGTCTATTGTTTATAATGCTAGTAAATACTTTGCTAAAGCAACTGACCAAGCTAATCGGACGGTAATTACTTGGTACCTTCGGATCCCCTTTATTTTTATAAATAGGATGTATGTTACCTATTGTCCAGGCTTCCGGGACAATACCTGTATCAAAAATGACATTAAAAAGTTTAATATAAGCTGGAAGCATGACAGGGAGCGTATATTTAATATACTCGTTAGTTATAAAATCCAAACCAGGTGCTTTATTATTCGATAGTCTTTTGACGACACGTTCTATTTCCGACGCCGTTATTCTACAGTTCAAAATACGATCTGCAATTTCAAGATCTATTTCGTTACCGTCATCTTGATAAACATCCAACTGACTACCATCACCCTGATTTATTTCTTTAAAGTACTCATACAACTCGTTTAACGGAACTTCAATATTCGCCTTCTTATTGTTCGAACATCGACGGAGGATATCCCAAAATTTCTTAGGATTATTCTTTGACGCACTTCTAATTTCACCCACTACTTGGTTTTGAAATACATCATATGCGTTATTTAATTCTCTTTTATATTCTCGACTTGCTTGATTCATTTGATTTTTATTTAAATCATTTTTGGAAATATTATATTTCTTCCTAGCGTGATGAAAAACTTCGCGTTTATTTTTACACGCATCGTTAAACCACGGTGTTTGCTGGGAGTTTCCACAAAAAGGTCGTACTCGATTTACCCGACTCTTTCTACACCCAAACACTGTTTTGGCGGTGTCCCCGAAAAGTTCACCGATTTCATTAATTATTACGTTAATCGAAGCATCTGTGATATTTTCTCCGGTATTAAACTTTTCTTCCAGTAAATCACATAAGTGATGTATATTTTCATATCTTAAATCGGACATGAAACATTCTAAATAACTATCAATTTTGTCATCTGACCAAGCACGAGGTCGTGTATGCGAATTAGCATCACCAAAATTTTCCGGTTCGTGTAAAAGGCTATTTTGTTTGGCAAAACGGAGAGTAACATGGAGCTGTTTATGCACATCTGAAAACATAGGTGAAAAATTTCTAATTTCAAAATCAAAAATGTGCGGAAATAGATTCGAGGATGCTAGAAAATAATCAATCAAGGATGTGTCACCACATGTACATTCACCTTTCATTTTATCTTTGCCAACTCGGCCATTTACAATGTAGATATTGTTTTTTCTACAAAAGTCAAGTAGCATGTGACCATATGTATTAGGGCGACCTGTGCAACTACTCTTTCTTTCTAAAGAAATACCCGCTTTTGTTAAATTTTCGTAATCATACATAAATTTCAACAAATCAACATTTTCATCCAATTCAAACAAATCAAGTAAAGACTTGTCTGTTTCTACATAATCTAATAAAACACCAGTTTTTGCATTATAATCTCCCAAAAATGCAATATAATCCCCTTGTTGAACAATATCAAACATCTCAGATTCTATCTCATTAAATGCATCAATAGAACAATATTTAGTATTCTCAGGAGGTATATATGTACACCCAAAAATTAAATTTTCACCAAGATTGAATAAACTTTTATCAATTTTTAACCACTGTACATATGCAGACTTGGTTTCTGGAAATTCAAGAAATTTAGACAAATAATTTTTATAGATAATATTTATCCCACCGGATTTCTTATTAAAATTTTGTCTGTGTTTAGCTTTGTAGGTATAACCATTAGGTAAACATAAATGATCATATTTGTCAGTTTTTGTTTCTTGGAAAAATAATATATCATAGTTTTGAATTAAACTTAAAAAATCAGGATTTTTCAATTTGGATATCAACCCACATACATTTAAACAACATAAATTAAGAAAAGGTTCAATTAGATTTTTATTACTGTTATTTACGTTGTTTGCATTACTATGCCACCTGTCCTATGAAAAGTGCACTTGTCGGGCGTCCAGGTTATTACCCGTGTCAACATATATTTGTTCCTTATAATATATGTTCCTTTAGGAAATAATATTATAGTCGATAAAAAAATTGGGAATATGCCTTATATAATATATCATCCCTATCTGTAAGAAAATTTCCTTAGGTTATTCAGAACTTTTGTTATGACAATACACATGGGTAGTCACATGGTTCATAATCACATGTCAGTCTCACCTGTAATGAAAACTTAAAAGTACACACAGGTGTTTAGTCACATGGTTCATAATAAGGGGACATAATCTTACCTGTAAAGAAATTTAAAAGTACACACAGGTGTGTTTGACAAACATTTGGAAAGCATGGAGGCTGCTGAATACAATAAAATATTCAATTTCCTGAAGGATAAAACATTCAGTACAGGTAAGTTTTATTTTTTCTCATTACACTGAACATTAATTGCTTACTTCCAACATGTATATTACAATTTTAATAAATCCATTCAGGCAATTGATTTACGGTGTATAATATTATGGTATCAATACTATAATATTATGATGACAGCACTATAATATTATGGTATCAATACTATAATATTATGATTTAATGATTTAATGCCATAATATTATGATACCAGTGCTATAATATTATAGTACTATGTACTATAATATTACATTGCCAGTATTATAAGATTATGGTATCAAAACTATAATATTATGATGTCAGTACTATAATATTATGATATTGATACTCTATGATTGTATATATACATATTTATAAATTCTAATATTATGTTTTTTCAGACACACATGATAATGAGAAAAGAAGAATTAGAAAAAGAGCATCTACATTTGAGATTAAAGATAATGAACTTTATTATATCGGTGGAAAGCGAAAGAATGAAAAAAGCAAACTTGTCATTACTTCTGATAAAAAAATGTCTATCTTAAAATTATGTCACGATGACAATGGATGCCATCTTGGGATGGAGAAGACTTTCTACAAGATCAGTGAACGTTATTATTGGAAGGGTATGACTGAAGACATAAAAGAGTACATCAGACAATGTGAAGAATGTCAAAAATCAAATAAGAAAACAAAAACAATGCATGCCGAACTTCAACCTGTAGAAATTCCAAATGGTACATGGAAAAAGATAGGAATAGACTTGATTGGACCTTTCAATGATGGTCAGGGACAACCTATGTCCCAAAATGGATATAGATATGTATTAACAGTAATCGATTATTTTTCTAGTTACTTAGAAGCGTTTCCGTTGAAAAGAAAACTAGCAAGCGAAGTAGCTGAAAAATTGTTTGAGCTATTCAGTCGCCAAGGGGTACCACTTGAGTTAATTAGTGATAATGGAGGTGAATTTACTTCGAATCTATCCAAATGCATGAAAGAACAATATGGGTATAAGCACATTACAATTTCTCCTTACCACCCACAATCCAATGGAAGATGTGAGAGAGTAAACCAGACCGTAAAGTCTATGTTGAACAAAACCATCAAGGACAATGAAGCTGCTTGGGATATTATTTTACCTCAATGTGTTTTTGCCTATAATACGTCTCGTCAATCATCTACCAAGTATTCCCCATTTTATTTAATGTTTTGGCGGAATCCGGTCCTACCAAACGAGAATTGTTTTGGAGAAACAGCAAATACTATTGACAAATATATTGAAATAGATCATGTTGATATTGAAAATACAGTTGAACAAATGACTAAAATTCAAAAGCACATTAGGGAAGATGTTATTGATAATGTAAAAGAAGCACAAAGAAAACAAAAGATAGATTTCGACAAGAGACATGATGTGGCGAAAAATGAATTTAGAGAAGGTGATAAGGTTCTTTTGAAAAACATGAAGAGAAAGAAAACACTGGGAAAAGATAAATGGCTCGGTCCATATATTGTGAGTAAAATTCCAAAAATTGGCACTATGACATTAATTGATAATTTGATGCAGAAAGTTATTGGCAATTATAGACAACATAACTTGAAAAAGTACCACGAAATTAGACCCAGCCCAACTGAAGATAATGATGAGAACAATAATCATGATAGTAGTGTTATCTATGAGCAAGAAAATGAGGAAGATGTGCGTGCTGATTCGCAAATGGAAGACGATAATAAAACAGATGACAATAACAGTGAGCAATCAGAGATACAAGTTGTAAGTAAACAAATATTCCATTCTACAAGTAAGGCCATAATAAAATAATTCCTAGATTCTCATCCAACTTTTTGTAATATTTGGGGCGGGTTGGCGAATTTTATTTTTTATTTTTTATCTATTTCAGTGAAAAATACTGTCATTTTAAAAGAAATTGACCAAAATCTGCAAAAGATCAAAATAAAATTTTATGAGGAGGCTGAAAAAATCGGGTCGGGAGGGGATGAGAATCTAGGTTATTTTTTATTTCGGCCTAATGAAAAATAAGCAACGAGATAAAACTATTGAATAAAGAATATTAAAGAATAAAGAATTAGAATTTTCTCCCTTGCAATTTTTACTGATATTTTAAACATTTACTTGTACAATCATTCAAGTAAAATCATTTCATTTTAAAATTATTTTTATATTACAGCTAATAAATATTATGTTTACTTCTGTAGGATGGATCTGTGACTGGCCATGGTGAAGATGTACAAAACGAAAGTAACAATGATGATATCTTCCTTACACAATCTACCTTTAATGCAGAATCAGAAATACATTTTGATATTGACGTAAATCAGATGATAATGTTTGACTCTCCAAAGAAGAATGAGGAATTGCCAGAAACAAGACCAAAGCGGAATTGTCAAAAAGATCGGAGAAACAGCTTATATGAGTACTTTCCTCTTGTAAAGAAAACAAAAGACGTTTGAAAATGTTCTTTTTCATTGAAAATTAATTTTTGTATTAAATTAAATTGCAATATTAATAAATGTTTATCTTAATTCTGTGTATTTACTGGTATAATATTTGTTCCTCGGAATTTTTGTTATGTAATAATTGTTCCTTAAAGAATTTCCTTTCTGTAATATTTTTCTTTTGCTGTGGGAACTTTTCCTATGACAAAAGAACAAATATTACATAGAGGAAGTTCCTTCAGGAACAATTATTATATAACAAAAATTCCGAGGAACAAATATTATGAAGGAACAAATAGCACATGACACCCGCAGCCCCGTTAGCAGTCACTTCCTGTTGTCGCATCCTGTTGATATTGTCAAACTGTCTTGGTGGTCCCCCTTCGTTAGGGACATACGGTCTTCCATTGACAAAAAGTTTGTCCCGAACAATATAGGCCCTCTGATTCTGTTCACGAAGATCCTTCATAATTGGTACAAGCTGCCTACGCCTGTCGCTGACCTCCTGTGGATATTGCTGGTAAATTTTAAAGGGTTTACCGGCTAACTCAGTTCGAGATGCACTAAGCACCTTTTCTTTATCACTGTTATAAAGAAATTTAGCGACGATTGATGGTGGTTTTCGGTCTCTTCGAGGCTTCAGACGATGGACATTGTGAAATTGCGTTATGTTTTCAATTTTCAACTCATTTTTCAGGAAATCAACTAAAACATTTTCTGTATTTTCACTAGCGGTCGGATCGGGTCGAATTTCTGGGATATTTTCAAAGATTAAATTGTACTTCATTGCACGAGTTTGTTGATCGAGAAATGCATGCATGATTCATGCATTTTGTTAGTCATAACTTCGAGATCACCCCTCGCAGATTCCAACTCGCATAATCTCATATGAAAAGTTTGCATGTCTTGATTATTTGTGTCAAAACACTTCTGGTGATTCGTGACCGATCTTTTCAGTTGTACAATATCATGTTCGACTGCTTCAAACCTTTGTCCAATATTCCGTAGTCTATCATTAATGCTATCTAGAAGATTAAGTTTTATAAGTTTATTTTGAATGTCACTTAAAACAGCACCAATACCATTGTTCATATGTGGAATTTGTCCAACTGTTGACATTTGTGTATACTGTCCTTGTCCTTGACCCTGCCAGGAATTCGGTTGTAATGGCGGTGGGTTCGATTGGAAATTTGGCGGTGGGTTCGATTGGATATTGTTATGTATCGGCGTGGACGATTGATACTGAAGTCCTAGTTGATTTAGTTGCGCTCCTTGCAAGTTTGGGTTAATCGGAGACGCACCCTGTAGATAAGGCGGTGGACCATATAGTGTGTCGTTCGCATTTTGGATAGCAAATGTCAAATTACTCATTTGTGGTTGCGGTGCGCTCGACATGTTTGTAATTGACCCACACTGGGAACTGTTCATTCGCTTTCTTTTAGATCTACGTCCAATACATCAATCTTATTTAACACATAGCACGTTACTTAGTCCAAGTAGTCACCAAATTAGCTGAGTGTGACCATTTTAAAGATCTTTTTGGTAACAATAAAATCAAAAACTGACCTCTGTAAATTACATACAACCATCTGTGTCCGCCATGTTCTTTTCTTTATATAAGGGCATTCATACTTAAAACTCAGATTACTTGACCCGTGGCTGGTAAGAATCAAATATTCCGATGTAATTAAAAAGGAGGTTAAAATTAATATTAGAATGTGATATATAAAAGGCTGATTAATTCTTTTTATTTGATTTGAACATTTAAATGTTAGCTAATTACTTTATATACGAAGCAGTATTTAAATTATGTATACAGGGGACATTCCCTGTGGAATAAAATATAGTTGTAACTCATATTTTAAATTTATTGATTTAAACTGTAAATAAACAAAAAGATAATTTCTTACTTAAAGGTTATATGTTTTACGTTCATACTCACAAGAAGGAAACACCATTTCATCGTACTGTTGTGTATGAATGTTTAAAATGCAGTTAATTAAAATTTCCCAAATTATTAGAAATGCCTTACATCACTACGACTAATTCATAAATGAAATGTTTAATTAGAATATAGCAAAGTGCTCTCGACCAATGAAATTATAGGATTTGATGCTTCTTAATTGTGAAGAATGAATGTAAAACATGTTCTTAGTAAGGGATTATCCTATTGTTTTCTTGCCATTCAAAACAATGAATTCCTATAAATGAGTTACAAATGCCCCGAAGCACATTTATCACCTTACAGAATTTGTAAGTGGAAATTATTAAAAATTGAATTTGAATTTGAAAACAAAATAATAATAGCGAGCGCAGCTATCGCTATGGGAGCATATGCATTTTCTACATATGGGTCATTTAAAAAGGTCTTTGTTTAATGGGGGCAGCATTATGCAATCCGAAGTGAATTTATTTGTTAAAGCGAATATGACCATATTGTGCTACATACTAAGGTTAGAAAGAGTTTCTTTCGCCAGAAACGGAAAGTAAGGGAAATAACTTGCTTTAAATTATAATTTAAGAGTCAGAATCGTGATACGAGAAATGAGTTTCTGGACAGGGCTATTGCTGCGCTCGCATCATTGGCCACGCCAACAGCATATTAAAAATAATTAAGTAAATGTTTTTAAGTTCGGTAATGTTGAATGTTACACACGATAAGACCAATATAAAAAAGAAATATCTCATTAATTAAATTTTACCTACATCTCTATCTACGGCTGATTAATTCTTTTTATTTGTTTGAACATTTAGATTTTGGCCTATTACTTTATATCAGAATTAGTGTTTAAATTATGTATACAAGGGGCATTCCCTGTGGAAAAATATAGTTGTAACTCATATTTCGAAATTTATTGATTTACACTGTAAATAAACAAAAAGATAATTCCTTACTTAAATGTTACATGTCGATATTTATACTCACAATAAGGAAACACTACTGCATCGTACTGTTGTTTCTCTAAATGTTTAAAATGCAATTAATTAAAATTTCCCAAATTATTAGAAATGCCTTACATCATTACGACTATTTCATAAAGGAAATGTCTAAAAGGAAATCATGCATTAAATATAAACCTTGTACTGACCTTGAAAACAATTATACTTAATTAAAACCAATCAAGATGTAATTTGAGCCTTGGGCACGTTACAATATTCTAAGTTTGTAAGAGAATGATAATCCTTTTCTTCATGATAAGTACTCGCTAACGCTCGTACTTAATCATGAAGAAAGGGATTATCATTCTCTTACATATACAAGGAAATCATGCATTAACTATAAAACTTGCACTGACCTTGAAAACAATTATACTTAATTAAAACCAATGAAGTGGTCATTTGAGCCTTGAGCACTTTACAATATTCTAAGTTTGTAAGAGAATGATAAGTAATAGTTATCCCACAAGGACGCGGTTTGTCTGTATAAGATCATCCCGAGGGCCGGAGGCCCGAGGGATGATCTTATACAGACACACCAAGTCCGAGTGGGATAACTATTTTACATCCCAGCTCATCCGTGATAAATAATAATAAACTTAAAGTAAACATTTCAGTACTATTTTACGTTATAATATACTTTTATATATATTATATATTGTATTCCCCACTGGAACCCCGAACTTAATATTCTTATAGGTAAAATTAACGTTAATCGGTGTGAGCTTCACTGGCCTATTGGTTAACGTGGATGGCTTATGAACGAACCGTCCCAGGTTCGATTCTCGGTACATTCTTTCTAAATTTTAATGTTAATTTTTAATTTGTAATTTATGTTTCTGCATAAATTTTCTAAGTTTTAATCGTGAGTAAATTGTTCCCGTCAACTTTAAACTAACAAAGCACTCTTGCTGGGGTGATCTGGCAGGAGTGATCCGTCTCAGATCACCCCTGTAAAAACAAAGGAGCCGGGATGTAACGCTCGTATTTAATCATGAAGAAAGGGATTATCATTCTCTTACATATACTAAATGTGTGAAAATCAAATTTAGATTCCGTTAATTGAGTTATTCCTGACCACTATGTTACAACTTTTGTTTTTAGTAGTTGGTATGGTGTTGACGACCACTGAGATTTGTAGTGATTGTTTATGTCTTATTATAATTGTGATTATTCATATTAAGATAAATGTAATGAAATAAAATAAATATTTAAATAAAGAGAACTTTACTCTCTATTTGAATAGCATACATGTTTAAATATCGGGAACATATCCAGTAAATCGCCTTTTAATATTGTATCGTTTAAATTTCTGACATCAAAATTTTGCAAGAAATCTAAATTGATAAATTTGTTTATTAAAGTGCAACCTGAAAATTCATCTAAGCACTATTACATGTAACTTGAATACTATAAAAGAACGAGAAAGTCATAAGATTGTCACTGATGGATAATAAGGTACCAAATATCACAACAATATATTTTTGGGCTAAACATAACCTTGCTGCAGGGTTTCGTTTCTTTGCATTGCATAAGCTTGTGTATGGCTGCTGTTAATAAATATAGAAAATGTAACCAAAAGAATATTTGAAAATCTTCTCTGAAATTATGGCAATTTACACCAAACCCTTTGGTAGCCCACTGTAATATGGACCAATACGGCCACTGTTTTTGGACTAAAAAAAATCAGGAAATGACACCAATGAGCTTTTCGCAGATGAACATCTGGACCAGTTTTGTACTAATGATACGGTCATTAGAGTAGACAACAAAATGGATAATAGAACAGGTCAACAATGGATTACCCCGAATGTTAAGATGTCTAAAATCAGCTCGCAATGTTTATATTAAATCAAAACGTATTTAGTGTATAAATAAGGATATGTTTTCTTTGAATTAATCTGACCGATGCAATTGCAACAAAAGTTACACGAAATGCATCTTAGATCCTGGATTAATTTCATGTATATTCTAAAATTAAATACAATTAGTAATCCAAAAGTACTACAGTTGTCAGTGAAACAAACTATTATACAATTATTTATCAACTTTAGTGTATTTTGCTCTTGATGCATGCATAGCAGCAATGAACAATTTCTAAATACAACAGGATCGTCGGAATCAAGAATATATATATTGGTGTTGGGTTAGTATTTAGACGTGTATATACTGAACCGCAAAAGAAACGTCGCTTTTTCAAAATGTTAGCAAAATTCAAAATAAATATTAATTAATGATTTTTATATAATCAGTATTACGATTACATCACCAGGTAAGATTAAATTACCTGTGAATTAAATTTTCGGTTGAATAATTTTCAGTTGATATCGTAGAGCGACCGTACCTAAAACCGCTCGTGGGACACACTTGGCGGTAATTTTTCTTAAATCTTAAATGTTCGTGAAATTCATGCTCCTTTATGGGTATAAAAGGCCGGAGAAAATTAAAGAGTGTTAGTATCAGTGTTGACACAGAAGCTATGCCACGTCTGACTCCACAACAGAGAGAACAGGCCATTGGTCGATTGGATGCTGGGCAATCTGCCAGAGTTATTGCCAACGACTTCAACTGTGCTGTTCGAACAATTGAACGTCTACGGACACGGTACAATGCAACAAACAGCACAAATGACCGTCCACGGAGTGGTAGACCCCAAGTCACTACCCCTAGAGAGAATAGAGGCATTGTTCGTCACCATTTGATGAATCGGTTCACCCCAGCTGCCGAAACTGCCAGAAACACTGTTGGAACACATGGACGACCCATAAGTGATGATACGGTTCGTCGGCGATTAGCTGCTAGAAACATGAGATGTCGCCGTCCAGCAAGAGGACCTATTCTTACTACTCGACACCGTCAAGCTCGTCTTCAGTGGGCCACTCAGCGACAGAATTGGCGAAATCGACAATGGCGTAACATCATCTTCTCTGACGAAAGCCGTTACTGCATTTCAACAGCCGATGGCAGAACCAGAGTGTGGAGAAGACGCGGGGAACGTTACGAAGACAGCTGCATTCTGGAAACAGACGCGTGGGGAGGACCTAGCATCATAATATGGGGTGGAATCGGCCTTAACGTTAAACTTGGTCCAGTCATCTTTCAGAACCTTGGCCCAGGCAGAGGAAATGGCCTAACAGCTGCCCGTTACATCGACCAAGTCTTGACACCCCATGTTCAGCCCCATTTCGTACGTCATCAAAACAAGACTTTCCAACAGGACAATGCACGTGCGCATACCGCAAGAGCCACAAGAGACTTCCTACAGCAGAATAACATTAATGTTATGGATTGGCCGGCTTTGAGTCCAGATTTAAACCCTATTGAACATTTATGGGACGAAGTTCAAAGACGGTTGAATAATGAGCAGCCAAGTCCGACAACTGCAGCTGAACTTTCACAAGCGTTTCAGAGAGTATGGGCACGTATTCCGATGGCGTTTATTAATCGGCTCATCAACTCTATGTACCGAAGATGTGCCGCAGTAATTGGTGCCGGTGGAGGACATACACGTTATTAACGGACGTGGGAGCACAGCATTGAAAACATGTGACGTTGCGACAATTGTGACGTTTTTGTGAACATTGTAACCAAAAGACTGTAAGTCATTCATTAAATTTTGTAAAAATTAATTTAAAATATATAAATGTCACTTTGAAATAAGTGTATGTGAACATGTCATTTTGTGCGACGTTTCTTTTGCGGTTCAGTATATAAATCAGCTAAATCAGATTGCTGCCAAATAAATGCCAGAGAGGTAATAAAATTCCATCGCCACACGCATACACACATGTACCATGTTCATCCCAAGATTCACCTCTGCCATTGAAGCTATATTTTTATATAGCGGATTTGGCCGAGTTGTCTAGGAAGCTGGACATGGTGCTAGGCGAATAGGTGCCATAGTGTCTCAACGGTGTGAGTTCGAGTTGGGTTAGTATTTAGACGTATATATATACTAACCCAACACTGTTAAAATCTGATTTTAATACGGTCAAATTTCTGTCCGCCTATGGCGGGACTCGAACTCACACCGTTGAGACACTATGGCACCTATTCGCCTAGCACCATGTCCAGCTTCCTAGACAACTCGGCCAAATCCGCTATATAAAAATATAGCTTCAATGGCAGAGGTGAATCTTGGGATGAACATGGTACATGTGTGTATGCGTGTGGCGATGGAATTTTATTACCTCTCTGGCATTTATTTGGCAGCAATCTGATTTAGCTATTTTTTGATACATTATATGGGATGATAATGTTTTATTATCACACAGTCACAGTAAATACAGTATTTAGCTAATCGTCTTAATATTGTGACAACCAAATAATGTATATATCCAGTGGATTTCCGAAGCATTATCGGAGATACAGGGTAGTCCTAAATATTTATATACGTCTAAATACTAACCCAACACTGTTAAAATCAGATTTTAATACTGTCAAATTTCTGTCCGCCTATGGCGGGACTCGAACTCACACCGTTGAGATACTATGGCACCTATTCGCCTAGCACCATGTCCAGCGCCCTAGACCACTCGGCCAAATCCGCTATATAAAAATATAGCTTCAGTGGCAGAGGTGAATCTATATATATATATATATATATATATATATATATATATATATATATATATATATATATATATCTCTCGAATTTTTGTATGTTCCGTCCTCATCCAACAATTGGTCAGCTTTGGTAATCCATTTGTTCTCAAACATGATGAAAAATGCAACGCTTCTGAATCACAAAATTGTGTGTAAAAACAGGATTTATTTTGTTGGACAGTTAACCTATTCACAAACTAGAGGCTTATCTGGTTTTCTCCTATTCTTGACGTGTTTAATCGGTGGGATAAAAATATATATTTTTAACCTCTTCCCGGTGATTAAATTTCTGCATTGGAATTCCCGCCGTTTTTCTACAGTTATTGGAACGATAAACTAGAAACGTTCCGAAATGACGTCTACGTAAACAAACTACATAGCAACGACATTTTCTTGAGGTTTTTGTCGAAAATTATAGGAGATACTATAATTCTCCTATTCTTGACGTGTTTAATCGGTGGGATAAAAATACATAATATTTTTAACCTCTTCCATGTGATTAAATTTCTGCATGGGAATTCCCGCCGTTTTTCAACAGTTATTGGAACGATAAACTAGAAAAGTTCCGAAACGACGTCTATGTAAACAAACTACATAGCAACGACATTTTCTTGAGGTTTTTGTCGAAAATCGTACAGGAGAAACAGATTCTCCTTCAATTTACTCGTGAGTTATGGAATTTCTCCATTTTAGATTTTAACATACTTGCGAAAGCTCGCGTGTTGAAAATCGAAAATTTAACTATCTCGGGTGGAGAAATTCCATAACTCACTCGTACCTAAAGGAGAATCTATATATAGACGATCAACTATTTCATGTAACTGATGGTTAAAATACATCCCCTTTAGTATTCCATGTAAAATTACTTAATATTATTTGTTATGTGTAGTATTAAGAATTTTTTGTTTATCAGGCTTGTGCAATATGTTTACTGGAGTTTCAGGGATGTATTAGTTTTTGTTTGTTGCGTAGGTCATTCTGAAAAGTATGAAGAAAACTTCAAATGAGTTTTTCTGTCTTTATTTCCACAAAGGCACATCAACAAGTGGCCTATGCTTTGAGTATGAATAACAATAACAAAATACATTCAATGAAATAATATAGAAATGGATAAATAAATACAAATGTAACATACTTTATTATATTTATTCAGTATTTGAGTTATGACCAAAAAAAAAAAATCATTTTAACAGAATTTTTACCGTAAAATCAACATTTCATATCAGAATTCTTTTCTCCTAGAGTTATCAAGAAGATAAAACACAAATTTAAGGGTAATTATATATTAGTACTTGAGAAACAAGTAAAACAAGTACCTGGACATCGCTTCTTGTTGTTCTTCATCTTCAAAAATCATTGTAACGTCTTCAAAAAAAAAAAAAATAAATAAATATGCCAGTATCCATATTTTTTCAATAATATTCACTAGTAAATTGAACGAATGTTTTGAATTTGTTTGTAATCATTTTTATAAACTTTGATTTTGGAGCTTGAATATACTGTATCTTTTTTATTTTCGTTGGCATTAGTTTTCGTTGTTGAACTTTTTATTTCGAGGGTGTTGCTTACTGTATTGAAAACTCGGTCCATGTAGCGGCTTTTTTCAGAATTTTTAGTACCTTAATAAATTTGAATGCTTTTACTACTTGACTGACAGACGCAATCGGTTAAGTCGTGACTGAAACAATTGAACTTACATGTCAATGATCTTGTTTTTTTTTCAAACACGTCTGCCAGAGAATTAAAAATAATTTCTTCGTGCATTTATTTTTTCATTAGAAAATCTCCATTTTAAACGATATTTTCGGAGCAAAAAAAACGTCGTATAATTTTAACATTTAGAATTTCCGTTAGCCGAGAATCCATTTCACAAACTGCAGTTCCAGACGGGATCCGTTCTTTAATCCAAAGAATTGCTATAAATATGTATAATTGATAAAATATGTACATATGTATAAGTTGTTAATTGGCATAACTGATAAATTGCAAATCGACAAAATTTTCTACATCATGATTGGTATCATATAATATTAATTCACAATTGGTAAAAAAACTGTTTTACGATTTATAATGGACAAAAGACAAAATATAGGCGTCGCCTTGTGTGTGTTTTCTACTCTTCTGTTCTCTAGTGGGATGCCACGTTGTAATTGATAGATTTCAGTTTATAAAATTTTGAAATTCTGTTAAAAGTTTGATTTCAACGTCCTCAGCTAAAATTGACCTTGCCTGGATTTTGTCTTAACTTTTTAGGCCCGTTTGGTTGTACTGCTCACACTGTTTTGGCTACGAGCCTATCTGATGAAGGTTTATTTAGTAATGCACAACGTATGCAAAGATCAATAAAGGTATGTGAATCTTAATTTATTTTTACTTATAAGTATCTGTTCTTCATAATAATTTTTATATGACCCTGTACGGATTTGTGTATACCTAACAATCTTAAGCTACAATCAAATATAAACCTATATGTGTTACTGTTTACTTTTCATACATGCCGGGGCATTACATTGTTTTGGCCATTGTTGTCGTGTCGACAATTGGTTATATTCTTATAACATCTGTTTCCATTCCTTATCTTCACAAAGCTTGTTCCCAGCATAATGTGAGGTACATTAATTGTCGAAATACACATTTGGCGCATGATAATTGGAAATTTTATTTCTAGTACTTTTCATTTTGCTTGTTTAAGTTTTAATAACCTTTCAAAATGTGACATCTTTGCCTTGTTGGTTAGCCTTTGTAGATTGTTTATAGCTAGTGAGTTAGGATACTCAAAATAAAGGATTGTCCACATCGCTGAATAATGCCCGTATCAAGTTAATCAGATTTTTTTTTTAAATCATGAAGTTATAACTGCAACCAATTGAAAAAAATCGACCATTTTCTGTCGATTTGATGTTTGACAGAAAGGTTTTGCTTAGGAATATAAAACGAAAAAGATTTTCATTCTGTTTTTGCCTGAACCGTGTGCACATGTTCTATTTTATGACTCAATTATAATTCGATTACGCACAATGCCGAAATTTAAAATAGGCTAATACATGTATCTCTATATAAAGAACAGTTTTGAATACGAGAAAAAACCCTTCCTGACTCTGTTAGTAGGACTTTGTTTTTGCTTCGCATCACGATGCGGAGCTATTAGTTTCAGTAGACATACACGCCATCTTGAAATAATTACTGATCGCTGATTGGTTACTTTATGATGCGGCTGAGATACAGCAACAGCCATTGGTTTTAACTTTAAATGAGATAAAGAATTACAGACTTTACTCGTTCAGGATAAGTCATCAAAAGCCGGAAAATTAACTATGTGTATATCAGTTCCGATCAACTGTCATTACATGTATTTGTAATATTCATATATTCTGAAATTCATTATTGAAATCAATTATTAATACGTGTATATTTGCTTCGTTAATCTGCAATACACATGGTTTGTTTTGCTTAATCGTATACACTATAATCCTATGTTTACAACAAAAAATGCATGATCTCTACTTTATAACTTCTGTCAATCTAGGCGCACCTCCAGAGTCGTGTCTATTTGTTGTTTTCGCGCGGAAAATTTTACTGGTCAACAGAGAATTCCAATACTAAATCAACAACCACATGCTCAAATATTACCATAAATTAAGATACAGCGAAGCAGTCCACAGCTTTTTAGAAAGCTAAAACTTGTGTAGTCTAAGTTTTGCCTGTTTTCTGTGAGCTGTCTATCATCTTATTGTTGTTTTTAAAATTCATGTCTTTCCCGCGCAGCGAAATGAGAAAAAAGACGATGAATTTTAAAAACGAATTGAATATTTTTCAGTTATTCACTTTTGAGCGAGTATAAGTACCTATTTCTTCCATAAATACCCGATTTTTAAGTTTCCTGTATCTAGGTAAATTTAATGAACACAGTCGACGAAGTTATATAACGTTACACCTGATTGGTTAAAAGGTATGTGTATTTGTGAACGGCACTATTTGATTGGTCTAAAGCAGTGGAATATGCGGTCTCGTGCAGTGGGAGATGAGGTCGTGTGAACCGATCTCACACTGAAAATGGTCATTTACGGAAGAATACAAAATATCATCAAGTGCTGACCTTGCCAGTTACATGTAACACTTATTCTTTGTAGCATTTTAACCTGTTCTAAGCCTTGTATGAATACATTTCATATTTCGACACATGTACTCTTAATATTCCGTTTATCCTGCAACGTAAAATCTGTCAAAAATTGCTGGAAAACAGTGATTTTCTGCCTGAAGCGCACAAGCCAAAAGAACACAAAACCGTTGCTTGCATTTCACGACATTAAATATAAAATTCGAAGGTTAATTGACTTTCCAATCGTCAACTTCCCATTTTTGAGCGGCAATATTCCAGAAGCGCCAGCGTATGGAGTATATATTTCACAACTCATACGTTATTCCAGAGCTGGTGACATATACATTGACTTTCTGGACATAGCCCGGCTCCTGACAGAAAAGTTGTTCAGACAGGGGTACGTTGCCCCTAAGCTGAAGTCATCCTTATTAAAGTTTTATGGGCGTCATCATGACTTGGTTGACAGGTATGAAAAAACCGTTTAGATCCCAAATGAAAATGGACCTGTTCCATTGATTTTATTCTCTCCTCATACCGGATTTGACATGGGCAGCATGGCGGGTGTCCTGCAGGAAGCAGAGACTGGACTGCTTACTTCCGGAGATCCTGAGTCTACCCCCGGTTTTTTGTTGGGGTCCATGTTGTTCATATGTTTTTAGTTTTTAATTGTAGTGCATGTATTGTTTTGGTCTTGTCTTCGTTGTTCTCCGGAGTTCTCCGGAGTTTGTCAGTTGTTACAATTTTTCCCTCCTTTAGTATTTCTTAACTTTACTTAAGTACTGTGAAGTCACAGTAAAAGAGATATTCAGTCTGTATATATCACTTTTAAGATCAAGGCGAAGTAATTGAACGCCATCTAGTGTTCATTTGTTTGCCGTTTCAAGTGTAACAGCGCCTTTTCATTGTATTACGTCCCCGACTAATTGTCTGACATAGTAGCCATTATGACGTTGACTCTGGCGGAGCAGTGGAGTCGCCGTTGTGTGTTCAGACGTACAGTTATTACGCAACGCAAAACTTTTTCGAAACTTTTCAAAAAGCATTGTGCGTTCACAAGTCCTTTCATTATCAAAACGCATTCGAAAGCATTATTTTGTCGTGTAAACGCATATTTAGTTCGTTTCAGAATCATAGATACGTGTTGTTATTTGTACAGTAAATATTATGCAAGTAATTTGCTTAGTTTAAATTTTATGTATTTATGTACAGTATACTACCTCCATGGTATTACCTCGCCGTAAGTCACATTTTTTGACACTTAGATCACGAGTACACTGTTATAAATTTACTAAATATTTCAATTTCTGTGAACTAAGTAAATAACGCGAATGCATATATGACGTCAAGTGCGCATATATCATAATTTTTACTTTGACGGAGAAATAAAACATATCAAGCAAGTGAAGACGGTCCTCATCCATTTTAAAAAAATATTTTTACTTAAATTTTTGATTAAACGTCTTTGCAATTTCACCATTCTCTAGAATTCGCCTGGTATTGGATTTAATTCGTACCGCTTCGGCATTTGAATACTGCGAATTAAATTGAATCGATTGAAATTGTGACCGATATTAGCTTAATTTTATGATCTCATGACATGATGCATTGAGAATGTACATTAATTGTTTTTTATTTTGGTTACACAAAATTGATTTTAAGTTCTTTGGTAAATATAGGTGCAAGCGAGCAAAATCTTTTTTTTTCTAACTGGATGAGGTTTTTTTTCAGGCGAATATAAAACTTACTTTTTATTTTTAATTTGAATTGGGGTCGAATTTTGAGCTCTTATTTTTAAATGAAGCGACAAACTCCTGCTAATCTCTCGCATGCAAGATTTTTTTTGTTTGAACTTTTTATTTTGTGATAACGACATTACCCTCTATATTTAACGCACTTTGAAATAAAAAAAATTTTGTTTTCAAATTACGTAGAGTTGCAATTGGTCCACTTGAGGCACTGTGATTTATTTTAATATTTTAAAGGACTATAAGGATACAGTTGCAATACAAATCATCCATCGACAAGATGAAAATCAAACATTGTCATTCAACAAATAATAGATAAAATCTGAAACTCCTTACAGAAAGCAAAAAATAAATAAATAAATAAAATGATCAATTATATATAAATATACTAAATAAATAAATGATTTGGAAAATACGTTAAAGGTATAAAAAGTCATGAGATTTCCGAATGCAATTAGGTTCTATCCGGGCACTGTGGTTCAAAACCTTGGTTCCATCCGGGTCTTTTGGTTCTGAACCTTGGTTCTATCCGGGTTCTTTGGTTCGAAACCATAGTAACTGGTTCAACATCCGGGTTGTTTGGTTATAGGAACCCAACTTCTTGGTTCTATCGCGGTTCTTTTCTAATATCCCCGTTTAACTTTGAGAAGATATCCGCAAGCATCCGAATAAAGAGATAGAGTAGGTCAAAGACGCTTATCTTGTTTTATATCATTTATACATTTCAGCATCGCCGGAAATGAAGCTGTAAGGTAAATACCTTCTCATTTTAATTATTTAACATGGAAAACTGGAAAAAAATTTAACATCGTATGTATTTATATCAACCCAAATATACAGTATATCTAACATCCGTTTTTAGAATCATAGTCGTTCCGTTTTTATTATTTTTCACTTCTCACCCCTCAATTCATTCATAATAAATTTTAAAACTTGGAAAAAAAACGACATTCAAAAGGTCAACCATTTTATTAATTATGTGATTTAAAGAATCGACATTTCAAAGATGTGGGTCAACACAGTGTGGATCAATAAAGTCCGCGTCAATGAATTGAGACAAAACTGTGTGTATGTACATTTATATTTCTATTTATAGATCGTATGCATAGGAAACTCCAATGAAAAGTGTAAAAAAAGGATTATTTTTAATCACAAAATATTTTTTAATATGACTGCAGTTCAAGTACTTTTTTGTTGAGCTGACTAACATGACTAATTTATGATGAACTATCAGATAGCGAAACGACTCGAGGTCCGGGACTGTGGAAGACTTAACAAATTTAAAGTTTTGTTTTGAATTGTATTTATTGTTATTTTCGTCTATTTTAGAAATCCAGGAAAGCAATATTCTATTTTAACCGAATCTTAACAAATTTAATTTCGCGCGCATGAGGGAATTATTAGTGTTGTCCGGTCACGAGTTGAATATTTTCGATATTAAAATTCTTGAATTAGTTATCCTATAAATAATTCACGTCGTATATTTATATAAACGGTCAAACTTGTAAATAAATAACTAAATAGATAATTAATAAAAACATTAATAAAAACATTAAAATTAAAAAATATACAACAATACATAAACGTTATCGAACGCTGGACGTCATGACGTTGCCTAAAAAAATCACCAAAATTAGTAGTTTGGTATTATCTTCAGCAGCAGATACAAATAAATCAAGCATGGGGATCCCCAAATATTTTTATATCATCAGAAAGCTCGTGGATGAGGCAATATATTATTAGTTTTTGAGGAAACTGTAGGATTAACATCAATGGTTTTTATAGACTTTTCGAGCAAAATTGCCGAAAAATTGACGTTTTCCCTATATATCCTATGTTAAAAGTTAATTTCAGAACGCATTTTCAAAGGGTTATAGCAAAAAAAATAAGCAAGGGTACCCCCTTTTTTATTTCATATCCAATGTATTTCGATTAGCTTTACATACTGACAAAAAATTAGACAACTGTAGGATACTTTCAATTACTTCGCCTTTACCTTAAATATAGTCAATGCCTTTTGGTTGCTCATACAGAAGAGTTGAGAGGATGAACCATAGTTATATACAAAACCACTTCATATCCTTACATAGAAAATGAAATTATAATGAAATTTCGCGTTTGGTATATGTGAGTTGTCTCCCATTTACGGAGTTATCTGCTCTTTGGAGAAGGTGTCTTCCATAGGTATCAATGGGAAAATTTTCCTGCAAAATATTTTTTCTTCCTATCAATACCCTCCACTTTGATACATTTCCCCACATTTTTCAATGTAAGATGGAGGCCTTCCCCATTCCAGTTTTTTTAGAAAAAATTTAAAAAATACATTTTGCACTCTGTGTTAAATACAAGACACCTTCTGCCAGGGAAGATAACTCAGGCATATGGTAGACAACTCCAATATCTGCAAGTAGGGAATAATGTACAGGGAAATATATATTTTAAGACAATATGAAACTGAATCTATAGCAATATGAATTTCTCATAGAATATCATCAATGCCCAAAAGACTAAGAATGCGAAACAAAAATGCAGGACTGCTATGGACTCGTATACAACTGGGCATAGTTGATGCATTTTCTATGAAAGTCATAAAAGTTTAACTTGCCTTAAATTTGTTTTTTAAGTGTACATCAAAATATTGAAGGGGTAATTGTTTAAGTAATAAGAGATTATTCCTCTTTTGCTATGCGATTTTATTCATTACTTACTTGTTTTAGCATGTGTTCTCTACATAATTTATATAAAACCATGTTCTAACTTGATCTAGGATTTTTACTTGACGTTTTTCATTCAGTCAAGGGCAAACTTCATTAAATTAAAACACATAATAGGAGTTGAAGCTATATGTTTGGCAATGATTAGCATTAAAAGATACTTATCTTAATGAAAATCGAAAATATAACTAACTAGAGTGTATTTCGAAAATCCATTCCTACCAGCAGGGGTAATCTATACATAATATAATAAGGTAACAGACGGATGTCTGGTGTGTGCAATAGACCAACCCATGCCATACCGGAAACCTATTATGGCTGTTTTCCGTCTTGAAAGTTAATTTAAGGTTGATGAGCTTAAAGCAAGCTCACATTGTTTGGGTTTAGTGGTAGTACTTCGCTTTTGTGAATTATAGAAAGACGTGTGTATATTTCAAACTCTGTTTACTATACTGACTAGAGACGTTATGAATACATTTGTACAAAGCGTAATAATCATATGACGTTACAATACGTTACGTTAACAATATAAGTTAGTGTCTCTGTATTGCGGCTAATTCGTAACACTCCGGCCACAGGAAAGTGAAAAGGAAAAAACTTAATAGATAAAATCGAAAATTTCAAATATTCACAATGAATTAAAATCACTTTAAAGTCCATGTATTTAATAAAACGAAAAGTTCATATGAAGAAATAAAATTAACTTAACAGTCTCTTTCACAAATTATAATGTCCATTGTCGAATCTTTAGTTTGGCCTCTTCCTTTGATCGGCGGAATTTGGTAGCATCTTCTGTTGTCAAATATTCAGCAGAAACCTCAATTGGATATAGTTTCGCAATCGGGCGACTAGTAAATCCATTTTTCGTTCGTAGATTAACGGCTCTGACTAATTTATCGTTTCCATGTATTAATTCATCAACGACAGCTAATTTCCTTGTAATTCTCGGTGACTCATCATGTATTTGTACAACATCTCCTACTTGAATTGTCTGATTGTTGTGACCTAATGTTCTATGATATTCCCGTAATGAAGTTAAATATTCGTTTTTCCATCTTTTTCGAAAATTATCAATTATATCATGTTGAAATTTTAAACGTTTATTCAAATTTGCATTATTTAATGGTCCACAATGTTCTCCGTTTCCACAATAAGTCAATGGGTACGGTAGACAAGTAATCCTTCGACCATAGAGAAGATGAGACGGGGTTAACGGATCTAGGTCTGTAGAATCTGAAGATACGTAGGTTAACGGTCTATCGTTTAACGTAGCCTCGATTTCAGAAATAACTGTTTGTAAAGTTTCTAAGTCTATGCAAGATCTACCCAGGACTTTTTTGAGACAGATTTTAGTGAGACCAATCATACGTTCCCAAAATCCACCGAACCAGGGTGCTCTCTTTGGGATAAATTTCCACTTAGTTCCATAAGTACTGAGATTTTCGTGAAGATTAGGTGAATTGGTCAAATTTTCAATTTCCTTACTGGCGGCAATAAAAGTTAACGCATTATCCGAAATAAGTGTTCTAGGAAGCGACTTTCGGCTGGCAAATCTCCTAAACGCTAATATAAACGATGATTCTGTTAAATTAGGAACTATATCCAGGTGAAGGGCTCTAGTAGAGGCACAAGTAAATAGACATAAATAAACTTTGAGCTTCGTGTTTTCACTATTTCTGACATAAAGCGGTCCTGCAAAATCCACACCAGTTACAGAAAACGGTACGACCTCTTGCACTCTTTCTTTTGGTAACGGCGGGGGGTCCGGGATCGAGTAGGCTTTCCCTGTAACTTTACGGCATGTGACACATTTTCTTAAAATTGACCTGACGCATTGACGTATCCTTGGTATCCAGTATGTTTGACGAAGATGTGTAACGGTACTACTTATTCCACTGTGCAAATGGTTCTCATGAGCGTCCATGATTACGAGAGATGTAAATTGGTGTTTGGTAGGTAACAAGTAGGGGTACTTTGCGGTATCCTTGATTAATGCATTATCGATCCGTCCTCCACATCTGAATATTTCATTTTCATCTTTGTACAGTCTTAATTGTTTTACTATTGACGATCGTTTACCGTCATTTTTATGTATGTCCGGAAAATTAGTTTCTTGTGCATTCTTTATCCATAAGATTGTTGCGTCTTGAATTTCATCCACGGTTAGCGATGAAACCTTTCGGTTTTTCTTTTCCGTTCTACAATTCCTTATAAATCTAAATACACAGGCAGTTATCCTCAATAGCTTTTTAAGACTATTATGTCCAGTTAGGTGGATAATCCTATGAATTCCGTGTTCATTTTCATTAGTATCTGTTGTTATAGATAAAGTTGTATCGTGCTGTTCCTCATCATCGTAAGTCGATGTTATCATGGTAAATGTGTTCCCATTCCAACTTGGCCATTTGTCTTCGTTTGGTATCCAATTTGGTCCATGTGTCCAAAACGTGTTTTTCGTAATTTTATCAGCTGCGGTGCCCCTTGTCAGTAGATCGGCGGGATTCATATCTGTTGGGCAATATCTCCACTGTTGCGATTTTACAATTCCTTTTATTTCTTTAACACGATTTTCTATAAATTTCTTTAATGGTTTGGTTGAAAATATCCATTTCAATACAATTTGACTATCCGACCAAAAATTAACTTCCATGTCTCCTAGGTTTTCTATTAAGTGTTGTGCTAATCGTGCTCCTAATAGGGCTCCCATTAGTTCTAGTTTAGGCAAGGTAACTTTTTTCAACGGAGCCACTCTATTCTTCGACATTACCAGTGACGACTGGTTTCCCTTAACGATATATGCACATGCGCCATATGCTCTCTGGCTTGCATCGGTAAATATATGTAATTTATTACTTGGTGTTTTGTCCACGATATTTTCCTCTGAAAAATAGCATCTTGGTATACGTATAGTTATGGCTTGTCGTAACTCACGGACTATGTCCATCCATTTTGTCTTTATCTCTTCTGGTAAGGTTTGGTCCCATTCAAATTGTTTCTCCCACAGTGTTTGCATCAAGATTTTAGCACGGACTGTTACCGGACTTAGTATTCCAAGCGGATCAAATATCCTCGAAGATTGTTGTAGAATGTCACGTTTAGTTAAACATGTCTGTTCATCAAATGTTACGCTGTCCTGAAATGATATAGTATCAGTTTCATTGTTCCATCTCAACCCTAAAATCTTCACTGTGTTGTCGTTGTCTAGGCAACCTTCTGTAGTGGCTATTTGACACAATTTCGGGTTATTTGAGGACCAAGATCTCAGATTAAATCCCCTTCTGCGAAAAGTTGTCTCGATTCCCGATAAAACGATAATAAGCTATCTTCGTCTGGAAAACTAGATAAAATATTGTCGACATACAAACCATTCTTTATTAAATCTGTGTAACGGAAAGGATTCAGATTTAAATGTTTCATAATTGTGGCATGTAAAATGAACGGAGAGCAGGTGGTACCAAATAAAACTACCCTAAAACGGTATGTAGAGAGTTGGCTGGTCGGGTCGGTTGGATTCTCAAACCAAAAAAATCTTGTGACATCTCTGTCATCCTCATGTAACTCAACTTGTAAAAAAGCTTTCTCTATGTCCGTAGTAACTGCATATTTGTTCATCCTAAATCTGGCAAGTATTCCCGTTAAGTTGTTCATCTCTGGTGAAATAGTTCTAAGGCAATCGTTCAGGCTTGGCTTATTGGTAGATTCCCGACAACTGAAGTCATAAACTATTCTGATTGGTGTTGTAGCTGAGTCTTTTTTCACGCTATGGTGAGGTATGTAGTGTACTCTGTGGTCTGGACATTTATTTTCATCAACTTTTTCTATAAATCCAAGTTTCTCTTGATCCGCGATTATATGTCCATAGAGTTTCAGTGTTTCTGGTTCCCTGTTTAGTCTACTGATCATGCTAAGTGTTCTGTTCTTTGTTACGTTAAAATTACTCGGTAGCTCCGGAAAATCCTCTTTCCATGGTAATTTAGCTATATAATGATTGTCCTGATATGCTATACTTGACTCGTATGTCTCGTTGTAGTTTTTGTCCTTTTGTGTCGATTCATCAGACGTTACTCCCATAGTTTCCAACTTCCAAAATCGCTCTAGATCTACCTCTTCCTTCTTAGCTGATACTGCTGTTCCTCTATTAATTGGCATTGGACCAGACAATAAATATCCTAGTTTTGACTTAACAGCAGTGGGACCGCTTCCACGTATTATCTTGTTTTCGACGATGTCCCAGTAATAATCTGCTCCTATTAACAGAGCTATTTCAAAATTTTCTTCCTCACTCACAGGATGGGCTAATTTTATACCTTCTAAATATGGCAACTTTAACGTTTCGTAATGGATACGATTTGATAGTGGTGCGGCGATTGTTGGTACTACTAGAACTTCCATTGATATTTTACCTCCGTATAGAGTCTCCAAGTTAACAACTGCTTTTTCTAGGTTCCTTACATTACGGTCAGCATCTCCAAAGGCAGCTAGACTGAGTGTAGTTAGTCCACAGGGTTTTAGCTGTAACTTCCGTGCTAGATCCTCGGTGATAAACGATTTCTGTGACCCTTCATCTAATAGAATATTTGTTAAAATAGAACTATTACCTGCTGTAACTGGTGATACGGCTGTCTTCAAAAGTACGTCCGTTCTCTGTTTCACGGTATTTTCATACGAGGTGTACAATGTTGCTGTTTGTGTTTCTACTTCACCATTTATAGTATTAACGGCTGCGCTTGTTTGTCGGGTTGTTTGGTTCTCTGTCCGTTGTTTGCTATCACATAGGCTTGTGTGGTGCTTCCTATTGCATTTACGACAAGAATATTTAGATGTACATTCTGAAACTTTGTGGCTTCCAAAGCAGTTAAAACAAAGTTTTTTCTGTTTTATAAAGGAATAGCGCTTTTCAATTGTAGCTACTTTTGTGCAGTCTGATGCAAAATGTGGTTCTTGGCAATAAATACATGATTTTACCTTATTTGTTTTGTTCTTATTTCCTCTGTTTTGTTGTATATTAGTGTTGTACCTTGATGTTGCTCCAGTATGGAATGATGCGGTAGGTGTCAAAGTGTCGGACATTTTGAAATTTCCTGCTTCCTGTACATATGCTTCTTTGCCAATGGCTTCTCTCAATGATCTAATATCCCAGCTATTATTACAATGTTCCCGAGTTAGACTTTTACGCATTTCAGTGGGAAGTTTACCAAATATAATCGGTACAAGTAGTGACCCAAAGGTATCTTGAGATTGTCCCATTGACTCTAATCCACGTATACTGGTTTCCATTTTATCGTAAAAGTATCTAATGTTTGTTGGTGAGAGTGACGGGCTGGGCAGTTCTAATAAATTTTGCATGTATGCGTTGATAATGTGTTGTTTTTGTCCAAAACGCTCCTTTAATAGATGAATTGCTTGTTCATAGTTGGCGCTAGTGAGAGCTAGTCCTGAAATGCATTGCTCAGCTTCCCCAACGATTTGGGATTTTAAGTAGCTGAATTTCTGTACATTCGTGAGAGACAGATTTGTGTGTACTGTTGTTTGGAAAGAATCCCAGAAGGTTTGCCATGCTAAGATATCCCCGGAAAATGTCGGTAATTCAAGTTTAGGTAGCCTGTGATAAAAGTTTGACGGGATTACGGGAATATGTTGTGACGGGTTTGTTTCTAAATCTTCATGAGTTTGATTACAATTTTGATTGAGTATAGTATTAGTAGTGTGATGCGATGAAGAATGTGCATAATCACTCACCATTTGTTGTGGTACACTTGCCTTTGAGTCTGACAGTATATCCTTAAATTTGCGAATGGTGATTTCCATCTGAAGAGTGTAGTCATCCGTATCTAATATTTCTTGTTCCATTTCTCCGACTTCCGTAATGTCAATAATCTTGTTGTCCAAATCCTGTAAAACGTCCCTTTTCTTCTCGAGTGTTTCAACTGTTGCACATAGTTCCTGGTTAGAAATGTCATTTTCGGCAATTTTTTCATCTGTTCTATTTATAAGTCTGGTGACGGCGCTTCTGTGTCCGCCACGTATGGCTTTTAACTTCTCCATTGGTCACGGCACCAATGTTTGGGTTTAGTGGTAGTACTTCGCTTTTGTGAATTATAGAAAGACGTGTGTATATTTCAAACTCTGTTTACTATACTGACTAGAGACGTTATGAATACATTTGTACAAAGCGTAATAATCATATGACGTTACAATACGTTACGTTAACAATATAAGTTAGTGTCTCTGTATTGCGGCTAATTCGTAACACACATCATATAGCTAAATCAAGAATGTATCCAGCCCACCTAAAAAAACAAAAAAAAAAAACCAAAAAAAAAAACAAACAAAAAATTTAAAAACGAAAAACCGAACGTGATGGTTCTAGCGATAATTCACACAAAAATTTGTCAGATAATTATAAAGGAGACAAGTTTCCTTTTTGGAAACAATAATAGAATACAATCGCATATTCGTCGCTTTCTCGTTAAATATAGTCAGTAACTCTTATCCAAGGCAAAACGTACTAATGATCTATACATATACATGTATTTCTTTTTCCTACAAGTCTTCGGTTGAATTTTCTTTTACTTAGGGACTTATCATTTTTTACCTGGGAGGGAGGGCTGATCAAAATGCAGGGGGGGGATCAAGTTTTTTTCTGTAAGTGGAAAAGGGGGCTTCAGATCTTTTTATAAATTCAAAGAGGGGGGATCATTTTTTTCACATGGATTTCAAAAGGGGGGGGGGTCAAAATTTTTTGTTAAGCAGAGCATTACACCAGTCAAATGAAAACATATTTTACCACCATTAAACATTTTATTTCATTGTCACATACATGTACAATAATGTATATATGTATTTTATGTGTCACTGGTAAAATAAAGTTCACACATCAACATAACCATCAGGACCTAAAACCTTTACAGTTATTAAATCAAATGTGTCCGACTCATCTCCTGACGATTCAATTTCCTTATCTATATCTTGAATTTCAAGAGCTGTGTCTGATTCTGCTTGATTTTGATCCGACTTTTCCAAAGTATTAAGTTTTGGAATTGAAGACTTTTTTTATTGTAAGAATTCTTTAACATCTCAACTGCTTCTGCTTCAAAAAAATCAGAAGCAGAGAATTTTTTAATAGCAGCCAATTCCTGTTTACTTGCCTTATCTCTATTAAATGAAACATTTGAGAACTTTTGAATCTTCAAGCATATCCCACATATCATGTGTGTCAAAGGTAAGTGTTTTGCATGTTAAAATTTTGGCATGTTAATAGAGGGGGGGATCACATTTTTTTAATGTTTTTAAGGGGGGGGGGTAAAAAAAAATAGTGAAATATCATGGGGGGATCAAGAAAATTTATAGGTTTGATTTCAAAATGACCCCCCCCCCCTCCCAGGTAAATAATGATAAGTTCCTTAATCTTATAAACAAATTGAGTTATCTCTCTTTCAACAGCGTAAAGAAATAACTTTTTACGTAACGTTTTTCATTAAGTCAAGGGTAAACTTCATTAATGTAAACCACAAAATAGGAGTTGAAGAGATATGTTTAGCACTGATAAGCAGTTGTATGACCATTGAAAAATATTTATCTTAACAAAGTATGTTTCAAATTTTAACAAGATAAATTGAGCCCATCGAAGTCGACACGTTTTTTAATTTACCCGAAAATTGTTAATTTTGTGATTTTTCGTTCATATTTGATTTTTTTATGGACAAGGCGACTCAACTCCAGAACAACATCTCACTTTCATAAGTTAACATTAGAGGAGCCTAAGTAAATGTCAGTCTAGTAAGTCTTGTACCAGTAATTTTAGCAACTTCAAACTTTGATAACAGATACAAAAAACTTGGCAATATTTTGTAACCATTTTTCACCATTTCAGTAACAATAATTTAAGTTTTTTTTAGAATAATTATGAATATTTACACTGGAAACAATAAGAAAAAGTTTCATTTTTTTAAGTAGAAAGGCTACTTGATCGTCTTGTCTTGAAATTTCATTGTCACATTCTTTTAACGATTGATAGAGTTGTCTCAACGCATACCACAATGCAAAAAGCTTTACTGAGTTGTATAAACAACAGATGTTTCAGAGGTGTATAGCTGACATAATGCGAGCAATATATGATAATAAACAAGTATCCATGGCCAGAATGCACTTTTAGCATGCACCTACGTGTAATTAGCTTCAGTCTGCACCCAACATTAAAATATACAGAAAAGTGATGTATTTTCATGATTCATTGGAGCAACATCTAACATAATCTATTTCGTGACACGCAAATTTTATACTGGCTGGTTTCAAACTACAGTAAAATAGAAATTAATGGACACTGAGAAACGACCAGAATACAACTAGGAAACAATGATCAGAAATGATTTTTCCGAATTTATTACAATTGATTTTCCAATTTCATTTAATTAAGTGTGAAAACCTTAACAGGAATACTAATTTTTAGAAATGTTGTTAGAATTTACCGTTGTTTTCCTAAAAAGTCTTTTAGTCTGTTAAAAGGACAAAATATGATGGTGCTTACTTCTCTGCTGATTATATTTTTAAACGGAGATAAGATCACTGTGACGGGTAAGTAACTTAAAATTTCAAAATATTTATTTACATACACATGTATAAAAATGTACAACATATACATATTTAAAATCTATATATTAATAAATATTTTTTTTACTGTTATTGACTGGATCATGTGTGGATGACGCCCGAGGGACATTACCAGGAAACAGATGTTAACTTCAGATTTTCCTTAAAATAACAAACGCTTTTATCTAGTACAGAAACAATGTTTGGTTTCAAGTTTCAGGGAATGCATTATGACAATGTTGTTATGATAGATTGCCCGTAAGAAATATTTTTGCAATTCCTGTGGCAAATGTGGCCTTATACAAGTGAACACGTCACCTACTTTATGGAAACTAAGTAGTATCTCCTTAAGCAACTGTCTGGATATTAATTCTAACACGACCGAGAAGTCATTAATTGATCAAATATTATTCAAACTGTTACCTCGAAATTTCTGTTATCTCCAATTATTTTCGATGTTGTGTTCGACGGTCAGCTGTATGCACATTGGTATCGAAAATAAAATACTGGAAAAATACCAATAATATAATTTCTGCTCATGTTTAGCTTTTAAACAAGCTTTTTGAAGCATTTTCCATGTTCCGACTTTCTCAAAAGACTTGACTGAATTATCCCAAAAGAGTTACCAACAATTTACGCAAATAATATAACACTGTGTGGTCCGATATCGCATAAAAACAATCTTCCTAATTTCCACAGACCTGTTCAAGAACTGTCAAAATTACAAATGCAATTGAAACTTCAACAGAAAAGAAAGTACGATTGATCTAATGGATTTCAACAATGTTAAATCTTTAATGGATAATTTAACTCCTAGTACTAGACCTAAAATGTACGTAATGCAACTGAAAATCTCAATCTGTAATGAATAACAAGAAGGGAAACAGTGTAATTTTTCTAATCTTTGCTTTATCATTCTGTAGGTGTCACACAAATGATTGTCTGTGAAGGAGATAGCATGATACTTACTTGTGATCCTAACCAAGTAATTTCCATTCTGGATGCCAACTTTGGAAGAGAAGAAGCAGACGTATGCATCATAGACCGGAAGATAAATGCCACGTGCGAATCACCGTCTGCTCTGAGAATCATGCAGGATAACTGTGACAAAAAGGCGGCATGCAGTGTAATGGCATCACCAAGTGTGTTTGGCAATGAATGCGTAAACGTTACAAGATATTTATGCGTTTATTATGTTTGCGCAGAAGGTAATCACTTACAAGATCTAGATAAAAAAAACATATCTTCATTAACATGTATTAAGTTGGAATGAAGACTGTCAGAATTAATAGTCTGTTACAAATTTGTTATCAATCCAATAACACTTAATAAACTGAACAATACACCGCACAAAAGATGATTTTGAAAACTGACTTACGTCAACGCATCTAACCAATATATGTACATATTATCAAGTTTTCTGCAAACGTATATCGTAAAATATCAGCCGCGAGACACAATGTGAAGCTTTTTCGGCGAATGAGCGTAGCGAACGAGCTTAAAAGCTTCATATTGTGTCGAGCGGTTTATATTTTACAATATTTGTTTGAAGAAAACTTGATGATAAATTTATCGTATTGTTAACTAGCAATCTTAATGGAATTTCTTACTTTTCAAAGGCCATCTGCCTATAACAGGATGTTTTCCTGATATATTCGGGTCAACGTTGGGTCAAACATTATGACGTCGCTGATATATTCGGGTCAGCTCATATTAGGGTCGGGTCAACTCTTTACGACGTCACAGTGCCGAAATACTGGAAATTGTGAAGGCCTCAGCAGGTCGATATAGGCATGGGAAAATACGATAAATCTTTTTTTTAGCTTAGTATGAACGCTATCTTTCTCGGACTGTTTAAATAGTGGTGATTGTGTAGTTATTCGTATGCTCTTAAAAGTCTTTCTCATTTCTTTTCCAACAAATTTGGACTAAATCTTTATATTACACATTTAGCAGGTTTAACTGTTACGTTTTTAAACAAACATTTTTAATATATATCCCATATATATATATTTATACACTCTTTTGTTTTCTTGAGTGCATTTGAGTTTACTGAAGTTAATGTGATGTTCTTGTGAAATAATTGTGGTCGCCACAGTACAGTGAAGGACGTTTCCAGTGGCGTCAACCCCTTTGATGTGAAACTGTCCTTTCACTCTAGTAAATGATGAAACAATAGCCATGATCTAATATTTTCTAGCTAAATGTTTCCGATTTTTTTTTGATACACAAAATTATGGTCCTTAAATTCTACAAGTGATGAACTATACTCATTATGTTCTCCCAGAGTACATACTGTTAATTCTCTTTTATTGTGGGACTTCCTATAGCTATTATTTTATTTTTTGCGTTGTAGTGTATTGCTTCTGTTTGGGTTGCTCAGTGTTTTCAATATTGTTTTAGATTGTATTTGTTCTCTATTTTGCTATTCTCACAAAATCATATTGTGTTTTGAATATTGCTGTTATGGATTGATTTTCAACTTATCTTATTGATTAGGTATTCTGTTGCAGGTATTTACCTATGCGTGCAGCGTATCCCGACTTAGTATGTTTTTCACTTACTATTTGTAGATTTAGATTTAAATTTAAAATATAATTATTTTTTGTAATCAATTTTTCAGATGTACCGACAACTGAACTAGAATTTCAACCAACGACAGCTATATCAATTGATGCCATTACCAAGTCATGCACATGCGACTGCCGCGTCCGTGAAGTCATCACGAATTACGAATTGGTTCAACGAGTACAGACTGTCAACATAACAGAATCTCTAGCCGTTGATAAGAAAACGTTGTCGTCAAACATCAGAAAGCTAACGTCGGCATCTGACGGAAGAACGTCTGCAACTGTAGTTGGCTACACCGGCATTGTTGTTTTGATATTGGTACTTGGCACAATTCTTATATCAGACGTTGTAAACTATGTCATTTTTCCTAGAACCGAAACACAACAACGCACCAAGAGACGAAGGAGACAATTTGTATTTTGATTAATTGTCATGATTTTTGTTTGGAAATGCCCAATACTTTTATTTTATTAAAATGATCTGAGAAAACAAATCTAGCTTAATTTCGGTTTCCAATTTGTCTATATAAAAAATAACACTTACTACATCAGCAAAAACGTCTGTGGTGGACAATGAAAAAAACAAGACTATTTTTTTAATTTGTGTACATCTTCACAAAGATACAGAACTAGTTGTCGACAAAGTGCTTTTCTAAATGTTCCATGATAAAAGCTTTGGAAAGCCGAAAATTATGAAAAGCTTTTCATACTATATACACTATATGGGGGCAGTCGGAAACGATACCTGTTACATCCATCACCACGCACACCTTGCATGTCCGGTGTTTAAAATAATGCAGTACTTTAACACTAATATGTTTGAAGATGAACGTTACTAAAATCAACTTTCAGTCATTTTTACTCAGAAATGGCTTTAATCATGACTGTGGGCCCCAAACATGGAAATTCATAATAATTGTAAAACTTTTTTGTGCATCTACAAACAATATATAACAATGTTTTATTCAAGTAAAATGCATAAATATAAAAATTAAATATGAGATTAGGCCAAAAGAAAAGTTTGATGGATTGACGGGCAGACAACCGGGGAAATAAGGGCAATAACAATATCCCCGAAAAAGTGCTGCATAGATATACATGATCAAATTTCTGTCATTCCTGCGCCAATGACCACCATGATATGCCTATTTCACTGAATTACATTATATATATGTATAAAAATCTCTGTGTTCGCTAAGAAGGTTAACATCAATAAAATAATATAATGCATGTTTTCGAATAAAGAATGAGTATATATTATAATAATAGTTTAAATGGCCATATAGTGTATCAAATTTATTTCGGTATTTTGATATATTTTAATATGCTGTTGGCGTGGCGAATGATGCGAGCACAGCAATATTAGCCCTTTCCAATAACTCATTTTCGGTATAACGAATCTGACTCTAAAATTATAATTTGAAGCAAGTTATTTCCCTTAGTTTATTTACTTCCGGCGAACGAAACTTTTTCTAGCCTTAGTATGTAGCACAATATGGCTGCCCCCATTAAACAAAGACTTTTCTAAATTACATATATGTAGGAAATGTATATGCTGCTATAGCGCTCCCTTCGCTCGCTATTAACAGACAGATTTTTTCGTGGGAAAATTCCATAGACAAGGCGAATTCATGATAATGGAGTTATAAAAAATGCACTAGCAATGTGAACCCCATTAAAAAGCAGAGGAAAAGGTAGTGGCTTCACCTATGCCCCTGTGATCTTGCTTGACTTTGTTGTAAATCGAAAATCTAACTAACTAGGGTGTATTTCGAAATTCCATTCCTACCAGCAGGGGAATCTATACATAATATAATAAAAAATGGTAACAGACGGATTTGTGGTAATTGTGTGCAATAAACCAACCCATGCCATACCGGAAACCTGTTATGGCTTTTTCCGTCTTGAAAGTTGACGTAAGGTTAACGATACGATAAGCTTAAAGCAAGCTCACATCTTATAGCTAAATCAAGAATGCCTCCAGCGTCCACTTGTACAAAATATAACATTTTACTTTTTTCACCAAAAAAAAAAAAAAAAAAAAAAGAAACCAAACAAACAAACAAAAAACCGAAAACCGACCGTGATGTCTTGTTATCGTTCTAGCGATAATTCACACAAAAAAAACATGTCAGATAATTATAAAGAAGACAAGTTTGATTTTTGAAAAAAACAATAGAAAACTTTCGCATATTCGTCGCTTTCACATTGAATATATATTAGTCATGAACTCTTATGCAAGGCCAACACGTACTAATGATCGATACATGGATATAATTTGAATTTCCTTTTCCTATCCTGTTGAATTTTCTTTTACTTAATTTTATAAACAAATTGAGTTATCTCTCTTTCAACAGTGTAAAGATACGCTTAACTCGCGTTTGCATAATAATTGGTTTATAAAGCCCCTTCACACTGGATGAAGACTCCGCTACGCTCTCCACGACCTCCACGACCTGCAAGATCGTACTGAGATCGTGGAAAAAAACTGGAAAACCACCTTCAGTGTGAAGGCAATCACGACGTCTAGTACGTGCAAAATAGCTGCTACTACGCCGTCCTTCTGCGACCGCGCCACGCCTTATACGGTAGGTTTCCGATATGGTCTACCACGACCACATCACGCACCAAGCCCGGTATTGCACGACCTCTTACGACTGTATCAAGATACAGCTACGCGCTAGAAATACGCTGCTACCATGAGTATCACGTCTGTACTGTGCAAGTTCCACGACCCTCTTACGATCGGTGAGTTTTTATTATATATATGGGATGTTTAAGGGCTTTTGACATTAGTTTTATTCTTGCGTTGGAGAAAGAAACACAAGAAAAAAAATGAAGTCATTAAATACACCTTGCGCTATATCAAAGTCAACAAAGAACACAAAACACCACGGCCTCGCTACGTACATTTTGAGTATGTTCAAAATAGTCGTAGCTCTACCACGCTCTACTACGCTCTACCACGCGCACTGGGGACTCCACTGCGTTGCTGATACGCTTTCGAAGACCTCGCTACGAACCTGCCAAGACCTTCCACGATCTGGGTGATTTTTTAGGTCGTAGCTTGGTCTTCGTCCAGTGTGAAGGGAGTTTTAGATAGGCTTTTTACTTGACGTTTTTCATTAAGTCAAGTGTAAACTTCATTAAATTAAAACACAAAATAGGAGTTCAGGCTATATGTTTAGCACTGCTTAGCAGTTGACCATTGTTTGTTGGGGTTTTACGCCGTTTTCAGCACATTTGGTTATTTCGCGGCGGCCAGTTTTTATTGGTGGGGGAAGCCAGAGTACCCGGGGAGAACTACCGACCTTCGGTAAGAAAATTGGCAATCCTTGTCAATTAAGATCGGATTCTAACACACCCCACCACAGGTGAGATTCGAACTCACAACCTTAGCGTTGACAGACTAGTGATTATCAGTAGACATGACGAACTACCTAGACCACTCGGCCACCGAGGTCCCTAGTTTCAGCTAATCGTACAGTTTGGTTAAACTTGGTTAAATTTGTATATTTTTTGAAGGGCGCCAGGTTGTAAAGTTGTTTTTTTCGTCTTGTTTCAGTCGCTTAAATCGATGGTTAATCTGTGTATTTAGCTTTATCCCATTCTTGTTCAATACTTAATCCCCACGCGAGATTACATTTTCTTCCGTAAATGGCTGTTTTCAATGGGAGATGAGCCATGGAAGATCGTGGCACGTACAACGATCTCCCACTGTTGTGACGTCTAATCAGAATTCTTTTGTCATAACATTTGACCAATGAGGCGTAACATTTTTTAACCTAGGTACAGGAAACCTAAAAATCGAGTATTTATGGAAGAAATAGCTACTTCACTAAATTCACAAAAGTGAAGAACTGGAAAATCTTCAACTTAAGATTCAGTGTCTTTCCCCTCGTTCCACTGTGCTCCACTCGGGAAATAACTCGTTGACGATTTTCCAGTCTTAAATTCACTTCGAACTCGTGTAAGAACCTATTAGTGTCCTGCTATTCTCTTCTGTGAATCTTCTGTGACGTCAAATGTTTGGAGAAACAAATTCTAGTTTATTAGAATACAGTATTACAGTATTCTATATCGTCTATAGAAAAATTGTTCGATCTTAACGTGCTCGACAAGAAATAAGAAATCTAACTAAGTAGAGTGTATAAATAAGGAAATTTATTCCTACCAGCTGGGGAATCTATATATAATATAATGATTACATCACTTGTTTGTTTCACTGAAAGCCTTCCTTTTTATTGGAAGGCACTAGTCACGTGGTTATTAAAAGTGATGTTTTATAACACATTATTAAATAATACGATTAAAACAGCCCTAATACTACCAAAACGGCATGTGTCATACTGGTGACGTCGTCCTGGTCATATAAATCACGTGATCTATATTGCTTTTCGGCCCGGTCCAATATTGAAAAAGGCCGTATGAGCCCTAGGGCTAATACAGCCTTTTCACTTCCGGTCGTTTCATTGCCAGTCCGTATTGGAAATATTGGCCCTATATTCACATCATTGCCAGTACGTATTGGAAATATTGGCCCTATATTCACATTTGATGTATGTAATACAGCATTCAGAACAAGTCTGTATTGAAAAAGTTGGACTATTTAATAAAAGTGTTATGAACTGGCTGTTTCTGTATTGGCACTGGTATAGATTCTCGGTTAGCTGTATTGGCCCTCGACCCTTCGGGTCTCGAGGCCAATACACCAAACCTTGAATCTATACCAGTGCCAATACAGAAACAGCCAGTTAATAACACTATAATAAAAGTCAAAATCTTGTTTAGCACGTGCTTCCGTGACGACGACAATGCAGCGGAGTAATATTTCGAGACAATACTTGGAATATGTTAAAACTGCAGTAAATTATTTTACTTTTAAAATATAAATCTAATTATAAGAATTAAATGCATCATTTTAGTAGTTTTATAGGGTTGTAAAAACCTTGACCGGGTGCCCATTTTTTATATGAGTTCATACAAAATATTATTCGGTCAACGAATTTTCACCTCAATAAAACTACGAAAATGAAACATTTAATTCTTTATTCATGTTATTAAGGTAACATGCAGACGGATGTTTGGTTAGTGCGTGCGATAAACCAAACAATCTGTCCTCCTCCCCAAACGTTAATTGGTCTAAAATAATTTTTTTTTAATATTGTTAATAACAAGCAAGATAAAAACTAGATACAAAATGAATAAAAAAACCGACCTTGTTGTTCTAGTGATACATGTAACAATAAATAACACAAGTTTTATTGACGTATTATACAATTTATGTTTACGTTTTCCGTTTTGACAAGATAATAGAAAACAATCGCACATTCATCGTTTTCACATTAAAACTATATTAGTCTGTAACTCGTGTCCAAGGCAAACCACGTACAAATTATCCGTGGAATCCAATAATAAACCAATAATTTCTTCAGAGATAGGATGATACGATACTTATTGATCCATAATTAGATAATTAGTCAATTTTTTTTGGTTTAATGAGTTTACGAACCGCTGATAAAAAATCTTTTTGTGGAAAGAAATGCTGTTTTTGGTGTATAACATTTTACCGGGATGGATGTTTTCGATTCTTGTTTTAATTTGAAATCATATCCGAGTAATATGTGTGATGTGAAAAGGATAAACTGGCTTAAACAATAAGTTTAAGATAACGGGTGATATATTCCACACATCCTTACCCCTTTAAGTCAATGGTTCTCTATCCTCTTGCGGTCGTCGAACGTGCATTGCTTACACGGACCGCCTTCGCCTTACTAATAGGAAATCACTACATTGTATTTATACATACACATTGACCTCTCAACCTTAAAAAATATGGCGGAATGAATGATTAAAAATCACGAGACTTACCGGGTTTGTTGCAAGTTTTTTTCAAAATACGACTTCAATTAATCAAATTTTGATAATCGTTTTTGCTGTATTTTTCTTTGCCTTCTCGAATCTTGTTATGTACATGTACATGTACATGTAAGACTCGTGAATATTTGGAAGTGAACCTCACGTCAGTCCCTTCTCGTATCTGGATCGCAGATAAGACGTCTTTTTATTATATATATTGTTTTCAATTCTATAAAGTTTATAAAATTTTCCCGCTTTGCAAAGAAATTATAGCTCCAAATCCTAAAATTTCAAATTTTCCGAAAAAACGGTCATTACTTGTTGACATCATGCCCTCGTGCAGATTCAATCTCGTGAATATACAATTAAGTTATAGTATTTCTTAAATATTCAAATTATATTTTAGGATTTTTTTTTGTAGGAACCGCCTTGTAAAGTGCTTTTTTTCTGTCTTGTTACAATTCAGTCTGTACAGTATGTAACGATAAGAGCAGATTGGTCTTTTGGCAAATACATTTAAACAAACATATCGGATGCTCTTTTGATATTACCCTATCTGGAAAAAATTGTTTTCGAGGATATTGTCACAAAAACCGTTATTTTATGCGTTTGTTTGTGGGTGTATAAAAATGTTAGTGTTAATTGATGAGGTTAAATCTAAATATCATCTTTTAACTTTGGTAAATTCGTTTAAAAGCGACACCTTTTTCCTGAAAATAAAGTTTGCAATCAAAACTAGACTCATTTGTCAACTGGATTAAATATTAATATTGAAATCATACGCTTCGTGATAAAATTAAGTGCTGGCAATTTCCTCGAATAGACTTTAATATGCATCATGTGGCCATTAATCGCCACATGAAATTTTATTCCAAGATTTCATTTCATAATTGTTTCCCCCCATGAACCCGTCGGGAAAGATTAACCGAGTTTCTCGTGTTTTATAACCATTGAAGACAAAAGATAAATTGAACAACACATGATAGAATAAAATATTGAATAATGGGTTCATTGTGAACCTGGACATTTTTGGATTTTTAATGATTTATTTTGATGGAAAAATATCCAATATAACTTCCTCGTCACAAATACAATGAATTTCATTGGTTCCAGAGAGACCTTATAAGTACATAAGGGATAATTGTTATTGAAATGTGAAATCAAAATATCGTTTGTCTAAGGATAATATTTTACATCTACACGTATCTATTTCTGTTATTTTTTGTTTCAATACAAGATGATACGCTCAAATATTTATACGTTTTTAACAAATATATGAAACAATGACCTTTGTCAAATAAATCACGTATCACAGCATTGCAAATTTGTCCAAGCACACAAGTTCTATTTAGAACAACAAAACACTATCGGACAATTTAAAATCGGCACAATTCAACGTTTTGAGGAATGGCGGGAATGTTAGACAAAGACGAACAATATTGATATTTCATAAGCTGTTGTTGACATTTCTCTTCAGTCAACAATGCATTGTTGTTAAATTGTTAGCCCTTATTTGAATTTCAAATTCTCAGCGAAAACAAAATCCTCGCTTTTTGTGATGTATTTATATCTTTATTATTTTTCCAAATTGTTGATGAAAGGATTTTTATATAGAAATAGTTTATGCTAGCTAAAAAAATAAATTAAAAAATTGAAAAAAAACATGGTAAAATGCCTTATTTATTATCCCAAGAGTTCGTATTGTCGACATAGGACCACATTATTTTCCGGGAAACACTACAACTATCGTCAACTAGCTCTGAAAAAAGGAAATAAAGAAATAAAAAATTAAATCCAGTGGTGCCACGATTAAGAGATATACAATGATGTCCTCGAAATTCCAATTTTGAGACCACTTTGATTGACAGCTCGGGAAATTTAACCATGTTAACGGATATACTAGTATACAAGATATATAGTCCAACTAGCAACATGTAATTCATTATGTGCACGTAAAGAACCTTTGCATGACAGTTAGGATTATGTAATTCAAAGACAAAATCTTTAACTTGATTAACGTTAATCTATCACAGAACAGATAAATGTCACTTTCATTTAGTTTCGACTCTAACGTGTACTTAGAAAACGAATCATACTTACGAACTATTTTTGGTTCAACAAGACACGTAGTACATGTGTTACAATCAGATTACGCAAAAAATATTACAAGACTGCTTTATATATGTAGACAAAGCTTGTCTATTTTCTTACTTTCTTATACCAATCTCAGCAGCATCAAATTATATCTGAAGAAAAAGTTATGAACAAACGAAAAATTATTTTCACTTATATCCATAGACCATAGAACAATACATAATACACATGTAATAATTAATAAACCAAGCTCAAGCTACTATGTGGACATATCACTTTCTACTTCTGTATGTATTTCATCCAATCAGCGCACGAAACACACACGCCACACATGTTTCAAGACTCAATATACATATTGGGGAGATCGCTAGCAGCAACATTTTTGAAATGGCATTTCAAAACGTTATGGCCCTTTTCAGAAACTCATTTCGGAATCACGATTCTGACTCTAAAATTATAATTTGAATCAAGTTATTTCCCTTGCTGGGATGTGGTGCTGGTTCGCTGCAGTGCAGAGCAACCAGTATGAAGTAAATAGAAATTATTTATTACTTTGATATACAAATATTTCCAGCTTTATAATCAAGTTTGATTACAAGTATGTTGGAAACAAAAAGATCGTAAGTAGTTCCCAAATTTATATAAACCAAACATTACGTGCAATTAACAAGTTTTGAAAACAGTTAATCATTTACCCTTCATTTCAGCGAACCCGTACTACGTACCACCAAGGGAAATAACTTGCTTCAAATTATAATTTTTGAGTGAAAATGGTTTCTGAAAAGGGCTATATTCTTATATCAATGTTTGGTTTTTAGACATTTCAAAACAGTGGCTTCTAGTGAATGGCTGCTGGCTTGAGTCTGGTTTAAACAAGTCAGATGTGCAACCTGTACTTGACAAGTCCTTTCCCCAGATCCCCCCTGGATTTCTGTGGCCCGGATGCGAGCTACATGTACCAAACCTTAAAACACCAACGTGTTGTGAGCTAGCCTTAAATCAGATGCTCTATACGTATATGACTGGTCAAATGGCTGAAAGATAGAACAGATTCACGAAAGCTTAACGCCAACCAGAAGATTTTTAAAACTTTGAAAAACCTACATGTACAACTGGGCAAGTAACTCTCATTATATTCTTAAATTCGCGCATCCACTTTTAATAGTGAATCGGTGGCCTAGTGCCTAGCTACATTGTAGTTCGACATAACCCACAACATAGAATAGTGGCTAGGTGTGTTCGACTTCAATCTTATTTAATAAGAATTGACTTTTCCAGGTAAATACTTAAAAAAAAAAAAAAAAAACAAAACAAAACAAAAAAAAAACCAAAAAAAAAAAAAAAAAACATGAAACTAATTATAAACAACTTATCATATAACAACTGTGACTTGTAGTTTACATGTATGTTTTTGACAAAAAATACTTTTATTAAACGATGAAATCTGCTTTTTCAATTCTTTCTTTTTGTCGTACAGTTAAGTGAACGTCAGGCATGTTTTTCTAACGCGAAGAACCACCACATCATGGACTTGCTATTAACTCAATTCATCTACCAGCGTACAACCGTAAACTTTATGTGAAAGAGTTATGGTTGAAGAAGCAAAATATAAAGGTTTCTTTATATAAAAAGGTTAAATGTAGTAAATCCATGCAATTGACAAATTTCCCCTGTGTAGTTCTCACGTCAAAAGGTTTCAGTCGGATAAAAAGGCAGTGTGACGTCAGAGGAATCTCGGACTACATTAATACAATTATAGAATGTTTAAAATTCTGTTGAATCATCTGTATACGCATCTGTTTTGTTTTCAGCTTGATACTTAATTTGAAAATCAGGGTTATATTAGCACTGAGACAGTGTGTTGGTGGATGTGAATGTATTTTTTATTCATTTATTCAGAATATAATACAATAGGCAATATATAAGAAATAAAATAAAGCTAATAGTTTTCAGAATCAATTAAATAGATTCGAAAACAAGTTTCATAACATATTTTAATTTGTCTTGATGGCTGTGGGTGTTTTGGGAATAAGATACCGATATTATAATAGGCTAGAGACAAGAAAGATCTGTTACATGTAATTTAAAAACAAATAAAAGTTGTCCATATAGATTTCCCTTAGATCTTTTCAGTATAGTATCCTATTATGTAGAAATTTCATACAGGTCATTTAGAATGCGGAATTAATGGAATTTGAAATATTTTTTGTTAAAGATATGGCATAAACTATTATTAATATGAAAATGTAGAGATATGGGGTACGCTTGGAGTTGTCGTAGGACATTGGACAAGAGATACATATGTAGTACTTGTACCTAACTATGGGTGTTTTCATCCACTTTAAGTAAAGTTGAGAAATACCAAAGGGGTCAAAGGGGTATTCGAAGGAGGGAAAAATCGAAACAACTGACAAACTAAGGAGAACAACGAAGACAAAACCAAAACAATACATGCACTACAATTAAAAACTAAAAACATATGAACAACATGGACCACACAAAAAAGTGGGGGTAGACTCAGGTGCTCCGGAAGAGTAAGCAGTCTCTATTTCCTGCAGGACACCCACCATGCTGCCCATGTCAAATCCGGCATGAGGAAAGGAAAACATCAATGGAACAGGTCAATTTTCATTTGGGGAACGGTTTTAATTTTAATACCTGTCAACCAAGTAATGATGACGTTCATAAAACTTTAATAAAGACGACCCCAACTTAGGAGCAACCTACTCCTGTCTGAGCAACTTTTCTGTCAGGAGCCAGGCTCTATCCAGAAAGTCAATGTATATGTCACAAGCTCTGGAATAACGTATGAGTTCTGAAATGTATACTCCATACGTCGGTGCTTCTGGATATTGCCGCTCAAAAATGAGAAGGTGAGGATTCGAAAGTCAAACTCATCCCGTTTGTCGTAAAGTTTTGTATTCAACCTTCCTCTGGTGTCAGTTTCGAGGTGAAGGTCAAGACAAGATGTAGGGATATACTTGGCAGAATTAAAAAGGTCGACATACAGCATTATTGCAGTTAATATATGGTTCTTGTATTAAAAGAGCTCAGTAATAAATTTTTAGTGAGTAGATCCTCTACATCTATATATAATGTGCCTTTGTCTGATGCAGAGCCTCATCCAGTATTACGCAATATTTAAACGTTAACTACATTAACTGTCAAACGTTTATTCCCCACACCTGAGGGAAAAAGCAAGGTCATGCATGATTGTTTTATCTGTGTCATTGTTGTGTTTGACATTACACAAATGAAAGTAAAAAAGAGAAAACGGTAATTGACTCCGATTATGATAGAACTCTTGCTGGTTGGAGGTCAGACAAATCTATGTCTTCTTGTTAATTGTGGTAATTTATGTTACGCTTAATAATGATTTCTATACAAACACACGCTACAAACGCATCTACAATCGTGGTTACCGATTACATTGAAAACTTTACGATAACCAGCAATATGTCGAATATAGTAGGATAGTAATTAACAAAAAGTAATAGCACATAAAAAGTCACTTTTATACGTGATATGTTACTATTACTTGCATTTTCATCATATATGGCAAGAAATATATTTGAAATCATCTTTCGATTCAAGAACCATTAAAATGAAGAGCGACAGAAAAGCCTCATTCACTGGCTTAAAACTGCATTGTTCCAGTGTTATCCTCACTTTGACGTTAAAATTAACAAGCCAACAAAGAACGTTCCTTTGATTCAACTTTTGGCTTTCTCCTATTTACATGGGCGATTCTACGTTTATGAAATATTCGAAAATGAAATAGACCTTTGTATAATCAATCCAAATTATTGTGCTAAAACATCATATTGAAATATTAGCCTTTTGAGTTTTTAGTGACTTTATACATGTAGTTATATTAGATCCTCATGTTTAGTTTAGGTTGTTTCTTTTATGCATAAAATTGTCAAATTTTTTAAAGATAGATAAATTATGCTTTTGTTGTTAATTAAGAGCTTTCCTTTTGTGTTTACATGTATATGTTTATTTTATTCGTACATATGTCTTTGTCATGTGTTGCATGTATATGTTTGTATGATGCGTGTAATGTCGGTCTAGAAAATGCTTTTCCGAGCTTGTGTTATTTGTTGTGTAAATGAATCCGACTTTAAATAAAACTTATCGTATCGTAAATCATGTTATTAATGTGGACGATAATTTCAAAAATCGTCAAAGGGGAAAGGGAGCCTCGTTTGTTCTATCCAAACATTGTACATGTATATAGACATTATAAGAATCAGTCTAAGCAAACTTGAATTATCATAAGACATAGGAATATGATAACGGAGAAATGTAAAATGTAAAGTGTCATGGAAATCCAGAAATGACAAAAGTGAAAACCGTCAAAACAGAATTTTAATCAATCTTAACATAATACATGTATGAGAATCGGCAAAGGTAACATGAAATCATACTTTTTGTAGGAATATGCTTACTGCAAAAACAATGCCCAATGCCCTACAACCCTGGAATGGCAAAAGTGATAATCTTAAAAAAAAAACAAACTCAACTTCGTTTGATCAATTCAAATATTATGCATGAAAATGATGATCAGTCATAGCAAACATAGAAAGTGCTAACGGACAGACCGATGGACAGACGCACAGAATGATTACTATGATAGGATCTAAAAATATATTTTACAGACGGTTTATACGAAATCTCGTTTTTACCTAGGTTGCACCTAGGATGTACAGTTAACCCTATTTAAAACAATCATGTTTTTAGGTCCTACATTGACGTTAAGCTGAATTGCTGTTATAATGATACTGCCCATTTCCAGATTTTTTTTGATAGCATATTCATTTTTCAACTAGTACAGGTAGATGTGACTTGCTTATTTATTACACAAAGTAATATGAAACAAACATTTGACGAACAAGACACTATATGAAGATAAAAGATTAGAACTGTTAAAAGCAAATTTTCAAAAGGAGCAAATAATTTAATTAGTGAAATCATTGTTGTCGTAATCTGAATATTCAGTTGCACTGAAGGTCGCTGTAACGTTGGCAGACTGTATTACAGGAATGCTGACGTCTGGGGGATTTTCCTTTTCCGATCAATTATATAAACAACGGTGTATTTTCCTTACTTCCTCATACTTTCGGTACTTACTTATATATCGGCAATGAAATAATTATACTTAATAATAGTATTTACACTACTAAATACTAATATTTTTAGCAGATAGACTTTCCTAATTTTTTCCATGCAGGATGTTGGATGAATATACTCTGAAATTAAATTTTAAAAAACATAGGTTACCGTTCTTAATTTGGAGATAATTGAGTCTTAATGTTGGTAAATTTTACATAGATTATATAGGGAAATCCAAATTTCTCGTACAATAAAAAAAAAATGGCTGATATATTTTTTTTTTATAAAATTGTGAAAAGAACACTTATCTTGTATTAGGATACATTTTATTACTACCACTGGGTCATTGCACTGCTGGTGGACTGTAAGTCCCTTATGGCATTATCAGCCCAGTAGCCAGAACTTTTGTCCTGGCATGATTCATTACTTAAATGCCTTTAAGTTTTCCGTTCAAAATTTAACAAAAATTTACCAGAAAATTCTAACCCGTAGCTGAGTTTAGATTCCCGTTTGGTTTAATTGTTTTGGGTTTTGGTGGTTGTGCTTATTAATTCATTAATATATCTTTAACCGGATTTCCAACATTTTTATCTCGAGCACTGCTGATGAGTTGTCAGTCAACGAAATGGCCATACAGTGCATCAACTTCATTTCGGTTTTTTGTGATACACTTTATTATCTGACATGCTTTCATATTCATTTTTTCTTGCTATTTCCAAAAAAACTAAAATTTCCTTTACATTTCATTAGAACATTTTCCGCCAATTATCTCCCCTGAAATGGGTTCTTTTTAGAATAAATTTTTGTAATTTTGCTATTTATACATTTTTGTCATTTTTTTTTTATTTAAATAAACCTAAGATATAAATTTTACATTATATCAAAGACTAGTTGCTGGTTGAAAATATATATTTATAACGTATTTGCAAGATGCCTAGAAAAGATACTCAGTGTTTTAGGTATGATCTACCTTCACAAAAATATTTTCTGCTTGCTGAACGCCTACTTAAAGCTTGTATGTTACTAAAGAAAAACACTCTAAATTCGGAGCACTCCCAAATCAATAACAAAATAATTATAATCATGTTAGAATGAACTAACTGATACCTTGTCAGTTTGTTAAACTTGAACCATCTAATATAATTGTCGTCTGTTTAGGTGATTATTGTAAGTTTCAGGCGATAATTTTAGAATGTTTTATGGAGTGATATTGAACACGTTGAATGTTTAACACTATTTAATTATTGCGATTTCATCTTGTGATTTTTCATATTACAATGTATTTCTGAAATGCAATTATTATTATCTTTATTTCATTTTGAACAGACATTTTATGATATACATATTTAATAAAGAAATTATTTTGAGAATATAAATTTCAATAGCCATGTAAAGTGAAAGAAAAAAATCTTTGAAAGAAATACTAGATAGAAGACAGAATTTCTGCAGCTTGTCATCAGTTTTCACAATTAGTAAGAAAAAGTTAGAGAAATGAAACAACGTTTACTTGAAAAAATGTGTACATGTATATAGGAAGAAGATTAATGAGGATTTATTTCTAGAGCGTGCTCCAAATTATCATGTTCCTAGCCAGTTCGATGAATACCGCTTTGAAGTCAGACTATATTTTGGAATTACAAGAGGACAGAAAAAAGGCAGACATTTTTTAAAACATAAACAGAAATACTTTCTTAATATAACAAGTCAACTTGATACCGAGAATTACCTTGATTTAGCCAATCAAAATTGTGAATTAAAAAAATTTAGCCAATAACAGTTAGGCATGCCTATTGCAGCGTGATACCAAAGTCAGTGATACCGAGGCTGACCTTAATTTAGCCAATCGCAATTGTCATCTATATATAGCTGACCTAAATCAGCTCGTCTCACCAGTATTTTCTTATTATAGGATATATAATTAATACAGTAAAGGTGAAATGAAATGACTTTCCAATACATTTAAACTGGTATCTAGTAAATGCAATAATGTGACAATATATTGTTACACTATGCTAAAGCATTTTGCAATCTTAATATTAATCAATAGTAGTAAATGAAAATTAAACATAACAAAGAAAGTAGACAACCAATTCTATTACCAACTGTGTTAAAAATCAAGAACTAATCTATGTGCTTGGCCTAGGTGAATCGATTCCCACCGGGAGACGACAAAAAGAGATGAAAATCAATCCACGTAACGCCTATAGCCAACACTACTTGACTACAGAGAACTTAAAAGTCAAATTGTGCTACCATTTGAAACATGACTAGCTTAATACCATATGTCATGTAAAACTTTCTCAGAGTACAAACCATTAAACTTGGCAGTTTGTTCAAAAATGTCCACCAGGAGCTAATTTACTGCGATATTAATATTGTATCATTGCTTCAATATTGGCCATTCTGCACTCAGCAACACCAGGTTTTCTATTAAAATTGGCGCCAAAAGAAATCATAGATCAAACAGTTGTCAACAGTGTTCATACTTCTTGTCATCGTGACTAAAGTATACCAGTAACACCCAAGATAACCTGGGTGTTCGTTTCTACATGATATAAGACTCTTGTCATTATGTCCGACAGCAATTGTCAAACTTCTAAATATTCCACGTGTAACTCGGTACAGATTTATAAAATGAACAGAGGAGTTCCTGGAGATTGGTACAGCCAATCAAAACCTGTAACACATAACGATGTTCAACGTTACAACAAAACATACATTGTACAGATAGTGGCTGTCGTTACTGTAACCCTACATAAATTTATATATACATCCCGTGCATCGCCTGGTTAGAAGTAAACCACAGTACCTTGGCTCATCGTTAAAAGCAACTATAAGGAAACGAATGTTCTTTGAATATGAGACCCTTGTGTAGAGAACCTCTAAGGTTAATAGTAACTCCTTTGAACAAACCCATTCTATCCTATTTTTCTAATGTCAAAATAACAATCCAAAGATACTAATATTAGATATAGTAAATTTATACTATGCTGTATACGACGCATTTCAAGGAGTTACCTCTCATCAGCAGCATTAAAACCGAAACATTTGGAAGACCAAAAACCAAACTTATTTTAAACAAGAAGTACAATTGTCATATCTCATTGTTTGAAATTCCTCTGAAAAACGACAAACTGTCAAAGAATTGCTTTTGACCTTGAGTCGTCGAAACCTATTCCAAAAACTTATAAACTGGTGATTAAGCCTGTCCTCCAGAGAATTGGCACTTATTAGTTTTTTTTTTGATTGGAAAACCTAATTTCTCACAGGGATAAAATTAAACTGGTCCCCTTCATAGCCATTTACCACTTTAACAAGTGTTAACAGTTGTATAATGGCGTTAATTATTTATGCAATTTCAATTTCTGGTATTGCTGCTCATTTCCCAGTCGTTTAGTTTGATTTTATGAATTGTATAGTGGCAAAATAACAAGACAGTAGTCATATGGCGGTATAAATGGTTACCAATTGACAAAAAAAGATAATATTATAGTTCCATTAAATTGGCCCCGAGACCTGGAGGACCGAGGGCCAATACAGCTGACTGAGGATCTATACCAGGGCCAACACAGAAACAGCCAGTTCATAACACTTTGATTAAATAATTCGAGTCATTTATTCCAGGGTCAATAAATATAGACTGGTGCAGAATCTTATATTCAAAGGAGATACAAGGGCCAATATAAACCGTCAGATCTGCTCAGTAATAATTTAATAGCACTGTAACAAATAATTTTCATCAAAGAAATTATTAAAGGCAACAATATATTTCAAGTAATGTTGAACATTAACTCTAAACAAATGTCAAATTTTCATGATATTTAGTATTCAAGGAATGTAATTTTCAATTATGAAAGTAAATCTGATATGCAAAGTTTTTAATTTAACTGTTTCGTTAAAGATGAAATTAATTGTTCCACAATTTATATTTGCCTCATACAATATACCATTGATTTTACTCATGTCAAACATTGTCATACACAACTTATTAACTGTTGTTTGTTCAGTGATATTAACACCTGTGTTTACAATGTCAGTTGGGGAGACTGAAAAATGAATGGACTGCAGTTCACTGTTTTATGATATTACATCACTCTTTGTTGTAATTTCTGAAGTACTTGTATTTGTCAAAGATACATTACTTTTAGAAGTACCGGTATTTGTTTCTACTAATAGAAATAGTGTCGGATGCCCTTTCCTGGTGATTAATGGATGGCGTTACATAACTTTTTACACTCTAAATACTTTTCCATCCACCAATGTCCGCGGCTTTTGTTAAGGATCTTCTTCCATTCAATAATGTGGTTCCAAAAGTTTTATGAGATGAAAGATTAACTTTACGGTTCTCTTGCTTACACTTTGCAGAGATCTTTTTCTTAATTGACCCAATGTTATTTTTGTTTTGAGTACCATACTTGTGTTTTCGGACGATCTAAAGGTCTTAGATAAAATCTGCTTTCAGGTGTGTTCATTTCTGGTGAACGGTGATCCCTATATGCTTTATACATTTTTACAGGACAGCTTTCATCTTCTGGTACAGCAAATGCCCTAGGAATAACTTTTCGACAAACTCCAGCTCTGCTTATTATACCCGCATTGCGGGTATATTGCTGTTGTCTCCGTCCGTCCGTCTATCCGTCTGTCTGTCCGTCCATCACACTTTCTTGTGACATCAACTCCTCATTCAGTTTTGGGTATAGCATTTTAATTCCTTCACAGTAGTGTTGCATATATCCTGTAGATGCGCAATAAGGTCTTAAAATTTTTGATTTCGCTCAACGGGTGAAAAGTGGGACCGAAAACGAGCGAATTATCATAATATGCTACATTCATTGTAGAATGATTGGACATGTGATGTAGATGTGCAATACAGTTTTAAAACTTTGATTTCTTTCGTGGAGGGAAATTTGGGACCGAAAATGAGCGAATTTTCAAAATATGCTTAAAACATCAATTTTTGAAGCATTTTTATTCTAGGCTTCTGGTTTCTTTATAAGTAAATCGTCCATGGTGTAAAGATGGAAAGACAGGTTTCAAAATTATTTTCATTTTTGCTTAATGGACGAAATCAACAAGTTGTCAAAATATGAATTGGACATCAACTCCTTATTGATTATTGATGCTAGGCTTCTACTTTGATTATAGAATTATTGTACATATGATGAAGATGCGCAATAAGGTTTTAAAATTTTAATTTTTTTCGTGGAGCGAAATTTTGGACCAAAATTTCGGAAAATGAGCAAATTTTCAAAATATGCTTAAAACATCAATGTTTGAAGCATTTTTTATTCTAGGCTTCTGGTTTCTTTATAGGTAAATTATCCATGGTGTAAAGATGAAAGACAGGTTTCAAAATTTTCATTTTCGCTTAATGGACGAAATCAACAAATTGTCAAAATATGAATGAATGTCTACTTTGATTATGGAATGATTGTACATATGATGTAGATAAGGTTTTAAAATTTTGATTTCATTCTTGGACCGAAATTTCGGGAAATGAGCGAATTTCAAAATATGCATTAAACATTAATTTCTGAGGCATTTTTTATTCTAGGCTTCTGGTTTCTTTATAGGTAGATTGTCGTCTCCGACAGTACTCTAGTTATAAAAATCATTTTTTGTATTCTGTCAAAAGAAAACAAAAATGATCTTTATAATATAAAAAAGATTTGAATAAATAAAAGCAATACCCTACCACAGGAATCAAATTTCCGTAAAAATCTGTAGAACTGTAAAGTTAAAATTTTATCATCTAACCATTTATTTATTATTCCCACCATGTATCATGCAGTCTCTATTTCCCATTTGCTGGATTTATGCTTTTCAGGTATATATGCCAACGGTTTGGTTTTGAAGACGAGACAAAATTTCAGAAATTGTAAATAAGGCTTTTTACTCTCGTGTATAAACACAAGGTCAAATCTTCTGGTAATAATATTTCGAAATAACTGTGAATTCTAAGTATCCACTCCATCTGATGTTCAGTTAAGTTCTACGTCATTATCTGTGAACCAATTTTAATGAACATACCGACATTAAGTTTGAGGAACACAAAACATATTTCTATGAAAGCCAAGCAAAATGGATAACAGGAAACGTCAACAATGACATACCAATCAATATGGTACAGACAGTTAACAGGGTTAAACCGGTTTAATGGGTAACAAAACCTTGTTTTTCTGGGGGACAGTCTTCGTATGAAAAATTTGGGAAAATACGGGATAAATAACCCAATCCTCTCCCTTGGTTTGGAAGGCAAAATGCGCACAAAACATTGTATAAAACAAGAGAAAAGGCAAATTTGATTTATGCTTAGATATTGGAACACTGTAACGGTCAATCAATTCGTGACGACGATCTAAAATTTCCTAAGTGATGACATCAACTTATCCCTGGTAAAACCCTGGTTAAGAAGCTTTTGTGACAGCAGTAATCTTCTTTGTCGAAAGTCATGGTAACTCACGCATGCCCTTGAAAATCTGATAAGCTGAGAAAAGTAGACGCCATGTGCAGGCGATGCTGGTATATTGCTACTCAAGAAGGGAAAGTAAAAGTCACGTTTGTCATAAAATTTTGTCTTCAAATGTCCCTCATTGTCTATTTCAAGAAACACATCCAAATATGACTTTGGTGTATCTGTAATATCCTTAATTTCAAGCTCACTGGGGTAGATGAGATATAGAAAGTCTTGGAATTTGTCGTTATTTAACGACAACACGTCATCTATATAACGAAAAGTGAAATTAAAGGATTGGGCTAGTTAGGGCTCCGCCCTAATAATAATCAGTCTGTCCGTCCGTCTATTCGTCAGCATTTCCTTTGTCGTACGATAACTTAAGATTGCCTTCACGGATTTTTCAATATTGGACTTGACCAAAGGAAGGTCCCTTTCGGTTTTGAGGAAAATCGGACAATAATTTTTGGGAAAAACTTAACCTTATGTCGTATGATAACTTAAGATTGGCTTCACAAATTTTCATAAATTTTATACACAGTTTTGGACATGATCAGAGGAAGGTCCCTTTTGATTTTTAGGAAAATTGGAAAAAAGTTTTTGGGAAAACCTTAGTTTTTATATGAAAAAATGCATATTTTGAGAATTAACACTATATTGTATGATTGCCTTCGCAGATTTTCATAAATTTTATACACAGTGTTGGACATGAACAAACAAAGGTCCTTTTTGAATTTAAGGGAAATTAGAAAACATTTTTTGGGGGAAAACTTAGTTATTATATGAAAAAAATCCATATTTTGACAATTACCACTATGTTGTATGATAATTTAAATTTGGCTGCAAAGATTTTCATAAATTTTATACACAGTGTTGTACATGATCAAAGGAAGGTAACTTTTGATTTTGAGGAAAATCGAAAAACACTTTTGGGGGGGAAAACTTTGTTTTTATTTTATATGGAAAAAGGCAAATTTTGAGAAATTCAATTTAACTTCATGCTTTTTGATAGATAAAATGAATGTATGAAATCACAAATAGATTTTGAAGTGTTTTTGATTCCCATGAGTTAAGTCACACAAGCCGGCGGGGCCCTTTCTGACATTGTCAGTATTCTAGTTTCTTTTTGTTTTCACGTAGTAGCCCTTGGATGAAGTCAGCTTCATATGAGTACAGAAACAATCGGCAAGGAGAGGAGCGTAGTTGGTTCCCATTGGAATGCCGATTGTTTGTTGAAAAATTAGACAGCCATATTCAACAAATATGTTGTCTATTAGAAAATCTATCATGTATGTAATTTCATCTTCAGAATACTTTTTGTCAGAATCAGAGTGGTTCTTCACGAAATAAGCCTTTTCTCTACCTAAAACTAGAAATTTATACCTGTGTGTGCCATTTTTCTTGAAGAAACATTGATGAACTAGTTGTTTTAAGCAATCTTTTAATTGAGAATGTGGTATGGTAGTGTAGGGTGTAGAGAAGTCGAATGTTTTTATGATGTTGAATCTAGCCAAAGATTTTGATTTTAGATATTGTATTAAATGTTTTGAGTTTTTAAGAATCCACATCTGATTGACGCCACTGGTGGAATATGATGTTTCGCAGTAATTCTGAAGGTCTTCTTTAATATCTGTCAATATGAATGTAACATCTTTGAAAGAGGTTTTGTAGAGCAATTCGCTGACCCAGCAATATACCTTTGTTTAAACGTATTCTTGTGTAGTTTAGGAATCTAAATATTAACATATTTATCCACCGACTAAAAAGTAATAACAGTCTGGTCAATTCCGTTAGACTCTTTAAAAATTAGTTTTCGACAAATTATTCTTGTTTTGTTCAAATTATTTATACCAAATTTCCACCTCGTTATATATTAAAATTGTCAAAGTTTCATTATTTTTTCTCAATTGGGCATAATTTCAGAAACTGCACGTGCAGATACAAACACGCTCTTTTATAGAATGAGACGAGGCCTTCTAAACGGTTTTTCAAGCTCATCTGGCATAAAGGCTATGTCATTTTATGTCACCATTTTGCGTCCGTCGTCGTCTTCTATTGTTCGTTTTCCGTCGTCCATCGTTCGTAAACTTTTCACATTTTGATCGTCTCCTCTGAAACTACTTGGCGGATTGTAACCAAACTTGGTAGGAAGGATGTATGGAAGGACATCTACAAATATTTTACTGTTGGTTCCGGTTGGATGAACAACATGGCCACCATAGGCCATCTTTAATTTTTATCGGCCAAATTTCATAAATATTCCTCTCTGAAACTACATTATAATGTTTTAAAACTTTGCAGGACTGTTGACAATACCCTCTACAACAATCCAATTTTGGCTGATATCCATCCTCTTACCCGATGGAAACCATATACAAGTAGGAAATTTGCCGAGGAAGGTATAGACGATTGTAACCGATTTTGGCAGGAATCTCATATGGAACGATCGGTGCACATGATCCAACTTTTTTTTAGGTCAAAGGTCAAATCTCAAGGTCACTTCGATAATTTGCGTTTCTCTAACAGCTTTGTGGATACAACATTTTCATATGGCTAATAGAAGCCAACTGAGCCTCTGGTTTCTAAAATCAATTTTTTTTAAATTATAAGAAAAAATCATTTTGATGTCGATATTGCAGTATAAAAACAATATAAGTGTAGAACATATTCTTCTATAGTACACTAATATTGTCTATATACATGTTGTGTAATTGTCTGCTTCCTAGCTTATTTTCAAACAAGCTGCCGGGACAAAAATTGAGTGTTAATCTTACTAGTAGCTAGCTATCGAATTGTCAGTAATTTGAAAATTACAGCTAGTTTTCCATCTATTTGTCAGCATGGTGTTTAACTTTAGCCATGGACGGAATTGTATTTAATTTGCTAAAATAAAAATTAAGTTAACTTTAAGCTGTGTATGCTCCTATATAAGTTATAGATTTGGTAATATTATCATATGATATTGTGTAACTGCAGTTAACAGCTCTGAAAAAATTATTTCTGTTAAATTGAAAATGAAAATTATAAGAAATAATCTTAATTTTTTTAAGATTAATGAAATTGTGAAATCTTGGTCTTTGGTTTGACCCGGCCGGAGATCGAGGCGAGCAGGTTCTGAATACCACCAATGTTGTCAAATTTAATAAATAAAGTATTTCTCTATACAACAGTTGATAGATTCAAATGTTATATATTTTTATTCAGTTAGCAATTCACTTTAGGAGTGAGTTTATTAAGAAAGCGTAAATGCTAGATACGCTTCAATCATAATAAAGCCACATGTCGCAGGGCGTGTTACCCCCAAAGGTTACAAAAATAATGGCATGGAAAAAAAAATTTTCATTGAAACTTTCTTGTTCTATATAATCATCAAAAGCCAGATACTCGCAAGATCGAATAAGGCAGAGTACAATGGATCACATGGTATCCACTCGGCTATTACATTTATGTTCAGGAAAAACTTTTAACAGAATTCTGTTAAAATATCGCAAAATGGATGGTATTAGTCACTGGAAAACAGAATCAAAATCTTCCCATTGAGTTCAAATGTGTAATACCCCTCTTCACGGATTTTGTCTTTGATCATGTTGTTCCATCATCCAAATCAGAATAAAAATTATTTCAAATGTCCTGTTGTTATACTAGCGATTTTATGACTGCTATAGAATAGCAGAATTCTATGGTCATAAACATTATTTAATTATTCAATTGATAAATCGAAATCGCACTTTATGATACAAATATTAAAGTCTGATTAGTTTTGTGTTATAACAAATGAAACATGTCTTTTATGATTTTGTTTTGCATCAGTAGCTGACAGGAAATGACACTTTTTTGATTATCGTATTAGACAAATAATAGAAGGATCAAAGAATAAACAATGTATAGATCTCTTGTCATATGACTGACAAAATAGAGTTTGGGAAACACCCAAGGTTAACATGGTCCATCTTATGTCATCAGCAGAAAAGTACAAGGTTTTCTTGTAGTCTTATCTGATAACAAGCTGAACATAACAACTATCTATAAACAGAACTTCCAAATGCCTCATTGAGAATGTCAAGTCTTACAAACTTGTGATAAGTTTTGATGCCAACATTGTATTGATGACAAAAAAACCCGTGACCATTCAAATGGGTCATCCAAGAATCATTCAAAAAGTTTGGTCTAAAAAAACAACTGTATTTTGTAGCAATTTTATTTCTTTGTAGTTGTGCCTATTTTGGTCCAAGGTCTTGAACGCTTGTCACATCATTACCATAACCAATGGCAGCACCAGAGCTACGGAACCTAACATAAAACAACCACGAAATATCTGTTCCTGTAAGTTTGGCTTCGGGTCAACAGTTCAGTGCTTGGGTTATACAAAGCATTTTTTATCCTAGAACACGATCAGTAATTGACCGATTAGAGGTAGCATGTAAGAATAGACATCTTCAGTTAAAAATGACTCCTCTCGGGCTTGACATTCCACTGGATTGTTCCAACTTGCAATGTGACGGGTGTCATTACCGGAGCACATGGATTTTTACTGCAAGTTCTTTAGTTTTTGCTGTCCTGTTCTGATTTTCTTTGGATTGCTATATATTTTTTTACTCCTATGGTTAATTTTGTGTGGTGTTGGTATGCGAAATTTCCTAATCGGTATATTTTTCCCGATATGTATGCTTATTTCATTGAAGAAACCAAGAACTTTCCAAACCAATACGTGTGTCGAAAAAAAAAATATGAAGTTAGAAAACAATTGATAGAGTAAGTTGAAAATATGTAAAAAAGCATGACAGTTGTGTTGAAGGCATACATAATATTATGACATATATGTTAACAACATACTACATACTATGAGAAGTACAACAATGTATGTTGCTGAAATGGCGGTTGTATATAAACTATGAAATGAATAAATAAATATAGACCAATTCAAGCATATTATCATGGATTTTAGAACAATAAGAATGTTAACAAGTCTTCGATAAAGACTTTAACATGCATGGTATGTTAAACAAATAAAATGTGAACAAGAGTAACAATGGATGTTACTTTGACACATAAAACACAATAGTCGTCTGCCGGAAAACTCTTTCATACAACATCTACCAGTGTGTGAGGCTAGCCTATATCCCTTCATTATCCCAATTCAGCAGTCGTCAAATTCATAATTTTTTCGCGTGAATAGCTGTCATTCAAATAATGTCACTAACATTTCTTAACCGCTGATCATGAAGAGGTTGAGGGCCGGGTGATTCTTTAAGACTTACTTTGTCGTAATTCCATGCACTAATTAAAAACTTAAACTGAAGCTCGGTAATAAAAGGATGTTGCTATAGTTACAACATAATAATTACTCATCTCTCTACGATGGCGGACATTATTCAAAATAATTGTATTGAACAATCCACCAGAAAAATTATTACTGTTACGACTTAAATTTTCCTTGCGTTGTATTCAGTTTGAGTCAAGGACTATGGCATCATCCAAAAAGTCCATATAATTGAGATAAATTAATTGGTTTGCTTCCTGTTTAATAGTTTGCAAAAACATAGTTGCTGGCTGAGGGATTTTGATAGCTTTATCAATTGACGGCTTTGTAATATACAACGCAGAGTCTTAAGTTTAATATTTTTTCTTCTTTTGTTAAAGTGACATATCCTTATTACACTTCTCAATGTTTTGCATTTACTTGTGTTTTATCTTTCTACCTTCAAGAACATTTTCACTTAACCTGACCTGAATGGTTTGTATTCTCGTTAGATTGTATATCAACATTTGATATATTGCGCATTAAATATCCTAGACCACTTTTTTTCTATATGGCTTTTCACTCTCCGCTCAATCAGTCACAATTCAAAAACCTGTCACCGACCAGTCAAAAATGAATCAGAGTGAAGGTACGCTGGAAGGTAAATAATTTCACTGGAAATAAATTGTTATTATTTGCCCTTATCACTTCGTCCATAGTATTATTTTCACATTTTTTTTGTGACTTAAGACCAATTCTACTTTAATGAAATCCCATCAAAATAACTAAGCTCATGTGATGGATCACGGATACTCAATCCACAGAGCTGCCTAGTTCAACACAATAAAACATGAAAGCCTGACCGTAAACTGCAGACGGTAACAAGTTTCGAAAATACCACACTACAGGTACATTTGTAGCTGCCTTTCTGTAGTTTTCGAAAAAGAGATATAGAAGTTATCAGTTCCTACCCAGCTCTTATGGTAGTCGAAATTTTCGCTTTGTTTTCCATAACACCTCTTGATATATTGTTGAAATGGTTTTTGTCATGAAGAAGTGCGAAATATTTATTACTAGACATTAAGCAAACAATAAATAAATCCAACAACCAATCAATCAAGCCATCACTATCATCTAAATAAGAATCCTTAGCACATTTTCCAATCCCTAGCTGTCACTTCTACCACAAATCATTATCAATTCAAACTCTGCCCATTTCATAGAGCAAGAGGATTTACTACATGTAGTATTTGCCAAGCACCAAAAGAAATGCTCCTTCTGATCATGTCATCAACATTGATACATTTTTGTAACTAGTGTTTACTCTCCTTGTCTACTCCTTGTCAAGCTTTGAAATCGAGGCACTACGAGGTATAATCTCTAATAATCTCCTGAAGACAGAACTGTGCAAGGATAAATCTAAGGTAAAATAGTACAAGATGTATAAACCCCATGTCTATTTAGGGACAAAACATTTAGCTTTGAAAACTTTCTATTGTTCCCTGTCTTTGAATGCTTGAATAAATTTTAAAAAGCGCTAACAAACAACTACTGAATCTTCACTGCGTTAATTTTATGGGATAACTCTAAAATCATGAATATATTTTATCATTTTAATGTACAAAAGTATCGATTCGTTAAAATGATACATGTCTACTTTTTTGTACCTTTAGAACAGTGTAAAAAAAGCTGACTTCCGATCTGAATGATATACACGTACATGTACTTAATAAACGAATTCTAATTACAAATTCATTGTGTGCAGTGCGCATGTCTGAATTTGCCTAAATCAGATACACCAGTGACCAAAACTTTGGAAAACCCAAAATATCACCAAAACATTGTGAGAAATGGAAATAGAACCAAAGAGGCCTTAATAAATTATCCAAATTCCTGTCAACTTACTATGGCAGGGGAGGGTTGAATAGAATGAAAATCAAACACAAAGCAATGAGTACCGAAGTAGATGATGTCTTTTCGTTTAGTAATCTTAAACTCGACAAATAATTTTGTACTGTAATAGTTCATCCTTGAATATTTTTTTTTTAAATATCGTATAAACTTACAACAAATTTTAATACGACACCTAAGAGATCGAATTATGATTTGATACTCTGTCGTTTAATCCGGATTTATAGATCATTAAAAAGTATGTGAATTTTTTTAATCTTCTGTTGAAATCGTGATACGAGTTGAATTCACCTTGGAAAAGAAATCATACTAAGCAGATATAAATGTACACTCAATAACAAAAGAAATATCGGAAAATAATTCCAAAGCAATAAGAGAGCAAGCAAATTCCAAAGACCAAAATCCAGAGACAAGCTAGTCAAATGCACACGATTCTGACAAAAAGTATTTAACTGTTGTACATTTTAGATGTCCTTATGGACAAATATTTGTTGAAATCGGCGATTTATGACGTTACAACGCGGCGTAAGAATTCAAATGATTAATCCCTTCAAACAATTTGAATAAATGAAAAGGTTAACCTAAAATTGCCTTCAGATGTAATTATCAGAATCGAATGCATCTTTTAGTAGTTTTATCGAGTTGTAAAAGAGTTTACCTTGTGCATATTTTAAGAGAAAATGTGTTTCGGTCAACGCTTTTAAACGCCAAAGTTACTACAAAAAGAAGCATTCAGTCATTAAGTTAAAACAGAAAAGATTCTTGCCCGGTCCTCCAATTTCATTTTCCGTTATGATTAAGTAACGACAGATGTCAAGACTTTTTATCGAAGAGAATTTGAAAATAAGAATACTATAGAATCTGACACAGTTTAGGGAGGAACCATTTGATTTTTAGGGGGGTTAGGATCAAATGTTTGATCCTCCTTTTTTTCGTCGAACTTTTGGTCCTGGATTTATTTTTTTGGCTATTGCAGCCTAAATTTTTATTTTCATTTCAACCATTTCAGTCCGCTTACTTTTGGGTTTATTTTCCCATTCTTGAGGAACTTTTTTACCATCGTCGCCTATATACATGTTTGTTTGTTTGTTTGTTTAGTTGGGGATTTACACCGTTTCAGCAAATTTGGCTATTTCGCGGTGGTCAGTTTTTTTTGGTGGAGGAAGTCGGAATACCCGGAGAGAACCACCGACCTTCGGTAGGAAAATTGGCAATCCTTGTCAATTAAGATCGGAGTCGAACACACCCCGCCACAGGTGAGATTCGAACTCGCAACCTACGTGTATGCATGCATGTCGACACTACTTAATTAAAATTACACTCTTGGACATTTGTGAATTACCATGACTTCAAAGAGAGGGTTACGGCTGTCCCAATGCCACTTTTGTGACAGGGATAAATGGTTATCATGACGGGAAATCTACGGTTCAAGTTTCGTAACGCATCATGTACCACCACTAATTTGCAAAAAAAAAATACCACCGTGACATTTCTGGTGTCCTATACGTAGCGGAAACTGCTTCCCCTTCCGGGGCACCTGTGTTAAACTCCATTTATATTAGTTTATGTTGTACATACTTGTCATGAAGATCTCATTGTATCTGTGTTGTTCTAGTTTTGAACTAAGGGATTTAACGGTCTCTATGAATCAAGTTCGTTTGGTATTTTTGTCAAAATATGTTTTATATCTTTGATGAAGATATTCATTAAATTGAATTGAATTGAAATTTTAAAACACCCTTTCTTCAATGAATAGCATGAAATTAAGAATTTTAAAAATTGATTTAAAAAAAAGCTACATTTTCAACCAAAATTATAATAGTCAACAAAAGTAACCATATACGAGTTCGGAACCAAATATCTTGGTAATTCCTTAAAAAACCTTAAGTATGAGGGAAACAGTGGTTTGCTACTTCATTTATTGATCTAATGCGTTTCATTTTGAAATTTGGATAAAACTTGAAATGGTGGAAAATGGAAATTTCCAAAAGATGGTTAAATCAAATTTGCGGAAAATTGAGAAGAAAATCGACACACATTTTGTAAAATGAAAATCCAGGGGCTGAAATCAGTAGAATCAATTTTGTTGTCACACGGACATTATGATTCACATAACGGGGTAAATATTCTGATTTTTAAAATTTTGGGTTTAAAAATGAGATTTTTGAAATCTCAAAAAATGGATTTTTTTATTTCAAACTTTTTGCACAAAATTCATGCTTTGGGTGAGAAAACAATCTACTATGAAAATCAGGGTTCCTTAGCTGTAGTCCGAAGGTCCGATAGCCCGAAGGTCCAATGGTCCGAAGGTTCAATAGACGAAGGGTCAATGGTTCGAAGGTTCATTAGTCCGAAGGTCCATTGGTCCGAAGGTTAATTGGATACATGATTTTTAATTTGATGCTGCATGGTCTAATTCTTCCAACCAGGGGCTACAATTTATACTAAAACGGGTCATTTGACGTCGCTTTGCATGTAGTAAATGCACACCTGTTTTGAGGATGGAAAAGGGGGAGAAAGGGGGGTAAATGATTCTTAAATTTGTATTGCTTGTTCAGCTGTTGATCCGTGTATGTCATAAGTTTGTCAACCCCTGTTACTATAGGTTCTATGATCTCATGGGAATTAGTTTCCCTGTTGCTCCACGCCTCTAATCATGTTATTATATTTATGGGGAATATATCATATTGTATTCAATAAAAATATCTGATTTTTTGGTACGTAAAAATATCTTTTGAAAATTCGCGATAAATTAAGACGTGTTCCAGATACCACGATAACAAATGATCACTTACATAATCTTTTTCCCCTGATGCCTTTTCAGACATTTCAACTGTTTTTTTATAGAATTTTTCTCCTTGATAATTTGATAATTTAGGCCGTAACACCATTGTGTCTAAATTTAGCTATGAGAATTTGTGACATCTCTTTGTGAAATGAATTCCGTTTTTATATAGAAAGCTGTGAAATCATAGGAAGCATCATTTTTATTAGAAGTTAAATGTGACAAGAAACCGTATTTCAAACATGTAGGATGTACATTCCTATACTATACATTTAAAACAGATATTTAAGGAATTGGGAGTGATATTTGCGAAGAATATTTGTCGAGAGATGGTAAAATATTTCGAATAATTTGATCTATTGTTGGATAAAATACGATGCTGTAATATGAGATAAATTTCGATAAGACATGGACTTCAGATGCGGATTCTAAAAGTACAAAAAGATGTCATCGGACGGGCTACATTACGGGACTTTGCCCATACTGTGTAACAATTCTTGAAAATGGCACAGTGACAGGCCAGTATGTAAAAAGTTACATCCATTTAAATCTGTAACATGCTAGAACAGCTGCTGGCTCTGTAACTTTGAAACGAAATACAAAAAAGTTAGTTTAAAACAGAAAGACAAAATGAACGAAAAAAATAGTAACAATAATTATTAATGACACTCCAGAAAACTCTTTTTTCTAAACACCTCACATTATTTGCATCTGTCCGAAGTCAGAGAGATATTTTGGTCACTGGCATGTATTGTTTCTATTGAATTAGTTAATATGTTGTCGGAAACATTTAAGTTTAGGGTTCGCTACAAGGTTGTAGAGTTTCTCACTATATTGAAGATACATTATTCATTGCATTATGTCTACACCCCTTTCCAGATTCAAAAGGTTATTCTAACATTACGATAAAACTGAGTGAGAAACACCGTTCAAAATTAAGTGGTGATAAATACATGTGTTGTATAGATTATAACATGGCATTTTTCATATCACACCTATTATCAGCCCTAGGTCAAGATATCAGCCCGAGAGCCGCCAGGCTCGAGTGATGATTTTAACCATGGGCTGATAATGGGTCTGATATGAATAATGACATGTTATGATATTTTTATCATATACTTCAACATTGGTGTTTTATAGGTCTCCATGAAAATTCTTATCTCAATGATTTCAGTTTCATTGCCGTATTACCGAATATCCTCAAGGCCTGCAGTTCGTCATTGTCCCTCATCCATTTAATTAAAATGTTTTGTCACTTTATGTTTTTCTGTTTGTATAGACATTTTTGAGCGAATTAATATAATTCACAGTTTCGTCCGCCTATGGTCTGCTGCGTTTCTATGTGCTAGTATGTTTAGAACCGATTAAGGAAACGACTGATTTATAACGCGATTACGGATCAGGGGTGTCATATAAAACGAAAGCAGTTGATATAAACCGGAAACAGTTGATAACAAAGTCATATCGGCCCGCTAAGCCAATTCCTATAAGATTTGGGCTGAAATATGTACAATTTCAAATTTTATCGTAGGGTAAAATTTTACCTTTATTTTCTATAAGTATATGATAAACTTGCAATATAAATCTTTTAAACTGCAGAAAAGAGATTTGTGTTATTGCATCACAAGCCTTTTTAAATACATTTTTTTTTAAAACCTGAAGTATACATTTCATCAACATAATTTCTGTAAATTAACAATTGTTTAATATAACAAGATTCTCTTGGGGCCTTAGTATAGCTCACCTGGATTTAATTTGCCATTCAAAAGACATAAAAAGGAATTAAACAAAATTGTTAAAAGCAAAACCTCATCGGTACCTTTTGATGTTTTTTTTATTTTCAATCGCACTGACCATTTTGGTCCAACAAGAACAACAAGAAGACAACAGTTTAAATCGCCTCGGTAGTTTCCGGGGAGAACATTTTTAAATACAAATATTTCGATTGTCTATATTTAGCAACGATGGCCCTATTAGTCAAAAGTCCAGACTCTTGGACCTAAATTGGACAACGATCACCTCAAGAATATTACATCAAACCTTTGTCTCAATGGCCCAATAGTTTCAGAGGAGAACATTATAATATAGTTTTCTATTTTTAGTAACAACAGCAGTGGCAATAATTTTTAGGGGTGCGGACCTACAAACACACTTTTCCAATGGTACTTCTTAAGGAACATTCAGTGAAAGTTTGGTCTCAATTGATCAAATAGTTTGAGAGGAGATTATAGAACTTTAGATATTTAGTAACGAAGGCAATATGGCTCAGAGCTCCGATTCTCCGGAAACGATTTTAAAAGAGGACTATGGTTAGATTCCATAAATTGATGGGACAGTTTCAGAGTTAATAATATTCATATACATGTAAATATATTCAGATATGGCAAAATAGAGGCAACGCTTCAAACACCAAAAAAATAAATGGAAGTTGACCATAGATACAGAGACACCAAAGCAACATTCCATTTTTTGTTGTTGTGAAAAATGGTAAAAAAAATATCCAATTTTACCTATGTCCGAAACTTAAATAATTACTAGAGTCTTTCCTATCCCACCAATGTTTCATCTGTTTCAGAGGGGATTTAGATATTTTTTTTAGGATTTCCCTATTTTTAAGCACGGACAGAAGTTTGACAGAGACTACTTATCAAATATGGTCTCAACTGCTCTATTATTTCAGGAAATTTTTAAATATATAATGAATGATTTTTTCTATTTTTAGGAAGGCCGCCATACTAGTTAAAGATTGGGACCCCTAAACATATTTTTGAGAGGGGACCATTCCACCAAAGACAGGTCCTAATTATCTCATTCTCATCTTATTTTAAGGGGTCACATTGGTCAGTGTCCTTAATACATTTTTGCAGGCGTGTCCAGTTTGAATAATGTGTGTAAAGTTTATCACTGGAAAGAGAATTGTAACTGTTGAATCATGATTATTCTTATTTAAGCATGCACTGTGACCAAAACATTTTAAAAATTTTAACACTCCAGAAATAATTAATGTTACTTTTTTCATATTATGCTGTATTTAAAAAGTATTTTAATTTAATTATGGAGTGAGAGTACTAGTTAGGGAAATGTTCGTTGAAGGCATTTAAATTGTTGTAGAAGTGGATATAAAGCAAATGAAATTTTAGAAGCCATTTATAATTGGCGTTTTGTAGCACAAATGAAGATGAGCCTTAATTTTTCACAACAACAAAAAATGGAATGTTGCTATGATGACTCTGTTTCTATAGTCAAATACTGGGAAAAAGAACAAAAATTGATCCATCCATCTATGTACATTCTAATTTTAGGAAGTGTCATTTGATATCATATGCGAAGGAGTAGCTTATGATAACAAAACGTCAATTACTTCTTTCTCATTTAAAATGGAGTCGTGGGAGAAATGTTCCCAATGGAATATAATTTGGAAATACGCATGGAAAACAATTTTCCTAACAAGAGTATCTCCTATTGGTTCTGAAACATAGTTGAAAGATCTTAAAGATTGCACAGCTATAGAAAGATGCTTCTTTTTATTTCGGTTAATGCGAAATATATATTAAAGGAACTCTATAGAAATAATATTCATGATGATTCTTTTTGATGTTTAAGAAATTTTTTCTAGCTCATAATATTATCATTAAGACAGAGAGAGATAAGCCGACTGAGATTTTCTTATCCGTGACAGTTTGCAGTTTATAAATTCATGTTAAGATTGTCCTTGTTCTCTAGAGACAGTATACAAAGGCTTAACTTTGATCAATTTTAATTGTTTTTTTAATCTTGGTTAAAACAATTATTATCACTAATTTTGTCACTTTTAGATTCAAAGAAAAAAGAAATACCAACATTAATGAGAAACTGACTGGAAACGAATAACTATTAAGGATGCTCGCTGGTCATGTTTTTGGTCTTTTTGTCAGATTTTCGGAATCCTCAGGTTTTATCCATTTCTTAAACATTAAAAGTTTTGCCCATGAACCCCCACTTTTTCTTTTATAGTTCAATCATATATACCTTAAAATGGTATTTGACAAAATTTTATGAAATCCTTTTTATTTTTTCATACATTTTTGAGGGACTGAAGTTTCCAATGCAAAGACAATGAAAAATCCAAAGAAAACCCATATCCTGCAAATTTTCAATGCCTTATGGCTCTAAAATGAGCACATGAACCTATATTTTTTTCCTGCTTATTTATTTACTATTCATATGTTCTCTCAAACTAAAACACCTATTTCAAATTCTATTTATTTCCTATTAGACCAGCGATCATCCTTAAGTACAAAATGTTCAAATACCAAAGGAATATTCGAAGGAGGGGAAAATCGAAAACAACTAAACAAATTCGGAGAACAACGAAGACAAGACCAAGACAATACAAACACTACACTTAAAAACTAAAAACATATGAACAACATGGACCCAACCAAAAAAAAAAAAAAAAAAACCGGAAGTGACTCAGGTGCTCCGGAAGAGTTAGCAGTCTCTGCTTCCTGCAGGACACCCACAATGCTGCCCATGTCAAATCTGGTATGAGTAAGGGACAACATAAATGGAACGGGTCCATTTTCATTTGGGAAACGGTTTTTTTTTCTTTAGAAAAGCATGCCATTGTTCTTGTTCGGTACATTTTTTCCTTGGCAATTACTGTTCCGTAGTTTATATACGATTATTGGAACCAAAGTTCTATCGTCCTCCAAACAGATGTTTGCAATACAAACTCCAAAGAATATGTTAAAGAGAATCATTATTAGCAAAAGGATGACTTTGTTCAGTGTTTTCCTTTTTCTTTGGAAATTATTGTTACGTACTCAAATACCATTATTGAAATAAAAGTTCTATATTCGGCCAAGATCAATGGTTTTTCGAATCGACCTCCAAACGATGTTTGCCATACAACTCAAAAAAATCTGTTAATGAACATCATTAAAGCATAACCTTTTCCAGTGTGGTATTTTTCTACGCAATTATTGTTACATAGTTTAATACAATTATTGAAACCAAGGCTAAATACTCCGGTAGGGTCGGTGGCTTTCATATCACCCTCCAAATCTACATTTGCCACACAAGCTCAGCAAAATATGTTAAACAGAAACGGAGTCACTTTGAACGCTTCAGTATCTTTAATCGTAAACTTTGTCATCTGAATTGGTTATTTTAATAACACACGTAATTGCAAATTAAATTAATCGAAGACTAGGGAAATTTATTTATTGTGTTAATATGGTCGATTATCAGTGTAATATGAATTTCTATTATCGAGGAGTTAAAATATGCACGATGATATTACTATACCAGACAGACAATTTCGGAAATTAAGACAAAGCATTTCCCTTTTAATGAAATAGTTGCTGCATAAATGACGCTATCAAAACCCCCTATGGATACATTTATATAATATTACATGTAAGTTACTTAATCGTTTTTTTTTTCTGTGCAAAATAATCATTTTTATTAATATGAACAAATTTAGTTGTTGGAAACTTGATTATTCTTTTGTTTATCAGGGGAATATTATTGTTTCTATGTAACCATTTCGTATTTAATTTATCACCGAGTGCATAATTTCCCTAATTAATGTATCATTCGCTCCCCGGAAGTGCTAATTCCAAAATAAAAAGGCAGAATGGATGTATACGGCTTCTTTAATATCGCATTTTGTGATTTTTCATTAATATAATATCCTTACTCTAATTACCATTTAAACAGGTCCAGTCATCACGAGATATAATTTCCCTTCGTAACAATTTTACATTATAAACATCTATGAGCTAGTGTGGAATTCCGAACTAAACAAAATCATATATCTTTTGGTTAATTTAGCTGACTAACTATATCAGTATCTCCGGGTTAATTGGTTGAGCTACATCATTAACTCCGATCAATTTACTGACCAGTACATCCGGGTGCATGGCATTCTATAGGTTAAAAATCTACATCAACATCTTCAATACAGAATGCCAAATTACATAAATTTTTGACCCCAAAAAAAAAAAAAAAAAAAAAAATACATGCACAGTGGAAAAAGATTCTAAAGGAATATCATTTGTATTTATGTGCTCCATCTTACAGTCAAGCATTCAAATCTGAAAGCAAAGTTCATGAGAAAACAAAGACGTAATGTCATTTTCCCCTGAATTTATTTCACTAAATAGGGTCATTTTCAAAAAGTTGCCTAAACCTTTCAGAATAGGTAGGTGCAAAGCCTGGTATGTGTTCTCTAAAGATTTGCTAATAATAACTAACAAATAAGCTACTAAATACAAAATGAAAATATTTTCTACATACCTGAATATCCCCCTGGGGATAGTTGTAATACAAATTTGCCAAGTTACCGTTTTTAAGACAGTTTTTCAACGACACTCAGAACCAAAATGATTTTTTTTTTGCTGTAAGTGAGTTTATGTATCTTCTTTCATATGACAGCAGAACAGGTCTGATTCTGAATGTCCTTCTTGGCAATTTTCCAAAAAGTGATAAAAAATGGGGAAAAAATCGTCCATACATCATGTATATACGACCTTTGTGGGTAGAAAACTTGAATTTATTAATGATTAAGTTTGTTAACATAAGCATGTATTGCATACAATCGTTTCCGATAAAAATTAGGTATGCCAGTATTTTTTACTTAGTTTTCAACTTTGAATTTTATTATTTTACGCACAATTTCAGTTTGTGTTATGATGATATCTTTATTATAAATTTCAGATCTGTTTGGGCTACCCAGGAAAGACTTGTTGAATTATCGTTTTACAAACTTTGAAAATTCTAAGACTGCTACAATATTCCTAAATTATTGGTCGATTCCATATTACTCGATGACCTTGACCGGTGACCTTCAATCTTGTTACCGAAATAACTCAAAAACCGTAACAGATAGAAGTGGAATATAAATGAGGAAAATGTTCAGAATTTCGAGATCTACGTTTGTCTCATGTGTCCAAAGCCATACGATGACGAGTTATTGCACTTGACACGTTCACATTTTGTACTATATGTTGAAAACGATAATAGATAGGAAGAATATGTCAACACAAAAAAATGATCAGTTTCAAAAGACCTTCATTTTGAAACCAGGGTCAAAGGTAATGGGTTTAGGTCATTGAAAAAGTCCATATCAACTGATGAAAAAGTACCTAGCAACCATTTATATTTAGATTAAGGAACCTTTAATTTAGCTGTACAAGTAAAATGGAGGGTCAAGGGTCCAGTTCATTGAAGAGGTCCATAGCAACCGATGAAAAAGTCCCTAGCAACCATATATATTTGGATTAAAGACCCTATAATTTACCTGACAAGTCAAATAGAAAGGTCAAAAGTCAAGGTCACCGAAAAAATCCATAGCAACCATACATATTTGGGTTCAGGGCCGTAAAATATACCTGTAAAAGTCAAAAAGAAAGTTCAAGAGTCAAAATCATTGAAAAATTCCATAGCAACCGATTGAAAAGTCAAAATTGAAGGTTAATGTTCAAGGTAATGACCATAAAACACCTTAGAAACCATATATTTTTCAACTTAGGGTTTCTTTTCTTGGCAATCTCTCCTTTCTACCAACAAAGCCATAATAGGTAGAATAAGGGACTGACAACTGGGAAAGACCTATGCAAATGTTTTAAAAACAACTGTCCTTAAATTGTTATTGTTTTTGTAACCAAACAAACCTGACAACGAGCACAATCATGAATTTATGAATAGATCGATCACTCATTACATATATTAGGTATGTCAAGGTCATATTAGGTATGTCAAGGTCACCAGCTTTTATTTTTAGATGTTAAATGCAATCCAATACTTTAGAATGTTAACCATTTTACGATACTACCCTGGTATTAACACTTTAAATTTACTGTCACAAAAATTTGATTTTTTAGTGAAAACAAGGGACTATCTGCCTCGCGCATAGCTCTGTCTTTAGATGTTTTTTGTTTTACTCCTATTTATTACAAATGTAATTGTATTGATGTTCAACATATAAAAACCCGAGAACAACTGACGAGTAGTTAATCGACGAAATGTGCACAAAGCAGGCATCAAAATTGGTATCATAGAATTAAACAGTCATAAATACAAAATCAAGAACACAAAAAGCAAGAAAGATTTGACCTGTTCGTTATTGATTTAAGTAATTGTTAAGGCAAGAGTATGTTTTGATACTCCAGAAAAAAGAGAAAATAATAATAATAATAAATGCATAAATATCAAAATTGTAAAATTTTACTTAAAAAACCCTTTTCAGGGGAGATAATCGGCGAAATTTTTTCTAATGAAATGCAAAGGAAATTTTATTTTTTTTGGAAATAGCAAGAAAAAATGAACGGTGAACCCAATTTTTCTTTTAAGAATATGAAAGCATGTCAGATAAGTGTTCTTTTCACAATTTTATAAAAAAATCTATTTGGCAGGTTTTTTTTAATGTACGAGAAATTTGAATCTATACAAAATTTACCAACATTAAGACTCAATTATCTCAAAATCAAGAACGGTGACCTATGTTTTTTTTTTTAAATCAAAATTTCAGGGTATATCCATCCAACATCCTGCCTGAAAAAAATTAGGAAAATCTATCTGCCAAAAATATTAGTATAGATCTACCTTAAGTTGAATAAGTAGACAGATTCGTACTAAATGCTACCAGCACCTGATGGCCTTGCAGTAAATTCGATAAATGGCCAGTACGTTACACATTAAAGATTGGGATTGAACAGTAAGGGGAAATTATTATTTACTAATATAAATTATGTCGCGAAATACGACGCAGTTAACAATAATCGTGTTTCATTTCAGATTAATTACCCTACTTTTGCATGAACTGTTAGATGTTGAATCATATTACATATATTTGGTACTAAATACAGGAGTTTTGAATATACGATAAAGCCCATGATGTTGGACCGTATCTGACGTCTATGACGTTAGACCCTTTATCGCATAGCTTAACCTTTATCACGTAGCTTTTTTTAAAAAAAATTTCAATTTAATTTTTTTTTAAATTTTTTTTTTTGGGGGGGGGGTGAATTTTTTTTTTTTGAGGGGGGTCAAATTTAAAAAAACAACTGTTGTTCAATTTTTCCCGATTATTTGACGTTTTTCCAAATCCCCCCCCCCCCCCCCCCCCTATTTTAAATTTTTTTTTCCACAAAATATTTTCCACAATCAATTTCATTTGTGGCAGTGGACATTAATTTGGAAAATTTGAAGCCCTCAGTTTAAATATATGATAAAGTGCATGTCTAATACATGTTAAAATCTGTATCACATGCTGTATCAACCCGAGAATCCAATATCAGCCAGAGGACCTCCTTGATTGTGGAAAATATTTTGTGAAAAAATGGATTATTCTCTATGTAACAAAAAAATCAAGGTTTTTCGTAATATGAAATTAAAAAGACATCAGTTCTGGGAATGAAATACAAGGTTTTCCTTTACAATATTTAAGAAAAAGGTTTGACCTTTGAACTTATTAAATCATATGTCACAAGATTTGTCATTTCAGGTCAAATACAGGAGCGCCAGAATCATAAATGGCCTTGACATAAAATTTGATAGGTTCTTTGCGCTCAATGCGCATTTCTCGATCAACAGCGAATTGGTATATTTTTTAAAATGATTTATCATATATTTAGTACTAAATATGATTGTTTTTGTATATGTGTTATGACCGGATATTTCGAAATTTAAAATTCTTCATCGAAATTGTAATGAAACTTACAGTTCTTGTAACTCAAAATTAACGTTTTATCGATACACAAGATGCGTCCATGGAGATTATCAGAGTCGCGTCATACAACAAAATATGGCTATAAAGGACAATTTCTTATTACATTTGTTCAAGTCTCTTCTTTAATCTTAGGGAAAGTATGCAGTACTCAGACATGGCTATTTCCATAGATGGTTTTAGCCTTACTCTTTTGAAATTTGGTAATTCTGAGTTTGAATCTGCTCTGCAACATACATGTATCAGGATGCAGTATCTAATTTCCACATTATTGGCCTCAGCGCTTCTGATGAGACATTAATTGTGAAGTATGCATATATACGGCTTCAAAAAATTGGTATCAAGGATTTCCATCTTGGACTGTTAGATGAGCGATTATTGTGTATGCTGAGATCTAAGCTTCTATTTTTAGAATTTTTATTATACCGTAGTTGTCGTACACCAAGACTTTCGTTTATTACATGTATATCAAGCATAATCTGTATAGCTGGTAAAGTTGACACTGGGTATGTACATTGTACTGTCGGATCAGAATACCGTATACAAGATTATTTTGGGGGCCGGATGTAAAAACGCAAAGTTATTTCGTATAATTTAAACAAAGTATGCAAAATAATTTGGCGTTTTAAATTTTGGGGAATTAGATTTCTGGAATAAAATATTACAATAAAAGATTTTCGATTAATCGCTAAAATCGGATAAAATGAGCACCACAAAAAACAACCATCTATATAATAAGTTTTTAAAATATATAGTAAACTCTTTTGAGTACACTATTTTGCAAAATCAACGTTATCGTTAATTAACAACACTATATACTGCAATTAGATTCATTTTTCAATTATCCGTACTATTTTTGTATTTTTGTTAAATTGATATTGATTAAACTAAGAAAAAGAGTGCAGATTTATCACAGTTTACTTCTATTTTGATCAAATAAATTAGGTGTTTCCTTTGAACCTATCCTATCTTCATATTTCTTAATATATTTTCAGACTTTTACAAAAATATTGAAAGCACAAAAATAAAACGTAATTTTTAACGAAATTCTATTTTTGTACAACATATATATTGTAGACTTTTCTTTTAAGAATATTTATCTATATTTGTTAAGTAAAAACTGCTCTCCCGAAGAAAGGAGTAATCTGATTTTTTGTTATTATGTGTGCTTAGTCTTTTTCATGTGACGTCTTGATACAGACACTTGTCTATAAAGGTGAATTTGTAAAAGATATCTCAATACAGGCTAAATTAAAAATCAGGTAGGATCTTAAGGTGATATCTTGATATCCGGAGTACCTGCGGTCAATCCTGAATTTTGTCTATGCAAAATAGTAGACACTTCTGTTTTTAACATCTTAAAATAACTGTATATGAATAAGAGCGGAGTAGAAAGTTGTTACCCTACGCCCAATCCTTTTGAAAGGAGTTTTTTTTTATAGTTTAGTTTTTAAAAAAACTTATCTTTTTACTTGTATTTTGTATTAGTTCTGCTATTTTAGGGTTATTCGCGAATTTTGAAGTGTTTGTTTAGTTGGAATTTTACGCCGTTTTCAGCACATTTGGCTCTTTCGCGGCCGACAGTTTTTATTGGTGGAGGAAGCCGGAGTACCCGGAGAGTACTTTCGGTAGGAAAATTAGCAATCCTTGTCAATAAATATCGGAGTCGACCACACCCCGCCACAAGTGAGAATCGAACTCACAACCTCAGTGTTAACATGCTAGTGATCATTAGTAGTCACGACGAATTACTCAGACCACTCGGCCACCGAGGCCCCTATTTTGAATTGTTCATTAGCATTCGTATACCTTTTAGAACATATGTTATCTAACTAGGCATATATTTTTATTGTATAATTTTGAAAATCTATAGCAAGTGGCAGGAACACGAATGCACGTGCGAATATCGCGCAAAGCATGAGTGAATTATTCACTCACGAGGTGTAGAGTTTTTTGTATACGAATTTAAAGATTATTCATTCTTTTTAGTATACTGAAAAAATATTTAAAATATTGAAATTGGGATTATGTTTTTACGTCTTAACGTTTGTAAAGCTATGACTGTGGTGACATCTGTCAATTCCTGGGCTAAAAGTTCACGTATGAAATACCCTCAATTCTTTCAAACGGCAATCACAACTCACAATTTTATAATAATCAAATTTCGACAGCCGTTAAAAGCATTGCCTGATTTATCTTTATACATGTGTTATGTACAAAAATGTCTGAACCACAGTGCACATTTTCCAACAAAGATTTTTTCACAATGTCAAAAACTGGACCTTGAATTGACAATTGACTTTTAACATTTTCAAAATTTTATCCACGACATATTTTTTCCAAACATATGAACATCATTCTTATAACTCCAAAAGAAACAACAGACTCATCTGTCATTATCACCACAAAATTCCTGTGGTCGCGAAACTATTGTTTTAACAAATTTTATTCTTCCATTGCACGTTCTTTATATGTTAAGCAAGACTCCTGTCACGTCTAACTTCTGAAGGATGCGTTATGCCTTCATTAATAATTTATGTTTTTTGAAAGTCATAGGAGCTGATAGTTTTACAAGTATAGAATTTTGGTTCACACCCAAAGGCAGTTATGTCATTAAAATGATTGACAAGGAGAATTTGACAAGGACATTTCAGTTTGAGTGACAGGTGAAAACAATGAATCTTTAAATAAAGTACAATGTATTACTTTGTGCCCTATATTTACTACTTATTCTACTCACAGCTACATTTGTACATATTCAATTATTTGGACTTAAGGATGTTTGCTGGACACGTTTTTGAATTTTTGTCAGATTTTTGGAATCTTCTGGTTTTATCCATTTGATTGCCATAAAATATTTTACCCGCTAACCCCCATTTTTCTTTTCATAAATCTTTTACATGCAGAATGATAAGCCATTTGTAAAAAATATAAAATCCTTGTTATTTTTTATTTGTTTTTTGAGAAATAAAACTTGTCAATGATAAAGCCATGAAAAATCAAGAGAGAAAATTTTCTCCGTCAAATAATTAATGGCTTATATCTCGAAAACAAGAACACGAGCCTATAATTTTCTTTCGCTCATTTAGCTCCTTTACTAATCCCCTATCAATATTTACCAATGTTATGAAAAGCTTGTTATTTGGAATCTGAGCAGCGAACATCCTTAAACTACTTTCATTGGAAATTTACTAATGTGTTGATATTTATGAAGGCGATTCTGCATAAGTTTAAAAAATCGCCACATCAACCAGGTGAACTAAATGCTATTATTTATGTAAATATAAATATGCATCTAGTTCTAATCTCATAAATGTTTTAAAGAAAAGTTGTTGGAAAGAATAGCTCAAGCGGCTCTGTCTAGAAACTGTTCGATAGAAAAACTTGCAAAGATCTGTTCTGAGAAAGTTGCTTTAGACTTATTTGGTATATCGTCTCTCTTGTAATGGTACATATGTTAAGTCGTCTAACATGATCCGATTTCTCCAGAGACGATTTAAAAAATGTGGAAAAAGAAAGCTTTGAAATCAGGATGCTGCCATACTTATTATTGTTGTCGGTAATTTTCATGTACTGAATAACCTGTAATATTTCCTGATTAAATAATAACTAACTAGTGGTTTAAGTATGTCGCTATTTTAAAATGAAATTAAATGTAATTATACAAAATACTTTTATTTCAATTTTTCTCGACGTCATTGTAAAACACCGTTACAACCCTATGACAAAAGGTCTTTTCAGTGGATTATAATGTATTTCTCTTTATTTACAATTTTCGCGGAAATCAAAACTTCATAGTTTTTCATGGACCATAGACACAAGAGATTTTCAAACGGTGTCTTCCCGTTGAGCCAACTTTTGAAAATCAGGTATAATACAATACAAACATACAGGTATCGTTACGTCATTCAATTACATGGTGTACATACACTGATTGAATTTCGAAAAACTACTAGACTAAGTTTAATTATGTGAAAATTTCTCAGTCGCTGTGGGCTTTTTTGTATTGATTTAAGGTAGAACTCCTTTTTTATCAACGTCTCTTGACCTTTCATATATTCAAGAGAAAGAGCAGAAACTTATGTATGGATGGATGAATTGTTGTTTAACGTCCAGTGGCAGCCAGGTGCATATCAGGACGAGAATATGTTGATATGATAATGAATATGATCCCTGCTTTGTACTAGACCGACACGCTGAGCCGGATTTTAATGTGCTAGCTCACGAGGTAACTATCCGCAGGAAGAAACATCACTCCACTCGGACACATTATACTGAACCCGAGCCGACCTGTAGATCAGTGCTCTTACTCCCAGATTCCGCGTGCTTGGTGGAGAAGTAGCAAATACCAATTTTAATGTCTTTGGTTTGACCCGGCCATGGAACGCCTTCCGCACTCGAGGCGAGCGCGCTACCACAAGACCACCGAGGCGGTAACAGAAACTTAAAGCACTGTTAACATTTTTATGTACAATAAATCGACACTACTTCCTATAAAAGACTTTAAAGACGGAGTCAATGTACATGAGAATCTACCGATGCATTGTTGTAAAGAAATTCAAAAAGGGAACCGGAGTTAAAAACGCATTATTGCTGATTATCATCTTTTACATGTAGCGATATAGGGCTTTAACAATAATTCAAACACTCACAACTAAAATAAAGACAGACTCTAGTATCGTCTTAAATAACACCTTCATGTCCCTTTTTATTATGACAAATGCGGAAGAGTTTATATAGAATATGTGTTCCTTGTCTCGGAATATAACATTTATTCGAAAAAGGCATAGAAACGGGTAGAAATTCGAGGCATGTCGAGCCTTTCTCACATGTTTCGTGCCGAGTTCGAATAAATTTTATAGGAAGAGAAAATGTACACATATTCTGTTTATCCTGAAATATAAAATCTATCAAAAAATAACTGGAAAACAGCGACCTTTTGCATTAAGTGAGCAACTTACCAAAGACCGCAGGTTTCAGGATAAAAATACATAAATAAACTACTGTTAAATTTATCTGTCATGCGCTGCTCGATACAAAACATGAAACCCCATCACTGTTCACTGTCTGTACCAAGTCAGACTATGTATTTTTTGCTATTTTATGTTATTTCTGTCCGGGGTTCTGTCTGTTGGGGTGTTGATTGATTGGTATGTCATTGTTGACCTTTCTTGTTATCCATTTTCTTGTTTATATACTTGTATCTGAGTGAGTTGGCACTGTCCATTACCAACGTTTCTTGTCTTTAAACTTATTTTTATGCAACGTCAGTAGTTATCTGGATTTTCATTGGATGACGTTGAGAAATGCAATCCATCAATTCTGGAGTTGATGCCCTACGAAACCCACTCCATGCCTGCTCTTGTCCCTCTTTAGCGCATTAAAATTTTGCAATCCAAGTATTACCCCTTTCATGAATTCCAGTCAAATAATTCACATTTAATCTGTATCAAGCGTTTATCGGGATAAAGCGTCATAAGCTTCGCTCATTCATCAAAATGAACAAGAATACCAGTACACGAATATAACTAATACATGTAATATGTAGTAGTGATTCATAGCGCAGTCAAACAAGGGTATTCAAATAAACAAAACAAAAAGATGGCTTGAAAACTAAAACCACGAGATCTTATAAACAAGACGCTCTCAAAAGCCTGTATCGAACACCTGGATTTAACTTGTCCACCTTCAGCAGGACTGAACATTTTAAGCGTAGAAGTTAGCTTGGCTGGTTTTCCCACAGGTAAAATGATAACGAAGATAGGCTGTGGTGGCCGTCTTAGTTGACATTCAAGGTTATCATAATTTCTAAAAGAAGACCATTGCTGCCAGTATTCTGGTTCTAAATGGCCAAATTAAATTTTCCCATAAGGTCCTATGTTAAACTATGTTCAGCTTTGGTGGCCATGTTGATTGACAGGCCAGATCAGCGGCTATAATTCTTAAAGAGGGCCATCTCAGGACCAATGCTGCTAAGTTTGGTTTCAAATGGCTCTGTAGTTTCAAACAAAGATTTTTTAATGAATTTTCCATAGGGACCAATGTTTAACTATATTCTGCTGTGGCGGTCATCTAGGTTGATCTTCTTGGTCATCGGACATAAATCTGTAAGAGAACCATCTAAGGACCATTGCTACTAAGTTTGGATCCAATTGACTTAATAGTTTCAGACAACAAGATTTTCAAATAAAGGTCCCATAGGGTCCTATGTAAAACTAAGTTCGGCTGTGGCGGCCATCTTGGTTGATCGTCCGGGTCATCGGGCACAAGTCTGAAAGAGGACCAACCAAAGACCATTGTTGCTAAGCTTGGTTCCAATTGGCTCAGTAGTTTCAGACAAGAATATTTTTAAATGAATTCCCAATAGGGTTCTATGGTAAACCAAGTTTCACTGTGGCGGCCATCTTGGTTGATCGTCCGAGTCATCGGACACAATTCTGAAAGAGGACCATATAAAGACCATTGCTGCCAAGTCTGGTTCCAACTGTAGTTACATAGAAGATTTTTTAAATTCATCCCCCTTTTTTCTATTTTTAGTCACAACAGCTATGTTGGTTGGAAGTCGGGGATGCCTGACACAGATTTGAAAGGGGGCTACCCAAGGACCATTCCACCAAGTTTGGTCTCAATTGGCCCAGTGGTTTCAGAGGAAAAACATCTTTAAAGGAAAAGTTTTCGCCGGACGACGGACGCCGAGTGATGGCAAAAGCTCGCATGGCTCCATACGGTACCTGTCGTGTTTTCAATAAAATCAATACGACATAAGTTGCAAATGATTTAAGATTATGATCTGTTACGGTAGCGGAAATACGTATATGACATATGTAAGTTTATTGTTTTAGTACATTGCAGCGATCCACCATGCCAATTCGTAATGACGATCACAAAATGTCATCTTTATATAATATATGTAACATCACATTATTCCTTATAACACCCTTATTCTAATGCAGCGTCGGTTTTAACGTTGATTTCAATTGGATGACATTGAAAATCTCAAACTATCTATTCTGAAAAACGTCACTTCCGAATTTCAAAACCCTTTTTTTTTAATTAAATTTTATCAAATTTGTCACAGTTGTAGTAAGCAATACCATCTTAAATAATGTCAATTTCGTTGGATGAATGTTACAGAAATCAATTAATTCTCTCAAATTTGACTGAATTTCGAATACATATAATTCAAATCATAAACAATAATAATGTCCATCTCCTAGAAATATAATCGACATCTCGCCTATTATTTTAGTACAATAAGTACACACATCTCTTTTCACAATATTATGCAACAATATACCGTATAAATGCATTTTGCACGGACATAAAAACATTAATTACATCAGTATGATTATTTGTATGGGTTCCATCTGTTTCCTGACTTACGGATATCAAACTACACAGACATCGAGATCTTACTAATAAGCTCAACAACGGAGGAAAATCTTTAACATCAAATATATTATTTCCATTTTCGGATATGTTTTAATAAAAAACTATATTTGTTGACAGGTGCTGTAATACATTCAAATCTAAAGAAATCCCTTTATTCATGTTATTTGCATTAACTATAGATAAACACTTTCGTAAGTCTTTGAAAATAGATATTGCACGCTGTACGGTGCGTGACTAAACTGTGGCAATCTTGATAAATGGCGTAAAGTTATTACATTGAAGTAACCATAAAACCAAGTTTTCGGTTACTTATCGATACCTTTCTTAAAGGTAGATCAATACTAATATATTTGGCAAATAGATTTTCCTAATTTTTTCCAGGCAGGATGTTGGATGGATATATATACTTTGAAATTTCAATTAAAAAACCTAGATCATCGTTCTTTATTTTGACATAACTGAGTCTTAATTTTGTAAATTTTATATAGATTATATAGGCAAAATCCAAATTTCTCATATAATAAAAAAGCCGGCAGATAGAATTTTTGACAAAATTGTGAAAAGAACACTTATCTAACATGCTGTCATATTCTTAAAAGAAAAATTTGGGTCATCATTCATTTTTTCTTGCTATTTCCAAAAAACTAAAATTTTCCACCAATAATCTCCCCTGAACATTGCTGAAAAGGGTTCTTTTTAGATTGAAATTTTGCTATTTATGCATTTATGTAATTTTTTTTATTTAAAACTTAAGATATAATTTTTACGTTATATCAAATACCATTTGCTCGTTGAAAATATATATTTACCTACGAGATGCATTAAATTTATTTTCTCCTTCGTTTCTCTCATCCGAAAATAAATATTGTCTTTCATACTATAGGAATGATACAAGAAAACAAGATAAATTAGGATAAGTGGCTCGCTACAACTTTTATTACCATATAATACACATGTATATAATCATAAATAATTTTGAAAACAGTTCAATACCCAAATTTTTAAATATATCTCCAGTTTTTAATAATTTCATAAAGCAACCTGCAGGTCAACGTTTAAGCGTTGTAGCGAGACTCGGTGACAAATACTTTGATTTTTTGTTTTAATACCTAGACCCCCTACGATGTCACGAGATATTCAAGGAGTTATATAAAACAAAGGTGTATTCGACTACCACATCTACTACCGTAAATACCATAATACGTAAAGAAATTAATAGATGCTCAGTGTATTAGGTACATTTGTGTATGATCTACATCACTCCTGGCTTTTATGGGAGTTCGTGTTGTTAATTGTTTTTTATTTTTCAGGGTTTATTTGTTGTGCTTGTGGTTGTCATTTGTATTCCCGAGTTTGTCTGTCCAATGGTTTACATGTTTTTTTATTTGCTTCTTAGGTATATTCGTGCTCTTAAGTACAAAAATGTATACAGCAATTAACGGAATGTTTTTATGATGTAGTTTGTTGTTTTTACATGTGAAATTCCACAGTCAAAAGTAGAAACAAATATAACAATAAACGGCCTTTAATTTGATACCATGTGGAAGAATCGGGCTTTTAAACTACGGACGTTAAAATATTTTGCATGCAATACATTTATTTTTCCAGTTTAACTGTCTAGATTGGTTATTTATTATTTTTTCGTTAAAAAGTAATACAGTGTTTTATGAAAGTCTTGAAAAAATGAAAAATTAAGGGTTTTTCATGCCAATATACCAAAAAAAGTGTCAAATATTTTTAAAAATAAGTTATAAAGGTATGCTTTTCTTTGCATGTATGAATAACTACGTTATATAGGTATGGGTTTTCTTTGCATGTATGAAAAGTATACATACAAATTGACAATGTGGTAAAATGTCAGCAAAAATACAGTAGAGAACTTTATTCTTTCGTATTCTCTTAGGCTGCAAGTGAAATATGATGCAAAAATAATGAATAAATAAAGATTTTGTTTGGTAAATTATTTATGGTTAAAACCTTTACTGGACAGTAAAGCTAAATTAAACCTACCATTTACATAAATAAGCTTAGTTCCTTTTTCGACAAGAACTTGCCATGTTCTTGAGTACAGTCAACAGTACTTATTTCTGTCCTAAATCACGAAATACAAGATGAAGCATCATTGTTATTTAACTTGTTGTGGATAGGATGAAGGACACATTTTCAAATGCACTTTTGACGTTTTTGGATTACTTTAAATCTTTTTAATAGAAATTATATTACAACAAAAATAAAACCAGCACACTTTTGATATAAATGTATTAACTAAGACATTTTGTTTGAAGAATACAGATATTCCATGGATTTTACAAAAATCTCTAATATAAAAAACTCGTCAGAAATTCTCAAAGCCAAACCGTTTGAGAAGCCAAAACAACAAAAAATCCATATTGAGTTAAACATGATAAATTATCACGCGGAAGAGCAACATTTGACAGTTTTTAACAAGTTATATATTCAATATATTTAAGATAATAACACTATTTATAGCTACAAGAATTAATCATTATGAATGACTTTGCATTACCTACTAATTAAAATATATAGATCCGGATACATTTTCATTCACGCATTGTCTCCTGATTTGGTATTTTCATCTTGTCTAGGTCCAGACGTACTGGTGAGTTTTAAACGATCATCATTATCTAAAATGGCAAAGTTAGAATGTATGTATACTGAATAACGTTCACGACAGTACATGAATATGCTACAAAAGAGGAACAGGATTTCTTTTAACTTTGAAAAAAGGAAAAATGTAATTTTAGAATACTTAAACTGTTTAGAAATTGTCTACATTGATATCAAGATATCTATTTCTTCTTTATAAATCTTTAAGACTGTTAAAAAAGGAATATTTCTTTTTAAAAAATATACTCAATTACCTTTATGGTTATCAGTTTCAGCTTCAATGCACTTTCAAAGGATTTCGACTCGTTTAGCAAAACTGTGATCAAAGGTCTGCAGACTTTGAAAATGTTAATGTCTTTTTCGACCTGCACGTAAGTAGACTAAAGCTAGGTTCACACTGCCGATCAAATCAATTCGATGATCCCTATTGCCCAAATTTCCCCAAACAAGCGGAACCAAATTCTTAATCGGGCCTGTTTACGATTTATACCCGACCGTACATGACCCCATTCACGACTACTCCACGACTTCAACCCAACCACTAATTGGATATCTATACGAATATCCTGACCAATGGACGATCTTTACTCGACTAGCTAGACCAAATCAAGGTTTGCTCGATCTCAACCCGATCTCGACCAGACCAGATCGACCTAATTCTATGGGGGATGTAGGGATAGTCGGGAATTGGTCGGGTATGGACAATTTCAGTATAAAAATGTCTGAGTGTTTTGGCTAGCATTCAGTAGATCCCAGAAGCTCTGAGTAAAACCATATATCTAAAATAGAGCAGTTGCAGTTGTGGACAAGGTGGTTAGAGCTCCAGAGATACAGGGTCATTGGTGTGACGCAGCTTGGAGGGGAGCGTAGAAGACGGAAAAGAAGGCACAGACAGCAACTGCGTCGAGAAATCTGGGTGAGGCAGTGGCTGACACGACGACCACTGCATGGGCAGTATGAGCAAATGCTGCAGGAGCTCAACAGAGAGGACTCCAATGGTTATGAAACATTCCTCCGAGTGGACCCTGATATGTTTGGGGAGCTTGTAAACCATAATCGCACAGAATTGATAAACAAGACACCCATTTTAGGTAAATGGACATGTTTTTGCATTGATAATGTCATCCGAATGAAAGCGAGGTAATATTGTTATATCATTGTAGGAATGATATTTATAAATTGTTCAACGTTTTTTTATTTGAGAGAAGCCTTAGAGCTTGGACTGAAATGTATTCATTCCGAGTGGCTAAAAACACCATTTGCGGAAGTTTTGGGAGCTATAATACATGAGTACTCAGCCGTGGTCACACCCTAACAATGGCAACAGTTTTCCGATGACTTCTAAGCCAAATGGAACTTTCCTCGTGCCTGTGGAGCACATGATGGCAAGGACGTGAGGATAAAGTGCCCGAAGGACTCTGGTACACTGTTCTACAACTACAAACGATTTTTTCTCAATCATATTACTAGTCCTCGTCGGCGCAGGCTACAAGTTCACATGGGTCAGTGTTGCAGCTAATGGAAGTGCGTTCGACGCCCAGCTCTTCAACAATTCTAATCTAAGGACCTTGATTGAGGAAAACAACCTCGGTATGCCGTCACCTGACCCAGTACCTGGCGATGACAAGAACACCCCATACTCCCTGATTGGCGATGATGTATTGCCACTGAGAACCTGGATGAAGCCATACTCCAGACGTAACCTAACCGAGGAAGATCGCATATTCAATTACATGTTAGTCTTTAATAATAAAGTTTTGAACCAACTTTTGCAAAAGCAAGATAGTTATAAAATATCACAAGCCTAACGTATATCTTTCGCTGTTTAAGGGTATCCTTTTGGCTACTCTTTCTGATCCTTTGGTGTATGGTCCTATCAACTTTTCGATTTTTCATCATGGTATTCCTTTTTAGCCTCCACTACTAATGAAATTCAAAAGAGAAAACAATTCTATTGGTTTAATATAACAACGGAATTTGAATTGTTTTATTTTATCAATTTGCGAACAAAAAAACATCAAAGTTGTCAATAACTTGTGATAATAGTCTTGCGTTTGAATAAATTTTGCATAATTACACATTGTGTATTTTTATTTTGCAGACTTTGCCGAGCAAGGCGAGTGGTAGAAAACGCCTTTGGTATCCTTGCCATGCGGTTTCAATGCCTGCTTGGCTGCTGGAATCAATCTCCAGAGAAATTCCATCATTCTTGCATGTATTACACTGCATAATCTTCACAGAATTCTAAACCGTCTATCGCACGCCAGGCCATCGACCATGAGGATGAGCACAATCGAATACAACCCGGTGATTGGCGTCAGGGAAGGCAGATGACAGATGGTGATCATACCCAGGCCATCGACCATAAGGATGAGCACAATCGACTACAATCCGGTGATTGGCGCCAGGAAAGGCAGATGACAGACGGTGATCATACCCAAAGAAAGAATGCTAAAGCACTATTTCAATTCCCCAGGTGGTTCAGTTGAGTGGCAACAAAGTATGATTTAGTTCAGCAGTGTAATTATACAGTTCCTTGTAGTTATTTTAATATGACCCCTTGTTGTCATGTGTTATAAAATTGTCATGATTGTTTTATAATAAAGGTAATTTTGTTTTTATTGGTATATGTTTTTCCTTTTTTTCTGCATATTAAAAAATATTGCAGGTTTATAAGGAGATCCTAAGAGTTAAGGAAATCAATAAAACTTTCATTCTCCTTGTAAAAGTACAGCCAAGTACATACAGTTTTATAAAAAGAAGTGGAACAATACACTAAAAGATCCAAAAAAGTAGCCAAATCCAACAAAGGATATAAAACTATTTTTCCATATACCCCACTGGTTTGGTTTCAAATTAGGATAGTTTGATACAAAAAGTTAACTTCGAATATCATAAACTTTATAAAACAAGGCAAAATACAAATCAAAGTCACTGAATGCAGATTATAATGCATTACTGAGGTCAAGCCACATTTCACACATTTCCCTGTTTCTATTGCTACTCCTAGAAGTTCAGGCTACGATATCAATATCTGTTACGACAGTTCCTGTAATTCATCAAGGTTGGCTTCAAACGTATCCTGACTTATGTTGACGGATTGTAAGGTGTGTAGACAACATCCATAGAACGGAGGATGAGAGATGGTGTTGATTGAGGTTACTGTGGAATCTGAAGAACTGCTGGCTGAGTGTTGTGGAAAAAGGCTGGACATTAGGTGGCTGCATATGGGTAAAGTATGACAACTGTGGAGTGACATGTGCTGGTGGCAGAGCTACAGTTATGGTGGTGACTAGCTGAAAATCCTGCTGAAGTTGTTGTTGCTTAAACTGTTGCTACTTCCCTGATGAACCAACTGCTATCTGCTTAGCTGCCAGTCGCCGCTTCTGTTCGTGGCTCTAATTCACAAGGTCCAGAGCAAGCCTTGTGGAACATGTGACGAAAAGGTTCATCCTTTGCTGGTCCATTTGGTGCATCAAATACACCAAGAACAGCCCAGTCTGTGGAACTGAATCCTGTGCACCTGTGATTGCACCACACACGGACTCTAACTCGGACGTCAGTGTGAGGAGAGAATCAGTGCTGCTTTGGGATTACTTCCAAGTGCAGGTTAGAGTGAGGATACTGACAAGTCAGAGGCTGCATCAGTATCATCAGTGTCTTTCTGAGGTGAGTTCACATAACAAAGAGAAGACATTAAATACAGTAAACATTCCACAGGGTTGTTAGTCAGTTTAAAGCAGTCCAATGTGTAAAATACAAAGCCAACTGTGTTTGATATTACTTTTTGTACTGCTGCCTTGCTGCGTGTTCTGCTACATCAGACACCGACTTGCTGGAAAACTTCACAATCTTTGAGAACTGTGTCCCCATATTAGGATACCATATTAATGACATGTCATCCGCTTTAAGGTCCAATTTTTCCTCCTTAGCTGCCCATGTCCTACTCTTCTTCGCTTTTAACTTTCTGCCATGTTACCACATCGTCCTCCTCATCCCGAGTGAGTGTACGGCATACGCACTTCCTGGGCTTAGAGCCAATCTAAAATATGCGAAAGCAACATTCATAAATAAAACTGAATTTTAAAGCAAAATAGAAACGTTACATTCCAAATAAGTAAATTTATAATGTATACACCAACATATAGCGTAGCCATATAAAATTAAAAATCTTTAATAAAAAATTATATTAATAAAAGATTAACTTCTTTCTCATGGGAACAAAACTGCTCGCGCTCTTGACTCCTGGTATGCTGGGAAGGAGAAAAGTGGGTGTAGGTGGTGCTAACTTCTTACTAACGTTATATGCCTTCTCAGACGTTTGAGGGGTGCAGTAGTCGAGGTTGTAGTTTCATAATCAACTAATAAAGCTGAAGGGTTGACCTTTCTACCTTTACGGGGCATCCTAGATGTGCAAGATAATAGCAAGCAGATGTAGAATACAGTTTCATCTCTTCTTGTTATTAACAAAGTATGGGAATTTATCATATCTGCACACCATTTTATAGAATCTTGTTGCGGTCATGTATACTCGTGTATGGTCGAGTAGAGATCGAGAAGTGATCGAGTGTGGTCGAGTAGAGATCGATAAGTGATCGAGTGTGGTCGAGTAGAGATCGAGAAGTGATCGGGTGTGGTCGAGTAGAGATCGGGTATTGGTCGAGTTGGTCTGGGCATCAAATATAATAGTAGTCGCAGTGATCGGGAAGCGATCGGGTATTGGTCGAGTTGATCTGGACCACAGATGAAACAAGATGGAGTTGATGGGGGAAGCGATCGGATATTGGTCAAGTAAAGGTCGAGATGATTGAGTACTGATCGGTAAAATATTTGTATTCCGACCAAACTCGATTTCTACACGATCCTTTCCCGATCATTTCGGCCTCTACTCGACGAATAGCCGAACTCTTCTCGAGTGCTTGACTTCTCGATCCCTACTCGAATTTTTTTGACATGTCAAAAATTATCGGCCATAAAGTCAGAGCGATGTCGAGCAAGGTAGACGATCCCAAACATTCTTGATCGAGGTGATCTAATCGGCAGTGTGAATCTAGTTTTTCTGCTGCATCTCTAGGAATTTGATTTACTGCTCTGACATTGTTTCTAAAACTTTGTAGCATTTTTGTCTAATTTCAAGCATCTATCGTGGCAATTTCTACATAGAATACCCTAAACAAGCCAAAGAACGCCATACTTTTCCAACAGCTCTCTTCGTTTCCTTTCTTTTTTCCTCGGTGTTCTCGTGGCAGCGTGATCGCATTGTGTGCGGAAGGTAGCGGGTTCGATCTCCAGTCGGATAAAACCAGAGACATTAAAATTAGTATTTGCCAAGCACGTTGCATCTAGGAGTAAGAGCACAGTATAATGTGTCCGGGTGGGGTGATACATGTATGAGATAGCACGTTAAAATCTGGCTGAGAGTGTCGGTCTAGTACAAAGCATATCATATGAACATGTTCTCGTCCTGAAATGCATAATTGTCACTGAACATTAAACAACAATTAATCTATCTTTTCCTTTTGTGACCAAATATATCTATTTTTCGCTCCCTCACACATGCAGCAACAATTGGTAGATTTGGTGGAAGTCATTGAACGTCGTGTACTGAGCCAAGCAAGAGTCGGTCTATTTTCTGGTCATGTCCTGATGTACATGTATTACATATTTGGAATTGTTTTACCTGTTTATAACTATATGATCCTAAATTATAACGTAAACATTTTGGAAATATTTGTCATAAGGCATATAAAATGACGAATAAACTGAAAGTTTACATCCATTCGTGGACCAAAATTCTACGGTTGGGGCCGGCATTCTTTTTTTCCAGTGATAGAAAATTTGATGTATTAAACCTTTAACTCAATAACTTATTTAAAAAAATGTTAAATCTTGGTCATGCAAAGTTTACATTTGTTTTGTGATGAAAGTAATCTTTTCTCTATAAGTACAGGTCAAGCGAAAATAACACTGTTTTCTCATTTGTATGCACAGTGTGTCTGTCTATGTTTTAACGGACCAACATAAGTAACAAGTACTTTACCAAATCATTCACCCAAATAGCTGTCAGTGACAGAAAAAGGATACATAATCTGTCATTATTCAGATCTTAAAGCTGGGAAGCGGAAGACGTATCTTTTAATCTTGACTCTGGAAAAACATTGTTAAACGTAACGTAAACAGAATTCCTGTAATAATAACCCACTGACCATTATTTTATCAAGAAACAGAATAGTACATTACACCTGTCGAAAAAGAAATGTTAAAATATTAAAAAGCCTGCTATGAACAAAACGCGGTTCTGTCATAGCATCTTATTGTATTTGTTGTTACTGAGATTTGCGTTTATTTGATCTGAGTATGTCTAAAGAACGAAATTATAACATTTAAGCAAAATCGGTATATAGAGTAAATATCATGAATATAGAAACTTTAGAAGAAAAAATTATTTTTTAAGGATATATGCAAAAGTAGCTTATTTATGCCTCATTCGAGATAACTATCAAGAATTATGTATAAAGAAATGAAATATCTGTATACTTGCAAAATTCCTGTTTATATTTACACTCACGCTCTATAACGCTTTTGATTGAACACCAAACAAATATGTGAAAAGGCTAATTCCTCGCACTTTGGTACATAATATGGGTTTGATAAATTTTAAAAGGAAAAACTAATAAAAATAGAGGCTCTCAAGAGCCTGTATCGCTCACCTGGATTTAACTTTTCACCTTGAGCAGACCTAAAAATTTAAGTGTTGCAGTCAATTTGGCTGGTTTTTCTATAGGATTCTGTGTTAAACCAATTTCAGCTGTGGCAGTCATCTTGGTTTAGTCCAGGTCAACGGATACATTTCTAAAAGAGAACCATCTAAGGACCATTTCTGCTAAGTCTTGTTCCAACTAGCTAAGCGGTTTCAGACAAGAAGATTTTTAACTGAATTTTCCTATAGGGTCCAATATTTAACAAAGTTCGGTGTGGCAGCCATCTTGGTTGACAATCCACGTGATCGGACATATTTCTGAAAGAGGATCTCCTAAGGACCAATGCTGCAATTCTGGCTCCAATATGTCAAGTGGTTTCAGACCAGAAGATTTTTCAATGAATTTTTCCATAGGGCCCTATGTTAAACTAAGTTCTGCTGCGGCGGCCATCTTGGTTGACATTCTGGGTCGTAGCACAAAAATTCTGAAAGAGGACCATCTAAGGACCCATTTAAGTCTAATTCTAATTGACTTAGTGGTTTCAGACGAGATTTTTGAGTGAATTTCCCATAGGGTCCTATGTTAAACTAAGTTCTGCTGTGGCGGCCATCTTGGTTTACAGTCCACGAAATTTGACACATTTCTGAAAAAGGACCTCCTAAGGACCAATGCCGCCAAGTCCTGCTCCAATATGTCAAGTGGTTTCAGACAACACGATTTTTCAATTAATTTTCCTATAGGGCCTATGTTAAACTAAGTTCAGCTGTGGCGGCCATCTTGGTTCACAGTCCGGGTCGTCAGACACACCTATCTAAGAGGACCATCTAAGGACCATTGCTGCCAAGTCTGGTTCCAATTGGTCAAGTGGTTTAAGGCAAGAATATTTTTCAATGAATTTTCGCATAGGGCCCTATGTTAAACTAAGTTCGGCTGTGGCGGCCATCTTGGTTAACAGTCCGGGTCATTGGACATATTTCTGAAAGAGAACCTCCTAAGAACCATTACTGCCAACTTTGGTTCCAACTGGCCTTGTAGTTTCATATAAGAAGATTTTTGAAATTCACCCCCCCCCCCTTTTTTTCTATTTTTAGTAACAGCAGCCATGGAAGTCGGGGATGCCAGACATAAGTTTGGAAGGGGGCCACCCAAGGACCATTCCACCAAAGTCTGGTCTCAATTGGCTCAGTGGTTTGAGAGGAAAAGATCTTTAAAGCAAAGTTTACGCTGAATGCCGTCTTTAAAGGGCAAACACTCCAATAAGGGGTCAATCAACGATTTTGGTCATGTTGACTTATTTGTAGATCTTACTTTGTTGAACATTTTTGCTGTTTACAATTTGTCTTTATCTATAATAATATTCAAGATAATAACCTGAAACTGCAAAATTTCCTTAAAATTAACAATTCAGGGGCAATAACCCAACAAAGGGTTGACCGATTCGTCTGAAAATTTCATGACAGGTAGATCTTGACCTGATGAACATTTTTACCCCATGTCAGTTTTGCTCTAATTGCTTTAGTTTTTGAGATATAAGACAAAAACTGCAGTTTACCCCTATGTTCTATTTTTAGCCATGTCGGCCATGTTGGTTAACAGGCGGGGTCATCGGACACATTTTTTAAACTAGATACCCTAATGATGCTTGTGGCCAAGTTTGGTTCAATTTGGTCCAGTAGTTTCAGAGGAGAAGATTTTTGTAAAAGTTAACGGACGACGGACCTTTGGGTCAGGTGAGCTAAAAAGGAAAATCAAATTCTCATGAAAAATCATTTATAAGAGAAAACGTTTAATATTACTTCCCCTCTAAAAACTATGTAAATAAACCAGAATTTTATGTTTGTGGCTTTTGACAAAGTGTAAATAAACATTTTGAGTTATTGGTTCTAGATCAACATGGTGTTGGAAGCAATTGATAAAATCGGGGCTATTAATTGAAATAGCACGTACATCAGAGTGAAAAAAACGCCTTATCTTGTACATCAATATTTACTATTTCGACATAATTTTGATTTATTTATTTCAAATCAATTCCAATTATCCTGAGAATTATGAAATGGCGTGGGATAGAACACGTGTTGAGTTCCTGACAGTAAAAGACTTCGTCAATTGTTTAAACCACAACATTTAGATTATTTACAAAAAGTGTCAAAAAGCTTTTAGCAAATTAGATTTTTTGTCCAAAAAAGTATAAAATATATACTTTGTCATACATTTGTGTAAAATAAATAAAATCATACTGAAAAAAATCGTGCAGCTTTTAGAAAATTTGATATTTGTTAGTCTAGTAAACTTTTTTTAAACAGAAATGTAAAAAGTTCCTTTATAATGAAAATTAAATAAAATACCTTGAGCTAACTTCAATAAGCTTTTGACTACTATGTGTTATATTGTAAATTCCGCTTGTCTTATTTTTATTGCCTTTTGAATCAAACAACATTGTTATTTATCTAAATTATTGGTTGTTATCAAAAGGATTTTCTGAGAATAAATTGATGTAAGCTGCAAGGCATAAAGCTTTTGGGAACTGTTGCCCCATATCTCTTACGAAGCAGGTCTTGATTGTTATATTGTATGACAATTCCAAATCTGTCAGATAATTGCTTCGAGGTTTGTAAATGTAAGTGCTCAAGATTTATATTTTGATTTACCATTATCAAGATGATTTTGATAGGTATTTGTAATTTTGGCGTAAATTAAATCCGGATAAATGTTACATTAATTCCCTGAAGAGATTTATTAAATAATGTTGAGCAATAAAACGTGTTGTTCGTTTTCTTTCCCTTTTTTAGGAAGTCAGTGTACATGTCTTACGGTAGAAGACTTGAACTCTTGACCATTTAAAATCAGAGTAAAACACACCTTGTCACTAGGTAGATTCAAATTAACATCCATGGGCCAAGTTTTCGAAGATGTCTTATGACTACGACATATCGTAAGACGGTCTTACGACGTGTCGCAGTCATAAAATGTGTTTTCGAAAGGGTCGCAACTTGTGACATGTCACGAAATCTGTCACAAAGTTACGACACCAAAGAAGGTGTCGTAAGATGGTCTTATAATGATCGTATATGTATAGAAGCACGAATAATTCGTTAAGCGGGAATCTGAATGTTCGAACCCTAGGTATTTCTTATTCATATCAAAATAGAGTAGACCGATAAACTTTTACAATGGTTTTATTGATCCATGTTAATAGATTGTCACAATCCATAATTGATTTACATGTACATGCATCTTACACATGTACAGTAAACGTATATGCATTAATCATTTTTAAAAGGCTATTATAATTAAATTTAATTTAAACGTTATTTTTTATTTATTTTTTTAGTTACATGTACTTTTTTAAAATAATTAAATTCCATACTTTGTTAAACATTTAAACTTTCATTATTTGTAATTACTGACTTGCGATGGTCATACGAACGTCGTAACTATGATTGTCGTTGGATACCTTTGTTTTACATCATACGATTGGTCGTAAGACCAGCATAACTTAGTCGCAAGTAATGTCATAAGATATGTCTTACGATCAATCTTACGATACTTTCGAAAACCTGGCCCCCTATTTGGATGAGTAATAACATCCATATTGTGACGAGTAATAACATCCGTATTGGGACGATTAATCATTAATAGTTGTTACAAACCATGTACCTAGACCACTCGCCACTGACAACCCTTTTAATAAATACAGTGTACTTGTATACCGCCTAGGTGGAAGTTTAAACAAAATAGTAAAGACTACATGTGTGCAAAGATTTTAGTATATTTATATAGCATTTTGGTTTCTTAAATTTATATTTTTTTCTAGCTTTTACAAAGTTATGTAATGATTCTCTATTTCACTTCAATTGCACGGCGTAATCAATCTACGTATACTTGTTTTTAATATAAAAAAAAATAACATGTACATGTATATATTTCTATCAAATCAGGGGCTAGGTTTTCGAAGGTGTATTATAAATACGACATATCGTAAGATGGTCTGACGACGTGTCACAGTCATGAAATATGTTTTCGAAAGGGTCGCAACTTCCGACATGTCACAAAATTTGTCAAGACGTTACACCTTTGGTGTCGTAAAAAGAAAAAGGACAAATATACCTAAGGAGAAATCATAACAACGTAATCCATCAGACAGACAAACCCGGGAAGACAAATGAACAACCACAAGCACAACAAATAAACACAGAAAACTAAAAAACAATGAACGACACGAACTCCTATAAAAACTAGGAGTGAACCCAGGTGCTCCGGAAGGGTAGGCAGTTCCTACTCCGTATACAGCACCCGTCGTGAAGTTCAACAAAGTCAATCCGGTGGAAGTCACAAATCGGTGGAGGCAGATGAAACGTTACGACAGTGGGAACAGTAGGGAATTTGTGTCAAAAAAATAATCATCCAAATCATTTCTATTATATTATTCTAATGCTATGATAGTGGCCCAAGGTTAGTACTGTAACACGTAGTTTGAAAAATTTCCCCAATTTTCAGTCACAGCCTGCTCCTGGTTTTATTGAATCATGTTAATAGATTGTCACATTCCATAATTGATTTACATGTACATGCATGTTACACGTGTACAGTAAACGTATATACATTAATCATTTTAAGGCTATTTTTAAAATTTAAATCAATTAAACATTTTTTTAAAATTATTTTCTTCTTTTAGTTACATGTACCGTTTTTAAATTAAATTGTATACTTTGTTAAATCATTCAAAATTTCATTATTTGTCATTACGGACTTGCGATGGTCATACGATCGTCGTAACTATGATTGTCTTAGGATACCTTTGTTTTACATCATACGATAAGTCGTAAGACCATCATAACTTAGTCGCAAGTAATTTCATAAGATTTGTCTTACGATACTTTCGGAAACCTGGCCTCAAAATTATCAAACTCGCGTTCATCTGAGATTAAAATAAATAGGAAAGCTTAAGGTTAATTTGCTTGCAAATGATGTTGACGACTTATTTCGAGATGTGAAACAGTCTAGGTGGACACGATGTTTATACTTGTGATATAGTATACCACGTGTAAAATAACAAAAAAGAAAGACAACTTATTATAGAAATCGTGACGAAAGGCGATAAAAATAATTTTTAATGAAAGAAGACATTAATTAATATATATTTTTAGATAGTTTGAACAGTTCATTTGAGTTTAGCTGTAGAAAATCATCACAGCTTTTTTCGGAATTTTAAAAGTTAGTAAATCTTCAAATGAATATTTGTTTACGGATTACATGTTAATAAATGAGTAATTGAACATTGAAAATAATTAGACACTTTGTTGATCGGACCTATAAATGTAAATACCTCTTGTAAATCATTACATACAAGTGTCTCTACTTGATAGCAAATTTATTTATAATTAATTACGGCCATTATATAGCAATATTTCTCTACTACATTTTTAAAGCTCTTTTGTTTGATTTGAAATATCCGGAATACATTAACAATGTCAACATCAGCCATATGTCAGAGTAGTTAACAGAATATATCTCTGCGTAAATATGTCCTTCTGTTGGAAAATTTATTCTTAATTCAATAAGTCTGATATTATTCACCATTAACCTTAAGGATGATCGCTGGTCTAATAGGAAATAAATAGGATTTGAAAAAGGTGTTTTAGTTTGAGAGAACATATGAATAGTAAACAAAAAATTTCATGTTTAAGAAATGGATAAAACCCGAGGATTCTGAAAATCTGACAAAAAGACCAAAACATGACCAGCGAGCATCCTTAAGCATTTAAAACAATATTAATTGAATAGTTACATGATATGCATAAAATTTATTTGAAATTTCGACAAAATTAAATTTAAATTAGTATTAATGTTGAAGATCCATTATTCATATTCACAGATTATTATATGTACGTGTACGTGAACATAGATATAAAACCGGATAACAGGAAAGGTAAGCAATGACATAGCAACCAATATGTACATGATGCATGTCATGCAAGTATTTAATTTTAAGATTCAGTCAATCTAGCATAAATTTGACCCTAACCTTAAAGTAATTGCAACGGAAGATTTATAAGTTTTAATCTTTAGCATTATACCCCAAATATACATAGAAAAAAGTCCAACAAAATCTAACTTGTGGAAGATTAAAAAATCACGATTTTCATATTCCTACGGAGATTTGCATTGAAAATGGGAAATAACTGTGCAAAAAAGACAGAAATATCAATAAAAATTGATACAAAATTATAACTTTACCGCTTCTATTCAGCAGAATGTATTGATTCTTGATATTTTAGCCGTCTTTAGAATATAACAAACAACTCTAAAGGTGTTTTCATATATTTTATCAAGCTACAACCTAGATTTTGTAATTCATTAGTTGACCATTTATTAAATTTTTCAACATGTCAAGGTAAAGAATCTCAAATTTAATCAAAATAATTAAGCATATATTCTTCTTTTTGTGTTTTGAAGTTTCTTTAAACAAGGTACATGCTGAACAAATATAATTTACAAATATAAAAAATACCAAATTTTCACATTATTTTTTCAAAATGGTCACAAAGCCACAAATTTGCAATTTCTTTAATGAAAAATGCGCAAAAAAATAAAAATACCCATAACACTTCGGTTTTTTTACATTTCATGAGCAGAAGATTATATAATATAGTCAAAATACGAACTTATAACCCCATCAAAGTATCATACTTTACATGAATTTTAAGAAAATCCACCAAAAACTGACAAAAAGACTCATCCATAGGAAATCAAAAGTGCTGATTTTGAGTTTTCCTGAAGTTAGATTTTATGAGACTTTTTTCTGTGTATATTTGGGGCTTAATGCTATAGATTAGAACTAAAACATTTTCTGTTGCAATTTGTTTGAGGTTAAAACTTGGTTTGACTGGACTAATGTTGTTCTTCTCCAGGACCAAAACCAAGGTAAAAAGGAACTTGTATAATCGTTTCAAAATTCTGCCAAGTCAATATGGCAGCCACTATCATGACTATTAGAAATTCACTCAGACATAATATAAATATTTATTACTTATAACAATCAGTACAATAATCTTCCCACGTGAAATGCTGAGCAGGCTGTAACTGAATATTTGGGAAACTTTTCAAACTAAGTGGCACAGTTCTAACCTTGGTCCAATATCATAGCATTAGAATAATATAATAGAAGTGATTTAGTGGATTAATTCTTGACACAAATTCCCTACATAAAGGTACCACAATCCAACCAAAGTAACACTGATTTTATTGCTGTTCTTCATCCCAAAGTGACAGTGAAGTCTTCAACACAAGACGAATATCTTCCACATGTTTAAATGTATTTATTTATTTTATTTAGTTCGGGTTTTACGCCGTTTTCAGCACATTTGGCCATTTCGCGGAGGCCAGTTTTTATTGGTGGAGGACGTCGGAGTACCCGGAGAGAACCACCGACCTTCGGTAGGAAAATTGGCGATCCTTGTCAATTAAGATTGGAGTCGAACACATCCCGCCATCGGTGAGATTCGAACTCATAACCTCAGCGTTGACAGGCTAGTGATCATTAGTAGTCATGGCGAACTACCTAGACCAATCGGCCACCAAGGCCCTCTGTTTAAATGTAAAATTGATTGAACAGTCTACAAAACAAATGAAGACTTTTTTTTAAAGATTCTTAATAATCAATACAAGCTTCTAGTACCTGAAGTTCGATGCCAATATCAATATCAATTTGAAATATGCGTCAACGTTTAAAGAGAATTTCGTTGTGACTGTTAACTTAGAAATAAGATCAATTGACTGACATGAATACCCATAAACATGAATACTTTACTGAATATGAATCGATTACACTATATTCTATAAAAAGAAATTGTCACGGTTTCAAATCACTCTTTTGTAAACTAAGACTTGGCATACAATTGTCTGTCAAATGGTAAAACTTAGGGACGAAATTTAATTTTTACCAGGCTGCATATCAATTTAAGAAGCAATTTGACTATATATAATTGTTATTCTCGCAGCTTACAGCACATCATGTCTGCTTTTTTGTCGATAGTTTACGTATAAATAAATTAAAATTTTGTGATACCAATTTTGATGAAAAAACTGAAAAGTCAAATCATATAATAATTTATATGAACGCCCTATTACAAAACTTATAAAGACAGTGTTTGGATCAAACACAACTTAAGTCTAGTTTAACCCCATATTATCTGTCTCAAGTAAGAACCATTTTGGTCACTGACATATTCTAGTTCCATGACCATGTTTGACGATTGGTGTAGTGGTTTTTTTCACTGATTTATAGACTTGGTTGTTTTTCCGGTGTTATTTAGATGTTGTAGCGTTTCCCACTTATTTAAGATAGATTTGTAGAGATCACTCGATGTCTATTTTCGATCTGTTTACGGTATCCGGACAATACTAGATCATGATCGAAAATTGTTTCTCTTTTTGACCGTGAATGGCTGAACCAAACAATTTAAAGCTGGGATTTTGTATATATATTTTTCTCAAGTTGAAACACACTTTGTTGCTTATATGGAGTGTCTGTAAAAATAAGATAGTTATATTGGCATTTCCGAAGTTTGCCGATAATTACCGATGGCATTTCAATTTCGTTGTATGGAACATCCGGGAACTTTATTCAAATGTGGTCATTTATGGTCCGGATACCTTAATTCGGAGATTGTACTTTGTCTCCTTGACATTAAACCCATATCCGCTCATTTTCATTACAATGTGTAACATACAAATGTTAAAGGTTGAAATATGTATTTCCTGTATATCTTTCGCAGCTAATCATCTGCTTTAAAATTGTAATGCCGTAAGAACGTCTTATGTTCAGCCTTCATTTAAGAAGAGACAATCCACTTTCTCCTGTATCTGTTTAACTCATTATCACTGATTTGTTAATCTAAAATTCTTACCTACTTTTTAATCGTAAGCCACTGTATTCAATGCTTTTTTGTTAATAAACAAAAATGTTATGTTTTATCATTAAAATGTGCAAGTTTTCTATCTATCAGCAAACATTAGAGGGTAACGATTCACCGATGCATCGATTATATTGATTGCGCACTCCAACGATACGCGTATTGTATCGTCACGTCAGAATCTTGATACATTTGAGGTGAAAATGTCAGTATCTCCAAACTGGTATCTCATAAAGCAATATTCAGGAATGTGGAAAACTTTTTAATGACTTATTTGTAGTCATTATTACCAATTCGTAAGAGATCACATACATTTGAACGTGTAACGCACCACACCACACTCACACGATAAACACTTTACACACGATTCGCACGATACACGTACACGATTTGCACGTTACACGCAAACCGCACGACACACGTTACACGATTTTCGATCGTACGATTTCTAAAAATTATGTTTGTAAAATATTCTGGAATATAACGAAACCAATAAAAAATATTTTATGACGGATATTATTTAATAGTGCATTTGATCTTAAATATATTAGTCCATGTAATATAAAAGGAAGTCGTGGTAATACTGCCAAAATTGAACTGTTTTGTCATAAAAACAAAACATTTATTTGCGTATGGGATTATTTATGTTATTTTATTAACGGGAAATTTATTAAACCTTAATGATAGAAATGTGAAATATGTTAAATTTATTAAAATTCAATAGACTTTTTTTATGTTTTTTTTTACCTAATTAACTATAGAATATTAATCAAAATTAATATAATAATAAAGTTGTCAGTATATCAAACATTATACAATGTGTAAGGCTTCTTTAAATCAAAAGAAAACACCATGTCTAGAGTACTTTATAAAGTTGGCAAACACTTGCTCATGTAAAGATGTACTATGAAGCCATAATTGTTACATAACATTTATCAAAATATTAAAATTTTTTTATTTCCCAGGAGTTTAAGAATATCATAAATTATTAACTATTTGTGTAAAATATGTTATAAATTGGCTATGCAATACTAAATGTCAAGAACTAATAACAAACAAAAAACTGGACCAATACGGATTATAGCCTCAATATGGATATCAGGCCTGAAAAACAGGACCAATACGAGTTTTAGCCTCAATATGGAAATATGAGCCAGAAAAACGGGACCCATATGGATTTTAGCCTCAATATGAAAATAAGGCCTAGGCCCAATATGGATTTGTTTACTTCCGCCATGTTTGCAAGCAGATGACAAAAATCTAGAAAATCGATGCAAATAATATTGGGAGGAGACAAAGCTATAATTTCTTTCTATAATACTTGTCCTTGGACATAATACAGGACCAATATGAAAAAGCCCATTCAACAACCCTATAATATTTTTAACAAACAGTCAAGTTAAAGTTCAAATCTATGTTTTGCAAATGTTATTTGTAAGATATGTCATTCAAACTAGGAAACTCATATTTTATTGGAAACCAAATTATGGTCAATAATTGAATGATTTAAATAATTTTTCCTCATACCTGATTTGACATGGGTAGAATGGCAGGTGTCCTGCAGGAAGCAGAGACTGCTTACTCTTCCGGAGCACCTGAGTCTACCCCCGGTTTTTTTTTGTGGGGTCCATGTTGTTCATAAGTTTTTAGTTTTTAATTGTAATTGATGTATTGTTTTGGTCTTGTCTTCGTTGTTCTCCGGAGTTTGTCAGTTGTTTCGATTGTTTTGATCCTTCGAATATCCCGTTGGTATTTCTTGACTTTACGTACATTTAGTATTAGAACAAAAAATAGAACTTATTGCGGTATTAATAATATGAATTTTTTTAAAATATTTGATACCGTTGAAAGATTGTTCCGACAGTGTCTATAATTCGAGTTTGAAATATGCTCTGATTTGAATTCACACGTTTTGATATTCGCCAATGAAATCTAATACGTTGTACGATTCTCATCGCACGTTTCCAACAACACGCATAAGAGTCGCACATTGCACATACACGATTCACAAGGTAAACGCACAAGATCTGCATGTTACGCGATATTTTTGTTCGTTACACGTTCAACCATCTGTACTAGGCAATTTTGAAAGGCATACGTGTGTAAGTTACTTTTTGTTAATGACCCTAGAAGGAAAATAAATGCAGGGAAAATGGGCCTACTTTTTTTAGAAGCCAGATGCCACACACTTTTGTGGGAGTTCGGATTACATTACTCACTGTTGCTCATTGGTTCGTTTTTCGTGTACATCATAAACTTTACTGCACTTCTTCCTTTCATGGGATATTTTTAGTGCATAGACATGATATTAAAATGCTTAATTCAGAACATTAATTTTGAAATTAAACAAGCGAAAAAATGAATTTTAATTTTTATGATGACGTTCTTTATATAACATGTCCCAATTTAAACCGCAGACTAAATGTTTTTTACAAGGGTTTGGAAAAAACATATAAATGTGAAAATAACATTTAATTACTTCTATTTTTAAAATATTCACAAAAATGAAGTCAAAATTAAATATCCTCCAACGCGTATTGGACATATAATATTTAATACATAGTTTGAAGTTGTAAAAAGCTCAAGATAAAATCTATTAACAGAACAATTACACCGGATAACTGCTATAACTAAACCTACTCATTTTATTTTATATGAAACTCTGAAGGATAAAAATGAAATTTTTTCATATACATTAACATTTGTCTGGAAATGATTTATTATATATTACTTAGTATACATAATCTTAATGTTTATTTAATTTTGTTTGCCTTTTGGTTTGTCTTACATTGCTTTCAGAAATTTAATGTCTGAGATATTTCAAAGTTTTAAGTAGAGGTCTCCAAGAGCCTAAATCGCTCACCTGGATTTTACTTTTCCACCAGTGACCTTGAGTATGACTACTGATTTAGGTGTAGCAGTCATCTTGGCTGGTTTCCCCATAGCTAGGGTCCTATGTTAAGTTAGGTTCTGCTGTGGCGGCCATCTTGGTTGACAGTGCCTGTCACAATTCTGAAAGAGGATCATCTGAGGACCATTGCTGCCAAGTCTGGTTCGAATATGCCAAGTGGTTTCACACAAGAAGATTTTTAAATGAATTTTCCCATTGGGTCATGTGTAAAAATAAGGAGGACAAATATACCTGGGGAGCAAATCAAAACAACGCAATCCATTGGGTAGACAAACCCGGGAAGACAAATAAACAAGCATAAACACAATAAATAAACACCGAAAACTAATAAACAATGATCAACACGAACTCCCATAAAACCCGGAGTGAACTCAGGTGCTCGGAATGGTAAGCATTTCCTTCTTCGTATACGGCACCCGTGGTGAAGTTCAACAAGTCAAAGGTGGAAGTCCCAAATCCGTGGAGGTACATGCTCATCATCTTGCATGTTGGAAGACTGTAACAGTCAATCAATTCGTGATGACGACCGTAAACTTTTCTAAGTGAAGACATCAAATTATCCTTGATAATACCCTGCTTAATAAGCTTTTGTGACAGCAGTTATCCTCTTTGTCGAAAGTCAGTGTAACTCACGTATGCCCTTGAATATCGGGTAAGCTGAGAAACGTAGATGCAATATGCAGGCGATTCTGGTATATTGCTACTCAGGAAGGGACAGTTAACAATATGAAAATTGAATTCATCACGTTTGTCATAAAGTTTTGATTTCAAATGTCCCTCATTGTCTATTTCAATAAACAAATCCAAACATATGGTTCGATGTATCTGTAGTATCCTTAATTTCAAGCTCACCGGGGTAGATGAGATGTAGAACGTCTTTGAATTTGTTGTTATTTAACGACAAAACGTCATCAATATAACGAAAAGTGAAAGTAAAGGATTTGGCTAGTTTCTTTTTGTTTTCACGTAGTAGCCCTGTTTCAAATCGGCACAGTTGGATCCCATTGGAATGCTGATTGTTTGTTGAAAAATTCCACCGCCAAATTCAACAAATATGTTGTCTATGAGAAAATCAGAAAATCTAACAACGTTTGTAATTTCATCTTCAGAATACTTTTTGTCAGGATCAGAGTGGTTCTTCAAGACATAAGCCTTTTCTCTACCTAAAACTAGAAATGTATACATGCGTGTGCTATTTTTCATGAAAAAAAACCATTGATGAACTAGCTGTTTCAACTGATATTTTAATTGAGTGTGTGATGTGGTTAAAATTCGGGTCATCGGACACAATTCTAGAATAGGACCATAAATTCTGGTTCCAATTGGCTAAGTACAAGAAGATTTTTAAATGAATTTTCCCGTAGGTTCCTATTCTAAACTATGTTTGGCTATAGCGGCCATCTTGGTTAATAGTCTATTCATCGGACACAATTCTGAAAGAAGACCATCTAAGGGCCATTGCTGCCAAGTATGGTTCGAACTGGCCGAGTTATTTCACAGAAAAAAAGTTTTTAAATGACTTTTCCCATAGTGTCCTATGTTAAACTAAGTTGGGCTGTTGTCGCCATCTAGAATGCTTGATCGGCACCACAGTAACAAGATTTGTTAAGGACCTCTATAGAAACATATTTGTAAAGTTTGGGTTTAATCGAGTATATCGATCCTGGGAAGAAGTTTTTCAAAGTTCAGCCAATCATAAATTAGGCTAGGCTCTTCTTGCAGCCATGTTTCTTGACCAATCGGAACCAAAGTAACAAAACTTGGTAAAGACCTCACAAGGAACACCTCTGCTTGAAAATTTTGTTTAATGGTTCTCAAGAAGAAGATCAAAATGTGAAAAGTTAACGGACGACGAACGACAAGTGATGGTAATAGCTCACAGTGGACTTTGGCCAGGTAAGCCAATAAACCTAGTAGAACCATTTTCAAAATTCGCATAATTATATATATTCATACCGTGCTACCAATATCACCTCGTGGGCCCTTTAGGGTGATTTTCCGATGTCTTCGTTGCACTACCTTATATTTACTCATCTTAACAAAAGCTATGAAGCACCGTAAACCACATTTTCGGCTGCCGAAGATTAAAAGAATATATACAATAGGACCCGTATGAATAATGTCAGGGAATTCCGAGTGATGGTATTTAATAAGGTGATGCAATACATGTAGAAAGGAAACAAGTGTTTCGTTAATATCAAAATGACTGTTACATTATTTACTGCAAAATACACGATAGAATAAATAATTTAATTCAATGTATATTTCATATATGTCATTTCTGGTCGATCATTATATATTCTTCTTAAAGTTACTTAAAATAGTGTTAATCCATTACCATAATATATTTTAAAGTACATGTTATTATCCAATAATTCTTTACTTTGCTGACATGCATTACATGTTTCTCAACTACTGAACAACTACATTTGTTAAATGTAAGATGTAAATGCAATGTTACAAAAGTGAAATTTATCAAATCTTAAAAGTCTTAATATGGGATTTTATTTGGATATTTGTACATGTAGAAAGAAAAATGTAGTTTTATAAAATTATTTGATCATAGTTCTTTTTAGACTTAATTGCACCATGTATTGCAAACGGCCAGATGAAGACATTAAACTTTAATCATATCCAATATTTGTGAAAATAAACTATTAAGGACATGTTGGTTGTTTTTTACGCTTTTGTATACGGTTTAGTTCGACTTGTGTGTTTTGTATATTTAAGTCGATTTATGCTCCTCTAACACACATTACCATTTCCATTTATATTCCTCGCATTCTATTGTCGTATGAGCTGTTTCGCAATATACTTACTTTATTTCTAAACTAATCACAGTTCTGTGTTGTTGTTTTATGTTTGTCATTCCATATGCCGGCAAAGTAATAATACAATGGACTAATGCTTGAAGACAATCAAAAGGCAATGCAGATTCGCCAATTGTTTTCTGTAATTTTTTAACCCTTGCATGCGCATTTGTTATTGTTTTGGTGTGTGACATTTCCAACAAATTTCGACATTTTTTCAACTTTAAAAATGGCATTGTACTTAATTCCTTGTCTACAATACACATTTCTGTATTAACATAAACAAGGGACGGTCGTGACATAAAAAACTTTGAAGCCATTAATAACCATCAGAACACTGTTAACAATAACATTCTTTGCAGAACATGTGTTAAAATATTGAGCTAGTATAATAATGATATTGGGGTAAATGTTAACGATACATTTAAAACACTGAAGCAAAATAACAAAGAGATCTGAGGCCGTATTGCGCCCTTTCACATGTCCCCGCTGTATCATACGCTCTTAGTGAGTGGGCGTTTAAAGAAATAAATCCGAAACGTAAAAAATACCTGCATTAAAGAAAATAACTCAACGGATTAACAACACTAAAATACATACAACCACTTATTAATAAACAAGAAAATATAGATAACAGGAAAGGTCAACAATTACATACCAATCAATCAACGCCAAGCAGCAGACAGACATCCGGACAAAAATAACACAAAAGAGCACAAACACAAACATAATCCACAACAAAGAGTCCGGATATTCTGTCTTGGTACAGACAATTAACAGTGGTGGGGTTAAACCGTTTTTTTTGGTACCCAAACATCCCCCTTATCTATCGAGAAACGTTTGTACATTTAATATATTATAAATGCCAATACAGTATGATTACCAACAAGGTGACTGCTTTGGTAGAACTGCAAATTTGGTAAGACGTTACATAATGTAGATAGCAGGGCCAGAATGTGCTCGTTTTAACTGTAAAATTAGCTAAATCTCTGGTAATGGCACTAACTCTGAAACTAGTCCGAGATTGCTCTGATGTCCGACGGTCTTTTTTAGTGACATGCAGGGGCCGTGTGACGTCAGAGGGCACTCCGTATAGAAAACATGGAAATTGCCGACCAAGACTTGGGGCGGCAGTTTTTAGACTCGAAATCGTAATATATCAAATTATAAGTAGATAAATCATACATCAATCGATTCGTTATTCATTTTTCAAGAATACATACATTTTATTCACCAACGATCTCCCTGTACCACAAACGAAAGATTCATTCCATTCAACCCACCATTTTCATCATTTCACTTTCACTTTGAACTATTTCATTTTTGTGTAGTACATTTATGCATAAGACCCCTGTGACCCGCATATATTTTCTAACCGGAAGTCCCGTGTATGCACTCATGTTTACAGTGGTATGCAAATGAGGTTGACGCGTTGCAACCTACATGCATAAATTAGCTCCCGTGATTCCAAGTTTCGTAACGAAATAACGCGAGATCGCAATATCTGGTTCATAGTGAAAGTGAAATGATAAAAATGGGGGGTTGAACGGAATAAACCTTTCGTTTTTGGTACAGGAAGATTGTTGGGGAATAAAATGTAAATATTATTAGAAAAAAATTGAATAAGGATTCGATTGATATATGATTTATCTACATATAATTTGATATATTACGACTTCGAGTCTAAAAACTGCCGACCCATGTTTACGGAGTGCGCTCTGACGTCCCACGGCCCCAGCATGTCATAAAAATGGCCGTCAGAGGTCAGAGCAATCTCAGACTACTCTGAAACGGAATCTGAAAATCGTGAAACGAGGATAGCATACTAATGATAAAAAACCAGCACAAAATTTGAAACACGACTTACATTCCAAAATACATAAACATCAAACTAAAACATACACACAGTAACTAAAAGATTCATTTTTACACGTAGTTTATCGAGTACTCATCCAATCCCCTTTAAAACCGTTGTCAGTCGCAGAACAAATAAATAAAAGCGTCTACACTTGAAGATGATGCAGTTTGGTGACTTCCCAGCAACTAATACGTCGTGTCAGTTTCCATATTATGATCAGTATCAAACTTTGGAGGTCGTACTCTCATAATCTCAATCTAAATGACATTTACAGAGTTAAGGCTATATATCTTTTTTTAAATGATTTTATTATATTACTCCAATTGAAACCTTACTTCACCTACATTGTAAATCTTCAGCGGATGTTTTTACCTGTTATGTGATGAGTGCCGTTAAAATTTGTAGGATTTGCTTGTAAAACCCTTCCTGATTACCCGACATCTTTTAAAAAATTTCCTTTTATATGTACATGAATATGCCATATAGATAAATTTCTCTTTTGGAAACATTTTAAAGTTGTACATGTATTAGAGTCCCTGATTAATTAGAATTTTCTATTAAAAAAGCTTAAATTTCAGATCAACGCCTCTGTATATTTAGCCAAAGTGACTTTAAAATAATAATAATAAAAAAATTAAAAAAAAAAATTAATTAATATATATTAATTATTTTTTGTGTTTATTGTGGCACTGATAAAACAATTTTTCGATTAAACATTGTTAAAACTCTCAAACTGTCAGATTTTGAGCTGATTAATGTTTTAATTTCGTTCCATATAATTGCTTAAATAGAAGGGTCGTTTGATTGGAAATTAAATTTCAATCACAGAATCTACAGAAATTACTGAAAATGCCCAGTATCTTTTTCTTACATTTTCTAAAAATCACCAGATGGAGTATAATTATTTATGAATACATTTTGACACCAAAATAAATGATTTTTTTTAAACCAATGATCCATAGTTTCAGTGTTCCTCTCTTGCCAACTATTTGATATATGTTATACAAAATACCGTTCTAATTTGAAATTGTCATTGACATCCAATGAATTGTTCCATACCAACGTGTACCGCTATAGGTTGGGAGCACTTATTGCTTGTCTTATGATATATGCTGTTTCTCATTATTGAAGAGCAGACGACTATACATTTTACTATTTTTTCTGTTCGGACTAATGGGGTGTTTTCTCATTGACACATTCTTGTATATTCACTTTGCTATTTGAAAAAAATATAATCGTAATCATGGTAATAAGGACTAATTATTAAAGTTTGCCTTCATCTGTAGAAATTGTGTCAGAAATTTTCTCTCCCTTTCAAAAAAAAAAAAAAAAACGTACACTGTGTACTTAAATATTGAAATTTTAGCATGCCTTAAACAGTAATGATTGACGTGTGTGTCCAACATGCAAATAAAGCGTTAATTAGCTCATTGCATGTGCAGGAAATGAATAATACACTTTAATGTCAAAATCATAAAGGTAAAGTGTTGATTTATCATCGATGAAGACAACTGAACTAATCAGGTGTGTGATTACGATGCTAACAACACATAACGGATCATTTAAAATGATATTAACATGACTTGATTTATTGGGCAAACTTTTCTATGGTGTTTATTATGCGCAATAATTGATTAAATTGAGAACCACAATCCATCATTATCGGAATTATCAGCTTAGAATGTGTATTAAAATATTTGAAGTGTCAATCTTATGCATGAGAGAAACCAACTGTATGAAAGTCACTGGGTCATATTCAAAGACAAGGATATACATTGTACAAATACAAAATGTACTGTATTCAAATAATTAATTAAGCACCAATAATTACTTCTCCTTCATAACCAATAGATAACCAAGTGAAATGGACCGTTACACACTTTATTATGGCATACAATATATACATGCATGTACATGGTATATTTTCAATATGTAAATTCTTAGTAATGTCCCGATTTTGTACCAAGCAATATACAGTCATCTATATCATCCTGATACAAAAAAAAAAAAAAAACAAAAAAAAAATCAACAAAACAAAAAGGCAGTAGACACATCAAAAGTCGACTGCGTAAATGATTAAACCGTGAAAATCATCACCGAGAAAAGCGTGCAGAGATATACGTGGAAAACCAATAACGACAAGGTCAATCTATATTTTGGAAAAGAAATTCCCTATTTTAAAAATAATTATTTATTTTGAAAACAAAATACTACAACGAAATTTTTTATCCACCAGTTATTTCTCATGATGAGATTTATTTCTCAAAAATTCAAGTCAAGGAACATGGCATATATTGCTGTTCCTCACAGAAAAGTCTTAACAACGCAGAAAAATCTCAAGGCGTCTCCTAATTTGGTCTGAGCTAACGTTTTGGTGAATTTCGTTTACGTCATATCCGTGCGATTGAAGAACCCTTCTGCGAGGTTTATTGACAAAACGCATGTAATATAATAGGCTGAGAAATTCAACATTATGATTTAATTTTGGTAATGAATTAAAACCTTCATTTTTTAACACAGACATACATGTATGTCGTACTTTTTGCTCTAGGGTAGGTCTAAATGGCTATAAACTTTATGATACAATATATATGGGTCATTCTCAAAAAACGTCCATATATCATGACAGAAAATTTTAGTAAATGACAGAAAGGTATCAGATGAACTTTATATTTATTGAAACATTCTAAACTTCAGAAACATGAAACAGCAATTGTGCAACAACAGGAACTTCAATTAATTTTCAAACCATTTCTGAAATATAAGCTCCCTGATTACGGACTTAAAACGTGTAATTATATGAATATTATTGTTCACTGTGTTATTTAAACATCAGAATTATGTTTAAACGCAAATATTACGTGATATACACATTTGGTTGTTTTTTAAACCCCATTAGAATTAATTTTATAATCCAGTTTTGTTTGGAAGCGAATTGTTACACATTGCTTTTTATATTTTGCAATTTAATTTGAAATATTTGACATATTATTTTACCGATTATCATAGCTGAAATCATTAATTTAGACCCCTTAACACACGTTTCATACTAACAATATTAATAAATTCACATACCTAATTAAATGGGCATTTAAAACGTCAGAATGTGAATACATGTATATATGTTCAAACTCTTTTAGGTCAGTTTTAGTAACGACAAACAAAAGAACTGTCAATTGGATCTGCTTTGATATGATAACTGCACTTGAATTTTTATTAGATAACATTTTTGTTCGCTATGGAGATTCCGTATATCGCCAAGTTATCGGAATTCCAGTGAGGACTAACTGTGCACCACTTCTTGCGGACCTGTTTCTGTATTGTTACGGATCTAAAATCAGCAAAGACCCAACGAAACAACATTTGATACAAAAATTTAATAACACTTTTAGATATTTGGAGGATAATTTGGCTGTCAATAATGACGACTTCAGTATGTACACTAAGAAGATTTATCCTGTTGAACTTACTTTAAATAAAGTTAATACTAACAGTGGGCACTGCCCTTTCCTGGATCTTGATATCTATATCTCTAGCGGGAAGCTTAATGCTAAAATTTACGATAAGAGAGATTATTTTTCATTTCCTATTGCGACCATTGTATGGTGTTTATATATCTCAACTTGTTCGATTCGCTCGCGTATGTAACAATGTGCTTGATTTTAACGAAAGAAATTTCTGCATTACTGAAAAATTATTACGTCAGGGATTTCGATATCACATTTGTCAAAACTTTTACGAAGTTTTATTATCGGTACAATGACCTCATTCGTAAATATAAATCAACGTGCCAACATTTTATATGTTCAGGTATTTCACATCCCATCTTTTATGGTTATATTATATACAAAGCACAAAAATGTCGTCATTCACTTGAAAAGCTAATAAAACCTTTAAACAAACTAATCAACAAGGGATATAGTTACGATACTGTTGTCAAGTCATTAAAGATGGCATTTTTTGGAATTGATATTGATTCACGCATAGGGTCTTTGCTTCGGAAATAAACACATTTATTCTTGTTGACATCATACGGGTTATGTTCTTCTCGTATAATTTATGATGGCCATGATACTAAACCCCTAACGGGAGGGATTGTGGCTGATATTTTATATGATATAAACATAATCTTTCCGTCAGTTTAATGGAGGTCTGGAGCTGGTATGTCAGTAACTGCTAGTAGTCCTTTGTTAATATATATTGATCATTGTCATTTTGCCTAAAGTTTCTTCTGTTACCCTTTTTAACATCGGACTCGGACATCTTTTTAACTGAGTTTTACTGTGTGTATCGCTGTGTGTTTGTTTATTCCACATTGGCTAGAGTATAGGGGGAGGGTTGAGACCTCACAAAACACGTTTAACCCCACCGCATGTTTGCGCCTGTCCCAAGTCAGGAACCTCTAGCCTTTGTTAGACTTGTGTGTGTGTGTGTTTTTTAATTTTGGTTCATTTTTATGTTTCGGAGTTTAGTGTGCCGTCCATTTTGCTGAACTAGTATACATTATTGTTTAGGGGCCAGCTGAAGCCCGCCTCCGGGTGCGGGAATGTCTCGCTGCGTCGAAGACCCATTAGTAGGGAACATATCGCCGGCTGGTGTGTGACCTAGAAAATTCTACCTACAACGCAAATGGATTCTCTTTTGATCTTGAGAAGAACCAATGAAAATCGTTCACTTCCGACCCGTAAAATATGAATGTGTGATTTCAGGGGTTTGTAGAAACGAACGTGGATACAAAACCCTGACGTGGGAGGATGCTGAAAGCAGGGTTATTGAGATCTTTTCATATTTACTGTTTTTTTAATAAATTCCTGTCGAAAAATGGTATTTATAACTACAAATGTATATAAAACAATTAAAATGTTCTGTTGTAAATTAACTTAAGGCTTATTCGAATAATTGTTTAAAAAGTGTGATTACCCTATCGTTTACACTTTAATGTACATGTTTTTGATTAGCTGAAAATGTATCCTTATGATCCGAATAATGAGGTATATAAATACTAATGTTGACAAAAAAAATAATACAAAATATTTGAATAATTGAATATTAACATATGGAAATATAATTCGTCTGTATCATGGATATCCCAGAGGTAAAATTTGATTCTTCGGCTGTCATTATTGCATGTTGACATGCAGGTCTACAATGAAATATTAATTGAAAACATAATTAAAAAGAAATAAATTGTGGCAATTATATTCAGACTGGCAAATTTCTATTAGGAGTGCAGGTTTTCTATTATTGCCATTACTACTTCTATTTCTGAGCTGTTAAAACAACATTAAATGTGTAAAATGCATTTAGATAGTATAATATTTTCAGAAACATTAAAATAATGTGGTATTCACGTTTTTATCTACGTTTCAAACTTCAGTGCGTTTACCCAGCCTTTGAGAAAAATTGTGACTTTTTTTACACATTCTGTGAAAAACATGTTTCTTCTGGGAACCTTTATTTTATAGATTTAAGTATTTTAAACCACACTGTGATACCAGTTTTGATGCAGTTGATATATCTATGCACATTTTGATGCATATTTCGTCAAAAAATGATTTACCAATAGTGCTCAAGGCCAAAAATGTTTTATTTAGAGAACGAGCGGTGTAAGCCTAAAAACAAAATGAGTGTACAAAGGAATAAGATATAATGGGCAAAATAATAATTGAAAAAATTTGACAACAAACATTAAGCATTCGTTAAAAAGTTAATAGGACTACGCTACACGTATAAGGGAGAGACCATTTGTGTTAGTTTGGATAATTTTCCGCATAATCTAATCATGCTAATGGCACTGAAATTTTGTGGGTTGTTGTGTGTACTGTTATTTGATTCTGAGTTAATCTACATTTCACCGCATCTTAAAACCATGGCTGCATCCTAAATGTTCCAGACTTTAATTTTTTTCTAATTCTTTCCTTTCCCGTCCTTCTTGTCCTAAAAATGAATATCGTGGCTTTATCTAAAATATATTACATTGCAAGTACTTACAAACCTTAATTCGATAATATATAAAAAATAAATATATGAATAAATATTTGAATAAATAATGAAATAAATAAATAAAATAAAATGGCAATGAAATAAAATATGATATATGTAACTATATCAGCATACAAATAAATATGGGCAGAATATGTGTGTACCACTATGCCAAGATTTTAACTTTTTTCGCAAAATTTTAAAGCTTGCCTTTCATTAAAAATGTTTCTATGTAACTGTCTTGATTTTCAAAATTCTAAAATTCGAGATAAAAATCAAGAAATTGCGTCTTCTACAAGCATGCATTAACTTTATTCGAAAACTATATGAATAAATAAGTAAAATATATTCAATAAATGTACTGATAGTTAAACACTAATAGGTACAATGTACCGAACAGGCAAATTTACTACTTTAATACACGCATATGGAGTGTGCACTGACCATGCTGACATCAAACTGCCTTGGAAAAAAAAACCATGCCATCAGAAGGAGTTACTACTTACTAGTCCTATTTAACAATGTCAAGTACAACACGTATCTTAAAGTACAACAGAAAGACCCAAAGACTTAAAAACGAGAAAGATTCTTTTTTCACTCATTAATGAAATCTTAAGAATTACCAAAATCTTAAGGAATAAAATAATTCGAAAACAAATTAAATAGAATTAAAAAAATAATAAATAAACAAAATACAACAACAGTAAAACCGTAGAGTGTTTTTTTTTCCCAAACATAAATAATTTATTGCACCAAGTATAGCCGTAGAGTGTTCTTAACAAATGTAATATACCAATCCCTTTGTCAGTATTGTAGATACTCTGATTGTATATTCATGATATCTTTAACATACATGACGTATGCGTTGTTATAATATCATGTAATTCAGAATATATACCTTTTATGCGCCAGTTTTGAGTAATATTTAACCATAATTACAATACTCAACATATTTTTTTTATTGTAATAAATAAAGAGAAACAACAAGTGCATTCTGGTTTATATTTTGACAGTATCATGATTAATATTCTAACAGATAAAGAAGTAATGAAATTCTTTAATACATAATCGATTTCTAATCAGCATTATTTTCTTTCATTCTTCATACAAGCTGCGAATACAACAGCGTTTTGATTGATTAAGAATTGAATATTGTATTTTATCAATATGGCGTCAATGCAAAAAGAAATTAAGTACAGAAAGAACCCCCTCAGTTTCAATAATTAATGACAATTTGACATCAATATGTAGGAATGAACTATAATATTGTTGCTAAGGCGTTGTACTTCCGGAATTTCTGACGAGACAATTTATATCTATTATGTAAATTATGAATGCTTCTTGGTAGCTTATGAATGAGAAGGTATTACATGTATAATTGAGAACTACAGAAGTACAAAGAACCAATGATGCAATGATGAAACGTTATTTCTCTTACACTATTTACAGGACGAAATTCTGCCAACAAAAGACTAAAAATTATGTATGACTGTTTTTGTATCGAAATATTTACAATAGAATATTAGAGCAGTAAGTTTAAGGGTGCAATTTAAGATAAAAATACAACACTTCCAGTGTGTCCCATGTATTTTAGAAACTAATTTCAGAATGAAAAGGTTATGGTATTGCTTAAATTCTTCACATTTCAAACCACGATCAAGTATATAGTAATTAACGAGTCAAACTTTTGGAAAGAAAACTCGTTTAACATTTTACGCAAAAATCAATGAAATGTACGTAGAAAACAGAAGGTCATCTGTCATCAAAAAATTTTACGCATCCAAGTACCCGTTCAAACTCAATAGTTACTGCTAAATGTGAGTTACATGTATTCCACATGAATTTCACATATGCTTTAACTTAACCCATAATACTGAGCATAGTGTAAATACACCGAGTTCTGTATTGTGGGTTAAGTTAATCATGTTAATACGGATTAAATTAGCCCAGATAATCTTAACTTCTCTGTGAATAGGGCCTAAGCACTGGAGAAGGCAATACTTAACTATCTTACAGCCTATCCTGAGTATTTGCCCCAAAGTAATATCCTGCCAAACTATCTTAAGGTTATCTCATTAATACTACTAAAATAATGAGACAAATTTTTGTTAGCCGGGTTGCCGTTTCAACAACAAATGCGATGTGCGATCTTTATATATCAGAAGTATGAGACCATTGTGCAGTTTAAAACTTTTATCAGTACATACGCAATTGTTTCCGCGTTTTGCTAATTACCCCTAATTAATTAATGCGGATCACGAAAACCGATACCGTTCCGGAAGTATACATCACAAGAAGTTTCCGGTATCGACCGAGGAAAAGTTTGTCTAAAGACAGCTCGACAGAAAACGGTTTAGGATTTCGTTGCGAAAGAAAAATGCACAAAAGAAAATGAACAATCGTCTTTCTATTCAATCATCTGCACTGGGAATTTAAAAAGCGACCACATGCCCAAAATGAATGAAAATAAAAAAGGCAAATATGCTTGCTTCCCCGTCTTATAAAGAACACTTCACCCAAGGCTCCAGGGATTAAATATCCAAAAAGAGAAGATGCACATCGCGTCTTTATATTTGTAAAAACAAACATTTTGTCGGCAACTGGAAATTTTAAAAACAGAAAGTGACCACATGCCCAACTTGACATGCATGAAAATAAAAAAGGCAAATCTGCTTCCCCGTCTAAAAACACTTCACGGGTTACTACCCAAGACAACAGAAGATGCACATCACGTCTTATTTATTATATTTGTAAAAACAAACATTTTGTGGGCAACTGGAAATTTTAAAAACAGAAAGTGACCACATGCCCAACATCACATGCATGAAAATAAAAAAGGCAAATCTGCTTCCCCGTCTAAAAACACTTCACAGGTTACTACCCAAGACAACAGAAGATGCACATCACGTCTTATTTATTAAAAAAAAAAACTATCGTCTGCAATAATGTGCGTACACTTCGTAACTTGAGTTAGGGCACCATAGCCTAAAATCAATTTTAAAATTCACCATTTTTAAACGAAAAAGTAAAACCATGAAATTTTCTCTTGACTCGCGATATTGACCTAAACGACGTTACGTATATTGCAGATTTGACAATGATATACATGTATTCAGGTATAGTATATCAGCCTGTAGTAGGGGTTAGCCTACAGGTTGAAAAACATACACAGACTAACCCCATTTATCTCGACAAAATTTAGTGGCAGATGAGAATAGTGATCAGATAGATGTGGCCAAGTTCGCAATGGAATTGGCATATTTAGTAAAATCACATGTATGATTTTGCTTCAAACCTATTTTTGTTTGGGTTATAAAATGGTGAATGTTGGGCGGGCAGGGAAAAACAGACGTGAACTTCCATAACAGTTTTCTCAGCAACTATCAGTCAGAGGCTCCTGATATTTGGTATGCAGCCTCAGGTGAGGGACCCATACTATATATGCAATTTCAGGTCTGTCGCTCATCAACTTTCTGTTTAAAAAAATTCAGCTTTTTCTGACTTTGACCAATTTTTTTTATTTATCCTACTGGAAATTACATACTTATTGCAGATAGAAAAATTTCAAAGGAATTTCTGGCATTTTATCAGTATTTGTTATTAACTTGACTAACACTGGAAATTGCGTTTTCTTTTACTTAGGTAAGGCCAAGGGAAAATGATGGTTGGTTTCCCCTAACCTGCTCGGGTCAGTTTTGTGGTGACAGGTTGTTATTTTTTTGCCACTTAAAAAAAAAAAAATTAAAGCCTAATCTGCCAGGTCCTTTCCAGATGCTAAGTTTTTATTCAATGTAACTTTAAAAAAATAATTTTAATTACTTTTGAACTTTAAAGTGACATTACATCGAAAAAGATTAAATGTTTCTTTTATTCAAAAGACATTTAATTTACTGAATTATGTGAAAATATTTTCATTACAAAAATTTTGAAAATGAAATAATTTTACAGACAACAGGGTCTATTACGATACATATTGTCGCCGCCATCAATTTGTACTTATTGTCATCTTGCACCTAACATCCGTACCAAAAGTAGGTCGCCTTGGCCTTCATTTTCCACATGACTGATGAGTTCATCTATAATGACAATATGGGTGACCACAAGACTCGAGATCGCTCTGTGGTATCAGTTTATTATTTGCAAGGAAATATTTTGGGTTTCGAACTGTTTAAAATGACCCCTCCATATTGTTAAATATAGTTGGAAGATTTATATTCCCCTCAACAAAGTTTAGTAAGAATTATTTTGAGTCAGCCCATGTCTGTGTCCATCCTAGGTTTAACTCAGAAACTACATGTACATGAGTCCTACATGTATAAACATGCAAATAGATAAATCTGTGATGGTTTCTCAGCATCCAGGTGAAATTAGGTCATCGTGACCTACATTTAACGGTTGAGTGACTTGATGGTTTACAATCAAACTAGCTACACCTAAACAAGTCATTTAAACTTGCATGCAGATGCACTAACGATGGTCTGTCAGTATCCAGGTGAACGGTAGAGTGCTTGGGTTAAGGTTTAGATTAGACCTGATCAGACCTAGGTATAACTCAAAAACTACATGTACAAGAGTCATATAAACTTGCATGTGGATGTATCTATGATGGTTTGTCAGCATCCAGTTGGAAATAGATCACTGTGACTTGCATTTCACGACTGAGTGACTTGCCAAAAGCTTACAGCCAATTTATCCATAACTCGGCAAGTACATGATCTAGAGAATATAAACTGTCATGCCACAACATATATGGTGATTTGTCAGTACTCCGGCAAATAAGTTCAATGTGACCTCATACTGTTGCATTTATGGTTGATGGACAGCATCCAGGTGAACTTAAGTAACTGGGAGCACTTTTACTTCTTCAATTCATGGCTTTGTGCCTTCCGTCCAAAAGCATATTACGTTCACTGCTTAGTACTTCAGCTATGAATGGTGCATTAATCATATATCATCATAAACCACGGGTTTCTACTAGTTTTTTATATGTCTCTTGTATTTGATTGCGAAAAATTATGAAAGTCTTTGTTCGATTTGTTGCTCTGTTTTGTTGTCGTAAGTTTTGATTATATTATTGTATCTTTGTCTTTCAATTGAAATATGTGTTGTAATCAAAATGAGTAAGGCCATTTTTGCTTGTATATTTTCACTAATAACCATTGATTTTTTAATCTTCTTTTCTTCAATATTTACTTAATTTTTATCTTAAACGATTCTATGCTATGCATTTTCATGTTAACAAAAAATTATTTTATGCTTAATCATTAAGGATTTCGAATTTTATCTTCACTAAACATGTACTTGACCTTTGACATTTTCAACGCGATATTGATTTTATTGAAATAAAAGTATAAATAATATTACTAAAAGAAACATCATTAAAATAATTTTTAATTTATTTTTAAATCAAATAGTTAATTGTATTTATAATGAAATTTAGGTACGAAAGTTACTATGATATTAGTATACGGGTATTTGAATACGATAAAAGAAAATCAAATCTTTCACAGCACAAATTTTAATTCTATTCTGATTGCATTTGGGTTTTTTTACTGTTTTATTTTGTAGTGTAGTTTATGGAGTTTTATGAAAAAAAATATTAGAAGAAGAAACCAAGTACGACCTGAGGTATGCACGACTATATACTACTAGTTAGTAAAACTCTTTTCATATTATGAGAGTGTATTATTTCAAAATAGAAAAAGCCCAGTCACTGAAACAAACATTGAGGTTTGTTTTCAGTATCATAGTAAATAATTATGGACAAACAAGATAACAAAATATGAGTCTAACGCTTCAATAAAATACATTAAAATTTCTTTTCCGTCCCTTGCAAAATCTCAGGTCTTTTTTAGACAAAAATTAATTAAATTTAGATGAAGTAATCATGGTAATGTCTAAAATTGTTTCTTTAAAGTGTGATTAAGTTACATTTATCTGGTACAACGTATGTTTTAACAGATTTTGTATTCTTTGCAAAGAAACCGAAATTTTCAATTATTCCCTCATTTAGTTGCAGAGTCAATTATTTTGAAGGCGGGGTGTAACTAATACTGTTTTCATTAACATTGAAAATGTATACTTCATCAGAAAACTACGAAGTATTAAAGTTATACGACCACAAAATACAGGAAGGAGAAAGGCTCGGAACACTTTTAGCCACTTTTCATCTTTAACATAAAAACCAAGTAAGTATCAAATCACTTGTTAAGTGTAAGTGAAATAAACAAAATTGATGTGAAAAGATTTAGTAAAAGGTACCAACACTAATGCAAAATAACAATCCAAAGATACCAATATTAGATATAGTAAATTTATATTATGCTGTATACGACGCATTTCAAGGAGTTACCTCTCATCAGCAGCATTAAAACCGAAACATTTGGAAGACCAAAAACCAAACTTGTATTAAACAAGAAGTACTCAACCAAAAATACCGAAATTGGAAGCCAAATTTCATCTAAGGAGATCTACCATGTGCAATACAAGGAATGAACCCTTAGTATTTCTATTATTTTTGAATTTTGCTAAAAACTGGTAATTTCTGTAAAAAATCAATGAATAATCATGTCAGACAAGTCTGACGACTGGGTTGGCGAATACCCTCGGGGACCTAGGGTCCACCAGCAGAGGCATCATCCCAGGAGTTTCAAAATAACAATCCAAAGATACCAATATTAGATATAGTAAATTTATATTATGCTGTATACGACGCATTTCAAGGAGTTACAAATCATGCCAAAAAAATATAAAAAAATTCTACTTTTGTGTTTCCTCTCAGTGGCATCGAATCGGTAGAAAGAACACAGAGCAAGTAGACATACATGTAATATACAGTCCGTTAAAATAAATTTGATTCTTATTACAATACAAACTATATTTTTCCTCGTTCATTTTAAAATTTTAATCTGCAAAATCCCACAATATATCTTTGAAGAGCAATGAACTAGAGATTACCTCAACATTAATTAATGATTCATATCTCCTCAACAAGAGATTAATAGAAGAAGAGTCCTTAGAAACTATGACTGGATTAAGCAAATTATTCGTACATGTATAAGAATCCATGGCCCTAGATTGTTTTTATTCAATGTATTGATCGGGAGCAACATTTTTTATTCATTTTAACCGATTAATCTAGTTATAAAAATTCTTGCCAAAATGGATTTGATATTTATACACTTGTGCACGTGTTCTCGCCAATACGGATATTCGGCGTAATTAAACGGGAGGGTACGTGTATTTGCAAAAAGCTGATTTGGAACTAAATTGCACACGACTACCAGCTCTGGAAATTTTATTAATGGCGATTGATATTTTTCGCAAATACAAATCATTAACATGATATATGTTCAAAATTAAATGTACTACTAGGTATATTACAGAAGTGTCAAATAAACACGAATGAACATACACACTATTCATATTAACTACAAGTGGCATAAGTGATTTACATACTGGAGTTAACAACTCACCGGACTTCTCAATTTCCCGGATTTTTCCCACATGCGCTTAACGGAGCCATACGTTTCTAGTGTATTACATGTAGTGTTTGTTGTTATGCTGAATTCTGTTGATTTGCTGTAGGTTTTAAAGTTTTTTTTTGGTTATGTCTTCTTAGCATTTATTTCCTTATTACTGTTTTAAAGACTTGGTTTTGACTTTATGTATTTCGCCATCCATATTCTTTTTTTATTGACATCGATGGTAAATTAAACAAATATTATGATATACGAAATATAAACCTTCCCATAACACGTAAAATGAATGCCTGAAGTAGGAATGTTTTTTTAACGTTATTTTTAAATTCCAGCTGTGATATCTATTATTTGTATTTACTAAAAAAAAAAAACCTTAAACTACATTTTATACTTGTGGTACTCAATTTTATGACAATTAGAAATCGACAATGTCATAAACAACTGTTTTAGCTGCAATTTTGTAAAGGTTGTTTGTTGTAGGGTTTTACTGTTAAGATTACCACTCATATGTATCAATTAGTTGAATTAGTAATGTTTTTTTGGTAAAAATGTCTGAAACAGAATAAATTTCTAATGGCAATAAATAGCATTTTTGAACGAAATTGATACTGTCGTAAACAACTGTAACTTACGGCATTAATATTATTTTCAGTTCAGTAAGTTACAAACAAAGTATCAGTTTTTTTACCATTTAATTCCAGTATTCCACGTTTATCACGTGGATTGCTGGTATTAAGCGGGAGAAACTAGAATGAAGGAAAGAATGTTCTTGGCAGATTGGTCAGTTTACCAATATAAATAATTCTAATTATACAATTATATAAAACCGCCATCATGATGATGCAAATGGTTTCAAAAAAGTTAACCATATACAAAATGTATGCTTGATTAGTTCAGCAAGTTTCATCGGCAACAGTGTGTTTCTCCCATAACACTTCAGAAACTGATTTCTTGATGAAAAAGTCAGGCTATAATCATGGACTATACCGTTCAAGTTGCATCACAAATTCCTAGTCCTTTAAGTCAATATTTTGCGCAGTAGCATAATGTGCCCTCGTGCAACAACGCTACATCCGCTTCTGGTGAAATAATATTATTCCCCCCCCCCCCCCCGAAAAAATCTGCTCTGGGGCAAAATTTCACACATGTTTGTAACTTCAGCCGAGTTGTATAAAACAGAGATTGTAACTTCTGCATTGTTTATAAGTTTGAGTTGCATGTTTTTTTGGGGTATAATTTGAATTTTTTTCTTTGTATTCTTCTATTTGTCTTCCTTTTTACTTCCTTCCTGGAACTGGACATTATCATGATTTCTATGGCTCTATGTCAGATTTCAAAAACGATATGTATAATTTACACTGAATTTCAGGTTTATTTGTATTATTACGATGTATGAATACACCGATAGTGAACAACGGAAAAAATGAATGCAACAACACATGGACACATCAGCTCTGCATGGCAAACCTTATTTTTTACACCTGATTTTTTGTTACGCAATGACATATCTTTTCAAATAGTACATATAAAAATTGACGTCTACATTATCGTTTCATTTGAGGTTTCATTGAAATTAAATTCCAAAATGTCGAAAAAGCCTTGTCCTAGTCTTTTTTTTTTTTTTTTTCATTGGAATTTTTCAGTTTTCGAAGACAGAACGGCTTTCTCTAATTAAATGATTTATCATAGCGTCATTACGTCGCCAGTAATAAACACATTGTCACTGAAATAACCATAACCCGCATTATGATATCATGTTCTTTGTATATAAATTTCATGTTGTTTATATCTCAAAACAGTACTATAGGAAAATGACCTTTATTACATCTGGACATTATCAATTTTTTCCTGCATAACTTTACATGTCTTATGAGGTAATCAATTTTTAGATTGCTTCAGTTCCAAAATGCTATAGTTAAATACTCTTCTAGCCATTTAAGCCTTTGAATCTGCTCGCCAAAGGTTTGGATAATTGTGTCAACTTTCAACATGTTTACTTCGAGTACAACTGATGAGTCGTAAACCGACCATATTTGCACATTTTATGCACCGAAACTGGTATCATAGAATTTTTATTCTCCGTAGGGAAATTCTAGGAAATGAAAGATAAATTCTTTGATAGCAATTTTGATGCACAAGATCTGCACATTTCGTCGATTTTACGACTCATCAGTTGTACTCCGGGCATAAAAAGTTGAAACCAAAACAATAATCCAAAAATGGACAAGCTTGATGAACAAAATGTGAGTTTAAGACTTGCATAAAATAGTTTAATACTCCTTATCCACCCCTTACTGAATATTTGATCTTTCTCTTGAGGACAAGACAAAATCTTTTTTCACAATAATACCTAAAGTTGTTTCCTTAAAATGTGATTAACTTAAAATATTAATTCTGTATTGTTTTAACACATTTCGTATGCTTTTGAAAGAGATGAAATACATCAATTATTTCCCAAATTTAGTTTGGATATTCAATCATTTTGAAGGTGGGGGGTGATTTAAATTTTTTTCATTAACAATGAACTTTAATTTATTTCCATGTAATTCACGAAATTTGTTGAGGCGAAGATTGCATACCAGCAAAGGTACAGATAAAAGCAGTTCTAACCTCTCTACTATTCTGTCAGCAAAAAAATTTTAGCAATGTTCTCCGTCATCATTTCTAACAGTATAAACATTTTAAATAGAAAAAGGTTATAGATATGCAGTACATGTGTATATAAGGTGTTCATGATGCATATGAACAATTTCTACTGACACATGTACGTGCCGATTCTGTTCACCCATTCTGAACAGAATCGGCAAATACAGTTTTGTATATTTTACTGTTCCACCGCCCAAGCCAATTCTTAAACAAGCCTTTTGATATCTCGGAAATCTCGGAAGAGTGCAGTATTTTATATATGATAAAATAAGATAAATACAGATTTTCGGTTAATTTCCACAAGGAACTAAATCAGGCAAAACCGGAATATAGTACAGAAAACATGTGAACTGGATTTTTATTGCTGTTTTTCATTTTGAAAAATGCTGTAAGGGCTTCAGCAATTAGTCAAGAGCTCGCATCCTATGGCAAGACCAAGATGAACCAGTCCGTCCAGGGTTCAACTAAAAGCGAATTTAACATTTGCATTAAAAAAGTACATTTCAATGTGATACAAAATTTAAGATTTTAAATAAAGAGAGAATTTGAAAAAAAACTGACATACTTATAAAAGGTCGTTTCAACAACACTATTGCCATTAAAAAGCTTGTTAATTGATATTGTTTCTCACTGCAAACATAGTAAAGGGAGGAAAATTAATAATTAGCTTATGTTCAACTTATTGGAAAATCTCCTTCAATTGCGCACTTTTAATTGTCGTTCTTTAGTTATTCGAGGTATGTGGATTTGTTTTTAAATTGGATACAGTGCGACGAGTAGAATTAAATAGAAATTACACATGACTATCATAAAAATCATGATAAACGATGGATTCTAAATGAATTTCTTATTAAATTCCTGATATTAACCTTTTACTATGTCTGCATAAACACGGTGTCTTTAATAGATACATAAAGCATTTGATCGACATCGTAGCCTCTCGGGATTTTCTGAACAAAACATTAATAAAACATTTCATAGAAAAGAACACTGTACTGATGAAATACATTTCTCTAGTGGACATATTTATTCATCTGTCATAATCGGAATGAATAAAATAAACCCGTTGGATTCGTTGGCTTGGGAATTGTAAATATCGGACCGACTACTGACAATAGACGTTTTCCGTAATAAATTGTGTTGCTGCTAACAGAAATACTAAATATATCTTGTTTTGTATTTTTATGTCACGAGCAATAATAACATTTACATTCCAGGAATTAAATCGTTCAAAATAAAACCTTTATGTATAATTCCAGCCCGTTTATCTTTTTTCGGCACAGTGATTAAAGATTTATATTTAGAAACACTGTTTGTATTATTTTCTAAATATGTATAAAGGTCTCGTCATGATTATTGTATTTTGTTTGACAAAGAATTTATTTCATTGTTTGGATCAGGTTTGTTGGGTTCGTTTTCAAATTCACTGGAGAGAGAAGTACCATTTAAGTAACTTTATGTATTATTTTTCTAAAACTCTGCAGATGTGTTTGTTTGATAAGTAGGGTTTTGTTCATTTAATAAATTAAATGGGGGTGTTTGAACATATCTACAACAACAGCTGGGGGCCTCGGTGGCCGAGTGGTCTAGGTAGTTCGTCATGACTATTAATGATCACTAGCCTGTCAACGCTGAGGTTGTGAGTTCGAATCTCACCTGTGGCGGGATGTGTTCGACTCCGATCTTAATTAACAAGGATTGCCAATTTACCTAGCGAAGGTCAGTGGTTCTCTCCAGGTACTCCGGCTTCCTCCACCAATAAAAACTAGCCGCCGTGAAATAGCCAAATGTGCCGAAAACGGCGTAAAACTCCAACTAAACAAACAAACAACAACAACAGCTTACCATTACATAAAGTTTGGAGATGCAATCTAACTTATATTTGAACTGGGTGATTGTTTTGGATTTGATTATTCGTGCTGTATTGTTCTATGTTTATTTTTACTGTTTTACTATTTATTTTTTATTCATTTGATTTGAGTTTTGTAGTATGTATTTTCTGTATTTCTGTTCTTACAGAATTTGTAAAAATTGTGAAATTAACTTTAACCCTTTCTGTATTTAGCTTTTAATTTTACCGATTTTTTCTGTATCTTATTGATCTGGTACTCTTTTCCGATATGTATAGATGTGATAAATAGATCTGTTTCCCTTCCTAAAGTATCGGAGTTTGAATACGTGTAGTGTTTGAACCAAATGATTATATACATGATATATGCATTAATGATAAAAAGACTACATATATTATGTGATTCAGCTAATCAGGAGGTAATTTTGCTATGTATACGTGAGTAGATTGGGATTAAATCTTATATTGTGCGGGAATCCAACCGGGCCTATTATTCGAATTAGTTACATTGATCGGGTACTCTCTGGTATGCAATGTTGTATTATATTCTAGCTGTTGTCTGATACACAGATACATTATTAATATTTAAAAAGGGAAATTATTAATATTTCAACACAGGAAATTGTAAGATAATTGTGAAGATTATTTATAATCGATTTTGAAATAAAACGTGACAAATAATTTTCCCAACAGATTTGAAATTTCAATTCATTATTGTTTCTTAAATCAATTTACATTTAATATTCCAATCAATGGTTTGAATTTCTGAAAGTTCGATGTAAAAACCAGGTCTACAGGTACTAACAACACATAAAATGTCTTCACCAATTTCATTAAATTACAAAAAATACTTTGAAAGAGGAAGGTTAATTGGGAACAAAACTTTTACTTCTGGGACACAATATACAATGTATTAGATTGTGATATGGAGTATTTTTTCCATGCAGGGGATGATAATATTTCATTACTAAACTGTATCAGAGTGCACATTGATAGAAAATTAGTTTAGATATGAAAATGTAAGGATATTGGTAACCGTAAAAATATCATATCATTAAGAACGGAAAAAGGTGAATTACATTTAGAGTTGGTCGTGTGGCCTCCATACGGTACAATAGCTCACACCACAAGATAGACATTTAATCAATCTATCCATATTGTAACATATTTGGTTATTTTTTTATTGTGTGCAGTTATGGACCGAAAGGTACGCTCTGCTACATGCAGTGAACTCTAGAGGTTTCCCTAGACCGATTTAGCATGGGGCTGCACCATGCCTCCATCTTCAAGCACCATGCTGCCCTCATCATGAATTTTACAATTTGCCCGCAGGTAGCCAAACCTAACTTTCAATTTTTAGTTTATCTTTTTGAAACTGATTTACATTTAATCATGTACCCCTGTTGTGTTGGCAAACTTTTATGACACTTTTACACCATCACACTAGGGTAATGGCTATTTATTTTAGGATTTGATAAATATACAGCCCTCATGTCAAGGTGGGGTGCCCGAATTATTATCTTTTCTAACTATTGAGTGCCCTCAAAATACGAAATTTACCATGCGTTTACAAATTGCTGGGAAAAATACTAGAACTCGTTACATAAAAATGAAAATGTTAGCTTGATAAGACATGCATTTGATCAATGTATCCGTATTGTAACATATTTGGTTATTTTTTTTATTGAGTGCATTTATGGGCTGAAAGAAACGCTCTGCTACATGCAGAGGACAAAAGTTCCCTTTGATATCTCTAGCATTGCTAGTGATTTAGTCCTGCAGTGAACCCCATACATAAAAATAAAAATGTTAGCGTGATCAAAAACATGTGGAATTAGAAAGTACTCTATCCCGCAGAGCCATTGGTCATGTTTGAATTTTGTCACTATATGGTGTTAACACAAAGGCAGATTAGAATAAAAATTAGTCCAAGTAAATACTTTATATACAGATTCGTTTATTTATTTATTTTTTTAAAACTTATTTATTTATAGTCGATTGGGAAATATGTTATACCAATTTATACTAATCCCTCTCCACTTGGTCGGTGCGAGACGGCCCCAGTAGCGGCATTTTAGCCTATTTTTTTCGACATCTGCAGAGGAGTCTTTAATGCTCTCCCTTAACACCGGAAAGCCATTTTTCGTCCCCATCCGACGGACTACCATCGTTTATCGAGGCCATCCTCGCAAATGGTGTCAATAGGGCGTCGCAAATACGATCCCTGAAATGTTCATCCCGAACAGGAATCGAACCAGGGACCTTTGGCTTGGTAGTCAGATGTGCTAACCACTACACCACAAGTTAATAAACTTACATACATTATATTAGTAGCTCATCATATAATATTAGTAAGGTGATAAAACGGACATGGAGTGCAGTAGAAAGCACAAAATCACAAGTAGATAATTAAACAAACATCCAGATATCACAATATTGTCTTCAATAATAGACAACCACACCATGTCGCAAGCCCTGAATGACTCCAGAGTAATTCATGAGTAGTTATGTCCAGCGGTACAAGATCATGTCAGAATATCATTAATAAACTAAAAGGGTTACCGAGACAAATACATTCATGACCATATTTTTTATGAATTTCTGACTTGAGACAGGCGCACAATGTTGCTGCGGAGGTAAAGCAGTTCTGTTCGATACATCAAATCTCATTCAAATATACAAACAAATCTGTTTATTCCATTTTTATGTTGGGATGAGAGCTTGCCATTCAGTGCGAGATCTAGTCCTTGTTTAATCCTGAATGATCATTGATACCTCCATTTTTTGTTATATTGGGTTTTTATTCCCTCGACATTTACTCCAAATAATTTTTGTGCTATTTTACTCTGCTTTTTATATTTTATATATATATATATATATGAATGTAAACTGTAATTGCCTTTTTGAAGAACACCACTACTATTCAACTGAGCAAACTCCACGTGAGAATATATTTTTGGCTATAGAATCTAAATACTGGCGTTATTACTGCATCAATTTACAATGTGAATAAATCTATATTTCCGAAAACATTATTTTCTGTTCTATTTCTAAAACTAAAGACGTGGGGATTCAATATTAACGTGATTTAATCCACATTCTGAACGTTGTAGTTCTAAATTACCCGGCGGAAATAAAGTTTACTTGGAAATTACTAATAATTTAGTAGCCACAAAAAAAAACAAAAAAAAAAACAAAAAACAAAAAACAAAAAAACAAAGCCATCATTATAAAATTGCATCCCGGTGACACTTTCCACAGCTTCATGTTGTCATTATTTTATTACAGATGTTGATTCTCAAGACTTTATTATTTTTATAGCTAGGAAGGGCACGGCATTGTATTCGTTAAGAAGACCTAAGTGCCTAATGATGGGAAGCTGGAGAGCTGTTATCCCATAGTCGTACTAAATTGTTTGTTTATTTTAAACATCCTGGTCGAAATGTATGTGTGTTTATTGATTCACTTATCAACTTACATTCTAAAAATATGTGAAATTTTAATTGATGGAAGTGGGGCAATTAGAAATTGGGTCCCTGGCTACATTACCAAAACTTCACCTAAATCCACCAATTTGTTAACAGTTTTAGCTTTAATTTAGAATATAGCTGTCTTCAAGTTGAAGTTGGTGTATAATAATAATCAGAGTATTATTAATATCTAAATTATCGCCGTTCATTTTTCGAATTTAAAGTTGTGTATTTAGGTGTTGTTAACTATACATGTATTTACGCTAGTACCAGCAAGGTTAAAATTATACGAAGCAACAATGATACTTACATAGTGGTTACAGTCGCTTCTACTACATGCAGTTTTGATGCACACCTGTTTCTTCATCGGTGTCAGAGGCAAAAAAATATAGGATTACATAATTATTAATCGAAACCGAAAGCCCCATAATGGATACAAATCACTGAAAAGTTACAGACAACACATTGTAAAACTACGGAAGGTAGGTGCCATAGGGAGTTTTTTTACATTTAATTCTAACTCGTTATAACGACTTAGTAACTCGTAATAACGACTTAGCTAACTCTTTATAACGACTAAGCTAACTCTTTATAAAGACTTAGTAAATCGTTATAGCGACTTAGTAACTCGATATAACAATTAAGCACATTAACTTTCTTTTAACAACTTGGCTAACTCGTTATCACAAATTAATTAACCCGTATAACAACTTAAACTAACTCGTTATAACAACTTAACCAACTCGCTATAACGAGTTAGCTGCACTTAGTTAGACTTAGCTTACTCGTTATAACAACTTAGTAACTCGTTATAACGAGGATGGTTGGTTAGTGTCGGATAATTTAGCCTTCTGTAGCGGATTAGCCTACTCTTTTTCGAAAACTACAGAAGGGGTCTTTAGCGTGCAGGGAGTGTGGCATTCTCCCAACACGTTACCCACTATGGTCCCGTATTATGACCTAACACCCCCCAACAAGTAGGTCTAACCTATCCGCAACCGGGAGCTCTGTTGGTTGAGCCCCGTGATCCATCACAGGTACCTAGACAAAAATAAAGAACAGACAGTTAACAGAACACAAATAAAAACCAGAAGAATCTTTGATCCTAACAATTGTGATGTTTTTTTTTTCACAATGTGAAGTTAAAATTAACTCAGATATTAAATTGTAAGCGGTAGCTGCAGTTGATAGACCGCAATGTTGACTGTAAATATGGAGGTGTGTAGAACAATACAAGACATTATCTATTCACGATCAGTCTTTGCTTAAAGTACTTCAGGGAATAAATTACTATATGTTATTAAGAATATCTCTCGGTTATAATACATTTCCTCTCATTATAATAGAAAAGAATATTTTATTACGTTATATAAATGTAACCATTTTAACACATTTAATTTGGACTACCAATATTTCAATAGCAGAACAATTAACACCGCCTTTCATTAGGAACATATGGATTTCAGAAATACACAAGTATGCCAATTCGTTTTAAGTAAAGCCGGTTGCTTTCCTGGTAGACAAAAGTGTTTTCAAATCATCTGGGAAACATCATGTCGTTTGACAGTAAATGGTAATTAACTGAATTAAATTGTAAATCACAAACATTTTTCGACTGAGATCTTTGAAAGGTTTAAATTTGAAAGAATTAAACGACTTTTGTTTCATGGCTCAATTAGTTTTACATTTGTTTTGACCTGCTTAGAGCATATAAAGTCTGGTAATTTAATATTTCCAATGAAAATTGCGGCGGCATTAGTGAAATCAGTTAAATACAAGATTAATCCCTCAAATAATGTAATTATGTTTAAATGTATGTACCACTAGGTCATTCTAGAGATGAATGAAAGAAGATCGAAGTAAGGACATGACCAAAATCAAGATGCTATAGGCAAACATGTAAGAGCAGTAACAGAGGGAATGAAAAAGGTTTTCGGTTTGTTGATTATGCCTTAATTATCATAGTTTGTACATGATAGAATTTTCTAAGACAGATGTACGATTTTCGATTTGCTTCATGCCAGTCATTACAATTACATGTTACAAAACTTGTTCTTTGATTATTCAGATTATTATCGGCAGTAAAATTTTCACACAGGTGAGATTCGAACTCACAAACTCAGTGTTGATAGGCTAGTGATCATTAGTAGTCATGACGAACTACCTAGACCACTCGGCCACAGGGGACCCTGCCAGTAAAATTATCTTTATGACAATTATTATTGTGACATTGGGTATTTTATATAAGGCGTAGAATGCTATTGGTACCTGTTAAGATGAGATGGGTTTTAAGAGCTTGGCCGATTGTTTAAAAGTTAACCATTTTTGTTAGTTTATAACATTTCCTTTATTAAAATAAACATGTATATTTACACAGATGTTCTTCTTTAATAAGCATTTTAACTACGTACAAAAGTTTTCAAACATGTCCAGTAATATGAAAAACGAATAATTGCAATAATATTTGGTTAGCTATACACATCTACTATTTTAATATGCTGTTGGCGTGGCCAATGATGCGAGCACAGCAATAGCCCTTTCCAGAAACCCATTTACTTCCAGCGAACGAAACTTTTTCTAGCATTAGTATGTAGCACAATATGGCTGCCCCTATTAAACAAAGACTTTTCTAAATGAACCATATGTAGAAAATGCATATGCTCCTATAGCGCTCGCTGCGCTCACTATAACATATTTCTTCATGATGAAATGTCATATTGATCTAGCTTCTGTTTAGTTTGAGACCTTGATATTATTTTATATATCAAACGTTATTTTATTACCCATAAATGCTCTATTAATCTGTGTAATCATTTTGATTTACATTTTGCAACATCTTATATTGATCAACAGATACATCTACACATGTATTGACATGTAGTGATGATAATCAAATTTAAATCTATGTATAATCATAAGTATAGTAAATGTACAATGCACTATGACTCAGACATGGCTTTCTCTTTTAGGTGACCTAAGATAAGTACCTTTTTCGACCTTGTAAATGTTTTGAAGTACATGACTTCTTGATGATACAGTGCATCTAAATTGAATAGAGTATCAGAATATGTATTATAACGTCCAGTTTCATGCAGGTTTTAACTCCTTCAGACAAAGGTATTTATTAAAGGAAAGGTTTAGCCGAATGCAAAGTTACTTATAAATTCTTTTACGTGTATTGTTTAGACTTAATCAGGCAAATACAATAAAGATATGTATCATTATTATTAAAAGGATGGCAATACAATGTAACTCCCTCATAATCAGGGAAAGTAATAAATGAATATTGAAATTTCAAAACTGTATGAGCACTTTTACACTTCAATAACAACAGAACAAGTTATTAACCAGTACAATGGAATGTTCAAGGCACGTTACAGCCGCAATGAGTTGAAGCAGTCGTTAACGATTTTTTTTACTTTAAAGTTAAACTTTTTTTACACGTTGCCGTCATTATACCCATGTTTAGTGTGTCTAGTAAAAAGAGGAGTTTCCTCTCAGAACAGAATTGTATCACGTCATAACTACTATATATAACCTTTTGAATGACAATCATGCAGGGGATATGCTTACAACTTCATGCCAGCTTCATATGTCTGGAAGACCAATTTTTCAAAAGTTGCTGTCGTTATACCAATGTTTAGTGTGTCACGTTCATAACTAATATACATAATAAAATCATGCAGGGGACATACTTACAACTTTATGCCAGCTTTATGTGTCTGGAAGACCAAGATGAAGAGAAAGTACAACATTGTCCTTAATCATTCAAATAGTAGATGTTTATGTATATATACATGTACATGTAGTACTTGACATTTTATTGACTGCTTCGGTTATATACATATCAAATATAATATTTAGAATAAGGCCAAAATCTTAGAATTTGTCTTTCATTATTGTTATTCGTAAGTTATTGTAAAAGTTTCATGTCTCAATTTCTCCTAAATCTGTCTTGGAGGCAGAAGTCACTTCTCCCATCTATTAAAATCTAGATTAGGTTTGACAATATTAATTGTATACCTGTATTGTATTTCTATCCCTACTTTTGGTCACGGGTCTACCCAGTGAATTCTCATCTCAAATTGCACTGAGACAACCCGATTTGCAATAACAATGGTTTTCCCACATCTAATAAATGTTTAGTACGCGTTCAAAAATATTTCTCTACCTTCCTCGATATGAAATCATCAAATCGACAAAGTAATATTTATTCATATAAAAAGGTTATTGTAAAACGCGTTGAAGAATAACAACTCGTTTTGCAATAAACCGGCAAAATGTAATAACCTGATTAGCAATAAAATTTTAAGATAGATTGAATTTGTTCAGATTGTGTTTAAAAATGTTTCTTTAGCCTCGGTTATTTGAAATCGTAAGCAATAAGTCGATTTATTTCTCACCAATTCAATATGTTTGTATAAAAACCTTTTTTTTATATAAACATTTGACGCAAATTTGACTTGTCCATAATGCATTCAAAAATGCTTCTCGACCTCCCATTATATAAATCTATATGACGATGTAGTCATTTAATTTCGACTGTCATATTAAAAGGTTATTTCAAAGCGAGTTATTACAATAAACATTGTAATCATAACATTTAAATATTTGAGTTTATTTTAAATCGTTTTGGCTTTCCCTATTTTAGGTCTTGAACACAACTGATGGGACGTAATCGACGATTTGCACAAGAATTAGTACATGTATCATGAGTAGTATTGTAGGCTGGTTTAGCTTTAAACGATCGTATTTGCTATTTATGTGGAAAAAAGGAAATATGGAATGAGTTTCATTATTTCTTCAGGTGTGATAATAACAGTGTAAAAAATATTTCTTTGCAATATATCCCCCAATATTATTATTATTTCCAAACTTTACAAAAACTATCAGATCTTTTTTCAAGCTGCAATTTAAAAGTTATGAAGAATTTGTCTATATTAATACAAAAATTACAAAACCTTATTTGATTTTTGTATAATTTATATACTTTCATCTATAGACTGGTGTATTATTTACTATTATTATACCTCAGTATGTTTTTTCTATATAAAAATCGAGACAATAACCGGTGAGTAGTTTCCAAAATTAATCACCGGTAAATACTGACCGGTGAGTACTACTGGAAACTATTGACCGGTAAAGTGTTTCGGAATAATAAAACATATTCGGGGAATAGTAAGTTTTTTGTCCCCTCGATACCAACTATTGCCCCTTGGCTACGTCTCGGGGCAATAGTTAGTATCTCGGGGACAATAAACTTACTATTCCCCTAATACCCAGTCAATAAGTTTATAATATTTCGTACTCTTACCAAGCTTATATGTAAATCCATGTATTTGCTTTTTTTACTCTGTCTGCCAGCCTCATTGTATATGTTGTTATTATTAATTACTACCTCTTGTAGCACTGTATGTGCCAGAGAGTTTATAAATAAAGAATATTCAATCTTGAATAAGAATTTTTATCACCATTTTTTAACGAAGACAATTAAAAACCCAACAATTATCCAATAGAAACATGTTACTAATTTGGTACAATTGAAACATTTTTTTTTTAAATATATATATATCCATACATACAGGTATATCTATGTAAATTTAAAAACAATTTACAATGTACATCTTTTGTGCATATCGATAATATACATGTAAATGTATCCGCCAAGAAGTATATAACAAATCTTTACAAATATTTAGAACAGTATTATTTAATTTCTACTTTTTTTATTCAACTGATGAAAAAGTCCAGACACTAAAAATTTGCCAAATTTGTTTGAAAACAATCCAAAACAAAGAACAATATTTGCCATGGATAGCTACGTTGAATTAAATAGATAAAAATCTCGGTATTTGAAAATTTAGGTAATTATTTCATGAACTGCCATTGTGTCAGTAGGCCAAGGTTGCTAATGTAAACATTAGCGTAAACTGGTAGGTCATGCAAATTGAGTACACTACATGGTATGATGCAATATCAAAACAAAAAAGTTGCCAGATGTCACGAACCAATCATTAATAAGTATCTATAACATCTGATTGACAGGTGCTAAATTTTATCCAATCAAAAATCAAAACGCGGTGAGGATTTTCTTTGCGGTGGTAAATGTACCAAAAATAGATTTACGGACCACTGGTGTGATGCGTTGACAATTAAAATGTTGTTAAATGTCACAATAGATACTTTCAACTAACACAAAGTATGCTTGTGATAAATCCGTGTTCAGATCAATTGATTTTATTTGAATTTCAAAAGTTTTTAAATCAAGACATGCTTATAACGATACCATTAAATAAAGAATTTTCAAGTTGTAAATAATACTGTAAAGGTTTATATAATTACAAATGACGCGATTGTACACATCAAAGAGTTTAGTAATTAAATATTTGGTAATAGTTATTAATATTACATGTATGATCCTGTACCTCTCCCAGTATTGACTGGTAATACATATTTCAGTTGTCATGTATTTCATATACAAGTAATATTAACAGTCTTCTAGTTTTAATAGAAATGTTTTATTGATATTTATAAAAAAAACCACACACACACACACACACACACACACACACACACACACACACACATATATATATATATATATATATATATATATATATATGTGTGTACGAAATGATACGGGGAATTCATTCATGAAAAAAAATCTGAATAAATTCTATCAAATAGACTATGTATATTTTCGTTTACACCATGATGACATAAAATGTAACCAGATATCCTGCATTTACTGCGTACGGAAATATTACTAGAAGACCCCCTTCTAAATTATTAAAAGTCATCATTTGTACTTTGTAAAAGTACCTGTAGCATGTTATATTTCCAATACTGCGTGTGTTTTTTTATTTTGATTGGTCGACAACATGACGTCTGGATCTTTTATTTTCCGATAAATGATGTTGAGCCAGTAAAAGAGTGTAATTTTAAACCGCTCATTTCTTTATTATTTTGCCGAAAAGTGTAGTTATTATGGAATAAGTAAATTAAAAAGGAAAATACGGATTTTTGTGAAGTAATGTTCTGTTTTTTTACACTTGCCCTGTCATATTCGATCATTACACCCCTGATGGCGTTTACTTAGCAAGATGTCCGGGTGTATCTGATTTATTATAGTAAGAAACGTTGTTTTCCCACAATTTATCGGTCTATAAACTCGATAAGGTCACTCACAAATTTAACACAAAGTCCTTGGGAGTTTATTCAGTTTGTGAGTGAACTGATGTTCTTTATACACCGATAAATTTCTTCAAGTAACAGCTGTCTTAAGTTCTAATTACTTCACAAAAATCCGTATTTTACATTTACATGTACTTTGGTGTCGACTGCATGAAAATATAACAAACGTTTTAACTTTTATATAAAAAAAATTAAAGTTCATGGTATGAAATTTCAAATGGTTTGCAATCACGATATAATTTCGTTGGTCAGAGTTATTTTTTAAAGGAGAGGGGTAGGGTCGAGGAAGGGAGTGGGGATGGGGTAGCAATGCCGCAAAAAATGCTTATCTTCAGCTGAATGTATTTCACATGATGTGCAAAATATATTTTATGTTTGGGATTTTTATATATATTAAAGCTATGCCAGGTCCATAACATCTACATGTATGATTATTTGGTAAGGTGCGTAGTTCTACAAATTATTTTGACAGATATGTATATGTACGATCAAGGAACAGCTGAAAAGTAAGTAAAAGCACAACAGATCCCATTCTGATGGACCCAACTAATCGACGAACTGGTGTTAATAGGATAGATTTTTGTTAAAACGCAGTAACTACATTAAGTATTTGTGAATTTTTTGTCAAATTTTACAAGCATCTTATTGGAACATTTTTAGGGGTTTGGCAAACGCAAATACTCATATACATTATTTGTTAAATTTTATCAAAACACCTTTTTCCTTTCCCCCATTTATAATTAGATGCATGTTGGCAATAACGCTTTCAGAAACTGACTAACAATGGTCACTTGTCATTTGAAGGTTGTACGACGACCTCTTTTGTTTTTTTTTTTCGTATTTTTTTCAGGGTTGTCTTAGCGACAGTTATCCTCATATCTACTTTCATTTCTAACAAATAAATTTACGACACTTAAGCGAATTACGACACAGCAGACATCTATAAAACCTAGTGCTAACACCCATGGTTAAAATAAAACAGACAAGGACGTTATAAACAAACTGATACAAATAGTGAGATAATTGTTTTGCAATATAACTATTATAAATTATAAGATCAGTAATGAGACTTTAATTTGTTGTTTAATGCAGAAAGAGGATGGAATCACGAAAAAGTCCGCAAAAATGTCCTTCCTGTACAAGATTTACATCAACAGGACGATTTCGGGATATCATGTACAAGGTCAGACAAAAGTAGTGACACTCACATAAAAACTAGAATGGAGAAAAAATGATGGTTTAATAATGGGATGGATAAACTGAACGTCTCTGAAAACCAAAATCCGGCAATGGATGGATGGATATATCATTGGGTAACTATTACATGTATATCAGGACGAGAGTGTTGATGTGATATAAATATGAACCCTGCTTTGTACTAGACGGAGTCAGATATTTAACCTGCTAGCCCCCTAGGTAACAGTCCCAACTTCAATATAAGGCTTATTTATATTATAAGGTGGATTGAATAAATCTTATTTGACAAAAGCGGGTATTTCACAATATTTCAGCATTCAAATTTAAGATAAAATGTTAAATATTGAACTTTTCCGCCAAAATATAACAAGGTTCTGAAGTATCCTAAGTTTTCGCGAGGAAAAAATGCTTTGTCGCTAGATAAAGCACTGTGTTAGGCTATTCAGTTTAGTGTGCCGTCCATTTCGCTGAACTAGTATGCATTATTGTTTAGAGGCCAGCTGAAGTCCGCCTTCGGGTGCGGGATTTTCTCGCTGCGTTGAAGATCCATTGGTAGCCTTGAACTGTTTTCTGATCATCGGTCGGGCTGTTGTATCTTTGACACATTCCCCGTTATCATTCTCTATTCTATAATTTCAATAACCTTTAATGTATCGGATTTTGGATAATAAATATTGATCATATCTAAATGCGTAGATATAACTTTCAATATATTTTTTCAAAGAAAAATTCAAAAGTCATAAGTCATAAATTTTTATTAGCTTCTTACATCCCGAAGTCAATAGCTATACAAAAACACCCCAAACAAAAAAAAACAACAAATTAAAGAAACAATTATGAAGTATGTTTGCACACTGTCCTCAGTGAAAGAGACTATTTCAAAAAGGAGCCCAGCGATCTCACTTGTTCATTTGATTCTGGATTTAAAATATAGTTTAATATTTCCTCCTTTGTCATAGTTTCTTCAATATTAAGGGACATAATAAAATCTTTTCGTAAAATATTCCTTTAATTGACAATCTAATATGAAATGAGACTCATCCTCAATTTCATTGCAAGTGCTTGCATAATCTTGTTTCTTGGTATTTTTGTATCTCTTCCTCTTTCAATTGATAAAGGTTGATCGCTAATTCTAATCTTGCATATTATTTTTCTATATTCGGGATTAGGACTGTATAAATAATTATCACAATGATACCCATTTTTGACCGATTTAAATGAATGAACTTTACTATTTTGGTCTAAATTATCTATTTTCTCTTTGGAAATTCTCTTGGTATTGAATGCTGGACTCCTTCTTGTAACATATCTTGTTTGATTTAGTCAATTCTAAAATATGTCGTTTGACGTCAGATTAATATCGGACTAAACCAAATAAAATATTGAAACGCGAAAGAAAAATACCCGCGCTCTAAGTATTTATATAAACAATTTACAAGGGTAATAAGCAGTCACTCGTTTCATAAAAGGGGGAATTATCTGCGATCCTAGATGTTTTCTTCGGCAGAACAGATATGTTGCAGGATTTTTGTACACGATCACATCCCTTCTCGAACATAATATTTAACCATGAACATTTTTTTTTCTCTCAGTTAAACCAGGTTCTTTTTACTAAGTATAAGTACCTGTTTCTTCGTCTACCAATCCCGTGCTCTTTAAAAATTAAACTTTTTCCATTAAATAACTCATTTTCCGTTAAAGATTATGCTAGATGATCGACAAAATTATTGAATTACTGTAATAACTTCAAACAACGTCTGAAATTGTTTTAGTTTGTTAAATTACATTTTATGGATTTTTTAAGGCAAGGTGTGACACTATGTCAGATTTTTTCTTGAAGTAATTTACAATATACAATTATCAATCTTTACATCATGCTAATCAAATAATCATTTTTCTGTTGTAAAAATTCCCATTCATTCATGAATTTATGAAATAACCCCAAAATATTTGTCAATAACAACGGAATGTTTACACTGGGTGATTACTTGCAAAAAAATTAATAGTACGCTAATGAGTTTTGTCATGAAATCTGATGCAATAGGTAAATAAAAATAATACGCAACAATAAAATCTCAGATTTTATCTTCCAAAATACAGATCCATTGGTATAATGAGTATACTGACAACACATTAGGTATGCGACATATGCTGAATATGAATGATATCTATAATTATTTTTCTTGATGCATGAGTTAGTAGCCCTAAGGTATTATTATGGTGTCAAAAATTATCTTTGAAGATACCAGGTCATATTAAGTCTAGACCTTTTATATTTGACGTTTTTGGACACAAGTCAAAATAATCGCACGTGGCTGGTGTCTTTAATTTTGTGGTTTTTCTGTGTAACACGGATATATAATGTAATTTAATTTATCTGATTGCGGTTTTATATTAACCATACGAAATCTATGAAACATTAATTTTAAAATATCACAAAACAAGGAAATAGTGGATCTTGTAATTGGATAACACTCTTTCAGTCGTGAGACGGGATATTTGGGGACTATATGTATATCAAAAACTGTATTTTCAGTGTTTTTTCTCATCATATTTATTACGTTATTTTCATAATAAATTATTGTTCTTTTTTTTGGAAACAGCTAAAAATTATGAAAACACAGCGAAGACAAAAGCATAATATAACTTATTCAAGGTAGCCAAAATCTACAGCTTTACAAGGTTCAATCCTTGCTTTTGAGACACTATACATATTATCTACTACAAAATGCAAATATTTATCTAAAAACCATGTCGTTGGTAAAGCAATAGCTAGTAAGATGGATACAGTAGTAACATAAATTTGGATATAAATCCAAATTTATCGCAATCCCCTGTACTAAAAACTGAAAGTGGTTTATCGGGAATATCTCAAACGTTTCTTTAAAATGGATGTAAGAAGTATTACACTACCATTTGTTCAAATAATCGTAATGAATTATTGTCTTTTCTACTGCTGAAATGTCCATACTTTAGGAGAGCTGATTTTCCAATTTTTGTGCCCATTTCATTGATTTTTAAATCATTTATGACGTCACAACAAACAAATGTGACGATGAAGAATATGTGCAAGTTCTGTTTCAGAAAGTTTGATCAATGGTTACTTTAAACTGAAAGATTATCAAATTTCATGTACTTGTTCACGTCAATGAGTTTTCCCCGGATTCAAATTAAATACCACCAAATTGAATTGATTTTGATAAGGAGATACACGAAAGTGTTTTTTTTACACTTAAGTACCTGAACATATGGCAAGAGTTATTTGATGATTTTAAAGCTGTTTCCTGGATATGAAGTTGCTTGATTGGATGTCAGCTCAACGATAGATCCGTCTGCACCATATCTTTTTAATTATTGTTTATAATATGTCAGTGTCCATATCATACTTTTAAAAAAGATAAAGACATCTTGATTAACGATTTTATCTTTTCTAATATTTTAAAATTGATTGGCGTTCAAATGTGCGTGTATATTCCCATATATATATGTTTTGTACCGTTTATAGGCGTTGTAAGAATAAAAATTAGCATGAAAATTGATATCAAATAAGTGAAATAGGAATTATGGCAACCCAAACTTCTCACTGGATTTATAAGAGGAATAATTATCAAGGAATATTTGCCAACTTATACAATGCGATAAAATCCGAACTCCATGGTCGATAAAGGCCATAACAATACTTGTCGTGTGATATATGGTACCGCTTTCTATGTATACGAATCCTGACCCATGACCTTGTACCTGACCTTGTTTTTTCAGTTACATTTTGTTTGTTTGAATTTTTGAAATCTGTTGTGAAATACGTTTTAGTTTTACTTTTCTTTTAATTGATTTTACTCCCTAATTTATGCTTAACTACGAACTTTAGCGCCATTTTAAACGTAATAGATCGGCGACGTCGTTTCCTTAACGACGTCTTTTCTGTAACCATTTTTAGAGTCCATAGTAAAGTATCGAAATGTGAAGACGTACTTCATTTACAGCCATAGATAGTATACGATATTCGACAATTGATGTCCATAGTTAGTTTACGATAAACGATAACATCATTGAATTTTTGTCTTACCAAGCCTGACTCATATCCTTTAATTGCTTTCTTTTATTTTCTGTAGTACTGGAATCTAGAAGCAACGATTTTTTTAATCCCTTCCTTTTTGAGTAAGGAAATCTTGTTAAAATTTAGGATATTCTAATGATACATACATGTACCTGCAATATTTATGCGTTTGTTACTACTGCCTTAGTGATTAACAAATTTTAATGTTAATAGTTTAAAACCTAAAATATTTTGACAGTTCCGATTATTAATGTAAGCCCATATGGAAAGCCCAACTTGTTAAAAACAGCGATAAATCCTACATAATTTTCGTCTTAATTTTTAAATATGACCATGAATAGTAATACCTTCTTTTATATAATTCATTTTTATTTTACATGCCCATATAAATTAAAACAGCGATATACAAAAAGTAATGAAAAATCCAAACAGTTTTGTTAAGCAATTATTCTGAGAGTAATGCTCAGCAATACAATGTCCCCTACCGTGAGAACTGCATCAGATACATTTTTGGCAATCATTTATAACTCTCACAATAATAATCCTGTCAGACTGAAACTCAGAATTGATCCATATCTCATCATAACCTCACATACCAATTCTAAGGTATCCGATTTGCCTTAATCTTTTTTTTTGCACGATTAAATAAGATATGGTTTGATGCTGGAATGGGGAAGCTGCAGAACATACTCTGATTCCCTGTTGCTGCACCTCCTCAATTCATTGTTTCAAATCGTTTCTAATTGAACATATATGACATGTTATTTATATTTAGGTCTAATAGATGCTCCTTTATATTAAATTGGTATCAAAGAATTTATTATATACAATTGAAATTTGATGGAGGCATGGGTCCAAGGTTTGATTGCTTGTATATTATACATGTATGTTTATTTTATATATATTTGTTTCTTTTATGTTCTTGTTTTTATATTTTGATGACAATCCGTATGTTTGGATTTTAAGGATGATCGCTGGTCTAATAGGAAATAAATAGGATTTGAAATAGGTGTTTTAGTTTGAGATAACATATGAATAGTAAATAAATAAGCAAGAAAAAAATATAGGTTCATGTGCTCATTTTAGAGCTATAAGGCCTTGAAAATTTGCAGGAAATGGGTTTTCTCTGGATTTTTCCTTGTCTTTCCATTGGCATCTTCAGTCTCTCAAAAATGTATGAAAAAATAAAAAGGATTTCATAACATGTTGTCAATTTTATATTTTACGGTATATATGATTGAATTATAAAAGAAAAGTAGGGGTTCATGGGCACAAAACTTCATGTTTAAGAAATGGATAAAACCCGAGGATTCCGAAAATCTGAAAAAAGACCAAAACATGACCAGCGAGCATCCTTTAATAAAATATTCTGATTCTGATTCATACCAAAATTAGGATCAGTTGGTAAAAGTGTTTGCGAATTAAGTCCGAAAAACTAATATTTTGACATAGTTCCTATTTCCAAGGACAATAACACTCACAATAATTATCCGATCAGCGTCAGCCGTGAAACTCAAATCTGATATGTAGCTCATAATTGTAAGCTCAGATACCAAAAATAAGATCAGTTGGTAAAGCCCCCTTTACACTGGTCGAAGACTGTGCTACGCTCTCCACGACCTCTACGATCGCTAAGATCGCAGCAGGGTCGTGGAAAAATTGGAAAACAATCTTCAGTGTAAAGGTATTCACGACACCCCTACGCTCAAAATACGTTTTTTTTTCGATAATCTTTCACGTTGCTACTACGCCCTCCTACGTTTTCGCTACGATGCCTGCGTTTGTGGCACGTTCAAGCTACGACAATAACACGATCACACGACGCCCCTAGGCCGATGTTGTACGACCTCTCACGATTGTGACACGATATCGATACGCGCTTGACGATCGTAATACGTTGTCACTACGCTGCTACCACGAGTATTACGACCTTGCTACGTTGTTCTCACGATCTAGCCACGATCAGCAAATAAACTATATAAAAGGACAATTTCTTGCTTGAATGTATATTAGTTTTCACTACGATGTCTCACTACGATGTCACTACGATGTCTCTGCGCTTCCTCTACGACCAGCAAATAAACTATATAAAACGACAATTTCTTGCTTGAATTTATATACGATGTCTCACTACGATCTCACAACGATGTCTCTGCGCTTCCTCTACGACAGCTGTACGATGTCTGTACGATCAAAAGTGGCGACGACCTCGCTACGTAAATTTTGAGCATGTTCAAAACAGTCGTGGCACCTGGAGATTCTACTACGACCTATCACGCGCAATGCCGACCACAATACGCTACTTGAAGACATCAGTACGACCCCACTAAGATGTTCTATGATCAAAACATTTTTTATGGTCGTAGTGCAGTCTTCGTTCAGTGTAAAGGGGGCTTAAAATGGTTTGCGAATAAAGTCCGGAAAACTAATATTTTGACAGTAATTTCTATTTCCAAGGGCTATAAACCCCACAAAATTTATCCAATCATCGTAAAACTCATATATAATTTCTAGCCCGTCATTATAAGCTCACATATCAAAAATAAGATCGGTTGTTAAAACAGTTTCTGGAAAAAGTCAGGGAAACTTAGTATGACTGACAGACAGACAGACAGACGGACGGACGGAGAACAAACATATTGTCCCCTTCAGCGTTGCTGGTAGGGAATTAATAAGTCATTTTCAGCAAATATAAAAACTATAAGCTGATTGACATCTGACAGAAAGTAGCCTTCATGCACCGGAGAAATAAAATTTGTAACTGAATGCCCCTCCCTGATACAGATTATCTAGGGAACTGTGAATGTTCTCACAGGAATAGCACAGAGCGCGACAAGAAAGTCAAGGTATTTATAATTGTCATCAAAGTGACAGAAGAAATTTTATCTCATATTCATTTTGCCCTAATGAGGAATAAATATTTCATTATAAAATGTCGGTTCCCAAAACTATTGTCAATTCTTTGAGTAATTTTCTTCTTTCGTAATAACGACACGTCAGTCGTTAATTCAAAGATTAAAGAAAAAATGATAAACAATGAACTGTCAAATGACCTTGTAGTGTCGCAATGTATCAATTTTAAGATGTAGAATTTTTAGTATTATTTGCAAGTGCAATACTGCACGTCGACAAGTTGAAATAGGTGATTAAGTGTTCATATATTAGTTGACTTAAAGGAAAAAACGTGCATATTCATAGTGCACTATGTTTTTGACAAAAATGTTAAGAAACACGTTCACACAGATCAAAATGTAGAATCAGGGTATGTATATTTTTACCACCGATATGTGGTGCCTCTGCTGGTATACCTGGGTCCACAAGGTCATCACAATCTCATTTGCTTCTATTTCGGTACCAGCAATGAATATGATATTCAAATTTAACTGAAGTTATAAAAAATTGAAATTTCTTGAGGAAACTAATGAAAATCTCCTTTGTGAATAGGTCTGTTCTTAAATAGATTTTGGGATATCTTTTTCGGTCATTTTTATACTTGATTTTGCTCCGATTTTGGTTACTTTCCACACTTTATGGTACAAGTCATTGTGGTTTTTGAATAAGTTATCACTAAAATGACAAGTGGAAAGTGAAAACAAAGGTTAGTAAAGAACAAATACAATGAAAGAAAAATACACAGTTGTAAAATGTTCACCAACAAATGAGAATTAAAACAAGTCAATGAAACACTGAGGCTGTAGTTTTGTTTCTACCCTAGGCCATCCCTCTGGCTCTAGCTCCTTTTATCTTGCCCATAACGCATTACACCAATTCAAATTACGTATAAAATGTTAGTCAAGACGACTTGATGTATGTTACTTTCTAAGATGTTTGACTAAATATTACTTTTCTATGATTTGTAGCAGACCTGGACCTCGACTCAAAACATAACCAAACTTATAGATGTACATTTCTCACTAAACTTTGACATTATTCCAAGTCATTCATGCGTAAAATGTAGATCAAGATATATGAAAGGATCATCGTTAGTATTAAAGATGTTTGCAGTGACAAAATATAATCCATACGTAGCTGTTTTTTTTTTGCTTAGATCTGGACACTAACGCAAAACAACAAGAAGGGAAGAACAAACGGATGAAATTTTAGATCTCTTCTTCCGTTTGTTGTGCGGGGCAAGAAATTAAAATAATCTTCAATCACATGGTAGAACTATAAAAATTTGTAGAGTAGAAAAAACAATTAGTCAAATTAATTTCAGATGACTTTTTATCGATGTGTTGTCGGAGTTTCAAAAAAATCATGTTGAGTTTTTACATGTAAACATTCATTTTTCTTGAACAGCAAAATTTTCCATGAAACTAAAAATGAAGCCGAGTACTTTTTATTTGTAAAGCACAAAAATTCCACGAAAACCCAGATTGATTGGTTGATTTATCAGTTGTAAATATTGTATGCTAATTTAGGGCGAGAAAAATCTGTCACTGAATCTGTTAAGAAGGTTCCAGAAAGGGGGGTTGACCTCATGTAAGGACAGGAAATTTATACTGCAAAGGGGGGGGGGGGGGTTTGGGTACACATTACACCTTTTGAAAAGAAATAAATTTGCAATTGTTTCTCGTGAAGGGAACAGCAAAGTGGATAAAAGGAAAAGTCAACAATAACATACCAATCAATCAAAGCAACCCAACTGACAAAACGCCTGACAAAAAATAACATAAAAGAGAACAAAACACAAACATGAACACACCAGAGGGTCAGGATAGTCTGACGTGGTTAAGACATTGAATAATGGTGGGGTTTAAACCGGTTTAATGGGTACCCAAACTGAGATGTTTTTTTTTTCAACACAGTGTATTTGATTTCATGTGCTTAGTCTGACCGTATTTTGGCTGCTTATGTACATATCCTTCAAAGCAAATGAGACGATCCCCCCCACCCACACTGAGTAACGCTTTCTACTGCAGGACGATCAAAGTTCAAGGGAATTCACTAATGGAACTTACAAAATATCTTCGGTGTGTTCTTTTCCTATGATAAAAGAAAAAAAATCTTGAACACAACATGTACTTAAAAAAAAAATTACATAGACAGAAACAATGTAATAAACTACAAATAATATTATAATACATGCTAGTGATTATAAAAATGCTGATATCGTCATAATTAAAACGAATTACAGTTTACCCACACTGAATTCTTAGTTTAAGTTCAACATGCTTCAAAAGGGATTATCCGACAACATATTCATTTTATTTGATACAGAAATAACTTAAGACTGATAAATAGTTCCAATGACACCAATGCCATTTGAAATGCACGCGGTGTATTCATTACGTTCCTTTAATCCTACAATAGAGTGAATCTTCTATAATCTGCTTTCTGACGAAAACAACAGGATAACCAATTACAAGTAATTTGTCAAATTCTATGTGGTTCTTTTTCACTGTAAGGGGAATGGAATATAAAAGGAAATATTTTAAGGCCATAGAATCTCCCTCGCAATCGATAATTTACGTGTTATTAAATTTAACTGACTTTTTATCCACAACGGTAAGAAAATTGTGAAACCCTCATGTACTTTAAATCAAATTTTTAAGCCAGGGATGTTTGATTGGATGAATCGAGATCTCGATCAATCATAAACGAATGGTTTCAAAATCGTGTAATGATCCATGAATTATCCAGTCATGGCAGTCTTGAATGAGGGGAGTACTAGTTTTATATTCTGTGGCATTAATTTTCACCACTTATAAAGTGGATTTTTCTTTTTATTCTTTGTCTAGACAATAGTTCTCTTTTTATTTTAATGTTAAGGTCTATTATATATTTATCAAAGATAACTATGTCCAATACATATAGACGAACGCAACATTTCTTAGTGTGGGGAAACTTCATAATTATTTATAGTAAAATGTTCCTTCTTTTCTTTATCATATATTTTGTACTAAATAAAGTTTTCTATGAAGCCCTTGATGTTGCTTCAGTATCGCACACGGCTACCCTTTGTCGCATTACTCATACGGAATTGCGGAATACCTCGGTTGTATAAGTTGTCATTGGAAGAGAATAAAAAATACAGGGGCGACATGGCTAAAAAACAATTTATTGATGGAGCAGTACCTAACAATTTAATATACTACATGTACTAACCAAATTTCGTGAACTGATCCCTCGGACTGATATTTTTAGCTCGGTTTAATACGTCATATGATATGGAATTTACCATGTATTATTTTCTATATGATATTATCAGTCTCTCTTTATATCAAAATTGATGAGACCAAAGCCATCCCAAATGGTTTGAAATAACGGGAATATTATTTATTAAATCTTATTTTGAGAAAAACCAATTACATTTGAGAAAAATGAACTTTGAGTTAAAAGAGTCTGAGAACAAAAACTTCGAGATTTCAGGAGTAAATAAAGCGCAAAATATTATCTTGAGTCCAATCAATGTATTTTTATATACATGTAACGTGAATATTGAGCTGAAAAGGACCTGACATATGGAGAGTCAAATATGTAGTTTTGCCGGATTTTATGAGTTAAACTACTGTTATAGTATTAAATCTTGCAAAACTGCTGGCGAGACATATTCATAAAAATGATATGCGATAAGTGCTATCAGAAAATTTTAAAGCCAATTGATATGGTCACATCCAATTACTAAATGGATTAAAATATCGGTTATACATAGATACATCTTTTTAATTGAGCAATTCCAGACAACATTTTAAAAATAATGTAAGCTTTTGAAATAATATCAATATAAGTATTCTATATTTTGAATTAATTGTATGCCTTATTGACCAAATTGAGAGAAAATTTCTTCAAACCAACCCACGTTTCCCTCGCTGTATGTCATTTTCGGAAATAACACCATAGGGATTGCTAAGCGATTTATGCTTAGTGGAAAAACAAGTAAGAGGAGAAACCATAAAAAAATTGACAATAATATATTTCCAGGTGAATTCGAATCTCAGAATAAATACTGTTTTTATGAATCAAAACGGCTTTATTTCAAGACTAAAAACAAATCAAATTAAGTGCGCAAATTTTGTTCCTTCCTCTTTGGTACATGAACATGTATGAGTATGTACTGTATTTCTATTCTGATTTGTAATTTTCGAAATAATCTGGGATAGTGAAATAAACACCAAAAAGAAAAAAGAAACATTGCTGAAAACTTCGATCAATCAGTCGTTTAATATGTAATCATACCATTAATACTACATGTAGGTATAGAATAGAGAATGGAAATGTGAACTGTGTCAACGAGACAACAATCCGATCAAAGAGCAGGAAACAGCTCAAGGCTACCAATGGGTCTTCAACGCAGCGAGAAAATCCCGCACCTTCAGGCGGGCTTCAGTCCCGACGAGAGTTTAGGTTTTTATTAAACCATTACAATGTAAAATTTATTCTGTTGGCTCTCACTAGTTTTGGCAAAATTTCAAGTTAGATTATATGTAGAAATCCTTTTAAAATATTGATGTTAAAGTTCTGTTGAATCGGGAGAAATCCACGACCTTTTGTTTCATTTCTACTGGTACCTTTATTTTTCCTGAGCTGAAATATGTAAAAGATAAAACCAGAAACCATGACGCTTCCGGTTTATACTGATTCACCTCAGAAACTTTCCACCGCCTGATAATTGAGATGCCACTGATATGACTAAAAACAAAACCTGTCACTACAGTCTTTCATTATAAAGAAAAGTTGACAAAACTTGCCTTCATTTTACTTGTAATACATTTGTCGTGTATTCTATGATAGAGACTATGCGTATTTTAAAGCGATTTCGTAAAATTTAGTTTAGATATGCCGGACCCAATTCAATGACACCTAAAACACATCTTGCGACCATTTTGTATTCAAAAGACAATAGTAAGTTTGCATCGACATATCAAAATTTTAATGTAACAAGTATATCTATTTATTTAATCGATGTTTTTGTTATGAAATAAAAATTGCAAAGTATATTTCCCCCGATAGTATTATTTTAATTGTTCTATGCATAGTTTAACATTGTAGATAATAGTGCAACCAAACAAAATGGATATTGAAATAAGAATGAAATACAATAAAATATAACCAAAATGCGGTAGGCATTGCAATTAAATACTTATATAAACGGATATTTCTTCTTTAATCTATTTGAATTTCACTGATAATCTTCCTACAGTGTTTTTTTTTAATTTCATAATGCTGATCGAGAAGTGAAAAAAAACAACTTTTATGATCTCTAATGAAACTCGTCGACATACATTCTGGGTACAACTCATTAATGCCGGTTATCTCCGTTTTCAGAAATTTGTAAATACTTTTGCTCATAAAGCCTTCAAACGCTTGTTATCTATCGAAAACTGAGAGACTCAGTTCGGTGCAATGGACTTTGATAGCAAGTTTAGGCCAAGTTTATTCAGATCATATCAATGTAAGTTATAACTAGAAGCAAGGTTAGGCAAAGTTTATTCAGGTTATATCAATGTAAGTTATAACTAGAATAAAGGTTGGGCAAAGTTTATTCAGGTTATATCAATGTAAGTTAGTACTAGAAGCAAGGTTGGGCAAAGTTTATTCCGGTTATATCAATGTAAGTTATAACTAGAATAAAGGTTGGGCAAAGTTTATTCAGGTTATATCAATGTAAGTTAGTACTAGAAGCAAGGTTGGGCAAAGTTTATTCCGGTTATATCAATGTAAGTTATAACTAGAATAAAGGTTGGGCAAGGTTTATTAAGGTTAAAATAATTGCAAGTTATACCACTCCCACCTCTGAAAACAACTACACTGTTGAAAGATTTCGTGAAAAAATAGAATCTTTATATACATGTTTATCAATAATACAGAATTTACAATAAAATAGATCTACATTAACCAAAACTTTACTGCATGGGTGTTCAAATGAATAACAAGACGAAACTGCAGCGGTTCCAAAATACATGTGTTGTAAATACAGCATGTGATCCGTAAATCATGCGATCTTGGATAATATAACAAATCAATCAATCATCAACTGCAGGGATTCCAAAATATAATTGTAAATGAGAACATTCTGTTTGACAAAACACCAAAGTAATAAGCATATGAGAAAGTAATCAATTGGCGTTCAGTATAAATGATAACGAGAAAATATAGTGACATTTGCGTGTCTAATCCATCAGCTTATCTTAATGAAAAGTACAATATCTTAATCCGTGCAGTTTCAAAGCCTTGTCATCAAATCAGAAACGACATTAGTGCGAACACACATTGGCAAAAACAAACAAAACCTCGACAGTTACTGGCAAGTTAGTTGTTTATGGTTCGTCATCTTTATTATATTGCAAAACGTATGATGTATATACTGTTCACAGATCTATAGATTTCGGTTTCTAAAAAAATCCAGGACACACCTAGTTATGACGGTGTTGATATGAGCTTAGAATTACTTTGTATTATTAGAAAAAAAGAGATTTTTTTTCGGTATCGCTAAAGCAGACCATCTTACTATGTAATCGACATCGATTGCCAGTCTTATTGTCGACGGTAGATATTCTTTCCTAGTACTTAGGACTCTACTGCAAAAAAGAATGAACTCCCAGAATTTGAAAAATGTCAATGATCAATGGACACAAAGGACGTAATCCAAAGGACAGACGATGTCGGAATACAAGAGAATAAGACAACACAGTAAAAACTTAACAACGTGGACGACACAAACTCATATTATAATAACTGTGAAATTATGCAGGAGACCCGGAAGGGGCAGCGTTTCCTGACTCGTGCAGCACCAATGTGGTCAATCAAAGTCAGTCAGCGCCCGGTTGTTCAAAAGTTAATAACTTTTTTCACTTTCCATTATTTCGATTGTTAAGTACTATTTCTGTACAGAATGTTGCATAGACATACAAGGTCGTAGGATTAACCCATCAGAAAATTGTCAGTTCTTATACACAACCAAATAGGCGAAAATTTAAAACTGGAAATTGTAGTTAACTTTTGAAGAACTGGGGCCTGGTAGTAGTGAATAACTATCAGTGGAGAACAAAACAAATTTCACCTGCTCAATTTGTCAGAATAAGATTAAATCTTCACAAAGTCGGGTTTTTTTTATTCAAGACAAGAAGTCTGCACCAAAGCATACATGTACCGTTTTAAAACAAAACAGTGCTGAAAAAGTTGTGTCAATCATGTCTTAGAACAGTATACAGCGTAGGGAGGTCAAATGTTTTATTTTGTAAACAACTTGACAAAGACCTTGGTTTTAGAAAATGTAATAATTTTTAGACGTTTTAAGAAGTAACATCTAATCGAACTGAAGCCAAACTAAACCAGCATACGGCATGGCTTCAGAAATCGAAATAAATTGAATTTGAAGTTGGTATAGTCACAAAGTAGGCGAAACGAATTCTGAACCGACTATGATGACCGAGACTTATCTGCAAGATATTGTTATCATTTAGTAGATAAACTAGAGAAAAGCAAACATACAGCAAAGCATTGTTTCTGATCTTTTCCGTGTTGACATATTCAAATTTAAGGTTATTTTGTTTTCTATTGGTATTTTTTGGTGTTTTTTTTATTATGGTCTTTTTAGTAAGACGTGGGGTGATGCAGGGGCATTGAATGTGACATTGATGTGAAAGAGTTTGCAAACCAAGGTTATTTTCCAAATTGTGTGACCACGAGTTAGTAAGTCGTGGCTACAAGTTAAATAGTGGTCATGAGTTATATTTTTCTTCGCAATACCTTTTGATCCAAATAAGCTTTTTTTCAGATTTTTTAATTGTCTTTGGTTATTCAATGCATATGCACTGTTTTAATCGCACAGAAGTATGATATTATTACATGGTCGTTTCTGTATTGGCCTTGTTATTATTCCGAGGCTTGTTGTATTGGCCTGAAGCGGAGCCGAGGACCAATAACAAGGCCAATGCAGAAATAACCATGTAATGATATCTTTATTAATTAACTAGTTTTCACAATGCATATTCTGTATGAATTTTTTTCTTTGAAAATTCTTAAGCCAGTATATTAATTGAAGGATCGGAATGAGTGTTATGGAAGATATTTTTATTCAGAGCTATTACTGAATAATTTATAATTATCAATTTTAAAGCACCTTTAATCCAAAATAATGAATACATTTAGATATGATTTAAACATTTTGGAGTTTTCGTATGTATTCAAACTAAAATCTAGAGAAAATCGACTCACCCGATATTGGCCGGGTACAAGTCGGCCAATACAGCAAAAAATCTGTATTGACCGGGTTTTTCGATATTGGCCGAGTTAATGATTCTGCATTGAAATGACAGTTTTAATCGTATTGAAGCCAATAATTCACTAGTTAATTAATAATGTTAAATATTTTGTTCAGTATCCATGTAAAACAGAATACAATCTACTTGCATTTTCATCTTCAAAATTTTTTTTCTTCATTTCAGATTCCTTTGAATGTTTGGTAATTTCGTTCTTTTAATGTTGAAAGAATTTGGGCGATTTTCTGTGAACCAGCTTTTGAAAATATGTTTCTTATGCACTAGTCTACTATCATGTAGATAGCAAGAACAAAACAAGATACACTACCTTGTACATGTTGTAGTCAATCAAGACTGGTTAAGATCAGTTAGGAGACGATCTTGTCATTTTTCGATTTTCTCTGTGCTGAGCAGACTACAACTGGTTTTGACCGATCTTAATCGACTATCATGAACATAATTTATGGTTCTTGTTATTTTGGTTTAAAGTTACCTTATGTGAAAAAAAAAACAACATAAATAAGAATAAAAGGAAATAGGATGACAGATTAAGGACAAATTATGGGTTTCTTGAGCGTGTATGTTCAAATCCTTCTTTTTGCTTTAGATATACTCTGTTGTCTAGTTTTGCTTATTCATCTTTGCTCATTTGACAAATGTTGGACCAGATCTAAACCAATTATTGCAAATCCTGTGAAGATAATTTACACTCCACCTTCCCTGCCTGTCTGAGATCCTTGTGAAAAAATATAGCAAAATAACTTTTCAAAATTCTGAAAAATCACCTCTGAACGAAACTAAATGTAGCTCCTCAACCCTACTTTTTTGTTCTGTCTGCTAGACCTGTATGTTCCAGATACTGTCAAAAGAAAGAATCTTGAGTCTTGAGTCTCAATCTGCTTTTGTGGTTCACAATCAAAATCAGTGAAAGAAAACTATCTAGTTATAGAAGTTCAAATGACTATAGCAATGCATATTTATTAGTTGATACAGACGTGTGTGCAAAAACAGTTCAAACTTTTCCTGCCCAATGTTATGTTGGAACGAACAAAAAACAATAAAAACAGGTTTATAAAAATAACAGAAAAAGTGTTTTTAATAAATTAAAGTCTGCAATATTAAATATTACAGATAATAAATAATAAATACAATATTTACAACTTTTATAACAAAAATATAGTCTTATTATAATCAAAATAGCAATTGAACAAAACATTACAAAAGACAATCAACAATAAAGTGCGGTAACATTTGTTTGTTTTTTTTTTTTTTTTTATCTTGGAATGAAAAAAAGATAATGGAAACCGCACAAAGAGACCAAATTGTCCTTTATATTAAAGCCATACAACTAAGTGTTATTGGTAATAACATCAGATTTAAATATCATTCTTTTTTTCATGCCATTTCTATTGTAGATAGAATAATATCGTTGGTTAATACCAATTTCCAACAGATACATTCCTTGGAGATCGCAGCTTAATAGATTTTTTCATCTTTTCACAAAGATGGAAATTGTTATATGTAGTTGTATAGGATTGGACACGTTGGAATTCATTCAAGTATCACGTACGAGTGTTAATCTATCACCATTTTTCCATTTGGCTTCTGTCACATCTCGTGGGGGTTCATAAATCACGTGATGTACTCTCACACCGTCTCTGCACACGGGTCTGTACCACCAGTAACAACTAATCTGAAAATAAACAAAGTTGAAAAAATGTAATACATATATGTTGTTTAATATTTTATGTTTCATTTTCAGATTAAAAGTTCTCGTGTTAAAAACTTATATTCACATGTTCAAATGATCTCTTACTGAGATTATTTATGTTGCATACCCCCAGCTAAGCATGTAAATTGACATTTTAAAATTTAGATCTATAAAGGTTTACGCTTTTGATGTGATAATAATATATATGTACTATGAGCCGAGCAATGTATGACATATTTAATTTCTGGCAGTTCATTCGGATATCCAAGGTTTTTATTTCATTCCGGGGGAACATTTTACCCTCTGAACTTGTTTCAGAGCGTTTTCGGAGATTTCTTTATTATGACAATTATTTTTTTTTCAATGATACATTTAAAAAAAAGATGACGGAAAAGGTTTAATAAATAGTCATGTTAAATTTATGACAGGTAAATATATCTGGAAAAACATTGTTATTCTGTTTTCAAATGTCATGTTGAACACAGATGTTGAATATATCATTGCATCATCAAATTGCACTTCTAACTACCATATCGATCTTGCCCGTAGTATAGGAAAAAAGTAATCGGTAAAATAGTTTCAAGTTTTTATATTACAAGATTTCGAAAAATTAAATCAAGTAAAGTTCTCTAGCTATATAAGGGTAATATAAATTTTATAATGACATTTCAGGAAGTCGGTATACGAAATCAAAGTTGGCGAAAACTGAAATATGATCGACTTCAACTTCTTTTGAACTTGCAATATGACTAAAATGATATAAAAATGTCCGTGAAACTTGTCTGTGCAATTAATTTGTTCTTATTGACTTTTTACCTACTGTTACAAAGGAAACTCCAAAGTCCTTAACACTTTGATTCATAATATGTTAAAAATTTCAATCCTTTTGATGACGACTACTGATTGTTTTTTGTTTTTTGTTTTGGTTTTAAAAATAATTTTAAAAAAATTTGCACTGTACAAACATCCATGAAAAAAAGATTTAAACCCTGCGCTTTCTTTTGTGCTAAAAAAAACAGCGGTTTGGCCGAGTGGTCTAGGGCGCTGGACATGCTGCTAGGCGAATAGGTGTCATAGTGTCGTTCGAGACCCGCCCAAGGTGGTCAAAAATCTGATTTTAACAGTGTTGGGTTAGTTTTTAGGCGTATGTACATATATATATATATATATATATATATATAGATAGATAGATAGATAGATAGATAGATATACTGATCCACAACAGAGGAAGGTATATTCGAATTCTCAAGGCTCCAGTAAGAGAAAAGTCAAGTTGCATTAAGAGTTACACGTCCTTTTATCACTTTTCGTCACATCTCGTGTTTTTTTCTAGAGATCGTATGATTTACGTATAAAAGACAACACGTGTAACTTCTACATACGGTTTAGATGTGCCAAGACACCCTGATTATACATATGATTAATTAGCAGTTGTCCTTAATTACGGTCAATACAAAAATGCTAAATAACCGTTTTTTATGCCAGACATAATACGCAAAACTACTTGAAACCTAATTTTGTGAAATTAACCTTAATGTGTTATTAAATTTTTCACATCTGCAAAGACTGTGATGCATCAGACTTTTATTAGTCGTCATTCATATGTTATAAAATGTCAGTCTTCTCCCAATTTTTTTATTAATATCAATTTGATATATGAATCATTTATTAACTCTGCACCTTACGTTCACGAAGGCAATTATTGCACTTCATTCTGTGTTCTGTTGTTCTAATTAGTCTTAGAACATTATATATTAGATTCCGTTGTTTTATTTATGATTTAGCAAAGTAATATTTGCTACGATCAAAGTTGTGGGCTTGAAGAGAATTTGATTTATGCACAATACTGAGCAAGAGTTCTTCACCAATAATTAAACAAATTGACGGAAAATTAAATATTTTGGAGAAATTTTATAGATGTCATTTCGTTTTTTATTTAAAAGTTTATTTATCATGATGAAAGAATAAATTTCCTATGAAAAAAAAAGAAATAAATTACAAGTTCATGTCGTAGTGACTTAAGAATACATTCTGTCATCTAGGTTATAAATTTTAAAACTTAAATAAATTGACGTCTTTTGCTATTCTCTTGAGCAGAATGACGAACGGTTATATTTCTGAAGCTAATTACAGTTTGCCACTTAAGCTGTGTTCATTATGAACACCTGATAGAGTACAAAATGTATATACGTGATATATATAGTCGAGACAAATGATTTAATTTTCTATTTTAAGGCTACATGAGTAACACTATTAAACAAAATAATATTCGACATATGCACTTAGTAATGACTTTGATCTTTGATTTATGTATAAAACCTATTTAAAGAAAAACTCCGTGCTAATTTTCTTTTGATTGACATCTTTGGTACAGGAAAAAACTTCTAAATCTTTTGACGTTTAAAATTTATTAACGACGAAGAAAAATATATCCAAACATTATCTACTTAGTACTAGTGTATTATTTGTAGTGAAATTTATGTGTTAAAATCTTGTGACATTAAAGTACGAACATATGTATATTTCTCAGCTAAATTAAAAGCTGATTTATCAGTGTCTTTTAACCCCTATTGTACAAGAACAAATTTTACAAAATATTTTTTTTGAAATTGAAGTACTTTTCGCAGAACTCTTCGTTGTTTTAATTCATTTTTGTTATAGTATCCTTTTGCTTGGGCAGTGATTTCAAAGAAAAATGGACGATTATTCAAATCGTTAGGGGTTTTAAAGTCGAGTCAGAAAATGCTCTTGGTTACCGATCGCTTAAAACTAGGATCGCATTTCTTTTAAATCGTTAAATAAGAATATTACAAATATATATATCCCCCCTTCTCGGAAACACAATGGATTTTTTTACTCTGCCATTTTCATATTAAATAAAAATTTGTTATCTACATATTTGTTGTAAAGTAGTTCGAGTAACCGATATGAAATGACAAAACGCTCACTGCTAAAATGGCTTAGCATACTATTAAGTTTGGTATTGGAATGTTCATGCAGCAGATGTCATAATATTTTCATGCACCTGTAAAATGTTTAAATTATACAACCGGACCCAGCTGTTTAACTTATTTATAAACCAATGCTTAAATTCTTCAGAAATTCATATTTAACGCTTTGTTAAAGGAGTCGAACAACCAGAGCCGGGTAAATTTGAACTTAGAAATTTCGTATGTAGTTTCCATTCGTTTTCCCGTTTTCTTTGCCGTAATCTTTTTATTATATTTAATTATTCATTGAAATCCAAATTTGTTTCGTTCAATGATTCCTTTTATAGGAACTCTTTCCTACTTTTTCTACTTTTATGATTAACTATAAACACCCGCATGATTGTGTGAAAAAAGAGGACACCTGTAGGAATTATTGATACAATTAGCGCCATTTACGTCGATCCTAGGAATAAACTGTTTTGATTTTGCAGTTTAGGAGGAACTTTTTAGTTCTCGTGGTTGAAAATGTTACAACTGAAGTGAAATGAAAGTCATGTTCTCTTGAATTTGTATCATATCCAATATTTCTTATAACCACAAACGCGTTTTTACCACATTTTAATTTTTGTTTACAATGTACATTGCTCGTGGTCAGGGAAAATTAGAAGACACATTAAACCGCGTTTTGATAGTACTGAACCAATATGTGTTTTTTTTTGTGTTTTGTTTTGTTTTTACTTTTATTTATTTTTTGCATGGACGATCGGGTGTTGTGTTTTGTGATCTTTGTTTCAAAACATATTGAACTTTATAAAACTAGCCTCGGTGCTGGAATTCGTGATTAAATGCAATTATCGTGGTCATGTTTTTTACGTATACAAGAAAAGGCTTACAATATGAGCGTGATCTGAAGTATTCAGTCTTCATGCTTTTTATGTAATAACACCTTCAAATTAAGCAAAACACACAACAAACAGACAGACAGTATTCTTGTTTTAAAAACCTTTTTAAGGACGTTATAATACTACTTACCATGATAGCTTCTGTCAACTTTGCACCAATCTTTTAGTTAAAATATTTTGTAATGTATGTTTAATTCTAATCAGTTTCTTGTATTTTCTTGTACGATATCTAACTAGTTCACAAGTAGGTCCACCCCAGTGTCCTGGACATATACACCGGCAGTATCCAAATAAAGACCTAGGCATCAGAAGTGTTCCTCCATTGAGACATCCGTGCGGGTTTCTACATCTCATGCTACTAGGCATGGCTAATAAACTAGGTAGAAAAATTACTATCACAGTGACAAGCACATAATGTAAAGGTTTCATTTTTAAGGCGCTTCTGAACGTAAATTTTAAAATATCACTGACAGTTCCTTGATTAATGATTAATCTGATCAATTCCTTTAATCTGTCAACTGATTTAGGCTTTCAATAAACAACGAACACAATAATAAACTAAGTACACCTTCTATCTGAACGACCAACTGTTTCCATCTATGTAACAGATTTTGTCTTCATAACTGTTATAGATACACGTTATTTCGCCTACACCTGAATATATTTTTTCAATATTCTGTTGACTCAATTGATATCTTCTCAATTTAACTGTTTAAGCCACTCCCATCCATTATACGATTGGATAACTTATAACTCCGCCTTTTTACATTTTCCCACGAGGGCTTGCTTATCAATGAACAGAAGTCAACACAGGTAAATACGTAGGTGCTCTTTCTTACGCTCCTATACAAGGAACTATATGTAGTGTTTCACAAGTAGCCGTTATAAAAATTCAAGGTGTTTTATTAATTTAAACGTAAAACCTTCCTACCTTAACAAAACGGTGATATTGACGTATGTATTTCTAGTTTTGGAAGGAAGGACTTTATTTTTGTTATTTATTTCCCCCATGGTTCAGTACTTAATTTTATATTGCTCGCCAGTCATATGAATTATGGTATGATATACAATGTACATATATATATATTGTAATTTAAAGATGACTTTTTAAGCGTGTGTTAATTGTGTCCCTTGTGTACAATATGCTTTAGCTTAACCAAATGATTTATTTTTTGATAATATAAATTTTAAGTACAAAGATAAATAAACTGTACACGTAAGATACAGTTATTTAACAGTATTGAGGGATATAGCCATTTTATTCATGTTATTTGTCCTGAGACACTGACTACATGTATGTTCCCGACGCGTAACGGAGGGAAATAGTCAGTGTGGAGGGGACAAATAAAATGGCTATGCCCCTAAATGAGTGTTAAATAACGGTTTTATTATACCGAAAAACACTTTACCGGACAATAGGTTCCAGTACTATTCACCGGTCACTGTTTTGGGAACTTCTCACCGGTAAATAGTCACACAAAATAGTAAAATTAATGTCTCGATTTTTATATAGAAAAAAAATACTGAGGTATAATCTTGTATTTCTGTCTGCACAGCACAGCGGACACTATAGTATAGGCAATGAGTGTAGGGAAGTTTCGCGTTTTACTGAAACAAATGTAAAATATAAATAATGTGAAAAAATGATCTAAAAGAAGAATGCAGTTACATTTTAATCTATTTAAACTATTTCTTTTTGTCAGTTAAAAAAATCATAAGCAATCATTTATTTCTATTCCGAAAATACATTGTCATTATATATTTTTATAATGTATTAGCGTCATGCCTGCTTACTACAGATAGTACACGAGTTTGTCTCTTTTTCAACGAGAATGATATCGGATTAATATTTCTCCCATTCTTAGTTCGATTATCCAGCTTGTTAAATATCTGTAAAAATTTTTAATTACGTACTGGATAAACGTTTTTGTGAGATTTCCCGCCAATACCGAATTCAGAGTCTCTGATCCGTCTGAATTCTATTTTTGTACTTAGAATTTTACAACGATGAACAACAGCTCTATGTACCTTGTGTTTTGTGTCCGTTATGCAAGAGTTACATGTAATTTCACATATACAAATTAACCCACACCCGTATTTCATCTTATAGTACATCAGAGTTTCCTGTTTCTTATACAGTATGATATCTGTAAAACGTTTTCTTATTATTGAGGTATATTCTTTTTTTCCCAAAAATTTTTGTAATCTGCTAGTTCTATTAATGTCCAGTGAAAATATGTATATAAAATATATTATACTGTTCTACATTGTTTTTATGTGTATAATACTGTTTATTATGTTTTGTTTTGTTTTTATATAATTCATCATTATTATATATAAACAATACATAGTCATTGTAGGAAAATATAAAATGTATTTGGGCGAGCTTTAAAACCATGAGAAAAGGCGAGCTTTAGCGAGCATTTTCACCATGTTTCGCAGCGAGCCCAAATAAATTAACACAACCGCATGTATCAAAAGCCAAAAGAGACCTCTTAATTTTTTTGCTCATTTGTTGAAGACCTTTCTTCATATAATGATGAATTAACAAGCACAACCATCAAAAATCATAACAATTAAAACAAACAGGTATCCAAACTCAGCTAAGTGTTACCTCTGCATCAAAAGGAAGAGCCTTAGAAAATTTTTGTAATTTTTGTCAAATTTTGAACGGAAAATTTAAAGGCATTTGAGTTATGAATCATGCCAGGACAAAAGTTCTGGCTACTGGGTTGATAATGCCCTCGAGGACTAACAGTCCATCAGCAGTGACATAGACCCAGTGGTAGTAATTAAACGTATCACAAATCACGCATCATAAATGATGAATTACATAATTTTAATGTGCAAATGGTTATATTATGAAAAAAGTTTTATTCAAAATATGCTTTTGAAAGGACAGAATGCAACAGAAATGCAAGAGAAATGAAACGGCCAAAACAAAGTTAGATACTTACAGGACAACTCAAATGAGCAAAATAAGCGTATTTATCCCATTAGAATAGAAATAATTCATGGTGGTTATAGATTTTTGAAGTCATTTACACATGGGCTGGGCCTTTATATTCGTATTTTATACTTCGCATACGCTCGGTATTAAATATCCGAATATAAAGGTCCAGCCCATGTGTAAAGTGTAAATGACTTCAAATCTGTAATCCCCATGAATTAATTCTTAAATAAAAGCACTATTCACAATTTTTAACAGGATTTTACGATGAGGGAAAATCCTTTAATATATCTTAATCATACAATGAACTATTTGAACAACGGACATTAACAAAACTAGATAACAACACAAACAATGGTAAAGGAAAATCCTGTCAATCAGATAGCTTCTTGTTTTATGATGTTCCAATAGTGTATTGTTAAATATTTTGTGCATATTAACTTCACATCCTTCTGTCATCTTGTTTGTAAGGTCAAACTTAAAAAAATACATTTGTTTAAACGACCATACACAAGAAATTGCAGTGGGAAGGATTTCCGGAACCGTCATCCTTTCTGTGCATTATTGTTTGTTAATTTATTAAACAGGGGAGAATTTCGGTGCCAAAAGTAGATTTTCAAACCATGGAACATGGAGAAGAAAAACCGGTAAGTTGGTTGTTCCTGTTTCGAAAATATTTATAGATGTGTTTTTAGATTAACTTCGGAGAGGAAACATGAGTTCAGAAAAAGTTTGACCATAATCTTAAGTTTGTAATATTTACCATAACCACAATGGGTCGAACGAGTCTGACTTTTATGAGAACGCAGTTTTTATAACAAAAAAAAAAAAACAAAACAAAATAGAATATATAAATAAAAAATTTAAAAAAATATTTACCAATGTTAAATTCCAACTTCATATCCAACAAATTTCCAGGGAAAGTCTTTGAGATTTACAGATAAATATCATATATTGATATCTAAAAGGTACTTTTTAAAGCAAACTGTATGATTGACTTCTTGCTAATTGAGTAATCCTGAAAGTATGACGAGAAATAAATTGTATGCAATACTTTTACCATATAAAAAATGAAAGAGCATGTAAATGTATACCTAGACATTATGTTGTACATTTACTACAGTATGTCCAAGAGGACAACATTTTTCAAAATTTCGGAAATAAATTTAGACCTTGTCAGACGTCACATTAACTTCAAGGTAAAATAAAACCCTGATAACTAAATTCCTTGCTTACGATGAGTATTTATGGGTTAACATTCATCAGGTAAGCTCGTAACCAAAACTTTGAAATATAAAAAACATAAACAAAAAATAAAAACCAAAACCAAAATCAGAAACAAAATATGATACAAATAAAAAGTAAGCATCAAAACATCGTAAGCAATGCAACCGCTGGCCTCAGTGGTTTAGACAACATTCAGCTAAGGTCAGGTCTGCCAGATGCAATTAAAACCTTACTTAAATTTAACAATATTTCCAAATTTATCAATTGGAATAAGAAAAAACGTGTTGAACACTGAAAATGCAAAATCTACTCATGCTGGAAATTCTGTACTTCTTTTCGTTCGTAATTGCAATAATAACTTAGAACTAAAGATATTAAATGAACAATAGTTTTTAGCCTACCTGGCCAAAGGCCATATGAGCTTTTGTCATTACTTGGCGTCCGACGTCCGTCCGTCCTTCTGTAAACTTTTACATTTTCATCTTCTCCTCTGCAACCCCTGGAACTATTGAACTGTAACTTGGCCTTTAGCTTCTATGGAAGGTCCTTTACAAAGTTTGCATAAATCATCCAGGTACGTGAAACAAAATGGCCGCCATGATCATATACATGCTCTAATTTGACAAATTTAAATATTCTTCTGCTATGAAACTGTAAAGCCAAATGAACTGATTTTTGGTATGGAGCATCCATGGAAGGTCCTTTACAAAGTTTGCATAACTCATCCCGGTCCGTGAAACAAAATGGCCGCCATGAGCATTTATAGAAGATCATTTACAAAGTTTCCAGAAATCAATCTATTCTGCCAAATCAAATCAAAGTTTGTTTGACTGCCAGGTGAGCGATACAGGCTCAGCCCACTGAGCCTCTTTTTAAATATATTGTCTGATCTGATAGATTTTTCTCATTATCTTATAGTCCATCCAAATTGGTATCATTTGTTTTTTATACAATTGACTTAAATAATCTGTCTCGTCTGCTTTTCGTTTGGAATTTTGGAGAAAATTATCCAAAAAAGTCACAAAAGATAAATGTTGTACGAGAATTTATTTTTGTACATGAACTGTAATCCTAAGTCCTAAGAACCAAAAGTCCGTTTAATGATGAACAGAATAAAAACATTGTTTATTCCATTTATGCTCATTATGACGCCGAAAGGTCCAAGCTAAGACAACAAAAGGCCTAAATGATGAACAGAATGAAACACTGTTTAGCCCATATATGCTCATTCTACATAAAATGCAGTTTGATGCCGAAAGGTCAGAACTAATACGACAGAAATCAGTTTTATCTCAGAGGAATCGCCCTAGGTGTCGCTTTTTACATGCGGAATGCTCTTTGTGTATAATTTTAATATTTGAATCATTTTCACAACTATTCATGGAATTACGCTGTAATTAATTTCAGGATATCATATTTCCATTTTCGATGTTTTGCAACTTAACAATTTGGTTAAGAAGAGGCTGTCCACGTCAAGAGAAACATATTTGGCAAAAAAGTTCAAAGATTCATTTTATTGGTATGTCGAATTTGTTGCATTGAACAAACAGTCGGCTGGAACTAAAGCGACGTAAAACTGTGAACCACTGCAATTATACATTGTACTTATAATATCCTCATACGAGATAGAACGATTATGGAGTGAAATGTCAAGGATATATTGTACAAAATTCCATCTCCGAAATGAACATCTCATGGTCACTACAGGTACTTCAAACCTGAGAATCAAACATTATTGCATAGAAAAATATGTCAGTGACCATTATATTCCCAATTTGGGTCAGGAGCTAATTCAAATCTAATATGGGGTTGTACGTACATGTACATGTAGGAATTATGATTTTATAGTCAGCAATTCCAAAACGGAGATTTTGTAAGGATGCAAGATTTTTGAGACAGACTATTTCTTTAATATTTAGGAAACGCTTTTCATCAGACAATCAGCATTCAGTTTGACGACACATATCAAGCACATATCTTTACGAAAACCCACCTAATACATTAATTTCTGTTAAAGACATCATGATATTTACCACCATTCTTTAACGGGATGTTTGCGTTGATGTCATCTTACAAAACAGGCTTGAAATTCAAGACGAGATATGGTACTAACGCTTTAGACTTATTTCTATACACAAAGACAATGCCAAAAGTTGTGGATGTCATAACAATAAAATCACTATGAGATGGCTTTGACTTTCAAAGTATGCACTTCCGTAGTTGCGTCACTGCCACAAATAGTGACAGTCATGTTTTCGTTTAATAGAGCGACAGTGAATTGTCCTCTTTTTTCATATGGAAACTTACCAATGTCTGCATGTATGGTGTTAAAATTTCACAGTTTACTTATTTAGCAAGTCTTGTATGTTACAATGTTTCTGACTTTCACAAGCAAAGTGATGTCTCAGATACATTTTAAATAATTTAGTCAAGCTTTCTAAAAAGTAAGGTGGTTCGTCACTGGCACAAATAGTGACTGTCATGTTTTCGTTTAATAGAGCGAAAGTGAGGTCCTTAGCTAGTTTTACAGAACATTCTGACCCTGCTATCTAAATTATATAACGTCTAACCAAATTTTGCAGTTCTAGCAAGCGGTCATCATGATGTTGGTAATCATACAGTATCGACTTATACAGTATATTTTACACACCAGAATGTCAGGATAGATAAGGGGGCGGTTTTGGTTCCTATAAAACTGGTTCAACCCCACCAAGACAGATTATCCTGGCTCTATGTTGTATTTAATGACACTTGGTTTAGGATTGTGACTGATTGTACAACTGGACAATTCGTGCACATTCGGAATGATTTTACCTAGCTTTATGGAGCATCTGAATTGACGACAACAGACGAGCAAAATAAAACTTAGTTCAAAGTAATACCGTGAATTGTCCACTTTTTTATATGGAAACAAACCAATGTCTGCATGTATGGTGTTAATATTTCACGTTTTATTTATTTAGCAAGTCTTGTTTGTTACAAGGTTTCTGACTTTCTCAAGAGAACTTATGTCGCAGATACATTTTTAACAACTTTGAATCTTTTACTCAAGCTTTCTAAAAACTAAGGTGGTTCTACAACGTAATGAAGATTTATAACATCGGCTTATGTTACATTTTGATTTCCACGTCGTACTTAAATATACAGAAGCGAACTGAAATCTTGATTTTTTTCCTGAGGACATTAGGAAAGCAAGAACGGCAGTGTTTCCCATGCACTTCTTTGTTTGTCTTGTGTGAAATCAAACTTTAACTATTTTTATACAGGATATGGAAAATTAATTAAATTCAATGTCTCTTAAAATAAAGTAATTTCTACTTTAACATCAATTAAAACATGTAAAAATTGTTTCGCAATAATATATAATTTAGGTTTACGCGTACTCACTCCAAAGCGTTTTTAAATGTATCATAGCAAAGGAAGGAAATTATGACTACATGGGGACGTTGTTAGTTTCAGTGGCCTCTTGTTACACAACAGTTTGTTGATTGTAAGGAATATACTGATATCCTGTATTATAGGACATCCTGCAAGATATGAAGATACTAATTCGTTGTTAAAAAGATGTGATGAGCGTAACGTGTTACCTGGGGATAAGCTATTAACAAGTAATTGACAAGTATGACTTAGATTCGGTGACCAAGGTGTAAACTAAAGTGATCACGGGGCACTTGTTAAATGTATCAACTGTGTACTATCTATTTACAAGTATTACTCATCTCCTGTCATACGTGTTGTACGTAACTAATAGGTAAATTTCTTTCAAGGGAGGTAATCTTCAATGGGTTCGGTTTTTATTCTATATTAACAATACAATTATTGGATCTGTGTGGTCTTGAAATTTATGAATGAAAGGTAAATCTTTGTGAGAAAGAAAGAATGCTTATTGAAAATAATATTCTACTTAGGTTGCGTCACGTGTGATAAGTTTTTAATATTTTGGGTCATTGAGTATGTATTCACAGTTGTAAAGAAACATCTGTAGGTTATTGAATAAATTTAATGTTCTCACCTTTTATTCAATTTATTGTGATTTTTTGCATAGATTTATTAGATAAACATACAAGATGACGCAACAGCAACCTGCCTGAATTTATGATGTCTGGGAAAGACAAATCTTATGCATATATTCATAAATACAACTTATTGTGAGAATAAAGATTTTGTTCATGCATTCGTCATATATATTGCATTATATCGATTAACCATTAAACATCAACAATAAAATGTATTTGTTGTTAAAGTCATAAAATATCACTTAAAACTCTAATACATCATGTTTCATATGACTAACCAGATATTTAGTCATGTTAGTTGTTTTTTTTTTAAATTATTAAGGTTGTAAAATCGGTATTAATGAAAGTGATGTAAAAGTTTACTGGGGAAATAATATGGGGATGTTTAAGTGTAATAAGGACACGTATCAATGACGTCTTCGACATGCACTAATTTATTACTTTACAAGCAACAGTTGAAAAACTACATGATAATAATATATTTACATTATATGGTTGTCAAAGTTAGTAAAAAAAGGACAAATATACCTAACGAGCAATAAAAAAACTAATCCATTGGACAGATAAAACCGGGAAGACAAATGAACAACCACAAGCACAACAAATAAACAAAGAAAACTAAAAACCAATGAACGACACGAACTCCTATAAAAAGCGGGAGTGAACCCAGGTGCTCTGTAAGGGTAAGCAGTTCCTGCTCCGTATACGGCACTCGTCGTGAAGTTCAACAAAGTCAATCCGGTAGAAGAGGCACATGAAATGTTTCGACAGTGGGAACAAGTCCAACATCATCTTAGATATTGGAACACTGTAACGGTCTGATTCGTGATGACGACCGTAAAATTTCCTAAGTGATGACATCGACTTGTCCCTGGTAACACCCTGGTTAAGAAGCTTTTGTGACAGCAGTAATCCTCTTTGTCGAAAGTCAGGGTAACTCACGCATGCTCTTGCAAATCGGATAAGCTGAGAAAGGTAGACGACATATGCAGGAGATGCTGGAATATTGCTATTCAAGAAGGGAAAGTTAACAATAGGGAAGTTGAAAGATTCATGTTTGTCATAAAGTTTTGTCTTCAAATGTCCCTCATTATCTATTTCAAGCCCGCTTCATATGAATACAGAAACAGATCGACGAGGAGAGGAGCACAGTTGGTTCCCATTGGAATACCGATTGTTTGTTGAAAAATTCGACCAAATATGTTGTATATGAGAAAATCTAAAATGTTTGTAATTTCATCTTCAGAATAATTTTTGTGAGAATCAGAGTGGTTCTTCACGAAATAAGCCTTTTCTCTACCTAGAACTAGAAATTATACCTGCGTGTGCCATTTTTCTTGAAAAAAAAACATTGATGAACTAGTTGTTTTAAGCGATCTTTTAATTGAGAATGTGGTATGGTAGTGAAGAGTGTAGAGAAGTCGAATGTTTTTATACTGTTGCATGTAGCCAAAGATCTTGATTTTAGATATTGTAGTAAATGTTTTGAGTTTTTAAGAATCCACATCTGATTGACGCCTCTGGTGGAATATGATGTTTCAAAGAAATTATGAAGGCCCTCTTGAATACATGGATGTTAAAAAACGCACATGACTATAATTGAATGGAGATGTCGAACATGAGCAGTCAGGGGGTTTAGACGTGAGGTCATCGGAATTAAGGTCCCGCAATGCCCGTTTGTAATTGAAAACCTTTGTTGCAATGGGTTTTGTATACGAATAAGAAATAAGTGGAACAGTTTGGTCTTAGAAACTGTATTTACTTTGACAGCATGACAATTAAACATTGTCATCTCGTATTCATAAAAAGCAAAATCAGCTTCATGTCAAATAAATAAATTGTACCATAGAGATCTAAACATTTCATCTCAACATGCATATACAGATGTACAATGTACCATGTTCATCCCAAGATACATCTCGATTAATGAAGCTATATGTTTTTATATAGCAAATTTGGTCGAATGGTCTAAGGTGCTGGACCTGATTATGGTGCTAGGAGAATAGGTGCCATAGTGTCTCAACGCTGTGAGGTAGTGACCCAACGAAGGTGTCCAAAATTTGACAGTATTAAAATGTGATTTTAGCAGTGTTGGGTTAGTGTTCAGATGTATATATAATATATAAATGTATATAATCAATACTAATTATTGAACAAACCTTCAAACTTGTATTTGTGCTAAAATAAAAAAAAGAAAACAAAAGTCACTAACTTTCCCAATTCCGCTAGATTATAGTTCAGCTTCCCGGATTGGGATTGGTTAAATTGCAAATCCTGCCATATAAATACGTGTACTTTATGGTACATGTGCCTTCTTTCTTTATTTCAAATTAAATACATGTGAAATACAAGGTAAAATCTCTTTGGTTATTCAATATATCAAAATAAGAATCATCGAATGCCTATTGAAGTTTCTGCCTATGGACGTACATCGCCGTGGGTATCACTACATGTAGCTCAGTTAGTAGTGTGTTGGGTCGGCTCAAAGTTAATACTCAATTAACAACTGATAATATAAATATAAATTTAAAATAATCTTGGAAATTAAGGAGTATTGATATCCCTCTTGTATATGTATGCATCTCTTTTCGTAGTCGCTTTAAACTTTAGTAAATTCCGTCTTTGGACATTTTGAATGTATTGGACAATACCAGGGGTTACTACTTTCCCTATGATTCCCAGGGATTAAAAATAAAATTTTCTCTGAAAAGAAGCACATGTACTATCAAGCTTTCCTATGTTAACTAGTACCCCAATGCACATATCTTAAACAAATCAATATGCAACAAACATCCTTCACATTGGTTCTAATGGTTTCAGTCCATATCAGATTGTTTTAATGGATACACCTCTGCCCAGTACATGTGTATTTATGACAAATGGCTTATTTGATTCTAATGAGAAAATTTGTGTAAGAATTCTGGAAACGGGTTTTGCTTAGAGAAACTTAATATGAATCTTTTTATGAATATACGTGTATATCTATATAAAAACGTTAGTTCTGCTCTTTAAAGCGAATAATTATGTATGCACATTATCCAAAATTATACAAGTCTTTGAACGGCGCTTTAAACATATAGAAATTCAAAACAATTGTATACTTATATATATTTCTTTTATCCTACAACGGTCAATTTTTATCTGTCATCTGAAAAAGGCAAAATGATTTTTCAGCAGATTTGAAGAAAGGTATTTTTTGGCGAGCAGTTAAAGGTAAACCTAATTCATAAGGACTATGAACAAGAACATAATTATGATACGATTTATTCAAATAAATGGACAATGAATACATGTACCAGGAGATGTAATATTCAATTTCTTTTATTTGGACAGTAAATAGTCAAATTACAAGCCCCCCTTTCGATATGGAAGTCTCGGGATTAAACTCGTTCCGATATGGATTAGATCATGTATTCATCTATAATTATTTCCAAGAATTAGGAAAATATTTTTTTTAAATTACTGTAAGAAACTGTTTCATCATGTACTAATACGTATATATCAGATTCATAAATGGTAATGTTCGATAGTGAAGACACCCATTTGAACAATATAATCCGACTTCTGGATAATTTGTGCATATCACAACTTAAACCTTTTGCACGAAATTGCTCTAACGTACGAAACTGCACAGTAACCAAACAATGTCTATTAAAGGGTTATATATTTCACAAATATCAAAATGCTTTCAGAATTTTGTTAATAGCTACATTGTACATTTTATCATAAACCCATATCCACATTTAAAATAACGGCTTCAAGAAAAGCACTTATAATGAACGGATTTTCAAACCCTAGTTTCTATCGTGTCATCGTGAACAAATAAAATTCAGAAACTTGGCATAACCTTAAGATCTTTTCACAGTAAGAGCTACAAAAATGAAAAATTACGAATGGCTGTCTTCTGCGACAATGGCTTTAACTTTGTACTTGCCTCTTACGAATATTGTCGATTTCAATTGAACTACATCTAAATATTAACTAGATACCATATAAACCTTTATTATGTTTTATAATGCGATGCGAGATCTTCCGATCAGTGAAGGCATAGATTAAATATTTCTTAAATAAAAAATCGATACCCTTTTTTTAGCCAAATACCTCAAATTATTAGACTTCAACATTCAAAGTACTTGCAGGGCTTGTTGGGTTTATATAATTAAAATAACAATAATTTATTCTATCCTGTCTGGTCTTGGGATATCATCCACATCTTATGTCTAATATTATACTGTAAATTAGCAAGTTGCCTCCCTTTCTATAATGTATACAATTTATATCTCTTCTTATATTCTTGACTATGTAGACTTTCCTGCTGGGAACTGACGGCTATCAAGTCTATGACAGAACCCTTGGACAAAAAATCTTCAGGGTCTAAGAGTAATACAAACACGTCTGTCTTTAAAGATTTCCTTGATTTTAAACTAGCTTTTATGACACTTGCATGCATATGTTATTTTCTCCACCAAAAATCCCCGTAAAGGTCGTTGTGTGTAAAATTTATTACTTTGAATGTCTACAAATTAGCTGTGGGTAGATAACTTAGCGTGCAAACCAACCTACGTAAGGTAATGTTCATAAAATTCTTAATCACGACTATCTACTTGAAAGAAAAATTCTGAAAACTTTGTGAATTGAGAATTTTCTATTTTTTTTACTGTTTTCAAAATATCTAGTTTTTTATTTAGTTTTTTTATTTCACAAATAAGTTTTAAATTTCAATCCAAAAGGCAAAGGTAAGACTGTTGATCTGAATTGTTTGTCTTATTTACAATTTCAAACATGCAGTGATGATACAATTGTATACATATGATTTGCACATGATGGGTTACGATAATGGCGGACAGGGTAAGAGCGGTCGAAAAATGCTCTGGTAAACAAAGCTTTTCCCTTCAAACAGTGGATACTAAAATGATTTATTTGTTATACAATGTTAACTTTAATCATTGATAAATGGATTGAGTGATATATGTTCTCATTCGGAGTAAAGGAACGCTACTGGAAAGCTTTTTGTTTGAGTGATTGAACTGTACGTAAACAAAGAAAATGGCGGTGAGTGTTGCACAGTTTCAAAGTGATATGTCTAACAGTCGACCTACACTACAAACATTTACAACACCTGTCGGAAATCATCTTACAGATGCTCGGCATGTATTATATGAACAATCTACTTTAACAGCGCCTGTAAATACACCTGCAAATACCCCCTTCAACACCCCCTATGTTCAACCACAAAATTTTGACTTTTAGTGAAAGCCCATTAGAGCAGATACAAGTGCAGCCAATGCAACCAGCATTGATATCTATTATCACCGATATTCACAAAAAACTAGAAACATTAGGCCCACTGCCTGAAATGCTTGATAAACTGAATCTTTTGCCTAATATTAGTAGTAAAATCGATGCACTCGAAAGTCGCTTTAACCATGTTGAGACAGAAATCATAAGCATTAAAAATGACTTAGGCTTCTTCAACAATAGAATTAATAACAGTGATGCCAATACTCATGACCTTTTTCAACGTGTGTCTGCCCTGGAAACTAAAAAGCAACAACTAAAAAATGAAAATGGTGATCTGAGGGAGCGGGTTATTGATCTACAGGGCCGATCAATGAAGGAGAATTTGATTTTTTCTGGGGTGGACGAGGCACCTGAGGAAAAGAAGAAGGGGCGGATAATATTCATACTGAGCGGCAGCTAAAACTCTTCTTGAAGGAAGTAATGCACATTCAAGAAGATATAAAATTCCATGTTGTACATAGATTGCCTCCCCGAAATGACAGGAAACCACGATCTATTATTGCAAAATTTGAAAGACGCAAAGATCGAGACTACGTGCTTAGTCGCGCTCCAGCCACACTTAAGCAAACATCTTATAGTGTTAATGAACAGCTCCCAAAGGAAATAGCAGCACGGAGAAACGAGCTTTGGCCAATTTTCAAGAGAGAAAAAAGGCTTGGAAATTCCTGTAACTTTAAAAGAGATGTACTATATGTTAACAATGTTCCTGTATATCCATCTGGTAAACGTCCAAATTCACTAGTACCTAACCCTGAAGCTAACTTTCAAAACCCAGCTCAAAACCGTCTGAATAGTCAAACTGGTAATGGTCCAAATCAGTTAGTGTCTGGAGGAGTTCAAACTAGCACTGCCCCGTAGGACAGGCCAACAAGAGGACAGATTCAATGTTCAAATTGTAAAGGTAGTGGTAGTAAACTAGACAGTTTAAAACTTACTTGTATAAATGTATGTGGTTTGACCAAAAAACTTTTAATACCTGAGTTTATAGAAATTATAAAATTGTATGATATTATTGTCTGTGTCGAAACCAAAACTGATGAATCTGATTATTTAAGTTTACCACCTGGTTATTCATGTCTTGCAAAAAATAGAAAAAAATATAAAAGGAAATCAGGAGGTATAGTTGTTATATTTAAAAGTAGTTTGGAAAATTTCTTACACTTTCAAAAATCAGACTGTGAATTTGTTCAGTGGATAAAAATTAAAAATATCCTTGGCGAAAATTTTAAAATACTAATGGGTTGCATATATCTACCTCCTGAAAATTCAAGGTATTCATCCCCAGATGCATATTTGGATATTGAGGCTGAAATGCATGTTCTCTATGAAGAAGGTATGCAATACTTTTTGATTGGAGATTTCAATTCAAGAACTAATGTTCTGGATGATTTTTTAAATCCTGATGATAATCTTTTTGAAATTTTGAATAATAATGATTCTTATTTACAGGAGTCTTTGCATGTAGTTGAAAAACTAAAGGAACTAAATATCCCGTTAAAAAGGAAAAGTGAAGACACAGGTCGCCCAAACTCGCATGGTTATAAGTTATTAAATTTCTGCAAAGATAATGGTATTTTTATTGCTAATGGTAGAGTGGGTTTAGATTCTGATACTGGTAAAAACACATGTAAGGATGCGAGTTTAATTGACTATTTAGTAGTCTCCCCTGAATTATTTACATACCTTTGTGAATTTGAGGTCATGAACTTTGATCCTATTTTATCCGATATACATTGTCGACTACATGTAGTTTTAGAATACTGTTCTTCAAGTATTAATGATTTGAATAAAACTGCTATTGTTCAATCAAAGAAGTCACATGTGAGGTGGTGTAACGATAAACAAAATGAATTTATTGATTGTATTTCAGATGAAAATAAAGACTTGATTGCTGAACTCGTAAAACAAACGGAACAGTTAGATATCGCCTGTGGTGATATTCAGTCGAATCTCGATAGTATTGTAAATAAATTAAACTCACTCTTTATTGAGAGCGCGACGAAAACTTTTGGATTAAAAAAGAATTGCCGACTAAATACGAACAAAAATGAACAACCGTGGTTCAATGCGGCGTGTGACGAAAAGCGGAAAAAATTCCACGAAGCTAAGAAAAAATATAACGTTGTTAAAAACGATGCAAATAGAGTCAATCTCAAACGTGCTAGTGCTGGATACAAAAAAGAGATGGACAAAGCATACAAAGAATATGAATTTAAAACTGAGAAAAATATTCGTGATACGTCTAAAAACAATCCCGATCGTTTATGGAAAATATTAAACGAATTCAGCAATCAAACACAAAAAAACAAATAATCCGAATATATCTATTGATACTTTGTATGACTATTTTAAAGATTTAAATCAGAATACATGTCATGATGATAGTGATGTTGAATTTGTACTATCAGAGGTAAATAATGTTTGTGATCTGAACAATAATTTAGATTTTGATAATGATCTTGTAAATGCGATTTTGAATAGTCCCATATCTGTAACAGAGATTACAGATGCTGTTAAACTACTGAAAAATTCTAAATCACCGGGTATAGATGAAATAATAAATGAATATCTGAAGAGTACTATCCACTTGATGGTTGATATTTATTCACATTTATTTAACAAAATTTTAGATTCCGGTATTATACCAAGTGTATGGTTGATTGGTATTATTGTCCCAATTTACAAAAATAAGGGAGACCATAGTGACCCCGATTCGTACAGAGGTATCACCATGGTTTCTGCTATTGGAAAACTATTTACAGGTATATTAAATACTAGACTTACAAAGTTAGCGAACTTAGTAGATATGATTCCTGCATCACAGGCTGGATTTAGGAAGGGTTATTCGACAACCGACAACATATTTTGTCTCTATATGCTTATTCAGTTCTATCTATTATCAGGGAAAAAACTATTCTGCACTTTTATAGACTTCCGTAAAGCCTTCGATACTGTGTGGCGGGTTGGTTTATGGCAAAAGTTAATTAAAAACAATGTTAAAGGGAAAATGCTCAGGATTATATATAACATGATTGATAATATTAAGTCGTGTGTTAGAGCTGGTGATGAGATTTCTGGATTCTTCAACTCTGAGATTGGTGTCAGGCAGGGAGAAAACTTATCGCCTTTTCTATTTTCTATATTTCTATCAGATCTAGAACACTATTTTGAGGAAAATTATGTAGATTGTCTTAAAACAGTTAACTGCTCCTTTTATGATGAAGTAGGAATGTATGTAAAAATATTTGTGCTACTGTATGCAGATGATACGGCCTTACTATCTGAAAGTGAGGACGGACTTCAAAAACTATTAGATGAATTTGAAATTTATTGTAATCAATGGAAATTGACAGTGAACTTAACAAAAACAAAAGTGGTGGTATTTTCTAAAAGGCGTCCTAGAAAAAAATATGAGTTCTTTTTTATGGGTGGTACCTTGGACATGCAAGATTCGTATTCTTATCTGGGCATTGAGTTTAACTATAACGGTAAATTTACTTTGGCCAAAAAACGTTTAGTTGAACAAGCCAGAAGAGCCATGTATGCATTGTTGCAAAAAACAAAGAAATTATGTCTTCCCATTGATCTTCAATTAAAACTTTTTGACTGTTTAGTTGTGCCCATATTATTGTACTCATCAGAAATATGGGGTTTTGAAAATAATATTATCATAGAAAGATTGCATCTGCATTATTTGAAACGCATATTGAATATTAGAAATAGTACTCCTAGCTATATGGTCTATGGAGAAACTGGTCGGTTTCCATTAGATATTTATATTAAGCAAAGAATGTTGAGTTTCTGGGTTAAACTATTATGTGGCAATAAACTATCGTGTCTTATTTATAAATTAGTATATTGTTTATTTACAAATAAGTCATTTAATTTCAGTTGGATACAACATATTAAATCTTTATTTGATGAAATGGGTCTCAGTTACATTTGGAATTCCCAACTGGCACTGAGACCCATCGATATCAAAATAACTATGAAGCAAAGGTTGGTTGACCAGTTCTTACAAAAAATATTTTCTGATATGAATAACTCCTCAAGGGGACAACTGTATATAAATTTAAAAACGGAGTTTTCAATTGAACCATATTTAATTAGATTACCAGTATTCTACGGGACTAAAATCTGCAAGCTCAGGTGTTCAAATGTAAAATTCCCCATTGAAACAGGACGTTGGGAGGGGAAATTGAGGGAGGAAAGAAAATGTGATCTGTGTCTTGATAGTAATATTGCAGATGAATTTCATTATTTGTTTATTTGTTCGAACCCAGATATTGTACAGCTTCGAGAAAAATATATTCCTGCTTATTACACCAGGAGACCGAACGTTTACAAAATGTATGGACTTTTGTCATATTGTAATGAGCCTGTAATGAAAAGATTGGCAGTATTTATTAAAAAAGTCATGAAAATACTTAACTTACCTTAATAATGTGCTTTTTAATTTAAATCCAAAGGGAAAAAATGTATCACTTTCTACAAACATCACGACAGCATGTGTTGCGATAAATTTAGATGGTTCCACGTGATTGAATCTTATCGAAGTGTACAATAAACTGATCAACCTATCCTAATTTTCTATTGATATATTTATGTATACAAAGTGTGTGTATTGTCAAAATGTATTATTTGATAATTTTCTTTACATGTAAATATGTATGTTTTGTTTCTTTGTAATGTGTAACTATAATTTGTGTTTATCTTGTCCGCCTTTTTGAATATTTTGTATTATCTGCCTCTTGTTACATTGTAATCAATGTCTGAGTGTAGTAATAAAACTTGAAAACTTGAAAACTTGACTAGGTTGTGCACATATACTAGTCAACAAAAGTAACGATACACGAGTTCGGAATCAAATATCTTGGTATTTCTTTAAACAAACTTTTAGTATAAGGACAACAGTGGTCTTCTACTTCATTTATTGATCTTATGCGTCTCATTTTGAAATTTTGGATAAAACTTGAAATGGTAAAAAATGGAAATTTTTAAAAGATTGTTAAATTAAATTTGCGGAAAATCGAGAAGAAAATCGACACACATTTTGTAAAATGAAGTTCAAGTGGCTGAAATCAGTAGAAAAAACTCAATTTATCACACAGACATTATGATTCACATAACGGGGTAAAAATACTGATTTTTTAATTTTGTGTTTAAAAATGTGATTTTTGAAATCTCAAAAATTGGAATGTTTTATTTAAAACTTTTTGTACAAAATGCATCCTTTTAATGAGAAAACATTTTACTATGAAAATCAGATGTGTGGGTCTATTTTCCCGCTTAATACAGGTATTTGAAATTATGAATATATGAAAAATGTATCGTTTCTTTTGTTGACTAGTATATATTGGAAAAAAAAGAAAAAAGAGAAAGTACAGAATGTCTTAAGCTGTCACAGCTAGAACCTTTATTAGTTATATTAATTACACTGTAGTTTGTTCTTGTCTTCTCAGCTTTACCTAGACTATGTCCTCTACTTTCTAAGTCAGTTAGGTTTACATGTATTTATACATATTTTACTCTATCTATCACCTTATCAAAATATTTGTGTCTAAATTAACGTGATACATGTATGTAGATAAAAGGCAATACATACGTTCAATGTTGTAAATTAAAGAAAAGAGGTCGGGACCATCGAACACAATTCATAAATGATGTAGATACTAAGATAAAATCGTATTTATACGAAATTATTAGCATTAATATAAATCATGGTTTCACGGTGAAGTCGCGTGTGTATCCAAAATAACTTATTTTGAGCAGTATTCTATGGATCTCAGTCAGCGTCTAGGATTTTGAACGAGAATTATAGTATGATAAAATATGATGTAAACAAACAATCAAACAAATAAAGAAACAAAAAAACATACACAAATGTTTAAGGTTTTTATGTTGTATTTTATATTTTATTCTACTGTTGCTTGGAGATCTGCGACAATGACTTAAAATATTACAGCAAAATAAAACGAACTCAAACCGTCGACGTTAGAAAGACTGTATATATGAATTCTCTTTTTTTTTGTAAGCTACATTAGAATGGCAACAAATAGTACTACGGTCAAGAATGTAGCTTGACGTCACAAATCAATTTCCGACAATTCGCAGGTCAGAATTCTGATGACAAATATGGGACAAGAGCGGTTTTACGTTCCACGAACCGGTATAAATTTAGATAAAGGACGTACATGTGTATATATGAGATTAATATAAAGAACCGATGTTTTGTTTTGTATCTTTATAAAGATGCAATACTAGAAAATAAAACACATTTTGTAACTTAAACATAGAACAAATGAATAGCGCTGTTATATAGTAATGTTCGGTTCTTCGTCTCGAAAGTCGCTGTAAAGTCATCAATAGTGAACCTAAATTGACAAAAACACAGCGGCTTCCAGGGCCGACAATCGCGGCACTTAACCCCTACACGAACCCTATTTTGTATACATTATGGGGTGTATCAACAAATCATAATATAAAATACTGATTAACTGATTTCGGAAACCCAAAACTACATGTATGTGACTTTTTTTCACACAAACGATAGTGCAGCAGTTTATCATAAAGCAGAATGCCTTCAATAAATTTCATCGCAATATCGAAAAAATTACAAAGCAAACACTAATTCAACAAGAAGTTGGTAACTGAGAAGTAAATGTAGTCCTGATGCAAATACATCTATTACACGTGGGAGAAGCCATCAATTTAGAACAAAAAAAATATTTATATACCAGTTTCTTTTCCGTAAACTCGTTCGTCGATACTGTAAAAGGACAGGTAACATTACATTTCAGAATTTATCTTTTTTTTACAAAAAAGAAGATATCATCTAATTGCTTAAATGTTTTTTTTACGTTGTCATTGGTTTATAAATCCGTGTATTTAAATTGCGAAAAGGCAAAATATGATGAATATAAAAATGATATGACACAATTAAACAGCAAGCCACGTAACACAATTAAACAGCAAGCCACGTAACAACAATCAATTTTATTACCTTTACGAAAACGTTCTTTTAAAAGACTATAAACACTTTTCTTCAGAATATCGCCGTATATTAAGTTGCAATATTTCCTTACCCAATTAATTAATTTTCCAGCCAAATTGTGACGTCACAATACTAAGAAAGCTTATGAGGGTCAAAATTTTTGAAGAAAAAAAAATTGTGACCATCATTTATTAAATCGTGACAACGCTTTATTTACTCGTGACCACGCTTTATTAATTTGTGGCCACGCTTTATCAACTCTCAATAAGTATAGATTATTACATGGCATTTTTCATATCATACCCTTTATCGGCCCTAGGTCATGTTATCAGCCCAAGAGCCGCAGGCTCAAGGGATGATATCATGACCGAGGGCCGGTAAAGGGTCTGATGTGAAAAATGACATGTAATTATCTTTTTATCATATACTTCAGCAGAAGAAATACAAACAAGAACTATAATTTTTTTTCTTTCTTTGAACATTAAGATTATAATTTATAGTTAACCATATACAAATTTCTTAACTTTAATCGTTTTTATTGATATAAGGAGCATTTTATTATAAAAGCAGCCGTGTCCGTGTCGTCTGCCACGTTTACAAACAAATTTCCGGAAATGCACAAAGTTGCATGTGATAAACCCCACGGACAATAATAAAGGCATGCGATAACATTCCGGAAGCAGTCAATAAAGGTTCGTTTATCAGCCTGCCGAGGAAATTCGTAGGAATCTGGTTAATAAACTTTATAATCCTTTCATAGCCTTTCAATATTTTTAAATGTTATTGAACTGTAAAATTTAAGTAATATTTTACACAAGTATATGATAAAGCGTGGTAATGAGATATAAAGTCGTCGGTACGAGTTGATAAATCTTGGTCACGAGTTACGATTTTTTCTTCACCCAAAATTATCATCCAAATAAGCTTTTATACAAAACACATAACTGCACGTCACATTTTTGATAATGAGATTTTCCCGATTTTACCATACATATTTTTAGGTCAAAGGGTGATTCATTCATAAAAAATCGGAAATTCATATGAAATGTTTTTTGCTGTTTTTTTCTTTCTTCTAATATTCTGTAAAATAAAGCGATTTGAAATTTTGGATGATCTGTCATGACACTGACATTTGTAAATCTAGCTGGGTTAAGTTTTGCGGCAGATAGATTTACCCCTGTTTCAAGTATAAAAATAACAACATAAATGTACAATGTAACATTATTTTCTTCCATCTCCCGTTGATTTTTTTTTAGGATAATCAAAACATTTACAATTTACATAGTTTTTAAATGTATTAAAAAGAAGCCTTGTTTTAGCTTAACATAGAACAAGTAAAAAAGAGTAATTGTAAAAATTAAAAACAACATTAGCCGAAAAATTGCTAGTATTAGCACCCATATTAATAATAATAATAATAATAATAATAAAGTATTTCAATTGTGTTATCCAGCTCCGATATCTCATAAAACACTCATTATATGGAAATGTAGGCGTCAACTAAAAAGACCTGTATTAGTGAATTTGATCGATGAACTTTTATTAGTGAATTATTTATTGAGTTCATTTTTCCGTCTTATTTTCTATTTTCTATTTGGGTATATTTAATAGAACATAGGGTCTCAAAAAGTTGAAAACTAAATTAACTAGTCTCGTCAATGTTGAATTTTATGACTCAATAAAACATTGATGATGACCTTAATAGATTTATATTGCACATTGACAAGTTAAAAAATCTGTACTTTTTGTATTTCGTATGTTTAATATACTGTAAAACAAGTTTCTCATTGATTAAAACTTTTTATGGTCTAGCAAAGAGCAGACCAACCTCTATCATAATTATACCGGATGAACTTGAATGATGCAACAAAAATCTATTGAATAGCTCTCTTTCTAATATAAAAGAAACGTGCTATAAAGTTTAACACAAACATAAGGTTCGTAACGTAGAAAGCCTTATTTAAGACACCGACCATTTTATTACCGAGGGGGCGGGATACAGTAATAATATGGTCAGTGCCTAAATTCAACAATACTGTATATATGAAAATGTAAAGACAAGAGGTAATCGTTGATGAAACAAAAACAAAACTGCAGGTTCAAATAAACAAATATATGCATTAGATGGAGTCGTCCTGTCTTCTACATTTACAAACGTAGATGTCTACAAACTGTAGGGGTCGTCTTGATGTTTGTACATGTACAAATCTTATTGTCTAGGTGCCGTGGTGTGGTCTTCTACATGTACAAATATAAATGTCTGGGTGTCGTCGTGTGGCCTTCTACATGTACTAATATAAATGGCTGGGTGCCGTTGTGTGGCCTTCTACATGTACAAATAAATGTCTGAGTGTACAATTGTAGATGTCTAGGTGTCGTCGCGTGGTCTTCTAGGTGCCGTCATGTGGTTTTCTACATGTACAAATGTAGACGTCTGGGTGTTTTCTAGGTACCGGCGTTTGGTCTCCCACATGTACAAATGTAGATGTTTAGGTGTCGTCATGTGGTCTTCAGCACGCAGAAACAGCCATTGCTATACCTGTAACCGAAAAGAAACTTACTTTAATTTGTATTGATGTATGGAATTACAGGAAAAACATCTGGGAAAAGTATCTCTCCTTCCTCTCAAAAATTTGTTTGTAGTTATATATATACCTATATATATATAAAGGTATGATGGCATTTACTCACACACTGAATAATCAATTAATGCTCGAAGTAAAAATTGCCGGGTTAAATACTTACCCCAAAACTATGTACTACAATGTATAGAGTAAATGATTTTTTTACCACTACGTTCCAAACAATTGTTTTCACTAAGTTCGGTTCTACAACAATACTTTACGTTATAAAGCATGACCAGAACAACTGTAATTTCATTCAAAGTAAAATCTTCAATATACATTTATTGAAATTTAGGACATTTAATGAAACTTTGTTTATTTGATAATAAAATTTGATATATTTAAGTACAGCCAGACTGCTCCAAGTTACATGAGTTTTAATTTAATAATAATTTGTGTCGTTTGAGCTTTGCAAATGAGAAAGTAACGATCCGTTTGGGAGCTTCAAATAATTTAGTTTGACGACATATGTTGGAAAAGGGGAATAAGGCACGTTCATCTTAAAATCGGAAGTGACGTACATTTGTAACTCACTTAATTAAACTCTCAAACTTGTATGTAAAGTAAAGATAAGGAATAAGGACACTTAAAGATAAGGAATAAGGACACTTTCCCCTGTATTTGTTTCACTCATAACTTTAGATTTTTAAATCTTAAATGTTTCCCTACTTTTTATTGTAAACGATTGTATGCAATGCATTTTTATGTAAAAAAAAACAAAAAACGTATGCTTAATCATTAATACTTTCACGTTTTCTACCCGCAAAGATCGTGTATATTGCAGATTTGAGTCAATTTGTACCACTTTTTGGACTCATCAGTTGTGCTCAAGGTAACAAATGTTGAAAACTAAAACAACGATCCAAAATACCAAAGAGACCAAAAGGGGTAAAGCCAACACCATCTAAGGACAGGGCTATGCAAGAGGGGGATACTCCTTAGTTTTCACAATTGATCTGAAGTGCCTAAAGTATGTGTAGTCATGCACTGGGACTACAGAAAGAACATGTATTATAAATATTGAAATTAAGATGTTGGGAATTAAAATTATAGTATTAATAAAATTTGTAATGCTTTAATATTGTTAGTATTGTTAATACCCGAATAAGTAAATTATGATAAACAATTCTGAAAACTAATTAATAACCACTAGAACATGATTATACTACAACATGAATTAGACCTATTTGATCAAAGCATGCCATATAATATGGTTACGTGGTTTGTCTTTAGATTTCAATAGATACTGTGAATTGTTTGCCCCTTTTAAACTTCAAAACCCCATGATAGTATCGAGATTAATAAGGAGGAAAATTTTCTTATTCATACAAAATTCAGTGGCAATTTGTCATGAAACATTGTCTATATCTTAACCGTGAAATGAGAAGACAAAGGAAGTTAAATTCTGAACACTATGCATAAAATTTTTCAGAAATGCATCGAACTTTTGTCTGGATGGCCAAAAATATAAAAATAATCAAATTTATGATTAAAGGTCCTTGACACTACTGCTTCAATTTAGGACAAATCTGGTAGAATGGTTCTCAGGTGATCCCCTTCTTTTGTTTAAGGGTCAGAACCATAGAGCAATATATGGCCACTGCTTTGGAAAAAAAACAACAGAAAGCATTAATGCCAGGCTTTGTTTTTAATGTTGTTTTTAATTCCAATCTCCTGTTTTTCATTGGTAAATTAAATCCAAGTGACCGATTCAGGCACTGGGAGCCTCTGATTATGGAATTAAACAGATATAAAGTAGTTGCAACTGAAAAGATGACAAAAGCTTAAAATAACAACTATTAGCTTCGATTGTCTTTCTGTTGATGTTAAATGCTTAGGAATATATATGTAGAATATGATTTATATGGATGGAACAGCCTTTTATGGACCAGGTGAACTATCGTCATCACTTTGCGTCTGTCGTCCGTCATTATAAACCTTTGCCAGTTGGAACAAAACTTTGGTGGCATGGTCTTTAGTTCCAAACGATATGGCTGCTGTTACTAAAAAAACAGAAAAGGGTAGGGGAATGAATTTTAAACATGGCATCAAAGGCTCTTAGGTGGTCTTCTTTCAAAATTGTGTCCGATGACACGTATTGTCGACCAAGATGAACCTACGAGAAAATGTATTTAAAAATGTTCTTATCTGAAACTACTTGCAAGATAAAACAAATCTTGACAGTAGTGTTCTTAAAATGATGCTTTTAAAGAATTAAGAATTATGTCCGATAACCCGAGCTTAGTTTAAGATAAGACACAATGGGAATTTATTTTAAAATCTTCTTGTCTGAAATCACTTGGCCATTTGGACCCAGACCTGGCAGCGATGATTCACGGATGATCCCCTTTTAGACCCGAATAATCAGCTAATATGCCCGCCACAACCGAACCTAGTATCACATAATACCATATGGAAACATTATTGAAAAGTCTTTCTGTCTAAAACCAATTGACCATTTGGAACCAGACTTGGCAGCAATGCTCCATAGATTGATCTCTTTCGGAATTTTGTCCAGTGACCCGAAGAGCCACTGCCGAAATTAGTTTACATGTAACATAGGGCTCTATGGGAAATCTTCCTTTCTGAAAGCACTAAGCCATTTGATGACCCGGTTTTCAGCCAAGGTGATCCCTACATCCGAACTTAGATTAACATAGGACGGTAAAAGAAAATTTATTTAAAAATCTTCGTCTGAACCACTTAGCCAGTTGGAACTAAATTTGACAGCACTGTACCAGGGATGGTTCTCTTTCAAAAACATAAGATCCTATGCGAAATTTTATTTAAAAATCTTCTTGTCTGAAACCCCTAGGCTAATTGGAAGCAGTTGTCCTTAAATGTTCCTTTTTAAGAAAAATATCCGACTTTCAACCACGAAGAATTTAATTTCTGATAGCACACTGTGGGAAAAGTAATTTAAAAATCTTATTTTCTGAAACCACCTGGCCAGTTAAAATCAAAGCAATGGTCCTTTGGGTGCCTCCTTTCCGAATTTTGACTAATGATCTGGTTTGTCATCAAGATGGCCGCCACAGCAAAACTTATTTTATGTTATAAAGACTTTTAATGAAACTTCACAGGATGATAGACCTCCATGTGAAATTTTGTATATGGGTTTCAAATTGAAAGGATACCCTGGGGGTTGTCAAGTCCTCTCATAAACCCTAAAATTCACAGTTTCCAATTAACTTGGATGGTTGACAACCAGATATTTCCTCGCGCCTTTTGAAAGACACATTTGCTGGGTCCCTTATTGGGATATGCCTCACCCCCTCAACAAAGATTTGTCTTTGTTCTAACTCCTTATGAGAAGATGCATTTATTGCTGTATATGGGGGTCCCTAGGGGGTATGCCTGGTCATCAAAATAGACTTGTCTTTTTAATTTGGAATCCATTGGGATCACCAACATATGACATTAAGACGCATTTATTGATGTATTCTGTGCCCAACCCCTCATAAGTAAAGTCAAGAAATACCAAAGGGATATTCGAAGGAGAGAAAAATCGTAACAGTCAATCGTAATAGATTTGTCTTTGTAATTTTGAAACCTTTGGGATACTCACCGTATAAATATTTACAAGTATATTTTTACTCCTTAATTATATACATATTCATTGATGTGTGACCATGATATATAGCCTCAACCACCTCAAAATCACAGGTTTTAATGACTTAGAACTTATATCGGTCTCCTTTATGGGAAGACACATTCGAGGATGTATAAGAGTTACCTGTACAGAAGCTTATTGCAAGGAACTTAGTTTGCATCCCATCACAATTATTATGAACGTTTTCAGGAGTTTTATCCATGTTGTGTTAATTGTACACTCCACTATTTCTGTACTTGACTTTGTGACAGTGCATATATCGGGAAAACAAAAGTGATTCAGTAACCACGACTACTGTCCACAGATTAATTATATATGTTTCTAATCATATATATTTTAATCATTACATTTCTTCGCTTACACCAGTGCAATTTTCCCTTGACATATGGACGACAGTACTATTTCAAGAGTTCAGCTAAAGTTCAGGGTAACGTGATGTTGAAACAGAAATATTATGTTTCACGCATTAGGATGTGTTAACTTCGAATAATTAATTTTGAATAACTTCGCAGAAGTACATTCAATTGACAAATTACATGTACAAAATGTAGAAATAAAACTACAAACTAAGGAGACCTACAAAATTTTAAGATTATGATACACATAGAAGTGACAGTATATGTTAATACTTTCATGACTCCACGCACGCACAGCCTTTTTATTCTTGACCTTAGACATTCTAAAGTGGCAGTTTTTTTCATTAATTTTATCAATGTTTGTAATTAAAGCCTGATATTTCAACTTTAATAGATTCTGGTGAAGAGTAACTAATCTCAAAAGTAAACAGGAAGCCAGAAAACTGTTAAGGAAATCATACGTATGAGGAAGGCTTAGTTTAAACCTCCGGTAATTAGAAAGACGTACATTTGTAAAATTCAAATATGGTTTTAAAATTAAATAAACAAAATGGTTAATATGCTGTCGGCATGGCCAACTATGCGAGTACAGCAATAGCCCTTCCCAGAAACTCATTTCCGGTATCACGATTCTGACTCTAAATTTATAATTTGAAGCAAATTATTTTCCTTACTTTACTTACTTCCGGCGAACGAAACTTTTTCTAGCCTTAGTATGTAGCACAATATGGCTGCCCCCATAAACAAAGACTTCTCTAAATGACCCATACGTAGAAAATGCATATGTTCCTATAGCGCTAGCTGTGCTCGCTAATATGATGTTGGCGTGGCCAATGATGCGAGCACAGCAGTAGCCCTTCCCAGAAACTCATTTCCGGTATGACGATTGTGACTCTAAAATTATAATTTGAAACAAGTTCTTTCCTCACTGTAGCCCCCATTAAACAAAGACTTTTCTAAATGACCCATATGTAAAAAATGCATATGCTCCTATAGCGCTCGCTGGGCTCGCTAATATGAAACAGGTATGACCTGGAAAGCGAGCGAAGCGTAATGTTTTTACGTTTACCTTGTCAATGTTTAGTGAAACCTTCGTAATGGCGGGAAAATGTGACAGTTGCGTTTGCATCTTTTTTTCTTGTCAAATTTTGATATATCAAATTTGATTCCAGGTGGATTCTTTCGTATTTATTTTTAATTTCATGACACTTAATGTTTATTTCTAAATATTTTTTTGACTTAAAAAAAAATAAAGAATGTTCGAAATCATGCGTTTTCTCACAGGAAGTAGTTCGATTTTAAAGCCGCCATCTTGTAGGATGAAACTAGAACAACGATATTCAAATATGAAATCCTATACACTATAGAGCGAGCTTCGCTCATAATATCTGTGAAATAACATACATTTGTAACAGAAGAATGGATATGTAAAAAAAAATCCATCTCTAAACCACTTATACCAAAATAATCATATAGCGGTCACAACCCGATCGTTAGACAGTGGAAAACCACATATCAGGAAGCGAGCCCTGAAAAGGCCAGAAAAAATAAGCAAGCGTAACATTCAGTGGAAAGAACACTACATCTTTACTTTGGAGAGGTGAGATAATATGATTTACGGTAAAATTATATTTATTTTATCACAGATCTCTCACTATTTATTGCAAATGGAAAAAAAAAACCCACACAGATAGAAATTGCTGATCACCTAGTTTGATACGTATATATTATCTGCATTTTGACAGCTAGATATCGTAAAATATCATCCCGTGAGCCAGAATATGAAGTTTGGGACGAGTGAGCGTAGCGAACGAGACCCAAGTCTTCATATTCTGTCGAGCGGGATGATATTTTACGATATCTAGCTGTCAAAATGCAGATGATATTTTTATCATCTTAATTACTAATCTGAAACGTAAATATTTGTAAACTTTCTAAATTCTCCCAAATTATCGCGGGAAAAGTATGGATTCTTCATCCCAAAGACAACAACACGTACGTTGTTTACCATACCAAGAAGTATATATATGTCCTGAATGTTCATGTAAAATATCTTACAAACGATATAAATACATACATTAGGGTGTATTTTCATTTTTTTAAAAGAAATTCAGTCTGGAAATCTTTGTTCATGATTTTCCGGGAAACTAAAGAACCCGCTTTCAAACTTGCAACCTCGTGACGTCATAGTCCGTCTCCATTCGGGAAACAACGTCTGACTTAAATATGCGCAACATAAAATAATCATTCAACTTTAACCAAGGATACTACATATTTAAACATCATTTAGTTGTGTTAGTACTAATTCAGGCGAAAATATGGCTATGAAAATATAAAGCGTACATTTAATAAATTGTTTTAATCGCAAATAATGAAATGCAATGGAAAGAGCGGAAAGAAGTCCCAGCAGACATTATCAGCATCGAGGAAAGACACATTTTGTTGATGTCACTTTTATAAATTTCTTCATCATTCATTCAAATAAAACGCCATAATAAAAAAAATGAACACCAGATCTTGATATATTTATTAATATTTTGCAATTTTGAAAGTTATTTAATAAGTTCTAAGCTGCCAAACGTTGGGAGAATTTGTTGATAATGCCTGCTGACTGTTGATAACTCCTGCTCAGCGCACGCGCTTCTTGATACGAATTTTACGGAGCTGCTCAACAAGCTGATAGAATCGCAGGGAAGGATGATAAACGAAAACATCTGTCATATTTGAAATTCAAACATTCAAAACCACATGTTTATGTAAGGATGCTGTAATGGTACCTTCCCTATTTGGCTCATCTGTGTATTTATTTTTGAATATTTATAATTCAACCAAACTCGTTGTAAACATAAAATAAACTGTCGATATAGTATGTTGGCTCTGTTTTCATTTGAATGAAGTTGTGGTTATACACTAATAGAGACTAGTAGAAAGATAGAAGGTACGTGTACACAGAAATAACACCAAATTGAAAAGAATGTTAAAGCATTATACGTATACATTTAAACAGTATTTCTCACCAGCAGCGTCAAAGGTCAAAAGGGTGGAAGTTCGGAAGGATAAAACAAAACGCTGCGTTAAAAAGTTGAAAATTTGAGTTCCTGATGTTAAACTACACATTTTTTTTTCTTGTAACAAGAGATTTTCGAGTTAGAACAAAGTTGAAATTTGAGTTCGTGATATTAAATTACACACTATTTTTCTTGTTACCATGGTAAAAAGAGTGGACTTGTGAAAGGATAAACCAAAATGCTGCACAAAAAAGTTTGACACGCACAGTTGAAAATTTGAGTTTCTGATATCAAACTACACATTTGTTTTCTTGTGAACATACATTTTCCAGTTGTTGGTATTCAATTCAGTTATTGAAAGTCGACCGTAAGACTATATGTATATGTAAATGTATTTAAAGAGAAACCGTTTATTGTTAGTTTAATATACCTTTTCTTTGGTTTTTTAAATACGCACTTTTCCTGTCATACTGCTTATGAAGAAATTAAGCATTTTTTCTCTTACATATATATTATTGAAAAGTGTAAATAACAATCCAAAGATACTAATATTAGATATAGTAAATTTATACTATGCTGTATACGACGCATTTCAAGGAGTTACCTCTCATCAGCAGCATTAAAATAGTTGAGAACAATGCATTATAAGCTGTGTAATTTTTTTGCCTTACAAAATTGTATATTCTCCCTATTCCCCTATTACAAATCTAACCTTGACCTATTTCAGAATAGATGACATTGTGTCCTAATCTGTCAGTCATTCTGTGATTGACGTTACAATATGTTAATTTCAATTTCATTCTTCGACATATATATACGTGATATAAATGTGGTTACATATATGTAATTACTATTTCCTGATACAAGTATTATTTCCTCCCACCAACCACATCCGTAAAAAGTGCTAAAATTAGATCTTTATCAGTTCAATTAGACTATTAAAACAAGGAGTATAACATGTGAGTGATAAAAATAACAAGGTTATTTCAGACGCCTTTCACGAAACCGGCGAACACGGTTGCACTTTATTCCTAACAAGGGAGACTACCTATACGGAGAAAACAGAAGAGAAGGTAGCAGAAACGAATAGTTGTATTTTATCTATAAATTAAAACTGAAAGAATTAGGGTCATTACCACTTCTGCTGGATCTTTACCTGCAAAAAGGTTATAGGCTTAACAAATTGTGTAATGCCTTTAACATGTTTAAAAATGTAAAACATCGGTGTACTATTAACTTATCACTAAATATTGGGTTTCTGCAAGGAAATCATTGCAATGGACGGCTTTCGCCTTTCCTCCATTCCAGATTTTATTGTAACTTTGCAAACTAATGAACACGTCTTGTCAGAAGCCTTATAAGGTTAGATCACAAACACTACCGAGTTTCCTTTTTTTTTAAAATTAAACTAAATGGCTTTATAGAATGTTGACATGTATTTCGAACACTGAATGGAAGAGATCTTTTGTAAAATACCAGATGCCACACTTAGCAGAACAGGAATGATTATGTAAACATTCAAATTAGATCCAGTTTAAGAAAAATAGATCAGGGACCATAGTCTAAAATAGTGATGTGATCGGTTAGTCTATTAGAAATAATAAAGATATTTTTTTCGTCTTGTTTGTATTATATTTTAATGTGTTTTAGTGAGATCAATGTATATATTATAATATAAATACTAATAAAAATACAAATAATGTTATTGTCAATCAAGAGGCCACGAGCAGCAGTGTAATATAATAGAATAGAGAATTGAAGCGAGGAATGTGTCAAAGAGACAAAAAAGAGCAGAACACAGCTCAAGGTTACCAATGGGTCTTTCCGTGATTGGTTATGCATAAGCAAATAAACAAAGAAAAAAAATATTATAATGTTAATAATGTTAATTGGCCCATCACTGAATCAGCACACACTATTAATTAAATACAAACAATAGCTACGGACGACCTTATGGTTTCAATAGCAACTCTCTTTCTGTTGTAAGTTCAAGAATCATATTACGTAGGTATTTTATGGCTTCTGGACACTCACAGGTCATTAACCAGATAAACATATTATCACCCTATACTTTGTTTTTCAAATTTGTATATTTATTATAGAAATAAGTAATACAAGTGAGGTTTTCTAACTTGTTGCAGTCTTTTTGCAATTAAGTAGGAAGTGGATTTCATCATCGACATCCTATTTGCAAAACTTACATATTCTATCTTTCCATTTAATATTCAAATGTCTTTCCAATTCTATTTCTAGCTTATGATTCCCAATTCTTAATTTTGTAAATGCTGCAAGTTTTTTTAAATTTAATTTACCCAGATGTTCCAATTCGACATTTTTTTAAACAAGCGAAAACTACAATTTTTTTTTATTTCTTTGATTAGGGCCTTCTTTTTTATCATGGAAAACATTAGCCTTCCCTACCTTAAGGTATTTGGTTTTTAACCTTCGATACTGACCTTCTTTATACGTTGTTTGCATTTAAACACTAATTTTCCTGGTTTCAGGTCCAGATTAAGATTTTAATCAAGTTATCTTTATTGGATCTTTTTGGAAAGAAAAAGAGCTTTCCTTACTAGAGCATATAAAAACCAAATATTTCAAATTACTCCAAATAATTGTAAAATATAGGGGATATTTTCGTATCTCACTGCACAATTTGAAATAGATTTATAAAAGGAAGTATCATTTTCCAGTTTAGATGGACTGCAAGCTCCCCATATTTCTGATCCATAAAGAAAAACAGGTTTGATGTTATGATCAAATATATTTAAAAAAGTTGATGCCTTGGGGAATGAATCACTGAATGTTATCCCGAGTTTATGGTATGCTTTCAGGCCTTTTTATAGAGTTCAGTATTTGCATCTGAGAACGACCCAGACGACGAGAAAATAACGTTGCCTAAAATTTTATAATATCTTATTATCAATAGTAAACTTTGAATCTGACAAACTCCCGTTTGTGTTAAAAATTACGCATTTTGATTTTTTTTTCATATTTAATTTTTAGATTCCATTGGGAGCAGTAATTTGACAGTTTATCTGAGAGGCTCGCTCGAGGAAAGTAGTACAATGTCGTCAGAATACCGTAAACAGTTGAGTGGTGTCAAGCTCAACATTACTGGATGACAAGAATTATCAATTTTCTTTTGAATATCATGAATATTTGACATAAGTAAGGCTTAATTTTTCCCTTTGTCCTACACCTATAGCTACATACGATTGAAAGAAGTGAGTTGCGTTACTATTTAATTTAACACAAAATTTTGTATTTGATTACATGTTTTTTACGATTTTATAAAATTTACCACTAAGTAAACTCAAATTTGTCTTAATTTGTAAAAAAGTCTTTAAACCCAAACTGAATAAAAAGCTCATTTTGAAGTCAACCAAGAACGTATAGAGAGAAACTTCCCTTTATTGTCTTTCAACTAATTATCTGTGGACAAACATGTGGTATGTAGGTCTATTTTTCTTTATAAATCCAATTTGTTTATCTTGTATTATTTTGCTTATGGTAAAAAATCCATTAACCTTGTGTTGAGTGTTTAGTAGATAATTTTCCAACACAGCTATTCACAACAATGCCACTATATAGTTGACAGATTTATCTTTTCACAACTTTTATAAATAGGATAAATGTAACCTCGAATCCACTACGATGGATACTCCACCGACAACAGGACAAAGTTGAATAATTTTGAGAGGGGTTATTTATTACACTTGAGCATTTCATTAAGAATATGTTTTTTTAGTATTTCTTATATACTTATTGTTTTACCACTTTGCTTCTTTTTCAAACATTGATCAGCTGCATCGTAGATAATCTTATGAAACCTTGCAACTAGTTCTTCATTATCAAATCCTGCTGATGAAGATACAAATTCATTGAAATTTGTGATGAATTCTTACCACTGATTCTAAAGCTTCTTTAAAAGCAGTCTCTGACTGTCAATTCCATTTCTATTTTTCAAGAAAAGTACTCTATTCCAGATTTGAAACCTGAACAAAGCAGGTGACACACATCATAGAAATTTTACAGTGATATGACATAATAACATTGTTTTCATGTACTTTGAAAAATGATACACTGTCAAGCAAAGATTCAGAAACAATTAAATAATTAATTAATCTATCAGCATTATATTGATATGATGTGTACTGACACAGTGAATCTCCGAACAAACGACCACTCAATGTAAGCAGGCCCATTTGCAAAACATAACTCAGTTAACTGATGTCCTCTTGGTGTTACAGTTTTGTCCATGCTTTATAGCACGAATTGTATTATCAAGGTGGTAACTACATGTATCAAAGGGTGGGGGATAGGTATCATTATCATCTGGAATCTATTTCATACCCAGTTCTAGCATTCACATCGTCCCCAATTATAATTTCCTCTCGTTTTGAGTATTTGTATACACGTATTTCATCCTGTAATAAATTAAAATAATCTATATTTGTTTGTTTTGTTGGGGTTTTACGCCTTTTTCAGCGGCGGCCAGTTTTTATTGGTGGAGGAAGCTGGAGTACCCGGAGAGAACCACAGACTTTCGGTAGGAAAATTGGTAATCCCTGTCAATTAAGATCGGAGTCGAACACACCCCGAACTACCTAGACCACTCGGCCATCGAGGCCCCAAATAATATATATACAATGTATCACGGTTTTATTATAATAGGAGCCTGCAGGAAGATTATATATATAGCATGTAAAACATCCTCCTTATTTCCTAAGAAATTTTTGTACAATTTTAATCAATTGTTTAATGTTTAAAAAACGTTATTCTCTCTTTTAAATACGTTTTCATAAAAACAGAGAGTCCACCGAATCTCTTTTTAGATCTTCTTGATTTAGGCCTGACGAAATGTACAAATTTGATCTTGGGTATTTCTAAATAATGTTCTGTGCCATAACGAATTTACATGAGTATTTGTCCATGACAAATAATATCACTATCTTAGACTTTAGCAATAAACTCTGGGTCACTGAACTTTGTCCCTGAATAGTATTACCTTGATTGTTTCAGCTTCAAATCAAAATATTTTTCTTCTCCAAATATTATATGCAAAAAGGGAATCTTATTTTATTTTGACCTGTCACACCTTTAAGGAACTAAATGTATATCCAAAAAATCAATTTATATGAATTTACAATTCATAATTTTTAGTATTTTTAAAAAACATGCTTTATAATGTTATACATGTATGCTGGTGCATGCAATATCATCGTTGTAGCTGCAGACAGCTGCAGGTACAGATATAAACCTATTTATATTACCTTGCCTTTCTACTTTAAAAAATGAAACTTTATTTAAATAAGTACACGAAAACATTTTTCTTATTGTTTCCAGTGTAAATATTCAAAATTATTCTAAAAAACTTAAATCATCGTTACTAAAATGGTGAAAAATGGTTACAAAATGTTGCCAAGTTCTCAGTAAGTTGTATCTGTGATCAAAGTTTGAAGTTGCTAAAAAGATTGGTACAAGACTCACTCGACTGACATTTCCTTAGGCTCCTCTATACTGTTACCTTATGAAAGTCAGATGTTGTTCTGGGGTTAAGTCGCCTTGTCCATAAAACAATCAAATATGCACGAAAAATCACAAAATCAGCAATTTTCGGGTAAATTAAAAAACGTGGTCTACTTCGATGGGCTCAATATATCTTGTTAAAATTTGATCTCACAAAACAGGTTTAACCCCGCCGCATTTTTGTGGGGTTTTCACGCTGCGTTGAAGACCTAGTGGTATCCTTGAGCTGTTTTCTGCTCTTTGTTCGGGTTGTTGTCTCTTTGACACATTCCCCGTTTCCATTCTCTATTTTATTTGTTAAGATAAGTATCTTTCAATGGTCAACTGCTAATCAATGCTAAACATATAGCTTCAACTCCTATTTTGTGTTTTAATTTAATGAAGTTTACCCTTGACTTATTGAACAACGTCAAGTAAAAAGCCTACATTACCAATATCTTACGATATGCTTATGGCTAGAGTACTTAGTGGTATTCAGTATTGACCAGAGTTATCTTTCTTTACCCATTTTAACTCATTCATCATAGTCATGATAGTACTAAATATTTAATATGTATATATATTTCAGAAGATTTTGTTTCCTTCCATCATGTGTCCATGGAATATATATGAATTTTTTGTATCAATAAAGAACAATTCAATGATGAATTAACTATAAACAGGCGTTCCGTTTTTCGTCCTCATAATCCCTGCAGTTTTGAACATCAATATCATAATATATTTCATTAAGCTTTAGACCTACAGAAGTAATGTTAAATTGTGAATATTTGATCACAAATGAAATTTACCTAGTTTGAGTGAAAATTTGTTCTAATCTGAATGTTTGGACCAATCAAATTTTTAGATCAGGAATATGTATATAGATTTGTGTATTTTACCATTTAAAAGTAGATGATGAAAAATAATTACAAAGGTTTCTCTCTGAAAAAATCATAAAAAACTGACATTAAACATTCACCTAAATAGTTTTCTTAAGCAGAAATGGCGGAACTATAGCCTCTAAACACATTCTTAAAAAGACAAACTAACAGTACACTTCACAGTAACACTTCTTTACCAATTTTAGAGTAAAACAGAAATCGTCTGATCCATTCCGGTTGTGCTGTGGATGAGGAAATGGGAACTGCAATCATAATTTCTGATCAAAGTTATTGGGATCAGATTTTAAGACTATTTGAATTGTAAAACTTGAAACTCTGAAACTTTTTATTTTCTCTAACACCCCAACTGGGGTACATGTATGTGAATACAAACAAATACAACAATATAGACACAATACAGTGACATGGAAATGACATAAAAAACAGAAATATGTAAAATGCAAAATAATACATTTTATACATATTATTGACGGAAGGCAAAGTCAATATGCAAAGTTGCAAACTTTTAGTTGATTGCTGTTAAGATTTTTTTTTACAGAATTTTACAGAATTAGCAATTGTAATGCATTATTTATATCATTATAGTTAAATAAATCATGATATATTAGAACATTTCGTTTTTGTATATTAGGAAAAAAAAGTTTTTCCTCTCTTTCAAAATACTTGCATTCAAAAAGATAGTGGAATTCATCACCTCTATGTTCCAGATCACATAAATCACAGATACGATTATTCCTTATCACAGCTCAAAAATTGGTAATCTGTGATTTAAACACCCGTAATTACAATAAGCTTTTCTTAAAGAGGACAAATATACCGAAGGAGCAAATCAAAAAACGTAATCCATTGGACAGACAAACCCGGGAAGACACACGAACAACCACAATCATAACAAATAAACACTGAAAACTAAAGAACAATGAACAACACGAACTACTATAAAAACAAGATGTTAACACAGGTGCTCCGGGAGAGTAAGCAGTTCCTGCTCCGTATACGGCACAAGTCGTGAAGTTCAACAAAGTCAATCCGGTGGAAGTCACAAATCAGTGGAGGAACATGAAATGTTACAACAGTCGTGAAGTTCAACAAAGTCAATCCGGTGGAAGTCACAAATCAGTGGAGGAACCTGAAATGTTACAACAGTGGGAACAGATCCAACACCATCTTAGATACTGGAACACTGTAACGGTCAATCAATTCGTGATGACGACCGTAAAATTTCCTAAGTGATGACATCAACTTATCCCTGATAAAACACTGGTTTTTTTTTAAAATCATATGGCAGTTTTATAAGATATATTACTTTCAAATTGATAAAGGCAATCAAAGATCCTATAATTTAAAAATTTTGCAGATGTAAATACACTTTCAGACCAAGACTGTTTAAATTCATCACATAATCTTTGTTTAACAATTTTTGACAATATGACATTTTAAGGTACATTTTGTGTCAACCATTACTCTGACAAATCAAAATCGTTTAATAATTTCTCAATAAAACATACCATATCCAGAAATGAGACACAGTCTGCTCGTTTAAATATTCAAAATGGCGGCATATTGAATTCTCATGAATAAATATAGACTTCTTAAGGAAAAATCTGTCTTACTTGACCGGAACAGTTTGCGGGAGGGGGCGGCGATACTTTGAATATACACCGGTTTAACGATTCTGTCAAAAATTTGAAGTTGTACGTTAAAAATGAAAGGTTCCAACAATCAAACAAATTTCGAAGCGAGTATTCTGTATTACTGTACTACAGAAAATGGGAAAAAAATGCTCTTTTGATGGTTTTCAAGATATTTTTTTTTTCGTTTTCAAGTGAAGGGGATTTTAATTGCGAGGGCGGATTCCGGAAATTCAGACATAACATATTTAAACTTTTAATGCATCCGTACAAACATGTAGGTTCCCACGAAAGAATTAAATTAATATTTCCAACTGAATGCACATCTTCGAAAGAGGTTCCAAGAGGGTTGACGAAATAAACCAAACTTTTTATGAAATGATTCTGCTAGACATGGTGTAATTTGTGACAACACCGGATTCCAATGTTTAACAAAGACACATTTAAGCTCCATAAAGGGTAAATATTTAATTTTTAAAACATTATGAATACCTAATGGTCCTCTCAAGTTTTTATTCATTCTAGGTCTGTAAAAAAGTCGATTTACTCCTGTAAAATGACTGGAGAGTTTTAAAATGAGGTACGGGTGAATATAATCGGAGTATCTGATTAAGACAATCATATTTTTTTGTTTTCCATTGCTTGAAGAGTATAAACATTGTTTGTCTTGACCGGAAAATTTTATGGACACGTGGCATGTGGAACAATTCATTTTTTGGTGAATAACTTACATGACTTACCGTAGACTTTCTTTCTTGAAGTCAAAAGTCTTTCAACTTCAAAATATCCATCTGAAAGCTTTCTTCCAGGCCTTTGGTTTTTATCGTATGGTATATTTCCATTTAATTTAGTAAAATCTAGTTTGACCTTTCGTGTTTTCATTTAGTCAAGTTTGGTCCGGGATCGATTCGATTTTAAAAAATACCACCGTCAAAACTTAGAAAACCAATTGACCGTCATGAATATTTATGAGCAAAACCGTTGCTCATTTCTGGCTTTGTCCATTTCGAGTGAAAAAATTGCTGAATATGCATATTATCTGGAACAATAGTCCCAGATATTATACAAAGGTGTATATAAAACTGCAGCTATTTTATCTTGCCTATTACAAACAATTCTTTGCCAAAAAGCAATCATTCTGCATTTAATAAAAATATCTATTGGATAACTATGGTACGCCGTTGTAATATTTATTAAATTTCGAGATTCTCGAAGCCCAAGACTTCACAACCATATATAATAACAGGTAATACTCATATGCAACTATACCCAATTATCGTGTACTGGTCCCGTTTATGCCAGGCATTTATCATACTCTGTGACTGTATTGATTATAGGACGTACTCCTCGTCTTCACTTTAAAAAACTTTTCATTTGAAATATGTAGTAACATTTCACATGGATTATAATTCCAATATGCGAACGGATGTCGTACGGACGTGTACGAACGCTAAACTTGTTCACTTTTATGTTACAGGATGTGTAATTAGTGAAAATTACTTCACACTATCAACTTTTTTTCTTCAAGAGAATATAGGAATTGAAGCGAAATATAGAAAGTTTTTTTCGATAGATATGTGTAATAACTCTGTTTTATTCATTTAACAAAGATGTGATGTTATCGACATTAAGCGAAGAATTCGCTTCAAACCGTTGCAAGGAATCGTATTTTTCTCCGTTTTTAAGAGTTTCAGATGAAGAACATTAAAAGCATTGTTCCAATGGATGGAACTTTTTCGTTCATATTTTGTATCCAGAATAAACCCGCTTATTGTCTTGATTGTTCAAAAAATTCAAACCAATCGGTTTTAAACTTTCAACCCGACCAAATACCTAACATTTGATAACATTAAATGTTTATTTAACACAGAACGTATCAAAATACATGTGTGTATCGCAACAAACTAAGAACAGTACGAATCGCATCGTGACTTCAAACTTATAGAGCAGTAATGGCAACAGTTTAGATGAGTTTTGAATATGATACTGATCAATGAAAATATTATTTAAGTCAGACTCTTTGTAATTTGTTTACAAAAAATGATATGTACTTGAAGTAAAGTACACAGAACCTGAAGAAGAAAAAAGAACCCAAAACGTTCATCTCCGATACGAGTAAAGAACATATAACTTGAAGTAAAACGAACTCAAAACGTGCATCTCCAAATCGAGTCCCGAAATAAACTTTTTATCAGTTTTAATATTTAATTGCTTTTTGGCAACTACTGATATTTTTGAGTGGAAGGGAGTTAATGGAAATAAAAAAAAACTTAAGTTGACTCATCGTCGCTACCCAAGGGTTATGATCCGGTCCTTGCCCACTTTGTGATGGTGTTAACTCTGCTTAGAAATAAGAATGGATATATTCTGCAACGTTATAAGAGAGGTAACTCTGGAGTCATTTCCTTTATTCACTAGCGATTGAGTAAGATGGTATTCTGTATTAATATTCAACTATACTGACCAGGAAGCCACTTTTCTTGCCTAAAATATGTTGTTTCCTGTCCTTTCCTGGTAATCCGAGTTTTTTGTTGAAGTCAAATGGCCTGTTTTATAATTGATTTGCACCCTGGCGTGTACATTCTGTAAGAGCGTAACACCATATATTAAACGGTGTGTTCCCAGTACCATCAATGTTTGTTTGTTTGTTTAATTGGGGTTTTACGCCGTTATCAGCACATTTGGCTATTTCGCGGAGGCCAGTTTTTATTGGTTGAGGAAGCCGGAGTACCCGGAGAGAACCACCAACCTTCGGTAGGAATATTGGAATTCCTTGTCAATTTAGATCGGAGTCAAACACACCCCGCCACAGGTGAGATTCGAACTCACAATCTCAGTGTTGACAGGCTAGTGATCATTAGTAGTTATGCCGAATTACCTAGACCACTCGGGCGCCCATCAATGTTTGAGAATATAGTTAAAATTTATGTTCGACATAGTAGGAAATGTTTTGATAGGTGCACCAATTAGATTTCAAAGGAAAACAAGATATAGTATGTATCGAAATTGCCTTCATTATTTATCTCCGGGGGAGTAAATGAATAAAACGAATACCGTACGGCGTAAAGGGGGGAGGTATGAAAGTCACAATTTACCATACAGTTCATTTTAGAAAAAACATAGATGCATGATATGTCCGGATAACTGCACTGGACTGTATAACAATAAAAGCGTATGTCTTGTCTAAGTTAAAAAATAACAAAATCATGCAATGTTACCCTGGCGTTATTAAACAATGGCATATATGTGTAAAGACAAAAAGGATATGGAGTGGGGTCATTAATAGAGCAACAGACCACAGGAACATCCAGATCTTCAATAGTAGAAAACCAAACCATGCTGGAACCTCTAAATGGCCCCTGGGTAATTCCCGAGTAGTTTAATATGTGTGCTTGTCTGGATGTCTATGTTGTGAGGTTGGCATTTACTTCAATATACAGAGTGGATGTACATCCAACCCATATCTCCAATAGTTTTAGAGATGTTTAGAATAAGTGTAAGACGTATGGTCGTAATTATTTTACGAATTTTCACATGAAAATAAACAGCAGATAAGGAGACATGCTATATGGGCAACATCCACAATGCCACCCCAAAAAATATAACCCAGATGTCGCCATATAGTCTTCAACAAGGCAAAACCAGACACCTGGGTCGCCTCAGTGGATTATTAAGTAAAAATACCCTACTGATTAGCTATGTATCAAATTATCATAAAAAAATCTTAAAGGCAAAACATTGACCTGCAATTTTCTGACTTGGGGCAGGCGCATGATCTCTCTCGCCCATAGCTCTGTTCTTAGATGGTTTTGGCTTTACCCCTTTTGGTAATTTTGGCATTTTTTATTTTGCTCTTTAATTTTTTGGATTGGTGTTTTTGGTTTTCAACATTTTAGGTGTTGAGCACAACTGATGAGTCGTAAATCGAAGAAATGTGCACATCTTGTGCATCAAAATTGGTATCAAAGAATTTATTGTATACATGCAGCAGGGTTAAACCTGATTTTCATTCTAAGAACCCCCAATTAAAGCCAACATAGAAATAAAAGTAAACAAGAAAATAAATAATAAGAATCATTATACAGAAATCCCATTCACGACAGAGATATCTTATGGACATAAAAACACAAAAAGGACTTCATAGTTTTATATAAGCCACTGGCATCATAGTTTGGATAAAGGGGAGGACGTAAGTTTTTATGATGTGTATGAAATGGGGGTAACAACTTTTAAAATAACTTCTTTAAGGCGGGGTCATGCTGTTTTGCAATCCATGAAATAATCACCGGCCCTGCCTGGCGATACAACTATGTCCAATATGTTGTATCTCTGGTGTTTCAAATACTGCAGTATTTTAGAAAAAGAATTATAATAATAGAATAGGTTCTCATCAGTAGTGAATTGGTATCAGCAAACAGGCAGTTGTTGTTATAACATTGCTTGCTAAAATTTGATATATTGGCTCTCAAAATAAAATATATTAATTTTACGGGACCAATAAAGTTTTAATTTCCGCCTTAAATAAAAAACTACACATGTACGTCTGTTAATACAAGCCAGTTGCTATGTTATAAATCTATTTTATCATATATTTTTCGGATTATTATTATGTGAAATTACTGAGCTTCAACGAAATATTTTCCGATACCACGACGATGACGGATGCATGAATATCAAAAGAGTGCAATAATTGGTTAACCCCAGGGAGGTTTTAACTAAAAGAAAATTTTCGCTGGTAGAATATGATTAAAAAGGCTATACATCTGTACATGTTTTCATTATCATATTATATTTATAAAATATATCACAATACGTTTTTTCCTGATATGGCTACATTGTACATGTAGGTTTGTTGAATAAAAAAACCTGAATATACATTCTTACTTCAAATGTTGGACAAATATAACATATATACATTTATCTGTATGACAAACTGTAGTTGTGATCAGATACGACGTATCATCATGGTAGATGATTTCAGTGAGTAAGACCAACGCCTTTTCCAATAATACCATACCACACCTCTTCGATGATTGTTCTTATCATGTTTTCCTTTTAGATATTCACCGTTTAGATTAGAGTAAGCACAGTTCGAGTACCACCATGCTCCTACACAATTTTCCGGACAGTTGTGACCGCTATTGTCCTTATCCTTAGTACTGAATGGTGTATTGTTACTGTAAGCCAAACCATCACCTAATAAAATAAAAAGTCCTAAATAATGTGTCATTATTGAGACACAAACGAAATAATAACAGGTAAAAAAGACAATCTGATATCTATTTCTTCTTAACACTGAAAAGATGGAAATGTTTGTATACAATTCTTTGATACCAATGTTCATGCTGCACATCTTGTCGGTTAATGACTCATCAGTTGTGCTCAAGACCTAAAACGTTGAAAACCAAAATAACAATCCAAAAACTTGAAGAGCAAATTTTAAAATGACCAAAAGTTGTAAAGCCAAAACCATATCTAAAGACAGAGCTTTGCACGAGGGAGATACACCTTAGTTTTCACATTTTTTTTCAATTTTGTAACAGTAAACTATCAATTTCGGGCTAGTATCGAAATACTAGCAACTGAGCAGGGATACCCTCAGGGACTTTGAGTCCACAAGCAGCGGCATCGACTCAGTGGTAAAAATTAAATTCTTTGATGAAAAGTCAACTTTTTGGATTGTTGGAAAATTTAAGGACTTGAGCACAACCGATGAGTTGTTAATTGACGAAATAATGTGTACATCTTGTCCACATTTCGTCGATTAACAACTCATCAGTTGTGCTCAAGGCCTAAAATTTTGAAAACCAAAATAACAATCCAAAAAGTTGACTTATGAACAATATGTTTGCACGAGAATATTTTAGAGATTTCTTTTGACCGACATAATGGATTTTAATGACGATAAATCTGTACCGGTTTGGGGAAAGACTTCCTTCAGATGCAAACTGAATGACGGAATAAGTAAAGATACACTAGTTAATAGGGGGTTCAAAGTGGACGTTTTACCCATTTGATTCATTCGAACGTTAAAAATAACTGCAATTTCCTGTAACATGTACAGCGCATCGTCGGAAGTATTCGCCTGCTTATCGGTTTTTGGTATAAATGATGTCATTAACTACGTTGAATTTATTTTCTTGTTTATATTCCGAAATCGGAGAACCCTTTTTGATTGCTGGATGTAGTAGCGGCAGTTTTCGTCGGGAATTTTTGGAATTTTTTCCCATGTATGCCACGGAAGTATGGACACTACCATAGAATAGTAATATTAAGTAATTTTAAGATTTTTTCTATTTAGTAAAATAACTTGTTTTATTTAAAGTTCCAACATGCATGTCTAAGAATCATTTAAACTGACTGCATTCTTAAAAAAAAATTAATAACATCATACATGTATCAGTTCCCAGATCTAGAGGACATAGCTGTATCACTGGAGATTTTAATGGGATAAAATTTATTTTAGCATATTTTGAGGTTGAAATAAAATTTTCAATAACATACATCTATTTTTTTATGAAATGTCATTGCCAAAATATAGCTGCAAAATACGTGGGAAATCACAAAATTATACAAATGTATCTCTAAGAATATACAGATATTGGCAGAAGAACTTTTGAATAAATTGCGAGTTTACCAAAGAATTTTATTGTGAAACCATATCCTCTGCAGTTTATGGATAAGAATTGAATTTCCTGGATGTAACCAAAAAGACAAAGTTTAGACCTTTGGCGATGGACATTCAGTGATTGTACTGTAAAACAATCTTTGTTTACAACATAAATTTTGCACTTATAAACTCTAATAAACATAAAATACTGCCAATGAATTTTGGGTCAATGAATTCATAATTGCTGACGTAATACAAAATCTTGTAGTTTTTTTTTCTATTATTATTTTTTTTTTTAAATACTGAAAATCTAAATAAGACGCGCAGCAAACCAGGCATATGTTGAAAGGCCGCTACAAACATTGAAGACATTTGTCAAGAAACCAGACATCCATGAAAAGGAAATAAATCGCAAAATTATATAATGTAATATTAAATCAACAGCTTATTTACAACTGATAAAAAGGCTTCGAACACGAAGCAAGAAAAAATATGCTTTCTTGTTATAGAAACAAATATTTTCGTTGAATTTTAATATCGTATTGTTCAAATGCAAGATTAAACCCAAATTTACAACAGATGCACAGGTCTATATCTGGTAAAATTAACACATACTGGAATCACTTGATTTTTTAAAAAATAGATTCACATATATATATATATAAACGGATAAAAAAAACCTTATTATAAATCAGTTATTTCTGTTACCAGTTGTTATGGACTAAGCAAAAAAGATGAAGTCAGTTCTACTTCAGATTTCAATTTACAAAAAAGAAAAAAATGCAAATGTATTTAATGATGGCAAGTGTTCAATCCATGAATACTAGATATCTTCAGTTAGATTTCACGTCCTTCTGGATTTGACACATGGCCGGACTTGACACTTCACTGGCAGTGTGACGGGTGCTGTTGACGGAGCAGGACATGCTTACCCTTCTGGGGCACTTGATGTCACTCCCCGTTTTTTATTTGAGTTCTTGTTATTGCTAGTGTTTTAGTTTCTGTGCTGTCTTGTTCTAGTTTTGTTTATTTTATTCTTATACATGTATCCTTGTCGCGTTTATTTGTTGTGTTCCATTCTCCTTACTTTGGTTTTTCCTTGGACTTGGAATTTGTGAATTTTTCCCATTGTTTTATCGCTTCGGTATTCTTTTACCGATATTCATTAAACTTTTTCAAATGCAAATCATGAAGTTTATTTCCTTTATTTTTTTCATAATTAATTAGATTATTGCAAAAAATTAAAAAAAATCACGCTCTCCCGTCATTTTTAAGCAATTCCAAAGTTCTGCAGGCATTACTTTAATTATTTAACATATAGTATAATAACCTAACGACCACGATAAATTACAGATAATATTGTATAAAAACAAAACTGGATAAATCACTTTATATTTTAAAGTTTGTTTTTTTAATTAGTAAAATAGTCCTCCATGTATTTTATTTAATATGCAAAATGGTTTAGTTGAAGCACAGCTTTCTTCGAATAGAGTGAGCCTCCAAAATAACCCTGAACACGGTTTGTAAAATTTATGAAATGGAGAGTCCCAATACCAAATGTATTCGAAAAACATAATATTTAAAAAGGAACGGTGCTTGTATTTTTCTTTATAATATTTCATTTCTTAGGATTTAATAAAAGAAAATGATTTTTGAAAATAACACGTGTTGAAGACGTCAGATTTGGTCGTTATTTTAAGAAAACTGCGTTTGAGACATTTTTGTCAGCCTTTATAAGAGGAATATAATTTCCTAACTGTTCATGTTATGTATATAACTTTTTCCTTTAAACAAAAAAGACAAAAATAACATTAAATAACTGGAGTTAATATGTTTTTAAACTAACCACAGTTAACTCAGAAAAAATATAAAAAACGTAATTGTTGCTTGGTTTTCATAAAATTACAAGTGTGATATTTAATATTTACAATGAAGTGTGTATATTGGCATATTATGTAGCAGCATACGTTGTTTGTCTTCGAAGGTACGTACAGTCCATATTTTATACCGAACAATTGAATAAAAAGAATAGTTAAAAAGTATCTTTAAGGAAGGCATATTATATCTCCTTTCATCGAGGAAAATATAAACAGTGTCGTTGTTTACACCACTTATGATGTATTTTTAAAAAGCATTATATGACTGTTCTAAGACATGGTTTAGGGTCTTAATTTAATTTCGTAATGTACACTTACCATTCCGGAATTGACTTAAGGATTTAGTTTCGTGAAACGTCTGCAACTCGCAAACACACACAGATGATCTTTAAAACATCCCTTTAACCCGGATCATCATGTGTGCATATATCTTGCCTCAGTTTAATTTTCGGCGTGAACAAAATTGGACGTCTACGAGTCTCAGCTCCGACTGATGATGTCTTTTGTGGACATTATGGACGTTTAGATTGTTGGTTAGTTTAACGATATTTACAGTCGTTATGGCCGAGTCGTGCAGTAGAACGGCAGGCACTTCCGAGAAGGAAAATCAGGACTCTGATATTGTCAGCGAATCTGGCATGACAACAGGAGACGTCATAATGGCGGAAAGACAACAAAAAACTCCGAAAAAGAAAAAACGGATTTCAAAGACTTTAGAGTTGGAAGGAAGGTTGACCAATTTGGAAAAAGGCATTGATGAAAGGTTTGACGATTTAAGTAATTTAATTTTACAATTGTCTGGTTCAGCCAGTGACAAGAAAAAGGTATAACATGTGAACATTGCTCAAAGTAATGGTATAGCCATGAACAAAGATAGTGTGAACACTAGTAGACCGTTACTATCATTAGAACCAAATCTTGAGGAGGACCTGGGTTCTCCTAGGATCTCAAGAAATACTGATATAGATGCTAGGTCAGAAATATCAATACAGTGTAATCGTAGAGAAAGGTCAGATTTACTAGGCTTATTATCCTCAGAAGAGGAAGATGACGAGTCTACAAGTTATCCAACATTAAAGGTATCTCGTACTGACAAGACTAAAAATGTTGACAGGTTTACAAATATTTACAAAGTGCTCAACAAATTCAGTCTGATGAGCAGACAAGGGTTTCTAATACAGATAGTACTAAAACTTCAGTCAACAAAGAGGATAAGATAAATGTTTTAGCAAAACTTTTTAGAGGTGATTTACCTTCTGACAGTCAGGATGACTCTGGTTTGATTATCGATGAATCGCAAATAAAAATTTTGGAAAATTTTTGGAGATCTAAGACTCCGGAAAGATTGACATCTTTTAAAGAAGAATATCATAGTTTCTTCCCAATACATGATAGTTCTAAAAATACTTTACAGGTACCTAGCCTTGATGATTTATTAGAACAGTGTATGGTAGTAAAGCAGTGAAATCGTGTGATAAGCATCAACAATTACACACACAACCTTTAAAGCAGATAGAAAGGTTAACATATCAGTGTCAGATGGCGGCCAGTATGGGAATAGTGTCTCAACTTTTCATGCAACAAGCTTTAAGTACTCTATTAAACAAGGTTGAAAGTGAAAATGTTAGTGATGAAACTCATCAGCTAGTTAATGAATTGTTTGCTATGTCGACAAAGTCACTCGACCAACAAGGGCGCTGAGGAGCGTTTCATCACTTGATTCGTAGGAAAGCAGCGGCGTCAGAATCTGGTCTTGACAATTTGAAAGACATACAGGCTAAAGTACTTTATTTACCCTTTCAAGTGAGGGTGTTAATGGTAAGGGGCTAGAAGACAAGATAGAAAAGCGTAAGGAACAGCGCGAACAACTTGACGATTTGTTACCAGAATTCAACAGTAACAAAAGAAAGGGAGATTTTACAAGGCAGGATAGCTGGCCTAATAAGACTCCTAGACTTAATAATAATAACTTTATTAGTGCAAAGCTGAATTATGACAAACGCCCAGGTTATAATAACGCTTTTAAATCAGGTTTGCAGAAGTCTAATTCTAGGAATATCCATAGAGATAATGGAAGTGATACTAAAGGCAAAGACTTGGACAAAAAAGAAAAGAAGTCTAACAGTAGAAATTGGGATTCATTTCGGATTCCCAAGAAGCAAAGTAGCTGACTCAGTATTAAAGGTAAATATGTTTAAATATCAGACAGAGATACCAGTTGTGGGGTCGTTTCAGATTTTTCCTGGAGAACTGGAAAAAATAACGGACGATTAGTGGGTGTTATCCGTGATCAAACAGGGGAACAAACTAGAATTTCTAAAAACCTCTTTGAACAGGGATAAGGAAAACCACAGTAGCATCAAAATATATAAATACTGTACCTCAAGAGGTAGATATTTTAATAGAAAAAAGATGCAATAGAAACTGTTCCCCCTCAAAATTCAAAGACAGGTTTTCACAGTACATTTTTTCTGGTACCCAAAAAGAACGGGAAAATGCGACATGTATAAATCTCAGATCTCTCAACAGGTATACCAAGAAAACTCACTTCAAAATGGATATATTGTCAAAGGTTTTAAATATGGTTGAAGTGGGAGATTGGGCAATATCGCTAGACCTAAGCGATGTTTATCTACATATCCCTTTATTTCCAAAACATCGTCAATATCTCAGGTTTTCAGTTCAAAACTGGTGTTCTCAATGGAAAACTCTTTGTTTCGGACCAACCTGTGCTCCAAGAGTATTCACAAAAGTAGTATCAGTAGTCTCTGCATTTCTGAGAACTCAAAACATAAGGTTGGCAGTTTATTTGGACGATTGGTTAATAGTGAACTAAGACAAAAATCAATTAGTTCAAGATCGAGTGAAATGTCTCAATTTGCTAAAGTCACTGGGGTTTCTCATAAACAGGGAAAAATCAAATTTAGTTCCAACACAGTCATTAACATATCTAGGGGGTTGTTTCGACTAGACGAAGGGAAAATTTATCCGACGTCAGAACGGATAGTCAAATTAAATCAGGCAATTCTGAAAATCTCGAAAGGGAAATCAGCCACAGCATTCCTGCTCTTACATCTGTTGAGTCTGATGGCCTCATGTTTAGAAATAACAATCCAAAGATACTAATATTAGATATAGTAAATTTATACTATGCTGTATACGACGCATTTCAAGGAGTTACCTCTCATCAGCAGCATTAAAACCGAAACATTTGGAAGACCAAAGACCAAACTTATATTAAACAAGAAGTACTCAACCAAAAATACCGAAATAGGAGGCCAAATTTCAGCTAAGGAGATCTACCATGTGCAATACAAAGAATGAACCTTCAGTATTTCTATTATTTTTGAATTTTGCTAAATACTGGTAATTTCTGTAACAAATCAATGAATAATCATGTCAGACAAGTCTGACGACTGGGTTGGCGAATACCCTCGGGGACCTAGGGTCCACCAGCAGAGACATCGTCCCAGGAGTTTCAAAATAACAATCCAAAGATACTAATATTAGATATAGTAAAATACTATGCTGTATACGACGCATTTCAAGGAGTTACCTCTCATCAGCAGCATTAACACCGAAACAACAAGACAGGCTATGGAGGTTCCAATTATTTCAAGGGACATGGTCGGAATCTCAAATCACCCCAATTGTGTTAGCAGACTTGGAACTTTTGGAATCTGGCAATTCAGAACAATATTCAGTTGAAAGCGGCCCATATAACAGGGAAATTGAACATTTTTACAGATCAACTGTCACGAAAGAAAATTCAATACACCGAATGGTGTTTGAAAAAAGCAGTAGTTCAATCCCTATTTCAGATTTGGGTTTTCCTTTAATAGATCTATTTGCATCAATAGACATCAGACAAACGGAAATATTTTGTTCTTGGAGTCCTCATCACCAAGCCTTAGCCTTGCATGCTCTGAGCATTTCATGGGAGGGAATGTTTGCTTACGTTTTCCCACCGATTTGCCTGATTCCCCGAATACTTCAATATATGAGGCAATACCTTTGTCATATAATACCAATAGCCCCACAACGGCCCAGAAGGCATTGGTATAGCGAACCCCTTCAACTGTTGATAGATGTCCCAATCAGACTACCGATAATATAAGACCTTCTGAGTCAACCAAAGAGTCAGATATTTCACTCGAATCCAGAGGTATTCAGTCTTCTATCAACAGACATTTCGAAACAAAGGGATTTTCAGAACAAGCTAGAGAGTTACTATCCGCTTCATGGCGGGAAGGAACTCAAAATGATTACATCTGTAAATTTAAAAAGTTCAGTAACTGGTATGATTCAAGGAAAATTGATACCAATACAATATCTTTGAATCAAATAACAGATTTTCTGTCGTATTTATTTGATAGTGGACTACAATACCGTACCATTGCTGGCTATCGTTCAATGTTGTCAGCGGTATTGCCTAATGTAGATAGACAACATCCAAATATTACAAGGTTAATTAGAGGGGTGTGCAATTCACGACCACCAGTAAGAAAATTACCAGAATGTGATCTACAATTGGTTTTAAAAATGTTAGAGAAAAATCCATTTGAGCCTTTAAACCAGGCATCTTTGATAATTATTACTTTCAAAACTGTGTTTTTAACTTCTATTACTACTTTCAGGAGATGTAGTGATCTGCAGGCTTTAAGAACAGATCAACACTCCATGAGGGTACAAGAATAGGGTATTACATTTTTAAGGCAAGGTTTAGCAAAACAAGACCGAGAGAAACAGTACGGTTCAAAAATTTTTGTTTCAGCCTTTTCGGAAAATTCGGCTTTAGATCACAGAAGATTTTTACTGTGTTACTTGAAAAAAAAACAAAACCTTTTAGAATGTTGTTACCAAAGGATCAACAAGGAAAATTGTTTTTGGCTTTATGTGAACCACATAAACCCATTACGTCACATACTATTTCTAATTGGATTGTACAAACTATTAAAATGGCTTATTCAAATTCAGAAAACAGGGAAAGTATGAAAATTCATGCACATTCATCAAGTGGCCTGTCGTGGGCATTGTTTAAAGGAGCCTCTATGAGTATGATCTTAGAATCTGCAGATTGGAGTTCAGAATCTACTTTTAGTAGATTTTACTTAAGGGAAGTTGATGTTAATGTTTTACAGAAAATTTAATAGTATAATATCCGGCGAGTTGTGACAGATGTTTTTGTTACTTTACATTGGTGGAAGTATTTTAAATGGTGAAAGCATTGTAAAGGATTTTAAACATTGAATTATATGTATATAGCATGGATGAACAGTTGAACAATTGTTTATTACAACCATGAGAGACTTATCTTATGGGCAAAGATTTTATGGTGTTTTGTGAAGATAATTTAACAACACACCTCCTAGGATGGCATTGCTTCGAAATCAGTATAAATACTTGTAATCCTAAAGTCAATTCCAGAATGGTAAGTATACATTACGAAATTAAATTGATAAATTTGTAGCTCAAGTTACAATTTTATGAGTATTTATACATACAATTCCTTACCCTCCGCCTCCCCGGTTGTTAAAATTTCTTCAGATCGGGACAATTTTGTTCCCGCAATTAAACTGAGGCAATATATATGCACACATGATGATCTGGGTTAAAGGGATGTTTTAAAGATCATCTGCGAGTTGTAGACGTTTCAGGAAACCTAAATCCTAAGTCAATTACGGAATGGTAAGCATAAATACTCATAAAATTGTAACTTGAGTTACAAATTTATCAATTTTACGATAAACCATGAATTTGAAAACATCACTCCAGACTAAGATATATCTCAAGACCATCTTAGAAGACTAATGATACCCCTCAAAACCTGGCACTACGAGCAATAGTATTTAATAGTACATGTATTTCAATAATAATAATATGCATATGATTGTGTATTTATTGACAAGCTTTTGGCATTCAATACGCTTGAAAACAAAGGCCAAAGTTTTATCAATGAAAACGTTGATTTTTTTCTTTCTTTTGTTTGGTGTCATCCTGATTCTCCTACTTTTAAACCATTATATAAAATATACTAATTAGGGAATGCTGTGATAGTACTTGTGGTTTATTTCTGATAAATGTCACCTGTAATCACCTGTAATACCAGATAATTTTATGTCTTCAAGTGTTTAATCTCTTTAAATTAAATGAAAATTTTGATATTTTAGAGACTGATTTTTACTTTTTGTGTCATATTTTTAACTTCTTGAAATTACAAATAAGCATCTCAGTTTCTAAATTCATATGAAAGGGGTGAAAAAGGTCAGGTTGAAACTTCTCATTATGAACAATTTATTTGCGACTTCTGCATCTAGGTGCAATTTTAAGAAGATAAAAAAAGAAAGCTTCACAAAACTCCGAATTTATTGAAGAACACAAATTATTATAACTCTGCCATCATAAAAGGTATATGGAATTGGTCTATAGCTGATCATCCCACCATGCAGGTATTTAATGCAATTTTAGTCCTTTAAAAGAACAGGGTATAGTATTGCATGGTCAATGATTCTTTTGAAGTGTTTGTTTATGTACTAATTTGTTAATTAGGGTAATCAAAAGAGGGAGAATCAGGATTAAACCCTTTTGTATCTGCGAGATAACTAGAGACGTTACATGTACCGTTCGAATACATAATTGGTATTGTATAAGGGTTATATGTAGATGAACGACATCTGCCAGTCTGCTTCCAAAGCATGACATGGAAATACAAATGAGCATACCTATTCCCACTTTTTAAAATTCATATTCCATCTATTCCAACTTGCATACAGCAACAGATTGTTGTTTTGCAATTAGTAATTAATGAGATCCAAATTGAAATGTACCTATACTTTAGTGTTGCAAGATGTAAATGAATAAGAAAATACCTGTATTAAAATATTTTATGATATTCATGTAATTTAAAATAATCTTAGTTACCCAATTTAAAGAAAGACTTTTGAAGAGGTATTATTGTACAATGTAACTTGGAAAATTTCTAAAATTATTGAAAATTGAACACCACAACGGACCTCAAGTGCTCTACAAGGAAGACCTTGAAATAAACAGCCTGGTATCCAGAGCAGCAGTCTTCCCCTTCAACCCGAAAACCCCTTAGAAGATATATTGTTTCATGCTCTGGAAGCCTTAGAGGAAACAGATAACAACAATCCAACTCTTGCATTCACTAAACTACTGAAACAAAGAAACCGCCAACGACGTTTAGTGAATGCATGATCTAGTATGCAGCAGGTGGAAAGAAAAACACGAAGAAAAGGAAATAGAGATACTTAAACAACGCCTATACGTAACCAAGAAATTAACCCACTACTGTTCACTGATGCAGCATCTTATTTACTATTGACCAAGGCAATTTACAATGTACAGTATTACAGTATATAAACCTGAATTATGTAATGCTTTATTCAATGATAATTGTAATGTGCATGTGGCCAAAATCTTTAATGGTCGTATATTAAACTATGTTAGGCTCTGGTGACCATCTTGGATGACGAGTGGGGTCATCGGATATAATTCTGAAAGAGGACTACCCAAGGACCATTGCTGCTAAATTTTGTTCCAATTGGCCTTGTGGTTTCAGAGAAGATCTTTAAGTAAATTCCCCATATGGTCCTTTGTTAAACTATGTTTGATTCAGGGGGCCATCTTGGATGACAGGTGGGGTTATAATTCTGAAAGGACCTTTGTTGCTAACTTTTGTTCCAATTGGAAGTACTTTAATAAATTCCCCATAGGGTCCTATGTTAAACTATGTTTGGTTCTGGCGGCCATCTTACATGACCGGCCGGGTCATTAGATACAATTCTGAAAGAGGACCGCCTAAGGACCATGCATTGCTGCTAAATTTTGTTCCAATTGGTCAAGTGGTTTCAGACAAAAAGATCTTTAAGTAAATTTTCAATAGGGTCCTATGTTAAACTATGTTCGGCTCTGGTGGCCATTTTGGATGACCTGCCGGGTCATCGGATATAATTCTGAAAGAAGAATACCTAACGACCATTGCTGCTAAGTTTTGTTCCAATTGGCCAAGTTGTTTCAGACAAGAAGATCTTTAATGCTTTTATATTAAACTATTTTCGGCTCTGGCGGCCATATCACGAGTGGGGTCATCGGATATAAATCTGAAAGAGGACTACCTAAGGACCATTGCTGATAAGTTTTACAGAAGAAACTAAGCAAAATTACAATGATCAATATATATTAACAAAGGACTACTAGCAGTTACTGACATGCCAGCTCCAGACCTCAATTAAACTGATCGAATGATTATGTCTTATAATATAGAAAATCAGACACAATCCCTCCTGTCTGGGGTTTAGTATCATGCCATCATAAATTATACGAGAAGAACATAACCCGTATCATGCCAACAACTGTTTTTAGAATAAATGTGTTTAACCCTATCCGGATCGCCAGAATTCACCCCTGTTTTTTGGTGAGATCCATGTTGCACATCATCAATTTTTCATTATTTATTTTGTTTTTTGGGTATGATATTTGTTCCTTTCCCTTTGTCGGCTTTGCCTCTGTCTCTTGGTTTGTGATTGTTTTGATGACTATCCGGATTTTCTCTTCTTTTCTAAATTCACATTTCATGTATGAACTACCTTTATTATATGGACATCAAAAAAACTTTGAAACCCTAAAATGCAGAAGTAGTTTGGTTACGATTGATGTCAATGTCAACGACTCAGTTTATAATACATATATAGTTTACATGTGTATGTAATAAATATATAAGATTTACGTAATTATTAATGATACAATTTCCCTACACATACATATAAGTATGAACCTGCAAATGTCATTACTTAGTAGGTAAATTCATTCTTTCCGAAAAACTCGTATACTTTATGAAAAATATTATTATTTTGAGAATTATCATATTATTATATAACGAGCGACTTAAAATTTAATTTATTTTTTTCAAAAAGAGTCCAAATAATATGTTCCTATGGGACATGTTCGAAAATCCTTTTACTATAAAATATCCTGTCAAAAAGTTGTGTGCAGGTGCATGATGAAGAGACTGACCATGTAACATAAGATGAACGTCACATGACCCATATTACACGGTTGACTGGCTTTTAAATTTAATGCCAATAATCAGTTTTAACATACAAATTGACCTACACTCATATTACTTGGTGTGAGGGTGCATCTCAGGGATTAACACAGCCTCCTACCAAAATTATGTCACTCTGACCTAATTATCACGCCTCAATGACTTAGATTAAGTTTTACGTCCGAGTTCAGTTCTCCGATACCATGGGAACTATAGCTAGAGCCATATTACCTACAATAGCGACCTACAATCATATTACTTGTTGTAAGGGTGCATCTCGGGGAGCTACACAGCCACACACCAAAATTAGTTGGGGAACAAGGCTAACTTTGTAATCGTAGATTTCAGGTTTAATGACGCAATTCACAAATACATGACATACCAAGAGAAAACAAAAATAATAGCTTTCATTTTTTCGTCTTAAAAATTTATCACTAAATTTCTGGAGTATTTTGTACACATTTGAAATAACCTTTCAAAGTCAAATAGCATTAAAGGTTCGTGTGCAACAAAACCAGACATTCAACCGAAAATCCAGGAAATGTTAACTGCACATCAGAGAGAAAACTTTACTTTAAAAAAATTAAAAAAAGTTAACTGAAAATTAATTTTAATATGGATTCGTTGTTATATTTGTGACAGTGAAAAAATCTATAAAATATATAAAATTTAATAACATTCGAATTAATTAAGAGCATTGTGAATATCTGAAATTTTAGTTAAATTGAGTTAAGTTAATCTATTATAAGCTAAGTTTTTGTTTGTATAAAATTCGTCGATTGTCCTATTTGAGTTAAACCTAGCCGGCTTATCCTTGAATAAGAATAGATAATCGTAGATTAAATATAATTTTGTATAATCCAGCTAAAGTTCCGTTTGTCTAAACTTGTTTACATAAACTTTCGATTATAAAAACTATACAAATTTGTTTTACTGGGAGTTGGAAACCAACAGACAAAGTATAAGGATATTTCCGTAGGACAACATATTAATATTTTAGCGGATACCGTAGTGACATTTCAAAAGTGGAATATTACCATTGGGACAATTTGTATTTGAGCATGGGACAATTTGTATTTGAGCTGTTTATATATATTTAACAGAAATATATTTTTGTACAACTGTGCTTTATATTGGTTTAACTTAATTATAAAATCCATCAACACATCTACATTTTGAGTTTGACTAATTCCCCTTGTAGTATCCCTGATACATATTTCGTTGGAGAACTAATCTCTTTTTTGGTGGATACAGTCGAACCGCATTTTCCAGTATTTAATGAACATCCGAAAAGAATACCGAAGCGATAAGACAAATAGAATTTATAACCAGTCAAGTATTATTAGACACACTAGGGTAAGATTTCAATCGATTCTTAGAGACAATTTTACGCGAGGGTTCTGGGATTTCTCCAACTTGCACTTTCACTGGTGTCTGATTCTATTTCTTACCATTATGGTTTTTAAATACAAGCAACGGAGGTTTAAAGGGAAGGACAAATTCGACTCCAGAATTAACATAGCTATTGCAAACATACTTAAAAATGTTTGTACAAAACGTCATTCCGATATCTACTATACTGAAATGTATATTTTAACAAATTGTTTTAAGAAATGAAGCATTCGATAGTCGGCCATCTTGCCGACAAAAATGTAGATGGTGACGTCACGACCTACAAAATCTATCTTAGAATTGAGGAGGAATTTTCCACAGCATGCTGCCATTTACATACGGGCATTAAATGGGGAAACTGGTCGATAATTACGAAATTATAACGATTATATCTGTGTCTGTTATCAAATCGAATTCAATAAAAAAATATTTACCAAATATAATTCATGTAATTATAATTATGTAAAGAAATTAATTCGATAAAATAAAGAATTAAAACAATTGTAATGCAAGTCTGAATTTCAACAAATGGGGAAAAAATTCTAAAACATTTTGTAACCTCTCACAGGTCTCTTACATCTGAATTAAATTATAGGACAACATAACCTTAAGGTGATAATTGCAGGTAAATGAAATAATTAAAGTTGTTTATTGAGGCTAATTAACACCATGAATTAGAAATTTAAGTAGATTTTAAACGATACGCCATTTTCAATGGAAATGCAATAAGAAGAAAACAATTACGTTTTAAAATCATCTCAGTATTTGATTTTTGGGATTGATCATAGTATGAAAATAATTTTTTTTTAAGTATGATAAACATGAAAAGTTCGAATTAGAATTACTTACTAGCAACTTTAAATTTATCACTTTTGATAAAGCAATAATTGAATTAACTAAATGAAAATACCAACAATGCAAACTTAATAAGCGGCAATTAACCGAAGAATCAAATAATATGCCGACAATTAGCAATTTAATTTTCTCAAATAAATACACCACCTTTGAAACCACTTCTGTTTTAACATATAAAAAATACCATTCTAAAATATTCAAGATTTTTGAACTGAATCCCCCCTAAAAAATATAAATAAAATCGGATGAACATCAACTACTGTCATAGTTCCGAATTAACCCTTCATTCAAATATTTTGATCACCAGTACTGCTGATGAGTTGTCAGTCAACTAAATGGCCATACAGTGGATCAAATTTATTTCGGTGTTTTGTGATACGTATTATTTAATAAATATTTACAGCAGTTTAGATCTAGTGTTTTTACAAAAAATTGAATAATAACTCCTTTTGTCAGGTGTTCATCAATTTTTATTTGGATTTCATGTTGATTATTCTGTTTATTTTACTATAAATGTATAATTAATATGCAAACAAAAGGGACTGTTTTGTGCCAACTTAAACGTAGTGATTTAACATGATTTATGATTAGCAATGATATACCTGTCACTCACCTCTATGAAGCCACAAACTAATTAAACTGATAATAATTGTTTATAATAAACAAGCCAACAGGGGTTTACTCCCAGTTGTCCCATATTTTAAAATTAAATAGTTCTGATTGTCCATCATGATTTTTAGGTGTCACAAATAGTTAAATAAACAGTAATTTAGAATATTTGTTTAACAATGATTAATTAAAGTAATTTAACTATTTAATATAAACAGCAAATTTAAAAAAAAATGTTTTTTTTTATCATTTATAACTTTAGATTAAAAAAAAATTAATGCTTTAGTAGGTGTCTTCCCGTTTAGCCAACTTTTGAAAATCAGGTATAATACAATATTCCCGTTTAGCCAACTTTAGATTGTAGGTAATTAGTGGGCTGTTTATTTAGTAATTATTAGGTGTCATCTTAAATTGTGACTGAAAATTTGTTCCTGTTTGGATTAACATTATATGTAAATAGAACAGTAATATGGGGGAAATTGTTAGGATTTGATTCAAATATTTATGAAAATATTGAAATTATTTTAAAATTAATTGAAGCAAATGTTTGGTGAATTATAATATTATTACATTTATAAAATATTTTGGAAAGTTTAAATGTGATTTAAGGGTATTTTTTTACACTTACCTTCTGTAAAATTAAATTAAAAAAAGAAAGAAAAATAAACACATTTTTTATGAAATTGTGAGGAAACTTGAGACAGTTTGGCAAAACAAAGATAATAATTTAATAGTTTTTCTTTCTTATAGTATACAATGATGAAATATAGAAATCAGAAAAAAAGGATATGAGAATATTGGGGAAATGTAAAAAATATGAGAGCAAATAGAAATGATAAGCCAATATAGATCTTCAATAGGTTAAATACACACCAAGCAGTAATCATTAAATCACCACACAAAAACTTAGAACAGAATATAGAACAACATTTGATGCACATTTATGAAAATGAAATTGGTCACTTAACAACAAGAAATAAAAAATAATTATAACAAATATGTTATCTAGTTACAATAAATGTCTGTATCAAGATAAACACTTGAAACAAAATATATTTCTTAAAAAATCACCCCAAAATCCTTAAAAAAAAATATTAAGAGTTACAATTCGCAAATGTCAGTAGTGCATTATATACTTATATACTGAAGAAATATGTTCCTTGAATAATTTTCAGTCCATTATTACCTTTGTCATCCAACCCAAGCCCTAATCAAGAATCCTTTGTTCCTAATTACCTTTGATCTCATCTATCCAACTTTCATGTTTTACCTGTAATACCTAAAATTTCAAAAAGTTGGCTAAACGGGAATGAACCCTTTAGTACACTTCAAAATCAATGTACAGCCAACAGGGCTGGTAACCAACTACAAAGAGCACCCCGAGATTCATAGACTTATACGCAAGGCAGCACTACTTCCACTTGTTCCACAAGCTGACATTGAAGACCTCTGGTTCCAGGCCTTAGATGACATTAAGAACGCCAACACAACAGCAGACGTTACAAAGTTCACCTACTATGTCACTAAACACTGGGTTGAAACCAACAGATACCTCTGGAATCACTACCAATCAGACGGTCCAAGAACCACCAACCATCTAGAGGCAAAACGGTTTAAAGAAGATGATCAAAGTACCACATCCAAACTTCTACATTCTACTCAAGCATCTCAAAGAAGAACATGCTGCAAATGAATTTACCCGTATCGACTCAGACCAACTAAGCACAGAAAGTACATACAACTGAACCGAAGACTTCAACCACTGAAAGTACGCCTACAGAACCAGGAACTCACTGTTACCCAGTATGCAGACACAGCCTCATACTTGATACATTTAAACTGATTTTGTTAATTATTTGAACTGTTTATTGTTAGTTGTTATTTGACATTTTTCAATTGGTGCTTTCCGAAATGATATATGTGTAATGTCAATGTGCTAAATGAAAAAAAATAAAATATTTGAAAACAACGTTTTCTTTTTTTCTTACAATCATAACACTTTATTAAATATATAATTACCAACACACAAAACTAGAGGTATGCACCCCACATTTATTTGTAACCAAACATTCTTAACATTTTCAGTTTCCATTGCATTACTGCTTGCATCTGTAACAAATAACCTTTGCAGAGATATATCTCAACCCACTTTTACTGTCATCTAACTTTTTGGGCTCTTTTCCCTTTTTGGTCCTTTAAATCCTCAAAATGCAAAATAAAAGCATGCTTAGCATTACAGTTTGCATCTGTAACAAATAACCTTTTCACAAATATATCACAACCCACTTTTACTATAATTTAACTATTTGGACCATTTAGGGACCTATAGCCCCTTAAACTGAAATTCTGAAATTTCTTCATTTTTTTCTTTAGATACAATTTTAGTAATTATGGTCTTTTTCTTTTTCGGCCCTTTTTGGTCCCTCCCACCCCCCTTTAAAAAATTTGGAATTCCAAAACCTTCTTGCGCATCTACAGTTGGTAAGCAACAATATGGCAACAATAAAAATTATTTAAATTCAAAAATGAAATAGGAGTTCGCGTCACAAGGCTCTTTGTCTATTTTGGCCCTCTTTTAGAAATTTGGAATTCCCAAAACCTTTTGCACATCTGCAGTTAGCAAGCAACAATATGACATAGTTATTTGAGTAATTATGCTTTTTGTCTTGTTTCGGCCCTTTTTGGTCCCTCCCACCCCCTTTTAAAAAATTTGGAATTCCAAAACCTTATTGCGCATCTACAGTTGGTAACAAACAATATGGCAACAATAAAAATGGTTTAAATTCAAAAATGAAAGAGGATTTCACGTCACAAGGCTCTTTGTATAAAAAAATAATAATACTTATAAGCGACGAAGAAAAATTTAAATTAACCATTAAATTTTCCTCAAAACACGAATCTTCGAAATGGTCCTCGCAAACTACTTGGTTCTTCGGGTGCACATACTCAGTAACTGGAATCCTTAAACTGAGAAGCCATTTCTCAGATAACAATGATTTCTTTTGGTTTGGAAGGCTAAAAAGACTTTTCCATTCCCGAATCGCTTCAAGTCATTTTGAAATTGTATGCCCATGACATGCCACTTTTGATTTACGACTTTGTGGTTTTATGACTCCATCCACCTCGATTTTTACTCCACCTATACAAAAATGGCTGGCATCCACAGATCGCTCATATCAAATTATTTTTTGATCCCTTATGAATACCTTATTGAATTGATCAATAAAACACACCAAAACCTTCTTATCTAGGGGTAATGTTTACAATATGTTTTGGAAATTTTCCCTAGAACTTAGGCTTTAAGGCGATACTATAATTATAATTTTATAACGACGAGTTACGTGATTTTCAATAAGAAAGTGAAGCTTCACAATATTTGTACTCAGCATTATAACAACAAAGTAAGGACAAATCCACTTTAAAATGCAATATATATTTTTTTTTCGTGTGGCTTTTCACTAACTACATGTACGTCGCGATGTTGGCATACTCGGTAGCAAAAGCGATTGACCAAAAATTTATTTGTACATTTAATCAGACAAAACAATACATTGAATTAGTCATAACTTTCATTTTTTCTCATTAACACCTATTTGTTTGGAAAATGAATTATTTTTCTGTGCGTAAGCTTGAGAACGCTCAGGAAAATTTTGTTTTTTAGCCGTAGAGGGGTAACAAAAAATCAAATATTTCTTTATATTTAACTTCTGGAAAAAAGTGGTTCATCGAAAAATGACCATTCTTGGTGAATTACATTAGCGCATTTTACGGAAAATAGCCAACGAAAGAAACAAGAGAACCATGTAGAGAGTAGAAAATGCCGGTAAAATAGACCAAGTTGAAATGATAATATTCAGAAAAACTAGCAAGCCAAACATTTTGTTTCTTCTGATTTTTACATAACTTTTAAAATTGAGTATATTTCTTACGATATCATGAACTTATAAAAAATATTTGAATGAAATTTCAGTGTAGTATCGTGTAACTCTTAAAGGGCACGGAGATGTCACAAAACGTAAGGAAATATTTTCAAACGCAGTAACGGATTCTAATACTATTGTTTATATTGTCTTTTGTAACGGTTTAGTAAAAAATAAAATTGCATACTAATAAGCATACATTTACAAACATAAGCCTAAAAATGTACATGTAATTATTAGGTCTTGATTTTTACATAAACCCCTCTTTTTAATGAAAACGGTTAACGTCACCTTTCGGAAATGTATCCATCTTTTTTGGAATTCGAAGTAATGAACACGATTTCCGATCATATCCATGCTCTACTTAGCCACATATACTAAAACTGTCATTTATATTGGAAATGTGCCTTCATGTCTCTTTTACACAGAACTTGAATTTTTTGTCTCTTCTGCAATTTTATGACTAAACATCCATTTTTGCGATTTCGCAACGAAATGTCACACAGAGCAAAAAAATAATTGACTTTTGACGCACATCATATTCAAATTTTAACAGAAAATGAACAGACACTTTGTTTTTTACATCAGATTTGAAAAAATGTTCGAAATATGCATTTTCTTGGCATTTCTATCCATATCCACCTGTGTTAATGCATTTAAAATTAAGAGAATTATCTGAAATTTGAGATTTCTCAGTAAAATGTCAGAGAGCAACCATTTAATTTTTATTGGGGGCTAGTATCAAATGTTTGATCCTGCCTATTTTTTTCGTCGAAATTTTGGTCCTGGATTATTTTTTCAGCCACTATTTCGGCCTAATTTTTTATTTTTATTTAAACCAAAAGAATTCCTGATTGATACAGGGTCTGCATTTTTTTCACACCTAAAATGAACCCATCTTTTTATTTCGCCAAAATCCTGGTCCTGCCTTAAGTTTGTATTTCAAATTTGATCCTTTATGTATGATATAAATTTCAATATTTAAGACAAGAAGTCATAGAAAGAATGTGAAAGTTGACAATTTTTTTTCAAATGACTTTCAAAAATGGTAAATAGATAACAAACAAACATAGATAAATCAAGTGAATAAAAGTAAAATTTCTCAAAAACGAAATTTTTATAAATTCTAAACGATCAAACTTCAAAGTGATGATAAAAAAATTAATAAATAGCATAGTAAAACGTCTCGCATAAATCTAGCGTATTTTCCCCAAGAAATTTACAAATTGATGTTTCATTTAGTAACACCAACATCTTGAGCCACGTCATAGTCCATAAGACTAAAATTATAAGACCTACATGTATTCGTGACCACAGCAAGATATTATTTAGTTATTTAATGGTTGCGGGTGCAATAGACTGGAATATTTGCCCTGAGGTCCTGGGAATGACCAAACGTTCTATTGCACGAGGCCATCGGCCGAGTGCAATAGAACCTTATGGTCATTCCAAGGACCGAAGGGCTAATGTTCCAGTCTATTGCACCTGAAAACATTGAATAACTGATTTATTACATGTACTTAATACCTTACCAAGAACGTATTTTCTTTATGTCAGCAAAACATGATCAAGTTTTCATGATGTTATAAGTCAAATTCTGAATTATTTGAATAAAGGCGTATTATATATTATATTATTATACTTTACTGTAGCAACTACTGGTAAAATAACTACGTTGTTTTCAGCATGCAAATAAAATAACTCCAATTTTTCTCTGCCCGCGGGAATTAAATGTTATTTTGCTCTCGTCGATCCACGCGATAATCAATGAGAGCAAATAACTCTCTCGCGAGAATCGATGAGAGCGTAATAACTGATATTTGTCCAGGAGTTTAGTTCAGTATAATAATAACGTTATGTCCTTCAGAAGGCGGTAATATCCATGAATATTACGCTTTTACATTTTTACTACCCTATTTATCTATATTATCTAAGCCGGTCCATATAATGTTATATGGACCGCCTCGTTTTGGCGAGATCGATTAAATTCGATTAAATCCCAGAAAAGTATAATATAACAAATAGTTCATGACACTTAGAGTCAAATATCAGTATATGGACCGGTTGGTCGCTCTCCAAAAATTAAATGGACCTCAGCTTCGGTTCGGTCCATACAATTTTTGTCGGGCGACCAACCGGTCCATATACTGCCATATGACCCTCAGTGTCATGAACTTTTTGTTAATTATTAAATCTCGAAAGGGTTATTTTATCTCGATTTAATAATTATGTATATTACCTTCTTCTGAAGGCCATAATTATATATTATATTTTGATTATCTTTTTTTTTTTTAGCTTTTTCACTTTAACTGAATTTTTTTTCTACTATTTGATTTTTGTGCTACTGTTGTCATAATTCATCTTGTGTCTGATTTTGAACTTATACACCTTCAGCTATCTATAAATCTCAAATATGACTTTCATACATCATTCTTACGAAACTGTTGAACAAATACAGCTTTAACACTTTATCAACAAAGATGCCATTAATCTAAGTCATATTTTTCGTATTTGTCTTAAAGTCATCAAATGTCCCTCGCGTTTATGTCGAGAAATAAACCATATGAAGCAAATTTATCGTACTGTTTTATTATCAAATGCTTTGTTGTGCTAATATAGTACATAGCGAAAAGGTCTATTTGGAGTTAATTCATTCTTATGGGACAATATTATAGCATCGCCACGATCCCCATGGCGCATAACTATTTCCCGTCTGTTTTGCCACAGTGTTACAGTGTATTGACGCTGATTTCGCGAAAATCAAACTATCGCGAAGCAATAATTTTAATAATGTATCTCAGCCGATTACTCCGGGATCGGGAAAAAGAAATGGTGCGACAATTTCCCTGTTCACCATAGACAAAGAATTTAAGATCCTTGAATTTGTTATTACTTATAATTAGCGAAGGAAATGGAAAAAAATAATCAAGAAAGACGTAAACTTCTGTCTTTGTTTTCATGTAGTAGCCCTTGAAGTAAGACCTCTTAGAATAAGAATGAAAAATGTCAACAGGAAGGTGGACACATATGCCATCAACGGAAATGCCGATTGTCTATTAAAAATCGACTGCCGAGTTCAATATGGATTTTTTTCTTCAAGAAATTGTACAAATGTATATGTTTAAAATATCATAATTTTTTCCAGAATCTGATATTCCTTCACGAAGTAGTATTTTTGTACCAAAGATTACAGATTCTGCAACTGTTTGCAAAGTTTTCTTTAAAAAAGCACAAATGAACTGCACGTTCCAGTCAAATTTTCATTTGATAATTTGGTCTAGTAGTACAGAAGCAAGATAATTTTTTTATATGATATTCCATACTATGTTACATTTTCAAATTTTAGGAATCCCAAAAGTATTTTTACACCACTGATGCAATCTCGATGATGCAATATGATGTATCACGGTAACTTTGAAAGCCATCTTTGATAATTGTAAATATATATGTTAGAAGCTTATATAGATATTAAAACTGCCTTCTTCAAGTAGGAAAATTAGCTAATTCGTACTTTGTTGAAGGATTTAGATGGTAAAAAAGTCAGGGTGCTTATAGTGTTATCTATCTCCAACTTAATTTTGAGACACTCAGAACATGAAGAAATGTAATTCATAGTCGATCGGATGATACAATAACATATTTGCATATGATGATGGATAAAAATCAAGCTTTGAACAGCATTATTAGTGTTACAAGCAGAAATTTCGTTAACCTTTGAACTTATCCAACTTCGAAAGAGTCAACTGGTTCTTTTTCTTTTAAAATCGACTTAATTTCTGGCAAACAGTAGATACTTTTCATTAGCTCACCTTGTCCATGTGAGCTGTAAATGTATTGCAATCGTTTTTGGTCTGGCCTAAAGATTCTTTTAAACATCTTTTTCTCTGAAACCACTTTACGAATTGATACTAAACCTTGACGGAGTTGTCCTTGGGTGACTCCCTTTTAACATTGTGTCTAAAATTACGGCACAAAATTGAAATAAAAATCGAAAAATAACATACATAAAAATCGTATCCTCTAAACAATAAGTAAATATAGACCAATGTTTGATGGAGTGATCCTTTGGCGGTTTAATTTCAAAATTGATCAATTTCGCCACTTTACTAAAAATGGAAAAATCAGTCAAAAACCAATTATTCAAAAATCTTCACTGAAAATACTGCGGCAATTGGTAACTTTCAAAATGTGTGTCCGGAACTCCAAACCTCCGACAAATGTTATTGTGTATGCTATTCAGAAAAATTACAATATCAGCAAACAAATATCTTAAAATCTTTTCTATTCCAAAATTTTGGGAAATTGAAACCAAACTTCTTTGAAATGGTTCTTACGTGATTCCCTTTTAAAATTTTGAGGGCCCGGACCACCGATCAGTATATACGAAAAATTTAAAAAATGGCAACAAATCTTCTACTCCCGAGCTAGTGGGACAATCAACACCAGACTATAATTGAACGGTCTTTACGTGGTGTCGCCTTTCAGAAATGTGTCCAAGAGATCAGACCTCTGACGAATGTGTGGACTATTTCTTAACATAGACAAATTGCAAAAATTAATCTGTCAGAATGATCCTTATGAGGTCCCCTTTCAAAACTATGTCCTCGGACCATCTACAATTCTGGCAATAAACTATACTATTTCTGTTTTCAAACGCGTGTTTTATATTGCAAAGGATACATGAAAGATAACTAAAAGCGGCCTTTATTAATGTTATTTGAAAAATGTAATGCATTAAACATGTTAAATATACAATCTCATTTATGATATATGTACCTGCATCCCCAGAGTATCCAGATACTTTTAGTTTATAATTAGACCTCTCATCACCAATTGAAAATGTACTGTATAACGCGTAAGCCTTTGATCCGTCCCAGTCCTCTAGATCTATACGAAGCTGGTAATTTTTGGACTTCGTTAACTGATGAATTTTCTCATTTCCTAAAAAAAAAGTTTGAAAAATTAAAGCATTAATACATTTAAATCGAAGTAGAGAATGTCAAAATAGTGGATAGAAGGACTTACATGTAACGTTTCGTTTTTTTTTTTTAGCAATTCCAAGTGTTATTTTAATTTTTGTTTTTTTCTCACCATTCAATATTTTTCTACGGACCTTTTGCTATAAAACTTAATTTTATCATTCATTTGTCATTTGTGTCTGTTCCAAAATGCATAAAGAGAACTGTAATCACTTTATTCCATATGAAATGTTAATATCCATTAAAGACACCTCATTGTAAGCTTGCATTCAATATGTTTCCATATACAATTACTGTATTTAAAATGCCCTATGTTAAACTATGCTCGGCTCTGGTGGCCATCATGTATAACAGACCGTGTCATCGGATATAATTCTGAAAGAGGACCAACTAAGGACCATTGCTGCCTAGTGTAGTTCCAATTGGCCAAGTGGCTGCAGACAAGAAAATCTTTATGTAAATTTCCTATAGGGCCCTATTTTGTCAGAGGAGATCTTTAAAGAAAAGTTTACGACGACGACGACGCACGCCAAATGACGGCAATAGCTCACATTTGGCCCAGGTGAGCTAAAAAAGAACATAAAAGATTTTCCTGTATAAAGCTTTCCATTCGAAAAACTAAATTAACGTCTATATCTTCTAATGACTGCGTTTATTGGCCATGAATTCAATATCCTATTCGGCCTTTTCTCAGTTATAGCGAACTTATTCAATAATAGCGAGTGATTTGTCTTTCTATGAAGACCATGTTGTATTTTATTAGTTATAGCAGTAACCATGACTGATATAAAACGTGTAAAAGTTTATTATATTTAAAACAAACAAAAAGTGTTTGGGTTGGACAGGTTCAGATCGACTAGAGCTACTACTGCTGGCAATGATGGTGTTTATGGCCAAATTGTTAACAATTCGCCATTTTGAAAAGCTGATGAAGCTTAGGAAGGATATTTAGCAAACGATATTGAAATATTTTCAACAGTTTTAAAAAGAAAACTTGGTATTAAAAACATTTTTCATTCTTTGTTCATCGCACCTGATATTTCCTATAGTGTTTTCATTTTCTTTACACCTGATGCCCTATACAAGATAAATAAATGCAAAATCGATGTTCCCTTTTGCTACATACATGTAGGAATTTTATATCAAGATGTGATTTACCATATACTACTGCTGTTGGAATCAATTCCCTGGAGGTATAATCAGATCATTCCCCAGTATTTCGATACTAGCCCAAAATTGATACATTGATTTTACTGTTACAAGAATTTTAAAAACTAAGGAGTATATCCCTCGTCCATAGCTCTGTCTTTTGATGGTTTTGGCTTTACCTATTTGACCGTTTAGCATTTTTGAATTTGCTTTTCAACATTTTGGATTATTGAACTTATTAAAATTATTATTGAAAGAACTTATTCTTCCATACCTGATGTATTATTGATTTTTATATCAGCCTTTTCCGTGTGTTGATTAGAAATTAATACTATTTTAGTACATAAATAGTTTATGTACCATACCTGTTCAAATACCGTACCGGGAAGTTGTGTTGTTGACAATATTTAAAAACAAATAACTACATGACTGTATAATTCTGATATTTTTATATCAATTTCATCACATTTTTAGATTTGGTCACATTTGTAATTAGAATTTTAACACACAATCATGACACTAATAATATTCTATCTACAGCAAACTATTTTACAAAACAAGGGGCAATTATTTCAAAACCCATTATTGCTGTATTAATATTGTATGTTTTATATAACTTATATCTCTCGCATGCCATTGGAGATGGTGCGTACAGAAACGGAATGTTATTGGGGTCAGTCCAAGAATTTGGTAGCCTTTGTAAGATTTTAACCAAACAACAGACAAATACAATCCTTATAATTCCCCAAAACTAAGGTCCATAATAAATTAATGGTACCATGAACCTGACTATATTCCTGATAGCTAAATAGAATTCACTTCTGCAACTTAAACGAACGTCCGCATTCGAAAGTTCCCAACCAACAAGTCTTTCATATTCCACTACACATACATGTACGACAAATGACAACGGCCTTACTCTTCTTTTTAAAAAGTCTTTTAATAATACAATATATATTGCTTATTCAGGTATATATATACAATATCCTTGTAATACTTTCCATGTATGTTTCCATATTCAGGTTTATATGCAATCTCCTAGATGCAAATCCCTGTATTTGTCTTTTCCAGGTTTATATACCAAAGGTATTTTTCTGGGTTTTTTATACCCTTTCGGGTTTACTATCCTACCCTTGACTAACAGTGAAGGTTTCAATTCAGTTAGAAAAGACAGAATTCTTATTAAGAAAATGAAACCAGCCTTAAATCCCCAAAAATATAATCTCGTAAAACCAAAATAAGTGAATCACCAAAGCTTAATCAATACACTGTAAAGGCAACCCACTAGCGGCTTTATATTCGCGAATGAATTCCACAAATTTAAACTTCGGGATAAATGAAGCGGTGACTTCGATACTGGTACTACCAGAATAGTGCAATTCTGTGAAAACATTGAATTCTGAATATATTTTCTATCAGTATTTTTCCAGTAAGTGGTTTTACCAGTATAATGGTTGACATGCAATACTGATATTCCCAGAATTTTACATTTACGATACTTTTATGTCAAGTCTTCTTGATATCATATTGCGTTTGTCCAGAGTTGTAAACATTTCTAGTTAACCAAGTATTTGGGTACCCATAAACGAGTTTAAAATATTTAAATTAACATATTATTTTAATCTTATAAAGGATATTTATTCCCGCATTTTCGAAGAAAGTTCGGGGATATAGCGATTGTCTCCGTCCGTCCGTCCGTCACACTTTCTTGTGAATCAACTCCTCTTTCACTTTTGGGTTTAGGAATTTAATTATAGAATGGTTGCATACCACCTGTAGATGCGCAATAAGGTTTTAAAATTTTGATTTTCTAAACAAAGGGCCTACAGGGACTTGAACTCCGAAAATTTGGAATTCAAGTTTGTGACCTAAACTCCTCTTTCATTTTACAATTTATGCATTTTCTTTCTATATGGTATTGTCATACAGTATATGCAGATGCGCAATAAAGTTTTCGAATTTTGATTTTCTTTGATAAAATTGGGGCCCACAGGGGTCGAAATTTGAAATTTTCAGTTTAAGCCTTTGACATAAAGTCATATTTCTTTTTCAATTTACTTATTTTATTTCAATGCAGTATTGTCAAACGCCATATGCAGATGTGTAATAAGGTTTTAGAATTCTAATTTTCTAAAATTGGGGTCCACATGGGTCGAAATCTGAAATTTTCAGTTTAAGCTTGTGACCTGAACTTCTTTTACATTTTTGCAATTTATGCATTTTACTTATATATAGAATTGTCCAACACTATATGTAGTTGCACAATAAAGATTTAGAATATCGATGTTTAAAACGTGGACCCACTCAGGTCAAATTTCAAAAAATGTAAGTTTCAGCTTGTGAACTGTTTTTTTTTTTTTTTTTTTTTAATTTTTCATTAGGTTTATCGATTAAATTTCTTTATAGAATGATTGCATACAATTTTTGGATGGGAATAAGGTTTTATATTTTTGACTAAAGGTAAGTGGTCAAACTACTTACAGGGGGTGCGGGGATCACTTTCGATTCCGACAGTACAGATTTATATTTAATATTTATTTTTGTGTGTTTTTAAGAATGTACTTATCTTTTAGCAATTAATCATTTCAGTTATCTGATCTTGAATGAATTGAACACTTAAAAATTATATTGGTCTCTCACGAATACAACCAATTTCTATTGAACCCAATGACGTGATAGCATTTAACTATTCATTCGAGTGTTGTTTCTGATTATTTCGTTTGTAAGTTTTTGAAAATGTCCTTTCCAGTCAAAATGTAGTTTACTCTAATTTGAATCGTAAGAGACATAGGAATTAATTTTAATTTTTTAAATTGAATAAAAAAAAAAAGAAAATAACTTCAAAAATAAATAAATAATATAATAAAAAAAAAATGAAACACTGTTAATAATTGAAGATGTCAGCTTATCCTTAAAATGAAATGTATCAGTATAATTTTCAGGATAGACGCTCATTTACAGACTTACCCCACCAAAATTCCCCATTTATATTCCCAAATCCATTCTTATACTCTTCCCAGTTTCTGTAAAAATCAACGCTTCCGTCTTTTCTTCTCTGAATTACCTAAAATTTAATAAATTTGTTTACATTAGTTCACATTGCATGTGCTTTAGTTTCTGTGCTGTCTTGTTCTATTTTGGTTTAGTTTATTATATGTTTTTTATTCTCTTTAATTCTCTTGACTTTGTCTTTTCCTTGGATTCTGAATTTATGGTCTTTTCTTTCTGTTTTGTCGCTTCGGTATTCTTTTACCGATATTCAACAGGCACAGGCGTGTTGTGAATATTTTGTAACATACCAAGAAAGAGGTCAGTTTTTACATTAACGGCTGTATCAGTACATGCAAAATGTTATATATTGATCAACCATCACGAGTCAATTTCTGACGTGCATGTACATAACACTTTTCATGTATTAATCTATGCCGATCAATAATTCTGATTATGTTCGCATCAGTTATGCGATATAGCTGATAATTTGCACCAAAACCTTAATAAATATTTTCCTTTGCCAACGTTTCAGTGTTTTTTTTATTATCATTTTTATATTTTTGTGTTAATTTTTGCGAATACAAAACTGTCCTAAACTGTCAGTCAGGGGATCTACATATTTGAGTCAGAATATTTCTTACTCTCAACAGTCAGAAAAAAAATCCGGGAAGAGTTATCTCTCTTTAGTTAATGGTATATTATTCTGACTTGTACAAGTAAGTTTGTTCAAGTTAAGATTTTTCTTCTTGATCCAATTCAAGACATTTTTTGACTAAGAGTAACTTCCCTTCTCGTTGTTCTTAACTTACTTGTTACAGTCAGAAAATGATGTGCGCATAAACTTGCTAAATAAAAAAAACTAAAGGAGCCGGTTAATAATAAAATACATCTTTTCTTCTTTGGAAAGTCCCGATTTTTTTAAAATTTTTTATTGTTCATTTTGGAAAACTGTCTTTAGCCTTTTCCGAAAATTGTAATTATATACAATTTCAGGAATAACATTGTAAAATACAGGTCAAGAAGTGTGATTTTTTATTTAAAGATCCCGTGTTATGTATACATTCGCTAATCCATTTGGGAGTTCATTGAAACAATTTGGTCACCTTTTAATTAATTAAACAAAGGAAATCTTACCATAAATGATGATAACAGATTTACCATAAAAATGAATGTTTTGTTATATTCTGCTGTGAATATTAATAAAATTTTAAAGGATTGTGTGATAAAAATAGCATTCTCTAACAAAAAATCCTTCTCAAAACCCTACTTTCATACCCAAACGTTAACTGACAAGAAACAGTAGGTATATGAATTGGTCACGGAGGAGATACATTTTGCGAAAAAGGTAAGATGAAAAATTTATGCAGAAGGACCACAGTAATCTTCACAAAAGGGATGCTCCGAACAGTATTTAAATACGATAGCTTCATATTGACAGCTGAGCACTATTATGCTTGGCTCAATAAAGCATAGTAATATATAATATCTAGACCGTTTAATCTACAGAACAATAGGTTATATAAATTATGTTAAAATTCTACTCCATTAAAAGATGAAAAATATTTCATGACTTCTTTTTTACCACTGTAGTGATGACAAAAACTGTGAAAGATAGGGGTAATTAGCTGACATAAAAAAAGCACTCAACTCAAGTTCATTTACAAGAAATAAAATCAATATATAAAACTGTTTAACAATATCTGGACAGAGTCGACAAATTTCCCAGTTTTGTATATAGAGTGATCTCTGACGGTAGTCAATTGAGAAACAGGGTCATCTGACGTCAGAGGAATCTCTGACTAGTATATTTTATGAAGGATAACTTTACATGAGAATATGAGAAAGTAACAAACTGACATCGCTGCAAAATTGAGAGACTACCCTCGGTTTTTTGGTGGGGTCCATGTTGTTCATATGTTTTTAGGTTTTAAGTGTAGTGTTTGTATTGTTTTGGTCTTGTCTTCGGTGTTCTTCGGAGTTTGTCAGTTGTTTTAGATTTTCCCCTCCTTCGAATATCCCTTTGGTATTTCTTGACTTTACTTTCAATCTGATTTAAACGAAAATAAATGAAACCGAATTGAAAAAAATCAGTGCGCACAATTTAAAGGAGACCGAACAAACTGACTTAATCCATTAAGAATCTATAAGTGTATGACTTTCAGCTGGGTACTTTCGAATCTGATTTAAATAGATAAGAAATGAAACTGACTTGAGATGAGTAACTGGGACCCAACAAACTGACTTCATGAAATAAGAATCTTCATTTGTTTGACTGCGAGACGGATATATATTCGAATCTGACTAATACAAATCAGAAATGCAACTGACTTGATCAAATAAGAATCTACATGAGTATGAATGTGAGCTGAATAGTTCCGAATCTAACTTCAACAAATAAAAAATGAAACTGACCTGAGAAAATCAGTGGCCTCAATTTAACTGAAACAGTAACAAACTTACTTCATTAAATCAGAATGTCTTCCTGTCTGATTTCAACAAAAAAAGAGGTAAAACAATACAATACTGACATCAGAAACCGGGAAAGATTTTTTTTCTTCAAACTGAGTAGACAAAGTTTTTTGAGAAACTAACATCAAACTATATGAAGATTATTTGCAATCTGAGTTTAAAAAAAGAAGCGAAATTGATAGTGTGTGCACCGGTGCCAAATTGACGAAATAAAATCAAAATCATGAAAATACATGTAATTTTAAACTTAATACATTATGTAGATAGTCCGAGATTCCTCTGAAGTCAAACCTCGCTTTTTTTAATGACTAGGGCTCTCATACGTCACATTCCAGTCCATTAAGCTATGAGATTTCGGAATGAATTTGCAGATATTAATTGAGGGTTTCAAATTAATTTTCTGCTGCAAAAACGTTTTGCTTTGGTCACCTTTGAACATGTTGAATAATAGTTTTAAAAATGTTGCTTGTCATTTCTGGTCAGGCAAGATAAAAAAAGACATCATAAAGATTTGTTAACTGTTAGTTTTGTATTAGAGGGCATTTCATCAAAATATAAACTGTTTCGAAGATATAGAATTAAACTAAATAAGAATTTCTTGGTTCATGAAATATGTCATGTAAGAGTAGATTTCGAACAGAATATGCAAATTTCCACGTGTTTTTATAGAGTGAGCTCTGTTAACCCAGCCAAATGTATTAACGGCCATTTTTGCACTTTTTATAACTTAACTTTTCAACTTAATTACAAGTATACATTATATAAAACTATGAAAATTAGAGAAAGATCACTCAGTGGCGGATTTACGGAGCGCAGGGGGCACGTGTCCCCTTCTGTTAAGTTAAGGTCACCAAAAAATGTTATATGAAAAATTAAAAAAAACACAAATCGACCTCCTTGATTATGTTTATAATTTTCAAATCTTACGAAAGTGATCATTACAAATGATCTCTTGTAGTACATGTAATTGATAATAAATGACAAATAGTTGTGAAAACTAACACGCGTGTAACTTTTTACAACGGGGTAAAATTAATTTTCCATCAACGTGCATTGAAGATTTTCATTTAATTACTTCACAGACGATGGCTTAAACTTTAAAATCTGGTTTCATTTTTATTTAAATATTTGTGAATCAGTATATGTGAAATTTATATAGGTACAATGCATAAATTAATCATGCAAGTATAGCTGGGTTGTTTTTTTATTTTTAGGTTAGTGTTAGTGCAAAAGGGCATTTAAAACATTTTAAACAAAATGTTAACTTTCATTCTTTTTTCATTTAATATTTCTTTATTTTTGTTTAATATGTTCCGAATTATGAGACGCACAGGCGAGCGCACGGACGGATGCAGATCATTACTAAATTCATCCGTCGCGTTGCAGCAAGGGGCAATAATTATTCGAATGTTGGGTGGATGCCACCCCCTCCCCAAATTCTAGATTCGCCCTTGTCACATCAAAATGTGAGATTACAAAATGAAACTTACATTAAAAAGTGACTATTATAAGTTTAACTACGAAGTTACCAAGTGAGACCTTTGAATATGATATGTATGAGCTGGATATGAATCTATGACAATATTTTACGATCTAAAATTCGGGCCTCTGATAAGGCAACTCCAAGTTAATATTTTCTGTTGATCAGATTAAGGCATTCAAACACCTGTGGGTGAAAAAAAAATCTAAAACTGCATCCGTATTATAATCGTTCGCATATCGGAATTACAAACTGTAACATACGTACATGTTCGTAGTATGCATTAATTAAGTCCATTTCCGTTCTTACGCTTTTATTTCATTTAAAAATGATCATGATGATAACGATAATATTCTTTGATACCAATTTCGATGCACAAGAACGACTTCTTACGCATACAATGTCATTTTCCTTTTCTATATATATATCAAAGCCAAAGTTTGATTCACTATGTTTGGCTTTCTTCAACTAAAGAGTAATCAGAATTTCTTACTATGTAAGGATCGGCTTAAATTCCCCGGTAAGGAAAGTGTTGGGGGGGGAGGTAACTTGCATCAGTTTTGATTGTAGAGAATACCACAATACAGATTCCTATTTCCATGATCTTTGTTGTCAAGAAGTTCATATCTTGTCTATTCGTAAACTTTTCCTCATTCGTGGACGATCGAGGCATATTTTATTTATTTTTTTTTATATAATTTTATATTTTCTTTATTTAATTGTTATTGATTTTGTTATTGTCTTTTGTGAAGGTTTATTTTTTCGCGGCAATCGGCCAAGATACATCGTGCATCAAGAAGAGGGCTTCGTAGAAATACCTCGAAGCACCTTAATCTTGCTGGTTGGAAGAAAAAAATCTAAAGACATGATGGTGAGAGAAATGAAGAAAAGGTCATAAAATGAAAATTAAAATGCAAAAAAAAACCCGTGAATTTAAAATCTCATTATTATTAGATTCATACATAAATATTTTTTATCGGCACGTGTCAGAGTGACCAATAAGTCCCGTGTTAATTACCTTATCACATGTTTATTGTGTTTAATCATCCAGAACAAATTCTGAACTGACAATCTGGCATAAACGGGCGGGATAGATAGTTAGGATGATATCAAGATTTTATGTATTTTATCTAAAAACATGTAGTACTGGTAATCTTGATTGAAAAAAACAAGACGGATAAACAATTATATATTTTTTTAAATATGAATTAAAATGTAGTAAATGTAAATTTTATTTGTAAATCCGTTATTATGTAATTTTCGTTTGTCTCCATTTTATTACATTTCCTTTATTCATTTGCTTTTTTGTTGTTTTTGTTTTTTGTTTTCATTTTTATTTTATTTTATTTTTTTATGGGAAAGGGGGGGGGGGGGGGGGTGGTAAATTTGACCGAGATAAATTGATTTAAATTTCCACAATTTTTTGTGAAATAACAGTTTTACTTTTCCGCAGAAAAGAATATGTTATGTCTGCAAATAATACATACTACTTTTCTGCAATTTACCCGGTCAACAAAAGTAAGAAAAAAATTAGTAAAGTAATATGGGTGCGCTACTTCCCAATTTTATTCCTGTCACCCAAGTAGCTTTGCTCTAATGAGTATTTTACAAAAAAAATTACACGAAAAAATTATCAAAATCCGATTTGCCAAAGTTTCACCGTTTCACAAACTTAACAAACAGACTATATTTTAAAGTTGTTCGGCGACATTTCAAGCTGCATAAGAAGCTTTGTTGAATGTTCTTCAAGCACCTTTTGAATAATTTAAAGAATCTGGACTTTGTGGATTGTTTTATTGTGGAGTATCCGAAAATGCTTTATTTCCACTATCCAATATATGATTCATGTTAAACTTTTAATTGTATGTTTGAGGAAAAACGGACATGGAGTGCCATTATAAATCACAAGTATATATTCAAACAAAGCACAAATGGTCTCCACACCATGCCCTGACTGATGGCCCCAGAGTATTCATGAGTAGTTATGTCCAGTGGTACAATATCATGTCAGAATATCAACAAATAAATTAACAGAAAGGTAACTGAGATTCTCAACTTGGGACACGAGCATAAAATGGTTAAGCAGTTAAATCTAAGAGCCCCCCCCCCCTTTTTGTAAATATGGTCAAGGAAACTAAAAGAAAAGTATCATAACACACTATAAAAGTCGATCCGACATGCTTCAAACTCCAATGGTGACACCAAATTATGAAAATATTTATTAAACCATTTTTATTGTAGGATATCGATAGTGAAAAATTTTTCAAACCTGAACGTAAAGCTTTATTATAATTTTAATGTAATGCACCAAGAATATTTCACGTATGTCTATGATGTGTACAATGTATAATACGTGCAAGGAAAATCAAATGGGTATAAATCCGGGATTTAAAAAATACATGGGATAAAACTTAAAATTACTAATTATTAAAATTAATATTTTGTTTATATTACCTATGTTTTATAGATAATCAATCCCCTTTAAATGTAAATCACCAAGTTTTTCACCCCACATTTCCCGGAATATGTATCTTTTTTTAAGTCTTCACTTTTCTTCATACGCCTTTCTTTGAATAGGCAGTGAATTTATTGACTGGGTAGCCCAACATGGCTAGTCTCTTGGGATCTTCAGTGAAAGGTTTTAACAAAACTTTGCTATGAAGCCATCTATTCTAAACCTGGCTTGTTCTTTTGGAAACCTCCCCAAAAGAAACAGACTTAACCACCATAGAATTAAAATCCAAATACAACAGGCATGTTAGCTTAGGGGCCGGTCAATATTTATAGGGAGAGGGGGGGGGGGGGGCTTGAGAAATATTGGGGCTAAAAATGTTTGAAATTAAAAATTTTTTACGCAATATTTTTTTGAGAGGATAAAAAGTTCTGAGAAGTTCAGTCACTTTATCTGTCTGTACTGATGGTTATCAAGGGTAATTAGCATGTTTTGCTTGTGACATTCAACACAGCTGGTCATAAGTAGTGGTCTTTCAAAAATCTTATCTCCATCTGTGTATGGTACAAACTTTATTATCTTTTACAGTGCTTATCATTGTACCACATTGTTTATACACATTTATACACATTGTTTCTGAAAAAATGGATAAAAACATTGATTTTTTTTAAAGTAAAACAATTGCAGTATTTTTTAAAAGCTAGAAGGATCATACAATAATCAAGCTGGGGAAATTAAAAATTTGACCAATGACGAAAAATCGAAAAAAAAATTATTACCTTCTGTTTCAATGTTTTAATAAAAATGATCCGAGAACAAATATGTAATATTAATAGATAACTTACTGATGAAAATAATGATTACATACTTTCAATCAGCTTAATTGTTGATTTATTGGCTTTGCAAGTTACATAAAATACAACTTTTTTTCAGGATCTGGTTCAGAAAATGTCTCAGGTTTAGAGAAATAATTTCTTACACAATTTTAAATACTTTCATCCTCTTGATAGAATGTTTGACATTTTTCTGGATCTTCTGATTATATCTTTTACTAAAACTAAATGCTGGAATATTGATAGGAATTATAAGATAGTAACTATTAATTCCTCTATCTGCCATTATATGTCACCCCCTCCCCCCCCTCTCTCTCTATGTCACCCCCCCCCCCTCTCTATCTATCTCTCTCTCTCTCTCTCTCTCTACAAATTTGATTTGCCTGGTCTAAAGTAATAGCCCCAATTGCCATTATATCTTTTAATAAAATTAAATTCTGGAAAATTGATAGGAATTATGTTATATCAAAATGTTGATTTATCAATACAAACTTGTTATAGTAAACGTTTGTATTGATAAATCGAAATTTTAATATAACAATTATAAGATGTCAACTATTAATTCTTCTATCTGCTATAATATGCCTCCACTAATTGTTTTTATTTTATACAATAGTAATTAATCAACACATACGCAGTCACTTCTAAATAATCATGCCACAGGCTTATCAGGAAGGTCATGACCTCGTATTTAGCAAGAGATGATAACAAGTAATAGCCTTTCTCCCTTTCTTGGCGCATTTGCAAATAAATAAATAAAGTATTATACACACTCTTTCGGGTTTAAATTATTACTTTTTGGAGTCAACTTGTATATTTTCATGACATAATATCCTGCAAAGTGATTTTAATCAGTAAATTTCAGTATAAATTCTCGCTTGTTATAGTCACTGTAACAGTTGTTTTTAAATTACAAAATTAATTGATCATCGCAAGGTTTAAAATTTTACTAATTTTTTTAGGCCACGCACTGAACATGCTGAATTGACCATCTTTTTAATTGGCAAAATTTCCAGTAATATGTTAAAATGTGTGAATCTTCCGTAAAAATTGAGACCTGCTGGAGTGATAATAAATTGTATAAGAGAAAGAAATTGAATAAATTCATCTGACATCTCTACTTTGCGAATCATCTAATCGACAGACAGACTGATTTTTTCTTTTAAAGTTCTGTCGTATAGGAACTGGCTTTTTTCATCTCGGTTTCAAACATTTTCCAATGCACAAATCAGTTTCCATGGATATTTTGCTATTTTAATACTTGGTGGAGAGAAGGAATAGTTATATATATATTATATCTGCGATTACAAGTTTCAAGGTGAATAACATCAATTCGGCTTTATGGAGAAAACAGATAAGTAGGGCCACTTTCCCCAGTATTTGTTTCACTGTTAAACATTCATTCTTAATCTGAAATATTTTTCTCCTTTTTATCTTAATCGGTTGTAAGCAATGCACCTTATAAGAAAAAAAATTTACCCGCAAAGGTCGTGTGTATATATGGGCGATTTGGGTAAATTTGTATCATTTTTGGAATATTGCGAAGAAGGAATTTCAGACCCAAAATCATTCTATTGTCATATAAAAAGAGATTCATAAACTCATTTACACCAAAAACAAAGTTTTGGTTCTGAGTGTCCTTCACGTGGAAAAATTGTATTCAAGAAGTTAATTTCGCAAATTTGTGTTAAAAATGTCTCCCATGTTTAGGTAAGAAGAATTTTTTTAGTAACTTATATGTTAGTTATTACATGTATTAGCATATCTTAAGGGAACACATACTAGGCTATGCCTACAGAAATTTGTATAGGCCTCAGACGGCTTATTGAAAATGGCCCTAGATGTGAAATAAATATTGCGAAAAAGGCTCTACTACTTTTAAACGTAATCAGCAATATTAGATTTCATTAAACTGATGACGCGCGTAATATCGTTTAACCACCAACGCTTTAATAAATTTTTAGCATGATATTAATAATAATAAACTCACCTAAATGTTGACAGAATATGAAATACTTAACAAATACATAAAATGTTTTGTTTAGTATGATTTGAGCTATTTATTTTAAAATGTAAAAATTTTTGATACATTTTGTAGACTCTGGACTAAATAAGTCACAGGTACATGCACTAAAGATGAAAATTTTCAAATATTAATATTCCTAAATATACGTCAAAACATCTTTTATCCCTTTTAAAATGCCTCATAATTTTTTACCTCCAAAAGATACGTTGTGCGTCTGAAGTTTTATCCCAAAGATCTCCAAAATTAGTAAATTTGTAAGCCCTTCAAAAAAGAAGTAAAGTATGCCCTACGGATTGGTATACCTTGAGAGTAGTTCACCCCCATACAGAAATAGTCGTCACAGTTCATGTAGTTCAGATTACGATAAATATATAAAACCGAATTTTGTAAGGGCAGATTTATGGTTGCTGAAAAGCTTGTTAGAAGAACCTGCAACATTGGCGGATTTATATGATGACCCCCCCCCCCTCCTTGAGGTAACAAAAAAATGTGTGCTAAAATTACTAGAAACACAGCTTCACATTGTTGAAAATCTTCATATTTATCCAACGAAAATTTCAAGAAAGTGGCCATAACATATGCAATGATCTTTTGTAATGGTTGATTGAAAAATAAATGTGAAAATTAACATGTATGTAACTTTTTACAAATCTGATAATAAAAAAGACGAAGAGTTAATTGGATGGAGATGTATCGCAGCGAAGAAAGTAAAATTAATTTTTCCATCAGTGCCCGTTGAAGATTTGCAAGTACATGTATTTAATGACTCGCACACCCTTCATATACAATGACTTACTCATTGATTCATATATAAACACAAGATTATTTAAAATTGTCTGTCTTTTTAAAACCAACTGTTTGAAATTCATTGGTAATTAAACATATCTGGGTAATTAAACTAGATAAGATGTTGTACCTTGAAAGAAAGTCTTTAAATCTTCATTAACTAGGAACACATGAGAAGATTAAATTGGAAATTTTGCCCCCCCCTCCCACAGTGTGCATATATATTTCAATTTTAGAAAATTTCAAATTTTCAAATTTTTTTTTGTAAAAATTGACATTTTTGAAAGAAGGGGAGTTCAAAACTTCTATCCTCAACTACTTCATAACCGCCCAAAGCAATTTGATGAAACTTTCTTTGTGCATTAACCTTAATGCAAAGGTGTGCATATATATTTCATTTTTAGAAAATTAAAAAAAAAAATGTAAAAATTGACATTTTTGCAAAAAAGGGGGGGGGGGGGGGGGCAAAACTTCTATCCTCAACTACTCCATATCCGCTCAAAGGAATTTGATTAAACTTTCTCTGTGCGTTAACCTTAATGCACAGGTGTGCATATATATTTCATTTTTAGAAAATTTTAATTTTTTTTCTAAAAATTGACATTTTTGAAAAAAAAAGGGGGGGGTCAAAACTTCTATCCTCAACTTCTCCATAACCGCTCAAAGGAATTTGATGAAACTTTCTCTGTGCATTAACCTTAATGCACAGGTGTGCATATATATTTTATTTTTAAAAATTTTAAATTTTTTGGGGTAAAAATTTACATTTTTGAAAAAAGGGGGGGTTCAAAACTTCTATCCTCAACTACTCCATAACGGCTCAGAACAATTTGATGAAACCTTCTCTCTGCATTAACGTTAATGCAAAGGTGTGCATATATAATTCATTTTTAGAAAATTTTAATATCTTTTGTAAAAATTGACGTCCGCAGGCGACACATGTCTTCCTTGGAAGACTCACACATTTTTTTATAATTCTACAGAGAATTCGTATTTATTTCAGTAAGTATTAAGGCACATCATTCAGTCAGATGAATAAAATTTCAAATATTATTAGAAGTTTTAGGACAAAATCTTCATATTTTAGTCTACCATAATGACAATACGCACGGTTTTATAAATTACATAAGTGTAAATGTATGGCTCAGCATTTGGTAATGTTATTTGATGAAATAGTTTCCTAGTGTATTAGATACATTGTTGATGAATTTATAAGAACAAATATTGCCTACGAAATATATACTCTTCAAAAAAAGAAACGCATAGACAAAATATGTATGATTGAGATTTAATTTTTCTCTGTTTATGTCCATTTTAAGCAAAGGTGTTTTATGAGGCAATAACTCAATGCTAAATGATTTCAAATCAAGTGCAAAAAATTTGTTACTACTGATTATGGCGTCATTTCACGAAATTTTCGAAAAATAACGAAATTGACAAAAATCACCCAAAATATGAAAAAGAAAACTTTATTAATGGCCTTGATTATGTTCACCATAATTCGTCAACTTAGAAAAACAACGGAAGTGAACCAATTTCCATGATAATCTGGACCATTTGCCCTTCAATTGTCCGTTCTAAAAAACACGAAATCGGTGTTTCTTTCTGGAAACTTTCCAGAAAAAGAAAATGTTAACTTTATACAGCTGGGTGAGTTGTTCCATATCTATTCTTTCAAATGAGACTGTTGGTTTTAATGTTTCGACGTTCACGTCAGTGAACAGGGACAAATAAGGGTAAAATTGAAAATGTCCCCTCTGGGGCCTCAACTTTGATAAAAATTGTTCAAAGTTTGATTTTTCGATAGATGAAGTTTTAAATTACCCCAAATAATCACACGAAGAGGGGATGGGTGCATTCCAGCGTAGCTGTATAATATCAAAAGTTTATGCACCAAGTTTACTGGTTAGCCGGTATAATGAACATTAATTTTCTATTGAATTGAATTGGGCAATTTCCGTTTGTTTGAAAGTGTTTGTTTTTGAAGCAAATTCTCTGTTGGTAATTGTTTTTATTGATTTTTTAGACCGAACCATATTGATATGCATCATGATCTATCTACCAACCACAATTTGAATGATGGTTATCAAAGTTGAGGCCCCAGAGGGGACATTTTCAGTTTTACCCTTATTTGTCCCTGTTCACTGACGTGAACGTCGAAACATTAAAACCAACAGTCTCATTTGAAAGAATAGATATGGAACAACTCACCCAGCTGTATAAAGTTAAAATTTTCTTTTTCTGGAAAGTTTCCAGAAAGAAACACCGATTTCGTGTTTTTTCGAACGGACAATTGAAGAGCAAATGGTCCAGATTATCATGGAAATTGGTTCATTTCCGTTGTTTTTTTAAGTTTACGAATTATGGTGAACATAATCAAGGCCATTAATAAAGTTTTCTTTTTCATATTTTGGGTGATTTTTGTCAATTTCGTTATTTTTCGAAAATTTCGTGAAATGACGCCATAATCAGTAGTAACAAATTTTTTGCACTTGATTTGAAATCATTTAGCATTGAGTTATTGCCTCATAAAACACCTTTGCTTAAAATAGACATAAACAGAGAAAAATTAAATCTCAATCATACATTTTGTCTATGCGTTTCTTTTTTTGAAGAGTATATTATAAATTAGCGCACAGCGGATTTTGCAGCGGACTACAATATAACTTGCTTAGAACGCTCACACTTATGAAATTATATACCATCATTCTTGGATTTTTTAGCTTGAGCAGAACAATTTGAATATTAAATATTATTTGTTGCTATACATGCTGTTGCATACCCAACGATAAAGTTTAATAAATAAATTGTTTTCTCTACGTGTAAAGTTATTTACCTTGTTATCCGCACTGACAAGCGGATTCAATGTTACCATATATTTTATTTTCGAACAAATCCAGAAAAAAAACAATAATTTAGATAATTGTACTCCTTTTTTAATATAAAATACGCCATTTTCAGCACATTCGGCAATTTCGCGGCAGCCAGTTTTTATTGATAGAGTAAGCCGGAGTACCTAATAGTCATAACGAACTACCTAGACCACTCGACCACCGAGGCCCCTATATAAAAGGTAAAAGATGGTAAAATGGTAAAAAATAAGAAAATGAAAGAAAGTAACAGGTCTGCAAAGTAAATAGTTTAGGTTACTATATCTGCAACGTTTAACGAACGCCGTCATGACGTTACCTAAAAATTGCCCACAATTGGTGCCTTTATGTAATTTTCAACAGTCGAACATGGGAACACACAGATATTTTTTTTTAAATCATCAGAGCTTTCGTGTATGTAGCAATATAATATTACTTTTTCACGAAACTGGAGGATTTACACAATGCTTTTTATGGACTTTTACTTCGAAAAATCAGAAAACTGTAGGATACTTTTCAATTAGTTCGATTTGACCTTAACATAGATTCTTCGAAAAATTAATGTAGAATCTTCAATCTTAGAACTCGTTTTCACTCAGAAACATCTCACACATTAAAGACTTCAATGTAAGAAAAATTCAGTCTGACCACTTTAATTCAATGGACCATAACGGCATTATAATTACCAACGTAATAGATCTACTGGGATTTAACAGTCCATTCTCGATTGATCTGTTCAGTAATAAATGGATTGTGTCCGTTGTTTGATAAAAAGGACATCTATCTCTAAAACCGTTTAAATTGCAAATTGTACCAAATTATACCACAGATTAAATCATTTCACAATCCCAAACTGTCCCGAGTGCACTAAGAAGTCCTGACTTTGACATTTGCTTATTAACATGTGTTTTTTTTTTAAATTCGATTGTAAGAAAATTTGGAACTGAGAAAACCTATTCTAAAATATTTTTACAAAAAAATCCCATTATTTACTACATGGAAACAGAGGAAAGATTTTAAACCCATGAACACCCAATGCTATAGAAATTTTGATTTATTTTGTATTTCAGTCATTAGAACTGAGGAAGGGAGGATGTAAAGCTATTTTCATATCATGTATTTGTTCGTTGAATTTGTCATGAGATGAATTTGTATTGATATAACCCGCTTAGTTTTATATGTTTGCAAAAAGTTTTAGCTGAACTGAATTGAGTTTAATTCAAAATAAATTACACCATACTTATTGTAATTAAAAAAATCTTTATAATATTCTAAAAATAGTGGCAGATCAAGGAAGTGTACTATTTTAAAATCTTTTATTTTTTAGTATAAAAACAAACAATAAAACATTTTTTAAAAATCAAGAACATTATGAAATATGAAAATAGGTGTTAATTTGAAGAAGAAAAATAACTAAAAAAATATAAACATGATGTACAGTACGCCACTTTTTATCCTGAAAGGCAAATAGGCATGTCAATTCATTTATGTTTGGTGGCAAACATTTAATACATTTACTGTACGCAAGTTAATTGGAAGTCACGTCTCACATGGGTCGTAAATTACGGTAAGGCACCGAGTTTTTAGTTGAACCTTCAAGATGTGCGTACAGAGTAGATTTAGAAGGGCGTTGTTAACTTACAATATCCAATGGATGTTCTAATAAAAATTCAATCCTTATAATATTTTGCTAGATTATTTCAACTAAAGATTAATCCAATACTTCATGCTGCATAAAATTAATAAAAAACTCTCTTCTCGGAAAAAACTACTTTGCTAGAAGTGTGAAAAAAAAAATAAATTGATTTTATCCAGAAAAAAATATATTATCAAGCACAAAAATCCCAGCCCCTCCCCCCCCCCCACCCCCCCCCCCCCCAAAAAAAATAAAATTTACAAACCTACTGACAAATCTTTAAAACAAAATATCAATACGTATTCTCTTATCACATGTGTTACGTATTTTATTTTATTTGTTGATAAAAATATTTACAGCCAAATTTTCCCTTATTTTGAATAATCTTATGCAACTATCAATTGTACACCTTCTCATCGATCTTTCAAAGGGTGACTTCCCCCGCCAAATCAACAGGGGCATATTGAAGGTAACAAACGTTTTAAATAATTTTAAAATTGGTAGTAATATCGACTAATGTCACCAAAGATTGCAGTATAAAGACAATAACAGTGCGCTGACGACATAATATTCGATATACAAATTGTATGAACACAATCGTGTAAAATTTGTATTTCTGTCAAATTTGAATATTTTGACGTCCTCAGATGGTGATCGATCCATGTATCTATGGGATTTGTGTGATCTCTAAAAATCTGTTCCCTTCTAATTGATCATACGGTAACAATAAAGGTAGACACTGATGAGTAACAATTATCATTCATTAAATGCATTAATTTCATGCGTGTCGTAGTAAATATTTGGTAAATCTATATATAGACTGAGGAGATAAACTTACGATAGCCTATTGTTACAAATTTATCTTATTTTATAAGTTTTAAACTTTACCACATATTAAATGTGCCTATACGCCTAAACCAAAAGTATGAATAAGCCAAGATACAAAGTTTTAATATAAATCAAATATTCACAGAGAATATAAAAGGGGGTAATTGGATATTTTGTTCAAAATGCATGCCCCTTTTGTATGAATGGAGTTTTATTATTTAATTGGTTTTGAAACGACTGAAGTCACCCACTTTTTATTTTAGAATTACCCGCTATTTATTTTAGAGTTAAGTCAAATCTTAACGGGCAGGGTTTCAATAAAGTAAGATTTTGCTAAGCAAATTCTTAACTTGACTCGTTTTATGCATACCAATCAAGTAATGCTGGCGGGGTTTACTTAACTAAGTGATTTCTTTTCAAAACCACACCCTTTAATTATATTTTGCCATACTCATACTACCAAGTAATAATAGGGAGTAGACACCTCCCTTTCCATCCGGGGACAATTACGCACTCGATAAATTATGCGAGACGTTAACTTACTTCATCCGTGAATAAAATCTTTAAATAAAAGCAAATTTTAACATGCAATAAGGAAGTTATCTAGATGTTTATTTTTTTAAAGTAGTAGTCATTGTTTACCAGATGAAATATTTTGTACACCCATGAGAAGGAGCAAAACTAGGCCTTCATCCTAACATGCCTACGGAACTACTTTTTACGCTGATCCCTGCATTAAGCTCCAATGCTTATCTGCAAAGAAACTCCGAGGAAATATTACTTCATTTACCATAAAACAGTATTTAAAGCATACATTTACATGTATACAAAACTTTCAAATGCAACAAAATAAAAGCAAAATACCATATATATGTATAAAACTCGTAAATGAGATCTGTGAGTTTCCTGTACATAAAAGTACACATATATCTGATTAATAGCTTGTTTATTTGTTTAGTTGGGATTTTACGCCATTTTCAGCACATTTAGCTATTTCGCGGCGGCCAGTATTTATTGGTGGAGGAAGCCTGAGTACCCGGAGAGAACCATCGACCTCTGGTAGAAAAATTGGCAATCCATGTCAATTGAGATCGGAGTCGAACACACCCCGCCACATGTGAGATTCGAAGTTGACAGGCTAATATGACGAACTACCTGGACTACTCGGCCACCGAAGCTACCGAGGTCTGCGAGCCCCCCCCCCCCAACTTGATTAATTGAGAATCTTAAATAAAATAACTCGATCGAAAAATTTAAAAAAGCAGAATGAAGTGCAAAATGTTATATGAACTTTTAAATTATTGAATGTATGATAGTTTACGCTTTAATATGTAGAACAAGATGCCTACAATTGCTTTTACCATTTCCCTTACAGGATCGATTTCCTCCCCCTCAAAATGTGACCTTCTTGCGGATTGTAGTTTTTAAAAATGACAAAAAAGATAAATAATAAGATGAAAACCAGTTTATCTGGAAATTTTCAAAGTGAAAACAAAAATGTATTGTGTCATTACTAAATTAAACAAAATGATGATATGACATATAATGAAAAATATTTGAGCATTTAAAAAAATAATAATAAAATCGTACAAACAATATTAAAATAAGGATATTGTGAAATGGATAGAAAACATTTTTTTTTATCTTTTTCTAAGAATTTAGAATTTTTATAATATTCGAAAATATTCTAGATTTAAGCTTATGTAACTAAAAATAAAATATAACAAAGGAGCTTTTTAAATTTTTTTTGTCCAAAGAAATACAACCTTCAAAGATATTTTTGCCCAATTTTCAGAAAAAAAATAGGTTTCAGTAATTGTTTTGGAATTTTTTGGTTGGTAAAATCAAATAAATTTCCAGGCTTTGTCGAGGTCGACGAACAACTTACGGTCTTCAGTAGAAAAAATGCATAAGGAAGACGGAGTTATCTTCCTTCTTTCCGATTTTCCTGTCAAGCTACTTGCACACGTCAGAATGCAATTAAATGTACACGACAGTTACCATCTTTAGATGCCGTGAACCCTCTCTTATAGGTCGTGAACCTACACCAAAATTTTCTGATTAACGGAAAAATGTGTAAAGATTGCGTAAAAATTATGAGAGAGGTTAAAAAAAACCGATTTAAGACAGTGCAAAGAATTAAAGTCAGACTAAAAAATGTTGATTTTTCGTCAAAAACATGGAATAAAATCTATAAACCACTCATTCATGGTGTAAGTCCAAGAGTTTGTAATAGCGCAAGTGACCTCCGAAGTCTTGACTATCAATAGTTCTTAATGGAGGCAGTAGTAACGTGACAATTTTGAAATATCTTTACATCGGCGAAAATCGACGAAATTTTTTCTCACGTATATACGTAGGTGAGTTCTGATTTTTTTGCATCAGAACAATTCTGACTCAAACAAGTCGATCCCCTGACTGACTGTCAGAAGAACTGTTCTAGAACTGTCACTTTTAGAACCGTTGATGACAGGGTGTGTCCTGACCATGAACTATTTATGACAGTTATGGTTTTAATGCTGCTGATGAGAGGTAACTCCTTGAAATGCGTCGTATACAGCATAGTATAAATTTACTATATCTAATGTTAGTATCTTTGGATTGTTATTTTATTATACCCTAGAACCATTCTGGACGGTTCTAACTTAGAACCATTTATGACAGTTCTACCCTAGAACAATTTATGACAGTTCTACCCTAGAACTATTTATGCCAGTTGTACCCTAGAACCATTCTTGACAGTTCTACCCCTAGAAGCATTCTGGACGCTTCTACCCTAGCACCATTCTAAACGATTCTACCCTAGATCCTTTCTAGGTTAGAACCATTTATTACCCTGGCAATCATGGCAATAGTTTATGAATTTTGAACATCAAAATTATAAGAAATAAAATAAATTATTTGTCGTCATAATTTTAAAATCAACTTTTATCATACCGAAATATATTATAGAGTAAAAAAGGAAACAAAATCACTCACAATAAAGTTTTTACTAAAACTAAATGATTTAAAAACTAGTCGGTGTTATTTGCTAGTGCATAAAACATTCTTCTACATTATGTTTCGACAAGATTTAGTACCGTCCCTTTTCAGTTGAAATTATTGTGTAAAATGTCCATATATGTACGTTATGTCTATGTAATTTATCGATAAATTAGTGAAATGCACCTCTTATTTCAAAATGGCGGTACTCATCCCAATCATCGTCTTCCTTGTCATAACGAAATAAATATCGTTCACACGAGCAAGGAGAATTAATTGTATAATTTATCAAATGTTTAACATATGCATACATTTATTACACAAGAAATGAAATAACGCAGTCATGTGACAAATTGTTCAAAGTGAAAATAAAATGATGGCAATTTTGGGTTGAAGGGAATAAAGCTTTTGTTTGTTGTACAGGGAGATTGTTGGTGAATATAATGTACATATTCTTAGAGAAAAATGAATAAGGAATCGATTGATGGATAATTTATCTACTTATAATTGCATATATTACGATTTCGAGCCTAAAAACTGCCACCCCCAAGTCTGGGTCGGCAATTTCAATGTTTTCTCTCAGTCCATTTTCTTGCATAGTCATTAATTCCATCAATTCTTCATAATGTTTTAATTTTACATGATGTGATCATGGTATTTTGGAAGTTTTTAATGTGAACAATATTTCGGTAACCTGTAATAACAAGACTCGAGGTACTATAATTGAAATTCAAGCAATATGAATATAAATTTATCAAACAACCAGCGATTAAGCAATTCTCTTTTATAAGTGAAAACAGGGACTGAAATAGGTTTTTATCTATATATACGATGTTTGGAAGTGTTGGTTTTTAGATGTATAATATGAACATTTATCAAAGAACTGGCGATTGAGCTATAACCTTTTATAGCTGAAAATAGGGATTGAAATAGTTTGATCTAGGTACAGTGTATACGATATTTAGAAGTGATTGGTCCTTACATGTATAATATGAAGTGGATTTTTGTTGTCTTTCTTAAAAAACGGACATAGAAGGGAAATAAATGTAGGGGAAATAGCCCTCCCTCTTTTGTAATGCAGAAAATAGAGATAATTAAGACTGAAAAAGATTGGATCGGCCATATAAGTCAAAATACGGTGGTCATTCTTCTCTAAACGAAAGCCTAATAATGATTACATTGTATGTAATACTTACTAACCAGTCTCCTCCATCAGTAGTAAAGTCACAAAATAACGAAATTGTATTAATTATGTGGATACCGCTTTCTTTTGATCCACTATCTTTAACAGTAGAACAGTCCAAAGGCAATAATGTCAACAAAAGATCTATAAGTATATGTAATGTTCAATAAGTGAAAAAGAAAGTACACGTATGCTGCATTTTAAAAATATACACAAGCTCTATTCATATAGAAAAAATGATATCAATCAAAATTATTTAGTAGGTTCTGGCAAATAAAATATTCCCAACAGTGCTTGGTGAAAGTAAAAGAAGGCAAAGAATCTGCCAGGTTTAGCATGGAAATGAAAACGTATTGTACATGTACATATATATCCTCATCAATAAACAAATAAATATATATATATATATATATTACCATTGTAATTGCACTCTTGATTTATTAATGATAATAATAATGATAATAGTAATACTTCTTATCTTACCCATATTCTGTTGCATATCATTGATTTTCTTCTTTAGTACTTTCATATCTATTGTATATATACAAAATAGAAAAACGCTTTCACTTTGCAACAATGCATAGGGTATGTGAGACGCTATAGAACTACCAAAGCATTATTATTTGCACAAATAAAGTATGTATGTTGCGAAACAGCTCATAGGATAATAAAGCACACTAAGAAACCAAGAAGAAGATGTTGACGTTTAGAAAACCTTTAAGCAAGTGCCATATTAGCCAAAACGCTGTGTAATTTTAACATTTAATTTTTGTTGTATTGTTATCAGTTTTCATTTTATTTTGTTTGAATTGTGTCTTTTGTACGTGTTAGTCGTTTTATGCCCCTTTAACAGCTCACAATTTCCACATATTTTCTTAATAATTATTTGCCTTGCTTTTCTTATACATAACGGGTAATTATAACACTCTATCAGCGACACGCAGTTGTTCATTCTTCCACAATTCATCCGCGGCAAGCTGATGCAAATTCTGCAAATTACAGCATTATTCATTATATTTAAATCACAATCTTTTGCATCTTTTGTGCATCATAAAAATCTTCCTTTCCCTATGATAGCACATTTTTAAATTTAACGTCAAATAAGAGCAGGTTATGCATACATTTTTTAAAATGAAAATTTACCTGATGAAAAACCACACTGATTCAGGCAAATGTATTACATAGGTGGTATAAGTTTTTAAATTATGCGTTACAAATATACCAATTTCTTACAAAAGTTTTTGGGATGTCATGGTTGACTTTTCCTGTTTCAACAAAAACCCAAAATGTGCAAATACGAAAGTTGGAACATTATTATCATGGTTATGTTTGATTTTCGTCTAGACGACATATTTTTTTAATTTGGCGGCGTAGGTTTAAGAGAATAATCTACAATCTAACGCTACAAATTGTGCCCTCTTCTGGTTGAACAATTCTGTACCTGCAGGAAAGAGTCCAAATCCAATAGCTACTCCCTGAAGCACAATACTTTATTGCATTAAAACGAATTTATTACTGACAGCTGAAGGTAGCGGAAACTGGTTAATAAATTTTCATTCTATTTTGAAAACAAGATTTTTCATGAAATTACGCAAATGTCATTTTCTTTCGACCATTGATGAGAACTCATGCTTACATATATATTTAAAAATATATAAATAGAAATATTTACAATTAACCTGATAAAGGTGATATTAATTTTTGTGGAGAAAAACTGATGTTGAGTAGCAAAAGTACAATGTATAAATTAAATTAATGAAATCTATAAGATTCGCCATTTGAGTGATGTAACAATATAAAAAGGATGATTTTGAATAATCCCTTTTGCATCATTTCCAAAATATAAATTTGTCTTTCCTGTTGAATTATGACACATATCTCTCAACCCCAACATAATTAGTAATATGTACTTGTAAAGATAACCTACCATTTGTAACATTTTCTGAAAGGTATTGTATTTCTTCTTTTGATTCTTTCTTCACAAACTCTTTATATTCACTACTCTCAACATGGGCTTCAAATTTCCCTACAGCCAATTTAAAAGTTATTGATTTATAATTACATCAAATTTAGCGGAATCATGGCTTAAATTTGGAGATACATGTATATAAATAGCCAGTGTTCCGTTTCGTGTTTCTTGTTGTTGCTGATCTATTTTTAATTGCTTTTTTCAATCAAATTCATCCATTAAATTTCGCGATTTTTCGTGGTAATATAGGTAGACTCCGAAACTACGAAAGACTTTTTGCATGACCACATAGTGCATGTAATATTCTGTTCTTTCTTGGTAAAGATAAACATTCCTTGTCACTTAAAATCAGAGGCAATCTGACTGGCTTATGCTACACGTGTATGACTATCAAGTACAATTGTATTTCCGATTTTCCTGGAGCTGCAAAATTTATTCATTTTAGCTGCACAAACACACAAAAATAAATTAAAGAATTTTAACAATAAAATAAATGACCGTTCGGCTTATATTAATTATGTACACTAATTGATTACGTTTATACATGTACTAACTTTCTACTATTTTTTTTCCTGATGCCTGGTGCATCATCAAACATAATGCATGTCCTCACTTGACCTAGCTCTCATGCCTGCACTTTCACACATGATTCAATAAAATCTATATTGAAGTTTAAAATAAATTGCTGAATATTACATGTTGTATCACCCCCCCCCCCCCCTTTTCCATCTATTGCAATGCAAAGCATGGACATAATAATTTACATGTAGGTTGTTTATCCGCTTATATTTATACATGTACCAGTAATTACTCATATATTTCAAAACAAATCTACATGTCAATGGAAATTTTATATTGGTAAAGTTCCAAGTCGAATATATAGATGATTCCTGTTCAAATATTTAAATAGCCTTCGAGACTTAGAATGTGAAAATAGAAATTAATTGGAAATTGTTTTTTTTTTTAAAGAAAACACTTGCATACTTACTGTGGAACATTAGTAAAAACATTCTATTTAAAAATCTTATATCTTTTAAGCTGTCATGCTGATGCTTTAAAAATATTGTTAAATTTATATTAAAGATCTTTTTTGGAATACATCTACCTCAGTCGATTACCAGTTCAAAAAATTAGTATAATTTATGCTTAATAGACGAACATTTGTAACGGAAATGCGTTTGTTATAATTCTTAGTGGCATTATTCAGAGAGTCTTGTGTTGGATTTAGAAATACATTTTATGATACCAATTTCAAAAAGAAATTCTTACACCAACCTTTGAGTATTTTCTCACCAATCTTCTCCAGATCTTTGTTGTACTCTTCACTTTTTGTAAACGCATTGAAAAGTTCTGTCAAATATAACATATCAATGTAAACTTCTGAGTTTAACCCCTTTTTGTGTTGTGAAACGTTTCCTCCTTAACTATGCGGTGTTGTCTTTGTTCCTGGATTTTTGCTTGGATAATTCGTATTTTCGTAGCATTATCTTAATATTATAAAACTAATGATGCTTTGGAAACAAATAAGTATATTTTTCATGCATAGTTACATGTATGTCCTATGATGATTTTGTTTTTACGTGTTTTGCTCAGTTTCGCATTGGATCTGATGTGAAATATTTTATATGTTTTTGTTTCAGCTTTTAACATGTTCGGCATAGTCATGATAGTTGATGATTAACAATTGGACAAAGTATGCTCATCCAATTAAATATCAAATCTGTTGTGGTAAATATTTACAATTTATAATGCACATGTACTTATTTATATTACCCTTATCCAAATCAAGAATTGACCTTGAGCAATACTAGCACATGTCAATATGAAAAAAGCACTTTTGTTTAGGAAAACTAAATTTGTAACAGCCAAGTTCAAAGAATACTTCACTTAAATGAGACGAAAGTGTGTACATTTCTTTGTATTCAAAAATACACTATAATGCCAAAATTTCAAATTCATATTTGACATTCAACATACTTTGCTGTATTTTAATTTCGAAAAGTCTTTTATTCTACATGACTGGCCGTTTCGAGCAACGAATGCTAAAACGTCTTACCTTTAATTTCATCTTTGATTTTTGGTTCAGAAGATCTTTTCACAAACTCCATGAACCGCTCTCCGTTGATGTATTTGTCAAATATCTCTGTAATGAATTCAAAACACTTTCGGTAAAGAATTTTGAAAATAAGGAAAAATATATCAAAAAGCTTTCAACAGTACAATTTCTTTCGGATTTTAGCTCACCTGGCGTATAAATAACTCACAATCTTCTCCTCTGAAACTACGTACTTGGTCAAAAAGGTAAAATTGAACTCAATATTGCAAAATTTACCCATTTCAGTGATACAATGGTTAATTTTGGATTCATATTCAAAATTGTGTATGGATCTTCATCACCAAAAAAAAAGTCTTAATTTGACTGAAATTAGAGAATTTTTTTTTAGTTTCTATTAAACCTTTTTCTGCACGTTTTACGTGCTTTGTTTGTGATTTGAATGGTATGAAATTAAAGATTCCAGGTATGTGATACATGCTCCCATTAGTCTATAATGTCCTGGTTTTATTTTGACTGGTGAGAAAACCGTTCATAGCTGAAAAGAGTTAAATTTAAAAAAAAAATAAATTTGATGATTATCTAAATGGAATCCTATCTTGTAGATTTTGTCAATCAGAAATTCGCTAAATACTGTAAGTAAACTTTCATTTTTCAACAATGTTCATGACTATATAAAATCGAGGCCATAATAATGATGTGGATTTACGTTGTATTGAAGTTCTATTTTTTATAAAAGTATACTTAGATAGTTTTTCAGTAAACATTCCCTGATTTTCTGTCACTATATTTGTCTCACCATTCTTCAGTGATTAAAATTTAAGAGAGACTTAAAACTGAGAAACCTGATCAACAAGTTTAACCCCACCACCTTCCTGTGCTTGATCTTGTGCATTTATTTATTGTCTTTGTGCTACATGGTGCTATATTTTTATCAAATAATGTCAATAGTTTAAAGCAGCGTTGTTCTAACATTTTTTAAAATCGAGGCCATAATAATGATGCGGATTTACGTTGTATTGAAGTTCTATTTTTGATAAAAGTATACTTTCATAGGTTTTCAGTAAACATTCCCTGATTTTCTCTATCTACATTTGTCTCACTATTCCTCAGTGATTAGGATTTAAGAGAGACTTAAAACTGAGAAGTATGATCAACAAGTTCAACCCCAACACCTTCTTGTGCCTGACCTTGTGCATTTATTGGTTGTCTTTGTTCTACATGTTGCTATATTTTTATCAAATATTTTGTCATATGGAATAATTTGCAAATTGCATAAGAACTTTCCAAAATGAGAGCGTTGAGTGAAAAATTTGTGCAATTCTGAAAAAAAATGCTTGACGACTTTAAATTTATATGACCTCTCATGAATACTGTCCCCGAGGGTATTCGCCAACCCAGTCGTCAGACTTGTCTGACATGATTATTCATTGATTTGTTACAGAAATTACCAGTATTTAGCAAAATTCAAATATAATAGAAATACTAAGAGTTCATTCCTTGTATTGCACATGGTAGATCTCCTTAGCTGAAATTTGTCTTCCTGTTTGGGTATTTTTGGTTATGAGTACTTCTTGTTTAAAATAGGTTTGGTTTTTGGTCTTCCAAATGTTTCGGTTTCAATGCTGCTGATGAGAGGTTACTCCTTGAAATGCGTCGTATACAGCATAATATTAATTTACTATATCTAATATTAGTATCTTTGGATTGATATTTTGAAACTCCTCGGACGAAGCCTCTGCATGGTGGACCCTAGGTCCCCGAGGGTATTCGCCAACCCATTCGTCAGATTTGTCTGACATGATTATTCATTGATTTGTTACAGAAATGACCAGTATTTATCAAAATTCAAAAATAATAGAAATACTAAGGGTTCATTCATTGTATTGCACATGGTACATGTAGATCGACTTAGCTGAAATTTGGCTTCCTATTTCGGTATTTCTGGTTATGAGTACTTCTTGTTTAAAATAGGTTTGGTTTTTGGTCTTCCAAATGTTTCGGTTTTAATGCTGCTGATGAGAGGTAACTTCTTGAAATGCGTCGTATGTACAGCATAGTATAAATTTACTATATCTAATATTAGTATCTTTGGATTGTTATTTTTATTTTTTTTTAACATTAAACACTTTGACTAATGTTATTTCAGAATTTTTCATTTACAAATGTAACAGAGCGACAGTATCCAACCTATGTCATTGTTTACCTTTCCTGCCATACATTTTGTTGTTAAGCAATTAGAAATATTGATTATTTTTCATACTAGAGTACACAAAGCAATTCAATGTTTAATTTACTGTTACTCCTTGTGGTAGACCGAATGGTGACCCTCTGTATTTATGTTGCATATCGTTTCCATATCTAATGGCAGGGAATGTTGTTAATACAAACGATAACCTCTAATCCACAAGTTCTCATAATCAAGGTGAATATTTTGGAAAGCCGAAGATATATAACTATTTATATTTTATAAGAAGTCCTAGTTTTAATTGTCTCTTTTAGGGGGGATACTTTTTCACTTAAGGTTGATATGTAAGGTTTATGAATTCAGGGTTGAACGTATACGAATAAGACAATACATTTATAAAATTTTACTTTTATTAATTGTTGATTTGGTCTGTTTCTTTTCACTTAAGGTTGATAATTAAGTAAGGTTAATAGAGTTCGGATTTAAAGTATACTAATAAGACAATGCAACTGTACATGTTTAAAAATTTCTTTAATTGTTTCTCTCGGGTTAAATAGAAGAAAAACACTATTACCTGCTATGTCTTCGGGAACTTTAACCGTAACAAACTTTTCTAATTTCCTGTTAAAATCCGTTACGTCTATGCTTGCTGTTAACACGGCACCATTCCCATTGAGCATTGGTAGGTATTCAGTATTGTTATAAATGCAATGTACAAGTGGAAACACAAACAAATAAACCCAAAATATCATCATATTTTTCATTGCCTCTAGTCTTAAGATTTTTATGTTGCAAAATCCTTCAGTCTCAAAGGTTATGACTGTGTATTTGTTTAACAGCTTTACAAATATCTTTTACCTTGGGCCAATAGCCAATTTGTAAAGTATATTTTGAAACGTATCCAGGTTAACATCACCAACATAAAAAAAAAAGGTTATAGGGATGAGAGCAATATCAAAACCACATTACATTTAGAAACAAGCACTTATTGTGTCATTAACTACAAACACTCATTTTAGATAAACTCTTATATAAATAAATGTAGTTAGTGTTTTATTCATAATTATTGTTACATAATATCGATAAAGTGAGGAATAAAAATGTGATATTGGTAATTACCGTATTATTGTCAAACGTTACTAGTAGTTCCAGTCTTGTGGAATAAAAATACTGTGCTTTCTAGAATTATCACCATTGTAATACTGGTATTCCCAGTAGTGTAAAATTAATGCTGTATTTTTGGTTGTACAATACTGGTAATTCCAGTATGTTAAACTTTTAAATACTGCGAAGTTTGATATTGTGGAAGTGAACACTGATAATTCCAGTATAGTAAAAGTGACAATTCTAGTAATTCCAGTATTTTAAATGAAACACTAATAGACATTTAAGTATTGAAAAATTTACAACACTACTAATTCCACTATCATAAAATGAACAATACTAGTAAGTCCAGTATTTTAAATGTTATAATACAGAAATTCCAGTATTGTAAAATTAACAATACTAGTTAGTCCAGTTTTTCAAACTTTGGATATGCTCATAATATTTCATAATATTATAATATTTGTATATAATAAAAAAAAATAACTAGAACCTCTGGTTTTGAAAAATTTAAAATAGTTGTAATTCCGGAATTGTAAAATTTACAGTACTAGCAATTCCTGTGCAAGTTACAATACTGGGAGATGATTGCATAGCATTGTCATTATTGCGAGAGAAAAAAAACCTGTACTAGAATTGTAATATGGATAATTTTATAACACTTGAATTACGTGTAGTAGTATTATAAATTGTTTTTCAAAGGAGTCTGAATATACTATGAGGCAACAACAATTAAGACTTCTTTCTGAAATTTATCATTGCCCCTTTTGTAAAAGCATTATGCTTGCTTCTACGTTGGATACTGCTCAGCAATGTGGTTTTTTTTTGGTGTTGTCAAAGAACATTTGTGGTGTTTGTCCATAGTGATCTCTCCACATGAATTCTTTTAGGTATCATGGTAGCATATCCAGAGATTTTCCACGCATAATTTTTCTCTTGCACTTGTTCCAGTATGATTCGATATCTGTGTATGAATATCTGTTTCCGGATCCACGAAGTACAGAAAAAAGATTTACAGTGCAGGCTAATGTGGTTGTATACCCTGATCGAACAACATTCATAATGATTCGAAAAAATGTTGCAGAATCCCGTCTACCTACCATATGTAAAAAACCAATGGCTGGAGTTATGCTAATATCCCCTATTCCAAATACTCACTGGACGCGCTGTGCTGGTCTGCCACGATAATATTTAGGTTTGTAACGGAAGCAGCTCTCATCAATCTATACCATCACACTTGGGCCGCCATGTCTAATTGGTTGGTGTCACTTTTCTGCCAAATACATCTCGCAAAGCATTGAACATGCCAATTGCTGTTTTCGTTGACAGATTTAGCTGAAGTCATGCGTCCCTAACAGAGGTTTTTATGTACCATAAAAATGCATTGCAGTCATTAGGATAGACTCACTTTGAAGTTCTTGAAAACCGAACCAGTACGGATGGAATTGGAGGTCCATTTCTTTTGGCAGAAGTTGTTAGGGCATCTCCAAAAATACTTGTCAAATACGATTGATGTCCAGCATTTGTTACTCTGAGCTGGTATAATTATTTTTTCCAGTATCTGTAACTCTGGTATTACCAGTATTTTCCAGTAACTTCCAGTATCTGTAACTCTAGAATTACCAGTATTTTCAAGTATCTTTCAGTATCTGTAACACTGGTATAACCACTTTTTCCAATATCTGTTTATTCTGCTTTTACCAGTATTTTCCAGTTTCTTCTAGTGTCTGTCACTCTGGTATTACCAGTATCTTCGAGTATCGATCTGAAATATCAGTGTCGACCAGTATCTACCAGTGTCTTGAAGACGGTAAAATTCTGGAATAGCAGTGTTGTCTGGTATCTTCCAGTATTTTACAGAAAACAATTAAATGAAAATTTAGTATTTTCTGGAATTGCAGATACTGAAAGTTACTGGTAACAATACTGGTACAAAATTCGTTTGTATTCTTCACCTTATACCATAATTTGTTTTGTTTACATCTCTCAACAAGATAACCATTCCGTGAAAAAATATAGGGTAATAGTTGATTTTGACGCCGTCTACTTTTCCATGCAAGTATAAGTTAACCAAAAACATATTGTATGACTTTAAGCAAGTTAGTTCTGGATTTGGAGTGGCGTTTGTTGTCATCACTGAAAGAAACTACTCTAGAGATATCGTGTCATTAATCAATTCCTCAAATCATCTGGTTTTAATATTTATTAACCGCCAATGAAAGACAGCAAAGTTGGTCATAACACAGTGATCGTATATTTTTATCACAATGATGTGTGCAATGGTTCTATTTTTGCCCATTTATCTATTTTTCGATGATATTAAATATACATGTATATAACATACAAAACAAAATAGACTGCCCGATACAACGTTGTTTGGAAACTAACAAATCTATTTTGACACCGACATGTAAATGAATGTGAGGAAAATCGGACATGGAGTGAAGTTAAAAAGAAAGCCATAAAAGTATATAACCAAACAAACATCCAGAGGTCACAACATGATATTCAACATTAAAAACTACACCATGCCCCAATGCCATGAATGTCCCCAGAGTAATGCGTATTTATGTCAAGCGGTACAATATCATGTCAGAATATAAATAAATAAACATAAAAATTAACCGAAACAAAGAAATTCATGATCATTCTTTCCTGACTTGGCATAGGCAGGTGGGGTTAACCAGTTTCGTGGAGCTCCAGCCCGCCCACTCTTTAATATGGTCACAGAAAACGATGAAAACACACTATAAATATTGATACAACATATGTTTGTAACTCCCGTGGAGACACAAAACATAGACACACAACAATTAATAACCATGTAAGTGCTCGCAGTTAGCTGAAAGCAAGCTCAGGAAACATCACGGAAAAATTGATTCATCAAGCCTACCAATCTTAGGACGCGTAAGTCTACTACACCCCAAAGAAGCTGGATATTCAGTGAAGAAACTTCTTCAACTAAGATGGCATAGATAGAAGTTGCACAAGGCCACAAACTTGACAAGTAAAGCAATAATTTAAACTTTCTTTAAGGAATTTATAAGGTAATTGATATTGCTACAAATAAATACCCCATTTGGTGATCTTAAAAAACGATATTTTTAATATGTGTTCTTTTTTGGCTTATTTCATTTGGCTTTGACGGAAATCAGTAAAGCAGTTTCTTCTAATAAGAATTATCTGTTAAGAAATCATTTCTAGCTTTGTCTAGCAATCACAAGACGATTAGTTTACTTATTTTAAAAATAACCTATAAATAACCTTCCTCTATAACCTATACATGTCCTTTACTGATTATTGACAATTAGGGGAATATTGAAAAAAAACACTAAAATATAATGACAACTGAAGGCAAATATTTTAAAACATACAGTTGACTCGCGTTATTTCAAACTGTTGATGTCAAAACTTCTGATATCTCAAAGCCATGTTTTGGTTCCTAGATTAAACTTTGCACTATATTTCATCTAGATATCTCAAACTGTTTTTGTTGGTCCCTTCCACTTTGAGATAACGAGAGTCAACTGTGTATTAAAATCAAATACTGCAAACTAACTATAAGATAAAAGGGTTGTCGATGAAACCTGGACTCAAGGCCAATAAGAGAGAACAGCAACACTTATAGTCCTGTGGGAAATATCTACAAAAGAATGCTGAAGCGAAAAACAGGTGGTCCATAAAAGTCCGAAAATTCCAAATCCCCAAAAAAGGCAAAGTTATGAGAATGGAACAGAACAATGATAAACTGTTAACAAAAAAAAATGAAAAAAACATATCGTAATATAAGCAAAAATAGAACAAGACAGCATAGAAACTAAAGCACTAGCAATGTGAACTCCAAATAAAATTCCCAGTGAGAAAAATCGAAGTGTCAAGTCCTGTGAGGTGTCAATTCCAGAAGTATGTGAAATATAACTGAAAATATCTAATCTCCTACGTGAGATAGAAACTTCGTATCGGCCAATAAACTCTTGATGACGACCGTGAAACTTTTGGAGTGACGAACTTTACACATACTGGACATAACCCCTTCTTAGATTTTTATGTGACAACAATATCCCGCCTTCCGAGAAAGCCGCCGTATAAATCACATGCACGTCAGTAACGAATCAACTGTGAAATGTAAACCTGATAAGCTAGAGACCTTGGTATGATACTGCTAAGAAAGGGAAAGTGTTTAAGGAGAACAAATTTAACAAAACAATAATGATATTTTAATCTGATAACCGTTAAACGACATTTACTGCTATAGTAACTTTTATCTGTTTTATCTGTTTTAGTCATTGTGAAAGCTTTCTTTCATAAAAAAGAGAATATATGACAGCAGCGGAACGCAATGTGTTCCCATTGGTATTCCAATAATTTTTTGAAAACGTTTACTGAAATTCTCTTTTGTAAACAACAGCAGCGTTGATGGACTCGTCCGTTCACTTTTTCATTTTTTTATATTCTCCTCTGAAAACCCCGAGCCAAGTGATGCCATTTGATCCCTTACAAAGTTACATATTTCCCCACAATTTTACAAATGAAAAGGCCACCGTAAACAAATCTTCTTTTAGTCAGTTTTTTTTTATTGGTAGAATTTTAAAAAAATTTCCTGTTATAACTAATGCTATTCAAACTATATACAATTACTTTTGTTACATTTTCTAATGAAATCTCCTTTCAAAAATATTACCAATCAGAGCTTTTTCACGGTTACACAATGTATATATTTTATCAGTTATTTCAAAAGTTTTCTTTGATGGATTCGATCATCTATAAAGTATTTTTTATTTATTTTTAAGTATTAATCTGCGTTTTTACCAACGTCCAACCAAGGATCAAAACTCTCAAGCGCGGTAATCAAGAAACAAAATATGTAGCCCGGGAAGTTCGTAGAGCCGAAGGCCTTGCATCGGAGGTTGCGCTTTTACATGTTAACATTTTAGTAGCAAGTCTTTTGATACATTATTTAGTAAATAGAAGCTGGACATTGCCTTTGTGACCAAATACTTCCATTTATTGTTCATGCTCAAATATACTGAGATTTATATGTACAAAATGTAATTTTTATAGGTTAAGACCATCTTAATAAGAATATGGGATGTGGTACATTCAGTAACATTACCGCATTTCCGTAAATGGTCAGTTCTGTTTGTTCTGTCTTTACGTTGAGGATAGAAATGGCTTATTATACACAAGTTTATGCGGAATGATGAAATTCAACTAGTTCATCAATGTTTTTTGTCAAGAAAAATGGCACACACAGGTATAAATTTCTAGTTTTAGGTAGAGAAAAGGCTTATTTCGTGTAAAACCACCCTGATTTTGACAAAAAATATTCTGAAGAGGAAATTACAAACATGTTAGATTTTCTCGTAGAAACATATTTTTCAACTTTGGCGGTCTATTTTTTTTCAACAAACTATCGGCATTCCAGTTGGAACCAACTGTGCCACTCTTCTCACCAATCTGTCTCTGTACTCATATGAAGAGGACTTCATTCAAGGGTTACTACGTGAAAACAAAAAAAAACTAGCCCAATCCTTTATTTTCACTTTTCAGTATATAGATGACATGTGTCGTTAAATAACGACATATTCCACGATGTTTTACATCTCATCTACCCCAGAGAGCTTGACATTAAGGATACTACAGATATATCGTAGTTCGCTTCATATTTGGATTTGTTATTTGAAATTTACAGTGAGAGATATTTGAAGAAAAAAAAATTATGACAAATGTGATGACTTCAACTTTCCTATTGTTAACTTTCCCTTCTTGAGTAGCAATATAACAGCTTCGCCTGCATATGGCGTCCATGTTTCTCGGCTTACTCGATATTCAAGGGCATGTGTGAGTTACCATGACTTTCGACAAAGAGGGTTACCGCTGTCATCAAAGCTTCTTCAAAAGGGTTTTATCAAGGATAAGTTGATGTCATCACTTAGGAAATTTTACGGTCGTCATCACGAATTGATTGGCCGTTACATTTGTTCGGTGTTCCAATATCCAAGATGATGTTGGCTTTTTTCCCACTGTCGTACCATTTCATGTATCTCCATCGATTTGTGACTTCCACTGGATTGACTTTGTTAAACTTCACGACTGTATACGGAGCAGGAACTGCTCACCCTTCCGGAGAACGTGGGTTCATTCCTAGTTTTTATAGGAGTGCGTGTTGTTCATTGTTTTTTTAGTTTTCAGTGTTTATTTGTTGTGCTGGTTTGTCTATCTAATGGATATTGTTTTTCTTTAATTTGCTCCTTATGTATATTTGTCCTCTTAGATGCTTTTTGCTTATTTACAGAGCAAAGAACAATTTCATTAAATTAACGAATATTCTACTCATTTCCTCGATATTTGCCAGATAAAAAAGCCAGATATCAATTAAAAACAGAGTGTCAACTATTCATGCGGGTACCAGTTTTGATGTACGTGCCAATTTTTTTCAGCAATGCAAAATGTCTTCCGTGTACTTTCATTACCAGTGCTCCAGGTATAAAATATTGAAAGCTGACATTAAAACCAAAATTTTATATAGTGGACTTGAATGTCTAAATGACCGAAAGTATATAAAAAAAACTATAAAAGGTAGAGCTGTGGAAATCATCTGCTCACTTCTGTGTAAAAATTAAACGGAATTGATGATAAATTGTCACTTCAGCCAAATAACTCTGCACCATTAATAGTTGAATTAGACAGCCAGCTTTTAATATATTTATATCTTTATTCACAAAACCAATGATACAACGGTTACAGAATTGAGAGAAACATTCCATACAATAGCAAAACAAAAACATTACATGACATCAACAGTATAATGTAAGGATTTTCAAGGAGAACTTATTCTCTTATCAATAATATCGATAAATTTACAGAGCTTTCGTAACGTTTCGGGTTTTTTACAATTGAATAGTGTAGAAAAATTTACAACATTTGATCGTGTGAAAAGCTTTTTTGAATGAATTTTTTTCTTTCATTTCCAAAGAGAGAGCACTTGAAAATATAGTGGAATTCGTCCCCAATTTCATCTAAATTACAGAGTTGGCATATTCTATTATGCCTTTCTGTTTGTATCCACCTCCCAGTTTCTATTGGCAGGTAACGATTTGAAGTTAGAAATCTGCATAAACTTCGTCTATTGTTATCACTGAGAAATTCTAGATAATTTTCAAATTCATGATCGGTTTTAAAAAATCTGTAGTTCAATGCTTTTGGAAAAGTATTCAGCGTAGCAACCCAATTCTGTTTAAACTGGTCAGTTAATCGCAATTTTAAGCTTTCAAGCAACCACTTGTCAGAATGGAAATATTGAGTGTGCCTTATATTTGAATAGCCACATTCGTCTAAAACAGACTTGATATATTTGACCCAAGAAAATGTGTTATTAACACTATTTATGTACAACAACCCGTAAACTGACCCAAACAAAGTTATTCAAGTATAACCTGTTCAAAAATTGGAAACCTTCCTTATAATCCAATTTCAAAATAGAAGTACAATGATTCCTCGACCATTTCAATTTACAAGTGGCGGATTAATCCATTGGTGATGCCATAAGACCAAACCAGGTTAAACAGTATAACCAATGTTGCTCTATGCTGTTCAACCAATCAAAATACTGTATTCAAAATAAATTAAATTATGGCAAAATTACTTCAATAATTATACAAAATGTATTTATGTTCAAACACAATTTCTTTCATTAAGGACCACAATAATACAAGACTTATTGTTAGAATATACTGTAGTTATTTTTATGAGAGGAAACCAAATTGTAACATGACGTCCACTCAAGTTGCCGATGGGAAGAATGGTACTGCTACAGGGTTGCATGGATTCTGAAAAAAATATTAACTATATATACATGAAACTAGTATTGCAATTGCAAAAGTTAAATTTAACCAATTTTAAATCTTCAACAATTCTTTTAACTTTTAACTTTTGTTATGCGAGACTAAAGTCAATCAATCCTAGCACTTGTATTATTTCATTTGATGGATCCATACTCAAGGGCAAATATTTTAAGGACCAATATATACCTAAAGTAACTCGTACAACTGTGAATGAAAAAGCGATTATTACTGCTGCAACAAAAAAACATGCAGCATTGTTTCATCACAGCGGTCAATTATGAATTTATTGTACAAAGTTCCAACATTACGATTGTTTCCAGAGTTTATCGGAGTTTCTGGTATTCTTTGTTCGAGTTCTCATGAATTTTTTCTTTTCTTTTCTGTTTTTTTGTTTTGCCGGATTTATCTGTCTAGGGATAACGTAAAGTTGTATAGTTTGAAGGACATACATACATATGTATGTACAGTGCAAAAAGATCATAGCAGTCAGAGCGTTAAACTGTGATAACATGAATTTTGTATATAACACCAACTTGCAAGCATTTAACCCTCACCGACTTTTCTTTCGTGTATAAGATAAATGATAAATAGGTAGCTGACTTGTGAAAATGTGCAAGATGAAAGTATTCCAAAACATCACGTTCTTTGCAGCATCTCAATATATCTATTAATGTTTCAACTTGACCTTTATCACGGAGGTGATAAAATATCAATTTTTGGGCGTTGAAACGTCTTCATTATGATAAAGATTTCACAATTTTGATTTGAAATATTAAAGAAAATATTGTATGAAATTCATTTAAAAGATTTTTTATATGTGTGGTATCAACATATATCCCTTATGTCTCAAAATAGTATTAGTCCAAAGAGACACGCAACCTTTTCCGGACATCCGAATGTTGCTTGGGCACATTTCGCCCCTTCATTTTGGATTTTTATTTTAATAATTTATAACATTTTAGTTAATTTTTAATATCAATCTCAAACAGATTCATTTACGAAAATAGAAGCAACTGAGATTTAAATTTCTTAATGGTGCACATACCGGTCTCTCACAAAGGCATCGTCTTGTCTCCGCAGTACAAGTCCTGTACTGGAATTCCCATGGAGCAATGGAGCTGCTACGTATAACATCAACACAGTCTTTCTGTACAGTGTTTGTACCTGCATTTTCAGATAATTTGTGATTGTACCATACATAAGTCACTAATTGTACAGTTTTTATAATTACAGCTTATATTGGTAATTTATCTTTAGAAAATACACAAGTCACAAATATAAAAAAAAAGTTTTTATAAATGATTTCAATCACACTTCAAAAACCAATCTAGGGTTGGATCAAGTGACAATATACCTATACACCTTCATCTTTAGCTTTTTTGTCAATAAGCCTTTTGTACACTTTTCTACGTTTCCGTTTGCATTAATTAAAACTATAAGTAATTTAAAAAATATACTCCATCACATGTAAAACAAGATGCAATCTTGAGGATATTGTATAATTCATGGAAAATAGAAATATTTTATTCACTCTATAAGTTAATAAGAGATCAATAATTAAAAACAACATTTTTCAAGTTTTTGATGTTGCTTTGAATGAATGCTTTTAAAACCACTTTATTTCAGTATAGTATAAAATATAATGAATAAAAAAGTTGTGCGTTGCAATTTTGAATAAGATCTGTTATTTTTATTTTCGTTATTTAAACTGTGTAGAGTTATTCATGTTTTTTTAAAATTATAATATATCATGAATAAATGATGCAAGTATTCGAGATATCGACTGTGTTAAAATATTTGAATTTCAAAATGGACGTTAACGTTTGTGTTGAGTATACAACTGTATGGCTGTAACTATAAATTAAAAATAAAAAACATAAATTATATAATCCATAAAACGTTCATTCTGTGCATCAAATTTGGTAGGTTATTTATAATTTTGAATACTCACCTGTAAATGGCAGTGTGAAAGGTAATCCAGACCCAACAAGTAATGTAGTACCCTCGGAGAGTCCGTCAAAGGCACCAGTCCAATACTGGTTACCTCCGGTTGCTTTAAACAAAATATTTAATTAATTCATAAATAATAACTCATGCAACTTTGTTTTTTAGCTTTTAAAAAGAATTGACATTTTTTAATGTTTTAAGTTTAAAACTACATGTATAATGTTAGAGCTTAGATATTGCTATAAAAAAACAATTACAACGTAAACAGTCCAAACGCGTTAACGCCGTTAGGTGTCTGAGCTACACAGAGACTAAAGTCCCTCGGTGTTTATTTATACTCTCCATTTAATTTTATACAGATTTTGCGTGTGAAGAATTTCTGTATTGTTTCCAAATTACCTGCATTTGTTCTGTAAAACACGGTGAAGTGATTCATTGATGACTACATGAGGCTATTTGGTATCCCTTTTTTAATATGGAGTTGATGAAATTTCCTATATTTCTACTTTTGTTTGTGTCTCATTGTAAATGTTTGAAATATGGACTAAGATTTTAACATTTGTGTACTTTTTCAATATTTCTGAACTAAAAGAAACACGCATATATATATTGTATGCTGTCTTTATACATGTACCTAGAATTAAACTACAGGCAATTTATCTTGTCATTTTATAAAAAAACTAGAGGCTCTCAAGAGCCTTTGTCGCTCACCTGTATCTAATGTGATTTTGGAAATTATGTAAAATTATATAATGATTGAGACCAAGATTGGTTTAATTGACACAGTATTTAAAATTAAAAACAGGTCATCTTAGTGTAGTCTTACAATAGCTACTGAAGACATCTTATCATTATTATTTTTGAATATGTGGTCAAGTTGTGACCATTCAGAATTTTTTTTACAATTTTCTGATAGACTTCTAAACATCTTGGATGATGGATTGGCAACAAAGTAACAACACTTGGTCAGCACCTCATAAGGAACATTCATGCTATGTTTTGTTACATTCCATTCAGTGGTTCTCTATAAGAAGTCATTTGTATGCATTTCCCATAGGGTCCAATGTTAAACTTAGTACCCCGCTGGCAGCCATCTTGGATGATGGATCGGCTACAAAGTAACAACGCTTGGTCAGCACCTCATAAGGAACATTCATGCCAGATTTAGTTTCATTCCATTCAGTGGTTCTCTAAAAGAAGTCATTTGTATGCATTTCCCATAGGGTCCTATGTTAAACTAAGTTCCCTGCTGGCAGCCATCTTGGATGATGGATCAGCTACAAAGTAACAACACTTGGTCAGCACTTCATAAGGAATATTCATGCCATGTTTGGTTTCATTCCATTAAGTGGGTCACTAAAAGAAGTCATTTGTATGCATTTCCCATAGGGTTCTATGTTAAACTAAGTCCCCCGCTGGCGGCCATCTTGGATTATGGATCGGCTACAAAGTAACAACACTTGGTCAGCACCTCATAAGGAACATTCATGCCATGTTTGGTTTCATTCCATTCAATGGTTCTCTAAAAGAAGTCATTTGTATGCATTTCCCATAGGGTCCTATGTTAAACTAAGTTCCCCGCTGGCAGCCATCTTGGATGATGGATCGGCTACAAAGTAACAACACTTGGTCAGCACCTCATAAGGAACATCCATGCCAGATTTAGTTTCATTCCATTCAGTGGTTCTCTAAAAGAAGTCATTTGTATGCATTTCCCATAGGGTCCTATGTTAAACTAAGTTCCCCGCTGGCGGCCATCTTGGATGATGGATCGGCTACAAAGTAACAACACTTGGTCAGCACCTCATAAGGAACATTCATGCCATGTTTGGTTTCATTCCATTCAGTGGTTCTCTAAAAGAAGTCATTTGTATGCATTTCCCATAGGGTCCTATGTTAAACTAAGTTCCCCGCTGGCGGCCATCTTGGATGATGGATCGGCTACAAAGTAACAACACTTGGTCAGCACCTCATAAGGAACATTCATGCCATGTTTGGTTTCATTCCATTCAGTGGTTCTCTAGAAGAAGTTCAAAATGTGAAATGTTAACGACGACGCCGGACGACGACGGACGACGGACGCCAAGTGATGAGAAAAGCTCACTTGACCCTTTGGGTCAGGTGAGCTAAAAAACCAACAATTTGAAAAAAGAACAAGACACAAGACAACAGCAATCGCGAGAAAATAATTTTATTGTTGAGACTTTTTCAAAACTTCGGATAAATTTGATGGCAAATCTTACCAGAGAGTGCAGCAGTAACAGTGATGAATTCGGCATTATTATTCGGCTCCCATAAAGTTGCACCAATACTAAGACAAGTCACCTATAAAGTTTTTATAAACAAAAATGTAATTTGAATATACTACAGCTGAATATTCGTAAATTTTGCTTAATTAATCTCCCCAAACCATAACATGTTGCAACATTAAACAGAGCAGTTAGAAAAGGAAATGACGGTATTTCAAGATTATACCTCATGAAATATATCAAATCTGTAATTTTGGTACAACATAGATGACATAAAAAAACGTACCATGATGAAGGCGCAAATTGCTATAGAAGTGTTTTGTTTTGTTTTGTTTTGTTTTTTTGTTGTTGTTGTGGATTAAGTTTTACAGAAGATTTTTACAAGTTGGATTGTTTTTGTTTGATGCACAAACGTGTAGTGTTTGTGATGATATTTATGCGTTACTTGAATGTGTGTATGACACTGACACAAATTGATATTTTCTTTAACAGATGGTGAAGTTTTGTGATATTTTTATTCTTTTTCCTTATAACATCAATTGACGGTCAATGTTGTCTATTTACAAACCTGAGCTGACAGCCATGATTCAGATTCAGACGGACATATGAAGTAACAATTCCCAGATCCTGGTGGTAACTCTTGAAAACCTGCAGGACATGGTTGGACCTGGCCACAGTCAACTAAAAAAATAATATAGTTTTTAAGAGGAACATTTTTTTTTATTGCAGTGCTGTATTGTATCAGCGATATTTTTACATAGTTATTGAAACGACTGTTCCTAACGCTACATAAAACAAAATTACTGAGTTTACTGTGTGTATTGCTGTGTGTTTGTTTATTCCACATTGGCTAGATGTATACGGGGAAGGTTGAGATCTCATAAAACATGCTAAACCCCGGCGCATATTTGCGCCTGTCCCAAGTCAGGAACCTGTAGACTTTGTTAATCTTGTGTATTTTTTTGAATTTTGGTTCATCTGTATGTTTCGGAGTTTAGTGTGCCGTCCATTTTGCTGAACTAGTATGCATTATTGTTAGGAACAGATGAAGGTCGCCTCCGGGTGCGGGATGTTCTCGCTGCGTTGAAGACCCATTTGGTTAGCCTTGAGTTGTTTTCTGCTCTTTGGTCGGATTGATGTCTCTTTGACACATTCCCCATTTCCATTCTCTATTCCATGTCATTTGTATTTAAATTCAACTTAAAGATTGTATTTCGTTTGTGGCAAAAGTGTTTAAATTGTGAACATTCTATGTTTGAATTGTGAACATTCTAACAGAAAATAAGGTTACGTATGGTTCGTATATTTTGGTTCCTAAAATAAATACGTAAACCTAATTACGTACATTTGCATTAATTTTATGCGGCCCTATTTCAAATAGAGGTGTCACTACTTACTGTTACAAGTCGGTCCTGCAAATCCATCAGGACATGTACACTCCGCCAAACCCAAAATGTTCACTGAACAATTTCCCCCATTTCTACAAGGATTGAAGGTACATGCGTCCACTATAAAGATAAAAGAATTAAAAAAAAAACGATTTCATTTGATATCATAATACAGTATATATAACCATATTACCTTCATATGGTGAAGTGGTCACAGAGAAGAAATTCTCAGCGAAGAGTTGTAAATGTCTATTGAACTTTTAATATTATTAAATACGAATAAACTCACTACTTTACAATAATTCTGGTTTTATTGTTTAGTGAGAATTTTAATGATGTGTTAGCAGACAACACATGGAACTGGAGATTCTTATATTTCATATTTTATAAATTAGAAACTTGTAAATAAATCTTCAACAAATTTTTAATTGATAAAATTGGAAATATAACATTAAAATGTTGATACAAGGGGTATGTTACTTAACTACAATATGTTGTTTTATTTATATCCTGAACTATAATTTAAGTTTAAGTTTTAAAACTGATATTTTTTTATGGCTGTTATATTTATAAAGAATTTATGAGGACGATAGCAAATTTATTCCTCTCGTCACCATTTATTTCCTTCGGCTTCACCCTGGAAAAAAAGCTGGTGCCTCGTGGAACAATAAATAATATACAGTTATTTAACAGTACTCAGGGATATACATGTACAAATGTAGCCATTTTATCTGTCCCGAGAAACTGAATATTTTCCCGGCGCGTATCGGAGGGAAATAGTCAATGTGTCGAGGGACAAATAAAGTGTCTATATCCCGAAATGACTGTTATATAAATGTTCTATTATACCGAAATACATTACTGGTCAATAGTTTCCAGTACTAATCACCGGTCAGTATTTATCGGTGATTAGTTTTGGAAACTAATCACCGGTAAAAAAAAAATAGTAAAATTAATGTCTTGATTTTTATATAGAAAAAAACATACTGAGGTATAATAAAACTTATTATTGTCCTCCTAGCCATTTAATAAGTATACCAAATATTTTTTATAAACATAACTTGAATATGTTTTACAATTTATGCTCTAGTGTTCAACTTACATTCTATTTCACAAGTTTCTCCTGTAAACCCACTAGGACAGCAACATTGGGCATTACCACTGTCGTCTATAAAGCAGGTGCCATTGTTAAGGCACGTTACATTATCGCATGGACATTCTGTGAATAGAAATCATCCACATTATACATGCATCTCAGTTTATTGTATTGGTTGTTGTTTATTATTTTGAAATTCAGTGCTAAGGGATCATTTTTCAAATAGACTTGTACGTTATTTTAAATACCTAAAAGGCAATTGCTGTTATAAATGTTGTGCTTGCACGTGAAATAAAACCAAACATTTAACAGACAAAATAAGGAAACCATTTTTTCCTTTGTACATTTGCAAGAAGCAATATAGATCTTTTATATGAAGTGTCATTTTCTTGAAAAAGGCTCGAAAGTTCTATGTCAAAATGAAAATTCCTTCGCCTTCAATACAAATTTACCTTGCAAGCATCTGGAGTTTAACATTTGTTACAATAATCGATTGATTTATTCAAGAGCGTATCTGATGAAAGTTAATTCTTTACATTGTACGCAATAAAATTTGTAACTGAGTTATCTTTTCAAATATTTCGTCATGCTTATATATAGCTTGAAAATAAAACAACTGAAATTTACAAAATTGTTTTGAAATGTTAAAAAACACAATGCCGAACGAATTAATCCAGTAATTCGTCAATTATTCGGTCAAAACGGTAGCCGTATCCCATCCCCCACCCTTTCCAGTGCCGAAAAGTTTACCTTCATCGACCGTCATTTCTCCATCACAACATTGGGCTGTTCCGTCCGTTGTGTTCACCAGACAAGTTCCGTTGCCGCAAAGAACTCCATCGCACGGATCAGCTGTAAAACACGTTTAAGATAAATTTCAAAGAAAAATAAAATCAGATATAACATGCTTTACTGTAAGAATCTGGTCTAGCATAGGTGTATTCAGTTTCTTTTTATTGGAGTCAATTTTATTATTATTGGTCCCTATGTTAGTAAAATAAGTCTTCTTAAACAAGCATGTTTACACGTTCCCACTATCTTAAAATTTCATGTGCCTCCACCGATTTGTGACTTCCACCGGATTGACTTTGTTGAACTTCACGACGGGTGCCGTATACGGAGCAGGAACTGCTTACCCTTCCAGAGCACCTGGGTTCACTCCTTGTTTTTATAGGAGTTCGTGTTGTTCATTGTTTTTTAGTTTTCAGTGTTTATTTGTTGTGCTTGTGGTTGTTCATTTGTCTTCCCGGGTTTGTCTGTGCAATGGATTACGTTTGTTGATTGCTCCTTAGGTATATTTGTCCTCTTTATCAAGGTACCTACAGCAAAAAACAGATAGCCCCAACAACTGTCAACGGCTTTCTAACTGTTTATTATAATTAGCAAAGGCACTGGTACATGTAGCACAGCTTTGGCACAATTAGACTAGCCACTGCTCAAATGTTCACTTAATTCTTCCCATTTAATATTTTTTAACCTTATAATCGTAGATATTGATTTTCTAGTTGTTATGATTATAAAATTCGTTGTTTTAATTATTCCAAACTTTACGAATTTGTAATTTTCTACCCAATCAAATCAATCGAATATAATTTGAATTTCTGTATACAGTATATATTTCAACGTGTGGTTCGTCATCCCTAAAAATCGGTATTTCTTAATTAAACAACTTTCACAAATTACTAAATCATGCTTGAAATGTACCCCGAACTTTTCAAAATACATGTTTACAACTCATACGGGACCAATTTTAATTTATACATTGAATATTAACTCCTTTTTTCGGCCAGTTTAAACGCCGTATACCGAAGAAGTTTCATCCAGGAAGATACATGTAACTGACCACAGCTTATGAATAAATATTCCGAGATGTTTGTCTTACCGTCACAATGCGTCCCGTTCCAAGAACCGAGACAGTTGCACATCGGTTGCATATCTTCTGTTAGAAAACACTGTCCTCCGTGAGCACAATAAAACGAATCGCATGGATCTGAAATATGAACGTTGATATTAATATCATTCCTTTTTGTTACATTATTTATAAATTTTGCTGTTTCTACGTGTAGACCATATTAGTTTGGATTTTTAAAAGACCATTTCTTAAAGGGATGGATGGATGGATGAATTATTGTTTAACGTCCAGTGACAACCAGGTGCATATCAGGACGAGAACATGTTAATATGATAATGAATATGATCTCCCTTTGTACTAGACCGACACGCTAAGTCGGATTTTTAATGTGCTAGCTCACGAGGTAACTGTCCGCAGGAAGACATATCACCTCACTCGGACACATTATACTGACTCCGAGCCGACCAGTCTTTGCTCTTACTCCTAGATATCGTGTGCTTGGCGGAGAAGCAGCAAATACCAATTTTAATGTCTTTGGTTTGACCCGGCCGGGGATCGAACCTTCCGCACTCGGGCGAGCACGCCGAGGCGGTCATTTCTTTTAAAAGGGAAAAAGATCAAGCTAGTGTGGTTTTATTCCACAATGATCTTATATGTTAACAGTGTCAGGTTTCTCATAACAGAGTATTGTACTCATCTTTATGTGATTGGGACTCATCAAGTTCCCCAGAAATGCGCAATGTACGTAAGACATTTCGTATCTTTCTTTATTTTTACACTTTAAAGTATTGTTGGGACACAACACAAGTCTACTGGGACTCGGCATCAAAACTACTTGTAGGGTACACTACTGTCGTCCTAACAAGGCGGCTAAATGTCGACAAAAGGATAATAGGTACGAGTTTAAAGTGAAGACTGTAAAATCTTCAACGTTTTTCTCGAGTGGAGCGCAGCGGAACGAGGGAAAAGACGCTGAAATTTAAAAACCAGATGAATATTTTCCAGTTCTTCACTTTTGTACGAGTATACATTTGTAAGTATCTATTTCTTCTGTAAATACTCTATTTTTAAGTTTCCTGTAACTACGTTAATTCAATGAGCACAGTCGACGAAGTTAAATGACGTTACGCCTGATAGGTCAAAAGGTATGTTCATTTGTGAACTGCGCGATTTGATTGGTGTAAAAGCTATGGAAGATGAGGATGAAAACAGTAACATACAATGTTGTTGAAACGATATGTTATAAGATCAATATCCACAGACAAAGGGAAAAACTTAAAAGTAAACATTTATCATAGAAAGGAGCAGGATCACTTTCCCTTGTATTTGTTTCACTCGTAGCCATTAATTTGTTTACATTAACAATGTATGCATTAACAAGTTCAAGTTTTCTTACCGCAAAGGTCGTGTATAAGAGATTATTTGGATCAGTGCCAATTATTCTCTTTTTTGGACTTTAGGACGTTAATTTGGCAAATTTATGTTACATCTATCTCGTAAAGCAATATTCAGGAATATAGAAAATGTTTGTGTAATTATTTTCTTAGTTATTATAAGCAAATCTTAAGACATAACAAGTTATGCCCCGAGAGATTTTGAAATAGGCCCATAAGTCAAATGAATGCAGGGGGAAATGGCCCTACTTTTTACTAGCTTGCTTGTTAGTGATACTATGAGAACAAAACTTGAATATCAAGTTATTGCACGAATACTGGGAAATATTGTCCCGAGTAGAATGTATTATTGCACGAGCTTGCGAGTGCAATATCGGCGAATATTGAACGCTAATTTTTGGTTACGTTCTACTGGGAATATTACGTTGCTATACAATAATATATTATATATACCTGGTAAACATTTATAACATGCCACCATTTTAGCGTAGTAATAGTTGCACGTGGTTTCATTAAACAGCTCGTCATCACATGTAAACTGACAACTGTTTTGTCCATCACAAAGGTTTTTCACTTTTGCAAGTGCATTTGGATCTTTGCAATGATATCTTCTGTAAAATTTCTTATAATATGCCGACTGTACATTAATTAGTTGATTATCTGGACAGGTTAAGTCCGCTTCATTTCCTTTAAAGCAATGCTCCGTATCTTCTGCAAAAATGGATTTTGTTATACTTTATGTGGATAGTTTTACAGTCATGACAGTGAAGACAGCAATATTATTTATCCAGGTTGTTTTGGGGGTTTGTATTGCTCACCCAATGTTGGAGTTTTTGTGTTGTTTCTCATTTTTATTTGTTCTCTTCATTTACCGTGCTCTTTATAATACCATTGTATCTAAAATTTCGATTTTGAAACTCCTTTGGTTTTCCCTTGCATTACCATAAAAATTTTATAAAACAACATTTTCTTATTAGCTACTTGTAACTGTAAAGTATTTTTGGCTTGAAATATGCTAAGTTTTTTTTTCTAATGCTTTATGAACTGTTCTATTGACATGACATGAACTCTTAAAGTACAATATATTTACTTTTACGGAAGTACAAATGTACTAGTGTCTGAAGTATTTATTTAAATTCTCCGACTTGCCCACTTTGCTCGTCAACTATTGTAAAATGTACCATCATGACGTTTATTTTATTCATGGTTTTCTGTAGTTACTAAGGTATTGTATACCGAAAGAGTTTTTCTCATTTTGGTTTTGTCTATTAATTTTCTTGGCTATTCAAACTAAATCGAAAAACAAATAAAAGCAAATATTTTTGATACTCACGATAAACACCGTTGTTATTTCCACCATTCCAGCTCCACCAATTATAACCTATCGATAAAATGTTCAATATTAACAGATAAGCTTGAGATTCTGTATCGCTCTTACACATGATACATATTACTTTGTGGAGGGGGGGGGGGATCAAAGGAAATAATTTCAAAGAAGTGCAACGTAAATACAATTGGTCCAAATTAGGTTCCAATTGAATAACTGGTTCAATTAAGACACGACGATAGATAAGCAAATATCTCACACGCTTCTGTGTCAAACTAAGTTCGGCTGTGACGGCCACACTGGATGACCTGAATTCTTAGTTTCTGACTGGGGCATAGATTTCAGATAGGGAAAACTTTTTTGTTGCCTAGAAGTGTCTGAAGCAATTCTATAGAAAGACACCTATTGACCACCGCTGCCAATTTTGATTTTCAATTTACTCCGCTGTTTAGGATGAAAAATTTATATAGTTCTATGTTAATCTAAAGTCAGATATAGCAACCTGGATAGTGGGTAGTGTCAACAAACATGATGAAGGGAAAAACCTTACTGCTCCTGTTGATGTTACGTTTGTTTTCAAATTGGTTCAGACTTTTATTCAAGACCTTTCGCTCAATTTTTCTAGAAGGTTCAATATTAAACTGTTGTTGGTTATGGCGGCCATATTAATTGACGGTCGGAGAGAAATAATTCTGAAAAAAGTATGAACCACGTGCTATCAAATCTGATTTAAATTTACTTACTAATTTTAGGGAAGAAATTTTAAATGTGAAAATTTATAATGTACACATGTGTAAGAAAAAGCACAAGAACATTTTTACGCCTGGCTTGAAAAAAGGCAAGAAATAGTCAAAGATCTCTATAATGTCGATTGCCTGATCTGTAGCCCTGGAAAGGCCTTGCGATTTCGGAAGTTACCGTTTAAAGTAACGGAATTTTAGCACAAATGCTCTATATCATCAGTTCAATATTCATTTTTAGATATTATGCTTTTATTGTTGTTGTCTTAAATCTGTTCATATTCAAGCTACGCAACTAAAAAAATTAAAAACAAAACAAAACGAAAGCTAAAATTGTTCATGATTAACACGTTTTATTCACTTTATTCTTCATATAATCAATGGGGTAAGTTCACGTTCGAAACTGAAATTCATTATTAATTACTTAGTTTGAATATTAAAAAGATGTAAACAGCTATTAATTTACGAACGAACAGTCTATGAATAAAGTTAAAAATGAATATACGTTTACACTGAGAAGTTAAATCATACCAAAGTTTTAAATTCATTATTATTCAAAATAACTGTAAATAATGTTGTTTTTTTTATACATGTATATAATAAGCTTCCTCGCTATAGCTGTGAGATAGATTTGTAAATTTTTTTTATGTTAATTGTTAATAAATGATAAAAGGTGAATAGTACGTTTAATATGTGTACTCAAACCGGAACAGATATATAGTACATCTAACCTTTTCATGAATTAGGACTAATATGGTCTTAATTTTTTTTTCATCTGTTTAAATATTGATTATAGACGCAGTATTTCATTACTTTTTCAAGAAATATTTCTTTTGATACTGCAGCTTTCTGTTGCGCTAAATGAATTTAAAATAAATTTTCTAGTGTAAATATATTTTATTATTAATTCATTAGGTTAACATACAATACATTACATACACATGAATTACTAACAGGATTCGGAAACAAGTTAAAAACTTATATTAATCCGTCTAATAATATGCTGAAATTTCCTTAGTTATAATTGCTCAAAGGTAAAAATATTTGTAAACAATATTTCCACTAATATAATTTAAATAAAATACGTTATATAATAGTAACATGAGTAAGCAGTGAATAAAATTTAGAAGAAGAAAAACATTTTAAACACTGATTTAACAAGAAAATTTAAGTAGGGGCAGATAAATAATTGAATGTATGCATGCACTGATTGCTTCTTAGAAGATAGGGGAAAGAATGTTTCGTGAACATACTAGTAGGTTAAACTAAATTCTGTCAAACCGCTTGCTAGATATTATAAAAGACAACACTTTCAAGATTTCCATATTTTGTTCGGTACTAAGTTCAGGGGATCCAAAGAGTAGACTTTCAATGATATTTAGATACGGGACGTGCGGCAAATTAGGGTCAAGATTTTACAAAACCGGCGGACATTTTGGTCGGGGTTTCTGCCTAACTGAATCATAGTTTAAAAAAATTTTACCACAAGAAAGAACGTCAAAACCTATAGAAACCGGCAGACGGTATAATGTGCAACGAGAAGATCGTATTTGTAATGTTTGTAGGGAATATATTGGCAATGAATATCATATACTATTTGTTTGTAAAAAGAAATATCTTATAGTCAGATTGAGGAAGAGATATATAACCATATTATTATAGAAACCAACCAACCATGTTGAAAATGGAAGGTCTGCTGTCTATTTGTAATATAACAGTATAGAACAATTTGTCTCTTTATACTAAGATGTCATGATTACATTATTATATACATAGCACTGTAATTAATTTAAATATTTTTCTTATTCATAGTGGCCTCTCAAGAATACTGCAAAATTTCTATTGAACTCCCTGTAAATCCTTAATGTGAGTGTTATTTCTGACTATTTCGTTTAATAGAGCGAGAGTATAAGCTGCAGCCTTAGCTAGTTTTACCGTTAAAACCCACGAGAACATTGTAACCCTGCCATCTGAATTATGTACCGTCCAACGATTTTTTTGCAGTTTAAGCAAGCGGTCACATCTGGATTGACTTATATAGAATGTTAAAGATATACTTCAGATTCTCACGGTAGATAACTGGGAATTTAGTGTCTGTACCAGGTCAGACTATTCTGGCTCCCTGTTGTGTTTTGTGCTTGATAAGTATGTCATTGTTGACCTTTCCTGGTATCCATTTTGTTATTTATTACCCCGTTGTGTCGTTAAAAATCCATCAATGTCTGAAAAAGGTAAACGGCGTAGACATTCGGGAGTTTCACGGTAATATATACTATTACTTTATGTGCTGTTAGAAATCTATTAACGGTTTAAAATAGGATATATACATTGTGAATATCAGGAAAAAGTTTTAAAATTCAGCCAATGAAGCAATAATCATGATAATATAGATCATTTTACATGATGTCGTTAGAAATTCATTTACGTTAAACATGATAAACATGAATTATATATTTCTAATTCAATATTTATGTAACACACTTTTTGATTGGTCAAAACACACCGTCAAATAATCTATCAAATTTAATCAGTTTAATAATAACTTTATAACTATATACTATTTGTGTTGGCAGAAATCCATTCTTTTTATAAAAAAAAAAGAAATTAAAGAAAAAAATTTAAAAAAATATTCGTAATTACAGAATTTCAGAGATACAAACTAAATATCCACTGTATCATAAATTATAAAATTAAAATTGATTAAAGACAATGATTATTGTGCTGAATAAAACTTAAACAGAACGTGTATTTTATATAATCTTTTGAATGAAGCATCGAACAAACTTTTGTTTGATTAACTTCCGACATTTTCCCTTTTAATAATTTTTTTTTCATTTAAATTCTCAAATTATTTCTGAACTAAACGCAGTTTTACAACTTACATATGTAAAGGATGGATGAATACTGTTTAACATCCAGTGGCAACCAGGTGCATATCAAGACGAGACCATGTTGATATGACAATAAATATATAAATATGATCCCTGCTTTGTACTAGACCGACACGCTGAGCCGGATTTTTTATGTGCTAACTCACGAGGTAACTGTCCGCAGGAAGACATATCACCCTACTCTGACACATTATACTGACTCTGAGCCCACCAGTCGATCTTTGCTCTTACTCCTTGTGCCGCGTGCTTGAGGGAGAAGCAGCAAATAAAATTTTAATGTCTTTGGTTTGACCCGGCCGGGGATCGAACCCGCGACCTTCCGCACTCGAGGCTCGAGGCGAGCACGCTACCACGAGACCACCGAGGCGCTTTATATATGTATAAGACATTGTTGAAACTAAATTCGAATATCGAATATTTCCTCTCAACGGATTCGGTTCTGGATTTTTTTCATTTTTGGAGAGGTACCGATCTCAATGCTTGCCAAACTTGTTAAAAAGAAGTGTGGATTCAGTACTTTCATAAATATTAGAAGTTAGAATTTAATAACTAGTACTGGGGCCTCGGTGGGCTATGTTGTTTGTTATGACTAATAATGACCTCTGAGGTTGCAAGTTCGAATCTCACCTGTTGCGGGGTGTGTTCCACTCCGATCTTAATTGACAAGGATTGCCAATTTTCCTACCGAATGTCGGTGGTTCTCTCTGGGTACTCCGGCTTCCTCCACAAATGAAAACTGGCCGCCGCGAAATAGCCAAATGTGCTGAAAACGGCGTAAAACCCGAATCAAACAAACATACAATGTAACTAGTTCAAAATATACTAGTAATTCTGTTAATGAATAGTACATGTAATTACGAATATAGTTTTACAGTTTTACAATGAATTATAAATGAGTTAATAAAATGATTCTATTTTCAAAGCATCTCCATAACCAGAGAGTCTTTGGGAATCCAGAGGAGATAACTCATACACAAAAGGTTAAAATTAAAATTCTAAAAATTAATTTTTTTCATTGCACAAATTATAGATCAATACGGCAGTGTCACCATTTGACATTTTCCACTGTGCATACATATAATATTTGTGCTGTTTTTTTTCCAAATATGATTATAACGTACACTTTACTTATTACATTAACAATATCCATATACAGTAAATTAACATTTTACATGGGATATGTTATAAGGCTCAAGTTCCTATGTCATAGCAATGAAAATGTTTATCAGACATACCTTTACAGGCGGTTAGACAAATAATTGAAAATACTAGCAGTACTAATATCTGTCGCTCCATGATTAATTTCTGCAAAATATGTAAGAAGGTACCTATTTTATACCAATATCCGTTGTTACGGATGTGGACCAATAGCCAATCAAACCAATCTCACTCCCTGCTATTTTGTTACATTTTATTATTAAAATTATTGTCATTGTTATTCATGTTTGATGTTTTACTTTAATTGGCTTTAAAAGCAAGCCTTAGTACAGAGCTTATCGTTAGAGTGCAACGTATTGAAAAACTCTTTAAAAAAAACACGTTTCTTATTTCATTTTAAATCATTTTAACCACTAACCCGGATCATCCTACGTAAAGCGTCAGCCTGTGCCTTTATCCTTTCCAGATAACATCATTTGTTGAAAAACAAACAAGTTAATTTCAATCAAACGTGTACGTGGATATTAAGAAAAGTTGTTTATCTATTATTTTAACCTTGCAAATAGATAATGCATATAACAGCAATACACAAAATATTGCAAATAAAATAATTTATTTCAAAACAAACGAGTTTTACTTGTAGTAACTCGACGCATCCTGATCATTGGCGTACGTTTCGTTTGCCTCTTTTTGTTTCTGTCTTGCTCTTCTTGTTTTCATTTTGATGAAAAGTTCCTAGTTTAAATTTTTATCTACATATTTTGAATGACACATTCTCTTAATTATTTCTTAAGGTAAGATAAAAGAGTAAAGTTTTTTCTCACTTTGATCATTTTGGGTCTGGACATAAATGTTCTGTAATTAAAATGCATATTTATGCTATGCATTCATCTCACCTTTTAGACATCATGAACATTTCAATTTAAAATAATTTACAGCGTATACTTCTAATTATACAAATAGCGCTCCTTTACTACAATGAATCTTGATTAAATCTTTTAAAAGTCAAACATATTTGCAAAAATACATGATTAGATTTTGAAATCAAGGTTTGAAAGCAATATTTGTCCTTTTTAAAAAAAAAAAATGGAAATTACCTGTTTTCAATTCACTAATTTATTCTTTGTATTGGCCCATTTTAAGAGGTATATCATTCTAATTTTTAAACTTTTCTTAATTAGATGAAATTCCTATGATCACTACAAGAAATATTATAATATCAATATTAGTTGACTTGGTATATGAGGTACAAATGGATGACTACGAATGTATTAGTCTAATTCAAATGTCAGAGTATTTCAAGCAAAGATGTGGTGTTCCTATTGTATATTAATAATTTAATTAACAGACAATCTGATTGGCTAGTTGTATAATCTTTTTTTGGGTACTCTTGACATCACCAACGTATTATTTCGTAGTCCGCGATTAAATATTCCTGGGTTAAATAAGTTATTCAAATGATTTTACCTACAATTTTGAACATAATTTTTTTTTACATTAGGATTGTTATAAATTTTGGAACAGGTTATACTTGTATAACATAAACATAAACCGCTGTATGAAGCGTAAACTGTTTCAAAGTACGTTATATTAAATAACCTGAGAAAACAATTCTTAAAAGATATACAATGATATACATGTATATGTTGCTCTAATTTTTTTAAGAATTTGAATTGTCCTGTCGTGATCGGTTTGATAAATTTGGATAAATATTGTCGTATAGAATTTCCCGCCAAATGTGGATAATAATTGACATTTTCTGTTCAATCACTAGAGAAACACTTTAACCCAATTTATTCCAAAATTTATCTACTTCTGTTTAATAAATTTCAAAGTAATCAACAAAGGGAACTGGTATATACTGTTGGTAAAGTAACGAATCTTAGAGAAACTTTCTACATTGTTCTGTGTCCTTGAATTAGCATGAAAAGAACAGCTGATTACATCGTGGTTTGTAATTATGCCAAGATATATTTTAACCGAATGATGTCTTACACATGTCACGCGCACTTCGAACGACAAGCAGTTTTCAGGCCAAGGTAAAACTAACTATATATATATATATATATATATATATATATATATATTGGCATGGTAAACTGCCAGGAACTAAATATAGGTTACAAAACAACATGTACTCTAACGATAGTTTACGTCTCAAGATTTATCACATGATGAAAATAATATTTTTTTAACAATTCGTGTAGCAATACATATGAGTTATTCTAATTGGTGGAATTGGTGGTATTGTACCTCTAATGTTAAGAGAAGGATACTAAGAGAAATTAATTCTTGTCAGAAAATGTTTAAGTGATATAATAAGTTTTCGAGAAAGGGATAGATAAGAGGGGGTTCGGGTAAAACCATGTTCAGTGTCTGTACTAAGTCAGATTATCCTGACTCTCTGTTTTATTGATGTTTGTGTTTTGTGCTATTTCTTGGGTTTTCCCGGGTTTGTCTTTTGGGTGCCGTTGAATGATTGGTATGTCATGATTGACCTTTCCTGTTATGTTATCCAGTCTGTTCTTTATCTATTTAGGTCATTAGAATTGTTTGAATCTAGTTGTATGATTTGCATCAAGGAGCAACACCCCTCATCAAAAGACAAGTACTCTATGGCCCAAAACATTCTATCGGAAATTGGAAGGCTACCAAAATCCTTATATTTTCATTACAATATCAAAGAAAACAATTAAAAAATTCTCTTCATGAAACTCAATTAAGGCCTTTGATGATACGCCGAGTTTTCACATTTTACAAAAATATCAAGGCTAAGCCCAGAGTTCACACAGGCACTGTTGGTTATTGACATCAAAATTCTTGTGATACACAATTCAACAAAATATTACTGAGATGCATTGAAATTTCACTTTAAGAGGAACAAGACCAAAACCTGGACTGGACCTGCGTTGCAGCATGCAATTCAGATCCAAAAATTGCTTACACGCTACAACGGACGGACGGACGGACGGACAGATGGACTCAACGTTTACTAGACGTGCTTTCGCCGTTGGCGAAGCAGGTAAAAAGGACCTTGAGCAAATCCTCTTGTTTTCATATTTTCAACTTTTAAAAAATTCCAAATACTGTAGTTAATGGACACAATAAACATTTACTCATTTCCCTTTATATGTGGAAGAACTTGTAACATTCTAAGTAAAATCAGAAAATGCCTTCTTATGTTACTTAATAGATATAGAGAGTCATAAACACATTACATGAAAACATCATCTTTATCTTTACTTGCATATAGGTGAGAAATACGAGTAGAACTTGAGCACTCAACGTTTGAACTCCATGTCTTGGTTTTTAATTTTTGTGTGTTTTTTGATGGTTTTGTTTTGAGACAGAGAGTCTTAAAAAAAAATTTCAAAATATGATTCAGATCAAAACAGTAAATATTTTTTTTTGTTCAGTTGTTTGTTGACTTTATATCATATAATAATAAATTTAATAATAATTTATTTTGTACTGTTTGTTAGTGAATTTTGTAGAATGTATATCCCCATGTGAACATTACATTTGTATAAAGGTTATCCTGGCAGTTCTTTTCTCCTAAATATCTCCCTGTCTAAACTATGTTATATAAAACAGCAATGTGCCTTGGAGCTCATACAAATTGGCTCGTATCTTTTTATCCCTGGGCTTCCGAAGAAAGTTTGGGATATTTTCTGTCCGTCTGTCCGTTCGTCAAATTCTTAGTTCTTGTGACCTTAACTCCCCTATCATTTCTAACTTTATGTATTTCCTCCAATTCTACAGGTTTTACTGTAAGTGTATTAGTTGCATGTCAGTACCGAAGCAAATTTGATTTATTTCGTCGTTAATTTACTTGATTTTGAAAAACTGTTTGTGTTGTGTATTAACTGAAATACTCGGCTAACTTCGAACTTCATGTAATATATAAGATAGAACAGAGAAAGGAAACGGGGGATGTGTCAAAGAAACCACAACCCGACTAGAGAGCAGAAAACAGCTCAAGGCTACCAATGGGTCTTCAACGCAGCGAGAAAATCCCGCACCCGGAGGCGGGCTTCAGCTGGCCCCTAAACAATAATTTATACTAGTTCAGCAAAATGGACGGCACACTAAACTCCGAAACATAAAAATGAACCAAAATTCAAAAACACACAAGACTAACAAAGGCTATAGGTTCCTGACTTGCGACAGCCGTATTAAGTACGCTTTTAGTAAATAGATCTATAACTAAGGTCTTGTGGCTAATTAGGCTCAAACATAATATATAACGTATTTATTGTTGTATAGTGATTCTATTCCAAATAATGCAAAAAAAACATATCTTTTTACATTATGCTTCTATTTAAATACAGGATTTCCTGTTGGGGGAGGGGGGGGGGGGGGGGCGGTGGTTGTATTAATTAACATCCATTACTTAAATAGAAATATTGAAACTTATTGAAAATAAGCTGACAGAAAAAGTAACAACTTATAAAAATCTCAAAGTTTTGATATGACTTTTCACTGAAAAATACGTGATGATTTCTGGAAATGAACAACGTTCATGTAGTTTGCAAATTTGAAGTAGATTTTTAAAATATTTTCTTTTAATTTGTATACAGAGATAATTTCTATAAATTATATTCGGAATTGTCCTAAAAGGTAATTCATATAAAGTACATTCAGATTTATTTTAACTGATAATTTTTTTTAAGGACTTAAAACACAAAAACAACGTGAATGTATCTCGTTCACCCGATTTTTATGGCAATCAAGAAAACAGGATCTAGCCTTTTTAAGTTTTTTTTAGACTAATGTGTCCAAAAGTAATATATTTTTTAACTGCTCAAATACAACGCATAAAAATATTAAGTAATCTTGAACAAAACAACATTTATTTACACTTGTTGTAGTAGAAACCATGGAAACCATGACAAATTGATAATTATAGAAATTTAACTTGAAACAAGAAGAGAAACTGAAGTTTCATAAATAACATATAAGAAATAGTAGTGAAAATATGTATTAAACTCAAAGTAAATGTTGCATGCCAAAATAAAATCGTTTAACTTCGTGTAACTGTCGGGAAGCCTTAGGACTGACATGGATCCTACAAAAAATCAAATACAGTTTGTGTAAACAAAGATGTGAAAATAAATTTGAAATATTTTTAAACAAATTTAAAGACTTTCATATTATAAAGACGGGCATTTCTGTCATGTTCGTTATTTATTCTTTATGTACAATGTATAAGAACAATGATATGCATTTCTAAGTTAGCGGGAGTTGTTGCACTCGACTTATATAACAAGGACTGTTCGTTTCTGATCGGTACTAGTAGTTCTTTCCGTTTACTCAAGGTGCAGTCCAATATAGTTTTAAATAGTATTAATACATAAATTCATTGATTATAAAAATCTTACAAAGTTCGGAAACTGCGTAATTTGATATCGACATATCTAGAAATCCCCATTTTCCCTCGAAATCAAGCAAAATTAAACACTCTTGTGAAGGAAAACGCTCTGGAAAACTTTCTCGACATTTATCTGAGACCCTGAATATTCCGTACATTAAATATTTTTTTATGAACCATGATTTCAATGATACAATACAGGCAAGTTATTTTAATAACTAATTTTATGTAGGCGTATGACGAGTTAATTTTATTTTCTTTTGATATTTGAATTACTTCCTTCTAGAACCTGTATTTTGTCGTTTCATTAAGACCCTCATCTGAAGTTTTCGAAATAAAATTCATTTTGATTGGTCAGTTATGAAGTAATGTATTTAGTTTTAGAAGCTTTGTTTTCATTGGTCAGCTTTACGCACACAGCTCCTGAATAATTAATTAGCCTACAGATAAATGTAAACAAAGAAGTAGCGAGAAATTTGTCAAGCCCACCTTCCATCCCCTTCGACCACCTTTTTATTTAGGTTGTATTTTGTTTTTTGATAGGCATGTCCTGTTTTTTGAGATGCATGTCTTTATATGTTTAATACATGTATTATTTTCTTATTTTTGTATTTTTGCATGTTTATTTGTAAGGGGACTGTTTACCCCTTACTAGGCCAAGTTTTTCATATCAGTCTTAGCAATAATGCTTTTAGATAGGTTTACTTGATATCTATGTTTTTGGATCTTTTTATGTACATATATGTTATAAAAATTTTTTACCTCAAATTTTTGAGTAAAAAATTCGCAATCTGATATTGTGTTTGTTATATATTTGCCTATTGTTTGAGGAAGGAGGCCAGCATAAAATTATGTATACACGTTTGAGTTAGAACGGCAACATTTAATTATTATTACATACATTGTACATGCATTAGTTTTATTTGACCTACCGGTATTTCACAAATACACCTTCTCGTCTGAACTGTGCAGGTTCTGTACTGAAACTGAAATGGCCCGGTTAAGGTTGTCCGTATAAAATCGACACAATCCTTTGTTGCTGTGTTTGTACCTAGAACAGAAATATTTTATTTCAGTAAAGGCTCATAAGGACCAACGGATCAATGAATGTATATAATTTTGTGTTATATCTCGCTTGTTGTATTTTGTTCCGCCTGTTATATTATGTCCCATTCGTTGTATTATATTCGGATCGTTGTATTATGTCCTACTTGTTATGTTATCTCCCGCTCGTTGTATTATATCCTGCTTGTGTATTATGTCCCGCTTGTTGTGTTATATCTTGCTCATTGTATTATGTCCCGCTTGTTATGTCTCTTTGAGATTTGTTCCTATTGTTTTATTATGTCCCCCTCGTTGTATTATATCCTGAATGTTGTATTATGTCCCACTGGTTGTGTTATCTCCCGCTCGTTGTATTGTGTCCCACTCGTAGTTATATATCCTGCTCGTTGTACTATTTCCCGATGTTGTATAATGTCCCACTCGTTGTATTATATCTTGCTCGTTGTATTATGTTCCGCTGGTTGTATTACGTCCCGTTAGTTGTATTTTGTCCCGCTTTTTGTGTTATTGCTCTTGTTGTATTATGTCCTGCTTGTTGTGTTATCTCGCCCTTGTTGTATTATGTCCTGCTTGCTGTATTATGTACCGTTTGTTTTATTATGCACACTTGGTGTATTATATCCCGCTTGTTGTCTTATGTCCCTCTTGTTGTATTATGTCCCGCTTGTTGTATAATGTCCCGCTTGTTGTATAATGTCCCGTTTGCTGTATTATGTCCCACTCGTTGTATTATGTCCCACTTGTTGTATTATATCCTGCTCGTTGTATTCTGTCCCGCTTGTTGTATTAAGTCCCGGTCGTTGGATCATGTTCCACTCGTTGTATTACGTCCAGATTGTATTATGTCCCGTTTGTTGTTGTATGTCCCGCTTTTTGTGTTATGTTCCGCTTATTGTATTACGTTCCGCTTGTTGTATAATGCCCCACTTGTTGTATTATGTTCCGCTTGTTGTATTATGTCAACTTGTTGTATTATGAACTGCTTGTTGTATTATGAACTGCTTGTTGTATTATGTCCTGCTTGTTGTCTTATGTCCCTCTTGTTGTATTATGTCCCGTTTTTTGCTGTATGTCCCGCTTTTTGTGTTATGTTCCGCTTATTGTATTACGTTCAACTTGTTGTATAATGCCCCACTTGTTGTATTATGTTCCGCTTGTTGTATTATGTCCAACTTGTTGTATTATGAACTCCTTGTTGTCCCGCTCGTTGTATTATGTCCTGCTTGTTGTATTATGTCCCTCTCGTTGTATTATGTCCTGCTTGTTGTGTTATGTTCCGCTTATTGTATTACGTACCGCTTGTTTTTATAATGTACCGCTTGTTGTATTATGCCAGCTTGCATTATGAAACGCTTGTTGTATTATTTCATGTCCCGCCTGTTGTATCATTTCCCACTATAGCATACGTTGCTTTTTCACATACATTTATCCAGTCTTTTAAATCATTAAATGTACAGTTGAGATCAGTTCCAACCTCTCAACTATTCTGTCATAGAGGACGGTTCTAGAACCATTCTACAAGGGTAGAACTGTCATAAATGGTTCTAGTGTAGAACTTTCATAAATGGTTCTAGGGAAGAACCGTCCAGAATGGTTCTAGGGAAGAACCGTCCAGAATGGTTCTAGGGTAGAACTGTCATAAATGATTCTAGGGTAGAACCATTCAGAATGGTTCTATGATAGAACTGTCATAAATGGTTCTCGGGTAGAACCGTCCATTTTCATGTCCGATAACTCTGTATTGATTATGGCACGTACTCCTCGTCTTCGCTTTTTTCCAAACTTTTAAAAAATATAACGTTCATTGTATTTCAAAGATTTCTTGTTTTCGTTGTTAACTAATTTGACTACCGAATCTTTCAAACTTTCTCGGAATTAATGCTAGCGAGGAGACTTTTAGTCTTGATACGCCTGGTTTATTTTATCTCTGGAGTGAATGATATTCGTATATCCTCATTTGTATCTTTGATACCCGATTTCTTATTTGAGGACTACGATAGTTTTGTTTGCATCAACTTTTAGTTTGTCAAAAGTTCGTTGATTTGGGAATAATGATTTTGCGTTTTTTTTATCATTCTAAAAATGAAAAACAAGATGAAATACAGATTTCTCTGAATACGTAAAGTAATGTTTTATAAGCACCCTTCGTGTTTTCTCGGAATCAAAGAAAGTCTTGAAAAGTAGTATCAGTTGAAATGTAATGAATGCGGTCGTAAATAATTGTGGTATACTACGTTTGATATTTATATTTAAGATTATCAAACCTGATTTCCTGGATCCCTTTTATTCCCTTAAAGTCATTAAAAATATCCCCTTTTTGGATTATAGTTTTGGTTTTCAAAAGTTTACTCCTTGAGCACAACTGATGAGTCGTAAATCGACGAAATGTGCACATCTTGTGCATGATAACTGGTATCAGAAAATTTATTTCATATCCTAAGCTCTATATTAAACCTACCTGTAAATGATAGTGTGAAAGGTAACCCTGATCCAACGAATGTTGTTGTGCCTTCAGTTAATCCGTCGAAAGCACCAGTCCAATACTGATCGCCATCTAACCCTATAATTATCAGAAAGTATTAATTAATTGATATACTTTGTCAGAACATAAGAGGAGACAACATTTAGCGTTATGTTTTGTCTAAATGTCAGAAAGTATACATTAATTGATAAACTTTGTCACATCACAAACCACGATATTTGGGCTATTTTTTTTCTAATTTCAATAGGGGCAATGGTACTTGAAACTACATGTATATATTATGGTTTTAATACATTCTATTTTTCATACTGGCCTAGTTATAGGGCCAAGGCCTGATGTATTGGCCAAAGGCATTATGTAATTATATCAGAATATACAGTCCGCCAAAAGTGAAGCACCTCCATTTTTTTATTCAAAAAATATTTTATAGTAACAAAAAAAATTAAAGAATACTCAAACTGAGAATGAATTCAACAAGTGTTTCTGTTAGTATTCACAATAAACAAAGCTTTATTACGAGACGGATAACTTGTACATTATACGTGTACATAAATTTCACCTTCTAAGAAATAGTGAAAAATAAACAAATAAAAATGAAATTTAAGTTTAATTTTTAACAAGATTTTTAACACAAATCATCACTGGAGTTTTTTAGTGACAACATTTAGCACATGCTGCAAAGATTTCATATTGAAGTCAATAGGACGTGCAACTATCACACTTCCGGTATTTTTCTCTAAAAAGACGTCTCTTACTATGTACAGGCCTTCTAAGCTTTCGTTTTAAGGAAATCGGTTCAAATTATCAACAAGTACCACTTTTGGTTTGATAAGATTTAGACAAGATAGAAATCTACGCTTCAAAGGTTTGCAAAATAATAGAAATATAACTTGTAAAATTTTGGTGGTGCTTAACTTTTTGCGGACTGTATATATGTGTCCATTCTATCGTATAACAGAATGATAATAAAAACAATTTGAATGGTGTATGTTGACATTTTTTAATTTTTAAAATTTCTCTGATAGCAACAAATACAACAAGCAATGGCAAAAGACTTTTATTTTCCAGCCACTCTGATTTAGAATGTACATGTAAATTGCTACACGTAATTAGTACCTACCGTCTAATACGGAAGCTACATTGTTCTTTTCTGTATCATCATTCGGTTCCCATAAAGTAGCACCTTCTGCGCGACATGTAGACTGAAAAATTGAGATAAAAAATTTACAGATACATGCAGCTAGTAAAATGGAGAATCATAGATAACACATATATAATTGAAATTCAAAAATATATCTTGATCATCGATATTCTTAATGATTTAATTTGTAGTTTAACCTATCAGTTCTTACAGATTAGTTTCTCAAAAGACAAACAGTAGAACACGAGTAACCTATCACTTGAGAACATCAGTACACAGGTATGTGTTTTCCACCAAGATCGTATAAGACTATGATTAAACAATTGTCCCGGTAAACTCTTATCTAACATGTAATGTCTGGAAATTTCAATTTGTGAAATGTGTGATTTTTGGCATTTTAAAAGTAAGAGACAGTTTTATGTTTGTTAATAAACCTTCATGAGTCGTAAAAAAGAATGAAGATGGTTTTAACACTTATTATTTTTATATATCAAGGGGAATTTCCTTTGAAAAAATAAAGTACTAAAAAAATGAAAAGTTTAATCAATAACTCAGACCTATCCTTAAATTCGTTAAACCGATTTTTTAAATATTTTTCATACACTTTGTGTATATCTGATGCAATTCAGGAATGTAAAACTAATCTCAATAATTGGAACAGCTTTCTCTCTTTTCCATTGAAAATTCGCAAGGCCAAATGGTTTCTCCTGAAGACTGAAAGGATGGATGATGGATGAATTATTGAATGCATATATCAGTAAGAGAAAATGTTGATATGATATGAATATGAACCCTGCTTTGTACGAGACCGACACGCTGAGCCGAATTTTAACGTGCTAGCTCACGAAGTAACAGTCTGCAAGAAGACATATCACCCCAATCGGACATAATATAATGATGCCGAGTCTTACTATTAAATTTAATACCGCGTGCTTGGCAGAGAAGCTGCAAATACCAATTTTAATGTTTTGGTTTGACCCGGTCAGGCTTCGAACCCGCGACCTTCAGCACTCGAGACAAGAACGTTACCACAAAACCACCGTGGCGTTTGACATAACTGAACAAAATCAGGTAAATTCAATTGTTTTAGTTACGATTTTATTAACTGCTTCTGCCATCAAATTGTTAAGACCATTCAAATTGATTAAGGTACTCAACATATGAAACATCGGTTCCAAGTAACATATGAATATATAATACCTGAGCGGCCAACCATGATTCTGATTCGGCGCTGCATATTAAATAGCACTTTCCTGATCCAGATGGTATCTCCTGGAAACCAGCTGGGCAGGACTGAACTTGATTACAGTCAACTAAATAAATACATGTGTACAAACCGAGTTTAATCAAAATTATACGATGAGATTATTTTTATTGTACTACAATGTATGTTCGATATATTTGTATGTACATTATATATTACGTGTTTTTCCGGATAAAACTAGTTTTGAATAAATTATAATAAATTTAAGCGGTTTTAAGAAGTTTTTATCGTAGATAAATGTAAAACAAATCTACTTGTTGGGCAGTCGTTTTAACTGTAGTATCTCAAAATAACCAACATATATTACGGATTATCCAACGATGTTTTACGAAATTTCATTTGTTTATTTATTCTCTTCATCAATCAAAAATGATCCCAAATAATCCTGTTTGTCACGTAAAATGTTTTAACTACATATATCTTCATTCACACATTCAGTAAATATTTCCATGTACGTTATTTACATAAGCAAAACATATCAAGATTTCTTGGTATAGATTGTAAAACGCGTCAATTAATTCAAATTCTGATACTTAAATAAACTAGCAAATCATCAAGTTTTATACTTTTATTATGCTATCGTGTCCCTTAGACCGAACAGCAAGAACACGTATCAATTGAAGACATATGTTGGACATGTTGGACAAAGGAAACCAGGACCTCATTCACTGTAGAAAATTCGTAACAATGATACAGATCATGTCAAAAACTTATACCGTATAAAGATAATTGTTCTTCATAATTTTTATACGTTTAATTGTTGAGGATTCACAATAATAAGATGACACAATACATCCAAACTTTCAGTTTATACATCATTCATTTTGTTATTTTAATGTGATCGTGTCGAAATGAATTTGCTTACTATCACATGTGGATCCTGCAAATCCTTCGGGACAACTGCATTCCGCCAAACCTGAAGCGCCAACAGAGCAATTACCTCCATTTTGACAGGGATTGAATGTACATACGTCAACTAGAAGAAAAACATATTCATACTTTTGTTTAAAAATTCATGATTTATATTTTGAAGATCAAATATTCATAAATTGGAAAAATTCGTATGATAGATTATGGAAAAAAAATATTCGTTGTTAAATTTCTTGAGTAGATTGAATGATCTGGAATGTTTACTAGAACTATTTCTGATTCTTGTAGTGAAATTCCGTCTAATGCACCAAATCCTAACCCAAAGCATTGTTTATTTTATGTATCGTGCAAAATATCATTGACTATGAAAACATTATAGAAAACAATAATTATTATCACTCAATAATAATGTTATATTAGCTGTTACAAAACAAATGATTCTAAAACCTTATACAACAGAGGGCATTATTGGTATATACACTACACATGTAATAGTGTTGCAGCCAATAAACTGCGTTGAGTATTCCATGAATCAAATTTTGATGTCCGGGATGTGCACATTTTATCAATTTACAATTTATATGTTGTAAGTGCTCAATATCTAAAAATTAAAAGGCCCAAAAAACGATAAACAGCTAAACTGATAAAAAAGGCTAATACATGTAATAAAAAAAGAATTAATAGCTAGAATAAAAAGTACATTTTTGTGTACTGAGGGGTGGAAAGGGTATTGGGAGACAGGAAGAAAGGGGGCGGGAGAAAGGAGAGAGGGGGCGGGAGAAAGGAGAGAAAGGGCGGGAGAAAGGAGGGAGAATTATCAAAGGGAGACGAACTTTAATGTTGAAAAAAAATAAAGAGGTAAAAAAACGAAAAAACTGGATACTAAATGTTCTAATAAATGGACAAATCTTTGAAAAAAGGCAACATTTATATTTCCCAAACCATTTTTTCATTAAAGAATTTGATGTTCAATCTGACTTAAACTAACATGATACTATAGACAAATTATTTTATCGACATTACAAACCATTGTTAACATGCTTAAGTCTTTACGCATGAAAAATCTAAATTCTCCACGTTTACGCGTTGGTTTGATTAGGGATACTTAGGCATAGGAATAGTACATCTTCGTCCCAGAAACCATACTTCTAATGGCTTAATACTTGTAAAGATAAAAATATAACTTTGGCATTTAAGTAGGTAATGTGTGTAGACTCTGTATAGGCCAATTTCGACCTACTGCACATTTATAAATGAACAACAAATGGATAATAGGACAGGTGAACAATGACATATATTCCAACCAATCAACATCACCCAAACAGACAGAACCCCAAACAAAAAAAACATAAAAGAGCACAGAACACATCACAGAGTCAGGATAGTCCATGCATACTTCAACAATTTTCCAGGTCACCTTAAAATATTTACGTTATCCACTTGACCATACAAAGTAAGGTGTTCTCGAGGACAAGGAAAAATAGAGATGACACAATAAAAAACTATGTCTAATTTCATGATCCTCATACATGACCATACATATCAACAAGAGGCTCACCAGAACCTGTATCGCTCACCTGGAGTCTGGTTTTCATTGGACAATTAATCAACTATTTGACCAAGTTTGTTGCAATTGGTTCAATTGTTCAGGGAAAATTTGTTGAAGATTTATTTTTCATAAGGTTCAATGTTAAAATATGTTCCCTGATGGTGGTAGTCCTGGCAGGAAGTTGACAAAATTGACCAGGAATAAGGGTGAACCTTAAATAAATGTAACAGAACCCGACCTCAAATTACACAAACCAATAACTCCTAAATAGAATTTGGGATTCCCTTCAAAATTTCAGGGTAGGTAGATCTCAACATGGCAAACATTTTTCAATTATATTTCACTTCTATCTCAAATAGTTTTAGAGATAAATGCAAAAATGTTAAAATTTTGAAAATTTTACAAAAAGGGCAATAACTCCTAAATGGGTTTTGGGATTTCCTTAAAAATTTCAGTGTATGTAGATCTCAACATGGCAAACATTTTTCAAATTTACATTTCACTTCTATCTCAAATAGTTTTGGAGATAAATGACGAAAAATGTTAAATTTTGAAAATTGACGAAGAAAGGGCAATAACTCCTAAATGGGTTTTGGGATTTCCTTTAAAGTTTCAGGGTATGTAGATCTCAACATGGCAAACATTTTTCAAATTTAGATTTCACTTCTATCTCAAATACTTTTGGAGATAAATCACGAAAAATGTTAAATTATGAAAATTTGACGAAAAAAGGACAATAACTCCTAAATGGGTTTTAGGATTTCCTTCAAAATTTCAGGTTAGGTAGATCTTGTCATGCTGATCAATTTTTTCCATGTCAGATTTTTGATATCTGTAACGGTTTTTAAGTTATAAGCCAAAAACAACACAGGCACCCCTATATTCTATTTTTAGCTACGACAGCCATGTTTTATGTCAGATTAAAATAAATTGAGGATCGTTTGTAGAGGACATGTCATAGATCATTCCTATTAAGTTTCAAACCAATCGGCGCAGCGGTTTCAGAGAAGGAGATTTTTGAATAAAAAATTTTTGAAAATTTGACAAAAAAAGGGCAACAACTCCTAAATGGGTTTTGGGATTTCCTTTAAAATTTCAGGGTAGGTAGATCTCAACATGGCAAACATTTTTCAAATTTACATTTCACTTCTATCTCAAATAGTTTTGGAGATAAATGACAAAAAATGTTAAAATTTTGAAAATTTGACGAAAAAAGGGCAATAACTCCTAAATAGGTTTTGGAATTTCCTTCAAAATTTCAGGGTAGGTAGATCTTGTCATGCTGATCAATTTTACCGCTGTCAGATTTTCGATATCTGTAACGGTTTTTGAGTTATTAGCAAAAAACAGCAAATTTACCTCTATGTTCTATTTTTAGTAACAGCGGCCATGTTTTTCGACGAATCAAAAATCCCCACATCAGTTCTATGCAAGGTACCCCAAGGAACATTCATACCAAGTTTGGTTTTAATTAGTCAAGTAGTTTCAGAGGAGAAGAGTTTTGTATAATTGTTAACAACGACGACGGACGACGACGACGACGGACGCCAAGTGATGGCAATAGCTCACATGGCCTTTGGCCAGGTGAGCTAAAAATTGCAGGAAAATGGCAGCCATTTTAAAAATGGCCGTCCGAAACAAACTTTCATCATCACCATTCAACTCGGGATACCATGTTTACCTTGAAAGTAGTTTTCATCTTCATTTTCTTTCTATAATTCAGGAAAAAATAGCAAAAAAACAGCATTTTGACCCCTATTTTCTATTTTTAGTAAGGCCGGACATGTTTTTCGACCAATCAAAAATCCAAGCATTAACTTTTTGCGCGATACCCTAAGGAACAATCTTACCAAGTTTAATTTGATTTTGAATAGTAGATTCAGAGAAGAAGATTTTTGAAATAATAACATAAAAAAAGCCAAAAATGTCAAAAAAGGACAATAACTCTAACATCAGTTGACAGATTTTCACGAAAATCAGCACACTGGTAGCTCTCATCATGCTGAACACTTTCAACCTGCCAGAATTTGGCGTTACCTAATGATTTTTGAGATATTTGCGAAAAAATGTTGTTTGACCCCTATGTTCTATTTTTAATTACAGCGGCCATTTTTTACGACGAATCAAAAATCCCACATCAGTTCTATGCAGGGTACCCCAAGGAACATTCATACCAAGTTTGGTTCTAATTAGTCAAGTAGTTTCAGAGGAGAAGAGTTTTATATAATTGTTAACGATCACGACGACGGACGACGACGACGACGGACGCCAACTGATGGCAATAGCTCACATGGCCTTTGGCCAGGTGAGCTAAAAATGAGTTTCTTGACATTGGGGCATGCAGAATGCACCATTGACAACATTCCAACATTGTGTATTAATTTGCGTACGAGTCGGAGGCAGGCCTTGTTCGTCAAATCAGTATATGCTTTAATAAAGACCTATGCCACCTATATATGGTCATATATTAATTCAAATTTGTATTAAAATCGATTGATCTGAAAAAAGACGGTTGTTAAGGTGGGAGATGGAAGCAGAGGGGCGGGAGAAAGGAGAGAGGGGGCGGGAGAAAGGAGAAAGGTACCCCCCTTTCCACCCCCTCTGTACTAGCTTTAAAAATATACCCGAACAATTTTCCAAAGTACATTTTTTCGTGCTTTAAAACGCTTAGATTTATAAACCGGCGCATTCATGTGTACATCGCACACAATATTTGATGATTTGATTTAAAAATTCGGTTGTAGGAAATAGCTATTTATAAACCCATTTGTTCATTTCATTCAATCATAAACAAAAAAAAACTGACAACACAAACTGTCACCATAGCGAAGCGTCTTTAAGGTCAAAGGGCAAAAGTCGAAAGTTTAGTTCTTGTGCATAACTGATGAGTCGAAAATCAACAAAAATAGCACATCTTGTGCATCAAAATTAGTATCAAAGAATTATATTTTTACCACTGAATCGATACCATTGTTGGTGGACTCCAAGTCCCCGAGGATATCCCCAGCTCAGTTGCTAGTATTTTGATGTCAACCCCGAAATCGATACTCAAAATTTACTTTTGTAAAACAACATTTTACAACAAAATTGTAAAATTTGTAAAACTGTCCCTCGTGCATAGCTCTGTCCTTAGATGGTTTTGGCTTTACAGCGTTTGGTCGTTTTGGCATTTTTTCATTTGCTTCTCAATTTGTTGGTTTTTTTTTTTTTTTTTAGTTTTTAGTTTTTTAGGCCTTGAGCACACCTGATGGGTCGTATATCGATGAAATGTGCACCGATATTGGTATAAAAAAATGAAATATTTACCGACCTTGGTAAAAATTTGTTTGTTAAACGGTTTTTCATCTGCTGTTAAAAACTCGTCCGGATAAGGTGCAATAAGATTTGATCTAAGCGGATAAGCAGAATCTCCATACATGTATAAGGCATTTTCCATCAGCACAATACTCTTCTCAGTATACCTGAATCATGTCTATTCTCTTAAACTCCCTTATACATATTGACAGTTGACCCATTTGGAGTGGATATAGACTGAAATGTGAAACCATGGACACGTTTGTGTCCACTGAACAGTTCATGGGGATGTTTTGATCGGCGAAAAATCGGCTGTTGAAAGGAACACCACTTTCTTTAAAGGCAATTGTAAAAGACAACAGATTATAGAGTGAAAGCCATTTCTGATCAATTCTGTGAGACGATGTGCATGTGGCGTGCATATATGGCACAAAGAATTTCATTCAAGATGTATGATATTTCATACACCGGACGGACAAGCATCTGACATAAATCAATTATTCTGTTAGGATATGCAAATCCTCTGAGTAAAGTACAAAGATATTCGAGACAAACTGCGCCATTTCTAGAGACAACTTTGTCTGGAGTACAAAGAGCTAGTCTACCGAAGTCTTCCTTCTCAAAACGAAACATAGTTTTACAAATATTATGTTCATCTCATTTCGCATTCCCTATATAGGAGAGCAATAACAGTTCATTATTATCTTCAACTGTGGCAAGAACTGCCATGTCCGTCATGCTGTTGGCGCACAGAGTAAAACAATCAAAATATGTTTTTCCACTGGCATTAGGTTGGCTAATGAAAGATTTACTTTTACACGTAATTTCTAAACGTTTGTATGTGTAGCTACAAATACCATGTACAAGTTAATTTTTTTTAAATATCAGTCGTTTTCTGTACACGTATGAACTTGTACCTGTGCGTGTAAGCATACGTACTCTTCTGTAATCTCAACCTCTATATTTGCATGGTCAAACTGTAGATGGTCATAATGGACAGCTTTGGTCCCATGTGTATAAGCTTACATGTTATTCTGTGATAAAATGACTATTTAGAAGTATGACAATTAAAATTATCAGTATAAAATAAGGCATTTTCTCAAACCTTGAATTTCGCAGTTTTGTCCAGTAAATTCATTAGTGCAACAACACTGTGCTGTACCGTTAACGTCCAATAAGCAAGAGCCACCATTGTTGCAGCTTAGACTTTCACATGGATTTTCTAGGATTAAAAACAGCATTCCAAGTTAATTTTTGCTGTAGCTTTAGTATTTTTTCTCTGTATTTTTTGTGATATGTGAATGATGCATATATGGTTTCAAAATAATTCATAATATTTAAAACAAAAAAGAAAGGAGATGTGGAGCGTAAATTGACACGACAAAAGACCTGAAACACGAAAATAGATCATCTTACATCTTTCAACTCCCATTATTTACCTAAAGAGCACCATAACTCCCCGTCGATAATAAAACAAATAGCAGGAAAGGTCAACAAGTACGTACCAATCTACAGACGTTCTGACGGAAAAACATAAAAAAGCAAAATAAATAAACGCAGAATCAACGAAGTCAACATTGTATGACTTGGTACAGACACTTAGTAGTGGTGGTGTTAAACCATTTTTTATGGGTAAAAACCCCCATCCCTTTTTAAATAGCCTGATCCTATGGTGTAAAAATCACATAGAGTTTGATTGCCAACAAGGTTACAAGCTACAAATGATAAAATAGATTGTAGATAGCAGAGTCATATTTTGTTCGTTTTAACATTAAGCTAGTTAGGAATCTCATATATATTGGCAGGATACTATTGTACTATTAAACGAAACCGTTTTGAAGCAATTAAAGTGTCTAAATAAACTTAATTATAAAAGTATGAAAGAAATATTTAAACACTGCAATAATCCCTGAATTTTGTCAGCCACATTAAAAAGGTTCGTACGATGGACTAGTTTCTCTTATAGACGATTGTCCGTCTCTATCCACCTTTAAGAGTGGCCGTACAAAAAATGGAAAAGACATACATGTGTGGAGTTAAGGTAGGAAAATATGTAGGCAAATACATCTATACAGCCATAACATAAGCAAATATTTTAAAACGTTATGTAACATTTGATTTTCCAGAGATACATTACAATGGTTTTTCCTGACTGAAAGTGATTGGATTTATTTTTTATTTGAAGCTCATTTTTGTTTATAAAATTAAGCTAATACCATCATTTTCTGTACATTCTTCATCACAACAGTGAGCCGTTCCATCTGTAATGTTGACAAGACAAGAACCACACTCGCATGTTACCCCATCGCATGGATTGTCTACAAAATACAAGAAAATAAAGAATCCTACTTTAACTTATTTTTTATTTTATATGCAAATGATTTAAAACTTTGTGTAAGATTTAAACTAGATCCTATACACTTATCTTCGGACATATACATAAAAATACTGCACGGTTAAACCACGTAAAGGTGGTTTGAGCACTCAACCTACTCCACCCCCCACCCCCCCCCCCCCCCCTCTTCCAATTCTAGTAATGGTTGCAGCATTGCACATTCTACATAGTTCTTTTTTGCATAAAGGCACTACTTTAAATAGATACTTGTATTTTAATAGTTTATAATAATATTTTTTATAATATAAGCATTTCTTTTATCTGTACAATTACATAATATGTATAAGTGCTAAAAAGTATTCATAACAGCTTTAGTCTTGTTTGATTTTGTATAAAAATTTCTGAAATCGGTAAAACCATGACAGTTAAGACAGAAAGTGACGTTTAAGATTTAATTCAAGTGTATATTTATTTAAATCTTACCATCACAGTGAATACCGTTCCAACTACCGACACACTCACATACAGGATCTAGGTCGTCTGACAAACTGCATTGTCCACCATTAGCACAATAAAATGTGAGACAAGGATCTATACATAATCATTATTGTTTCAGAAAATTGTACGAAAAAAATGTAAATGAAAGAAAACAAACAAGCAACAGACCACCATTTTACAGAAAAGTATAAACACTCTCTTTCTCCTTGTTCAGAACAGTTGAAAGGTTATTTAAAATCAAATTGCAACTTTTATCACCTGAAATGCAATTGCAACTGTAGAGTTTGTTAACAAAAACTGTTTAATGATACAATTTGCAGTTCTGTTGATTTTGACTTCTAAAATGGAAATTAATGGTGAATTTGTATTGTTGCAAGGTAAGTATCCGAAATTTTCACCTGTACAATTCAAGTACCAGAATGTTAATCCAAATACTTCTTTTCATTTTTAGATGATTGGTAAACTGGTTATTCGCTATGGGTTTAACAAATTTATGTCGAGAATCGCTACAAAAAATTGTAATTTTACACCTAAGTGTACCCATTGTGTACTTGTAACTGTAATTTTACAAAATGTACAACTACCTAGTGCGCACTTGTAACCTGCTTTCATCTTTTCTGTCTTCCGTATGCAGGTAGTTTCGTTAAACATCTGGTCGTTACATGCAAACTGACAATTATTTTTGCCATTACAAAGATTTTTCACCTTTTCATAGGCATTGGAATCACCGCATGTTCGTATTCCGTTTCTTTGATAAGTCACCCACTGAACGTCAATCAAATTATTTTCAGGACATGACAGCTCTGCTATTTGACCGTTGACGCATCGTTCTATAATCTCTAGAATAAGACAAATATATGTGTTTCTTGAAATTGTATATGCATACCAGATTCACTATGCTTTTAACCAGTATTAACTGTATTGTATTTTAATATTTGCCGGATCAATTGTTGACTGGTGGTCGCATATTAAGTTTACTTGTAACGCATATTGGATATTAGCAACCATTTAATCAAAATTGATGGCGACAAATATTAAAATAAAATACTGTTATCTCCATTCTAATGCAAGTGTAAAGATTGTAAAAGGGGGGTTTTGAAACAGGAAGTGACGCTTTGCACGTATCGTCATCTTAGAGGGCATCAACTGCAAAGCCATGCTTGAAATTTTCAACGCCATCCTATTAAAATCAACTTTACAAACAAAGTTTCAATAGAATAGTTCATTGCTATGTCGTTATGTCGACACAATAAAACAAGCTGTATGCATTCTTAACAGCAAATTGTTTGGTTTTACGTTTGGCTTATAACTCATAAAATACTGAATATATGAAATAATTCCCTAAATCCCTCCTAAATTCTGCTAAATGTCGTTAACTAAAAAATACTGAAATACATGGGTAAAAACTCGCAGTGTTGTGGAATTTACGGAAGGTGCAGCTCGCATATACATAGAATCTATCTTAAAAAATGACAAATTAAACCATTTTTGTATTATACGAATAAACAAACAACTCTACTGACTAGGTGTGTAATTTGGTGTAGATTCATTAGGTCTAGTTATACTCTCATTTTTACTACCTAATGCAAGATCGAAAGACACAAAAGAAGTATTACTTCTTATCCAGGTGGCCGAGTGGTCTAGGTACAAGTAATTCGTCATGACTACTGATGATCACTAGCCTGTCAGCACTAAGGTTGTGAGTTCGAAACTCACCTGTGACCGGGGGGGTGGGGGTGGGGGTGTGACTAAACATCGAGTTCGAGTTAGAGTTCGAGTTATAATTCGAGTTCGAGTTAAATTCGAGTGAACTCGAGATATTATTATCTATAATTTCATTTATCTAGTTACATTTCGAGTTAGAGTTACGGTTCGAGTTAATATAAACTACTTTAAGGCACTTGTTTCTGGTACAGACTTTTTGTACAAAAAGTGATGCCGATATTCGTACATTTTTTTTTTAATACGGAATTCAGTGACGAATTGGAAGTGTTGTTCAACAGACATTTATTCTCTGTTCACATGATAAAATCCTGCTACGTGGGCCTTTAGAGTGCTTCATCTGCTAACAATTTCAGATTTTAAATTTTTATCTCACCTGGCCCAAAGGGCCAAGTGAGCTTTTCTCATCACTTGGCGTCCGTCGTCCGTCGTCCGTCGTCCGTCGTCGTCCGTCGTCGTCGTTAACATTTTGAACTTCTTCTAGAGAACCACTGAATGGAATGAAACCAAACATGGCATGAATATTCCTTATGAAGTGCTGACCAAGTGTTGTTACTTTGTAGCTGATCCATCATCCAAGATGGCCGCCAGAGGGGGACTTAGTTTAACATAGGACCCTATGGGAAATGCATACAAATGACTTCTTTTAGAGAACCGTTGAATGGAAGGAAACCAAACATGGCATGAATGTTCCTTAGGAGGTGCTGACCAAGTGTTGTTACTTTGTAGCCGATCCATAATCCAAGATGGCCGCCAGCGGGGGACTTAGTTTAACATAGAACCCTATGGGAAATGCATACAAATGACTTCTTTTAGTGACCCACTTAATGGAATGAAACCAAACATGGCATGAATATTCCTTATGAAGTGCTGACCAAGTGTTGTTACTTTGTAGCTGATCCATCATACAAGATGGCCGCCAGCGGGGAACTTAGTTTAACATAGGACCCTATGGGAAATGCATACAAATGACTTCTTTTAGAGAACCGTTAAATGGAATGAAACCAAACATGGCATGGATGTTCCTTATGAGGTGCTGACCAAGTGTTGTTACTTTGTAGCTGATCCATAATCCAAGATGGCCGCCATCGGGGGACTTAGTTTAACATAGAACCCTATGGGAAATGCATACAAATGACTTCTTTTAGTGACCCACTTAATGGAATGAAACCAAACATGGCATGAATATTCCTTATGAAGTGCTGACCAAGTGTTGTTACTTTGTAGCCGATCTATCATCCAAGATGGCCGCCAGAGGGGGACTTAGTTTAACATAGGACCCTATGGGAAATGCATACAAATGACTTCTTTTAGAGAACCGTTGAATGGAATGAAACCAAACATGGCATGAATGTTCCTTATGAGGTGCTGACCAAGTGTTGTTACTTTGTAGCCGATCCATAATCCAAGATGGCCGCCAGCGGGGGACTTAGTTTAACATAGAACCCTATGGGAAATGCATACAAATGACTTCTTTTAGTGACCCACTTAATGGAATGAAACCAAACATGGCATGAATATTCCTTATGAAGTGCTGACCAAGTGTTGTTACTTTGTAGCTGATCCATCATCCAAGATGGCCGCCACCGGGGAACTTAGTTTAACATAGGACCCTATGGGAAATGCATACAAATGACTTCTTTTAGAGAACCGTTAAATGGAATGAAACCAAACATGGCATGGATGTTCCTTATGAGGTGCTGACCAAGTGTTGTTACTTTGTAGCTGATCCATAATCCAAGATGGCCGCCATCGGGGGACTTAGTTTAACATAGAACCCTATGGGAAATGCATACAAATGACTTCTTTTAGTGACCCACTTAATGGAATGAAACCAAACATGGCATGAATATTCCTTATGAAGTGCTGACCAAGTGTTGTTACTTTGTAGCCGATCTATCATCCAAGATGGCCGCCAGAGGGGGACTTAGTTTAACATAGGACCCTATGGGAAATGCATACAAATGACTTCTTTTAGAGAACCGTTGAATGGAATGAAACCAAACATGGCATGAATGTTCCTTATGAGGTGCTGACCAAGTGTTGTTACTTTGTAGCCGATCCATAATCCAAGATGGCCGCCAGCGGGGGACTTAGTTTAACATAGAACCCTATGGGAAATGCATACAAATGACTTCTTTTAGTGACCCACTTAATGGAATGAAACCAAACATGGCATGAATATTCCTTATGAAGTGCTGACCAAGTGTTGTTACTTTGTAGCTGATCCATCATCCAAGATGGCCGCCACCGGGGAACTTAGTTTAACATAGGACCCTATGGGAAATGCATACAAATGACTTCTTTTAGAGAACCACTGAATGGAATGAAACTAAATCTGGCATGAATGTTCCTTATGAGGTGCTGACCAAGCTTTGTTGCTTTGTAGCCGATCCATCATCTAAGATGGCCGCCAGCGGGTGACTAAGTTTAACATTGGACCCTACGGGAAATGCATACAAAATGACTTCTTTTAGAGAACCACTGAATGGAATGTAACAAAACATAGCATGAATGTTCCTTATGAGGTGCTGACCAAGTGTTGTTACTTTGTTGCCGATCCATCATTCAAGATGTTTAGAAGTCTATCAGAAAATTGTAAAAAAATTCTGAATGGTCACAACTTGACCACATATTCAAAATAATAATGATAAGATGGCTTCGGTAGCTATTGTAAGACTACACTAAGATGACCTGTTTTTAATTTTAAATACTGTGTCAAATTAAACCAATCTTGGTCTCAATCATTATATAATTTTACATAATTTCCAAAATCACATTAGATACAGGTGAGCGACACAGGCTCTTGAGAGCCTCTAGTTTAATAAAATGTCAATGAGAATGATTATACAGTGCATCAAAAGGTCTGACCATAAATGAGCACATGATTCTCTCAATTTTTCCGGATGTTCCATACAACAGTAATGGAAACGAAATCGGTAATTATGGGAAAATTTGGAAACACAATACATTGTACACATTTACCCAACTTAATTTCATGGACGCCGCATAATTTGCAAATCGAATAGTTAATCTTGAGAAAGATCTATCTAGTACGAAATTCCTGCTTTGGAATACTTTTTTTCAAAACGAAATATAATTCATTTAAACGTAAATAGCTTTCTAAATATCCCATTTATAGCATTGATCCTTACATCATTCTACTCTAATGGATAAAATCTGTTGACAAAACAAACTGTTTAAATACGAATTGAAATCCTTTGATGCTTAGTGTTGTTGATAAAAGACATGTAATTTACAATAGAATATTCACAAATTGAAATCTTTTGGTTGATAATGTTGCTGATAAAAGACATGTAATTATATTGGAAATCACGAATTGATATCTTTTGATACGTTAGTGTTGAAGGATATCTTTTGGTGGTTAATGTTGTGAGAAAAGTAAAGTATCGAATATTGAGTTTTTTTTCTCTTTTTCTTTACTTTTTATAATTTTAAACTATCATTAACGGCTGACACGGCGGTAACAGATTTTGTGTTTTTCTGATATACAATATATTGCCACCAAATCAAGAACTATTGTAAGAAACTGAGATTTTCAATTTAGATAAAACGTTGGTGCCCTAGTAAAAGATGCGTACATTTGTATGCCACAAGACACCATTTTCATGTTTCAAAATTGTCCTCAATGCAAAAAAAAATAAACATATTTTAATACCTAACGATTGTCTTCTATTTAATACATAGACTGGAAGTCACGTGTTTCTTTGCAACCGTTCAAAATATCATTTTAGTATTCCTGACTTAGACCTATTATGCTCTGAACTGGAACATGTCGTTTTTTAGACTGTTTTTTATGCTACGAAAGACGTACAAATGTAAATTCAAAAGCTCAGAAAAACCAATGAATATATATGAACAAACAATTCTTTCAAAACAACAAAAACTGAAAACTGAACAACAAATATATTATAAAAAAAACAAGGCTTTAACCTATAGAAATGTAAAAAGTATGGTACACCCATTCAAAAAGCCAACCCAGTAGCAGTTGCAAATAAATATGGGAACATACGTGTTAGACCAGCAGCCGAAAGTCTATTTGTTTTTGTTTTACCCCCCCCCCCCCTCCACCCCAACCAAATTCTTCATTTTTTAAGAGATTTAAGATAAAAAGTATTCGCCCGCTCCTAAAATTTGCTAAAAATATGGCATCTGCAACTATATCGGTCATAACTAAGTTAGGTAACTCTGTTTAGATTTATTAACTGGTTACCGAATTATCGTGGACTTGTCCCGTTCATGCCAGACATTTATCGTACTTCGATATCTGTATTGATTATAGCACGTACTCCTCGTCTTCATTTTAAAAAAAAATTCATTTGAAATATGTAGTAACATTTCACATGGATTATAATTGCAATATATGAAACTGTGACAGTAAATATTAATATGAAATTTATCACCAATTTATACAAACTGGCAAAAGTACATAATTACACTTGATAAAGGGTTATGGTGCAAGTTTTTTTTTCATTTTTTGAAGCCACAAGAAAAGCTAAATTTTTGGGGGTAAAATTTATTTGAGTTTTATCTGAAGTAAATTTACATGTAAAGAAATTTGTTCTCCGCAATTAACATGCTGTGTGTTTCAGGTAATTATAACTAATTAACGATTTAACATGTATATTGTACCTTGACTGTTCGGATGTTTATTGTTCCAACCCTTAATTAAGGTAAACATGTACATTGTATGTATACAGGTAAACCGTTCGCTGACCAATAAAAGCGTGATTTCATTTTTAACGCTACGTTTCTGATAATTAATGCAGCATTTTAATAAAGAGGTGTGTGTGTAAACGGGGGGGGGGGGATACACAAAAAATGCAGAGATGAAATATAATTTCAAATGTCAGATAAGTCAAATTTTAATTTATTTTAGATTAAAAATTTACTTTTTTTTTGGTATTTATATATTGTAAACATTTGAAATTTTATATAATTAATTCTATTTACTCGTTTGAACGATGTTTACTTTGTTATGACAAGGTAGAAGCTGATTGGAATGGGCGCCATCTTGAATAATTTCACAACAATTGTAAAAAATAACACATTTCAACCTTATTTTGAAGCAAGAAAAATGGGACACGAAATGAATTGGTCTTCATAATTATATTCTATCGTATATTAACTTTATTTTGTGGGGTTGGATGGTATAATATATCAAGGATTTGAATAGTAGAATCCATAGTCAAATCCTTGAATATATCAGCTTCCGCTACATAGATGATGTTTTATCACTCACAAATTCTCGTTTTGGGAATTTCTTACATCTCATCTATCCCAATGAGCTCGAAATTAAGGATACCACAGACACTGCCAAGTCTGCATCTTATCTTGACCTTCACCCCGAAATTGACACCAGAGGAAGGTTGAATACAAGACTTTAGGACAAACTGGATGACTTTGACTTTCCAATCGTCAACTTTCCATTTTTGAGCGGCAATATTCCAGAAGCGGCGGCGTATGGAGTATATATTTCACAACTCATACGTTATTCCAGAGCTTGTGACATATACATTGACTTCCTGGACAGAGCCCTGCTCCTGAGAGAAAAGTTGCTCAGACAAGGGTACGTTACTCCTAAGCTTAAGTCATCCTTATTAAAGTTTTACGGGCGTCATCATGCCTTGGTTGACAGGTATAAAAAACCGTTTCCCAAATGAAAATGGACCTGTTCCAGTGATATTATCCCTTCCTCATACCGGATTTGACATGGGCAGCATGGTGGGTGTCCTGCAGGAAGCAGATACTGCTTACTCTTCCGGAGCACCTGAGTTTACCCACGATTTTTTGGTGGGGTCCATGTTGTTCATATGTTTTTAGTTTTCAATTGTAGTGCATGTATTGTTTTGGTCTTGTCTACGTTGTTCTCCGGAGTTTGTCAGTTGTTACGATTTTTCTCTCCTTCGAATATCCCTTTGGTATTTCTTGACTTGACTTAGCCAACATTTTAATATAGGTTTATATAATTGTAATGTTTTTATAGTAATTGAGTACGGATTTCCACTAATTAAGGGACCCATGAAATGGGGACTGTTTCAGGTAGCAAATTGTCATTAATAAATATGTTTTCTAAATTGTAATATATATATTATTCTTTGATATTTAATGGAAAATATATTTTCCCATTAGAAATCATTTATTTATGAAAAATTCTTTCACTTAAATAGTTTTGCATAAAAAGTAAGAAAGTAAAAAAATATGATAATATATAAAATCGGCCACCAGCTGATGTGTTGGTAAACTGGTCATCAAGGTCTATATTAGCTTGTGTTGTTGGTAGTTTTGGTAAGACTTTGGAACGGTTACGATAGAGTTCTGCTTTACAGCTTTCAAATGTTGGTAATTTTGGATCATCTCTTTAACGTCATCATCAAAATTCGTTGTTACGAAGTTTGCCAAGTTCCTCGTCAAAAATAGACGGTATTGGAGTGACTTCTTCTCTACAACGTTTTTTTTACCTGGTTGACAAATGCTGATGCTGCCAGACCTAGGTTGGCAGAGGTTTAATTATGGTTGTTGCTTATATTCACAGGAACATTAGCAAGTGTAGTCACAGTAGCAGGACATTGACGTGAGACACATCTCCAGTAGCAACGATCATTGCGTCTGGTCTTAATAGAGTATTTGTAGCCTGAATGTAGTAAATAATGACCACCCCGGTAATTTTCCAAAAAGTCTACTTGAACTTGAGCATTAGCCATGATAACTGAAGCAATGGTCTTCTTCTTTTGGTTTGGTTGGCGACTACGTGTAAAGGTATTGCGCCAGATTACCATTATATAGATTTTAATTTATTCTAATCTTTTTTGTACATTTCATTAATTCCGAAGAATAAATATTGCAAAATACCTTAAAAAAGAGAATTGTGGGTAAATATAGTTTTATGTCAAAGTTTAACATAATCCTTGATTAAAAATAGTAAATTGTTTTGTGTGTATGTTATTTAATTTAATTTTAGTTTGTTTGTTTGTTCTGCCAGCCCGACAGTACCCTTAATTATGCATTAATACTATAATAGAAGCAATGTTCGTAAAAGTGTTATGCATTTTATATACTTTCATAGCAATAAATGATTTTGATTTTTTAAAATCTTTTTTATATTAAATTTAATTTTATTCTTAAAAAGTAGATACATATATAATAATTTTGAATAATAAACTGCAAACGTATTTACTTGTTTCTTTTAAATTAATTTATATTAATTAATTAAGCTACAGGTAATTTACTCCTATTGGTTACCTCAACATAATAGTTTCTAATTAAGAAAAATTATATTTTACCTAATTATGAATGTTGGCTATGTGAGAATAAACCCTATGTACTACCAGAGGTCACGTGATGACCGAGATAGCTGGATATGATTTTTACCATTTTTTGCAATATTTTAGTAATATATATTTGTGCCGCACGTAAATTTAGTCTTTGCCTGAAAAAAAAGCTAGCCCCGAAGGAAAAAAAAATAAAATAAAATTTTTTCTCGCTCGGACCTATTCTTGCCATAAAAAATCCAAAGAACTAAATCTCAATTTAGTGAGGCTTTATAGGTTTCATTAACAAAGTCGTCTTAAATACCTATCCGTGTGACAAGGTGTATCACACGGACAAGTACAAAATGGCTTAAAACATGAATACATTGAAAGAATTGAACAATTTCATATTGCATATTACAATTTATAAATCGAATAATAATGTTATTCTAAGTTAAACGAAATATGAATTCTTGTTTATCTTTCCATTTTAAAATATGGGTACAAACATTAAAGTTACATACCAATAAGTATATTATTAGAGTTATAATATAACCAGCCGTTGTGTTCATTACCTAGAGACTCTCAAGGGCCTGTATTGCTCACCTGGAACTTGTCGACTTTGAGCAGGACTAAAATGTAAGTGTAGCAGACAATTTGGCAGGTTTTCCCATAGGATCCTATGTTAAACTAAGTTTGGCTGTGTTGCTCATCTTGACTGACAGTCGGGGACATCGGACATAATTCTGAAAGATAACAATCTAGTGCTGCCAAGTCAAGTTCAAATTTGTCAAGTGGTTTCAGACAAGAAGAATTTTCAATGAAGTTTACCATAGGGTCCTATGTTTAACTGAGTTCGATTGTGGCAGCGGTCTTGATTGACCGTCTGGGTATTCGGATCCATTTCTGAAAGAAGATCATCTAAGGACCCTTGCTACCAAGTCTAGTTCTAATTGGCTCAGTGGTTTCAGACAAGTAGATTTTTAAATGAATTTTCCCATTGGGTCCTATGTTAAAATAAGTCCGGCTGTGGCGTCCATCTTGGTTGACAGTCCGGGTCATCGGGCACAATTTTGAAAGAGGACTATCTAAATACGATTGCTGCTGCTAAGTTTAGTTCCAATTGGCTCAGTAGTTTCAGACAAGAAGATTTTTCAATGAATTTTCCCATAGGGTCCTATGTTAAATTAAGTTCGACTGTGGTGGCTACCATGGTGACAGTCTGGGTCATTTGACACAATTCTGCAAGAGGACCTCCTAATGAGATTAATCTACTTTTAAAATTTCTTTTTCATAAATCTAAACAGTGACTTTGTTGGCTTTAAGTTTTATAGGCTTTTTAATTGACGTTTTTCGTAACAAGATATGTTGAGCCGTTCGAAGTCGACACGTTTTTTAATTAGCAGAAAATTGCTAATTTTGTAATTTTTATTGCATATTTAATTGTTTTATGGACAAGGCATCTTAACTCCAGAACAACATCTGACTTTCATAAGGTAACAGTACAGAGGACCCTATGGAAATTTCAATCTAGTGAGTCTTGTACAAGTCTTTTTAACAACTTGAAACTTTGATCACAGATACAAAGAAATTTTGTAACCATTTTACACTATTTTAGTAACGATGACTCAAGTTTTTTTTTAGAATAATTATGAATATGTACCCTGGAAACAATAAGAAAAATATTTTCATGTACTTATTAAAAGAAAGTTTCAATTTTTTTAAGTAGAAAGGCTAAATTTCATCATTTTCAATTTTGCTTCTTAACTTCCAAAGCGCCCATCAAGCTTAAAAAATTATTGTATTCCCGCGAAATAATCACAATATCATATTAATTTTTCGAATTTTCGTCTTGTTCTGTAACTTAATTGTACATCTTCTAGCCCTAATTGTTTAGGATATACTTCTTTGCATTTTTATATAATTTCAATTCATATGAAATCTTATAACGAGGTTCGCTATTTGTAATTTCATTTGTATTAAGATTAAATATGGTAAAACGTCTTTGCCAGTGATACTTATATGTGATCTTTCGATATTTTTCGGAGTAACTGCCATTCGGCTGAACAAAACAACTCTACGTACAGTTGTCTTGTGTTTTGTTCTCGAAGTCGCAGCAATGTTTACATAATATAGACTTTCATTGCAAGTTTCAGGACTTGGGGTAAATGGGAATAAAACAAGCTTATTAATAAGTCTATTTAATTACTGGTAATCTTAACACTGCTTCATTTACTATATATAATCACTAGACAGGTAATTGAATTTGAAAAAAATATATTCCTTTCTTGGAGTAACTTTTAGTAATTCTGGTATCCTTACACTGGCTAAACAGACCTGTATGAAAAAGGGTTACATGCATATCATAAACTTAGGTAATGATTCCAGTATCACAAATGTAAAATCAAGACACTATTGCATGTTTTTAACACACTGTTTAAACCTGTCATCTTATATTGGAGTATTTCTGGTTCATTCTTATCAGAAAAGTTGAACTTTTTAACAATTAGGCATATATCTAGGTAAAATTTAAATACATGTAAGCGCAAAATTCGTCTTTAAGTAATATGTGTAAAGAAAATAAAGTTTTAGATAAAAGAATTATTTTATATTGAATAAATTCGTCTTTCTTTGCCGGGAATGAAGAAGGCAAGGATTTAAATAATTTAAATATATTTGTATTGTGTGAAACTTACTAGAGCTGCAACCCTCAGACAATGTCAACAATAAAGCCAGATAAAGAAGTTGTACGAACATTTCTCCACTCCAACTATTCTGGGCACGATATGAACAACAATAATTGCACACAAGAATATTTCTAGTTAAAACAAATGTCAATCTGTTGCAAATCAATCTTTAATTAGTATACGCCTCAGCAAATTAATTTGAGCCTGGTCATAAAACAACATGCATGACTTTGGTTGTGTAAATTTGAATGTTCAATTCATCCCGCTATAAAAGTTTGTCAATGACTTTATAGAATAACTAGTTTTGCCTGTAAGCTTAAAATAATAGCTATATTGTGATGAAAGAAATCAACACCTTTGATTGCTTGTGTTTCGAAAAGTCATTTTTCAGCCCTGTATCAAAAACGTTCGAACGACTACATTATTGATTCCCTGCTTTCAGTTTCTTTTTTCTAATGATGTAATGGAACCAGTCTCTATCGTAGATTTACGAATATTTATGAAAGAAGGACCAGGACTTTGGCAGTTAACTATCATTTAATGAATACGAGCAAAACGACTATAAAAAAAAATATTCACCCTCATATTTAATAGGATTTTAAAATTTATTTGAATGAGTTTTACGATCGTCAAAATTGCGAGATAGATGATATGTGAGTAAGGGGAGTAAATAATTGCATTGGTCATTAGTGGGTCTAGCATATATTTGATACATATACATTTGTAGTTTATCGACCCTGGGAACAACCATTTGAACTTGAAGGGGTGATATAGAAGCGCGTACACTACATGTACTTTTTTCTGTCAAATATTGTAATATTTAATTCTAGGCAAAATTCATTCAGTCTTTACTTTTTGAACATATTTTCAGCTGAAACCTTTAATTTTTTCCCATTCCTTCCTCGCTCTCAACTAAAATTCAAGTGGTTTTAAATACTCCAAATGTACCTGTCAAAATGTGGTGCTTTGAAAACCATTTTGAAATACTTTTTCTTTCCTATTTTTCCCGCTTAAAAGATGAAATATTCATCTCCAATTACCCCAAAAAAACTGAAATCTTATGGCGCAAATGTTAACAGAAAGCTTCAACAAAACTCTTTAGTTAAACAATAAACGTAATAGTAAATTAAAAAAAACATACATTCATAAATTATATCTTTTTTAATTGCAGAAAAGATAGAAAAGAAAATTCAAAATTGAAAATTAATGTCACAGTATAATCTTATAATCTTTTAATCTCATTATGCCGTTGGTTAGCCTTACGACTGACATGGATCCTACAAAAAATTAAAATAGAATAACGTACTATGAAATTGACATAAACAAACTTTTACAAAATTTAAAGAGTTTTTAGCACGCCATAAAATTATTTTATCCAATACTGTTTGTTATTTTCGTCTACCATCTACTCAATACAATAATATACGTTGTTGATAACTGAAAATTAAAAACAGTTTTCTGGATACTCGAATTTTATCTCACATATATATGACAAGAATTGTCAGTTTTCAACTGACGGTCATTATGTCTTTCCCTATACTGATTGTTCGGATGCAGTGCATATTATAATTTCTTTAAAACAAACCCAATTATTAAAAATTCCTACATCAACATGACAAAACTAATGTAAAAATCTTATTACTGTAATTCAGAAATTATTGCGTGCATTTATTATTGCGATTTTGTCATTTTAGACCAACATTCTATTTTAATTTTTGCGATATTGAGAAAAATCCCGCTTCATTCATATAAAAAATTCCAAAATGCGAGTTTAAACTATTGCGATTACAACCCTGTCGCATTTTTCGCAATAATAAAAACATCGCAATAATTTCCGAATTTACAGTATTACGATATAACAAGAATGGAAACATAAATATGTATTACACCCCAGTACAAATGCAAACTGCGAATTTTGATGTCCTACTTTTGCATAGATAATTAATAGTAATAAAAATTACTCGACGTATACACATAATATAGAACGGCGATATTATTTATTTTATTGAACATACCGGTATTTCACAAATACACCTTCTTGTTTGAACAGTGCATGTTCTGTACTCAAACCCAAAAGGTCCAGATAAGGTTGTTCGTATAAAATCAACACAATCCTTTGTGCCTGTGTTTGTACCTGGAACAAAAATTGATATTTCATAAATATTCATTTAAAAAAGATATAAAAGTAAAGGCCCACAAAAACACACCAATAAAAGAACAACACAATAACCTGGACACGAGTTTAAAATCACATGATTTGAATGTTCTTATTTAGTAAGGAGTTAATGCGATGCCTAATATTCAGTATTCTTTGATACTGGCCTTCTACCTTATAGACTTCTCATAATGAGTGGATTCATTTATTGGTACCGATTTTAGTTTTAGCTACAATTCGTTGATTCGCTGGTGCTGGATTTCATTGTTTTGGTGGTTTATTATAAAAACAAAACATGTATACCATCGAATACGTAATTTTTTGTTACTCAGCAACAACAAAAAGCACTAAAATTAGTATCCAATGAAAAGGTGTGAATCCCCAGTATGTGATTTTGGTATAATACATGTGTACTTGTATATTCTTTTGTTGATACAACTTTCAGATAATCATGGAAGGAAAATTCAAAAACAATTAAACCAACACATGGAAATAAAGAACATACATATGTTGGCAGTTAAACCTGATATTCTTTTCTAGAGGATAAGAGACCAGACATTCCTTGCATTGCTGTGATGTAAAATGTTGTTGTGGTCACAAATAAGGCAAGGTAGCCAGTATGGTATTTTAACCACGGTTATATAATGTTAAGCCATTTGTCATATTGATGTTTCGTACAAATCAATTAATTCTTGATGACGACAGTCAAACTCCAACGACGTTACATTTTGTTTTCCTTTGGATGGTAAGATTTTCCTTAGCTGCCTTTCTAATATGAATTTTGAATTCAGTATCTATTAAAATTATTATAGTATTAGTCTGTCATTCAGTTGTTTAGTTTTAATTGCTTACATTACCTTACAAGTCAAGAAGCAATTCCCTTTGGTTGACCCAACTGACAGAACTTCGGACAAACAATAACATAAAAGAGCACAAAATACAAACATAAACACAACAGAGAATCAGGATAGTCTGACTTGCTACGGACAGTAAACAGTGGTGGGGTTAAACCAGTTTTATTGGTACCCCCCCCCCCCCCCCCCCCCCCATCTATCCTGACAATCTGGTTTACAAAACATACTATAAAAATTCATACAGTATGATTACCAACTTGTTAGAGCTGCAATATTAGAGTGGACAGTATATAAAACACACTATAAAAATTAATACAGTATGATTACCAACTTGTTAGAGCTGCAATATTAGAGTGGACAGTATATAATTTATGTAGCAGGGTCAGAATGTGCTCGTTTTAACTATAAAACTAGCTAAGGCTATCATAGTTGCAGGTCGTATAAGTCTCTTTCACTAAATTCAACCTACCTGTAAATGATAGTGTGAAAGGTAATCCGGAACCAATGAATGTTGTAGTGCCTTCAGTTAATCCGTCAAAAGCACCAGTCCAATACTGATCGCCGTCTAATCCTATAATTATAAGAAATTATATATTAATTGTTGTTGTTACCTGATAACAGCACAGCATTTTACCTTATTTATCTTGCCTAAGTTCATCATTTGAAACCGGCACCTATTTTTTTATAATTATTCTTAATAAAACAAGTACTGTTTCTTAGCTCTTCGTGCATTTGCAGCCTGGACATCTCAGTTAGTAATAGTAAAATAGATTTTTCAGAATTTGAATACCGTAATCAATGTGAATTGTCTTGTCACTTGGGTGGAATATGCAATGAGCCAAGTCGTAACTGAAACAATTGAACTTACCTAATTTTGTTCATTTTCATTCATGTCTTCCAGAAAAACAAACAAAAAAAATTCGCCTATGGAATTTTCAATGTACAAGGGAGATAACATAACCTTTATCAACAACTTTACATTTTTTATGTTTTCTTGGGCGACTTAATAAGGTTTATTAATCAACAAAAGATTGTCTAATAATTGTAATGTTAGACTTTCAAAATGCGAAAAATTCATTTTATGAACTGAGGTATCCAGACAGTAGGATTTTTTTTATAATTATTTCACAATACTCATGGTTTCATGTCTAATTAAAAAATTTTAATTCAGCACATATCCCCTGATGATTGCAACATTTAGGAAAGATTTGTTTTCTGATAATTTACATGAAAATTCTTATCTGCATACCATCTAATACAGAAGACACATCACTTTTTTCTGTGTCGTCATTCGGTTCCCATAAAGTAGCACCTTCTGCAAGACATGTTGACTGAAAAATTGAGATAAAAATTTACAGGATAACCAACAAAGTGGAGAATGTTCGAGAGAAAAAAAAATATATATCACTAAAATTCTTAGTCAATATTTCAATGATTTGAAGAGTTACAAAATACTTTTGTAATTTCCCAATATGCCTAAAAAGCGATCATTTTTTACAGATGCAAAGAGAACACCAGTTGCATGTCACTTGAAATACAACCAGTACCTATATATCACTAACCCAACACTATCAAAATCAGATTTTAATACTGTAAATATTTTGTCCACCTTTGGTGGGACTCGAGCTCACACCGTTGAGACACTATGGCCTTTATTTGACAGCAACCTGGTTTTGCAATTTTTTAGATACATTATGTGGGATGTTTTATTATTGTACAGTCACAGTAAATACAGTATTTAACTAATCGTCTTAGTATTGTAATGTATATTTCCTGTGGATTTTTCCGAAGAATTATCGGAGATACAGGGTAGTCCTTGATATTTATATACGCCCGAACACTACTCCAACACTGTTAAAATCAGATTTTAATACTGTCAAATTTTTGTATGCATGTGTATAATCCACTAACTATATGCCGCGAGAGAAAGCTTATCAGCCAACACCATACTATTCCACTTGTAATCAAATTTCATTTCCCATTCAGTCCCTTCCCATCCAAAATGTTTTATTTTATTTTAATCTGGTTCGCATGCTGGAAACACGTGTCAAACTTCTGGCTTTAACAGAAACTACATTTGTACTATATATCTCATGTTGTATTTCCTGTTCACATCACTATGCATGTGTGCTTTATCATCTGTTTAGAATGGATAAGCCATTATTTATTATTATTTCCTTGATTTTGTAAGATAAATTAGCCTTTTTTCTTATGTATATTTCAGTTTTTGGCTAAAATATAAAAATATTTTTATTGAAAATGTCAATCAAGTTAATTTACAAAAAGGTACATGCTTGTGTAAAAAGCATAGCGGGGAATCTATGTTTATCTAGAATCGCATATGACAGTAAAAGATGACTCAAGTATACTTATGGCTGAATTAAATGATTGTAAATAACATCTACAATATTAAGAAAACTACAATAATACATATGTTTTTATTTTTGTGGTTCAACATCTGAATGTATAATACCTGAGCTGCCAGCCATGATTCTGATTCGGCGCTGCATATTAAATAACACTTTCCTGATCCAGATGGTATCTCCTGAAAACCAGCTGGGCAAGACTTAACTTGGTCACAGTCAACTAAAATAGACATTTTTGCATATTTTACTAGACAAAAGTTTTATTAGAATTATAGAGATGTCATTGTATGTGCCATATTGTTGGTATAAGCATTTACAATGTAACTTGCGACATAAATAATTTTAATCGATGGAAAATGTAAAACAAATATACTTTAGTCATAGTTAATACAATAAAATGCTGTTCAGACCGTTCAGAAGTAAAACATGACGACAACATTGGGTCCAATGCCATCTTTAAACATATCTACGTGTATGTATAAAGAAGATACCCTAAACGAAGAAATTTTTGTGAACATTTATTTCAAATTGTGCAGTTACCTTTTTGTTTCCAACACCCATTTTAATTTCGAGCAAGATCAATGACGAATATAAATCAGCATGGAAAGTCTGATTCTCCCGTGAAATGATCTTGAGGTGGATACAATTACTAAACAAAACATATTGGGTTTTCTTGGTTGCAAATTGGAAGAAAGACTTATACTTTTTTGCATTGCAGCGTCATCTGGACCTTTAAAAGTGTACAAGGAACTACTGGTGAACGACAGGAGAATGCTAAAATACCGGTATCATTTACTGATGAAAATTTAGCGCAATGATAGTTTTTTGTAAAGGGATAACAACAAATGAAACATATGTACACATACAAAAAGTCTGTATGCTTGTATTTCCCGATATACCATGTACTATGGTAATCCGGGCGAAATAAATATACAGTTAAACTCGGTTGTGTTGGAGTGCAAAGGAATTGGAGAAAATTTCGATTCATCCAGTGCTTCGAGCTATTCATATTCTAGTTTAAACTTATCATATTGATGTGCATTTTGATGTTTACACAAATGTCCTTTTATTAAAATACGATGAAAAATGTGAAATAAGCAATGAATTTACATCAATGTCAATGATTTGCGGTAAAAAAAAACAACTTATATTTACAATTAAAATAAATGACTTAAAAGTGAACTAGAAATTCCATTATATAAAAACAATATAACTTTTGGAATTAGGGACTATACAATGGTTAGGCACAACCGATGTATGCGACTCAAGCATGTTCGTATAAACAGTGTTGAATTTACTTGGAATTCATGTCCAATAATTCTGGTCCCATCAGCAACTTAGACATTTGCAACGTATTCGAATTAAGAGTGTTCGACACAAACATGTTCGATTGTACTTACTGTTACATGCAGGACCTCCAAATCCTTCGGCACAACTGCATTCCGCCATTCCTGTAGCTCCTACGGAGCAAGCTCCTCCATTTTGACAGGGATTGAATGTACATGCGTCAACTAAAAGAAATATACACTTTCTTTTCCAAAAATTATAATTTATATCTTCAAGACAGGAAATGAGCTGTCCAATTTAAACAAGAGACACACAATAGCCTGAATTGCTTTCCTGTAATTTGTGTTGTTGATCTTGCATCAATGATTATTTTTGCTATTTAATGTATACCGTCGCATTTTCGCCTTAATATTGGCTTTGGACATTTTCAATGGCCTTGACTCTTGACCTTCTATTTTGATTTGAACGGGAAAATTGTAGGGCCCTAAAACCAAATATATCTGGACTTACCAGTAGTTACTATAGATTTTTTCAATGACATTGATACTTGAGCCTCCACACCGACTTGTACAGCAATATTATAGGGTCTTGAATCTAAATATATATGGTTGCTAGGGACTTTTTCATCGGTTGCTATGGGCTTTTTCAATGACCTTGACCCTTGAAACTCCATTTTACTTGTACATCTACCATTTAATTTATTTCAAGTTATGCTCTAAACAACTGTGACAACATGTAAGACCATTATTTTTGCTGATAATTACTGTTTACATGTATATGATCTTTCTAAACCTCCTATAAGGCGTCAATTGACGATTTGTAGATCTTACTTTGCTGAACATTTTTGCCGTTTACAGTTTGTCTTTATCTATAATGAAACAAGTTCATAACCTAAAGCTGCGAAATTCATTAAAATTAACAATTCAGCGGCAATAACCCGCAAATGGGTTGACCAGTTCGTCTGTAAATTTCATGGCAGGTAGATCTTTACATGTACCTCATAAACATTTTTACAGATTGTTTCATAGAAGATTTTTGAAAAAGTAAATGACTAACAAGAAAATTGTGAAAAATTTGTCTTTCAAGGGCAATAACTCCTTAAGGGGTCAATTCACCATTTTTGTGATGTTAACTTATTTGTAGATTTTACTTTGCTGAACATTTTTGCCATTACACTTTCTCTCTATCTATGATAATATTAAAGATAATAACCAAAAACTTCAAAATTTCCCAAACATTAGCAATTCCGGGACAGTAACTCAACAATGGGTGGTCCATTTGGTCTGAAAATTTCATGGCAGATAGATCTGGACCTGTTAATCACTTTCACTCCTAGTCAGGTTTGCTCTAACTGCTTTAGTTTTTGTATACGTTACAGCAACGAAAAGCCCTAAAGGTGCTATTCATTTGTTTTATTTTTATCCAGTATTACATATTCCTGGATAAAAGGAAAGGTAGAGGGCATTTAGGGCCGTTTCAGATTCAACTGCAATACCGTAAGTTTACCCACTGACTAATAACTGTTAAGTTGTATCATATTTCAAATCATCAATATAGTTTTTCATACCTTCAATTTCACAGTTCTCTCCAGTAAATCCGTCGGTGCAACAACACTGTGCTGTGCCGTTAACGTCCATCAAGCAAGAACCATTGTTGCAGATCAGACTATCACATGGGTTTTCTAAAATAAAAACAGCAGGCTGCAACATGAATATTCTATCATAAAAACGACATGATAATTTTAATACATGTAGCCTGACTTATGTTGTTTCATTGTCTTTTATGTGTTATGTGAAGGATCACCCGTATAACAGGTAACACTGGTAAAGCGAAACAATATTTGATATCTCAGTGGAAGCGAGTTTTATCAAGAATAAACTATAATTCATTCTGATCTAGAGGAATAACACTACACCAGCCATCTTCAACGTTACGGAAAGGACAACCTTTTTCGCAAACATCTGTGTACGGAGTATATTTTCCGAGATATTAAAAGTATGCTTGGATCTGTTTAGGAAACAATCGATTCCCTATAACATATTTAACATAACCCTTGTTTAACAGCCCCTTAGGATCCATTTTAACCGAACATTTTCCAATTAAAAGGTAACAATGTTATCAAAACATGTACCGTCTTTTTTTTTGTTACCTGTTGTACTAGGTGCATACGGTTTTCAGATGGCTTCAGAAATGAAAAGAGATACTGATTTTAAAATCCTTAATGAGACAGCAATTCTGTCGTCTGAAACTGAATCAGAAATGACAATGAGAGATTTTCATAGCCTTTGACTCCGGATATTTGCCGAAAGTTAGCTGCAAGCTCTCATTTTCCCCAGAGGGTTATTCGAAGGAGAGGAAAATCGAAAACAACTCACTAACTCCAGAGAACAACGAAGACAAGACCACAACAATACAAACACTAAACTTAAAAACTAAAAACATCTATGAACAACGTGGACTCCACCAAAACCCCGGGGCTAGACTCAGGTCTTCCGGAAGAGTAAGCAGTCTCTGCTTCCTGTAGGACACCTGCCATGCTGCCCATGAGGAAGTGACAGCATAAATGGAACATTTGGGAAACGGTTTTTTCATACCTGTCAACCAACCTATAGGACGAAGGATCTTTTCATGGCAGAAAGCCTATGATTTTTTTTAATTGAAGCCCATTTAACATTTTGATAACCTATGTAGAATTTTAAAAAAATACCATCGTTTTCTGTACATTCCTCATCACAACAGTGAGCTGTTCCATCTGTAATGTTGACAAGACAAGAACCACACTCGCATGTTACCTCATCGCATGGATTGTCTACAAAATACCAAAAAATATCTTTACTTCTTTTTTTTTAATTTTATACGAAAAACATATATTAAAAATAATTCTGTTAATAAAATTAAATATTCAAAAGATTCTAACGAAACAATTTACGTTTGGCCTTTTTTTACACGCCATGCAATTTTTTCGCATCTTTTGGTTTTTTTTTTCTTCTTGTCTTCTTTTTTCTTTTAATTTTTTTTTTTTTTTTTTTCTTTTTTTGTTGATTTTTTTGTCAAGGTCTCATATACGGACATGGATTAGACACCTTGTCTCCATGAAGTTATCATTTGAAATATTACACGAGGCCACAAACTTAAATACATATCACTGCCTCAATCGTTTTCTTTCATTATTTAACAAGTTTACATTGTATTCCATTTTGCACAATACGTTAATTATGAATTTACAATTTTTAATGGTAAAATATCTATATATCTAGCGTCTTACCGTCACAGCGAGTACCGTTCCAACTACCTACACATTCACATTCAGGAACTAAGTCGTCTGTCAAATTACACTGTCCTCCATTACCGCAGTAATATGTCAGACAAGGATCTACAAGTAATAAATTGAGAAAATGTCCATTAAAATAGAAAGGACATCTCCCTCCACACACAGAAGGACAACGGAAGCCTTATTTTAAATCGAACTGGAAAATTTATCAACTGAAAATTAATTGCTTAACGGTGGTACAAAGCGTACCTACACATTAAAAGAAAATTATAATTTTTACAGAACATGCAAATCTTTGGCAGATACATTTCAGTTCAGTTATTTATTCACAATACCGCACTTTTTTTATAGACAGATTTCCCTTTAAACAATAAAATGGATAACACAAAAGGTCAACAATGTCATACCAATCAATCAACGACACCCAACAGACAGAACCCCAGACAAAAGATAACATAAAAGAATATAAACATAAACACAACAGAGAGTAAGGATAGTCTGACTTGGTACCGATACTGAACAGTAGTGGGGATAAATCGCATTTATCAGTACCCCCGCACCCCCCCCCCCCCCCCCCATCCTTTTTTTTATCTATCCTTATTCCGATCCTGACACTCTAGTGTATAAAACATACTGTAAAAGCAAATGCAGTATGATTACCTACAAGGTGACCGCTTGTTATATTTAATGGTACATAAATTTTATAACAAGGTCAGAATGTGCAAAGCTAGCAAATTTTCCTTACTTTTCAAAACAAATTTTATCACAGTCGATAGTGTTCAATGGGTGCTTCTAACTATTGATCCATTTCTTGATTCATGATTATCATAATATTAAATAAAAAATGTGTCTGTTGTTTTTTATAAACTAAAACGCAAACGATATAAAGTAAACATAAATGATAGCCCCAATCAAATCACATGAAACACACTTTTTTTTTGGAAAAAGTAAGGGTCCTACATGTACAACTTTCTAAATTTCATTTAGAAGTAGACGTCCCAGAAGTTACAACATGACATAGTCCTTTTGATTATACATTGTGCTTTCATTTTTTTTTTTTAAATAACTTTAATTATTTTGTATGGCTCGGAATATTATAATTTTGATTTGTCTTTTACAATGGCAATTCAAGTTACAATGTATACACCAAGAAACGATTGTGTATTGGTTTAGAGCCCTTCTCTTCTTTTTCAATTGTTAATTCATCAAATACGACCGAAAACTAAATCATAGTTTCTTCATAAGTTCAATAAGTTTGTTCTGCGAGAGTTCTTTTCCAAACTGTAATGTTATATTACACCTACCTTGTATGCATTCGTACTCTGCTTTCAATTTTTCCTTCTTTTCGTTGCAAGTAGTTTCATCGAACAACTGGTCGTCACATGTGAACTGACAATTATTTTGACCATTACAAAGATTTTTCACCTTGTCAAAGGCATTTGAATCTCCACATGGACGCCTCCCGTTTTTCTGATAGGTCGCCCACTGAAGATCAATGAGGTGATTTTCAGGACATGACAGCTCTGCTTCTTGACCATCGACACAGTTTTCTAATTCAGTAAAAAGACAATACGTACAATGTGAGCCAGAGTGAAAACGACATACATTACCTTAGCAGTCGGAATCGTTTTTTTTTTTTTTTTTTTTTTTTTTTGCTTCTGAGGCGTTTGTATTGATACAGGTAAGAACGAAATGATCGACTATAATATATTATAAATTTAATTTTGCAGTTTGGTAATGTTAGTGCTTTGTCCTTTTCAAAATAAAAATTAAATGATTTAATGCACGACCGATTGAGGCTAACGACTCCTTACTATATAGAAAGAAACCAATCTGATATTGAAGTTAGTGGTGACTCGTTTTACCTTTCCAATAATGGAAATTATGCTTTATTTTTTAATAGAGACGTATTCTTCGCTTTTATAGCTTAAAAATACAATTTCACTACTAGCAATGATTAATAAGCCTTTGGACAAGTGTAAGTTTTGTATTAAACACGTTGACTGTAATACCTTCTTTTACAGAGTTATTATAATAGGAAATATTTCATCAAGAAATTAGTTAGTTTCATAAATAATTGGATGAAATCTTTGATTTGTTTTTATATGGATTCATTTTGAAATGAAGAGACCAACAAACTTAGAAACAAACATCAATGTAAGTTGCATTAACGTGAACTTTAATAAATATAAAGAAAATGCGCTTTCATTGTTACGTGTTTGCTTGCCATTTCCCTATGATATTACCATATATAATCTTGCTCACTTTTCAAGCATTAACGCAAGATATGCAAAAGGCTTACACCGAAAATTAGCATTGATGATTTCTGTACTAGATTACTAATTTTCTTCGCCGGATTTTCTATCCTTGTTCAGATAGCAAATAACTTACTTTTTATGTTGTTGCATCCTACTATCTTTGCTATAGTTAGTCATCTGTTTTAGTTCTTTTTCTAGTGTTTTACTATTCGTACAGTTTTATAGAGTTTATCTATTGGTACAATCTCGTGTCTTTTTCATGTTTCCATTTCTAAGTTGCAGTAATCGTGAAATAAACGGTAATATTATATAAAGCATACCATAAGTTTCTTCTTCGCTACTTTCTCCGCTACTTCCACCTCTACTTCCATCGCTTCTTCCGCCTCCTCCCCGGTTTCGTGAACCTTGCAAATTGCAAATAAATTAGAAATAATGTTAAGAACAACATATTAATTACTATTTATTTTATTTATTGACTTTTAAACGTTCTTAAAATGTAAAAAATAATCAAACTCATCTGTCTTCTTATTCTTACATACCTTGACATACAGACAAACACACAATGATAAATATAACGAACTGTGTTTGGATTTTTCGACCCATAGTTCTTTGCTTTAGTTTGTCCGTTTTTCTTTTGGTATCGTATTTATAAGAAAAAAATTACTTATTGGTGTATCCAATCAAATCAGAGAACATGGCCGAATAGGTAATGCGAACTTTTAAATTATTTATCTATATTTATTTTAATGAATTAAACTTCTATTATATTAAGTGGCTTAAATTTTAGTCTGGTTTATTAATGCGTTGAAGTTAATATGGCTACAAAATAAATGTTGACAAAGAATTTCGTATTAACTGACGTTCGTGCATGGGTGTTTCATAAAATTTCATACAGATAAAATCAAGTGAAAATTGGATGTTTACAATACTTGATGTTTTTTCTGGTCCATTTGATATAGGTGCGTCGAAGTAATTCACAGGTTACTGATCTGGGTGTAATTAGCCAAGGACACTGAATGATACTGATTTAAATAAGCATACGATAAAGTTAATAAAAGTTAGGAAGCAACCATTTGATTTTTTCCCTTTTGTAAGAATTTCATTTTTCAGTGCCTTTGTCCAAGAAAAGTAAAAAAAAACTGCAAGGATCGTAAATAACAGCAGTACTTCGTATTCACCGACATGCATCGAAGAAACACAGATTTCCGGCCCCCCTTCCCGTGTCAAATTATTACCAATCCTTCTCTGTGTGATAAGAGATAAGTTAAGTTTAGAAAAAGAAAAACATCAAAGGTTATATACAGATTAATAAGAACACTATATTTTTTCACATTTGTTTAAACACATTTTATTGATAACACATATACACAAGCACAAATTAAGATAACAGATGGATGGATGGATGGATGGATGGATGAATTATTGTTTAACGTCCAGTGGCAACCAGGTGCATATCAGGACGAGAACATGTTGATATGATAATGAATATGATCCCTGCTTTGTACTAGACCGACACGCTAAGTCGGATTTTTAATGTGCTAGCTCACGAGATAACTGTCCACAGGAAGACTTACCAACTCACTCGGACACTGAGCCGACCAGTCTTTGCTCTTACTCCTAGATGCCGCGTGCTTGGCGGAGAAGCAGCAAATACCAATTTTAATGTCTTTGGTTTGACCCGGCCGGGGATCGAACACACGACCTTCCGCACTCGGGGCGAGCACGCTACCACGAGACCACCGAGTCGGTTTTAAGATAACAGACAAATATCATTTATATATTGTTACAAATTACATGATTGTAGCTAAAGGGATCTGAAAACAAGCTGTAAAAAGTTATATTAATTTGTCTTCCAGCAACAGATATTTTTCTTTATGAAGTGCAATGTATTGATCATTGTCATTTTGTTTAGTTTCTTCTGTTACCTTTTTTAACATCGGACTCGGACATCTTTTGAACTGAGTATTACTGTGAGTATCGCTATGTGTTTGTTTATTCCACATTGGCTAGAGGTATAGGAGGAGGGTTGAGATCTCATAAAACATGTTTAACCCCGCCGCATTTTTGCGCCTGTCCCACGTCAGGAACCTCTAGCCTTTGTTAGTTTTGTGTGTCTTTTTTAATTTTGGTTCATTTTTATGTTTCGGAGTTTAGTGCGCTGTCCATTTTGCTGAACTAGATATACATTATTGTTTAGGAGCCAGCTCCGGGTGTGGAATTTTCTCGCTGCGTTGAAGACCCATTGGTAGCCTTGACCTGTTTTCTGATCTTTGGTCGGGCGGTTGTCTCTTTGACACATTCACCGTTTCCATTCTCTATTCAAATATTTTTACTGAATTTTATTTTACTTAATTAATTCCGTACATGATATCATGTAGTTATTATGCTAACACTCATTTTCTGTCAGAGACAAAACTCGAATAATGTTAAAAAACATTTTTTTTTGCAAAAATGATGTTTTGACTTCATATCACCTTAAAAGATACATATATATTCTTCGTTCAATTTCAAAGCATTTATTTTTCGTATATACATAGAATTCAACAGTGGAACCTCAATTTTTTCCGGTGTTCACATAGGCTGATCAGTTCAGTGTAATTTTATTCTCACAATACACAAGCAATAACATTGCTCACATTTTGCTCATATGTGTGTATGTTTTGTGATATGCTTGACATTTGTGTTTCCATCCATACTACTATAATTATTGTTTTTGAGGAAGAAATCACAGTAAATTCTACCATTTGACTATAGTCGGCTATATTCATATAACAGCATTAAAAGTTGTGTTATTGAATATAGAAGATAAATGACCTTGCTGAAAAGCTTCTTCCTGGAATTCGCATTTTTTTGCATTATTTTATTGACAATCTGTCAAGTATTTTTGTCGATTTTCTCAGACATCAAATAAAGCATTTTTGATTAATACATAATCATTTTGTAATGGAAATGAATCAAAAACGACAAATATACCTAAGGAGCAATAAAAAAAAAACCGTAATCCATTGGACAGACAAACCCGGGAAGACAAATGAACAACCACAAGCACAACAAATAAACACAGAAAACTAAAAAACAATGAACAACACGAACTCCTATAAAAAAAGAGGAGTGAACCCAGGTGCCAAGGAAGGGTAAGCAGCTCCTGCTCCGTATACGGCACCCGTCGTGAAGTTCAACAAAGTCAATACGGTGGAAGTCAAAAATCGGTAGAGGCACATGAAATGTTACAACAGTGGGAACAGGTCCAACATCATCTTATAGATATTGGAACACTGTAATGGTCAATCAATTCGTGATGACGACCGTAAAATTTCCCAAGTGATGAGATCAACTTATCCTTGGTAAAAGATAACAAGAAAAATTAAAAAGTCATTTGTTCAGAGAACAAATGTGAGGTCTTTCCCCGTCTCTAGTTAGTGTTATGGTGTCCTATACAAATACTTAAGACAATTGAGTCATTTTGTTTACGATAAAATGTTGCCAATAGTTATCATATAGGTTCCAGAATAAAGATCAAGGGGCCTAGTGTCAGAAAAAGTATGGTTGTTAAGGACTTTGTCGGTTGCTATGGACAGAAGGTCACTTCCGGTTATAAAACTTAATTCTAAACTCAGAAGGTAGTGTTGGTTAAGAATACATATGGTTGCTATGGACTTTTCATTAACGTTACCTTGTTGCTAGGGAATGACCTTGACCCATGACCTTTGACCTTTGACTCAAATTGTAGGTCTTTGCATACTGATTCATTTAAGTATACATGTTTACTATACTATCTAATACGGTTTTCAAGTTATAAGCAAAAAACCAGTTTTAACATACAAATCAAGTGCAATAACTCAAAAACGACAAGTTTTACGGTTTCGGTCCTGAAGACTTTTTTGTAGATTTCGACGTGACGAACAATTTTCCCATGTATTGTCTGCTTCAATTTTGTACGGTTTACGTGCTTTTCCACAAAAACTGTTTACAGTGTCGGCCATTTTGAAAATGGCCGCCATTAGCCAATCAAGTTTGATTTCAAATTGAAGGGAATAAGTTGACGGTCACCAATAACCCATATGTTTACTATGTTATCTCGAACCATTTTCAAGTTATAGGCCAAAAACCATTTAGCCGAAATGCGTTAAGGGCTATAACTCGAAAACCGTTTGTCGTACAGGGTTCGACCCTTATATCAAATAAAGGTCTAAATGAGACAAGTATTTTCCCCATTACATGTCTGCTTAAATTTTGTATGGTTTTTGAGTTAACCTGAAAACAAGGTGTACCATGACCTCTGACCTTGAGATTTGACCTTTGACCTTGACATTTTTGAATGCAACATATGTCATCCAGGATGATTGGTGAAGGTCCCAAGTCTCTAGGACTTACCGTTTTGAAGAAAAAAATTTTGACGTGTCGCGACACTTTTCGGGTCAAAAACGCGTAACCAGGAAGTCGATCAGAACATTTTTTTTTGCATTACGAATCATGTCCAGGAGTTGAGCAACATTTTCCCCACTTCAGATTTTTGATAACGGTTACGGTTTTTGAGTTAATCTGCAAACAAGGTTTTACGGTCTGGGGCAGATAACTCCGTTACAAAAAATAGATCGGTTTCGCAGGCCGACTCAAGTCGAGCCCAAGTAGTGTCGTTTAATAGTACTAAGTTTCGTAATGATAGGTCGCGACACTTTTTTGACATCTGCGGCAGAAAAAAAAAAATAATAATTAAAAAGTCATTTGTTCAGAGAACAAATGTGAGGTCTTTCCCCGTATCTAGTTAGTGTTATGGTGTCCTATACAAATACTTAAGACAATTGAGTCATTCTGTTTACGATAAAATGTTGTCAATAGTTATCATATAGGTTCCAGAATAAAGATCAAGGGGCCTAGTGTCAGAAAAAGTATGGTTGTTAAGGACTTTGTCGGTTGCTATGGACAGAAGGTCACTTCCGGTTATAAAACTTAATTCTAAACTCAGAAGGTAGTGTTGGTTAAGAATACATATGGTTGCTATGGACTTTTCATTAACGTTACCTTGTTGCTAGGGAATGACCTTGACCCATGACCTTTGACCTTTGACTCAAATTGTAGGTCTTTGCATACTGATTCATTTAAGTATACATGTTTACTATACTATCTAATACGGTTTTCAAGTTATAAGCAAAAAACCAGTTTTAACATACAAATCAAGTGCAATAACTCAAAAACGACAAGTTTTACGGTTTCGGTCATGAAGACTTTTTTGTAGATTTCGACGTGACGAACAATTTTCCCATGTATTGTCTGCTTCAATTTTGTACGGTTTACGTGCTTTTCCACAAAAACTGTTTACAGTGTCGGCCATTTTGAAAATGGCCGCCATTAGCCAATCAAGTTTGATTTTAAATTGAAGGGAATAAGTTGACGGTCACCAATAACCCATATGTTTACTATGTTATCTCGAAGCATTTTCAAGTTATAGGCCAAAAACCATTTAGCCGAAACGCGTTAAGGGCTATAACTCGAAAACCGTTTGTCGCACAGGGTTCGACCCTTATATCAAATAAAGGTCTAAATGAGACAAGTATTTTCCCCATTACATGTCTGCTTAAATTTTGTATGGTTTTTGAGTTAACCTGATAACAAGGTGTACCATGACCTCTGACCTTGAGATTTGACCTTTGACCTTGACATTTTTGAATGCAACATATGTCATCCAGGATGATTGGTGAAGGTCCCAAGTCTCTAGGACTTACCGTTTTGAAGAAAAAAATTTTGACGTGTCGCGACACTTTTCGGGTCAAAAACGCGTAACCAGGAAGTCGATCAGAACATTTTTTTTTGCGTGACGAATCATGTCCAGGAGTTGAGCAACATTTTCCCCACTTCAGATTTTTGATAACGGTTACGGTTTTTGAGTTAATCTGCAAACAAGGTTTTACGGTCTGGGGCAGATAACTCCGTTACTAAAAATAGATCGGTTTCGCAGGCCGACTCAAGTCGAGCCCAAGTAGTGTCGTTTAATAGTACTAAGTTTCGTAATGATAGGTCGCGACACTTTTTTGACATCTGCGGCAGAAAAAAAAAAATAATAATAATAATAATAAAAAGTCATTTGTTCAGAGAACAAATGTGAGGTCTTTCCCCGTCTCTAGTTAGTGTTATGGTGTCCTATACAAATACTTAAGACAATTGAGTCATTTTGTTTACGATAAAATGTTGCCAATAGTTATCATATAGGTTCCAGAATAAAGATCAAGGGGCCTAGTGTCAGAAAAAGTATGGTTGTTAAGGACTTTGTCGGTTGCTATGGACAGAAGGTCACTTCCGGTTATAAAACTTAATTCTAAACTCAGAAGGTAGTGTTGGTTAAGAATACATATGGTTGCTATGGACTTTTCATTAACGTTACCTTTTTGCTAGGGAATGACCTTGACCCATGACCTTTGACCTTTGACTCAAATTGTAGGTCTTTGCATACTGATTCATTTAAGTATACATGTTTACTATACTATCTAATACGGTTTTCAAGTTATAAGCAAAAAACCAGTTTTAACATACAAATCAAGTGCAATAACTCAAAAACGACAAGTTTTACGGTTTCGGTCATGAAGACTTTTTTGTAGATTTTGACGTGACGAACAATTTTCCCATGTATTGTCTGCTTCAATTTTGTACGGTTTACGTGCTTTTCCACAAAAACTGTTTACAGTGTCGGCCATTTTGAAAATGGCCGCCATTAGCCAATCAAGTTTGATTTTAAATTGAAGGGAATAAGTTGACGGTCACCAATAACCCATATGTTTACTATGTTATCTCGAACCATTTTCAAGTTATAGGCCAAAAACCATTTAGCCGTAACGCGTTAAGGGCTATAACTCGAAAACCGTTTGTCGTACAGGGTTCGACCCTTATATCAAATAAAGGTCTAAATGAGACAAGTATTTTCCCCATTACATGTCTGCTTAAATTTTGTATGGTTTTTGAGTTAACCTGATAACAAGGTGTACCATGACCTCTGACCTTGAAATTTGACCTTTGACCTTGACATTTTTGAATGCAACATATGTCATCCAGGATGATTGGTGAAGGTCCCAAGTTTCTAGGACTTACCGTTTTGAAGAAAAAAATTTTGACGTGTCGCGACACTTTTCGGGTCAAAAACGCGTAACCAGGAAGTCGATCAGAACATTTTTTTTTGCGTGACGAATCATCTCCAGGAGTTGAGCAACATTTTCCCCACTTCAGATTTTTGATAACGGTTACGGTTTTTGAGTTAATCTGCAAACAAGGTTTTACGGTCTGGGGCAGATAACTCCGTTACTAAAAATAGATCGGTTTCGCAGGCCGACTCAAGTCGAGCCCAAGTAGTGCCGTTTAATAGTACTAAGTTTCGTAATGATAGGTCGCGACACTTTTTTGACATCTGCGGCAGAAAAAAAAAAATAATAATAATAATAATAATAATAATAATAATAATAATCATAAGAAATACAGTAAGGTCTTTCCTTCTGCAAAGGGAAAGACCTTAATAATAATAATAATCATAAGAAATACAGTAAGGTCTTTCCTTCTGCAAAGGGAAAGACCTTAATAAATAGAAATGGTGGGCTGTCAAAAGGGGCGTAAAACGACTAAAATGTATGACATACACAAGTCGAACAAAACCAAATATAAAATCGCAAAAAAAACAACAACAAACTAAAAAGTTAAAAATACTCAACGTTTCGACCAATATGGTCTTGATCACGAGTATGTGAAGAATAAAAAAAAAAAGATGTTGACTCTTTGAAACCCAGAGCAAGACTGATATCCTTGATAAAACCCTGGTTAAGAAGCTTTTGTGACAGCATTAATCCTCTTTGTCGAAAGTTAGGGTAACTCACGCATGGCCTTGAAAATCGGATAAGCTGAGAAACGTAGACGCCATATACAGACGATGCTGAAGGGAAGGGAAAATTAACACTAGGAAAGTTGAAGTCATCACATTTGTCATAAAGTTTTGTCTTCAAATGTCCGTCATTGTCTATTTCACAGAAACAAATCCAAATATGAAGCGGACTTTAGTGTATCTGTAGTATCCTTAATTTCAAGCTCACTGGGGTAGATTAGAATTGGAATTTGTCGTTATTGAACGACAAAACGTCATCTATATAACGAAAAGTGAAATTAAAGGATTGGGCGAGTTTCTTTTTGTTTTCACGTAGTAACCCTTGAATGAAGTCCGCTTCATATGAGTACAGAAACAGATCGGCGAGACGAGGAGCACAGTTGGTTCTCATTGGAATGCGATTGTTTGTTGAAAAATTAGACCGCCAAATTCAACAAATATGTTGTCTATGAGAAAATCTAACATGTTTGTAATTTCATCTTCAGAATACTTTTTGTCAGAATCAGAGTGGTTCCTCACGAAATAAGCCTTTTCTCTACCTAGAACTAGAAATTTATACCTTTATCAATTAAAACTAAAATCATTACATGATAGTTTGTTATAATTAAAAATAGAAATTTGATATAAATTAACATAAAATATACACACCAACATAGAACTTCCTGTACACCGAAAAAAATATGAATAGGTTCTTACAACGGGTTCAAAGACTGGAAAATCTTCAACGAGCTTTTAAAATTCACGTTTTTCGAAAAGAAACTGAATTTAAAAAACGAGTTGATAGCTACTTATATTCGTTAAAAAGTCGAAAGACTTTTAAACGAGGATAAGTAGCTATGTCTTCCGTGAATACTCATTTTTTAAGTTTCCTGTACCAAAGTAAATTCAAAGAGGACAGCCGAAGAAGTTAAATAACGTTACGGTTGAAAGGTAAGTGCATTTGTGAACGGCGCGATTTGATTGGTCTAGGAGCAGTGGAAGATGAGGTCTCGTTTTATGGATATTTGTTACAATATAAATTTATATCAAGGTTATACCCAGCTGGTGTTTTAAGCACTTACCCCAACTCTCTCTGAAAAGGATATAAATCAAATAAATATATTTCAAACAAGTGTGATTAAAATATATTAAACTCTTGTGTGTATATGTGTACATGTGTATACATAGAGAATAATACATGGTAAAATCTGTATCACATGCTGTATCAACCCGAGAAACCAATATCAGCCAGAGGGCCTTGGCCCAAGGGCTGATATTGGTCGAGGTTGATACAGCATGTGATACAGATTTTAACATGTATTATACACTTTATCATATATTTAAACAGAGGACTTCAAATTTCCCAAATTAAAGTCTACTGCTGCAAATGAAATTGATTGGGGAAAATATTTTGTGAAAAAAAAAATTAAAACAAATAGGGGGGGGGGGTTGAAAAAAGTCAAATAATCGGGAAAAAATTTGAACAACATTTGTTTTTTTTTTTTTAAAATACAAAAAAGTAAAATGGAAAAAAAATGAAAAAAAGTTATGTGATAAAGGGTGCGCATCAAAGTTGAACGATACGGATTAAACAGCAGTATCAAATATTCAAATATTCAAAACTACTGTATTTACTAGTAAATATATGATAAATGTATATATTAAACTCGTGTGTATATGTGTACATATTATTTTAATCACACTTGTAAAATATATTAAACTCTTGTGTGTATATGTGTACATGTGTATACATGTATATATTAAACTCTTGTGTGTATGTGTGCACATGTGTATACACATGTACATATATACACACAAGAGTTTAATATATTTAAATCACACTTGCTTGAAATATATTTATTTGATTTATAACCTTTTCAGAGAGAGTTGGAGTAAGTACAGGTCTATTCTGAGCAAACCCTACATTTTATTGAAATTGTGTTAAAGAAGATGTCAGTATTGAGCTGACAGACGGACACATTACAGCATCCTTACAGCAGCTTATTCAGTTGAGTTTAACAATATTTTTTATTTAATTGTTACAGATACGTAGAATTATAACGAGGGTAATACTTCGTTTTTTTTCTACTCTCTCCTTATTGTTTTAAAAATATAAATTGTTCTGTTAGTTTACTTTTGGTCATTTGAAAGTTTATTAGTTTGGTTTGTTGGCTTTGAAAAAAATGTGAGCTGACCCGCATGCGCTTTGTGGTCAAAATGAATGTTTCAGTATGTTGAAGGTGAAAACTATGTTTAGCACATCGGTACTGCATGTAATCAGAATCCTTCTGGGCATGCTCAGAGCAAGATTGTTTTGCTGTTAAATTATCTGTTATCATTCCAAAATATAACTAGAAATACTGTGAGCACTACCCCCGCCTTACATAAGATACATGAAAGGAAATGTCAATATCTTGGATAGGAATTCCATTCGGTGGTTTAGGAGGAGCTGCGGATGGCATACTGGAACCCCCTATCACAATGAATGGCAAAGTCCATATGTTGGTATTGGAAACCCCAAATGTTGGTCAGATCAAAATCTAAAATAGGAGGTGCACTACAGCATCTTGTAATAAAGATCCTCTGAAAGTTTCATCAAATTCCTTTCAGTGGTTTAGGAGGAATTGCGGATGGCATCATGGTACCCCTATCACAATGAATGTCAAATTCCATGTTTTGGTATGGGTACCCCAAATATTCACCAGATCAAAATTTAAAATAGGAGGTGCACTATGGCATCATGTAATAAAGATCCTCTGAAAGTTTCATCAAATTCCATACAGTGGTTTAGGAGGAGTTGCGGATGGCATCATGGTACCCCCTATCACATTGAAAGTCAATTTCCATGTTTTTCTATGGGACACCATAAAAAATGGTCCGATCAAATTATAAAATAGGAGGTGCACAATATCATTATAGGATGAAGATTCTCTGAAAGTTTCATCAAATTCCATTCAGTAGTTTAGGAGGAGTTGCGGATACAAAGGTTGAAAGGACGGACGGACGGACACAACGAATACTATATACTTTTTCAAAAGCAGGGATATAATAATAATTTACACATGAAGGGGAAAACTTTATTAAAAGAAGATATTTTTTTTAAATACAAGAAAGATCACAAAGACTTTTGTAATTAAAAACGACAAAATGCAAATATAGACTTTAGGTTGAAATATCATTAGAAAGGCAACATGCTTAATTAGATAGACTGAGAGATTGCAAATAGAGAAAGTGACAGTTTTAATACACCTTTAAATGCCAGAGGAACCACTGCACGAAAGTATAGAAATTGAACTATATCGTGGCGACACAGAAAATAAAACTAGTTCTTCAACATGTTTACATGGTTCAATAACATAATGGAATGGGTCCATCGGATGATACTACAGAGATGCTGAAAAGAAGGAAAAAAAATTATATTACATCCTTAACAAACATATATATATATATTAATTTAAATATTAATTTAAATTCATTTAGAACATAACATTTTCAAAAATGGAAGAGCTATATTACTTATTACATTAACAGGTTATAAAAAACATTTACAACTGAATATTTTCCAAAATAGAGTAAACCAAGAGTGGACACACTAAAAGTCTCGCCTGAGTACGCACGTGAACACAGAATAAAAATTATCTGATACACGGCATTGTAACTCCATGGAAAATGCATAAAAAGAAATAGTAATGGTCAGGTGACATTTGTCTGAAAAATCCCATGCATATCGCTCAGTCATAAAACTGTGTCCAAAGTTAGCTGACAGGTCTCAAACTGGTATGTACCCACCAAAAAGTATCTATGGACAAAAAATAGTGGGTCTACATACATGTATAACATTTGTTCAGAAATGGACTAATTTGTAAAAATGTGAGTCACTTAAGCATGAATTGAGTTCAAGGTCAGGTGTCAGACTGACACCTACTTACCAAGAAGTATCTATAGCCCACACACGGTGGATATAGGTTTTTCAGCTACTGCGAAATGGACTTAATCATGAACTACCTATATACCAAATACGCTTTGTCTATGTATTGCTATTTCTGAGAAATTAACTTAATCGCAAAAATGTGAGAAACGTCACTCAAGCGCGACATAGAGGTCAAAGATCAGGTGTCAGATGTCAGACTGGTACATGTATATACAAAATACATTATCCACTAAGAACTTATATCGACCAAGTACTGTGGGTGTAGTTAGTACAGTTACTGATAAATAGATTTATCGGGAAAATATATTGCAAGTCAGTGAAGCATGATTTCAGGTCAAGGTCAGGTGACAAGTATTAGACTGGCATGTATCCAATAAGAACTATCTACAGACCAAATATTGTCGGGCTAGGTATTATAGTTGACGAGAAATGTAATTAATCTGGAAAATGTAACACAAGTCACTCAAGCAAGAAATTGAGGTCAAAGTCTCGAGACAGTTGTTAGACTGGCATGTACCCACTAAGAACTATCTATATACCAAATACACACACTGGCACGGGTTACAGGAGTGTTTCTGTTGCCTGACTTTCTTTGTGCTAAATTGAATTCATAAATGTGAACATGCATCGTGACAGAATTCCTTCACGTGTATTTAGATGGGACCGTACTATTTCCGAAAATCATCACGACACCTGGTTTAATAGAGTGAAAAGGATAATGACAGAATGTGGTCTGGAAAATGCATTCATCTCGAATAACACGGATGGACTAAGTTGTAAATTTTTCACGAAACTTACCCAGGACATTCTCGTACAAATGCATCAGACTTCGTGGCGAAATAGCGTTATGAACATGCCGAAACTGCGAACGTATAAAAACATTAACGAGATGTACAGTGCTCAGCCGTATCTAAGGTCCAACATTTCCCGTCAAGACAGGTCGCAAAAAGCACGTTTGAGATGTGGCGTCTTCCCAATAGAACTTGAGCTTGGTCGCTATCGTGGAATCCCGGTCGAACGACGGCTATGTAAAATGTGCCCATCGAACAACATTGAAGACGAAAAACATTTACTACTTTATTGCTCAAAGTACGAAAGATGCAGATCTGCATTCATAAACCTATTTGAAGAACGAAATGGTTGTGACTTTTCGATCCTTTCTGATGATGACAAACTCAAATTAATTCTTTCATTCGATGTGAAACACGTAGCAAGATTTATAAATGACATTTCAAAATTAAGGGTCGCCTAATTATTTTAAATCAATTCTTTGACACTTATATTTTCTCTATTCCTTTTGAATTTGACATTTAACAATTTCTTTGTTCCTTTAATTTAAAATATTATTACATGACTAGAAAATTGCATTAATTTGATTGGCCTAAACAACCCTAAAAAGTTTTGATGTAGAGTGAGAACAGCCTAAAAATGTCTAAATATAGTAATTAAACACGATGGAAAGCGATGTTACATTACTATTTCCTAAAAATAGATTCCAGACCCCCTGTAAGTGACTAAAAATAGATCGCGTGATTTCCCCTGAACCAGTGTAAAAATGTCAACCAATCACAGCGGCGCTTCTTGGCGATTCGGTCCAATCAAAACTGCGCTAACAAATCACAACAGAAAAAATGTCGGAGCAGACAGATGGGCCTAGATTTGCTACCGTTGATGAGGATGAACTAAAGAGAATATTAACGGAAAAGGACGCTAAAAACACCATCAGAGCTACAAATGGAGCAGTCAAAGTATTCAGAGCATACTTAAAAGCCAGAGATCTACCGGAAGACTTTGAAAATTACGAAATTCCACAGTTGGATGATGCGTTGGGCAAATTTTATGTTGAGGTCCGTCAGGAGAACGGTGAAAAGTACCAGAAATCTAGCTTATATGGACTCCGATACGGATTAAACAGACACTTGTCCGTGAGTAAAAACTTTGATATCACAAAGGATCAAACTTTCCAAGTATCCAGAAAAATATTTCAAGCTGTGACAAAAGATTTGAAAAAAGAGGGAAAAGGAACTGTTAATCACTATCCCCCTATTGAACAGTCTGATCTGATCAAGATGTATGAATACTTCAACACCTCGGACAGAATAAAACTCCAGCAGAAAGTATTCGTAGACATAATGCTGTACTTTGGACGAAGGGGCCGTGAAAACATCCATGACTTGAAAATTAATGACTTTGCCGCCACAACAGATGCAGACGGAAAGCTGTATGTTTATATATGCACAGATGAACAGACGAAAAATCACCAAAATGACGCAAACAGTGCTGAGGGCAGAATGTATGCAAGAAAAGGTATACAAATAACATTATTTTTGTTTTATTTACTTTATTTATTAAATTAAAAATATACATGTTTTACATTTGTTTTTGTCATGTACCAACTTTATATGCCTTATCTGTAATCCATACATATCGAATACAAATCATACATGTAATAATGAAAGAAAATGCTTAAATAATAATAAAATCAAAATTAGTGAAAATAAAAAAAAAACAATGAAAAAAGATCTACAATAATGGTTAAAAATAAAGAAAAAAACAAATATATTTTGACACATAAGATATATTGTAACCTTATTCTTTCAGATGATCCTGGATGCCCAGTGAAATCGTTCATGAAGTACAAACGACAACTGAACCCAAAATGTATCAGATTCTTCCAGAGGCCGTCAAAAGCTGCAGATTCTCTTACATGGTATGTTAATGCACCACTTGGACACAATTCCATAGGCGACATGATGCCAACCATAAGTGCAAGTGCAGGATTGTCGAGACGGTATACCAACCATTCTTTGAGATCCACCACCGTTCACATTCTAGATGCCAACGAATTCGCTGGACGTCACATAACTAGCATCACTGGACATAAGTCAGAAACATCTCTAAAAACTTATACAGGATATACCGCACCCAGTATTAAACGGAAAATGTCTGACACTATATCTGACACATTACGCAATAAACTGAAAAAAGTTTCAACTAACTCGGTGACCATCACAAGCAGTCAGGAAGTCGATATTGAACTTAGCAATAATTCACAACTCGTTCCGTTATCCAATTCCCAATATGACAATTTGATGTCAGATTTACAGGATGACCCTGTTTTTGATGGACTCCTAGAGGAATTACCAGAAAATCATAACAATCAATTCGACCAAACCAAAGATAATTCAGCTAGTGTTAGCGAAGTTCAGAAAGAAAACATTCCAAAGAATCTCTGTGGTATACCAAACAATTTTCCAATGCCAGTGTTTCATGGATGTTCAAATATCACCCTCAATTTCAACTTTAAAAATTAATATGTGATTAATGTCATAATCTTGTCAGAAGAATCTGTGATAAAATTTGTTTTTGTTGAAATTAAATTTTAAAATTCAGCTTCTTTTTGAAACAATATTACAGGTGATTTTCACGATGAGGTCAAATAAGTGTCACAGTGCTGTCAGTCGTCAGTAAGTTTTCACATAATGATACATTTACCAATTTAGTACAAATTTACATGTATCACTGTATGTAATTGGTATGGTGCTTTCAGTCTTCAGCATACAAGTTTTCATGTAATAAAACATTTATCGACTTTGGTATAGGTTGACATCAATTTTATCAACCCTCAAAAAATTATATTAACCTCGCCTTCGGCTCGGTTAATATAATTTTTTTCAGGTTGATAAAAATAGATGTCAACCCATATCAAAGTCCATAATTGTATATTATTACATGACTAGAAAATTGCATTAATTTGATTGGCCTAAACAACCCTAAAAAGTTTTGATGTAGAGTGAGAACAGCCTAAAAATGTCTAAATATAGTAATTAAACACGATGGAAAGCGATGTTACATTACTATTTCCTAAAAATAGATTCCAGACCCCCTGTAAGTGACTAAAAATAGATCGCGTGATTTCCCCTGAACCAGTGTAAAAATGTCAACCAATCACAGCGGCGCTTCTTGGCGATTCGGTCCAATCAAAACTGCGCTAACAAATCACAACAGAAAAAATGTCGGAGCAGACGGATGGGCCTAGATTTGCTACCGTTGATGAGGATGAACTAAAGAGAATATTAACGGAAAAGGACGCTAAAAACACCATCAGAGCTACAAATGGAGCAGTCAAAGTATTCAGAGCATACTTAAAAGCCAGAGATCTACCGGAAGACTTTGAAAATTACGAAATTCCACAGTTGGATGATGCGTTGGGCAAATTTTATGTTGAGGTCCGTCAGGAGAACGGTGAAAAGTACCAGAAATCTAGCTTATATGGACTCCGATACGGATTAAACAGACACTTGTCCGTGAGTAAAAACTTTGATATCACAAAGGATCAAACTTTCCAAGTATCCAGAAAAATATTTCAAGCTGTGACAAAAGATTTGAAAAAAGAGGGAAAAGGAACTGTTAATCACTATGCCCCTATTGAACAGTCTGATCTGATCAAGATGTATGAATACTTCAACACCTCGGACAGAATAAAACTCCAGCAGAAAGTATTCGTAGACATAATGCTGTACTTTGGACGAAGGGGCCGTGAAAACATCCATGACTTGAAAATTAATGACTTTGCCGCCACAACAGATGCAGACGGAAAGCTGTATGTTTATATATGCACAGATGAACAGACGAAAAATCACCAAAATGACGCAAACAGTGCTGAGGGCAGAATGTATGCAAGAAAAGGTATACAAATAACATTATTTTTGTTTTATTTACTTTATTTATTAAATTAAAAATATACATGTTTTACATTTGTTTTTGTCATGTACCAACTTTATATGCCTTATCTGTAATCCATACATATCGAATACAAATCATACATGTAATAATGAAAGAAAATGCTTAAATAATAATAAAATCAAAATTAGTGAAAATAAAAAAAAAACAATGAAAAAAGATCTACAATAATGGTTAAAAATAAAGAAAAAAACAAATATATTTTGACACATAAGATATATTGTAACCTTATTCTTTCAGATGATCCTGGATGCCCAGTGAAATCGTTCATGAAGTACAAACGACAACTGAACCCAAAATGTATCAGATTCTTCCAGAGGCCGTCAAAAGCTGCAGATTCTCTTACATGGTATGTTAATGCACCACTTGGACACAATTCCATAGGCGACATGATGCCAACCATAAGTGCAAGTGCAGGATTGTCGAGACGGTATACCAACCATTCTTTGAGATCCACCACCGTTCACATTCTAGATGCCAACGAATTCGCTGGACGTCACATAACTAGCATCACTGGACATAAGTCAGAAACATCTCTAAAAACTTATACAGGATATACCGCACCCAGTATTAAACGGAAAATGTCTGACACTATATCTGACACATTACGCAATAAACTGAAAAAAGTTTCAACTAACTCGGTGACCATCACAAGCAGTCAGGAAGTCGATATTGAACTTAGCAATAATTCACAACTCGTTCCGTTATCCAATTCCCAATATGACAATTTGATGTCAGATTTACAGGATGACCCTGTTTTTGATGGACTCCTAGAGGAATTACCAGAAAATCATAACAATCAATTCGACCAAACCAAAGATAATTCAGCTAGTGTTAGCGAAGTTCAGAAAGAAAACATTCCAAAGAATCTCTGTGGTATACCAAACAATTTTCCAATGCCAGTGTTTCATGGATGTTCAAATATCACCCTCAATTTCAACTTTAAAAATTAATATGTGATTAATGTCATAATCTTGTCAGAAGAATCTGTGATAAAATTTGTTTTTGTTGAAATTAAATTTTAAAATTCAGCTTCTTTTTGAAACAATATTACAGGTGATTTTCACGATGAGGTCAAATAAGTGTCACAGTGCTGTCAGTCGTCAGTAAGTTTTCACATAATGATACATTTACCAATTTAGTACAAATTTACATGTATCACTGTATGTAATTGGTATGGTGCTTTCAGTCTTCAGCATACAAGTTTTCATGTAATAAAACATTTATCGACTTTGGTATAGGTTGACATCAATTTTATCAACCCTCAAAAAATTATATTAACCTCGCCTTCGGCTCGGTTAATATAATTTTTTTCAGGTTGATAAAAATAGATGTCAACCCATATCAAAGTCCATAATTGTATAATGTTAACTTGATATTTGCTCTTTTTATTAAGCGTTCGTTTCTAAAATTGTTTATTAACGATGAGTGCATCATAAGCCTGTGAAGGCTGGCTGTTTTTTTTTTTTTTTTTTTTTTTTTTTTTTTTTTTTTTTTTTTACCTTTGTATTTTGATATATATGTATTGTACATGTTAAACAGGTTGCACTATAAAATAAAATAAATATATATACCAAATAGTGTTGGCCTAGGTATTACAGTTACTTAGAAATGAACTTAAACAGGAAAATTGGATTCAGATTTTACAAATGTTCATTAGGTCAATGAACCATGAACCAAGGTCAAGGTCACATAATTCATGATGTTGTTGTTCATTACATATCAAAGATATTTGTAATCTTAACTGGTCCGGAAAAAAATGACTTTTACAAATTGTAATAATTTACATCTAGTAATAAAATAAATTATTGAAAAGATCAGCGAGAGTAATTTTGGAAGATGATATTATATTTGCTTTGTTATTTACAAATTTGAAATGGATACAAATGTAGGTATAGAAAGTATAGTGCTTTATCAAAAGGCTATACTTGTAAATATTTACATTATGCTGGAAGCTGGAAATATTATGAATAATGTCTCACACTATCAAATTAAAATCATACTGAGATGTATTATATAAAGCAATAATTTCATTTTTAAGTTTGCATATCTTTAATTTACATGTAGATATGTATCTGCTACTTGCTTCAGGACCTGTAAATAGATTAGTTTTATGCAAATATTGGGTTATCCTCCTTAAATAATTATTATCTATTTATTTATTTACATTGTATGTATTTGGATGACTTGAAGATCTCCTTTAGATTGTCAAATTGTTTACGCAATTGGACCAAATATACAGAAATATTTATTGCTCAATGCATTCCGGGACTTCATTTCTCTATCACAAAAGACTTCTTTTACTCATTTATTAATATTACAAGTTTTACATGTACATCGTCCATAATTACAGCATGCCTAGTGACTGTTGGTTGTCCTCTTGATGGCATTGACAATGACTGCAATGGAATAACAGACGAAGAACCTGTTTGTGGTGGAGCATCAGCAACTGATACGCAAAATAGCTAGGACAGTCTGAGCAAGACAAAACACATTTCAGTTGTTTAAATCTGACTTGTTCATTAAACTTTTCACAAAACTAAAGAATGTTGATGAACATTGTAGATGTGTTTGAAATTTTGTTTACTTGTATAAACATGCTTCTAAACAAATTCAATATATTTTTGGTTTCCTCGTAAGAAACGCAGATTAAAATATGTTTGTCGTTGAAAACTTAAATTCGTCGTTCACACAAGGAAGTTTCCCATGCAAGAGACTGAGTCGCTCACTTGTATTTTTTTGTGTAGATCAATGATTATTAAGAAACACATTTCAGTGATTTCGGAATTCACAGTATTTTTTTATTGTTAAAGGGCAATACCACAAATAAGTAATGGTCTAACAGTTTATAGGATATTTATTTGAACATCCCTATCAACCAGGAGATTTATATGTAAATTAGCACCAGTGATCATTCTATAGCTATAGAAACTGGTAGACACAACAATATTCCCAGAAATCTAAGATTATGCAACATTTGTAATGTCATCGATGATGAAATCCATTTCTTTCTTAAGCCTCTCAGCAAAAAAAAAAAAGACGCTTTTGGTCATGGTGACTTATTTGTAGATCTTACTTTCTGAATATTTCTGTTTACAGTTTGTCTTTACCTAAAACAATATTCAAAATGCACGTTTTGGCTCATACCTCAAACACTAAAGCAGATAGATCAAAACTGACAATAAGTAAAATTGTTATAGACTATGAGGGACATTTGAAGACAGAACTTTATGACAAACGTGATGACTTCAACTTTCCTATTGTTAATTTTCCCTTCTTGAGTAGCAATATACCAGCATCGCCTGCATATGGCGTCTACGTTTCTCAGCTTATCCGATTTTCAAAGGCACGCGTAAGTGATGTTGGACCTGTTCCCACTATCGTAAAATATATACCTCCATACTCACTGCAGTCTTCATTATTCTGGCCATCACCATCAATATCTACAAATAATTCATATAGTGTATCCCCTAGGAAACACATTAAATTGAGCAAAAACCATTCAAAGCCTATCAATGATAAGCTGCCTTTTTCAAAGCTCCGGATAAAAAATGTTTTATCATGACGTGTTTTGTACTAAAAATCCAAATATACAATTAATGTGTTGGTGCATGAATTTACCTCTCCTTACGCCAGATGGACTTGAATTTGTTTAGAAGCATGTTTATACAAGTAAACAAAATTTCAAACCCATCTACAAAGTTCATCAACATTCTTTAGTTTATGAAAAATTTAATGAACAAGTCAGATTTAAAGAACTGAAATGTTTTTCGCTTTGCTCAGACTGTCCTATCTATTTTGCGCAGTAATTGTGAATGTCATCAAGAGGAAAACCAACACTCACTAGAAAAATTATAATTATGAACGATGCAAATGTAAAATTGTAATATTATGGATATAAAAAATAAAATAGAAAAACTCAATAGGCCGGGTTGCATTCCATTTATATAAAAAGATTACATGTAGGTTTATGATGACCGGTAACTAAATCAATGTGACATGCATGACCAGACCTGGATGTATGTATAATACAAATTTGGCCGGGCATCAATGGTTTGTGAAAAGTGACAAATTTCTACAACATGAAAAATCAAATGACGTATACTACTCCTTCATACACATCTTCAACATCTTCAATATATTTTTTAAAATTCTGCGCAGTTTAAAAGATCTTGGTTAAAAGCTATTGGGAGCGATTTAAGTGCACAAAATTGGAATCCTCAATGTCACAAAAAATTACTCAATTCCACAAATGACATCATACTCCTTCAAGCCCGATTTTCCAATATCTCCATAAACATTCTGTAAAGTTTAAAATGGAGGACCGATACACAAAATAGGTAACATTCACCATACTATAAGCCGGATTTGCACTATGTGCAACCTGACCAAAATGATCAGAAGTGACAAGGTGAACCTGTAAGCAATACATTAAAAAAATTACGAATACTCATTGTTTCAGGTGGTATAATGATGCCTTCAATTACATATTCTATTTTTCCATGAGTTTCGGTCATAAGCCTACATCATGAAAGTAAATCCAGAAATGTAAATTGTATGCAATGAAATTATTTTATATACTTTGTAAGAACGGATATGATAGATTGAGCAGAAAATGCCTATGTATGCAGGTCAAAGTTTTAAGCAGAAGAACAGCTCTTTACTTACCACAATCTTCGTCAATCAATCCATAGTTATCTGCGTCTAAAATTTACAAAGGAAAAGGTGGATAAAGTATTCTAAGATGTTTAAGTCAATACTTATGAAAGCACTCATCAAGGTGATTTAAAAGAAAAAATCTCCATAAGAATTGGATGTAAATTAAAAAAAATGTATTTACATATGTAACCACACTGCTTTTTAATCCCTTATATCTCTAAAACAGATACAGATAAAAGAAAGCTATTTGTACAATACCGGAAGCACTCATCCAGATAAATTAAAAGAAAAAAATACCCATTATTTATACGTCTTTGGATTTCGCAGCTACAATTTGTTTGCTGCTTCATCTAAAAATAAATGCTCAAAATTCACCTATTTCATTTTTCAATAATTTAAATGGATTTTTTTTTCGCCCGCTCCTAAAATTTTGTAAAAATGTGATTTTCTTTCATTTTTTACAATACTTTAGTTAAAAATTGGGTCGCACATAAGTTTGATCTTCGCTTGAAAAAAAATAGTCGCACCTATATTTACCATAAAATCCAAAGAACTAAAAATAAATTTTGTGTGGTCTAATTATTAACAAAAATGAAAAAAATAAAAATAAATGTACATTTTCAATGCATCATGAGGTAATAAAATTAAGATAATCTTGGTAGATCCGTATGTTGATTATACCACAGGTGCTTGAGGACAGGTCCCTGTCTTGGGCCCCTCACAGCCACCCTCCCCCCCCCCCCCCCAAATTAGCATAAATATCTGTTTTCTTATTTTTTCCTAATTTATCTTATAAACTTTATAAGATATCCTATAAACTATATGAGATATCGTATAAAGTTTATTAGATATCTTGAAGTTAGAATAAATAGTAACACGGCTTGTCATAGAATATCCCCATTACCCGGGCAATGTGTAAAATCATTTATTGCGTCTCCTTATAGGCAATTAGAAATATATGTGGGTATGGAGTTAAATGGGTTATAGGATTTGAACATTGCGTATTAAAAGTTTTTACGGATTTTGAAATAATTAAAAATTATTGATTTGAGGGGCGAGGATGACCCCACTCCCCCCTTTGGTGGGGTGTTAGGTTTTTATCAATTTGTTTGTCTTATCATAGGGAAAAAGAAAATATATGATTTTGGGGCAGGGATTTAAATGCTTTAAGAGATAATTTAATACTAATGGTTCGAGGGGGTGGGGATGAACCCTTGGGTAAATGAGGTATATGTCACTTCATGCGTATTATCGTGGGGAATAAGAAAGTATACGGTTTAGGTGTAGGGTTTCTTACAGATTTTTAATTTTATATAATTCAAGATAATTGGTTTAAGGAAGCGAGAATGACGCCCACTGAGTAATGAGTTATGTATAATTTAAAGGGGAATCACAGTATTGTTTATACGCATAGCTCTCAGTCATGTCAGTGCCGATATTATTATGCTTCATTATATGGCGTCGCGCTTGACCATAGAAAATTTATAAGACAATTGAAAATTATTGATTTGATGAGAGTGGTGATAACCCCCTGGGGAAGCGAGGTATTTGTCATTTGATGCGTTTTACTATGGGGAATAAGAAAATATATGGTTTTGGGGTGGGGATTTTAACGGTTTATGAGATAATTGAACATTATTGATTTGATGGGAGTGTTGATAACCCCCTGGGGAAGCGAGGTATGTGTCATTTGGTGCATCTTACCATGGGGAGTAAGAAAATATATGATTTAGGGTGGGGATTTTAACGATTTATAAGATGATTGAACATTATTGACTTGATGGGAGGGGCTATTACCCCCATAAGGAAGCGAGATATGTGTCATTTGGTGCGTCTTACCATGTGGAATAAGAAAATGTAGGTTTAGGTGTGGGGATTTTAACAGTTTATCAGATAATTTATTTGATGGGAGTGGTTATAACACCCTGGGGAAGCGAGGTATGTGTCATTTACCATGTGGAATAAGAAAATATGTGGTTTGGGGGTTGGGATTTTAACGGTTTATGAGATAATTGAACAATAATGTTTCAACTTATCCATGACATTCCAGGAGCTGTTTTTACTCTTGGTTCAATTTATTTTCCGTAAAAATGAAATACATTGGGTACCTTAAATCATATACAATGTACTTCGTTCATAAAAAATTCAGATCACCCATGATATTCGCAAAAACAGTCTACGTAACAGCCAATATTTGAAACCGAATTTTAAAAAAAAACTTCGCTTTTAAAACAGTCTTGGAAACTGAGGTCATGAGACTAGTCACTTTTTGCTTGTTGTTTGAGGTTTTTGTAATGTTCAGTATTGTGTATTTGTTAATCTGTTTTGTCACAAACTTTAGGTTTAATGACAATAAAGTAATTTGAATTTAAAATTTTCACACAACAAATACATCAAACTTACATGTATATTATCCACCTTAAAAATATATTTATTGTTCAATGGCGAAATGGATTCTATTACATGTCAAAAACATCCGCGTTTTCAAGGGGCCAAAAGGGGTCGTGACAGGTTTCTTTGCGTAATTGTTATTACTAATTCCTAAAAATCCTCATTTTTATGTTGCCCATCCTCCTCTCCCTCCTAAAACATATATAAAATGGAAAAAATAATAATAGTACATGCGGTAAAAAGAATAAAAAACACAAAGGATGTTAGCTATAGTCCGATCGCTACATTAAACAGCTTACGATACAAAGACGTGTTATTGAAAGATCATTGTATTAATTTTTTTTTAATTTTGCTAAGATGATGTTGAAAAAATAACCGCAAACTAATGAGAAAAAATACTTGTTTACTTTTGAATAGTTCGTCAGCTGGAGTAGCACTTAATATATGTTGTATAAAGTACACGAAAACAGTAAGTGTTACTTTTAAGTTTTACAAATAATTTAGTCAATAAACTTTTTAATTATCATCGTGATATATGATTTTAAAAATGGACTTAAAAATCTTGTTTACTTATTCATGTTATAGGCGTTCCTTTTTTATATCATATCATCAGGAAACCATTAAATGCTAAGTTAATAAAATAAACAAACAAATTGTTTCTCCATAAAATAGAATTGGACGAATTCTTGATCGAATTTTGTCTCGTGGTGTACAGATTGTAACAAAAATAGCCTAGATCGTTCAATTCTATTGCAAAACAAATATTTGAGTTGGGGATTTTTTCGGAAGTGAAAAACGAATGTGGGTTTAATATATACAATATACTTAATAAAGTCAAGAAATAACAAAGGGATATTCGAAAGAGGGGAAATTGAAACAACTGACAAACTCCGGAGAACAACGAAGACAAGAACAAAACAATATATGCAATAAAATTAAAAACTAAAACATATGAACAACATGGACCCGGGGGTAGACTCAGGTGCACCGGAAGAGTAAGCAGTCTCTGCTTCCTGCAGGACACCCGCCATGCTGCCCATGTCAAATACGGTATGAGGAATGGACAACATCAATGGAACATGTCCATTTTCATTTGGGAAACGGTTTTTCCAATCTAATTAAAAACCGATCTCTCATCGCTCCCGTTTTCTGATATGTCGCGTGGGAGATCTAACGAAATCCGCTTTGAGGTCACATGTGAGTGAACTGGAACTTATGAATTCATAATAATATGCAAATGAGTTGACTTCCTACCAATAAGCCAATCAAAAAAAGTTTATGAATTCTGGGGACTGACGATTTCTTCGTTAATAAAATGAGTTACATGCCTTTACTACACGATCAACTTACAAGATCGCCTAAGCCGCAATTTCATTGGTCGAACAGGACACACCTACGAGGTCACTCACATGTGACCTCAAAGCGGGTTTCGTTAGATCTCCCACGCGACATATCAGAAAACGGGAGCGATGAGAGATCGGTTTTTAATTAGATTGCGGTTTTTCATACCTGTCAACAAAGTCATGATGACGTCCATAAAACTTTAAAAGGGTTACTAAATTTCAGTGAAAAATACTTACGTGAACAGGGTTTTATGCTTTTTGAATACCGTTCACACTTAGCACAATGAAGCCGATGATGCTTGTTTCTAAATAAAATTATTATCGAGGATGCCAAGAATCTTTTTCTCTCATTGAATTGCTGTCTTTGCGCATTTCACATGCAACTGGCCGTCGACGGCTTTGGTTGACATTGAAAGCTGTTTTCCTCTCTATATGCGCCAGAAACTGTAAAACGGGAAAAAATGTTTATTAAAAATAAATGGAATGAAATAGTTTCAACGGGATAAGCCTGTTATGTTCTTCAAATATAGAAGACAGAATTAAATGATTTGTGATTTTCAAATTTTTTCAGTACCGGTATATCTAAACCCGTCGGTGCAAATGAACCGGCATAAACTCATACCGAAATGGATACTTTGGGTCATATCCTGGTTGAGTGATGACCTTTTATTGAAACGCATTATAATAAATTAGATTTAAAGTACAAGTATTTTTATAAACGCTAGCTGTTCTTTAGGGAAATGAGACCATAGTTCGTTTATGGATAAATTTATATTTTCGCAAATAAGTAATAAATATTGAAATTGGTCATGTTTATATGAACAATTAGGCACTGAAATAGATTAAGTGGGCGATGAACAGTTTTTAACAAGATAGAAAAAAACATAAAATAACCTTCTAAAAGATTGTTATAATGATACGACTGTTATCTCACATTTTAGTAATTTACAAAACGGGAATTATGACAGATTCATCAATCAAGTAACCATTCTTGTACTGTCATGTTTTTACTTTGAACTTATTGAACTAGTTACAATTATTTATTTTTCAACTAACTTGCCTGGCAAATTTAGCTTATTTTTACCTATCCGTTCGTCGTTTCTATTCCGAGGGAAACAATTTTGGGACCTTTATCTACATTATTATAATATATCTAACGTGATATCAACACAATGCAAGTATTACATGTATTAAAAACAACAAAGATAATATATCACATATTTTCAAAAAAAAATAGGGAATGGCATTAGAGACATCTTACTTAGATTAAATTTTATCACAATATCCACCTCCCCCCCCCATACCTTTAAATTTTACGAGTTTTCTTTCATTCCAAACAAAAGACAAACATACATTTACATCACAATTTTTTCTTTGAAAGCATAATTATTTCATAACGGAACGTGATTCAAGGTCAATGAGGAAAACAATTGGAGAACTGTGTAACTTTTTAAGTCAAGATCCATTAGATGTGCCGATATATCCATGCTATTTGTGTTCCATCTAACCAATTGTGTAATGTATGAGAAAATGTGTTATCGGAGACCTCTTCCACCAACAACCATGTTGGATGCTTTCCAAAATGACAAAACAGAAGAATATCACAGTCTGCTATATTTAAACATAGAGGCAAAAACAACCATGCTTTCATTCAAAAGTGGAATGTAATGCACCGCTGAGCAGGTTGGACAGTTTTCACAGCAGGAATATATTTGACATTTGCTTGAGCATCATCCAAAACAGGTAAATACTGTAATAATCTCCCCTCTAATACTTGATAGATATTTCCTAATGCATGTAAAATGGACAAAAACCAAATGTACCAACTAATACTGTGTTGGGAAGCCAACACAAAATTCCCCCAAATCGCAGCCATTTTGGAACTTTTCGATGAAGGATATCACCTTGCCATATCACAATCTAGTTGGAAACCAAATTTCGTTGAAATGGAAGCATGTTGAATTTTTCGGCATTTTGGCGGCCATTTTGAAAATGGCGGCCGATCGAAATTATCAGTGACGGAAATCACTTTGCAATATCATACTCTACTTGGAAACCAGATTTAGTCCAAATCAGAGCATGTTGAATTTTTCATCATTTTTTACCTCTATTTTGAAAATAACGGCCGACGGCAAATTGTCGATGACGGAAATCACTTCCAATATCATAATCTACTTGGAAACCAAATTTCGTCTTAATCAGAGCATATTGAATTTTTCCGAATTTTTGGCGGCCATGTTGAAAATTCCGAAACCTTTAGGCACAGCTAGGCATGGCCACCTATTTTTGTACCAAGTTTCATTAGGTTTGCTTGAATTGTTTTTGAGATCCGCTTCGGAGAAGTTCATGGCTCACCAGAAGAAGAAGAAAGGAAAAGAATAATAATAATAATTAAAATTTATGATCAAAGATCATGAAGTCTCCAAAAGGAAAAAAATTGAGCAGGGGTTCCACTAGACCCGGCTAACCCGTTACACCAAATTTCATTGAAATTGAACAAGGTTGAAATAATTTCATTGAAATGGAACAAGGTTGAAATTTTGGTGGGAAAATGGCAGCCATTTTGAAAAGGGCTGCCCATTAAACATTTTCTTTAACTCCAGTCAACTCGGGATATCATGTTTACCCTTTATACCAAATTGCATTGAAATTGAAGAATGTTGAAATTTTGGCGGGAAAATGTCGGCCATTTTGAAAATGGCTGCCCGTAGAACATTTGCGTTATCGCCATTCAACTCCGGATATCATGTTTACTGAATAAACCTAAAATCGTTGAAATCCAAGCAAGTTCACTTTTTTGGCGGGAAAATGGCGGCCATTTTGAAAATGGCTGCCCGTAAAACATTTTTTTAACGCCATTCAACTCGGGATATCATGTTTACCCTTTGTGCCAAATTGCATTGAAATTGAAAAATGTTAAAAAGTTGGCGGGAAAATGGTGGCCGTTTTTAAAATGGCTGCCCGTAGAACATTTGCGTTATCGCCATTCAACTCGGGATATCATGTTTGCTACATTAACCAAAAAGCGTTGAAATCCAAGCGAGTTCACTTTTTACACTATTGGCGGCCATTTTCTGGCGGGAAAATGGTGGCCATTTTGAAAATGGCTGCCGGTAGAACATTTGCGTTATCGCCATTCAACTCGGGATATCATGTTTACTATACAAACCAAAAATCGTTGAAATCCAAGCAAGTTCACTTTTTTCCACTATTGGCGGCCATTTTGAAAATGGCCGACATATCGTTTCCGTTTTTCTTTAATAAAAAGTTTCTACTCGTGCTACTGAACATTTATACTAAATTTGGTGAAATTCTGCCGGGCAGTTTTTGAGAAAATTGAGGTCGAAGGTTTTTGGCGACCATCTTGAAAATGGCGGCCATTTTGAAAATTTTTAAACATTCTTGCACAACTAGGCATTGGGGTCTATCACCCCAGTAAGTTTCATTTCATTCCGTTGAGTCGTGTTCGAGATCTGCGTCGGACAAGTTGAAATGGAAAACGGAAGAAAAAAAGACGGAAAAATAATAATAAGAAACGGAGTAAAAACAATAAGTCTCCAAACTTCGTTTTTGGCTGGTTGTAATGGTGCTGATACGGGTAGGTCCGCTCGTTGAAATGGTACTGGAACGGGTTGGATGACAGGTTGTAACTGTGCCAATAACATAGAGTTTCGTTGTCATTAAGATAATTTAAATTTCAGATTATCTTTTCTGCAAATGCCAAGACAAAATGAGGCTGGCTGAAAAATTTAATTTCCACAAAAACCTATTCAGTTTTTTTCTTTCTTTCTCAAATTCGATCGTCGTTTTCCCACATTTCATTGATTTATTGTACATTTATTTCTGGTCTCTTCATTACTATATTCGTTTCAATCAAGGCTTGTTTCGCAAAGATAATAATTTAACAAATCCCTACACTGTTTTTCACTATACATTGAAACAGTATTAATCTGAAATATGCTTTTTGCTTAAGACTCATTTCAATGCTCTCAAGAGCCTGTATAGTTATATAGCAACCGTCATATAAGTGGGAGGTTTGGCATGCCGTAAAACCTGGTTTAACCCACCATTTTCAGTTGAAATGCCTGTACTAAGTCAGCAGTATGACTGTTGCTTTCCAGTTGTTTTGGGTGTTTGCTTGTCTGTCGATCTTGCTAGTTTTTTTTTACTTTGATTATTACATTTCCCTTGGAGTTCCACGTTTTGTTATGAAACTTCATTTATCGCTCACATGGATTTAACTTGTCCACCTTCAGCAGGTCTGAAAAAGTGTAAAATTAATTTATCTTGGCTAGTTTTCACATAAGGCCCTATGTTAAACTAATTTCAGTTTTGGGGGCCATCTTAGTTGACAATCTGGATTATGAAAAAAAGTTCTGAAAGAGGATCATCTAAGAACAATTGCTGCCAAATCTTGTTCTAAATGGACAAGTGGTTTAAGGTATGAAGATCTGCAAATTAAATTTTCCCATTGGGTTCGGCTGTGGTGGCCATCTAGCTGGGTTGAAAATCTGAGAAATACTAGTAGTAGTAGGAAATAATTCTGAAAGAGGATCATTCTTGGTTGATAGTAAAGTTCATCGGACGCATTTCTGAAAGAGGACCACCCAAGGACCATAAGTGCCAAATTTTGTTCCATCTGGCCATTTAGTTTCATAGAAGATTTTTTAAATTCATCCCCCTTTTTCTATTTTTAGTAACAGCAACCATGTCGGTTGGAAGTCGGGGAAGCTAGACAAAATTTTGGAAGGTGGTCACCCAATGACCATTCCACCAAAGTTTGGTCCTAATTGGCCAGTCGTTTCAGAGGACAAGATCTTTAAAAGAAATGACGGACGACGGATGCCAAGTGTCATATAGGTTAAGCGGTTTAAAAATGAAAAACAAGATTGCTACAGGTTACACTCCATAAATTAATAGTACCATTTCCTATGTGAAGTGAGCTTACAAATGTCATGGTCTTGTGCCATCTTCAGAGTAAATAATACCCATATACATTTATATATATTCTGAAAGGCCATTATGTTACCATTGTCTCAATCATGATAAAATAAACAAAAAATATCCATGGAAACCTAGTTGGCATAGCAACATTTCAAAATTTTTCAGAAAAAAGCTTTGAAAATGTTAAATTTCACTTCACTTCGGCTTAAAATTGAGGTCTGATGCAGCGTTTCAATCCAATTGAGACTTAATTTTTCAGATTTCATAAAATTCCATTACATATGTGGGAAAAAAAGTATAGTTTTCCGGCTCTTTTTTCCGCAATTTAACTTACCAGTTCAGGAGCCGATTATCATTGTCAAAGTTTTACACACCACATATATATATGTCAATTCACAAGTCCCAGTTTATTACCTCCCATTACTTGTCAGAAGCAAAGTCAGTTAATGTTTTCGTATTTTTTTAAACTAAAATCTATCCTCTTTCAGTCAATATTACAATTTTGAGGTTAAGACATTTATTATTTATCTGTCATGTAGTAAAACTTTACCAACTCTAATAATTAATAAAATTATTGGGGTGCATATCTCTGAAACTGAGATAATTAGTGGAGTATAACCACAGAGTAACCGGAGTATTGGCAATATGAAAAGCATTATGCTATCTATATTGTAAATAAGAATGTATGGATATATCACGTCCTACATACTGTGTCGAACAAAAGTTTAATACTTGCGTTTATTACTAACACCTTCAATATAAATTTGGTTAAAATCCATCAAGAAATGTAGAATTGAGAGCGCTAACTAAAAGTTGATAGGAAACAAGAACAAAACCGGGTCTTTGCCTGCGTCGCAGCATGCAATTCATTGATCGGCAAACAGGGTGTGGCTGCACGACAGGTCAAAGGACAGATTACAGGCTACAACGGAACATTTTCGAGCTTCACACAAAATATACAATCTAGGCTTTTTACTTGAAGTTTTTCATTAAGTCAAGGGTAAACTTCATTAAATTAAAACAAAAAATAGGAGTTGAAGCTATCTATTTAGCATTGATTAGCAGTTGATCATTGAAAGATACTTATCTTAACAAAGAATGTTTCAAATTTTAACAAGATATTTAATTTACTCGAACATTTCTTATTTTGTGATTTTTCGTGCATATTTTATTTTTTATGGACAAGGCAACTTAACTCCAGAACAACATCTGACTTTCATAAGGTAACAGTAGATTAGCCTAAGGAAATGTCAGTCTGGTGAGTCTTGTACCAGTCTTTTAAGCAACTTTAAACTTTGATCGCAGATACAAAGAACTTATATATTTATGCGCGGTATGCGTAAAAATCTTCTAGATAAATATAGGTTCATTGTAATAACAATAAACCAAAACAGGTTTGAAGTCTATGTCAGTATATATAACAGTATTGCGCACGAGATTTTCATCGATAAGGGCGGTGACCATATCCGGTATTGTCTTTGTGCAGTGGAAGACACATTTTGCTATGTCTGAGAGTGAAAGTGAGTCTACACCTCCTGTATCAAAAGATTTTGTAACAGTTCGGAATACTGAAGATCTTTCCAATGCTGACGTTTTGTCCTTGATGAAAACTTATATGAAAGATAAGTTAGACGGAATTGAACGAAATTTGGACGATAAGACACATACAATGGATAAGAAGGTAAAGAAAGCAGAAACAAAATTCATATTCAAAGGTAACCAGGTTCAGTACGAACTTAACGCCGACATTGTTGATAATTTAGAAAGGTAGCTTTCTTATATACGCAAGGAAGAGAATACAGAGCAGTTCTGTTGATTGAAGAGTCTCTTAAAATTTTTAAGAAGCGCAATATTAGAATTGCTGATAAATCAGAGGGAGGCTGAACAACTGTCCAAGAATATTTGTCGAATTAAGTCGCAAGTAATTCTTGAGGACGATAAAAGAATCCGGGCCGCAGACCCGCGCAGTCAGAAAAATTAAAGCTACGAAAGTGGAGAAGAAGCCGGCAGTCTAGAAAAAGACCCTCAGAGGCTGCAGGTAACCTGGACAAGTCGTTCACAACGGTAGCGCTGGTGGTGTTCATCCTAGTTCTTCTCAGCAGCACTTTCGAGGCTCTCAGGCCCAAGTTGGCCCGTTTAAAAAACCCAAACCACGGGAATGTAGAAAAGAAAAGTCTGGATTCAGTTTTAGAGGAAACACTGTTTGAGCACTATGGTACAAACAATGACATTTTTCAGGTATCTGAACATTTTAACAATTTTTTCTCATATTGTGATTATGAAACAGGTTTAATTGATATGATGAAAATGGCAGATTAAAAAATTCTTTTGTATTTTGGCAGAATATCGGAACTTTAGAATTTATTCTCGATGTAATTAAAAATGTTATAAAATTCCTCTTAAAAGCGAACCGGAATTATTTTAAAAAAACAACAAGTCTGCTGTTAAACATGAGAAATTTTTAGATCAAGCAGGTACGGATTTAGTTGATGTATGTTCCGGATCAGTGAAAGTAGTCGCTGAGAGACCACATGTTATTAATGCTTTAAAGGTTTCTGAAAATGCAAAGGGGAAAGAGAGGTTAATTTTGGATTTAAGACATGTAAATGGACACGTTTTATTAAATAAAATAAAATAAAATTCGAAGATTGGAAGAATGTTCTTTAATATAAAACATTGAATGTTTTGGTTTTTTATTTGATTTAAAATCGGAATATCATCACCTTAATGTGTGCGGATTGCACAGAAAATATTTAGGTTTTGAATGGAAAAATAAATTATATATTTTTACAGTACTTCCATTTGGTTTGGGGACCAGCGGTTATATTTTTTCTAAAGTGGTGAGATCATTAGCAAAGCACTGGCGGAAGCAAGGCATAAAAATTGTCGTTTATTTAGATGACGGGTTCGGGATTTCAAAAAGTTTCAGTGAATCATAGGGTATAAAACGACGACCGTAACTGCAGTTACGGACATCCCAATATGGAGGACGCCAATTCTGGTAAGTTAGTTTTTTAACGGTTTCGCGAGTTTAACGCGTTGCCTCTAAAATCAGACACCACGGATACATTGCTCTTTGTTAAAGAAATAATTCCGAAGCGTACGCGTGTCGTAAATATTGCTCAATAAACTGTTATCAGCATTTGAATTCATCGCAATGATGACCTTAACTAATATGTTTATTATAGCACGATGTGGGTAACTGTTCTCCGGCACCGATGTTCGTAACTGTCGTGGTTTTTAAATTAATTTAATCGGGTTTTTATAAAATCAGACACCACGGATACATTGCTCTTTGTTAAAGAAATAATTCGTACGCGTGTCGTAAATATTGCTCAATAAACTCTTATCAGCATTTGAATTTATCGCAATGATGACCTTAACTAATATGTTTATTATAGCACGATGTGGGTAACTGTTCTCACCGATGTTCGTAACTGTCGAGGTTTTTAAATTAATTTAATCGGGTTTTTATACTTTGTTTCATTTTAGACATGTCAAATATTGATGTAGAATCTACAGAAGTATGTATTACTTGTCATTAATGATGATAATTACAATTTGTCTTATTTTCTGATACATGTGATAGAAGGGGTGCTATATTTCTAGACTAAGTGTAAATAAACATTAATTTTAGTTGAACATACTTTGTTAAGATAAAAATCTTTTAATGGTCAACTGCTAATCAATGCTAAACATATATCTCCAACTCCTATTTTGTGTTTTAATTTAATGAAGTTTACCCTTGACTTAATGAAAAACGTCAAGTTTAAAGCCTGATATATGTTTAGCATTGATTAGCAGTTGACCATTAAAAGATTATCTTAACAAAATATGTTTCAAATTTATGTTTCAAATTTTAACAAGATATATTGAGCACATCGAAGTCGGCACGTTTTTTAATTTCCCGAAAATTGCTAATTTTGTGATTTTTCTTGCATATTCGATTTTTTTATGGAGAAGGCGACTTAAAACTCCAATACAACACACAGGCGCTTGTCTCAGAAAAAAAAAATTTCACTTGGCATATATAGTAATTTTTTTCTCTGAGACAAGCGCCTGTGATACAACATCTGACTTTCATAACGTAACAGCAGAGGAGCATAAGGAAATTTCAGTCTAGTGAGTCTTGTACAAAATGTACCAGTCTTTCTTGCAACTTCAAACTTTGATCACAGATACAAAGATCTTGGCAATATTTTGTAACCATTTTTCACCATTTAGTAACGATAATTTATGTTTTTCTAGAATAATTTTGTGGAAACTGGCCATGTAATTTCGAAGCTGAAGATTTTTTTCCAAATGTGAACAGCTGGCAGATGCAAATGAATATTTTGGCTTGGTACATACACAATAATTCATCAAAGTTAGTAATATTTTTTTAATTTTTAATTCATAACAAAGCACTTATTGCATTATAATACAAACAGTAATATTTTGTAACAGTTTTTACCAAGAAATAAATATGTATTTAAGAATAATTTTATTTTTAACTTGATTGTATGCATTGCTCTGTCGTGAGAACAAAAAGCTTATATGAAAAAAATTGGAAAATACAGTGTTTCTTAAAACAGAAAGATTAACAGAAACCAATAATATATAACAACATGGAGTTTTGTCAACATACTTTAAGCTCAGCCCTTTTTAAATATAAAATGTGACCCTCACAATGAAAAGAGTCTGGAGATTCTTCAAACGTCTCTTGTGATGTGTATGTGCTGTCTAATTTTCACTTATTCATCTTCTTTCAATTTCATTATCAAGAATTTTTATGGTTTTACATGAAGAACCTCATTAAATTAAGCATTTATTATTACACTTTCAAAACAGAAAACAAGATAATTTGACTATCAATAAAAATAAAAATTCATTTTGCATTATTGCACTTGCATATACTCTAGAATTTGATACAATTCTGAACAGATATATCATGTTAAGGAGGGGTATTTGCAAAAAATACCAGTCGAGAGAATGTTAAATTTCGCAAGCCGGTTAGGGAAATTCATTCTCAAGACTGGTATTTTTCGCAAATACCCCTCAAGAACATGCTATATCTGTTTAATTACACCAAATGTTAACGTACAAAACGCATTGATGATCGTGACATTACAAGCGTCCAGTCGGATAGAGTATTTTTTGGCAAATACCACGGCAGAGAGGGTAAAAAAGGCATATCCTTTTTGCATATACCCCGGCGCTGTTTAAAAATCAACGATATTCATTTGATAAAAGTAAATTTGTGAAAAATACACTGGCTATCAACCAATCAATACCTAGGATTCTTACATAAGGTGTAATTAATCTTAAAATACCAATGAATAATGAAAATATAGATATGATGTTTTGATAGCTAAGAATATCAAAATAAAACATATATTAGTTTTTTCTGTTACCTGTCCTACTTTCTTTAGTCATAGATGAGAATTTGAACTCTAAAAGTCTTTTTTGTACTCATGTTCAATGTTAGCACAAATGTTGAGCCTTTTAGCTTATGACTGTAAACAAGTCTAAAGCTCTTCATTGTAGTTTTTATCAAAATTCAGAAAAATATCATTATTTACCATCCCTATTTTTTTCCTGCAAAAAAAAGTAATTGAAAAAAGACATTTACTTAGTTTGTCCAAACAACAAAACATCCAAGGTAACAAAAAGACAATGATCTTTTACCAATGTGTAAAAATGTAACAATTATAAGCAAAATTAAAACAACGCATTAACAGCTACACCCTTATATTCAACTAATGAGAAATTCAGATTCTTATTAAGTACCTTTCCATCTATAAAGAATCATTCAGAAGGTGGTACGTGGTTCTAAAGTGTACATCTTTTTATTTTGGTATTCTATTTATATAATAATAACAAACAGAAAATTACATGTGTCACTTCTTGGAAATTTTATAAAATTTCTGGCTTGCTAAGAGAAATAACTAATTTTTTACACTAAATCTTAAGTATACGGAGACCATAATCAATCATGACTGTAAATGATAACTTTTTTCAAAAATCTATAGGAGGAATTTTGTCCAATCGAAACACACTTAGTTATTTGTATGCGACTCCAACAAAAGTTAGGTATATGATTCTGAATTTTGCCTATAATTATCGAGGTCATTGCCATTACATTTGGAACATCCGTGCCACTTGGAACAACATGGTTATTTACGTTTAGACATTAAAAGGGAGATAACTTACTTTTATACAGCAAAATTTAAATAGAAACTTTTAAACGTTAGAAATGAGTTACCTCCAATAACCAGACAGTAAAGAATGAATTATTAATCATTTCATTATACAGACCCATCAAACAATTGAATGAAAAAGATAAAAATATGGGGTGAATCATATACATTTAAAAATGCATGATTGTTTCTTAATATCAGTATGTAAATGCTAATTTTACAAAAATAAATTTATTATTCATACAATCTGTTCTTCAATGAACAGATAAACGGAAGCCATTATAACTCTACATTCAAAGTAGATTCTAATGCAACATTGGGTGTCATGTTAATTTTCATTGGGTGACCTTGAAAATCTCAAGGTATCAATTCCGCATTAATAAAACCTTCTTGAAATGACTGCATTAATAGAAAAAAAACATTATTTTTGCATTTGCCAGTATCAATTTATGATTATACCAAATATATTCTCAATGGCTGCCCTAACACATCATGTATAAACTTGTAGATTTAAAAAATTTACTGTTTTCAAATCTACAATGAATGTCAGCAAATAAGCATGCTAATGTCATGAGAATGGTGAAATACTGTGATTTCAGTATGAAAGAGAACTAGAGCCTCCGAGGAGCCTGTATCGCTCACCTGGACTATGTCCATTTCGACTGGCAGCCTGGAACATTGCAGGCAAGCCAACTGGCTCACTGGTTTCATACAAGAAAATTTTTCAGTGATTTTTCCCATTAGGTCCTATGTTAAACTATGTTCCCTTTAGTGGCCATCTTGGTAACGGTTGGGGTCATTGGATATAATTCTGAAAGAGGACCAACTAAGGACCATTGCTGCTAAGTTTTAGTCCAAATGGCCCAGTGGTTTTAGACAAGAAGATCTTTACGTAAATTTCCCATAGGGTACTATATTTAACTATGTTTGTTCTGGTGGCCATTTTCGATGGTGGGTGGGATCATCATAAATACTTCTGAAAGAGAGCCACTTAAAGACCATTGCTGTTAAGTTTTGTTTTAATTGGCCAAGCGGTTTCAGACAGATCTTTCAGTAAATTCCCCATAGGGTTCTATGTTAAACTATGTTCGGATCTGGCAGACATCTTGGATGACGGGCTGGGACTTTGGACATAATTCTGAAAGAGGACCACCTAAGGACCATTGCTGCCAACTTTTGTTCCTATTGGCCCATTGGTTTCAGAGGAGAAGATCTTAAAAGGCCGACGCCGGATGCCAAGTGATGGCAATAGCTCAAATGTCCTTTTAGGACAGGTGAGCTAAAAAGTGAAATGAATTTTGTATTTCATCCTTGGAATAAGAGTGATGTGTCAATAGCCATTTTTGCTACAAAAAATGCTGAAGCACAGTCAAGTCACTCTCATTCTAATCTCTTGTTCTACTGGCATTTTGAATCTTTCTGGACTTTTTATTCAATCATGTCAAATATCATTCACAAAATACACACTAAATTAAATAAGTCCAAAACAAAAGTCAGTAATTTCAAACTTGTTAGCTTGACTGTACTTGAATTTGGTCCTTTTAATTTTTATTCAATGACATGACTTCCAGCCATATGTCATTTTTGGAACAGAGTATACCTTCCAGAGATTGTGTCATACAAGAGGAGAAAAACCTTTCCTTATATGGAGTCCAGCTCCTAGCATACCGTAGATAGTGGCCCTTCCTACTTTCATTTTTTAATCAACAGCATACATGTTTGTTGCACCAAGGCAAGCATAATGTGATGTTTGTATGTAACCTAGATACAAAGCTATTACGTAGAAAGGGTGTCCCTGTGACATGGATACTAGTGAACATGTGATCCTGAACTGTCTGGGGCCAATGAAATCACTGGCACCATGAGTAACTGTTTCTTATCCCTGTGTGAAACTAAGTCTTTCTCGTGTGATATTCTTGGACTTTTATATTGCATATGTATTCAAATACGTAATGCTTCCTGAAAATTATCTAAAAACTAGAAATTGTGTCGTTATACATGGATGCCCTGCCTAAAATGTAGGTCATCATGTATGAACGCTCAGTAATATCGATGGCACATCCACTGATGAAGTTTCATTGATACACTATGCTTAGTTCCATAGAAATGAACCTACCGCACAACTTAACCAGAGTTCTCAAGCATAAAATGTAGGTCATAATGACCCAATTATTGTATGACTGCTCAGTGCTATCCAAGTGTGTACATCCACTGATGAAGTTTCATTGATACACAAAACTTAACCACATAGTTCAGATGGACATATGGCGGACAAGCGAGCCTCTATATGCCCCATATATATTCTTGGGCGGGGCATAAAACTGTCTTTCAATTTTACAATCAAACTTGATATATACTGTAGATCATTATATTAGATTTGTTCATACAATCTTAAAAAAACATTTTTTGTATTTCCAAATATATATCAATCTACATCATCTGTTAACAGGTTTTGATGTGTATCAAATTTGGAGAGTTCAACATCTGGTGTGTTTATTGTTTGTACTAGGGTGTCTTCATCATCTTTGGTAAGAGTTGCTAGGTCAAACAGATCTGGTAGAATCTCTGTGGGCTTGTATTCAACCAACTGACTCCCTGGATAAAAAAAATAATGCATTTTTAAATTGCTTTCACTGGATTTTTTTTCTTTCTTCACAATACAAAATTAAGAGAGATCCTGTAAAAAACTAGATGCTCAGAGGGCCGCTCACCTGGTATGAAAGCCATTTTTATTTATGTACCTCAAAGAGAGAATTCGAAGTCACTTACCCCTATCATTATGAAGTGTGGTAAGCCTTGTAGGAACCAATTTTTTCTTCATCAAGGTCCTTCTTATGTAACTTACAAGTCAGCATTTTTTAAAATTTGGCGGTTTTCCAGAAGATTTTTGCATGTATTTCCCACAGGGTCTTATGTTAATCTAAGTCCTCTGCTGAAGGCCATTTTGAATTAGGGATCGGCACCCGAGCAACAACACTTGGTCAGCACCTTAAGAGGAACATTCAGACCATGTTTGGTTTCAAGCAATTCTGCGGTTCTGTAGATTTTTGTTCCATTAGGGCAAGCAATTTCAGAGGAGAAGATTCTTTTATATTAGCCAATCAGAAACAAGAACTGCCAATGGTGACCATATATGTACTCCGATATGGATGAAATAAAGAAATTTTGTAAAGAACCTCCCATAGATGCTTCCTGTCAAGTTTCGTTCCATCTGGCCAAACAGTTCCAGATGAAAAAAAACTTTTTTAATCAACCAATGAGAAACAAGAATTGCCTATGGCAGCTATGCTAGATACGACCGCAGATGTCGAACCCTGAATAGTTGGGGCAATTATGAACACAACATTCAAGCTTGACACAATACTGAATTTGGATTGTGAATAAATATTTGACACAGCATAGGTTTCTGACACAGAATGAATGTTGTCTAAGAACTTAAAATTTTTTAATTTACCTATTCAAACCATATCAGTATTATTTGTATTTATATATAAATCAGAAATAACCAATTTAAAATTTAAAATTGGGCACACATATCAATTTCTTGCTATTGCGCAATACTGTGCAATTGAAGATTTCTTGCTATTGCGCAATACTGTACAATTGAAAATTTCTTCAAATATTTGACACATAATAGGTTTCTGACACAGAATAACTGAAATCAAAGAACTTAGAATTGGTCATATGATTTGAATTTATATTCAATTTTTTGCTTCTTGTGCAATAAAATATGCTGTGGAGAATTGCCCCCCCCCCCAAAAAAAAAAAATATAATAATTTACCCCTTTTTTTAGCTTTTGTGCAATACACTATGAAGTTGCACATTGACCCCCCCTCCCAAAAAAAAAAAACCAAAAAAGAATAAAATTTATTGTAACCCCCCCCCCCCTTTTTTTGCTAAAAAAATTTGAAATTTTCTTTTTAATTTATGAAATATAAAATGAGAAAAAAATTACCCCCTCCCCAATTTCTCATTACCCCCCCTCTAAATTTTGTTTTCAACCCCCTCCCCCCCCATTTCTTTATACTTTGCAACCATAACAGCCCATTTAAATACACCATAACATATTAAAATAGAAAATGACATCATAGTCATGGAATTTGTTAATAATAAGGTTTTGATAACAGAGCACACATATCAATTTCTTGCTATTGCACAATACTGTGCAATTGAAAATTTCTTCAAATATTTTACACATAATAGGTTTCTGACACAGAATAACTGAAATAAAGAACTTAGAATTGGTCATATGATTTGAATTTATATTCAATTTTTTGCTTCTTGTGCAATACAATATGCTGTGGAGAATTGCCCCCCCCCCCCCCCCCCCCCCAAAAAAATAATTTACCCCTTTTAGCTTTAATTTTGGACCCCGATTTGGACCAACTTGAAAACTGGGCCCATAATAAAAAAAACTAAGTACATGTTTAGATTCAGCATATCAAAGAACCCCAAGAATTCAATTTTTGTTAAAATCAAACTAAGTTTAATTTTGGACCCTTTGGACCTTAATGTAGACCAATTTGAAAACGGGACCAAAAATTAAGAATCTAAATGCACGGTTAGATTCGGCATATCAAAGAACCCCAATAGTTCAATTTTCGATGAAATCAAACAAAGTTTAATTTTGGACCCCGATTTGGACCAACTTGAAAACTGGGCCCATAATAAAAAAACTAAGTACATGTTTAGATTCAGCATATCAAAGAACCCCAAGAATTCAATTTTTGTTAAAATCAAACAAAGTTTAATTTTGGACCCTTTGGACTTAATCTAGCCCAATTTGAAAACGGGACCAAAAATTAAGAATCTAAATGCATGGTTAGATTCGACATATCAAAGAACCCCAATAGTTCAATTTTCAATGAAATCAAACAAAGTTTAATTTTGGACCCCGATTTGGACCAACTTGAAAACTGGGCCCATAATAAAAAAAACTAAGTACATGTTTAGATTCAGCATATAAAAGAACCCAAAGAATTCAATTTTTGTAAAAATCAAACTATGTTTAATTTTGGACCCTTTGGACCTTAATGTAGACCAATTTGAAAACGGGATCAAAAATTAAGAATCTAAATGCACGGTTAGATTCGGCATATCAAAGAACCCCAATAGGTCAATTTTCGATGAAATCAAACAAAGTTTAATTTTGGACCCTTTTGGCCCCTAATTCCTAAACTGTTGGGACCAAAACTCCAAAAATCAATCCCAACCTTCCTTTTGTGGTCTTAAACCTTGTGTTTAAATTTCATAGATTTCTATTTACTTCTACTAAAGTTATTGTGCAAAAACCAAGAAAAATGCTTATTTGGGCCCTTTTTTAGCCCCTAATTCCTAAACTGTTGGGACCAAAACTCCCCAAAACAATCCCAACCTTCCTTTTGTGGTCATAAACCTTGTGTTAAAATTTCATAGATTTCTATTTACTTATACTAGAGTTATTGTGCAAAAACCAAGAAAAATGCTTATTTTGGCCCTTTTTTAGCCCCTAATTCCTAAACTGTTGGGACCAAAACTCCCAAAATCAATCCCAACCTTCCTTTTGTGGTCATAAACCTTGTGTTAAAATTTCATAGATTTCTATTTACTTATACTAAAGTTATAGTGCGAAAACCAAATGTCTTCGGACGACGCCGCAGACGACGGACGACGACGCAGACGACGACGACGACGACGACGACACCAACGTCATACCAATATACGACCGCAAAAATTTTGCGGTCGTATAAAAAGGACCATTACTGCCTAGTCCTAGTCCAATTGGCCATGCTGCCAAGGTCTCGTCACAATGGTCCGTGGTTTTAGGCAAGAAGATTTTAAATAAATTTTCACATAAACTAAAGTTTGGCTAAGGTGGCCAACCTTGTTCACAGTCCAGGTCAACAGACACATTTTTGAAAGAGGACCATCTAAGGACCATTACTGCCATGTGTGATTCCAACTGGTCAAGCAATTTCATATAAAATTTGAAATTCATCCCTCCTTTTTCTATTTTTAGTAATAGCAGTCATGTCAGTTGAAAGTCAGGTATGCCATACACACATTTTTGAAGGGGGCCACCCAAAGACCATTCCAACAGTTTGGTCCCAATTGGCTCAGTGGTTTCAGAGAAGATCTTTAAAGGAAACTTTACGACAGTTACAGATACCAAGTGATGGCAATAGCTTACATGGCCCTTTGGGCCAGGTGAGCTAAAAAGGGAATACACCATCCAGTCATGTTGATGTTCCTAAGCCCCTTTAATACTGCAATGCTATAATGTATATTCCATTCCTACCTGGTGTATTCAATTGGTTTCCGTGCTCTTCTTTCTCCTTTTCATTATTAGGGTCCATAATGTTGATCATCTGTAAAATGGAATATATTTTGGTGAAATTCACTTACATACTCACTTGTGCAATTTGTATTCAGTACAATTTCTATCGTTTGAATACTAACAGGACCAACAAAAATTGTTCGGGTAGTAGTGTGGTAGTTCAGCAAATAGAAGCTTCAATTGTCCAATTCAAGAGATATATGTTACATGCATATGAATTTTAGTGTACATTGAAACATATCATTTTCATTGACTCTTATACCTTATACATGTACAAGATTTTAAGATTCACTATATCAAATATAGAATCAAAACATCTCGAACTGTTTTTTAAATTTATTTGCGTTTGTGTAACCACTGGCTTATTATCTGGTGGAAAGTTTGAAATGTCAGTTTCAAAACTGTCCAAAGTATTTTAGGTGTTGGTCTACTATTTTTTGTTTTCAGTGTTTAATACTACTTTCTTGAGATTTCTGTTACATGTAATTTTTTTTGACACCAGTCTTGAGGCCTGTGTTGTTTATTGTTGATGTTTACACAATGATTCCTTCAATAGTTTTTATTATAATGTCATATTTTAATTTTATGTTTTCACATAAAAACACATTTACCTTCATTTTATATTTGTTCTTGTTGTGTATATATACTGCACATGAAATGATCCATACACAAATATATTTTTACTTCAGTTAAAGGTTATCTAGAGAAATACGCAAAGTGTGTATTTTTTCAAGCAGATTCAATTCATGTTAAAGGGAATTAAATTCCAATAATGGTGTGAAAACTCTTTTGATCAAAAATTTTTTAAAAACACACACAAACAACTTAAAATTGATAAACTGATACAAAATCTAAATAGTAAAAAAAAATCCCAAAGGATTGCATACTAGAAGCTTATACACTTTAAAGTTTTTAGTTCATTTGGCTATGTGGTTTTTAAGAAAGAGATTACATTTTGAAAGGATAATAGACAGTCAATGGATGTCAAGTGATAGGCGAAGTAATAGTAATGAAGAAAAGAAAATTGAAAACTACTCATTTTTAATTACTATAATATACAAACATTCTTTTAATATCCCTATATATGTGGGAATAACATTAAACCTTTGTCAGTTGAAAAAAAGAGAAATAACCTACATTGTTATCCGTTTCAATTGATGTCGGATCCATATTAAAAAGCTGTAAAATAAGAAATAGAAAGGGAGCTAAAAATTCACTATTGTGTTTTTCTCTTTGTATCCAATAGCAGAAATTCAAATATTTTTCCTTCATTATTTTTTTTATTATAGTGTTTTTTTTTTCAATAATTCTTCAATCTGCAATCTATTACGGGACTATCCAAAAAAATTTAACTGAGTTAAAAGATGTGTATTCAATGTATGATAAAATTTAAACATTTTGGTATAGGTATAGATAGAATTTGTATGTTTCACTCATTAAATCTTCCTTCAAGACATATTAACACCTTGTTTAAAATCAACTACAGATGGTTTTCTTACTTGTTCTATCTGTTGCTAATCTACTTTTTTTGTTTTTTGTTTTTTTGTTTTTTTTTTTAGTGCTGTTTCTTATTATTCTTGGTGATCTACCTTTTTCTTTTGATATTTTTGATCATCCGTTTAGCTTTTTTAACACAAGCTTCAATTTTTTTATCCAAACAATAAATTGCATGTTACAATTTACAGTGTTTATGCCCAATATCTATCAATCAGCCCTAATACAGGTAGCAACTGCTGTCTCAGGGTTCTCAATAGGATTTTGTCATGATGAGAACTAAGAGTCAAAACTTTCAAAGTCCCTAGTGATTTTGAAATGTAGGATTTATCATGTTAAACTTTACTTTAAAAAATGTGCTATAAACTTAGAGGAAAATTAATACTATAGACACCCTGGAGCCTGAATCGCTCACCTGGATTTTAGGTGACCACAACTGACAAAGCGCTTCTACATAAGATCTGTAAGGAATTGTTCTACTGTGCCCAGCACCTCTAAAATAATATGTAAAGAATTCTTCCAATGTACAATGTTAAAATAACTTCAGCTATGTCAGCTAGCTTGGATTCCGATCGGCACGATAACTTAACTTTTGTAGCAGACATTTATCCAAGGATCTTCATGCAACAAAACATTTCAATTGGTTAAAGTATTTTCTGACAAGAAGACCTTTCTTCAAATTTCCCCATAGTTTCCAATGTAAAACTAATCCGGCTGTGGCAACCATCTTGAATTTCAGATCGACATAAAAAAACATAACTATTGTAGAGGTTTATCAAATGCTTGTTCATATATAAAAATATTTCAATTGGTTTGGTAGTTTCTGACAAGACCTTTGTACAAATTTCAAATAGGGTTCAATGTTAAACTGAGTCTGGCTGTGGCGCAATATTGAATTTCCGATCTGAACATAAAACCTATATTTTGTAGTGGTCTATCAAATAATCATTCACACATTAAAAACATTTCAATTGCCTTGGTAGTTTCTGACAAGAAGACCTTTTTACAAAATTCTTTGAAGATAAGTCCAATCAGAATGGCCTTTTAGGCCAGGTGAGCTAATAAGGGAAGCTTTGCATTCTACTGTGTAAATTTGATGAAATTTTTAACTATCATAAAAGTATAAATAGAAATAAGGCTAAATATGCAGCAATCATGAATTTTCTAAATTCTGAAATAGTTTATTTTCGGAAAAGTTTGTATCCTGATTAATCTTGAAACTTTCTGTGAAATATTATCTTCAGTATCACTAAAACAAGAAATGAAGAGTAAAAGTGATATAAGCAAAATCCGTCTTTTCCTTTATCAATATCTGGAGGTATCCATCGACCTTCTCTACTGCAAAACTAATAGTCAGGTTAACAATGGACTCCATTTCAGTTTCTGATCAAAAGTCGGTGTCTTCGAAGCTACCTGCCCCATTTATTACAACTTACCCCTAACAGAAAAGACGGATCGATGCTGTACTGTGTGTTTGATAGAACATCCCGTAATCCATCCAAATCAGATTCCAAAGTATCTATGTGATCATTTAATTCATGTCTGGAAGTTTAAAAATACAGAAAAATCTGAACTTTCCATAAATTTATTAAATCAGGTTGGATAGTGTTTACCACAAATTGAAGTATACAAACGAAATGCTGATTGATTGCTGTTAAATAACAAGTTGTGATCTTGCATACATATTTACAATAAACATGTTGATGTAAAAGGAATATTAATACTGATTTTTAACAAACATGTATCTAACCAAAAAGGTCTGCAGAATGACATTTCACCCAATACAGCCACACTATTCTAATTCCCAGCCTTATTCCTAATATCTCATGCTTAGTAAAAGAGCAGCAAATACCAACTTTGGTTCGACCAAGACATGTATCAAACCAACAACCCAACACCAAGTGCCATGAGACCAATGAGGCGGTTATTTATGTTTGTTTAGTTGGGGTTTTATGCCGTATTCAGCACATTTGGCTATTTCGCGGCGGCCAGTTTTTATTGGTGGAGAGAGCCACCAACCTAATAGGAAAATTGGCAATTCTTGTTAATTAAGATTGGAGTTGAACACACTCCCGCCACAGGGAAAATTCGAACTCACATCCTCAGTGTTGACAGGCTAGTGATGATCATGATTAGTAGTCATGACGAGCTACCTAGACCATTTGGCAACCAAGGCCCCGGCATTTATTTAAACATAATATATGATATAGGTGAATTTTCAACAGATAACAAAAAGTAACAATACAAAATTAAACAAGATTGCTACACATAGCCTTATGTCCCACGCCACAGAGAGGTCAAAGCCCCACAAGATATACAAAATGTGTATTATTGAAATGGCGGCATAGTATCAAGTAAATATGGTGACTAACAATCTTACAAAATTTGAACGAAATCTGATCAGCAGTCTCAGAGGAGTTGCGTCCACAAAGTGTTCCTATAGTGTCACATGCACAAAAATGTCCAATAAAGTCAAATCAAAATCGGGGTGCGATAGTATCAAGTACATGTGGTGACTATCAATCCTACAAAATTTGAACGAAATCTGATCAGTGGTCTCAGAGGAGATGCGTCCACAAAGTGTTCCTATAGTGTCAAATGCAGAATGTGAGAAAAAAAGTTAAAAGTCCCATAACTCCTGTAAAATTTGTCGAATCAAAATCGTGGTTCGAAAGGATCAAGTACATGTGGTGACTAACAATCCTACAAAATTTGAATGAAATCCAATCAGCATTCTCAGAGGAGCATCCACAAATTGTTCGTATAGTGTCACATGCACAAAAACGTTAAAGTCCCATAACTCCCATAAAATTTGTCTCATCAAAACTGCAGTTCGATAGGAACAAGTCCCATAACTCCCTAGTAACTCCCGTAAAATTTGTTGAATCAAAATTGTGGTGCAATAGGACCAAGTACATATGGTGTCAGACTAACAATCCTACAAAATTTGAAGGAAATCTGATCAGCGGTCTCAGAGGAGTTGCGTCCACAAAGTGTTCCTATAGTGTCAAATGCAGAAAAAAGTTAAAGTCCCATTACTCCCGTAAAATTTTTCGAATCAAAATGGGGGTGCAATAGGATCAAGTACATATGGCGACTAACAGTCCTACATAATTTTAACGAAATCCGACCTGCGGTCTCAGAGAATTTGCATCCACAAATAACTGTGACGGACAGACGGACGGAGACCATTACTAAGTCCCCACGTCGCATTGCAGCGGGGGACAATTAATCCACAGTATTAGTATATAACCAAATCTGGCAACATTTTCCGATGGCACTATCTTCTCTGATTTGTTTCCTACACATTTTCTTGCTTCATACAATTTTTTGTATTTATATTTGGCAAATATTTTTAAGTGCAATTCAAAAATGACATACATGCCAATTGTGATATTGTTTTGATAGCAACTAAAAGGTCATTATACATGTACAATAATGTTGATATTATCCAGTAATATGAGAATTATTTTCCTTGTCTGATTAAATTTCTGCTTGGTCCTTAACAAAATATTCTCACCAATACATGTATTCCCAAAAAATATTTTGGCATAGCCTGTTGCAGAAAGAGTTTTAATCATAGGAAAAGTGTCAAAAATAACATTTCCCTCCATTTCAGTTCAATTAATGATACAAAAGTTATTTATTATTTCACAAAACTAATCGAAGCCATAAATTCTCACATAATGATTTTGTAAGAGCATAACAGAATTGTTTATTTTTTCTAGGGTACCAATATAAGTAAATTTAAACATTATATGGAAGGGATGAAACACATGCGTGTCAGAACAAATGTTTTGTAGCCAAACAATTCCCAGATCTATTTGGCATTCAAAAATGGTGGTGTGTTGTATAACTATCCACGTCTCGGTATTTTCTGCCTAATCAATAAATCAGGTTTTCCTCTAAGTTTTATCACACAAGTTTGCATTAGGCTTGTCATGCGAGATTTCTAAAAATAATACAAATATGAAGAACCTGATACACATGTAAAATTAAAATAAACATTTACCAGCATATAAAATATAATAAACGTTCTTACATTGATTGCTGCCTGCTGATAGGAGGTGACGCTTTAAATGTCTGCTGTAAACTTGAGTTCCTATAATCAAAATCAATAACAATTATTGCCTGACATTTATTGACATACAATTTGGATATATGTATTCATTTTGACAACAAAAATCATTTGTTTATATATTTAGGAAACAGTTAACTTCAGATATGATTTTGACAAAACAGAAAGAAGAGCAGAATGGCAGGCATTCTGCCATGTATAATTAAAGGACAATTCCAATGTTTATGCAAATTTTCCCACAGTATCTTTATATCTAAATAATTTTGGTTCTTATAAGAAATGTCATTGGATAAATTTCAGTAAGAAACATCATTGGATAAAATTTCAGAAGAAGAAATAATGAGGAATCAATTTTTCTTACTTTAAGTACATTGTACCACACCTATACAAAATTCTGTACCTATTTCACTTTAAACAAGAAACATGGTTACCAGACACATTTTTTGGAGAGAAATACCTAATGATCATTGCTTTCAAGTTTGTTTTAAACGGGCTTGTGGGTTGTTATGTACGGAAAACAATGAACAATGACAACATCAGACACCAAGTAATGGCAATGGCTTATATAAACTACACATTGTAAATCAAAAGTACCAGTCAACATGAATTATTATCTAAACATTGAAGAACTGATATAGGACTTACTAGATGATCTGTTGCTATATTTTCTGTTTGTAAATATAATTATCTGATTTGAAGTCATACCAAATAATTAAACAAAAATGTTTAAATATTATCTAGGAAGATGTGTAATCAATTTTTACTCTAAATATCAAAATTTAGGGGGGCACAGGGGATATTTTATAAGTTCTCAAGTTTTCTCAGCACATTCAACAATATATTCTCTGAAGAATTGTGAATGACCGTGGGATTGGAAAAGAACAAAGTGTCACATGGAATTAATGCTTTGATAAGACATCAATTTTGAACTGTGATATAAACAAAATACAGCAGACAAGGTTAAGTCACTAAAATGAAGTGTTATCTAAAAACTAGAGGCTCATAAGCGACTGTATCACTGGTTTTCCCATAGGATCCTATGTTAAACTAAGTTTTGGCTCTGACAGTCGTCTCGGTTGACAGTCAAGGTCATTACATTTTGACAATTCTGAAAGAGGACCAATTCTGAAGTAATACCATCTAAGAACCATTGCATTCAAGTTTGGTTCCAATTGGGTTATGATTTTCAGACAAGAAGGTTTTTAAATAAATTTTCCCTTAGGGTCCTATGTTAAACTAAGCTCAGCTGTGGCGGTCAACTTGATTGACAGTCCAGGTCATCGGATACATTTCTGAAAGAGGACCATGTAAGTACCATTGCTGTCATCTTTAGTTCCATTTGGCTAAGTGGTTTTAGACAAGATTTTTCAATGAATTTTCCCATAGGGTCATATGATAAATTAAGTTCGGCTGTGGAAGCCATCTTTGTTGACAGTCTGGGTCATCAGACACATTTCTGAAAGAGGGTCATCTAAGGACCATTGCTGCCAAGTTTGGTTACAACTGGCTCAGGATTTTCAGACAGGAAGGTTTAAATGAATTTTCCCATTGGGTCCTATGTTAAATTAAGTTTGGCTGTGGCGGCAATCATGGTTGACAGTCCGGGTCATTGGACACAACTCTGAAAGATAACCATCTAAGAACCAATGCTACCAACTTTCAATTAACCATATAGTTTCATCAAAGATTTTTTAAGGACCATTCCACCAAAGTTTGGTCCCCATTGGCTCAATGGTTTCAGAAGAGGTGATCCTTAATGGAAAGGTTACGATGATGATGGTCGCAAAGTGATGGCAATAGAGCACATGGACATTTTGTCCAGTAGCGATAAAAAAAAGAAGTGAAGCAACCTAAAAACATACTTAATAACATAATTTTGGAAAGACTAGATTCAAATAATTGTTTGGGATGCCAACACCAAGTCTACCAAAACAAGTTCTCCATAAGTTATTTTACAAGAAACTCTTGAACGTATCTTCACATAAGGAGGACCAACATATAGGGTTTAAAATTGGGGACCTAAGCCATCCATTTCCAATTCATTAAAACATGATTTTGATGTATCCCAAAATATAAAGACAAATCAATTTTGATGGCGAGTGGCATACCCCACTTAAGAACCCCTTATATACATCAATGAATGCATCTTCCCAGTAAGAATATATATGGTTATAGGGTGGGGACCTCAAAGGTTTAAAAGTAACAAAGAGAAATATAATTTGAGGGTGGGACATACCCCGAAGGTATCTCCAATATACATCAGTGAATGCATTTTCTAAGGAGTAAGGAAATATATGGTTACAGAGTGGAGATCCCGACCAGTTTCAAGTTTTTCTATTTTAAAAAATCTGAATTTTAGAGGGTTTGAAAGGGCGGGGCAAGTCCCCTCGGTACCCCTCTTTAACTTTGATGCCGTTAGGTCAATCACCACATAGAGGCCTATCATCCTTTAAAGTTTCATGAAAATTCTCCACACATTATCTGAGCAGTGGCCAAGATAAATTCAAGTTTGCCAAGGAAGAAAGAAAAGGAAAGGCATCAAACAATGTAATACAATAATCTTACTTTTCAGGGCCATTTGAAAATTTGGCAAGATAATTTATATCTGTTGTAGGATCTCCTGTAAAAGTTGAAATTGGTTCTGGTGTTTGGGTAGGCAGATCTGCTGGAAAACTTTTTAATACATCCAGAATGTCACTGTTAATATCTGGAAGATCCCCTGATGGTATGTCCTGAAATAAGTAAATGCATTTAAATAGATTGGTTTAAATGAAAAGCAATGTCTGTCATAGAAATGGCATATGTTCCTCAAAAAGTCATAGAAAACATGAATCCTTGTACCGTTATATATAAAGTGAATATTATTTTACATGTAAATTTTTTCGGCATTATTATAAGATAAAACAATGGCCGATCTTTTACATAAAAAAAAAACATATGAAAAAAAAAATTTGAGGAAAATGAATTTTCGGAATTTTTTGGCAAGATGAGATACCAGGAAAGTATGTATTTCGTATCAAATGTCACACATTTGTCCAAAATTGATTGGAATCTACATCTATGATTGGAACTTTATTTCTTGAAATAATTTTTATCACTTTTAATGACAAAAGCCCATATTTAGAGCGATTTTAACGATATTTGAAGAATTTCATCATATCCCGCAGCGGAAACCCAACTTTGCTGCCGAATCTTTGCATTTTCATACAAAAACAACAAGGATCACGAAGAGCACATATTTTATCAACAACTTGTTTTCAAATAAAGAATAAATGGCCAGAATTAATTCTCTTAAACATTAACAAAAAAGTAGCTACTCAAGTCTGCCATTTTGTCAGGGAAGCCATTGTAAAAGGGTTACTTCCTGTGGCCAGTCCATTGGCGAAAGGGTTAAGCATTCCCTTCACAAATATTTTGAATCATACAAAAACAAGTATACACGTGTATAATGGACATTTCATGCCCCGCCAATGATGTAAGTATTTAGTGAATAGAATTACATTTGTATATTGTTGGGACATCTGTTTCATTGTCCGAAACAATCGTCTAGTTTGCATTTGAAAACAACTGTAATAGATAGGCAAACAAAAAAACTGCAGGTATCCCATCAAAAGGAGACGAAAAAAAATTAAAATACCAAATTGTGGATTTAATATTTGATCTTACCACATGGTTATTGGCAAATGTTTCTGTTATAGTTGGAGGTTTGTTCTCTGTAACAATATCTTTGTCTGTGATTTCTGATATGACTGGTCCTTCCGTAGAATTTGGTCTTTCGGGCTACAAACAAACAAATGATCAATAGTCAAAAATAGTAACTTTCGAAGTGCAAATTTTACCTTATACCTGGACAATACAGCAAGCCTCGGACCAATTACAAGGCCAATACAGAAACAACCAAGTAATAATATCACATTACGTAAATAATTATATAAAACTTATTATGTTATTTAATTTGCATACAATGGAAATTTAAACACTTCACAAAACTTACACTTTGTACAGTGTAAACAGGCATTTCATATTTTTTTATTTTGGCAGGAGGCATGTCAGTAACCTGACTGGAATTTGATAACATAAGCGGCCGTTTCTTGTTGAGGTTAAGTCCTGTTCCTCTGACTAAATGGATCAAAAACTGGATCAATTTGTTCACTATCTGCTGCTGTTTTGAATGTTTTTGTCTGAGTGAGGCCACTTCTCTCCAAAGCAATTCATTCTCCCTACAAATATCAAATAAATGTGCATGGTAAATCTGTTTAATAAAAGGAAAAACTCACAATTTTAATTTCCATGATTTGATATTTTAATCATTAAGATATTGTAGCGAATTGACTGCTACAGCTGAAGTGAGGTTACTGAACTGTTTTATGAGTCCCTTATTAAGGGAGCCAGTTTGTGGTTGGAAATATTTGAGGTTTATCCAGCGACTCACTGAGACTCAATTTGACAGATGAATAACTTTATGTATAGATATTTCTTTGGATAGGCGTGTCACCTTATGTGGCAAATCTACCCAGGTGATATATATTTTGTTAAATTAGTAGTCACAAGGACAGAATAATAAATCTGTTATAGAATTAATTATTTAATAAATTCAACAGAAATTAATTCAGGTACATGTATGTGCAGAAATAATACAATTCATTACTGTTACACTTTTGAGGCAAACCATACCAATTATAATACCATAATATTACACTTGGTTGAGTGTGTAAATCACCAAAAATATCGTGTAACGTGCGAAAAGTGTGCATGTATCCTGCAAATCATGTGCGTGTAACATGCAAATTGTGTGCGTGTAACGTGTGAATCGTGTGAGTGTGGTTTGGTGCATTACACGTTCAACCATGTGTATTCAAGCAAACAAGTGAAGTTAACTCTGGTCAAGACTATTAATTAAAATAGTTACTGAAGAATCGAAACTTGAAGCTGACATAAGATTGTCTCTAATTTAACTGTTCAAAACTGGATACATAAATCATCTTCATCTTTTTTATGATACTCAAAGTGCTTGAATGTAAATGTTCTTTGAAATTATAAATTAATATAAAAATTTTCTGTGTTAAGCAGTAACTGCTTTCAGTTTGTGTTACTCTAGGACGTCAGATCATGACTGGCGACATGCCACGGATTCGCTCTATTTATAGGGGTTTGGGACCCGAAAACGACGTATGAGACTCAAAAGACTTAATTTTGACGTAAAGACGTTGAAGAACATTCTTCAGACCCATTTACGGCAGTTCCCTACGATAAACAATATGGTCGATCTGAAGTTGTGAGCTACTAAACCTTGACCAGATTATCTTATACACTTGGAATCAGTGAAATATTAGACAACAAAAATGAATTCTAAAGAAACAGACTGTTTTAACCATGAAGGATGCAACATGTAAATTGATATGTAAACACAAAATCGTAAGTAACAGTTGACCCATTTGACACATTTTACTGTTAATACATGTAATTTGCAAAGTCATGTCATCTGTCTTATATTTCTATATATTTCTACATGTACCCTAAAAAATATTATCAATGAACCAAGTGCATATATTCCTCTCTGTGACCATGTATTTTTATTGAGTCCAGTGCAACAGATTCCTTAGTCCGTTACAATATATATAATTCATGGTAGCTATAGCTATTTGTAGGAGATTTTAATATGTGCAAAATGTTCATATCTGTAATATTATAATAAATGCTCAAATAAAGAAGAGTCCAATTCATCACAAAAGTGAAAATTGAGAAAACTCAATACTGAACTATTTATCTGTAAATCAAAAATATCTCACCTCATGAAAGAAATTTACCTTTTCATAGATTCTAACTTTATCTGTAAATCAAAAATATCTCACCTCATGAAAGAAATTTACCTTTTCATAGATTCTAACTTTGTGTTAACTGTTTCCTGTCTTTCTTTCATTATCTGAACTTCTGTTAAGACATTGTTAATTCCTCCACTTTGTACATCAAGAAAAGGTTCTGTTTTTAAATGAGTTGAACTCTACAAATATGAAATTTTTGATATTAACAAAAATCAATCTGTCTCTAAATGAACTGGCATATTACAGCTGATCAATATACAAAGAAAACTGGTTATTCAAACTGACAAGAAATAAAAAAACCCAAGGCTCCCAGGAGCCTGTATCGCTCACCTGATATTGCATTGCCTATTTCATATAGCGACCAGTTCCCACAAGGTTAAAAGTTCGGCTGTTGTGGCCATCTTGGTTGATTGTTTCGGTCAACAGACACAATTCTGAAAGAGGACCATCTAAGGACCATTGCTGCTAACTTTGGTTCCAATTGGCCAAGTGGTTTCAGACAAGAAGATTTTTTAATGAATTATCCCATAGGGTTCCATGTAAAACTAAGTTCGGCTGTGGCGGCCAACTTGGTTGACATATCTTTTAATGAATTTCCCATAGGGTCCAATGTTAAACTATGTTTGGTGGTGGACATCTTGGTTGACAGTCCAGGCCATTGGACCCAGTTCTGAAAAAGCACCATATAAGGACCATTGCTGCCAAGTCTTGTTCTGATTGGCTTTTAACAGTGCATAACTTTAATTGTTGTGAAAATAATCAGTATTTTGTAAAATGCAATTAATTACACTTGAGAAATACTAAGACTTCATCCTTTGTATTGTGCATAGTAGTGGCTGAATTTGGCCTTCTGTGGATACAATTCTGAGGACCACTGCTGTCAGGTTTGGTTCAAATTGGCTCAGTGGTTTCAGAGTAGAAGAGAAAAAAAATTGTCAGGGTACTCCAAATAATTAAATTTTAGAACTGTAGAAGAATTGTAGTTTGCAATACCCATTGTGTTTGCAAAATATTCAAGAAATATGTATGCAAACATATAGTTTATAAATCTTTATAAACTCATTTGACAACAGTTCTTACAAAAGAACAGATTTTTCATTGTTGTTCTTTATCCTACACCGGAATAAAAAAGTTTTGCACTTCTCTGTAAGGTGAAGACAACCCCTAGCACCTGTGTGTACAGAATTCTTTGTGAGATATCAGTAACATTTATTAAATTTGCTTATTGACAAGCACCCATAGTACCATCAAATTACTTTAATAACTGTTAAAGAATTTAACTAAAACCATCAATATTTGTTTAACAATTGCATATTAAAATCCCAGATTTTTGGAAAATTTCTAATTGTACGTAGTTAATATTCTGCCAAACTGAACCCCAGTCCAGATTTAAAACTGGAAAAGTACATGTATATTGTATTGTTACCCCTGTTATTTTCCTTTTGATTTCATGTAAAAGATGTTCCTCTCCTCTTCTAAAATAAATATGCTGAAATTCTAAATCATCACTTTCATCCTTAATTCCATGGTCTATACGAGAGACCTTTCTGAATCCATCTGAAAGATTATAAAAAAATAAAATACTATTATAAAATATACATTGTACTACAGGCTCCAAGGAACCTGTATCTCTTAGCTTGAAATGATCAATGGTGCTACATGCACATATGCTGATTTTTTTTCAGTAGCAGTGGCTATATTGGCCCAAAATCTGGACAGGATTTTGAAGAAGGGCAAACTACATGTAAGGACTGCTTCTACAAAGTTTGGCTTAAATTGTCAATATATTTTTAGACAATATTTTAAATTTTTACTCGTATGATATTTTCGAATAATTTTTCACGATTTACCATTTTGGAAAGGGAATAACATGTACCTGCAGACCACTCCACCAAAGGCGAGTCTCCATTATTAAATTTCAGTATCTTACCAAAGTTACGTTCAAATGCCCCAGTATTTTCACAGAAGATTTTGAAATGTTTTTTTTGGCAGATTTTTTCTATTTTTAATAACACCAGCCAAATTAGTTCAAGGTCTGGATCCCAGAATAAAATTTTAAAAGGGACCACCTATAGACCGTTCAATTCTTCAAACGGACCATTTAATATGAGAGGAACCTCAGTGTATATATATACAATCCGTCAAAATTCAGTATGAACAAAGATCTGAACCTGCGCAGACAAAACTCATTCGAAATAGACATAAACATTGTACGTCACAATTTTAAAAACCAATCACAACAAACTGATATGCGCAAACACTCTCCAGGGGAAACCTACAAACGACGTCAAATACGACAACCAATCGCTTAGGAAGAGTAAATACGGAAAAGATCAACAATAATACAATATTAAATAGTAAACAATGAAACGTGTACGATAGTAAACAAAATAAATGATCGATATTAGATGCTTTATCAAAATATAATTGTAACATAAAGAAAGAATTCGCATCGTAGTAGGGTGCAAAAATATAAAAAATTCATGTCAGTGAATTGATAGGAGCACCGAGGGTAATCAAGAGAAATATTTGATATTTTGATTATTTAAAAAATTCTTACCATTTCCAAAACTTATTTCGGGTATTATTCCTAATCTTTCTACAAACTATGTGAATAAAATTTTATATTCAGCCAAACAAGACAATTACAATATACATGTACGTGTTTTTTTTTAATGTATTCCACAAATATTTTTTCCTGAACCTTTCTTTCAACTTCTAACTTTAAACATAAGTCTATATATCATTTTTTCATAATATACATGTATTTAAATTTCAAACATGTCTAAATATAATGTGCACAAAACACGTTTAAATTGAGCACGCATTACGTCGTATGTTTAAAACTTGTGGTTAGATTAACATGTTTTGTTTTTCGTAACTTAAAGCAGGTGCTGTTTACTATTTTCTTCTCGTACGTAGTAAAACATTTTACAGGTGAGTAACCACATCTTGACAAAAGCGTGGATAGTAAAAGCGCGGGTACACAACAAGCCTTTTATGGTAATTGTTATTGCTCTCCACAATAAACAGAAAATCTCGTGCAAAAACGAACTGATGACCACCACCCACAGAAGCGATTGGTCCGTCGTATTTGACGTCGTGGAGAGAGTTTGCGCAGGTCAGTGAATGGTTTTTAAATTGTGACGTACAATGTTTATGTCTTTTTCGAATGAGTTTTGTTTGCGCAGGTTCAGATCTTTGTTCATACTGAATTTTGACGGATTGTATCACCATCGCACATAATCAACATTACATTCAGAAATACTTACACATATTAAGCTGTCTAATAAAGCTGGCAATATTACTGTGTTTGAAGTAATGGGGCAATATTTCCTTGGCAAATCTGCCTTGGTCATACACATGAAAACTATTTCCACTCTGAAATCATATAAAATGTTGTAAATTAAAAACATGAATGCAAGGACTTTTATGAATTTTAGCACAGTCACAATGTTAATTGCAATTCCAGTAGCCTGTATCGCTTACCTGGATTCAATTTGCCAATCAAAGCAAACTAAAGCAGTAACTGAAAGGCTAGTTTGCAATTGGTTGGTGATTGGACAGTTTGTAATGTAAATTTATACCATTGAGCACTGCCAAGATTTGTTTAAACTGGAACAAGTTTAAAAGAAGAAGACTTTATGAAACAGTCTGCGCCAAAAACTTTTTCATCTACTAGTCAGAAAACTAAATATAAACATTTGTGCCTGTATGCCTATATAAAAGATTGAAAATTTTCACTAGTCCGAATCAATATTTACTAGTCTGGGGCATCGGACTAGTGGCTAATGGTGCAGAGTGATGAATTGAATTTTCCCAATTCAATCCTATATTACGCCCTGGAGGCCATCTTGGCAGTTTTAGTGATATGATAAACATCATTGCTGCCAATTTCGGCTCACTTCGGATCAGAAATTCCAGAGTTAGTATTTCATATCACAACAAGAAAAAATTGTGAGAAGGGATTGTCTATAGACAGTCTGGTCTATAATAGACAGTGTCTAATAGCCAAGTCTAGTTTCTAATTGCCAATGGTTTCAAACAAGAAGATGTCTAAATGAATTTTCCCATAGGGTCCAATGTTCAACTAAGTTTGGCTGTGATGACCACACCCAAACTTAGTTATTTTTACATTTGCTAACACTCCAAGTCACCAGAAAGAGGTTAGAAAGAGGATCAGAAAAGGTCCATCTGGCCATGCAGTTTCACAGAAAAAGATTTCTTAAAATTCATCCACCCTTTTTTATCTTTATTTACTGCAGCCATGTTGGTTTGAAGTCGGGGAAACCAGACATACATTTGGAAGTTGGTCACACAAGGACCATTACACCAAAATTTGGTCCCAATTGAACAAAACAGTTTCAAAGTAGAAGTTTTCTATTTTTGTACAATAGAAAGATGGCACATTTATTGTCACAGAATATAAACAATGACCTAAGATTTGAATGTCCCCATTCCAGGAAAAGTAAATAAATTATTAAAACTGGCAACCAATGACAGAGAATAGACAATTTGCCCCCAATCTTGGGATACCATTGAAGTGGAGCTAGTGCAGCAAAAATATTTTAATAGGGGTTAAGGTTATTTCACGGCTACACTAGGATGTAGGACCTCTGGCTTGGGGAGCATGATCTGAGCCTGGCTGAGGTATAAAAAGTGACAAGTCGGTCTTAATGATTTCATGTCGTTCCGGCCCACAGTCGATCCGTCTCCAGTCGTTCCGGCCCAAGTTTGATGATAATTTAAAAGTCAATCAACTCTAATTGCAGAACATACAGGGTTTCTGAATTTCATTTCCCATTTCCCGGGGCAAGTAGAAAAATCGTCGGGAAAGTAAAAACACAATTACCAGTTTCCACTCGGGCAAGTTATTAAATTCGCCAGTACATGGTATGTTCCGGTGCACTGTTTTATTGTTTGACGAAGTCGGTGATTGGATGAATCTAAATTTTAGAAACTGGTTCCCTGAAAGTTGGCTTGTTTTTTCCTTGCATTCAGCGGTAATCAAGTATTACCAGTAAACCAAAATGAAAAGTCTTGAACTTTGACAGCGATAAATGTTTAATAAATAAGGCCCAAGGCATGAGCTTGCACAAATATTTCGTTTCTGAATCAAAGAAACGGAAAGTAGTTGACGTTAACGGTAATGATGTTTTGCAAACTTTTAAAAGAAATTAAAATAAACGGGAAAGTGAACTAAAATTTTAATACAACTTTCCCGTGGGCAAGTTAATTTTCAAAAAAAATTCTGAAGCCCTGTCATAAAAATATAATTTGTATACATAATATAAATTAACTTTCATATTTATTTGATCTGAAGAAGTCTGGCTTCAGTAGTATATGCTCTAACTTGTATGATCAAATATTTGTAACCTTGTATGGATATCCGGATGCAAATTTCCAAAATTACTTTTCAATTTCTAAAAGGCTTTTAGACCTCGATTATAGATCATTTTTTGGTTTTCGTTTTTTTTTTCAAATTCATATCTAAGCACCATAATTTACAATATTTTTCAAATTTATCAATACATGACTGCAAACATTTCTCAGTTGAGGATAATAATACAACATAATCGGCATACATTAAGCAATTTAGATAATAATCACAAATACTAACAGCATCACATGTGTAATCAAAACAGTCTGGAAGATCATTGATTAAAATTTTAAACAAATTAAGCTTATCATATCTCCTTGTCGTACACAAATATCTTATTCAAAGGATTTTGTCAAATAATTACCAACTCTTATTTGCATGAAATTTTATCATAACGCTATAAAATAGCACTCCTATAATACCAGTTTTAATAAGTTTTAGTGCTTTATGCACAACAGAATTGAAACCTTTGCGAAAATGCACAAAACATGTAAAAAGTTCAGATTTCAAGCCTTCGGTTTATTTCTCTATCAAAGTTTGTATATATATTATATATATAACAGTGTTCTCCCCCAGAAAATTATGAAGGCGCAAACATCATAGCACGCAAACGACATTTTTTATTTAAAGAGACAAAGCGTGAATATTGTGTATACAAAAAACATGTATTGACAAACAGAAAATAATTTTTCTGTGTATTAAAATTTTTATGATTAAATGAATAGTATTATACATATGTATACATAGAGGTAAGGGAACAAATATAAAATAAATCAATTAAATATTCTTCTATTTTTATGTGCCTGCAAGTGCAATCTTCGTGGCTATATCAATGTATCTTTTAATGTTCCCTTTATAGAAATGATCATCAGGGCATTTGTTATTTTGAATAGTAGTATCCTGGTCAAATGCTTGAACAATTTCTTTTATCAAATGCTGGAATTCTCCTTGTTTGAATGCAAAACTTAAAAAAATCTTAACCTCCCCCTCAGGGATGATTTTAGTCAGCTATTTAAAATTGATTTCAGTTATTTGGTATTGCAAAATTTATTTGAAAAGTTGTCAAACAGAACCTGCCAGAAAATTATATTTTTGCACACCTAACCTCCCTATTTCAGTTATTCTTCTGCTCATTAAAATCACCCCCTGTCCATCCTCCAATTAAAAATTTAAATGCTTTGTTATTCATTGTGACTACACAATTTTTGTATATGAAGAATGGTTCTGCGTCTTGTATTTAGAACCCAATTTTCTTCACTTGTCACAAATGCCACGATGTCAAAAATAATTCACAAATATTCCACATTGTTCCATGTTTAAAAAAAAAAAAACACTGGATTTTCATGTCGGGTGAATTTCATCAACTTGTATTCACATCTATTCTACACGCAAAAAGTGTGTGTATAAACCACGGCAGGGCTTTTCCAGTCAAATGTGTCAACATATGTTTTCATCTTTAAAATTATCTTATTCTGGATGACAGTATGCTGATATTATAGTTGCGATTGTGTGTTTATTTAAAGTCCTTCCGATCGTTTTGACGTGTGAAAGGGTGATTTTCCATTTCCGATCGCTTGTTTATATTTTGACAACAGCCATCCATGATCGTTTTATTTCTTAATCCCAAAAACTTACACAAGGGCAAATATTTCATAAAATCCAAATTTTCTATAAGTTTTGTCACGTTTTTTGCATGCTTTTTTTGTATTAAAGTCTGTATAAAAATAGAAGTGTAAATGTCAAATGTCGTCACTTCCAACCAATAGAAAACGTCGATCTATTTTTACTTCAGTGGAAATACACATCTTGATTTTTTAACTGAATACACATATTTCGGCTATTCATAATAGATAATTACACGTGCCCCCACCCCCCAGCTGAGGTCACCAAACAAAATTTATACGTAAAATTACTAGATACAAAGCTTCACATCGTTGAATATGCAAATTTTAAGAAAGTGACCAAAACATGTTATCTATTGTAATGGTTGATTGACACCTAGTTGTGAAAATTAACATGTATGTTACTTTTTACAAATCTAATAATAAAGATAAGAGTTAATGAGATAGAAATGTACCACAGTGCAGAAAGTAAAATTAATTTTCCAACAGTGCCTCTAGAAGATTTGCAAGTGTTTAATTGAACATGTACCCTTCTTATACAATGTCTTAATTACTTATTGATTAATTGTTAGCTGACATGTATTGTTTTAAATACAAACAAAATATTATTAAAAGATGTCTATTTTTTTTAATTAATATATTTGAAATCGATAAATTGGTAGCTAAAAATATCTAGACTATTTCTTTTTTAATTTAAGTGTGTTGCTAGTACAAATGGGCATTTACGATGTCTAAAAAATCTTTACTACCATGATGTGTTTAACCTGTTCCGACATATGAGAGGTACATCAACATTTTTTTTTTATAATTTTTATATCAGTGAGACTTCTGAAATATAAATTTAAAACCTTTAATTTAATAAATTTTCATTTATTTTATTTAAAACTTGAAGATATTAACAATTGTGAAAAAATTTATTCTCTCAGTTGATTGTTTTTTGGCTTGGTGGCCGTGTAAAAGAACAAAAGTTTGAGATCCATTTGGAAATTTGATACATGTAACGTCAGAGAATCCAAACTGCATTTTGATTTTGCATGACATTTTTGACGGAACAAAATTATTGAAAGTCTAACTAAATACTTAATTTGGGTCCCCTTTTCAATTCGCTCATTGTACGTTTTTCATTCAGGGATAAGTTGATGTCATCACTTTGCAAATGTTACGGTCTTCATCACAAATATCGAAAATGATGTTGGACCTGTTCCCACTGTAGTAACATTTCACGCACCTCCATCGATTTATAGGAGTTTGTGTTTTTCATTGTTTTTTAGTTTTCACTTTCAGTGTTTATTTGATGTGCTTGTGGTTGTTCATTTTCCTTCCCGGGTTTGTCGGTCTAGCTATGATGAATTAAGTTTTTTTTTTTGTTTGCTCCTCAGGTGTATTTATCTTCTTTCTTACAATCACTAATCATACACACAGACCATGGAGGACCAGAGTTCCAACTAAATATCTTGATATTTGTTCTACAACCTGACAACAGCAGTAAAAATATAATAATTTGCATAAGCTTCTGTGATGTTAACCAAAAAGAATATATGATGCAGTACCCCCCCCCCCTCAACTCGTCATTATAAAAAAAACAAGGGCAGATAATTATTCAAAATTGTGCCCCCCCCCCCACTCGTCGACCCTCTGGATCCGCCCCTGGAAAATGACATTTTACCTCGTCCCAACATATGAGGTCATCATTCGCAGGATTTTCAACAAGAGCCCAAAGCTTTGTTAAAAAGGCTGGAACTGTACTTGTGTTTTGAGGAAAATTCTTTACAATATACATGTCAGACATTGTCAAGCTCTCAGATATTTATGAACTGCACATGCGCCAACATAAATCAACACGTTAGGATAGCATTTTTTAAGTCGCAGTTCCAATCGGAACATCACTCGGCCATTTCCGACAAAGATCGATTTTTTTAACTTACATGTAATCTGAATGATTTGGATGATGAATGTGTCTGTATTTTTATTATTTTTTTTCCTTTGCTGATTTATATGCTTGTAATGAGCCCTGTTATTAGGTTAATAAAATAGTTTAGTTAGTTTAGTTTAGTTTAGATAAAGTGATAGTGTAAAGTGTTTATTACATGTGTAGATAAAAGCTATTTTGGGGGGATTTCTATATCAGAACATCTTTGAGAAAATTTCTTTAAAAATTCGATAATGTGATGCATTTTGTTTTTTTCTTTTGAAGATCTATGATCTTTAATCTAATTAATTGATTGATTGGTTGATTTGTGGGGGTTTACCTTTTAATTTACCATACCGAAAAGTTTAAGTTCACCTCCAGTTTGGAATACATCTTATGATATTAATAAATATGACAGGAAAATAAAACATTAATAGCAATTATACTATCGTATTGCAATTAAAAGGGAAAAAAATAAATGCTCGAATGCAACGATTTTAGTGTAGCGCGTATTAAAAAAAACACCCTTTTTGTCATGTTCATAATCCCTTCCGTACATGTATTGTCTAATCATGTTTCGTTCAATAAATGTTCGATCATGGTAACCCATCTTCTCCTCTTCAAGAAGTGCTAGCGAAGATGACGGTTACTATATATTATGTATCTGTCTTCATGCGCTGATTGCATCTCAGGTATCTCAGTTCTTGTCATGTAGTGTATAATTAATCCTTACTTTTTTTCATGGTTTACGTTTCTTTTTTTCTTATAAAAAACAAGCAAATAAAATAAATACTACATTACTATATGTCAAGCATGATTTGTATGACTAATCAAGATTTCCCTCAAGCATGTCAAACGAATTGGTGTTTTTTTTCTCCTTTAAATTAATGCAACATATAATTGTACATATAAAGAAGATGAAAATAACCCCCGAGCATGGTACATCAAATCAATAAGTATATATATACGTAAGCAAGCATGAGGTAAACAACATGATATATAATCAAGGGAAGAAAAGGGGGAGAGGAGCAAGTTTAAAAAAATCATTGGGAAGAATGATACATTTTGCATGTTTAAAAAAATGACCTCCAAATTTTGTTTTTTTTTAATTTTTATTTTCATATTTAACTAATATTCGATAGAGTTTACTAATGTTTGTATCAGTCAGAATTAGTGTGTTTAAGGAGGTATCTGAAAAGTATTTAAATCCTTGGTGAATAGCAGTTATTTTTTTAAAAAAACATTTGACGTAAACACTATAAATGCATGTTAAACTTTCATTATTTATTTTAGGATTGCATGTTGTTATTACTTGATTGTTTTTATGTAAGTTTATATGTTATATATGAATCGATTGATCTATCACTGTATGAAGAAAGTGCACACATGATCACAAATCACACAAACATCATAGAGAATCCATCATTGGATTAAAACTCTGTGTATTTTACTTTGAAAATGTTGAAAACATGGGTAAAAATGATGGTAATTACATGGTCAGACATCCCAGAGGTTTGGTCAGACAGAAATGACACAGCAAACTGTATCTTGATAGAAATAAAAGATGACAATGATATGCTTATGTTCAATATAACTTTCTTTATCACAACTGGCACTATTCGTGTTCAAGGAAGTAAATATAGACTATATTTACGGACAGTCATTTCCCAAAACTCATGAAAATATTACAACTTGTACTTCCACTATTTGAGGACAATACCCCTGTAAAACAAAGTTTATAATAATGTACCTGCAATCTCATCTCACCTTTGACACTAACAATAAAGTTGGTGACGATAACAATAATCTAACAGACAATAAAGTTGGTGATGATAACAATAATCTAACGTCAACACATGTTGATGATAAGCCACTAGAACATGTACAATGTTTTCTTGATGTAATTTGTAAACTGGAAAACATGCAGACAAACAACACAGTTGAGTTTAAATATTGGATGCTGTCAATGACTGCAAATCAGAAACTTTAAAAGTTCTGTATGACATAAACAAACAAATATGCAAGAAGGATGATTCTATAGATATGGCTGCTCTTCAGCAAAAACTTAAACTTGTTAAAGACGAACGTGACTCTGTTCAGTCGCAGCTACAAATTGAAAAAACAAACATTGTGGCATTATGCTTTTAAAGTCTCAGTATGAAGAAACACTCAGTCATGAACTAACCATACTCCAGAGCACTCGCACTGAACTACAAAAGCTGGTGTCCGCATCCAATTCTGAATCCGACTTTATAACCAACAAAATTGCTAAAAAAAATGCAGAAATCCAGTTGTTGCAGGATTTAGAACGCAAACTTAAACTTTCCTTGGATCAAGCCCAGGATGAGATTTTGTCGCTGAAAACCCAAAATGTCGGACTCATTGGGCTTGCGCATTGCACAACAAAAACTATCAACAGAAACTGGATATGGGCAAAATATCCATCAGCAACAAGTGAGGATGCTGCACACCAATCAATGTTTCATGGCAAACCTCAGGTTCTTCTTGTGGGTACTTCTAATATTGCTTCGATAAATGAGGAGAAGTTGTCTACCGCTGTTAATGTTCATAAAGTTTTGAAGTTTACCTTTGATTAGGCAAATGAATATATTAGTGAGTGTGATGCATCAAGTCTGCCTGATGCCATAGTGCCAGTAGTGCTACGACTTAAAGTCAAAGTCTCTTCAAATTTTATGGAAGATCTATTCACTATTGTGGCAGATATATTCACAAAATGACCGAATACCAAATGCATCATTTCTGCAACTACCCCAAGAGGAGATAGTGTTATCAATCAAACTAATGGCCAAATTATAAATGTCATTATTACTCATCAGAAGCATGACCTCACACGGGAGGAGAATATTATAATTCTGGAACATCACAACTTGACTGTATGTTGAGGGAAAAGTGAATACCAATCTCCTTAAACCTGATCTATACCATCTAAACGACAAAGATGTGTCTCATTTGGCTGCAAATTTCAAAAATGCAATACACAGGGCACTTGAGATCCCACTTCCTGAAAGATTCAGATCGAGAAGCCGATATAGCAACTCGAGAGGTACTGGACGTGGCCCCGGAAGAGGACGGTGGAACGAATAACGAGTTTACAATGTTTTTTATATATAACATATTTATGCAATAGTTATAATATAATTATTATATACATGTATAATAAAGTATATAAAATAGTCCCCAAGTAATCTTTTAAAACAGGATACATATGAAAATTTAAGTCCTTATAATGATTAAATGAGTAACTTGTTATGTCGATACTTGTAGTGTTTTTGTATTGTCTTGTACTTTGATAGTTGGGCCTTAAATATAATGGACACAAATTCAGGCTAGATCTTTATTGTTGGATATCAAGTGACCAAGTGAAGTTTTATTACCGTTATACATAAATTATGAATTACCAATATCAAATAAACAACATACATTCATATAATGAACTTTAAATACAAGTTCTGTAGATTTCAAAATCATCTTTTAACAAGGGAGCTAACTCACATTTATGAATTATTTAAATATATATAGAAAATATCTTCACAACTCAACTTGGATTGTTCCTGACTATTTACCCAACTAAATATTCATTTTAAATGCATAACAAGGAATACTTTAAAAACTGTACTGCCAGTAGACCTCATCTTTATTTATTATCTCAACCTTCCAAACTCAAACTGAATTGGTAGTAAATTCTACTACTCATAAAAATAACGACTTCTCTTGTAAAATGAGTGATCAGAATTGAAAGACATAATTACCAAAAGACTTCCAATCAATATACTTTATTTTTGAGTGAATATTTACTACGTCACAAATATCTAAATATTCTTATACTTTATTTTTGAGTGAATATTTACTACGTCACAAATTTCATAACATGTTGATAATGGATCATATCAATCTTGGGTTACAATAGAATATTCAGACCTGTACCAAATTAAACTTCATCAGAAGTGCACTAGAACTACACTAGTAGCAGAGCTTTATAATAATTAAACATTTTAATTGGAGCATCTGCATTATTGGTATAAATATATGTTGTGGTTTTGTGTGTCGAACTTGAAAACTAGGGGAGTTAAAAGTTTCAATTTTATTGTTTTGTGTTACTATTTTTATTTTATGTTTTTTTTCTTCTTCCTTTCTGAATTATTGTTTGTGTTTCTGATACTGGGATATTTTGTTTCTTATAAATTATAAATTAAGTGAGAGAAAAGGATAAGCAACCATGCCAATACATATATATATCATCCTCGCTGAAAATGGGTTTTATTAATGTTGGTGGCCTTGTTAATAAATATAAGGAGGGAAATAAACTTGATGACCCATTTTTTGTCAACAAGATAACCAAGCATGACATAGTTCTCATTGCAGAAACACATATAGGTTATAATACACAAATTCATAAAGTTGGATGTTTCAATTTCTACCAAATATGTAGGCCAATTTCTAAAAATAATAGATATTTTGGTGGTCTTGCAGTGATGGTTAAATCCTGTATTAAACCCCATGTTAAAATTTTGCAAAACACAAATCCAGGCTTTCAGTGGGTGAAGCTGGAAAAACAGTTCTTTAAATTTAAAAAAGACCTATTTTTATGTCTGGTTTATGATCCACCTACAGACTCATCATACTCACAGGGGCTCGACCTTGATATAATCGAATGAATTGAAAATGATTTCAAAAATTCGCGAAACTTGTTTATGTTCTACTATGTAGAGATTTTAATGCAAGAACTGGAAACGGACAAGGTTATATTCTAAGTGACGATGATAACAATTTCATTCCAATGTTCAATAATTATTCAATTGGTCAACAAATACTCAAACGCAGTAGTAGAGATAGTAAATTGGATGCTAGAGGTCGAGAACTTTTAGAATTTTGCATATCACATCAACTCAGATTGTTGAATGGTCGAGTCCTTGGTGATGTAAATGGTAAATACACGTTTTACACCAAATGGTGCTAGTGTTGTTGATTATGTTCTAATGTCTGAGGGTATCCTGGACCAGATATTATATTTTTGTGACCATCATTTTGTTCGCCCATTTCAGATTGTCACTGTATTATAGAATGGCAGTTATCTGCAAATTATGTTACTCAACCATGCAATGATAGTATTGTTACATGTGTTATGCATGATATGCCTGCAAATTTATATGGTCAGATAACTCAGCATCAGAATTCAAATCTGCACTTACATCCCTTGTTATCATAGTTAAAAAAAAATTGAGGAATTTAGCAATAAAAAGATGGATGAATCACAGTTATCTATTGATGGTGCCTCAGCAGAGCTGTCCCATATCTTGTTAAATACAGCTTCCATATCTCTTCGATATAGGCTTATAAATTATGGAAAAGTGTATTCTAAATACCCGTCTGATCCGATAGTCAGGGGCCATTATTTTAAAACAGTATTCCAAATTAAGAAAATTGAAATACAAAGAGTACAAAAAATTGTTAATTTACAAGTTAGACCATCTGCATGAGGAAAATTCCTCACTCTACTGGAATCTTATAAATAACCTAAAAAATAATGAGTATAATGATAGTAGCTCTGTTGTAATGATAGTAGCTCTGCTGTCTCGTCATCTAAATGAGTATCACATTTTCAAGACTAAAGCCAAATTAAAGACTCGTTTCGAAAAAGACTTTCACAGCTAGATGACAAATTAAGTCATCTTGAAAAGCAATCATGTTTTAGTGAACTTGACGAACTGATAACAGAAACAGAAATTTTCAAAATCCATCTCAAATTACAGGATAACAAATCTCCGGGTTTAGATACTTTTTTGTTTTGTTTTTGAATCAATATTTTTTTTTAATATTGAAACGTTTGACGTGCCATAGCAGGAACTGTATACGAAGTATTATATGATCCCTGGTCATAGGCAATATATATATATATATTTATATATGTATACTGGAAAATGTATCTGTTTACTGGTAATACTCCTCACCTTGTATATGTGTACCGTGAGCAGGTTCTGTAAATCATTTTATTTGCTTTTATAAGTGATGTACATGCATACTGGTACATATTTAATTGTGTTTAAAATTATACAATAGTGTTGTGTTGTATGAGGCAGTTGTCTCCCATTTGTCAATGTTTGTGAATGTATAAAATTATATTTATTTTGTAATATGCCCTCTTGGGGCCCTAATTTGGAAATAAAAGTATCTATCAATCTATATTCGGTCAAAGAGCTTGTGTATGTGTATTTTATCTTTGCCGAATTAAAATAAATTTTCTTATCTTATCTTATATCTTATCTTCAAGTATTTTTGGAGCTCCTGAAAATTGTCTAGAACCTCCACAATCCGATTTCAGGAGCTCTCGAGATATTTCAGGGGCACCATAAATGACCTCTTCAAATATTTATGGACATTCAAAAATCGATTCCTAAATTCGATAAATGGAGGTCCTGAAATATTTCAGCAGGTCATGTTTCATTTATGCCATTATTGAGCATATTTGAAGACCTTCATACAAATACAATAATATGACTGATTCGGCGCCACATACAGTTGACATACATGTCATATGTTTGTACGAAAAAAAGACGGCCTTGATATTCGATGGATACTAAGTAATTATACACTTAAAAGATAACCAAAATTTTGACTTAATATTTCATTTCTAAAAATTGTAGATAGTGTTTGTGTTAGGTGTCTAAATTTTCACTACCCCTTATGTATATAGAACAACGTTTTAACTTGTTTATTTGGACAAGCCATACTTTCAGGCTGACATTTTTTTTTATTTTTCAGTTGCTTGTATTCTGGCATTACAAGTCTTCCTGTAAAATCACAAAATACATGTTGTATAAAGGCGAAAAAATATAAATGCATATCATCATGTTTGATTGAAATCGCAAATATAAGTTTGAAAAAATAAATTATTATTTTTTCGAGTGGGGGGGGGTGCTGAATTCTCTACTTTTGCCTCAACCCTGATATACCTGCACTACAGCCATGCTTGTAGATAACTTCTGCACAAAAAAAATCCTACATTTAAAAGACAAAAAGTTCAGCAACTAATGATCATTAGTCAGTTGGTAGTCATGACGAACCTATGCCACTCGGCCACCGAGGCCCCGAACTAAGTCATGATTTACTGTAAAGAGTACATAATTAATGAAGTAATCACTCATAATAAAGGCTTTTTTGAAAATATTTCTGCTGAATATAGAATTTACATAAGAAATTTCGTTTCTTTGTTTATCAGACTTGAACTGATGTTTATCTTTCAAGTCTGATAAATTAAGAAATGAAATGTAAATGGCCGGGTGGTCTAAGTAGTTCATCATGACTTTACCATTTACCATTTACCACTTCTGTAAAAACCACCTTTGGCAGGTGAACCACTTCCTGTAGTTTATCTTCTCCAGGAAATGTAAAAAATCTTCTTAACTAAAATCCACAGGATAACTGGTATTCGTCAATATAGTCTATATACAGGGACAATGATTAAAATATAAAAAGTGTATTATGCCCAATACACTGTGCAACTGCCACACACAAATGCTCAATATATACTAATGAACTGTTAATCACTATATAAGCGTTCTCCTAGCTTGGTGGAGCGCAAAACACATTCCTCTGGTTAATATGTCTATTCTATAATGTGTCTGTTTGTCTATGAAGTGAAATTTCGAACTGTCCAGTATAAGTTGTAGTAATTTATAGTCATTAGACATAATCTCATCAATCAGGTTCTCATCTAGTACTTCTGTTAAAGTGGTTTTCAATAGTTCTATGAATTTTAAACGTTTATCTTGTAGAGCTGGACATTTAAGTAGGAAATGGATTCGGTCTTCATCCTCTTTAAAGCAAATTTGACATAATGTTGAGATTGGTTGTTTTGAGAATTTTGCACGATCTACTTGTAACAAATATACTCCACAGACAAGTTTGGATTTTACACAGGCTCTTGTTACTTCATATTTGTCTGTTCCACATGACTTCCATATTGAGTGTATTCTGTTGTATTCATGATCTTCGTAATTAAGAAATTTTAACGTTGTTCTCTCTGTCGCTTCTTGTATAGTTTTCATAGTCCAGTATTTGTTGACTGTCATGTTTACTAATCTTTTCCAGTTTTCTCTGGCTGGGATATTTTGTATCAAGTAGTGCGGAGATGGTAGTTCATACTGTTCCGTTATGTTGACTAGTTTAATGAACCAGCTACTAGAATCTCTATCTTTCATCGCTAGTTGTCTCCATGCTATAGAGTTCTCTATCGATTCTTTGTTGTCCAAGATGTTTCTCAACAAGATAAGCTGTCTTTTATGTAATTCTGCCTCGATTGGAATTTGGCCTGATAGAACATACACAGCAGCTGTAGCGGTTCTCTCTGGTAAGTGCTGTATTTGTTTTAATAGTTTAACATAGTACATAGAGAGCTTCTGCATGTCGGTTTTGGAGATGTTGATAACTTCCAAACCATACATCAGTCTTGGTATTACATAACACCTGATTAGCTGAAATGACACGACTGGGTTTACTCCATTAAGACCGTGGAGCCCCGCTCCCATGAGAGCATATACTGTCTTTCTGGCTGTATGAATTCTGTCTGTCACCACGTCTTTCGCCCCGTTCTTAGATGTTGTATCTCTCTTAATTCCAAGATGAGTAGCACTGTTTGGCATATCTAGTTTCTCTCCATTCATAGTCCATGCTTGTTCAGACTTATCCTTAATTTTCAGGACACACGATTTTTGTGTACTAATTGTATATCTGTTTTTATTCGCATGATTCATTTGGATGTTTATCATGGTTTGCAGATCATGTGCGTCGTTAGCTATTAATGTTACGTCGTCTGCAACTGTGGGAGCTCCACAGTATATTGAGCCAATTTTAGCACCGATGCGGCTATCTTCTAATGATGTTAGTAGAGAGTTTATGAAGACTTTATACGCAGACGGGGACCATACACCCCCCTGTCGTACTCCTTGCTGTTCCGAAAATTCACGAGATGTCAGTCCATTCCACTTTATTTTTGTCTTTAGGTTTTCATACCATGCCTTGAATAAAAGCCAGTTGTCACCATTCAGTTCAGTTTTGTACATTTCTCTTAGTAGGCCAGCATGCCACACTACATCAAATGCCTTTTGTGCATCAGTTAGAGCTATGTATATCGGTGTTTTCGTCTCTTTGGCCTCTGAGTGTAATTCGGTGATAATCAGGCCGGTAACAGTTGGAGATTCACCCTCAGTGAATCCCTTTTGCATCCCACTCTGTAGTTTCTTTATTTGGTCTTTATTTCTATTGAGGTGGATTTTCTCTATAATTTTACCAATCGCACTTGTGACTGTAATTCTCCTGTATGATCCTGGTTCATACTGCGGTTTCCCTCCTTTTTTGTATATCGGACAGCCATTGCCTGTTTTACAAATGTCTGGTATTATAACATTTTGAAATAGACAGTTTACAATGTTCATGAGAATATCTGATATGACGTCTCTTCCATACTTCACATGTTCAATTGTGACTCCACTTGAGTCTGGTGCCTTACCATTTTTTATTGTTGACACGCATTTCCATAGTTCTTCTTTGGATACAATATTCATTGCAACTTTGTTTGTACGAAAGTTCTCTGTAAGCGTTTGGATATCATCATTAACTTGATGGTAAAATTTCTCATCAAATAAGTTGTTTTCATTCGGCGTAGCCAGTTTTTCAAAGTAATCTGCCCATGCTTCGGTAATAGTTTCCGGCGTATTGTATGTTTCATTTTCAACTGTTAATATAGATGTTCCACTTGACACTATGTTTCTCTGGCGGTTTACAAGAGAGAAGAATTGTTTGTCATTATTGCGACTGAGTTCCATAATTTTATTATATTTCTGATCCCTTTTAGCAGCCTGGATTCGTCTTTGTTCAGATCTAAGTCTCTTTTTACAAGCTCTCATGTTGATGTAATTTGGGCTGTTCCTATTATCACCATGCTCCTGTTTCCAGAGATAATAAAAATGTTTAGCATCGGATATTGCTCTCTTCATCTCAGGTGTCCAGTTTCGTTTTTTCTTTCTATTTCTACGAGGTTTTCGATCTAGTGAGTCTGCTGTGTCGACCATAATGTTGATGAGTTTGTCGAGTGCTTGAGTGACATTGTCGGCTGTTATATCAGAATATATTCTAATCCACTCATACATATTTTCTTCAAGTTTGTATTGGTATTGTTCCAGATCTATTTTGTTCCAGTTGATTCTCCTCTTTTGATTGTTTTTCATTGGTGATTTGTGCTGACATTCAAGATCACACTTTGTCTTGATCATGATAGGGTCGTGCGTTGATGTATTTTGAGGTTCACGGTTAAATGTCAAGTACATTTCAATCCTGTTACTGTTTTCCACAAAATAGTCAATCTGCGATTTGTCTTTATTGTTATAATGGAAAAAAGTATAGTTCTCTTGACACATTGATGGTAACTTTAAGTTACTCTCCTCGAGGAAGTTTATAAATTCTCTATCTCTTGGTATGTTTTGATTTTGTCTATTTAGTGAGGCATTCATATCTCCTCCTAAAATGATATCGGCTTTGGGCGAGTATTTCTCAATTATTTCATTAATTTCGTCTAATACTTCTGTGTATGTTTCACTTGAAGTTGTCGAACTACCCCTTGTCGGTAGGTATGCACATATCAGTACTAATGGTTGACTTGAATTTATGCGTATTGCAATAACTCGATCGCCTCCATCCGGTAAAACTTCAATATAATTCGTAAGTCTCTTGTTGTAGCATATAGCCACACCGGCATGACCCCTTTTCCTTTCAATAGGATTTTCAATTAAATTATCATCAAAGCATTTAGTAGCACATTCAAAGTTCGGCATGAGCTGGTTCAATGTTTGTTTCTCAGCACCTCTTAGCCAGTGTTCTTGTAACATGATGATGTCAGCTCTCCTCATGAGTATGTCAAGATAAAAAGCATTTGATGCTACTCCTTCAACATTAAAAGATAAAATATTCAAGTTGTATTTACATATGTTAAAAGCATATTTTACATTATTTACATCCTTTGAACAAGCGTCAGACTCGTCGAAGTCGGATCTTGTCGGTACTGACTCATGATTCTCCTGGCTGGTATTTGATATGTTGCTCCCTTTGGGGTTTGTTGTGTTTGATACTCTTTGCCCATGCTTTGTTGTTGTTTTTGAAGACGAGGTGGTAAATTGCTCATTCTCTTTTTGCTCGGTATCTGATTTTCCGGTCTCTGCAGAGTTCGCTTTCGATTCGGACTTTTCCTGTTCATCGTTGTCATCGGGACTTGACTCAAGTCTGTGTTGTCTAAAAAATAATTGTTAATTGTTATGACTACTAAATGACTAATGATCACTAGTCTGTCAACACAGAGGTTGGGAGTTAGAATCTCACCTGTGGCGGGGTGTGTTCCGAATCCGATCTTGACTGACAGGGATTGCCAATTTTCCTACCGAAGGTCGGTGGTTCTCTCTGGGTACTCCGACTTCCTCCATCAATAAAAACTGACCGCCGCGAATAGCCAAATGTCTTGAAAACGGCGTACCACCCCAACGAAACAAGCATAAATAACTGCCTCATTGGTCTCATGACACTTGGTTTTGGGTTGTTGTTTTGATACATGTCCTGGTCGAACCAAATGTTTCAAAGTTTGTATTTGCTACTCTTTTATTAAGCATGAGATATTAAGAATACGGCTGGGAATTAGAATAATGTGGCCCCGAGTATGGCTGTATTGGGTGAAAATTCATTCTGCGGACCTTTTTGGCTAGAAACATGTACGTTAAAAATCAGTGTTAATTAATCATGTGTTAATATTCCTTTTACATCAACATGTTCATCGTAAATATGTATGCAAGATCACAACTGGTTATTTAACTGCAATCGATCATGGTTTAATGACAATTGTCTTTACTAAAATGTATTACTGTGGAATCATTACTTTTCATTGGGGGGGGGGGGGGGGTCCTCGGTGGCCGATTGGTCTAGGTAGTTCGATTCCACATAACTATTAATGATCACTAACCTGTCAACACTGAGGTTGTGAGTAATTCGAATTTTTGCCTTTGTCACGGTGTGTTCGACTCCGATCTTAATTGACAAGGATTTCCAATTTTCCTACCGAAGGTTGGTGCTTCTCTATGGGTACTCCGACTTCCTCCACCAATAAAACTGGCGGCCGCGAAATAGCCTAAATGTGCTGAAAACGGCGTAAAACCCCAACTTAACCAAACCATGACTTAGTTCCACATACAGAACAAGGGCAAGAAACAATTTACCTATTTTCAAAATGGGAGGTGCATATCTTTCATCTGTCTGCAGCCACTGTAAATGTTTACATTAAGTGAAAGAAAGGTCTAGAAGTTACAATTGACATAATCAAGGTACCCTCCAAAGGATGCAATGACAAGAATTAATTCATTTATTTATTTGAAATGCAAATTATACCCAGAAGAGTTGACAGCATTATTTAAACATTAAAATAACATAAATACAAATTAGAATGAAAATAAATCAAGTAATGTGGAAACAAATACACATTTTATGCAGCTGTAGAGTCCATTTTTCTCAGTACTATGGACTTTTTTTATAAATGGAGCAACAAACCGCATAAGATCGTTAGAAGATAAAATGAGTTTTAGTTTTTCAAAAGGTGAATAATTATTTATACTTGGTTGTATGTCAATGATGTTATTGAAGCAATCCTGTCTTAACATGTCATATTTTGGACAATTGAAGAAGAAATGTATTTCATCCTCTATCTCATTCAAATTAAATTTTTGACCTATTCTATTTTCTCTTTTGATGTTTTTATACCGATAAATAAATAATCCACACATGGAAATTTGAGGAAAATATTCAAAGTAGTGTAGCACCTCAGTAGCTTGAACTCATGACTGCACAAACTAGTTTGAAAAAGTCAGGGTGTTTGAGTTATTGATTGCGAATAATATGGAATATTTACTTGCAGGACTAAAAATGATTCGAGAAATGGGTGGTGTTTGAGCAATTTGGGTTCAAGCCACCAAGACTTTAATTGTTTTTCGAAATAGGTGCTTTTGCACTTAACAAGAGTGGACACACAAAAATGTCTCGCCTGTCGTGTATTTCTAATGAAAGTAAATGCTATCAGTATTAAAAAAACAGAGCAAAACACAAAAACTTAACTATAACCACTGAACCATGAAAATGAGGTCAAGGTCAGATGACTCATGTCAGTTGGACATGCACACCTTACAATCCTTCCATACACCAAATATAGTAGACCTATTGCATACAGTATTTGAAAAAACAAGCCAAAACACAAAAACTTCACTATAACCACTGAACCATGAAAATGAGGTCAAGGTCAGATGACACCTGCCAGTTTGACATGTACACCTTTCAATCCTTCCATACACCAAATATAGTAGACCTATTGCATACAGTATTCGAAAAACAGGCCAAAACACAAAAACTTAGCTATAACCACTGAACCATGAAAATGAGGTCAAGGTCAAATGACACCTGCCAGTTGGACATGTACGCCTTACAATCCTTCCATACACCAAATATAGTAGACCTATTGCATACAGTATTCGAAAAACAGGCCAAAACACAAAAACTTAACTATAACCACTGAACCATGAAAATGAGGTCAAGGTCAGATGACACCTGCCAGTTGGACATGTACGCCTTACAATCCTTCCATACACGAAATATACTAGACCTATTGCTTATAGTATCTGAGATATGGACTTGACCACCAAAACTTAACCTTGTTCACTGATCCGTGAAATGGTGCCGAGGTCAATTGAAAACTGTCTGATGGGGATGAGGACCTTGCAAGGTACGCACATACCAAATATAGTTATCCTATTACAAAAAATCTTAACTTTTTTTTCAAGTAGTCACTGAACCATGAAAATGAGGTCAAGGACAATGTACATATGACAGACGGAAACTTCGTAACATAAGGCATCTATATACAAAGTATAAAGCATCCAGGTCTTCCACCTTCTAAAATATAAAGCTTTTAAGAAGTGAGTTAACGCCGCCGTCGCCACCGCCGGATCAGTATCCCTATGTCGAGCTTTCTGCTACTAAAGTTGCAGGCTCGACAAAAATTAAAAACATATGGACCCCACCAAAAAACAGGGGGTAGACTCAGGTGCAGTCTCTGCTTCCTGCAGGACACCTGCCCATGTCAAATCCGGTATGAGCAAGGCACAACATCAATGGAACAGGTCCATTTTCATTTGGAAAACGTTTTTTTCATACCATTCAACCAAGTCATGATCATGTCCATAAAACTTTAATAAGGATGACTGTAACTTAGGAGCAACATACCCCTGTTAGAGTAACTTTTCTGTCAGGAGCCGGGCTCTGTCCAGGAAGTCAATTTATATGTCATATATCCATGAAGTTGGAATAAATACTAATACATAAGAGTATCTGTTGCCATCCTTTATTAAATAACCAACATACTGTTTCTTACACAATAAATGAGAAAACATGAAATATACTCTGGTAAGTCACTGTGATTTTTAAATTTACAGTGAAGAAATGTTATGGTATGACATCATTATCAAATACCATATAACGTATATTATGTGTCTAGTGGGAAAACATTGAATTATCACTTTTTACAGGCAGTATATTGAGATAGCTGTCCGACAACAGTGAACAATAAGGCTGTATCTCCAATGTAATATAAAAATTTCTCTAATTTAAAGAAACAGACAAAAACAAAAAACACTGACAGAGGCCAATATCTAAAAAATTTCCTATACTTAATTTCACACAGCTTAGTGGATTAAGAGTTAAACTTTTGATAATATGACGTCCTATGAATGCGAGTTTTTTTTTCCTGAAATTCAGTTTAATGTATTCAAGGAAGGTTTAAGAAAAGATTTAACGACTCATAAATACAATGAATTTCTTGTGTTTAACAAATACATGTACATTTAACAGTGCAAAATTAATTATTGAATGTGTCTGTTTACATACAATATACAAATATGATAAAAGCAAATACAACTACAAAAAAATAAAATAAAATTTGTAAGCATAACAACAACAAACTACAACAAAATAAAAATATCTCGGTATACTTAAGTACTGCTAAAATAAACATATTTTAGGCTATTTTAAGTCTAGACAAAATAACCACATGTATATATTTCTTCAATTCAACTATAGAAAGTATTCTGCCTTTGGTTTTGAATTTATTAATATTACTACTCTTAAGACAATTTAACAAAAAATTGAGATGGTTTTCTCTGTTAAATGAATACAGGTAACTGAAATTTAACATCAAGATGTGTCAGTCATTTATCTAATGTAGTGGAAGATAAGAAAATTGCTTCTCTTAGCCCTAAGGACAAAGAGGAGATGCAATGATTATAATTTCTCCCTTAGGGTACTTAGTACCAATTAAGTGTGGTGCCTTTTAATGTTCCTGAGTTGTGTCCCTTTATGATTACAAAAATTGTGAATTTTGTCATTTTTGAAGGTACTCTTTCAATTTTAGCAAATGTTCAAACTGGGTATCATGTGAAACGTCTTTATATGTGTATTACAAAAAACGTGTTCAACAATATCAGCTGTTTGCAACTTGAAACTTTCATTTAGTCAAATGTTTATTTGGTAAAGTATAGTGTCTTGGCTTAGTAATTTGGTAATTTTACTTGTCAAGGCTGAGAAACAGGTAAAAATTCAAAGCGTCAAATAAAATTGATATTTCAAAACAATGCATAGCTTTTTCCTTTATACTGCAATACTTAAAATTGTTCACAGAACAAAGTGTCAGGCAATATCTTAATATTACAAAGACATAAAAATTAAGAATGTTTGATTGAGGAATTCAAATTTTTCTTATCAATTTTAATTACTTGAGTGACTTCAGAACACTGTCTGTATCAACACAGTCAGAACAGATATTTTCTGGCCAAGAAAAAATAATTATAAACTCCAACTGTGCTCCCTATTTTATTTTTTTGGGGGGTGGGGGATGGGGGGGGGTGGGGTGGTCATGGGAGGGCACCATCTCATTAATCACAGTCCTAGTGCAGCAATGGTATCAACTTTGAGGAAAGGGGAGTGGACAGGAATAAAAAATTCCATGTAACCTATTCAGATCTACAGTTGTGTAACCACTTATTACAGTGAAACAACTTTGACATATTTTATGCATGTAAATAAAATATTAACATTCTGTTCAAGATTGATAAGAAGAATGTGGGTCAAGGTCTAGTCAGGATATCTGTAAAAACCTCACAATAAAAATAAATAACTGTGCCATGAGGGCATGATATGCCCATCGTTCAGAAAATTAAATTTCACCAATTAAAAAATATAGACCCTTTGATTTTGTTCCTTATTTTTGATGGTCACATCCCACTCTGGAACAGAAAATCGAAATTTCAAAAAAAGTAAAAAGACCTTAAGACTATCACAACAAACAGCTGGATGTGTAAAGTTTGAAGTAAATCAGACAATGCATTCTTAAAGATACAGAGTGACATGTGACAAATTCACCCTTTTTTAATGAACAAAGTTTCATAACTCCAAAATTTGAACAAATAAAATTCCATAACCGTCCAAAGTGAGAAAAATTCAGTTCCATAACTCCGAAATGTCATATTGGAAATTTATAAAAAAAAAAAAAAAAAAAAAAAAAAACAAGAGGAAGCTTGCTTCAATAGATATTAACAATTCACCAAAGTTTCATGAAAATTGTTTAAAGCATTTTTGGAAAACTGGAAAATCCTCCTTTTTTATGAATAAAGTCCCATAACTCTGAAACCTATAACTGGAAATTTATAAAAATCAAAAGGGAACTTGCGTCAATACATATAAACAATTCAAATACAAAAATTGGTGAAAGACTTTTTGAGTAATTGTCTGAAGTCTGGACGAAGGACAGACAGACGACAACAGTATACCATAATACGTCCCTTCTTTAAAGACAGGCGTATAAAAACTATTGTTTTGGAGAGATCAAATCTGGCAAAATATAAAAATCTATAAAATTCATAAAAAAATAAATTAAATCAGGAATAAGAAGCCAGTCCAGGCAGAAAAAACAAAAACCTTTATTTTCTAATCTTGTTCAAACAAATATACAATTTTAATCAGTAAAAGCAATTAGATTAAAAAAAATTACATACATTTACTTTCACCAACTTTAAGCATATTTAATATTTCTCTTGTATATTGATATGTGTTACTGCATATTCACATCCAAATTTAAACATTTCCAATTTACAAATGGAATGTTCTTTTTCAACTCCACATAAAATTATTGACTTTTTCACCACTATTTAAATTTATTGACTAGGTCAATGGACAAGGTCTGTTTTTGGTTGACCTGACACCAAATAGGCCAGCAAATTTGGTTCGAATGTTCCAGCAAACAGCTGTTGTCTATGAACCCAGTCTATAAATGTTTTGGTACACCTTCACCAATGAAATGGGACATTACAATGACGAAAGACTTCTGTTTAAAACAGGCCATAATACTCAATCATGATTGTAATTTGCCCAATAAATTTTAGTCTTTTGGGGCTTTTGCAAATGGAATTTAAGATTTGATAAAATGTCTATTACTTTTGTGAAAAGTGTTCATTAAATACAACTGCTGATTATATTTTTGACTGTTTAATTGAATTAAAAGTAACTTTACTTAAATTGTGGTTGCCTTCAAATAACCCTTTGCCCTGCTTTCATGTAATACAGACAAAATTCCATCAGAAAATAAAACATTACTGTTTCTTGGTAAAACTCCAACCTACAATGGACTATAAATTTACCTTATTTGAAATTTGGCATATATATATATATAAATATAAACATTCAAAACCAACATAGATATAAATAAATCTTTTAAGACGAATAAAAACTGGAGTAGCATAAAAAATACTACGGTAATAAAACATATAAAAAAAAACATATGGCAAAATTTTTAACATGATTTTTTGGTTTAGGAAACAAATATTATCAATTTACTCCATAACACCATCAAAACTGATTTCCATAAAAATTCCATTTAATCAAATTTTTGAAAATAAAATTATCACAAATTCATTATTAGGCATAAGTTCATCAGATCACACTTCTGCTAATGTAAATTCACCAAAGCTGTTGTCCTCAGATTCGGCAGAGTTGACCGATCCAACAGAATCCTGACGTCTTCTTGGGACTGTCTCAACAACTATGCCAATAGTTTTATTTGTAATTTCTGGGGTGGGTTCTATGCTATCACATGATGCTATCGTTGCATCAACACTACAAACATCTGCTGACTGCCGATCTAGATCGATTTGTGTTGAATTCGTTGGCAATGTAGTGACATCGTTGTCAGAATCTGATTTATTAATTTGGCTCTCTCTTCGATATGATGCTGTAACTATATTTTCCTCTGATATGGTAACTTGTACACTTTCATTTTCATCATCACTTTCAGACTCATCTGAACTACTTTGCGGAGGAATCAGTAGTGAAGTGGAATTTTGTCTTTCTAATTCTGTATTTACATAATTTTGGGTTTCTACAGGAGGAACTTCAGTGTTTTCCACATTATTTTGTAAACATTCTTGAGATTGTGCCTCACTATTTTCTGGTGTATTTTGGGCTTGGTGTCTATTTCTATTCCTTCTTCCCCGTCTTGAAGGAGGCCTTCCACCGTTTTGTTGAAGTCTTTCCAAATAATCCCTCCTGACCTCATCATATGGACGAGACGTGATCATGGCTTCATGATAAGGTGGTGGAGCTCTCCTCCTGATAAATTCAGAATACAGTCGAGAGAAAGGTGTTTCGTGCCTCTGTCTGTGTCCATTAACTCTTAGGTTATAAAGTTTACAAGTACATCCTAAAGCAACCACTAACAGAAGACCACAAATTAGAGCACCAGAGACAGCGGCAATCTTTATCAAGTTTGTTACATCTAGAAATACAAATGTAAAAATTAACTATTTAGGCAAAAAAAAATTTTTGTGTGGTTCCAGTTACCAGACCAACCATAGTCTGTACTCCCCAACACTAAAATTTTTTTCTCATTTCAAAAAATAAACTTATCGACTGACCGTAATCATACCTTCACTTCTGTTTTTTCCGGATTTGTTTTCTGATACCGGCTTTAAAATAAACAATCATGGCTGCATACATGTTACCAGCCACGACTCATATGCGTCGAGTGAAAGAAGATAAAAGGAAATCATTTGTGTAAGAATACAACAAACAACAACATCATACATATTAGCTACACATGTTGATCTAAGGGATGTTTCCTTTTTTTTCAGGACAACTGGAACCACTTGGCCTTAGTGAAAAGTTGATATATCATTGTAAGAAATACAGAGTGAAAGACAATTAAAATCAGCAACCATCAAGCAGTTAATGTCTAGTATGTAGAACTGATTAAGTACATGTCTTTCTAAATGTCATTCTGTGAACTTTAAGAGGACTATAACTCCTCTTTATAATCATTAAAAATGTGTTATTTTTCTTTGGAAGTTACATTAATTGTAAAGAAGGAAAAAGTGTACCCCTAAATTTGACAAATGAAAGATTGTTTTTTAAATTTAAATTATGCAATATATGCACATTTTTTTTGCACACACCACAAGACAACCACAATGGTCTTTTACATAGAATCCAGAAAGGTTTCTGAAAATTAAACTTACATGTGTGACAGTTTTCTTCATCACTACTATCACCACAATCATCGGTTTTATCACATTTCCATGTCTCATATATACATCTCTTGTTGTTACACAGGAATGTTCCATTGTGAGGTCCACATTGTATTGAAGCTACAAGAAGACCAGAATAAAAATAACTGTGAAGAAAACTAACATTCCAGATATTATGTATTGTAATAAATTGCCAGAAATAAAAGTGGATGATTAAAAAAAGTTTAGGCAATAATACTTAATAGATCTATTATGCTCTCATATGGAATTGTTTTTAAATTGTTCATTGGTTTTTTAAGGAAAACAGGTCTTTGGAAAATCACTGCAATAGACTTCTGGTTTTTAATTTGATATCATATCCTTGAAAGATGGCTATAAAGTTGACTTCCCCCTCCCCCCCCCCCCCAAAAAAAAAAAAAACATGCAAAGAAATCAATAATTTAATAATTATTTTATATGCAGACACAGAAATACATAATATAACAAATTCAATTATTTACATGTAGTTTTTAACTGATACAAATGAAGTTAAATATTGGATGTAATATGCAGTCTGATGCTTGTTCTGGCATGGTATCAATCGAAAAAAATTTCATCTTATATTCAATATCAAATTCTGTTTGTTTAGTTGGTTAGTTGGGGTTTTATGCCATTTTCTGCATATTTGGCTATTTCGCAGTGGCCAGTTTTTATTGGTGGAGGAAGCCAGAGTCCCCGGAGAAAACCACTGACCTTCAGTAGGAAAATTGGCAATCCTTGTCAATTGAGATCAGAGTCGAACACACCCCGCCACAGGTGAGATTGGAACTCACAACCTCAGTGTTGACAGGCTAGTGATCATAAGTAGTCATGACGAACTACCTAGACCACTCAGCCACTGAGGCCCTATCAAATTCTAAACATTATATCAAACCTATAGACAATAATATAAAAACTTACAACAATGAAGTTCATCCCTCATATTTGTACAGTGGTTAGCACCATTACATCTTTGGGAAGCTTCGTAACACTGAGAATTCTGTGGTCCACAGGAAAACAGTCCATTCTGACATGAATCTATACAATATATATTTATGATATTAAGTTTTAATAGATTAATAAATATTCCTGAAAAGTTTGATTTCAGTTTCTGGAGGAATAATTACCGATAGTTCCATTTTATGATTTATACTTCAGCATGTGTGAATGAAGAGCGTACACAACACAAAAGTGGTAAGGCCATGAAAAAATAATTTGTTTCTCAAGCCTTTTTTTAAAAAATTTGGTGAAGGCAGGCACTTTTTTTTTGTTTTTTGTTTTGCTTGGCTGTATGCATGATCTGTAATATTTACCTTGAAAAAAAATGTTTGTTGTTTCTTCCAGGCACAGGTTTGATTTTGTCATGCAAATGTACTTGCACACTCACATCAACGTTTTCGGACATTTTTTTCAAAGAAGATAAGGGGAAATAACTATAATTGATCACGGTAATACATTTTACAGATTTTTGAATGAAACAAAAAAAAATCTTCGTTCAGAAATTTAGGGGGAAAAAATGCCGATATGCAACAGTTTCAAACACGGGCGGAGCTTGAGAAACACACAATTTTTTTTCATGGCCTTATAGATAACTGACATGTACAACTGCCTAAGTAGATATTACTAAGTGCCTTATATTTTCTTGAAGACCATGACGTCCTACATAATGTAAAACGATATATTATCCATTATAACCACTTTTATGCAAACATGAATTTCAAAATCTTTAAAGACAAATAGTATCCTTTTCTACCATATTACCTTTACAAAAAAATCATGCCAAACAACCACAAAAGTTGTGTTCAACAACAATACACATACACTGCAATACACATTTAAGTAGGCTGGACCATCTTGATTTTTGAATGACTTCACGGCTAGCGGTAAATCTGTGAAACATGCGTTTTATTATATTTTCTCGTGTTATACAATGTACAATGCTTTGATACCAATTTTGATGCACAATATGTGTACATTTCATCGATTTACTACTTATCAGTTGTGATAAAGGCCTAAAATGTGGAAAACCAAAACGAAAATCCCAAAAATTGAAGAGCAAATTCAAAAATGCCAAAATGACTAAAAAAAAACTGAGAAACAAAAACGATCTAAGGACAGAGCTATGCATAAAGGAGATTCTCCTTAGTTTTCACAAATTTTACAATTTTGTACATGATGAATTTTATAATTTGACTTTGCAAATAGTTATCCTATGAAAATAATTAAATTCAAAATATGCTCTTAAATGGACAGATCGTAAGAGAAATGGAAATGTCGGATACATATAGGACAACTCAAATGAGCAAAATTAGCGTATTTGTCATATAAGAATAGAAATAATTCATGGGGTGTATAGAGCTGAGGTCATTTAAGCATGATCTGGGCCTTTACTTTCTTATTTTATACCTCGCTATCTCTGGGTATAAAATAACTGCTATTTCAGGTTTTCACAGACAAATACATAAATTTAGAAGGTGTGAATTATCACAAAGAAACATAGAAATGTCTATTTAAAAAAAAAATATCAATCAAATAATTTTTCTAAATTCTTACGGCAATTTTTCTCATCATGTCCTGTAAGAGGACAATCCCAATCCCCGTCACATGTTTTATTGTACTCGTAACAATCAGTTTCTGTAACACAGCTACGTTGGTTGGGTAGGCAACTCCCTATAAAGTAAAAAGTATTGTTCCTCCGTTATGTTATAATTTCTTTTTGAAAATAAAAAATTCTTTAAAATTAATATCCCTGCAATTTTCCATATGAGGTATAGTTTAATACAGCATGTCATCTTTTTCTAATTTTGTGGTTTCAAAATGCACCACATGTACAGTAGAATCTCGATTTTCAAATTCAAAGGGGTCTGTAAAATTAGTTCGAGCCATCGAAATCTGGAAATTTTTCGGTTACAAACCAGCAATCAATTTAAAATTTAATTTACATCCTTTTTATCTATCCAATCGTTAAAACAACATCCACTCATCAAATCTTGATGTGAAATTATAATGTAAGAATAAATCACCCATAAATATCAACTGGATTACGATGACCTGTAATTTGACAATTAATCACCTTCTTGTCATCAAGTAGAACTGTGAGGGGACCTCACTAACTATACCCCCTGCTGCTGTTAATTTAAAGGACTAGGGCATCCTTATCATGGTGAATTGTCTCACAATTTCTAAGTCCAACTGGGTATAACTGAGGGAACAAAAGGGTATAAAATTATGGGAAAAAGTATTGGACCAGGACATACTTCGCATGCGCAAGTCTACGTACTAGGATCTAACAGTATGCAAAGTTTCATTAACCTCTGATAAGGCATGTTTGAGAAACTAAGGTACAAAAAAATTGGTGGATAGACAGAATTTGTATCTCCAAAAGGGTATAAAATTATGGAAAAAAGTATTGGACCAAGACATACTTTGCACGCGCACATCTACGTACTAGGATCTAACAGTATACAAAGTTTCATTAACCTCTGATAAGGCATTTTTGAGAAACTGCGGGTACAAAAAAATTCTGGACAAACAGACAGGCAGATGGACAAGCTGATTCCTATATACCCCACATAATGAACTGACCTATGGTTTTTGATACTTATTTGTCACGTATGCCAATTAAAAATTATGTTCTAGTTACTGAGAGTAATATATAAGTTATATTACTTTTGTACGGACCAGAAAATTAGTTCGAGAATTCGAGAAATCAGTGTTAAATAAACTGTTATCACAGAGATATGTCTCGCCTTTTTGTAATTTTGATTATGCAAATGTTGAAATCATAATAGTAATACCTTAACATCTTACACAAGTTATGCAAATATTCAAAGTCAATAGACCATGACTGAGGGGGTGGAGCCAAATAATCTCCATGGCAATGAGATGTGGCAATCATAATACATCTGCATACCAATTATCATTGACCTACCACTAGTGGATCCCCATAAACTGACCTAATCACAAACTAATACATGTAAAGTAAGCAAACCATTCAAAGTCAATAGACCATGACTGAGGGGGCGGAGCCAAATAATCTCCATGGCAATGAGATGTGGCAATGGTAATACATCTGCATACCAATTATCATTGACCTACCACTAGTGGATCCCCATAAACTGACCTAATCACAAACTAATACATGTAAAGTAAGCAAACCATTCAAAGTCAATAGACCATGACTGAGGGGGCGGAGCCAAATAATCTCCATGGCAATGAGATGTGGCAATGGTAATACATCTGCATACCAATTATCATTGACCTACCACTAGTGGATCCCCATAAACTGACCTAATCACAAACTAATACATGTAAAGTAAGCAAACCATTCAAAGTCAATAGACCATGACTGAGGGGGCGGAGCCAAATAATCTCCATGGCAATGAGATGTGGCAATGATAATACATCTGCATACCAATTATCATTGACCTACCACTAGTGGATCCCCATAAACTGACCTAATCACAAACTAATACATGTAAAGTAAGCAAACCATTCAAAGTCAATAGACCATGACTGAGGGGGCGAAACCAAATAATCTCCATAGCAATGAGATGTAGCAATGGTAATACATCTGCATACCAATTATCATTGACCTACCACTAGTGGATCCCCATAAACTGACCTAATCACAAACTAATACATGTAAAGTAAGCAAACCATTCAAAGTCAATAGACCATGACTGAGGGGGCGGAGCCAAATAATCTCCATGGCAATGAGATGTGGCAATGGTAATACATCTGCATACCAATTATCATTGACCTACCACTAGTGGATCCCCATAAACTGACCTAATCACAAACTAATACATGTAAAGTAAGCAAACCATTTAAAGTCAATAGACCATGACTGAGGGGGCGGAGCCAAATAATCTCCATGGCAATGAGATGTGGCAATGGTAATACATCTGCATACCAATTATCATTGACCTACCACTAGTGGATCCCCATAAAACTGACCTAATCACAAACTAATACATTGTTGACGCCGTCGCCGCCGCCGCCGCCGCCGCCGACGCCGGAAACAGCATACCTATGTCTCGCCTTTTGACTCCGTCAAGGCGAGACAAAAAATCGAAAGTTAATTTACATAGATATAATGGAAAATATGCACGGACTTTTTAAAAGGGTCGAGAAATCCATGGTGTTCGATCGACCCGATTTCGAGCAACCGAGATTCTACTGTAGTTATAAAAGTATATCATTATGATGTCCTATGACAAGGAAAGAATGTTTAATAACAGATAATGGTACACAATACATCTGTACATCAATTAGTTGTTTATTTTTGATAATCAAAGTTACGTAACTCTGTAACAACAGATCTGGAAATCAAAACTCAAAATGGATTGTTATACCATTGATTTGATATAATATTCTTACCAAATATTTAGTAATCAGTTACGTTATACTATAACCTTGAGATTCTTATTAAAGTGAAAAATGAAAAATAAATTTCTTTACATTAATATCCAAAGGATAAATATTAATCAATCTCACATATGTGTGCTTTGTCAATGATTAACAGCAATAATGTAAATTCAGAAATTATTGTGTCCACTTATTACAGCGAATCTTGAACAATCAACAATAATGCAAATAACAACGAATAATAACTGTAACAGTGAACTGTTGCAAAGGCATCGCATGTTCAGTCCACTAATCAAAACATTGTTATTTTTTAATCTACTGTATTTTTAGGAACATACCTTTGTTTTGATATGAAAATTTAAATCCCGTCATTCTTATAAATGAATCAGAATGAAAGATCACAGTCAAAAAATTTGATGTGGACTCAATAACAGATGGGGGTTTATTCATTCCATAATATATGTTAATGAGCCTTGAATTTGTGTCTGGACCATCATATATCGCCAAATGATCTGTGTTTGTGTCTCGTTGAAGGATGAAAGTTTGAAAACGTAGTTGAATTTTTAAGTTTTTTCGGCTCTGCAGATACCATGCGCATTCTATGCTGTTTGGATAATCCTTAGGAAAGAATGGCGTTGAGATGTATCCATAGTCTTTTATCATAATGTGTCTATTTTCACAATTCCTCACATCTGTCAAGTATAACAAAAATAATACAAAATAAAATGAAAAGGACCTGGCAACAATCAGAAAAATATGAATATATTACAGGGCTCACCACACTTCAAAATTTCAGGGAGAAGTGACTTATCCCTTGCAACCAAACGGAGAAGTGAGGACCTGATAGGGAGACGAGAGAGAGAAGTCAGGATTTGTTGCAATGTTTTTATGCCTTTACATATATATATATGCGTTTTAAACCCTTATTTAAGTTTTTACTTTATTCCATGTCATACTGTTGTTTGAATTTTATGATAGAGACAATAAATTATCATAATTTGAATTTTGCCTTTGGTGTACTAGCTAAATAAAATGAGATGAAATAGGATCTGTATTAGAGGGGGGGTTCCAGATTCTGTTTTAATTAAAAATTTGGTCTTATTTTCCATTTTTAGAAAAATGTGTATTTTAAGATCTTATAATAGAATTATTAAAACAAGAGGCTCACCAGAGCCTGTATCGCTCACCTGGAGTCTGGTTTTCATTGGACAATTAATCAACTATTTGACCAAGTTTGTTGCAATTGGTTCAATTGTTCAGGGAAAATTTGTTGAAGATTTATTTTTCATAAGGTTTAATGTTAAAATATGTTCCCTGATGGTGGTAGTCCGGGCAGGAAGTTGATAAAATTGACCAGGAATAAGGGTGAACCTTAAATAAATGTAACAGAACCCGACCTCAAATTACACAAACCAATAACTCCTAAATGGGTTTTGGTATTTCCTTTAAAATTTCAGGGTATGTAGATCTCAACATGGCAAACATTTTTCGAAGTTACATTTCACTTCTATCTCTAATAGTTTTGGAGATAAATGACGAAAAATGTTAAATTTTGAAAATTTGACGAAAAAAGGGCAATAACTCCTAAATGGGTTTTGGGATTACCTTCAAATTTCAGGGTAGGTAGATCTTAGCAAGCTGATCAATTTTATCCCATGTCAGATTTTTGATATCTGTAACGGTTTTTAAGTTATAAGCCAAAAACAACACATGCACCCCTATATTCTATTTTTAGCTACAACAGCCATGTTTTATGTCAGATCAAAATAAATTGAGGATATTTTGTAGAGGACAAGTCATAGATCATTCCAATTAAGTTTCAAACAAATCAGCCCAGCGGTTTCAGAGGAGAAGATTTTTGACTGAAAAAATTTTGAAAATTTGGCAAAAAAGGGCAACAACTCCTAAATGGGTTTTGGGATTTCCTTTAAAATTACAGGGTAGGAAGATCTCAACATGGCAAACATTTTTCAAATTTACATTTCACTTCTATCTCTAATAGTTTTGGAGATAAATGACGAAAAATGTTAAAATTTTGAAAATTTGACGAAGAAAGGGCAATAACTCCTAAATGGGTTTCGAAATTTCCTTCAAAATTTCAGGGTAGGTAGATCTTGTCATGCTGATCAATTTTACCCCATGTCAGATTTTCGATATGTGTAACGGTTTTTGAGTTATTAGCAAAAAACAGTAATTTACCCCTATGTTCTATTTTTAGCAACAGTGGCCATTTTTTTCATCGGATCAATATAAAATGAGGATCTTTTGTGGAGGACATGTCATATATCATTCCTATGAAGCCTCGATCCAATCTGCCCAGCCGTTTCAGAGGAGAAGATTTTTGAAAATCAGCCAATCAGAAACAAGAATTGCCACTGGTGGCCATGTTTCTTGACCAATCAGAACTAAAGGAGGATACTTTGTTGAGGACCTTCCATACACCACTCATGCAAAGTTTGGTTGGAATTGGCCATATGGTTTCTGAGGAGAAGATGTTTGAATGAAAAGCTAACGACGGACGACGGACGCCAAGTGCAGGGCTCACCAAACTGGGCGATTAGGGCGATTAAGTCGCCTAATGCTCGCCAATGTCGCCCTGTCATCGGCTCCAGAGCGACAAATAAGTCGCCCTGTGTTTTAAAGTAAGGCGCCTCCGAACAACGTACGTAATCAGCTGGGTCTGAAGACCGTTATTTTCATTAAAAATCTCGAGCCGCCATTTTTTGTTTTCTTGGAGGAAGGGGAAAGAAACGACAAAAAGTAAGCTACTAGCTAGAAAATGAAATGGCGGCAATCGGAATTCTCGTGATTTTTCATTGGTCACGGTGTTTTTTACCGACCGGTAACAATATGTAGACCTTATTTAAAAATAAATTTAGCGGATTTTGACATATCTATGCACAAATGGAAATTTTGTCAATACATGTATTGAAAGGTGTTCAAGCAAGGTGAATGGGAAGATTTTAAGAGTATGTTTGAGAAAAAATAATAGTAAAGAGTATAGATAAATAAATATTAAAAATAAAATAGCAATAATAAATAAGTTGTGTCAAAAGGTACAAATATTTTTGCTCATATCTGTAACAGAAATTTTCTTCCAAGTTCGGAGCACCACTGCATAATTTCATTTTTTTTATTTTTTTTATTTCAAATTATATTTGTCAGTATTTTAAGGCAGCACATGATTTAAATTAAACTTTAAAAATTGTACAATAGGCCTACCATGGTCAAAATCATGCAGCAATGTACGTTAAAAAAGTGGTGATGAGTCCTGGGACTGGGACTCATCAAAATCAGCTGGGACTCACCATTCTGAAAAATGTTGAGTCCCAGGACTCATCATGAAAAATTCTCAAAGGATATTGATTAAATGCACATGAGACAAAATCTCAGATTATGACTAAAATAAAAGGATATGGAAGGATATGGAGTAAATGTAGATAAAATCTCAAACAATACAGGATAAAACACAATAAAGGAATGTATAGTATACACTATAAGACACAAAATAACAGGTATTTACTCGGCAGGCGACAAATTGGGGGAAAAAACACAGTCTATCTGGTAGACTTGGAAGTCTCCCTGTCATGCCCTGAAGTCTCCCTGTTGCTACCCTGAGGGAGACTCTGAGTCTCCCTGTTATTTTCAAGTGTGGTGAGCCCTGCAAGTGATGGCAAAAGCTCACCCTGGCAATAACCAGGTGAGCTAAAAATGTTAAAAATTGAGTTTTGGATAGGTGCAAGATAAAAGTGACATGGATTTGTTTGTCTATTGAAAGGTACATGTAGCTGAAAATTTCTGAGATGTTTAGCTTAAAATATCTGAAGAGTTATTTTTTCATTCTTTATTTCTAAGAAATTTTCTTTTCATTTTTCTTTAATCTTTTTAAAAATTATTCTTTATTCTGTATTCTTTTCACCCCATCCAATTACCCTCATCAAAAGTCTAAGAAATTTTAATGCCCATATGGTGAATACTTTCATTCCTTTATCTGTTCTATTTTGTTTAGTTTACAAGTATCTCTCTCAAATCAATTCTTTATTCTTAAAATATTGCATGTTGGCAGTTAACACCTGTGAAGTAATTAGACAAAGGGAGACAAATCAAATTTAAAAGGCGAATTATCTCCCTTTGCGATAATTGCCCTGATGGTAGAAAATGTTACCGATGTTTTATGTCAGATCAAAATAAATTGAGGATATTTTGTAGAGGACAAGTCATAGATCATTCCAATTAAGTTTCAAACAAATCAGCCCAGCGGTTTCAGAGGAGAAGATTTTTGACTGAAAAAATTTTGAAAATTTGGCAAAAAAGGGCAACAACTCCTAAATGGGTTTTGGGATTTCTTGCTAATAAAATGAAAGATTGATGAGTTATTTTCACTTCCAGCTTTGTAGAATTACCGATGTTGTTACAAAAACAAAGATTTTGATCATTTCATCACAAGATTTTCCTTTACCCTATGACAATTTAACAAAATAATTAAATCTAAAACCAGAACTGAGACAAGTCAGAAATGATAGGGCGACTTCAACCTCGCTTTTGGGGTATCTTTAGGGTGATTTCATCTTTTAAAAGGTGACTTTTTTGCCCACTTTGCCAAGTTTGGTGAGCCTTGATATTATAAAATAAATCCTACTAATGATCTGATGTTAAATATTTGAATTTTTTTAAAAAGAATATCCATTATACTCCCCTGACACATTATCTAAGCACTATTACCCATTGTCATAACTTATCTCATACAGTCAAAGTTCAGTAGGTTGAACTCGGATTACTCGAACACCATCAATGGCTTGAACTGTTTTGAAAGTTCCATTATTTTTTACTTTTTATTTTCAAGTTAAAAAAAAAGCCCTGTTTCGAACAAAAATTTTGGTCTGATAATGATCAAATTGTGTATTTTACCTCGAAAACTCAATAATTAAATAGACATGCGAGTTGCCTAATTGTTACAGGTGTGATCAAATTTGATTAGTCTGACAGGTAATTTTTTGCAGTTCGATGCAATTAATCACGATTACTATTCATTAGTGAATAACCTGTTTGATATTTAATCATGGTAATAGTCAGCTATATCAAATCGTAAACAGTATGGCACTAGCAATTTTAATTTTCCATAATTGAACAAACTTCAGTAACTACTGATAACTCCAACAAATTTCGTTTGTACATGTAGTTCAATCCATCAAAGTTTTCCTGTATTATCATTATCATGTTGAAAACCACGACTTTTTATTTTGCACTGTACAACTGCATACAAATATCAAAAATTAAAGCGGATGGGGATTTAGTTGTGCAATAAAAGCATTTTCTAGTCAAGTACACTAAATCTAGCAACTTCCAAATATATTTTGGCATAAAATAATTGAACAAAACATTTCCTTCTGATAGCATCTGGGAATTTTAAAAGGCAAGTTGGTACTGAGTGAATGATACATTTTACTTTACCTTGTTATATTCATCAAAAGTTGTTTTAAATTTATTATTTATTTGTAACATGTCTGTTATATGATTATTTTCAAAGAATTTTCATACATGATTTCTGTCTTACAGTTTAATCCTGTCTTTACCTGTAAGTATTCACTTTAACTTTAATAGCTCTTAACCCTATCGCTAACCTTAACATCTTAAACTAGATTTATTATCATTCTAACTAGTTCACAACACAATATGGTTGCAATTTATGATCTTGGCTCTACCTTCTATATGAAGCTATAACATATATTTTCCTCTGATATGGAAACTCACACACTTTCATTTTCATTATCCCTTTCAGACTCTGCATGGCATAAATCAATAACAAACTCAATAAAATTGCCACACAAATACAATTATGTTATGTCTAAATGATAAAAAATCTAAAAACTGCAGAAAGTTTACCAGTGCAAATGGCTGGGTCTTCATCCTCTCCCCTCAGACATTGTGTTACTCCATCACATATATATTTCTCCTCCAAACATGTAATTAACGATGACCTTAAAGACATGCACCTCATTTCAGATTTATCACAAGTTGTGTCCATTGCTGATGGTGTTGGTGTGCCAATGTCATTATAGCCTGAAACACAAGAGATGAATGATTGTTCATTCGGTCCAACATCATAAAGCTGAATTCAAAGGGAGTGTTGAAAATTAAGTCGCCCCAAAAGAAGTGGGTCCTTTTCAGAGCAAAAGCTCCAAAACTGTTAGAGGAGATAGCCTGAAAAACCATGTATCTATATCCGGACCGACAGGGGTAAATTAATATCACAATTCCACCATTCCACTGACCCTTAGTCGCGGGAGCATAAAAATGTGGTCCATGATTTTTTATTGGCCAGTTTATCTTTACTACCATTTTTGTCCCCCCCCCCCCCCCCCACAACTCGACGGAGGGACCTAGTAATGGTCTGCATCTGTCCATCCGACCGTAACAGTTTGACGGAGGTATCTAGTAATGGTCTCCGTCCGTCCGATTGTCACAGTTGTTTGTGGATGCAACTCCTCTGAGACTGCTGATTGGATTTCGTTAAAATTTTGTGGGACTATTAGTCACCATATGTACTTGATCTGATCGCACTGTGATTTTGATTTGACATATTTTACAGGAGTTATGGGACTTTAACTTTTTCCTGCATTCGACACTATAGGAACACTTTGTGGACTCAACTCCTCTGAGACCTCTGATCGGATTTCATTAAAATTTTGTAGGATGGTCAGTCATATGTACTTGATCCTATCGCAAAACAATTTTGATTCGACAAATTTTAAGGGAGTTACATGTATGGGACTTTAATGTTTTTGTGCATGTGACACTATAGGAACACTTTGTGGTCGTAACTCCTCTGAGACCGCTGATCGGATTTCATTCAAATTTTGAAGGATTTTTAGTCACCATTTGTACTTGATCCTATCACAACACAATTCTGATTAGACAAATTTTAAGGGAGTTATGGGACTTATGTTTTTTTTTAACCAAATCCTATCAGCGGTCTCAGAGGAGTTATGTCCACAAAGTGTTCCTATACTGTCGAATGCAGAAAAAGTTAAAAGTCCCATAACTCCCGTAAAATTTGTTGAATCAAAATGGCAATGCAATAGGATCAAGTTCATACAGTGAATAACAGTCCTACAAAGTTTTAACAAGATCCGATCAGTGGTCTCAGAGGAGTTGCATCCACAAACAACTATGACGGATGGATGGACAGACAGATACCATTACTAGGTCCCTCCGTCGCATTGCCCTGAGAGACGAAAAATTGACAAAATTTTAATCCCTGACAACATGCACCTCTTCAATATGTGTACAAACACCCTGCAAAGTCAGAAGATTGGTATACCATAATACATCCATGACGTGCGTATAAAAAGTAAATGATTTGATATTTGGATAATTCAACCTACAATATATTAAACTGAAAATTCCCTCAATGCACAAGAAGTAAACCCTACTTACTGCAATTAACTTCATCACTGGCATCAGTACAATCTAATAATCCATCACATTTCATTGCATGATTTACACAGTGTCCATTAGTACACTTAAATTGGTCTTCTTTGCATTCATTTGTGCCTAAAATTTAATTTAAAAAAACTATTTATAAATACACTGAAATACACTGAATTTAAATGTTATACTTCAGATCAATGCAACAATCGATGATACAATTATTCTGAATAGAAATCTATTGAATAATGTTTGGTAATTTTTTAATGAAATGTTTTCAATTATGGCCACATATACTTTTACTTGCTTTGGTAAAGATTATGAAAGCAAAAATTAATAATCTATGAAATTTGATTTCTACCACAAATTTCTTTTCAATATTATGACTTCCATTGTTTGGCCAATTGAATATACAATTTTAATCGATAGATTATCATTTACCCCTCTAAAACATGTGGGGCAATTGGAAGGATTTTATTCTGTTCTTTTTTTACCAATTCCAATGTGCATGGAAATTTTTGCTTTCAACAAATCTGGATTAGGGGAATATTGGAAGATTTGGCCTCTCGAATAGTCAATGTAAACAGGGATCTCACTAAGAATTTTTCATGATGAGTCCTGGGACTCATCATTTTTCAGAATGGTGAGTCCCAGCTGATTTTTTCGAGTCCCAGGACTCATTGCCACTTTTTTAACTTACAATCCTTTATGATTTTTACAATGGTAGGCCTATTGTACTATTGTAAAAGTTTAATTAGAATCATGTGCTGCCTCAAAATACTGACAAATTAATATAATTTCCAAAAAATAAAAAGAAAAAATGAACATACACATGTATGCAGTGGTGCTCCAAACTTGGAAGAAAATTTCTGTTACAGATATGAGCAAAAATCTTTTTGACAACTTATTTAATATTGCCATTTTATTTTTTAATATTTATTTATCTATAATCTTTACTATTATTTTTTCTCAAACAAACTCTTAAAATCCTCCCATTGACCTTCTTTTATCACCTTAATAGTCAATATTGACAAAATTTCCAATTGTAAGGTAAGTCAAAGTCCTCTAAATTAATTTTTAAATGAGGTCTACACATATTGTTACCGGTCGGTAAAAAACACTGTGGCCAATGAAATATCACAAGAATTCTGATCGCCGCCATTTTCTAGCTTAATTTTTTGTCGTTTCTTTCCCCATTCCCTCTGATCTCCAAGAAAACAAAAAATGACGGCTCGAGATCTTTTATGAAAATTATGGTCTTCGGACGCAGCTGATTAGATTTAAATGCATCCCCAGGGACGCATGAGATTGAAGGATGACGCGTCCAGTCCAATTTTAGCGCGTCCAGGACGCGTGTATGCGCCTTAGCGAGAACCCTGGTAAATGGCAAATATTGTTTTCATATCATAAAACATACAAAATATCCCATCCTATTCTCTCACTCTGACCAAATATCCCATCCTATTCTCTCACGCTGACCAACAACACATACAATAGGGAAATAAATTACATCTATGAATGCAGTAGTAAGAATATATATAGTTATAGGGTTAGAATTTGAAGGGTTTCCAATTTAGAAAGAAATATCTATTTTGAAGGGATGGGGCATATCCCTAGTGAAACCCCATGTACCCCAATGAATCATCTTCCCATAAGGAGTAAGAATATATCTGGTTATAGGGTGGTGATCTCAAGGGTTTTAAAGTTACTATTTTGAAGGGGTGGGGCATACACCTTAGGGACCACCCCCTGTAAATCAATGAATATACGTTACCATAATTATTGACCATAATACTATTTCCAGGGGACATACCCCTCCCCACAAACACGTCAATGAATGTATCTTCCAATAAGGAGTAAGAATTTATATGGTTATAGAGTGGGGATCTCAAAGGTTTAAAATTTACTATTTTGAGGGCTGGGGCATACCTCCTATAGACCCCCCATTCACATCAATGAATGCATCTTCCAATAAGGAGTAAAGACATATATGGTTATAGGGTGGGGATTTAAAAGGTTTAAAAGTTAATTTTTTATGGGGCTGGGCACACCCCCTATGGACCCCTATGTACATGCTTCTTCTCATAAGGAGTAAGAATATATATGATTATATGTAGCCTTCTACTAAGATTCAAATCCACACCATAAGACTGGTAATATTACCACAACATTCTGTATCTTCATCTTCTCCATTCAGACAATCTCTGAATCCATTACATAGATCTGTTCTGTCAAGTTCTATCCATCTGTTTGTTTCCATGGATATACATGTATTTTTACAGACTGGTATCTTAGGTGTTGTTGTAACTAAACAAAAACTTATAATATTGATTTTTACAAAAATTGTGTATTCTTCTTTAAAGGAGGTGGAAGAGTGTAGCAGCTATATTTTTACCCAATGCTTTTAGAAATCAAAAGTTTTAATGAAACCATGCATCTCAAAAGCCCTATAAAAACTGGTTTTTTTTCAATGAAGGAAGAATTAATTCTGATCTAAAAAAAAGAGCGAAATATTTAACATACATACATTGTACATAGTATGAGAATTAGCACTTGTCCTGACTTTCAAGGCTTGAGCCTCAACTGCTAACATAGTCAATGCATTGGAAGATGGAAAAACTTAATGTTCAAAACTTATAAAGATGATAAACTTACTTGGGCAATCAAATTTATCAGTATTGCCATCAGTGAAGGGCAATTTATCTCACCAATGCAACATAACATCACAAATTTGTCACACATAACTACACACCATACAATGTATGGTATGTGTGGATACTTACCTCCACAATCACAATGTAATTCACCAATCATTACACAATTACGAGTACATGTAAGAGTGTAGTAACTTACCTATGCAACCTGCTTCATCACTACTGTCACCACACTCATCAGCTCCATTACACACCCAAGAAGAGAATATACATTTTCCATTTCCACATCGGTATTCATTTTCCAAGCATGAAAATGGTGAGTAAAGTGAACCTAATTTAAAAATTGGGAAAAAATACAGAAAGATTCAAAATCTCTATCAATAACAAGACTATAAAGTGGAGACTTCTAATAGTAAAATTTCTTTGAAATATAAAAAGGCATTTACTTAATGTCTACCATATATTTCCTAAAGTACATAATTATATATATATTCATTTTTAAGTCCTCCCTTTGATGCTAGTCTCATTGCTAGGTCATAAAGTCATAAACACCTAATGAGGAATTTTCAGACTAAATACAGTTCAACTTTGACCTACAGTTGCTAATAACAGACCTAATCACCAGGGTTCTCACTAAGAATTTTTCATGATGAGTCCTGGGACTCATCATTTTTTAGAATGGTGAGTCCCAGCTGATTTTGATGAGTCCCAGGACTCATTGCCACTTTTTTAACGTACACTCCTGCATGATTTTGACCATGGTAGGCCTATTGTACTATTGTTAAAGTTTAATTAAAATCATGTGCTGCCTTAACATACTGACGAATATAATTTGAAATTTCAAAAAAAAAAAAACAAAAAAAAAAAAAAAAAATGGACTTATGCAGTGGTGCTCAGAACTTGGAAGAAAATTTCTGCTACAGATATGAGCAAAAATCTTTGCACCTTTTGACACAACTTATTTATTATTGCCATTTTATTTTGTAATATTTATTTATCTATAATCTTTACTATTATTTTTTCTCAAACATACTCTTAAAATCCTCCAATTGACATTGTTTGAACACCTTAATAATCAATATTGACAAAATTTCCATTTGTGCATAGACAAGTCAAAATCTGCTAAATTTAAATTTTAAATGAGGTCTACATATTGTTACCAGTTGTAATAAATACTGTGGCTAATGAAAAATCACAAAAATTCCGATTGCCGCCATTTTTTAGCTTACTTTTTGTTGTTTCTTTCCCTTCCCCCTTTGATCTCCAAGAAAACAAAAAAATGGCGGCTCGAGATTTTTAATGAAATTAACGGTCTTCAGACACAGCTGATTAGATCTACATGCGTCCCAGGGACGCATGAGTTTGAAGGATGACGCGTCCAGTCCAATTTTAGCGTGTCCAGGACGCATGTACGCGCCTTAGCGAGAACCCTGAATCACAAAACCTGAATGTAAATCCCTGAGCCATGAAAATTAGGTCAAAGTTAGGTGGAATATTTTAGACATCCACTACACCTTGCAATGAATGTATCAAATACGGTTGAGTTATCACTTAAAGTTACAGACCTAATAAAAAAAAAATGAATGTGAATCATAGGACTTTGAGAATAAAATCAAAGTCATATGACATATGTCAGACACCCATGTACATCTTGTAAGGATTATAGGGACCAACTGTCTTTGCGCTATCACAGTTACTGAGAAATAGACCTTATCACTAAAACTGGACATAAATCATTGAACCATAAAATTGAGGTCAAAGTCAGATGATTTCTGCAAGACACCCATGTACACCTTTTGAAAAATATATAGATCCAATTAAATTGGCCTCCTATTTATATTTACCACTAATGAATAAAAACCTAATTTTCAAAACTGGATATAAATTGCTGTGTCAGGAAAATTAGGTCAATGTCAGTTACTCACATGTACTCCTAAAGAGAAACATACAGACTAAATAAATTTTGAGCTATCTCTTAAAGTTACTATGAAAACAACTTAATCATGAAAGTCATTCATCGGTGAAAATGAGATCAAACTGATATGGCAATTCAGTGGACAATCTTTAGGGATTCTAGGTGTTCTAGTTTCTGAGAAAATGATCCAATCATGAAAACAAGATGTATTAAAATGATATATGTCATGTGGAAAGACAGGACTATGAGGCATCTATACACACTAAATACGGTTTGTCTAGATCTTGTTCTTTCTGCAATACGATAACATAACTTGTTAAGGCCACTGTCGCCACCGAAAGTAATGACTATGTTTTGCCTTCAGGGACTTTCATTGCAGGCAAGACAAACTTTGAAATAATATGCCTTGTTTCAAAAATTTTCTATGAAAACTTTAAGGAAAAAATTCACACTTGCTCATTTCTCATTTTATGCTATTTTAAGAAACAAGTTATTTTTACCTATTGTGTAATCGGCCTTGAATCCTACACTTGCTACAGAAGTATTTTGGAAAAATTTAATCCAGGCATTGCCTTCCTCTGATATAAACACATGAGGTGTATGACTTCCACATAAATTCTCTTCTTTTCTACTTCCAATGACTAAATAATTATCACCACAGGTTCCATCAGGTCGCTTTCCTAGGTTTATTTTACTAAAACTTAAAATCAAAATGACAAAAATGAAAACTGTTCATTGTAAAAAAAAAACTAAAACTTTTAATAATCAAAATCAAGAAAGTTAAATGGATCAACAGTGAACACTTTTATATCCATCATAAAATTCTGACTGATAAAACAAGGTAATTTGACAAATCTAACCAGACATATATATTGTATCAAATTTATACACAAGGTCTTTAATCCTGAATATATGAAAAGAATTTCAAAATTCATAGGAATAATATCGAAAGTCACAATTACTATTTTGCAATAAGATGAGTCCAAGAAGAAAATATAGTATAGGACCCACCTTAACGTAATAATGATTATGAGAACCCTGTAGTCTAGAACATAATTCCAAAAGCATACCTAACAGTTATGACATTTCCTATTTTCCCTTGAACCATCCATTTTTTGCAATAAATTGCTGGTCTTATAAAAGGCACACTTATCGTTCCCTTCCGGTCTATCAACTGTTCATGTTTGCAAACTGAAATAAAAGAAAAATATAATATCAAAAGTGTTAAAAATAGTATATAACTGGTTATTTGTAACACATATATTGATGAACAAACATGATTATGTGTAATTCTTCTTATAATAATAGGCAACAATGACCAATTTCTGATCCAAAATTTTTCATTTTTAGCTCCCCTGACATCTAATTAAGGCAAACTAACCTTATACCGGTAAATGTGTTAGAAGAAGAACTATTCTTAGGTAAATGGGTGTTTTCAGTGGGAAGATACGTGTATACATGTATTGTAGTTGTTTCCCTAGAGACTTTTAGCATGGTGCTACCCCATGCCTTCCTTTTTAGATCTGGGCACCATGCTGCCCTTGGGATTCTCTTTTGAATGTGTCCTGAAAATTCTTTAAGTGCACTTAAATCTTTTTTATATTAAACCCTCCTGGGACCTCATTTCTGTAAATATAACTTATCTTGCTGTGTTTTGAGCATTTACATTTAAGGAATTAAAGGTGTTTAACCAATTGAAGGTAAATTACATGTATAATTATACATGAAGCAGATGTTTTATCTATCAAAACTTTACTTCATGCTGTACACCAAGAAGAAACAATTAGCCAATAAAATTGCCCTCAATTGGGTAAATTACCATGCTTTACCAAATTCCTAGGAAAAACACTAACTGTGAAGACCAGTGTATGTGACCTCATTTAACTCTGATTTTTTATAAAATCAAATGGAATCGTTCATGGATACACAAAAGTAAATCTGTGTTATATTTATGCTGAAAATATTGTCCACATTTAGATTGCTTCATCTAGATCTTGGGGCCTCAGTGGCCGAGGGATCTAGGTAGTTCATCATGACTACAAATGATCACTAGCCTGTCAATACTGAGGTTGTGAGTTTGAATCTCACCTGTGGCGGATTGTGTTAAATTTTGATCTTAATTGACAAGGATTGCCAATTTTCCTACCGAAGGTCGTGGTTATCTCCGAGTACTCTGGCTTCCTCATGGCACTAAGAAAAACTGGCCACCACGAAATAGCCAAATGTGCCGAGAATGGCGTAAAACCCCTACTAAACAAACAAACAAATCATCTTGATCTTAGCCTTTATGTTTTAAATGCTCTTGAATTCCAATTATTAAACACTATTTCACTAGAATGTATGTCTCTGACATAGATAGACAACTTTACGTGTAAATTATCACCACACATAAAATCTTATTAAACTAACTAGATATTGGTCCATAGAATAGGTCTTCTAGTTGTGCGTGTATAATTGATTGTATATATATATATTTATGGAAGAAATAGAACTTCCATGTGCTGATATGGAAACCAACAGTAGACCTTCCATTCATTCTTCTGTGCTCCACTCATGAACAGACATAAAATTTCTATCATTATTTGAAGATTTCTTATACGAAGGGTAGAGGGAACTTATAAATCTTACTGTTTATTACTAGAGTATTTAAATAACTTTCTGATATAACTACTTCAATATCAGATTTTCATATTCATCATAAGATTTTTTTGCCCTTTTACGTAGCACAGCATAACAACAGGCATTCTAGAGCGTGCATGTTTATTTTTACAGCTGAGTTACATGTAGTATTTTGATACTAGCCCGAAATTGACACATAAAAATTTACTGTTACAAAATTATAAAAATTTACTGTTACAAAATTGTAAAATTTGTGAAAATTAAGGAGTGTCTCTCTCATGCATAGCTCTGCCCTTAGATGATTTGGTCTTTTTGGCATTTTTGAATTTGCCCTAAAATTTTTTGGATTGTTGTTCTGGTTTTCAAAATTTTAGGCCTTGAGCACAACTGATGAGTTGTAAATCGACGAAATGTGCATCAAAATTGGTATCAAAGAATTTTATTTACACTAATTTATTAGTAAATACTCACAAGATGGAAAATTTAATGAAGCAGTACAGCATGGCACAAATGCAGTAAGAATACCTGAAAAACAGAGAAAATGTTAACATGACATTTCTCATGTTTCTCACTACATAAAACTTTTTGCATCTCAAATCTCAATATCAGCAGCAAGGTCTATGTTTCTCATCGTTTTTACTTTTAAATTTTTACGTTATGATTGTGTTTTCTCATCCTTCCCCATCTTGCTTTTGTCTTTGTCTATGGATTTACGGTTGTTGTGTAACGGACTTCCCTGGATTAATATAGATGTTATAGAACCGTAACAGGTTTATAACCACCCTCCATTAGCTGCGCTAGTGGAGTACTCCTTTAGCTCAGTTGGTAGAGCGGTGGACTACTGAACCAAAGGTTCCGGGTTCGATCCCCAGTTGGTGCGGTAGGTAATTTTGGGAGACAAATCATGCTCTACTGTTACATTGGCGCCCAACTAAAAAACTCACGGTTGTCAAAAAGGGCTAGTTGGCAAAAGGGTTGAAGTTGGATATCGTCATCGTAGGACAATGACTCTTGAGGTGGGGGAAGTGTAACGGACTTCCCTTGATTAATATAGATGTTATAGAACCGTAACAGGTTTATAACCACCCTCCATTAGCTGCGCTAGTGGAGTACTCCTTTAGCTCAGTTGGTAGAGCGGTGGACTACTGAACCAAAGGTTCCGGGTTCGATCCCCGGTTGGTGCGGTAGGAAATTTTGGGAGACAAATCATGCTCTACTGTTACAGTTGGATGGCCCTTTGAATTTTCCTCAATATATTTATGCATTGTGATGATACTACAGAGAATTCGAGAAGTAAAAAGCTAAAAGAAATTCATAATATGAGAAAACTACAGGTACAGTGGTTTATACCTACACTCCAAAGATAAATAAAGAAAGGGAAGTAAAAGGCTATAAGCTCCAATTCTAAATAAATTTACTGAATATCCTGTTTGTGTTGTTGGGCATCTTTCAGAACAATAATGAATCAAATGTCATACGGTATTCATTAAAATTGCTGTACCGAATAGTATGTATTTTTTATAATAAGCAAACATAATAGTTTTTACCTATTAAATGGAGCATTTCATAGTTTATATAGTTAAAATAAATCAGTAAACAGCAACAACAAAAATATATCTTCCTGTTCGGGTAGTAGAAAAAAATCGAATGGATGACGGTAGAGAAACGTTTTAAATACGGATATAGACTAATAAATGACAATAGTAGACACCGAGAAATGTCTCGCTTTTGTGTCTGTCGTATTGACCCGGAAGTATTTGACCATTTTATAACGGGGTGCGTCGGTGAACTTGAAACCCCTACCCGAAATCATCCACGTTATATTGAATTTGTGACCCGGAAATATCCAGGAAAGCTAAAATTACATTATCGAAATATTATAAAAGGCAGTTATAATCACGATGAGAGATATTTATACATTTGACATTTATATATTGAAACATATGTTATGATATTATATAAAATGGATAGACCTGGCATTCAAAATCATCATTTTATATATGAATTCTCCTCAGTGCTTTATAAAAATGTGCAGAAATTATTAAAATCCTGACCGGAGTTCTCCAGATTGTCAAAAAATCTCGAACCGAAATTTCCGCCAGATTTGTAAAATCTTGACCCGAATTTGCCGCACGTTCCGTATCTAAATATCATTGAGCCCCCCCCCCCCCCCCCCCCCACCCCAGCAATATACCTTTAGTTTGTAGTTCCCAATCGGTCTTGATACTTTCCGATGATAGAAATTATAATATTTTATTAATTTAATTTTGCATTTTTTCGAGGCTCGAACCTCTGCATTCAATTGTGATAAAGAAATAAAACAAATTTAGTTTCGACTAACTTAACTACTGTCAGAGGAGAGAATTTAATTTTTTTCAGATGATTATTTTATTTTTAGTGATGGTGGCAAAGAGAAGTCAGAACCATCCCACCAAAATTTAATTTAAACCGAATTTGAATTTAGAAGAGATATGTTTCGGCTTACTAATAGCCGTCACATTGGTATGAACTCCGGACCTATAGAAATAACATTGAAAGGTAACAACTAAAAACCAATCCACAAAATGTGGATCCAATTGCTGAATAGTTTAAGGGGCAAATATGTAACCGTTCACGGACGAGAAGTGGTGACCATACTTAATTGATTGTACACATAACGCGCGTTTTTTTTAACAGAAATGATTACGGTTGTCTTTGCCGCTGGTAAACCATAGAATATCGTCGTTGAATTAAGACGCAAAAATGGTGGTCTTCTACTATTATATTCTTTAATCTATACACGAAATATTTTGGTAAAACAGTGTAAAATTCAAAGCAAATGCCTTAAAAGGTTTACATAATCAAGGGCGCCGAGGTGAAGCAGTTAGCGCATCGGACTATGAAGCCAAAGGTCCCTGGTTCGATTCCCGTTCGACTCTGATGAACATTTCAGGGATCAAATTTGCGACGCCCTATGGAAACCATTTATGAGGATGGTCTCGATAAACGATGCTAGTCCGTCGGATCAACACCATTAGCACGTTAAAGACTCCTCTGTAGATGTCGAAAAAAGAGTAGGCTAAAATGCCCTATAGGGACCGCAGTTGGAGAGGGATTAGTATAAGTTGGTATAACTTGTTTCCCAATCCGCTATAAATAAAGAAGTTTAAACACAAACATTTTGTAGAACTGAATACATTAACACTAGGGACCAATCTTGACCTTGTAATATGTGATCATTGCGCTAATCGTTGAAGCACTTGCAGCTAATGTGAAAAACGGAAATAAGACAAGAGGATGAATATCGAAAACCGGGAAATACACAATTAAAAGTCAGAGACAAAGACAAAACCCCAAAAACTAATGACGGATGACGGAAATAAAAAATAACCAAGCGACAAAACACAAAAACCAAAACAATTGTGAGCAACATGGACTCCAATAAAAAAACCCGTTCGAATCTAGGTGGTCCATTTTCTACTTGACTGTTTACTATACTGTTACAGTGTTAAATGTACACTTGATAGGGTCTCGTGCATTTATCGTATTAACCGCACTGCCAATATCTATGGCAAACCGTTTTACTATTTATTCTAACTTCAAGATATCTCATATAATATATAAGATATCTTATATAATCCAGTTTTTATAAGATATCTTATAAATATTTTTTATATAAGATATCTTATATACTTTATAAGATATCTCATATAGTTTATAAGATATCTTATATAGTTTATAAGATATCTTATATAGTTTATAAGATATCTTATAAAGAAAATTATATGAGATATCTTATAAATTATATGAGATATCTTATAAACTATATGAGATATCTTGAAGTTAGAATAGATAGTAAAACGGCTTGCCATAAATATCAGTTATATTGCAAATTTAGATAGTTACACGAAAACTTATCGTCCGAAGATATCTTCTCTTTAATAAGGATATATATGAATATTTCGTCCGAAACATCTGCTCTGATGGTCAATTTCCCTTCCATCTAAGAGCAGTATATTTTGTTACGGTAAGGACTATATTATATATTGTGTAATGCTTATTTGCTTTTGTAATGCTATTGATAAATTTCCATCTGTTTTGTGTCCTAGGTTTAGAACTATTACATGTTTTTATGACTAGTCACTTTGATTTCTACATAGTATTTATATATTTTGACAATGTTTTCTTCACGTAATTTTCATTTTGCACAAAAAAGAAGATACAAGCTGAAGACCGTGTTTACTTGAGGAAATACTCGCAGTTCAGTGTAAATTTGTTGATCCGAATAGAATTTTACACGCTCATTGGATTAAAGTTTCGCGTTTACTGGAGTAAACAATCGCGTGTACTGTATCTTTGCTTAAAATCTAACACCCCAAAATATAATATGAGCGTTTTAATTATTATTAAATGATTAGTAATTTTACACGATATGGTATGACCTCATTCTGAAATAAAATCTACAAATTTTAAATTTGATTGTTATGTTATATTTACTATTTCGCAACAGGGATCATATAATACTATATTATACTTCACATATAGTTCCTGTTCCCAACATTTATGTGTTGAATTATGTTATACAGATTTATCTGTATCATTTACCAATACTCAATGACCGCCTCGGTGGTCTCCTGGTAGCGTGCTCGCCCCGAGTGCGGAAGGTCGCGGGTTCGATCCCCGGCCGAGTCAAACCAAAGACATTAAAATTGGTATTTGCTTCTTCTCCGCCAAGCACGCGGCATCTAGGAGTAAGAGCAAAGACTGGTCGGCTCGGAGTCAGTATAATGTGTCCGAGTGAGGTAATATGTCTTCCTGCGGACAGTCACCTCGTGAGCTAGCACAAAAAAAATCCGACTTGGCGTGTCGGTCTAGTACAAAGCAGGGATCATATTCATTATCATATCAACATGTTCTCGTCCTGATATGCACCTGGTTGCCACTGGACGTTAAACAACATTCATCCATCCAATACTCAATGAACATTTAAGCTCGAGAAAATACTTATTTGTACGAGATTTCCAATCAACATTTCACGTCGTATTGATGTAAGTGTTCGTCGTAAATTTACTATAATGCATCTTTGTCACCGTAAAAAATTGTGCCGTTATCGTAGGGTGAAAATTAACATTTATTCTTCCATACTCAACACGCCGAAAAGGTGCTGTATTTATCAACTTCGAAAACAACACATGGTAATCTTATTTACTTGCAATGGGATAAAATTGTGATCAATTAAAGTTATCTAAGTTAAGAACTCAAACAAACACGACTGCCGTGGATTATGTATACACTGTATACATTTTGGACGTAATTATTTTGTTGACTAATTCATTAAACTTTATATATTCAGGATTAACAAACAACAAAGATTTCCTATTTCCTCCCAGAAAAATTCGGATATTTTACACAGACTCATTAGAGCTATTTTGCAACAGGTAATAAATCAATTGGGTTACAGCTCAAATTTGCAACTACGACTATGTTTGAGAACATGTATATACATATATTATCGAGTAATATCCGCTAATTTGATTCATTAGAATTGCATCATATGATCCCCTGTCGTTTTGCAGTTTGATTCCATTTTAGGCATATTGCACTCTTTCTAAAAATAGCTGGAAAAATTCCCTTAAAGGTGCCAATTAATAATATATCAAATGTAACCTTTGTTGAAAATCAATACAAGTTAAATTGACCCAGAGAAGCATATCGACCTCAGACATTGTCCTCGGTCAATAGGTTTCCTCTCAGGTCGATTTAACACTGCATCAACTTTCAACAAAGGCTATATTTGTATAATATTTTTTTTTTGTCACTAGGGCTTTTTGGGGCTATTTATTGTTTGTTTTTTGTAGGCTGCTGATCATTGATTGCATAAGGCTACACTTCAACTCCTATATAAGTTATGAATCTATTTTTCAGATTTAGTCTTAAGGTGTATTGACTTATTGAACAAATGCTCCATATTTTGGGTTTTTTTTATTTTGTGTTTTTGTAGAATACCTTTTGGGTATTTATGCATATTGCATTACATTTTTTAAAATGATTATTTGTCTTCTGCATGATTACTCAACCAATTTCTGGACAACAGATCCACAAGCAAAATCTTCCTGAGAATGTTAACATTTTATTGTATGAAAATATATAGAATACAAGAACATAAATGTTTAATCAATAAACAAAATATGATAATAATATCACAGATAAAAAATATCACTCATTTTGTAAACAATCTTTTAGTGGTTCTAAATTTTACTTTCACAAAATGTTCTGAGTGAAGCAATTGGAATGTGCCAAATTAGATTAATTTGGTAAAAAAAAAGACCTAAAAAAATAAATATTTCTCGTCTTGAGGCTCTGCTGAGGTTGAGAAATAGAAATATTTGCATTCAAGGGTGTGGGATGGACAGAATTGATACTTTTTCTTGCATTCAAAACTACTTTTTTATCTGTCGCTAAGGATAGGGCTTTGTTATCTGCATACCTTAGCAATGGCATGTCAGTGTCTCATATGGGAGAAATTAATTTCTCACTTAAACATTTAATGAGATCTAAAAATTTATCAATTTTGACTGATTACAAATCCCTAACTGTCAAAAAAGAAAAGTTCATGTATAATTACAACCCATGTATGAGTGTAACATGAGGGTTTGTCTACCTGATATGATCAATGTCACAAAGTTAAAACTTTTTTAATACATTGAATACCACAAGCAGTTAATATTGTACCATTATTACAGATTTTGAGGCATTAAGTGTAATAAAATCATATTACGCTTGGATGAGGTTGTTATGGTAGATTATCACACTATTTTATGAACACCACCAGTCAACAATAATTTGAAATTAAGATAGTCTATCAATAATCTATTTAATAAATAACCCAAAAAGAAATGAGTATTAATTATAAGTCACACCCACTTTACAGGGCACATCTATATAAAAAATCACTGTCTATAAATTGGACTGAAAAAATTTCCCAGTCAGGAACAAGGTTTGAAAAAACTAACTTCTATATAAAGGGCAATTGTCTGGTGTTCCATTTATACAAAGGTCTGACTGAGCAATCAAATATCACGTTTTTATATGTACTTCTCATTATTCCCACAGAACAAACTTTACAGGTCACTTTGAAATAAGATGCAATCAAGGAAATTAATTCAGAATGCAAACTTGAATGTAACAAGAGGCTCCAAAGAGCCTGAATCGCTCACCTGTAATATTTTGAGTAGATCTTACATCAATGATTATTTTTGCTATTTAATGTATACTGTCACAGTTTTCTCCTTAATATTGACCTGTACAGCTGAAATATAGATTCCTGAACCCAAATAGATATGGTTGCTAGGGACTTTCTCATGGTGTGCTACGGACTTTTTCATAGGCATTGAATCTTGATTTCCATTTTGACTTAAATAGGCAAATTGTAGGGTACTGAACCGAAATATATATGGTTGCTAGGGACTTTTTCATCCATTGCCAGGGACTTTTCATCAGTTGCTATGGACTTTTACAATGACCTTGACCCTTGACCCTCCATTTTACTTGTACAGCTATCATTTAATTTATATCATGTTATGCTCTAAACATCTGTGACAATATGTCGGACCATTATTTTATGTTTACATGTAACTAATCGTTCAAGGGCAAAAACTACTATAAGGGGTCAATTGATGATTTTGGTCATGTTGACTTATTTGTAGATCTTACTTTGCTGAACATTTTTGCTGTTTACAGTTTGTCTGTATCTATAATAATATTCAAGTTAATAACCTAATACTGCAAAATTTCCTTAAAATTAACAATTCATGGGCAATAAACCAAAAATAGGTTGACAGATTCGTCTGAAAATTTCATGGCAGGTAGATCCTGACCTCTTAAACATTTTTTCTAATTGTAATATTTGCTCTAACTACTGTTGAGATATGAGCCAAAAAAGTGCACTTTAACCTATGTTCTACTTTTAGTCACTGCAGCCATGTTTCTCGATGGAAAAGAAAATGAAACACAAAATGTATACTACATACCCTAAGGATTTGTCAGCCTAAGTTTGGCTGAAATTGATACTGTAGTTTCAGAGAAGATTTTTTAAAGTTTAAAAAGATGACGAAAAAAAAGGAAAAATTGTCTTTAAAAGGCAAAAACTCCCATAAGGGGTCAATTGACGATTTTGGTCATGTTCACTTATTTGTAGATCTTACTTTGCTGAACATTTTTGCTGTTGACAGTTTGTCTTTATCTATAACAATATTGAAGATAGCAACCTAAAACTGCAACTTTTCCTTAAAATTAACAATTCAGGGGCAATAACCCAAACAACGGTTGATTGATTCGTCAGAAAATTTCACAGCAGGTAGATCTTGACCTGATGAACATTTTTATCTCATATCAATTTTGCTCTAAATGCTTAAGTTTTTGAGATATAAGCCAAAAAGACCCCCCCCCCCCCCATATGTTCTATTTTAAGCCATGGCGGCCATGTTTTTCGACGACAAGAAAATACAACAACTTTAATCTAGACACCCTAAGGATCATTCGGACTAAGTATGACTGTAATTGGTTCAGTGGTTTCAGAAGAGAAGATCTTTGAAAAAGTTTATGATGGACAACGAATGCCAAGTGATGGCAAAAGCATGTTGAAACATGCTCTTAATATCGGTATGCAGTCTATAAAGGACGGTCAAACAAAGAAATAAGAAATTGATTACGAAGTTTGATCACAGGGACCTTCTCCCCTCCTCTAAATAAACAATGGTCGTTTGTTCACAAGGACTTGTTGTGTTCCAAGTTTTAGGATAAAAACCTGTCTTGAGTATTAAATTAAAAAGTTTTTTTTTATTATCTCCCCTGTCAAATGAACCAGAATCAAAATTATTGTGTGTCCAAGTTAATTACTATGAAAATGTTTGATTTATTAAACCAGATTGTATTTATTTGTATAGATGTTTGTTCAAATTCTAACAGCTTAATTGGTTCATATTATATTAGCAAAAAGGTGAAAAAAAAATTTAATAATTAACTTTTATATATAGAAGTATTAAATATATATAACACTTAAAAACGTCTGTTTTTGAATTTGGTGTCTGTTTTTAGCTCACCTGGTCATAGGCCATGTGAGCTATTGCCATCACTTGGCGTCCGTCGTCGCTGTCGTCGTCGTCGTCGTCGTCGTCTTCTGTAAACTTTTTCAAACGTTAACTCGTCCTAAACTACTGGACCGACTTCAACCTAACTTTGCAGAATTGTTCTTTAGGGCATATTGAAAATTTCTATCGTTTAAAATTTTTGAAATGTCGAAAAACATGGCTGTCGTTACTATAAATAGAACATAGGGGTAAATTGCTGTTTTTTGCTAATAACTCAAAAACCGTTACAGATATCGAAAATCTGACAGAGGTAAAATTGATCAGCATGACAAGATCTACCTACCCTGAAATTTTGAAGGAAATTCCAAAACCCATTTAGGAGTTATTGCCCTTTTTTCACATTTTTGGCTTTTTTTTATGTTATTATTTCAAAAATCTTCTTCTCTGAAACTACTATTCAAAATCATATGAAACTTGGTAAGATTGTTGCTTAGGGTACCCTGCATAGAACTGATGTGGGGATTTTTGATTCGTCGAAAAACATGGCCGGTGTTACTAAAAATAGAACATAGGGGTAAATTGCTGTTTTTTGCTAATAACTCAAAAACCGTTACAGATATCGAAAATCTGACATGGGGTAAATTTGATCAGCATGACAAGATCTACCTACCCTGAAATTTTGAAGGAAATTCCAAAACCCATTTAGGAGTTATTGTCCTTTTTTCGTCAAATTTTCATAATTTAACATTTTTCGTCATTTATTTCCAAAACTATTTGAGATAGAAGTGAAATGTAAATTTGAAAAATGTTTGCCATGTTGAGATCTACATACCCTGAAATTTTAAAGGAAATCCCAAAACCCATTTAGGAGTTATTGCCCTTTTTTGTCAAATTTTTAAAATTTTAACATTTTTGCATTTATCTCCAAAACTATTTGAGATAGAAGTGAAATGTAAATTGAAAAATGTTTGCCATGTTGAGATCTACCTACCCTGAAATTTTGAAGGGAATCCCAAATTCTATTTAGGAGTTATTGGTTTGTGTAATTTGAGGTCGGGTTCTGTTACATTTATTTAAGGTTCACCTTTATTCCTGGTCAATTTTGTCAACTTCCTGCCAGGACTACCACCATCAGGGAACATATTTTAACATTAAACCTTATGAAAAGTAAATCTTCAACAAATTTTCCCTGAACAATTGAACCAATTGCAACAAACTTGGTCAAATAGTTGATCAATTGTCCAATGAAAACCAGACTCCAGGTGAGCGATACAGGCTCTGGTGAGCCTCTTGTTTAAGTTTACGTCTGTTTTTAGTTTATCGTCTGTTTTTAATTTTTTGTTAATTTTTGCCCGATCGTCTGTCTGTTAGTAAAATGTATGTCTATTTTTGTATTTTTTGTCTGTTTTTCAAATTTGTGTCTGTTTTTTGTGATCTTGCGTCTGTTTTTAGTTTATCGTCTGTTTTTAATGTTTTGTTAATTTTTGCCCGAATGGCTGCCCATAAAAAGCTCACATGTCCTTTTAGGACAGGTAAGCTAAAAAGAGACAAAAATTACAGGTTGTTAGCCCCCTTAATTCAGTAATTAAAGGGAGATAACAATCTTCTCAAAACAAAAGATTTATCTCCCATGTTGTGAGATTCCTAAATTTGAAAATCATCATACTAATATCAATACAAAATGGAGGGACAATAATTCTTGTAAATTTAGAAAAAAAAAAATAAAATGGACAAAAGCACCACAAAGAGACAAAAAATGTGACTGCACATTAACAAAACGAAAACTGGAGTGAGTTTTGATTGAAATAAAAATGTATTGCAATAGAATTAATGATAAACATTAGAATATCTCTATCTTAAAACCGCCTCGGTGGTCTCCTGGTAACGTGCTCGCCTCGAGTGCAGACGGTCATGGATTCGATCCCCGGGCGGGTCAAACCAAAGACCTTGAAATTGGTATTTGCTGCTTCTCCGCCAAGCATGCAGCATCTAGAAGTAAGAGCAAAGATCAACTGGTTGGCTCGGAGTCAGTATAATGTGTACGAGTTTGGTGATATGTCTTCCTTCTAGTACACAGCAGGGATCATATTCATTTTCATGAAAATGTTAAGTCTTTAATATACTCATCTTTTACTGGTACTCAGAACAAATATAAGTTAAAAAATAAAGACAATTTGGACATTATGTCAACTGTCAACCAGAGGAACTTGTGTCTGCTCATCAAGTGTGTACATAAAAAAATTTCTAAACTCAGATTTATAGAATTGTTTCATATATTAATTGTGGTAAAATTATCTATGGCATACAAAAAGTTGTAAACATTATATAGGAAACCCTTTTCTGATACACTAGTTCCAACCCCCTTTAATAAAGCCAAACAGAATTTAAATAGAATTTAACTATGATACATTATTCAGTTAATCTTTTATACCAAATTATTTTTTACCAATAGTGGTTGCTCAAAAATAGCCAAAATATATTTGGCCGACTTCTATCTGGAGACATATTACCCAAGTCCTGCTAAAAAATTATACAATCTGTCAGAACATAAAAATTACCTGCAACTAATATATAAAATTTATTAGCATCCATAATGTAATTAAATACTGCTTCATTGGTGAAGATTGGTAATGGAGGTGGGACGTCACATTAAAAAGTCTATTGTGCTTTACACAGCCCACAAATTACATTGGCAAAATATCACAAAAAGAATCAAACTTTCAAGTTTGGTGTCAATCTATGAAAGAAAGGTGACATTTACATTTTATATACTGTACAAAGATGTTTTCTGTACATCCATAAAAATAAATATGTACAAAGTACAAAGATATAATTTTCCATCACCTATAATAATTTGATATGTTAACAAATATATACAATGCATTTAATTAGAATATTCGTCTGTTACATGAGTATATAGGTAAAAAGAATATTTCTTAAAACATAAATTATTCAACAAATAAGTTAAGTTAGCAAATCAACAATAAAGGACGGAAACTGTAACAACAATTACAATCATATTTTATATCTTATCTTATCACAGATTATGGTTCATTGACTATAAAATTTAACTTTTTTCTACTAAACCTTTATTTAATACCAAATATGATGGTACTGGAGTCATATAACAATTCAAATCTACAAGGACTAGTAGGTATTTTATGTTAATTCTACAATTTATTTTAAGTTGTGGATCCTGAATGAGACATAGCCAGTTATTTCCCTTTAACACGTTTATCCAAGGGAGATAACTTCCCCATAGGTCATTAGGGCTAAAGGGAGACAAATTCATGCTCTCCGCTTGGAGAACTTAGAGAAGGGAAATTCTGTCTATTGTTTCTTATCGTCTACAGTGATTTTCTCCAACTTTTTATATGAAGTATACTGTCAATTAAACAGTTTACTATACGATTACTATGTCACATCTATTATTGTGTGGATTTTATATGGAATAAATATAGATTCTACAACGCTAACCAGTTGATTATGAAATTTATCAACTTGAGATAATTAAATTTTCATTTTTAAACTGCGAGGCATGTCTAAGCAGTTTAACAAATGAAAATTTAATTATCGAGAGTTAATAAGTTTTATAATTAAGGCGTCAAGAGTTATAGAATCTTTTTCTCTAATGACAATGTAAAGCTCCAAGCGGTCTTCCGAACATTTTTCATCGGCAATTTCACGGGCATTCATTATCCAACGTATGGTGATATCAAAACTTATCAAACGGGTCAAGATATGTCTGTATGTATAAATACACACAGAATTAGAGAAAGTGATTTACTAAATTGAATCCTATCATAATCTATCTGAATCCTGATAATTATTAAACAGATGATTAGATATTTAAAAGAATAAATTTCAATATACATGTAAAGCTGATCAAGAAATATTGCACTTCTTTTAAAATATCTTTGGATTTCTTCTTGCTCAGAAACATTTCAAATATCCAATTCATAGGTGAGTTACCATGAGTCAGTGATCAAACAAAATGGCAAAAGACTTCATTAAAATAGTAATACTTGATATTAAACTAAATATATTGCCCTCGTTGCAATTAGGAAATAGTCACCGCAATGACTACACTGTACATGTGAAAAATAACAAACTGGTGCAAATTATTTTTAAAATTGTCAATAAAGTCAGGTGAGTTTCTTATTGTTCTTAGAATTTAATGTTAAGATTTAATGCACTGACAAAAAAAAGATCTTCTGCTAATTTCTCTCAAAAATGCTTGTAGAAACTGCCAAAATTGTATTCTTTACTTTCCCAATTTGAGAGTATTACCTCAGGGCACTTTACTGCATAAAATGTTAAAAATAACTGCAGTCTTTACACCCTAAAACAAATAAACTCTTCAGTTTTTCCATAGTGGTAACACATCACAGCCTTTTTTGTATGTTCAATGTTAAAAAAACTACATTCTGTAATGTCTAGATTTAATTATTGCAGAGTACAAGCCGAGCTTCCATCTTTGGCCTTTCCGTCAGCAGAGTTTATTCTACGATGTTGCTTTCCTTTTTTGTCATTTGTATTCTGCAATATACAATGGTACATGTGTAAAGACAGACATGAGGGTTTTGGAGAAGTATGTTTCGGAAACAAACTTTGGCAAAAACAAGAATATCAAGATTATTTTAAAATCAAATAAGTTAAAATTAAATCTGCTTTTGCTGTGCCATGCTTTGGTTGCAAAATTACTTTCAAGGCTTCAAATAGTATTTATGAATAGTAAAACATTCATTAATCTGTATTATATAAAAATAATTATATTAAATAATGAATGGACATTGTAACATTCTATTTGTTTTTCTGGAGAAAAAATCAAAATAAATCCTATAGTTACCCTTTCCTAGACAAAACAATTATCACAAAGATTGTACCATGTTCTGATAAGAAAATTCAATTCTCAGGAAAAATGTTGTCATTGTAAAATGACCCTTTTCTTTCACCAAAAAAAAAAACCAAAAAACAAACAAACAAATAAGATCAATGCATGATTATTTGATTTCTTTCTTACGACTTCAGAAAATTTCGTTTGTCTGTGAGAGTAAAACGTTCATAGAAAATTATAATGTGAAATGTCCTTATTCGATAACAGTAAATTTAAATACAAGATAAAGTTGATGTAATTTTAAAAATAAAAGCCCAAAATATTTAACCGGTAATATATTTTCCTACTTTATCTAATACATCCTCCTTTCATACTTATGACAATTAAAAAATTCAGAAAAGATAATGTACAAAATTAAAGGTAAACCGTTAAAATAAAGTTAGGCATGCTAAATATGGTGATGTGCTAGTATTAGACTGTGCTTAAAGGATTATAGAAAAAGCATAGACAGAGAAAGTACAAAAAAAAACAACTTTAAAATATCATAATGCAAAAACATGCAATATATAAAACATCTTTTTAACAAGCTTTTTCAAATACATAAATTCTATACTTGTTGTTTGTGGTTTTGTTCTTTTCTTTATGTAATTATTCTCATCATATCCTGGTTAGTATTGTGAAACTAAATACGATAGTAAAGAAAAAGACATATGGTTGGCATTTTCTGTACAAACAAAGAGAAAAAATGTAGCTGAAATCTACAACACAAAAGAAATAAATTATAATTTACCCTGGTCTGTCATCATATTTTGATATGTCTCAAAAATGGTTTCCTTCAGTAACATAAGTTAGCCTTGACGAAATCATTTACCAGTAATCTTTTCATTTTAATTTGAAATTTTAATCTGGTACATCTATTTACCTGAACTGTTGGTGATGAAAAATCTTCATTATGTTCTTTAAGTCCATACGAATTTTTTCGGGTTAAAAATAATTTAAAAAAAATAGAAATATTCTAACAATTTCCTCGTGGTGCATGTGGTAAGCATGGTCTAAAATAAATTGAGAGACAGCTGGTTTTCAATTTTATTCTATATGAATATTTCGGCATTTGGAAAAGCAAATGTCGAGAGAATTTTTTTTTAAAATAAAATTTCCAATGACTGTCTGAAATGAGATCAAGAAACACCGAAAGTTAAAAGCAAAAGGATTTTTCCAGAGCCAGCAAATCAAATTAGGAATAATTAGTTTGGTATGGTCTAAAATTTGGATTCAAATTTAAGAATTTTTTACTTTAGCGTACTGATATCATAGCATATAAATATTTTTCTCTCTGACATATATAACTATAATGTCCAAGCTGGCAATTACAAGTAGAGCCCTATATGACTGTTCAACAAAAATGAAGGCAGAAAAGGGCATTATGTATTCAGGTTACCTTTCTTAAAGATTCTAGCGGAATAACAAAGTACCACATGTAACAAACAATAAACTAAATAAGCAGGTACAGAGGGTCTTTAGGTCATAAAAAAGCCAAAAATGGTGGGTCATAATAAATGGTTCAAGATATGTTCCAATGATATCTGAAAGCTTAGGCTTAAAATTATTTTACCTCTGTCATATCAGGAAAGGTTAAATAAACAGATTGGTCAACAAAACAAGGAATGTCAGTTTCTGAAACTAAAGTAAAATGCAAAATGTTTTCAAGTAACTCAGGTAAACAAAAACATAGTTGGGTACAGGTGTGCAACAATGCTTATAACTACGATTTGAAAAGAGTCTTGAAAAGAACTCACAACCCTCTCTGATGATTTGTGTCGCCTGTGATAATCTGTCTTCCTGTGTCCATTATTTTGGACTGTGTTATTTCCGTTGACCTGCATATACGGTGCGAGGTCAACAGATGCAAGGGAATCAGCATCACCATATTGGTCAGTTTCTGGCTGCATTCATAATAAAAATTTAACTTAGCAACGAGTAAAATTGATTTTGCTTCACACTGTTAAATTTAGCTTGAAATTCTAACACACCTTGAAAATAAACAACATGCTAATATTTTATATAAAATAAGGATTTTATCATAATTATTCAAATATTATATTTAAAGATTATAATCTATATCAACTGATATATTTTTACTGATTCAAAACAGTATAATAGTACATGTACAACATTCACAAAACATTCTTTCTACATCACATCCATCAGGAAACTTACATGCATCAATGACAACAAGAGATAAACCAAACATTCAGAGGATTTGGAAAACAAAAAGAAAATCAAGAAAATCAACCAATCAAAAACATGGAAACAAAACAAAGCAGACATCCTATTGGCCTTACTTGATGATGCTGATGTCCATTAGAAAGGGGTAAATCCTTGTAGTGGTGTTTTTCAACCTTATGGTAAGAAATGATACCATTATTTATGTCAGCCTCGGCTGCTAATACTGGCTCTTCCTCGCCAAATATGTACAAGCTGACAAGATCGTCATCGTTATTATTATAGTTCTTGTCCTGGAAGAAAATTATGCTAAGATTGATACTTGTGGGACATGCTACATGGATTAATTTAAAAGTTCTATGTTATAAATGAAAGAATGGATTATTTTGGAAATGAAAATTACAATGAAGAAAGTGCATTTAATTTTAATTTCCAAGGTACACAGTAAACCATGAAAGGAGGAAGTCTATTTCATTTAAATTCAATTAATTATCAAAGTAAACTGTTCAATTTGCAATGCGGTTTATCCGGGAAAACCCTTAGTTACATGTACTAAACCTATTGCCATAGTAAATCAAATGTAAAATTTTCACTGGATTCTTGCCTTTATTTTATATACGTTTCATTTCCCAACTGACTTTCACTTTGTTCATAATCAACTCTTTTTAATTAACAATATAGAAGAAGAATTAATAAAAGTTTAACCTTAATTGGTAACTTTTTTGTTTATTGACCAATTTATGTTTCTAAATCCTGATGTATCCCACATGAAACCCTGATGCTTCCTAATAATTTTAAGTAATGCACTTTCAATCATTATGAATGTGAAATAAGTTATGCATTTAACCAGCCTTATCTGAAAATGATTTTAAAGGGTACCCTACAGTGCCAAACTTTGGAAGTATCTGCTTGTGACTACTTTAGTAGAATAAAATAAAAATAAGCAGAAGTGACACTGGAAAGAAACGGATAACCATAGAAACAGGGAGAAAAAATGAAAAAAAATTATCCCAAAAGAAATTCAGATATAGTCATTATCACATGGGTTACAATTACGCAGTGACTTTTAGTTTTACGCAAAATTACAACACATGGTTATAAAAAATATGAGGGTTGTCAGTTCTTGCTTTTGTAAAAAAAAAAAAAAGACAGTAAAAATAAGCTGGGGAAAAGTACAAAAATCTAACATTGACTAAGGTGCAACAATTAATAAGATTTTCATGAACCATACAAAAAGGTGGGAAAATAAACAAAAAACATGATAAGACTGATTAATGCAAGGGCAAGATAGTTGTAGAAAAATGATGTATGGTAAGTAAAAATGTATAGTTTATTTGCTTACTGCACTTTTTATATCTCGGACATATTTTTGACCCTTCAAAACCTGAAATTCAAGAAATAAAGAAAGAATACAAAATTAAAAGCAATAAATCATCACACTTTTATTATGCAGACCAACCCAAATGTCCAAAGAATTTCTGAAGAGAAAGTATATAAAAATATGAGTTATCTACCTTTCATCATATCAATCAAGAGGAAATAACAGCCATCCTAAAGACTGACAGGGAAAAAAATCACAAGTATATCCCCTTTTACCTCTGTTATGGGAGATAACTCACTATGTTTCACTACTGTTAGACCTGAATTCTGAATTCTCAAAAATTACAAATTTACAGAAAATTAAATATTTTTTATATTGTTTTTGTTTGAAAATAAAACATTCTTTCTCTTCTGATCTCAATGGACATGCTTAGTGTATATTATTTATAAAAGTTGTTGGTATATATAACAGGTACATATTAAGCTTCAAAACCACACAAGCTGAAATATTTAATTGTTTAATCATGAAACAGAAACCACTGACACAATTTCTTAATTAATCACAAGAGTGGACACACTGAAATGTCTCACCTGACTTTTAGTGTTCATAATTGAATTTATGTTGAAAGTAAAAAAATAAGTTTATATAAGCTTTACATTAAATTAACATTTTAATGATGAATGAACATGAAGTCAATTTATCTTTTTGAAGGGACTGGAGTGAACTGTATTCTATGTTAAATATTCATGCATGAGTGACCTTATTTTAACATTTTTGTAAACACTGTTTAGTAATAATCCCTTAAAATTTTTATGATTTATTATAATAATTAATGTTGTTTAGAGACTTTTATAAAATAATGAGACTATTTCAATATAAATAATCAGCAGTTAAATAATAAAACATAATTCCATACAGCAAATATAGTTGACCTATTACTTATAGCATCTGAGAAGAAGACCAAACAACAGAAACTTAACATTGACCAATGAATCATGAAAATGAGGTCAAGGTCAGATGAAACCCGTCAGACAGACATGCACACCTTACAATCATTCCATACACCACATATAGTTGACCTATAACTTATAGTATCTGAGAAGATGACCAAAGAAGAGAAACTTAACATTGACCAATGAACCATGAAAATGAGGTCATGGTCAGATGAAACCTGGAAGACAGACATGCACACCTTAAAATCATTCCATACACCACACATAGTTGACCTACTGCTTATAGTATCTGAGAAACGGACCTAATCACTTAACTTTAACCTTGATCACTGATCCATGAAATGAGGTCTAGGTCAGGTGAACCCTGTCTGACAGACATTTAAACATTGCAAGGAACCTATATACCAAATATAGCTATCCTATTACTATTATAACTGAGAAATTCACATAACAAAAAAATATACATTTTTTTTTAAAGCAGTCACTGAACCATGAAAATGAGGTCAATGACAATGGACATATGACAGACGGAAAGTTCATAACATAAGGTATCTGCATCTGCATCCAGGTCTTCTACCTTCTGAAATATAAAGCTTTATACCAATATTTACTCCGCCGCCGCTGCTGCTGCCTGATAGTAATACCTATGTCTCACTCTGCGACTTTTGTCACAGGCGAGACAAAAACTATTCCATGCCCTTCAGCATATCAACTCCTTTTTAAAAGAGCAGATTCTTCTGGGATGAAAATGATGAAAACATGCTACATTAAAATTATATAAAATGAAAAGATTAACAACTAATTTTAAAAGCTTTTTCTGAGATGCATATTCTCAGAACAAAGATTGTTTTTTTACAAAGAATGGTACAGTAATTGGCTGGCCTTAAAATTTTTCATATTCACTTTTAAGACAACCAGAAAAGAAAACTATCTGTCAGTGGTTTCTGATGAAGTCCAATATGTCTGCAGTTGTTAGTAAAGGCACAAACTCAACACTGCAATTATACTGAGACATACTAAGTGTGTCAGATCTGTTTTTTGTCTACTTATCTTCTCTGATTTACTTGGTGTAGCATGTAACATCTAAAAGTAATATGAAATTAATTTATTTCATAACATGTACAAAACTAAGATTTCCCATGAAATTTCATCTGTATACTATTAAATGAAATACATGTATATGTATACAACAAAAATATTAAAGTTAAGAATGGTTGTAAAATGAAAAGTTATGCACTGTTTTTGTTAATGAAAAACATGAAATATGTTTGAAATTTGACCATAATATGCAAATTTGAATTAATAAGTGGTAAGATATTCTGAATTCACAGTAGTACCAGTAGTAAGGTATGAAAGAAAAATAATGATATAAATATCAAGAAGAATCGTTAAAGATGTTGATTTGTATTGTGAGAATCCTATCACTTCTGTAATACTTCTATAATTTTAAATTGAGTTATGTCCCCTAATTAATATAATTAGGGGATGATAGTATTGTATTTTAATATTTTCCGGCATCAACTGTATATTTGGTAGTTGCAGACCGAGTTTACTGGTGACTCTTTCGCAGAGCCATTGCCGGTAATGGATATTTGCAACCATCATATAAAAATTGATTCTAGCAAATATTAACATACAATAATGTTATCTACATTCTAATGCAAGTGTGAAGATCTTAAATTCAATTGAGATTTTTGAAATCCAGTAGTGATGTTTGGCTGTTCCATCATTTCACTTAAAAGGTTCAATTGCAGACTCAATGAATTTAAATTTTCAAAGATATCCAATGAAAATCAATATCACAACCAACTTAGGATTAGAATTATTTATAGTATATAACTAATATTAAAATTTGAATAAATGAAATCTATAATTCAGGACCATACAACACTAATAATTCATTTATATACATGTATATTCATTAATCTTAAATTCTATAGATAATATATGATACAGAATTTGAAATTTCTGAAAAAAATATGAAGGAAAATTTCTTAAATTTTTATTTTTGAACTTTTAGTGTAGATTTCATAAAAATAAATTGCAATCTGGTTAAAAAATGAAAAAGCTAAAGAAATATGATATAAATAAACTATTAGTATCTATAACAATATATAACTGATGCTAAAAAATATTTCATAAAAGTTACGTTTTCAAATATAATTCTTATATTGCAAACCATGCTTAATCAAGTAGTTATTAGATAAATATATTTTTGATCATTCTTTTTTTTCTAAACACCTAAATTATAAAGATTTTTATGTAAATTTAACACACTATAACCATTACCGCAAAGAATACCTCAATCAGCGCTATTTGTAATTTGTCAAACCTTTTTTGTATGGAAATTTAAATTCAAGTAAAAACCAAATTTTGGCTTTCCCAATAATTTTGATATCATTAGTATGCCGTAGTAAAGGAATACTGCTTTCTACTTCACAATTTCTGTACAGATATGTTGAAAAGGGTCACAATTACAAGTTGAAGAATTTTATGGTTAAAATACAGTGGTAATGATTAAGGAAGTGGTTTTATTTTCAATATTCTGTAAATTCTTCCCAACTTTACTTGAATTGGCATATGTAATCTGTAAGTAGATTTGTAATATATTTCGTCAGGAGCAGGGTGTGTTTTTTGTAATTGCCTGTTATGAACATGGTCCATTCTTGCAGAGGCAATTGGCTAAAATACAGCAACATTATGGTCAAGTATTCCCTCCTCCCGATTAAGAACAACTTTTTTTAATGTTAATTCTGTTTATTTGATAAACAAACTCCCTCAACAGGTTAACCTTTTTTCATTTCAATCCAACAGAGTTCAGGATTGTTTATCGAAACCATTCCAGTAAAAAAAAATCCATGGAACAATAATGGAAATCAAATCTGTACAGCCTAATCAAAGATCTTTTTTTTATTGTATTGTTTAATTCTGTTAATCATTTTTAACAATTTTAACCAAAAATGTTACAAGCTGCTATGCATTTTATTGAACTCAATTATTAAAAGCCAAACCATTGTAATAATTAACATCTAATATATTTTAGTCATGCCACAACAAATAGCATTCAATATTATAATATTGTTATGGATAATATTTTGATTTTGAAACATACTAAATTTGACAAATCTGTAGTTTGTCTGGCGAGTTTCACTGGATTTAACTTTGGTCTCACCTATAAATTATAACATAACAAATGTATCAATATGCAGTCTACGAATTTTCCTCATCAAGTACCACTTTACTCAAAATTTATTTAGACAAATAGGAGAAGGTTCAAAAGGGAAGGATATGATCACTTATGAACAGCAAAATAAATCTTACATTGCTTGATGAACAAAAACTAAATATTTGGTTTACACAATTTACATTTTCTGAAAAATGTTTTGATAAACTTTTGAAAAAAAGATCAATTTAAAAAATGTAGGTTTGAGCATTCCATGGAACAGTGGCATTGCCTGCTGTCAATAATATAATTTAATCAATGGTTAAGGAGGAGCTGCAAATGAGAAAGTCTACCTCCTAAGTATCCAGTAAGTAGGTAAATGTTAGTGAATTAATTAATTGACAATAGACCAACTTTAATTACAATACATGAAAAAAAAGGTTGAAAAAAAAACAAACAAAAAAAACTAGAAATCATGTCTGTAAGATACAGATGCCCCTCCTCCTGAACGTAGAATTTCCATCTATTATTTATTTATATATATATGGAAATCATTTTGAGAAATATTTAGATATATGAAAGTTTCATCTTATATCCTGCTTATATAATTGGTCTCCAATGAAAATTAATGAATGCATGGACAGTTACTGAGGCTTATATTCATGTTGGCTCATACAATACTGATCTGCATTGAACTAAAAAAACCATTGTGGTTGTAAAATATCATTGACATAAATATGTCATAAGTTTTTGAGAAATGGACTTATGCAAAATTTTAACCAAAGTCATTCAAGCATAAAATGTAGGATATGGTGACTCAAATGTTGCTTAGTATTGTTGTACTTTATAAGCTAATTTTAGTGGTAAAATATAATTAAAATATTACAACAAGTTTTTTTAATAATACACCTAAATGCAAAAATTTAATCAAAGTAACTACAGCATAAAATTAGGTCATAATGATTCCAACTTGCTAATTGTTTTATACTATATATGTTAATTGTAGCTGTAAAATATGATTAATGTATTACCATAAGCTCGTTGGAAATACATCTAAATGCAAATATTTAACCAAGTCACTCAAGCATAAAATGTAGATTGTGGTGACTGAAATGTTGATTTTCATTGTACTGGATAAAATGAATAAATTGGTGTAATATCATTGATATATCACAATAGGTTTCTTAGAAACAGAAAAATTCAAAAACTTAACCAAGTCATTCAAGTATGAAATGTAGGTCATAATGAACAAATTGTTGTATAATTCAAGTAGATTATAGTGATCGAGTATCAGTTACATAACACCATGGATTCAAACTTTTTAAGAGTCACTTATGTGTTAAATGTAGGTCAAAGTGACCCAATGTTACTGAATAATTTGTTAAGTATTATGAGAGGATTGTAGTAATATCATTGATGTATCTCACTTGGTTTCTGAGAAATGGACCTAAAGGCAAAGAATTAACCAACTAGATGGACATATGTATGGAAGGATAAGGTAAATCTATATGCCCTGCTAACATTTGTGGATGTGGCATAAAACATCCTATTAATTAGTTTTGGGAATTGACTGAAAAACAATAATCGATTAATTGAAATAATTGGTAAGCCTAACCGATTGAATCCCAATTGTAAGAATTGTTAGTTGCTGTACAACTTATTTTATTTTCATAGATCATAGTGCAATGCAGTCTTTGATTATGCAATATATCACTACACCTCTTTGATTATACAAAAACAAAATGTGAAATTTTGAGTCAACCCAGCCATGCCAGCTATCTATTACAGATTAATATTACACCATGCTATACAATCATATTTATGAAAGCCTTTTTCATTTGTTATAAAGACCAGATGTAAGTTAAATTTTTCAAACAAAATTCAAACTCAATTTCTATGACTGTCTAGATCGTTTGAGGGTTTGACTGGTTGTGCAACTGAAAAATTTTTACTTTCAATTTATGAATGAATTGGCCAATGACATAGGGTCAACTACATAAAATTAGTCTGGAACATCAAATATTTAACTTTCACATTAATCTAAATAACAAAATCAGCTCAATTAGTATGAAAATGTAGGTCACAATGATTCAAACTGTACCATTTTTCTGTTATTATCCCACTTCCATTGCACATATGACAAAACATGTCCAACCCCAAAACCCTTGCCATCTGTTACAAAGCAAATACAAATATCTGTTATACCAAAATATTGTGCTCCTTTACAATTATATATTCAGTGAAAAAAAATCAAAAATAATAAATGAAAACATTTAACACCATGTCAAACCCTCTATTGATTAATATATGGTGTCAATAAGCTTAAAACCTCCACTATGACACCTTACATTATCATGTAAGCTTGGATCTCTAACTGCATGTTGTAATTTCAGCACCTGTAAAAAATCTATCTTTATATACCATTATTACTGGATGGCCTGAGGAAACAAACAAATAATTAATTAGTTCATGTCATCTGTGTCTTTTAATTACTTCTACCATAACAGAGCCAAAGGAGGTATAATGCAATTAGAGCTAACTCCTTTAAAAAAGCTAAGAAAGGGAGATAATATAAATTTCCTCATCTTGGTTCTTTTGCTAAAGGGAGGGTATCCATTATCTCTCACAGAGAACTTGATTTAGGACAAATATTTGATGTATTCACCACACGAGGTAAAAATATTTAATATTTCATTAGGTTCTTTTGCATGATGTAAACTTAATATTTCATATTTCAAAATACACCTAACAAATCTAGAAAGAGGGCATTTCAAGTCACTTTTTTTAAACATTTACAATCTCTTTCCAGATATATAATATTCCATTAAAATTGTAGATATTTTTCAAGAAAAATTTACATTTCATTCCAAGGCATTTCCTCTACTATGTTATTTAAATTAAAATATTTCTGAAAATTTAAACCAATCATCACAAACCCTTTTGCTGTTTAATGAAATCTTAAATAATCCCAACCTGAATAATCCTATTTCTTTTCCATGAATTATTTCAACAATTAACAATGTAACCATTTTACAACAGTACAAAAAAATAGAATATAACAAACTATATATATATTTACCGAGTTGAGAATCTGTACTCTGGTTCTGAGTCGAGTTCCTGTACTGTAAGCCACTGCTGATACAGCTCTGTAGAAAGGATCAAACTGCTTCTCTTCAGCTGGCTTCTTGTCCCATTCTTCACAAATTTGCTACACATAATATAAACACATCTTATTTATTATATTAGTTTCTTTTTTTCTTATTGATCATGGTAGTTCATTGTGGATTATTTTCCCATTAATTTATCTTTATTTTAAAGAACTTTAATCTAAAACTGGGAGTTTGTAAAAAATTCCTTTGCATTATTGATACGTGACGAAAAAGGACTGCCGTATAATTTGTACATCAGTAATATAATGTGTTTATTTTTTTGTGCACACATACCTGCATCCTCCTTTCTTTCTGCACAAGTCTTTCATATTTTCTTTGCAATAATACGACTTCTGTCTTTAAATGTGATTGGTCGGACATATTTTCTGCACTAAATATCGTTCCTCTGCGAACAGATGACTGAGGATGTTGATCCATCGAATCCATCTGACGAAGTTCCTACAATAAAAAATCCTTAAATAAAAGAAATAATCCATGGCCAAGTTCAAGAATGAAATAGATCTATATACAATTGAGAGAAGTTAAATATTTTTTAAAATTTTCTATTTAGTTTAAATAGCTATCTAACTGAATATGCTTTTCATTATTCTAGGTTCACATTTGCTTCCTTTTTAAGCTGGTTCCAAGCTGGTTTTCTTTTACATCTTTATATACACCAAAAATTTTGGAAGCCTGACAGTTAAACGGAGAACAAAAGAATTAACTGCTGAATATTTCAATACTGCAGCTAAAGCAAATGGCAATTGAAGAAAAAAAAATTATTTATATTTTTTTTAAATTTAAAATTATTAAAGTTAAAATGTAGTTTCCATATTATAAGCCTGAAACAGTATGTGTATTTATTCTAAATAAAGTACACTTTTGTAAGATACATGTACATGGAATTCCACAAATAATAACAAATGATATCTTAAAAGACGCATGTACGTCTTTGGCCATAAATGATAAAACAAAATGCAGCTTTGTTCAGTTTAACAATGACACATTTGACTGCATGAAATGTGTTTAAGAAACTGGCAATGCTATACAAAACAATGGAAAACCTCTCGTAACTAAGCAATCCATGCATGGATACTATCTCAGTAGCATTTACAAGCAAAGGGAGATAGCCTCATTGTAACTTGATCAAGGGAGACAACTGATTAATGTATATCAGTAGAGAATAAAATCATTTAACAATTAATAATTCATAATTGTTTTGACATCAGTTTAAACATAAATACATATTACAAAACATTTATGATTGTGATACATGTACAAGTAAAAACGACAAGCAACATGAAGAAAAAATGTCTTAAATATTCCTTAGCAAAAGCAAATGTTAAAGTGTCTATTAAAATAACCATATAGAAGCATGCACAATTTTACACACTGATTTTGTTAGTATATGTAATTCAACAATAATTACAAAAATAATTTTTTTCATTTTGTTTGACTTGTATTCTATTTGGGAACTACATTTACTGAAATTGGTTTTTATTGTTTGTCTGCTCCTATTTAAGAAGTTCAACATTGCCAAATTCTACCTAACCTCTTGTCAACTTGAAGATGAAGATAATACAGTATTAGGAGTTTTTCATCTTGTTTTTTCGTCCATTAATTTATCCATGATTATGGGGGGGGGGGGGGGCAGATCTTATATAACCAAGAAAGTGCTGTTAAATGTTGTTAAACGAATTTGAATAGTTTACTTTAAAAGATTTTGGATATATTTTATCAGTAAAAAGAGTTTGAAACTTTCCTTACCACCCTTAACCAATTAACATGTTCAGTCTAATGGGTTACTGTCTCATGATATATACTATATATTCTTTGTTTTTTATGTGATGGACTTTTTGTATTTATACAGAAATTCATTTACAGTGTAAGATCCGGGTGAGGCCCTTTTTGGGAAATATCAAGGAGGGAGATTAATCAGAGGTTTTAAATTGGTCAAATAGCCCAACATGTCTGCCTAAAAGTAAAAAAATGACATTTAAAAATTTCTCGAATTTTTTATTGCAATGTGATGCCTATTGTTACGACACTACCTTGAGTAAAAGAACATTGTTTGTCATGTGTAAAATATCTGATTTTCTTTCTCTCAGAAATGGTGTTTCACTATGATCATGTAATAAACTGGATCATCAGTATGTAAACACCTGTGGGCCAAATAAGATGATTCACTTCAACAGCCAACTTTCTAATTTTGAAAGAACTTATTAATGCTTCCCATTTTTGTCAAATCGAGATAATGATGCCAGATAAAACCGGGACCCTTGATTTGACATAAAGCATATATTGTTGATTTTCACCTGCCTCAGACCCTCTTTTTTTAGAATATTTGGGTCTCTTACTACTGTATCATGTTATACAACAAAGGATTACATCTGATTTCTCCTTGGGAGCCTGTGACATCATTTGACACCTTATTGCCAATACTTAAACACTCTCTTAAAGAATTTTAATTTTCTTTAACTTGACTCCAAGGAAGATAAGTGTATAGAATTCAGAAAAAAAATAAAACAATATGTATATTGTTTCTACAATGTTAAGTTCAACCAGCAATCTTCCAACAATATTTTAAAGTGGTTGTTTTTTTAAAGTATTTTTTAGAGTTATTGAGACCATCTAGGAATTGCCATTGGAAGGGTCATCAGATTTAATAGGGCAATTACCCCATATATTTTCATTTTATTTAGAATCACACATCTAAAAAAAACATGTGATAAGTCACAAATCTCATTATTAATCAAGCTCTGTGAACATCAAGCAGATTAAAAAAAACCCAAATTATTATATATCACAGTGGGTACACATTTAACTAACAAAAATAGCTTGCCATCTGTCTCATTTCCTGAAAATATTATGAATTTCAAATAAAGAGGGCTTCTAATCCAGTATTCTGTTCAAACCATATGACAACTTTGAACTAATAAATATATATCTGATGCCTTTTCACCAGTCCAAAATTAACATTTCAGACACTGTTCACTGGCCTGGAGAAATATAAATACTCATGGCTCCTTTTCACCAGCATTTTAACAATTCTGACATCTTTTCACCAGTGTAAAATAAACATTTCTGACTCCTTTTTACCAGTGTAAAATAAAGTGACATTTTTACCTCATATTTAAACTGAACCCCACTCATCTGGTTCAAGTCCTGTAAATCAACCGACATTTGTATAAACTACTTACTAAAAATTGTCAAAAACTTTTTCAACAGTGAATGAAATTTAACATAGATTGATTTTTATTTTCTTAGTCATAAAACAAAGTTGCAGATAGATAGTAGATGTGTGATTTTTTTAGCATTAATAAAATAAGAGGCATGCAATGCATCATATATTTAAATTTATTTTCATGCTTTAGACATGAAATCCATAAAAATTTGTATCCAACAAAAATTATAAATCCACAGTACAAATACAAAATATCTAAATGACGTTCAGATATCAGTATCTTTGAAATAAAACAGTTGGATATAACTAGGATCAGCTATTTGTGTATATGTATGTACATGTACAGTGTATGTTTAAATTACACCTACTGCAAAAAGAATTAGAAATATATGAAATTCTGAGTGAATATTCTTTCATACAGAATAAATCTTACCCTGGTTGTCAGCTTCATTAGTTTGGGGTCTGGAATGGTATCTTCTTGTGTTCCATATACATGAAAACAAATAGATTTACTCTCGAAGAATTCTATATGTTTCTTTTTCACTTTCGATATCTGTATAACTTTGGAATGTTTAAATTCTGGCGTTAAGGTATTTTTAATAGTTGGCGTTTCTACATTTTCACCTTTACTGTCCATTTTTACTGTGTACTTTACACTTATTCCTTTAGAAAATCTCACTTTATTTATTTCAGCTTTATTCACTGTCACCTAAAAGAAGATGAAAAAATGCTGCAAATTTAGATTATCTTACCTTTTGAATATTCAATATATTCAATTGAAGAAATATCACATTAACGTTTGGATGTTCATATGCAATAACTATCAAATAAAAAAAGATCGGTAATGGAAAATTGGTTTTATCATTTCTATTTTTCATGGACGTTAATATATTTTTTTTTAAATTTCAGAGGCAATATATATTATTTTGTTAAATACTGTAAAAAAATTTTTTTTTGAAAAAATTCAAAATTAGGAGTTTTCATATGTACGCTGCACAAATTAACATTTTTCTCTCTTAAAACTTTTAATTGTAAAACAAAATTTTTATCAAAAGTTTATTCAAAATTCAAAATGAGAGATTTAATTTGTTAATATACGTCTTAGCTAACTTATTTGAACACTAAAAAATATTCCTATTTGGTTTGAAATTTTGACTCACTTTAAAATTATATGGTTTCCCTAACAGTTCCTTTGGATCTTCCACGAATGACTCTTCATCCAAAGGCTTTCCATTCACTGCACAGGGAGTCACATGAACATATAAAAAACCTTCTTCCTGACCTTTATAGTCTGTAATTAATACTTTGTCATCAAAGTCTAATGCATAACAAAGTGATTGTAAAAACACATTAGCGGTACCAATCAAAACATCTTCCATTGGTTCCCAAAAGGGATCTTCCTCTTTAGGTACTTTTGAAAGATCTTCACCATCTAAGTAACGCTGATATAATTCCTAAAAAAAAAATTTAAACAACATATTAGGTTATATGATAGAAAATAAAATTTCTTTGTGTTAACAACATTTACCTATGTACAAAAAAATTATGTCTAAAAAAATGACTAATTACATGGTTATTGCCTACATTCAAACTGATGCAGCGGGTGTATGAAATTATTCTTACTGTGTGTCTTGCATACGTCTGCAACTGATTTCTTGATGAAAAACACCAGACTTCATGACTATTCTATAAGTTTGAAATAACAATAGTCAATGGTCAACAAGGATCAAACCTTCGGAAACAGAACTTGCACATAATCTGAAACGTCACATTTATTTGTGGTGACGTCATATATGATGCAAAAATCAATGAATTCACATGAAAATTGAAAAAACATCTCTATCAAAATATCTGGGACATTTCAGCAGAGGAAATAATAATAATTTATTACTTTAATTTTATAAGAACATCTGAGATACACAGTAGGTCAAACTAATCACACAAGTTTTATTTGTAAATTTAGACCACAATTTATATAACAACATTTTGGATCCTTCATTGGTGAGCTCATTGTTGAGGAAACATAAAAACATTGTTTTCAACTTTTATTGAATTTATTTCTTACTGATATCATGTTACACAAGACATAAAATTCCGGACGTTTTCAGTACCAGATGACCCAAGGAAGATCGTTATGTTCAATTAGAATTCTTTTGTCATAACTTTTGACCAATCAGGCATAAAGCTATTTAACTTCAACCATGCTCAATGGATTTACCTTTAGATACAGGAAACCTAAAAATAAGTATTTACAGAAATAATAGGTATACTTATACTCATTCAAAAGTAGAAAAGGAAAATCTTCATCTTATTTTAAAAATTCAGTGTCTACCCCTCGTTACGCTGTGCTACACTTGTGGAAAGACGAGAATTTTAAAAGCTCTTTGAAGATTTCTGAGTCTTTACTTTGAACTTGTGTAAGAACCTATTAAACTTCTGCTACTGATTTTAATTTTTTTTAGAATTTCTTGAAATATTATTTTTGTACTCTAGAATATGTATACATACCTGTATGAGATACCTTCTGTTCATAAATTTACCACGTTCCCATAACCAGGTATTACCATTTAATAAATTCTTCATTTTCACCATTACTCTAAAGGAATATATAAAATGCAAATTATTTGAAGGAAAATAATCATATTTCATTGAACCCTTTGAACTGACTGCCAGAAATTATATCAATTGACTGCCAAACTGAGCCTATATTCAGTCAAAACAAAATGTAAACAAGAAATGCAACGTCAAATCAAGTTCTTTATCTTTGTCATGTGTCTGTTTGAATGCTTTAAGGTCAGACACATTTATTTCATGTTCTGACTTCAATCAATAGATTTTTATGTGCATTAATTACTCATGCACCTCAATAACACTGCCATGTAAAATGCAAATATGCAGCGTGAAATTTCAGTCATGTGACATGCATTAAAGGTTGTTTGACAAGGGACATAACATGTGTACATTGATTTCTGAAGATTCATCAAATTATACACAGGACAATGTGCTAAATGACGTGTATTTTCCTCTATATGGAAAGGAAGAAACTCGACTTCAAATACAATCTTTCTTAACACAGATGCAAATAATAACATATTAAAGAATATATGTGCACAAAACATAATGTGATTTACCTCCAAATATAACTATTTAAACTGAAAATTAAAAGTTCATTCATAAATACACTTAATAATACAATTAAATAATATCTCATCTTTATTGAACACAATATCCTTATAATAAAAACCAATTTAATATAATTACATTAAAATTTTTCTCCCCCCCCCCAACTCCAGGCAATGAATGCAAAAATGTGAATTTCTCACAGATAATAATGAATAATCTGACCTCTTACACTAGACAATGTATATTAGTATTCCTTTCCAAAACTTGAATTTTTCCTTTGGAGGAGTAGTCAAGAATCCTGGTTTAAATCGAGATCTCATGAGCCATTAATGTTTTTAATACAACTATTATGTCATAAGACACGTCATACAGCCTCCTGTGACCCTGTCTTATTGACGAAATGCACCAAATACCTCAGGAATTAAACATTTAGCCAATTTTTTTTTTAAAAATCCATACTAGGAACTACTGTAATATTTCATTCTAACTCAAAACATTTTTTTATAAAAAATAAAATATAAATATTACAACAGAAAGTAGAAAAAAATCACCACAAATATTTGCAGAATAAAGTACGTAACATAAAATAAAATTATGAAATCTAATTAAATAAAATAATACTAAAATACTATAAAGGTATACCAGATTGTAGGAATCTCACTAAAGATTTCCAACCAAATAGGCCAATATTGCGTTTTCAGTTATTGGTACTTTAAAAAACTTAAATTTCACATTCCAACCTGATGAACAGATTTAGAATATTAACTTCTTACTCATTTCAACTTTCTGCCCCATTATTTCTTCTGCTATTGAAACCAAAATCTTATTTGTATGTCATTCACTATTCTAATAAATTTCTGTTTTCTTTTAATATGTATAATTCAAAGTAAACTTTCAGTATACACCAAATATATGGTACGTACAAAAATGTAGTTAACAAAATAAGGTCACAGTGGAAACAGAACATGACTTTCTTACTACCTGGATGGATGAATTATTTTTTAACGACCAAATGGGCAATTATTAAATGCATATCAGGACAAGAACATGTTGATATGATATGAATATGAACCCTGCTCTGTACTAGACTGTGCCTGATTTTTAACGTGCTAGCTCATGAGGTAATAGTCCACAGGAAGACATATAACCCCACCTTGACAACATTATACTGACTCCGAGTTGACTAACTATATGTAGCCTTTCTACTTAAAAAAATAAAACTTTATTAATAAGTACATGAAAACCTTTTTCTTATTGTGTCCAGTGTGAATATTCATAATTATTTTAAAAAAAACATTATTGTTACTAAAATGGTGAAAAATGGTTACAAAATATTGCCAAGTTCTTTGTATCTGTGATCAAAGTTTTGAAGTTGCTAAAAAGACTGGTACATTTTGTACAAGACTCACTAGACTGACATTTCCTTAGGCTTCTCTACTGTTACCTTATGAAAGTCAAATGTTGTTCTGGAGGTAAGTCGATTTGTCCATAAAAAAATCAAATATGCATGAAAAATCACAAAATTAACACTTTTCGGGTAAATTGAAAAACATGTCAATTTCGATGGACTCAATATATCTTGTTAAAATTTGAAAGATAATTTGTTAAGGTAAGTATCTTTCAATGGTCAACTGCTAATCAATGCTAAACATATAGCTTCAACTCCTATTTGGTGGTTTAATTTTATGAAGTTTACCCTTGACTTAATGAAAAACATCAAGTAAAAAAGCCTACTATAAGACTAAGTGTAAAAAGTTTCTAAGGAATCACAATACTTGTAATACCAAATAAAAAAGAAAAACAAAGAAGACAAAACTGATCAAGCACATAAAATACATTTGAGCCACCTCTATTTTATACATTTTTCCTTTGTTACTAAAAAGCTCTGCAGTATACTAGGTGTGATTACCTTACATTTTGATCAGCATTCCTTTTAGAAGAATTTAAAAATAAATTAAACATGAAATTCCATTCATTTCAACTAACTACTAAAGATATATAAAAAACTTTTTTTCACTTTGTATTATTTGTAGCATAAAGAATTTCCAACAAATATCAAGAACCACATAAACGTTACTGAAACATGTCACTACAAATGCTCATTTATAAATTTTTGTAAAACAGATGGGGGAACAGTAAACCTTTAGTTATATAACATGTTCATAACTCAAAAAAATTTTCTCTCGGGTTTCTCTTTTTATGTGTTTTAGCGCTTATTGGGTAGATAAATCAAAGATTTAACATTTTGAACAAATTCGAAATCTTCATATATAGCCAGAACCTATTTTTATTAGCAACGAATAAAGATTCTTTTCAACTATGCTATTTTTCTCATTTATTTTAATTTTTTTCTTAATTCCATGCCTGAATCATGCATAAAAGAAACACAGTATCATACTAACTTGAACCAAATTTAATTAATTCTACTGAATTTCATGCAAAAAATCATTTTTAATTACGAAATCAAAATTACCTGATTTCTTATAAAAAAAAAAAGAAAAATATTAGCATACTTGGTGCTTTGGTTACTAGACAGATCTGAACCATCAGTTGCAGCAGTAGCTATTAATACTACTTCAAAAGACTTGTGTTTGTCAAGTTCCTCTGATACAGCATTCACTTCTGATACCATTGGAAGTATTTCTAAAACTTGTTCCTGGGCAATCTGCTGATCTGAAAAATGAAACATCCATTTTTAGAGACAGAGGCTGCAACATTGAAATAAATTTGTATTTTCCATGCAGATTTAATTAACCTTCAATTTACTGTAAAAAGATTAAAAAAAATTAAACAATAAAATAAACGATACTCATACTATTACACACCAAAGCAATAAACTGATGTTTTTCAAAAATTAATGAACCTTAATTCCAAAAGAGTAAAACCAAAATCTTCTAAACAGAAACCGACTCTAATATTTAATAACAGTAAACATCACTTTCAAATTTTACAACGGCTAGATAAAGGAATTCAAATTATCAGAAAGTTCACTTTTTAAATAATTGCTTACCATCTAAAGTATTATTGTACACCCAAATGATTCTTGTACAAACCTTTGGTCAGTCCAGCTGACCCTGTGGCAAATCCCTTGACCTGAGCTATTTCCTTCTGAGCAAACTCCCATGTTATTACTGCCGGTAAATCATCAGAAGCATCTGATGTTTTTAGTGGATTCATGAACACATACATATGATTGGAACCTGTAATAGACAGAAGATACCAATGACAGGAAATTATATACTCTGGGTACCTTCAACTATTTGTAATCTAGAAGTACTGTGAGCAAGCTCACAAAACAATACCCCATCATTCTGAAATATCATGTTACTCAAGTCATATTGTAACTCCTTCAAAATGTTCAACATGAATTATTTTCCTTTATGCACATATTAACATGCTGTACTATCTTTATGTGAACTTTTATTGAATTCCACCAGACTTTTAAGGATAAATTACAAGATTCATATTTCAATATTGCAGCCTCTGTCTCCAAAAATGGATGTTTTATTTATGAAGAGATGGACAGAGAGGGTGATCCCTAACTCCTCTTCAAACTTTGAGGTACAAAAATTCAGTTCTTTATAACTATAATTATTCGACCTTCTCTATGGATGGAAATGTTTTTGATAGTCACTTAGGTGTTTCAAAGAACAAAGTTCTAAAATACTAAACACCTACCAAATAAAACTCTGTCTTTATGACATAATTCCTTCTTGCCCTGTAATGGAATTCCGTTGACCTTTGTCTTTGACCCACTTCCAGCTACAGAATCAATCTCTACAGTACCATTATTGTTATATATCACAGCATGCTGCTTTTGTATACTAAAAAATATTCAATATGAAAAGGTTAAGTCAAATTTTACATTACTTTAATTTAATTTCAGTTAGTTTTAGAAAAATTCTCAAAACAATAAATTTAAAGTCAAGTCTTTCATTAATACAAAAGTTATTATGTAGAGTTGGCTAATAGAATAAAAATATTCATCTGAGGAAATTTAGGCATTCCATTTTTTATTAATATAATTCAATGCTTGAGGGTTAATGAAAAAAATTCTACATGAGGAAGTCTGACTTTTCTAATCATTTCTAACTCTAACCTTCATCATCTTAACATTAAGGATGATTGTCTAATAGGAAACAAATAGGATTTGAAATAGGTGTTTTAGTTTGAGAGAACATATGAATAGTAAACAAATAAGCAAGAAAAAAATATAGGTTCATGTGCTCATTTTAGAGCTATAAGGCCTTGAAAATTTGCAGGATTTTTCATTGTCTTTGCATTGACAACTTCAGTCTATCAAAAATGTATGAAAAAATAAAAAGGATTTCATAAAATTTTGTCAAATACCATTTTAAGGTATATATGATTGAATTATAAAAGAAAAAGTGGGGGTTCATGTGCAAATAAATTCATGTTTAAGAAATGGATAAAACCCAAGGATTCTGAAAATCTGACAAAAAGACCAACACATGACCAACGAGCATCCTTAAAACCTGTATAAACCAAAGCCCTTTGGGACTGAATATTTTGTTCATTATAGACAGTCATTCAGTTTATGCAGGTTAACTTATTTAAGAATATTCAATGTATGTTCCTATAAAAATTCAGAAAAAGTCATGCAGCTTCTTTTATTTTTACCTTAAACCACTGAGACATATACTAGGTACAGGTTTAGCATCTTTTCTTCCGATAGTTGTCTCCCTTTGAGACAAAAAGTGACATATCACCCCTGAAAGCATTGGATCTTCATTCAAATTAATCAAATGTGGTTCTTTAGACTTTCTTGCTGCTGTGTTGTCAACGATTCCTTCAGTTTCTGTTCTTGCTGCAGCAAGCTAAAAGATAAAAATAGTAGAGCCATGAAAAAAGAGATCATAATTTCTCATCCTAAGTAGGAAAGCAGGTGTAGTTTTTATGTTGTTTTTGTATTACTAAAGTAAAAATTTGTTATTCTGTCTTTGTTTTTGAAAACTTGAAAATCATTTTATATTTTACATCATAAACTGTATCAATAGACAGTTTTCACACAAAGACAAGACATTGATAAACTTCCAAAATTTTAGAATTTTTGGAGTATTTAACCAAATGAATGTTAGAAAAACTCTTTGCTTCAATTACTTTTTTCTCTCTTGCCCTTTGAAGCAGAATGTGTCAATATTTTAACATCTTCCTGAAATTCTGCTCAACTGAATATATTTTTTTTAAATGTTCTAAGTGTACAAAGACATATGGAATTAATTTCCTTAACAATATTCTACAAAACCTGTTCTTCCCAACTCTGTGTATTCTGTGTTAACATTTCCTGGTTAGCCATTAGCTGTGCTCGAATCTCTTCCTCCATCTGTCTTCTCATTCTTTCAACCTCTTTAATATAAAAAAATTCGTAAGGGTTCCGCGGAACCCAGTGTCTCGCCTACTTTTGATGTTGTCTATATTTTCAGTGTGATAGGTGAATGCACATAATAGTAAAATTCCTGGATAGTTTAAGAAAGTTATTAAAATTTTAAAAACTTTAACCACAGAGTGAATGTAATGTTTCCTGGCAGAAAAACTAAGTCCATTTATAAGTAAAATACGGAAAAATTTTTTTTTTTTTTACTAAATTTACTTCTGGATACTATATTATGATCATAAACAAGCTTCTGTCCAAGTTTGGTACAAATCCAGGATAGTTTAAGAAAGTTATTAAAATTTTGAAAACTTTAACCACAGAATGAATGTAATGTTTCCTGGCAGAAAAACTAAGTCCATTTATAAGTAATATACAGAAAAACTGGAATTTTTATTTTACAAAATTTACTTCTGGATACTATCTTATGATCATAAACAAGCTTCTGTCCAAGTTTGGTACAAATCCAGGATATTTTAAGAAAGTTATTAAAATTTTAAAAACTTTAACCACAGAGTGAATGTAATGTTTCCTGGCAGAAAAACTAAGTCCATTTATAAGTAAAATACGGAAAAACTGGAATTTTTTTTTTACAAAATTTCCTTCTGGATACTATCTTATGATCATAAACAAGCCTCTGTCCAAGTTTGGTAGAAATCCAGGATAGTTTAAGAAAGTTATTAAAATTTCAAAAACTTTAACCACAGGGTGAATATTTGTGGACGCCGCCGACGACGACGACGACGACGACGGAATGTAGGATCGCTATGTCTCGCTTTTTCGACAAAAGTCGAAGGCTCGACAAAAATGAGTAAAAGTCAATGACAGCCTCCAACACAATTATGAGTGAAATTGGGAAATTTTAGAATTAGAGAAAAAATCTACATCTGAAAATTTCAAAATAAGATGCCATGTAGAACAATATAAACAAAATGTTGACAAAAAGGCCTGTTAACCAAATCTGCATTTTGTCATCTTAGGTATATTGTCTTAAGCAATTAGGTTTACCAATGAAAGATGCTCCTGTAATAAGTGTAAGTCTGGATGGATGGATGAATTATTGTTTAACGTCCAGTGGCAACCAGGTGCAAATCAGGACGAGAACATGTTGATATGATAATGAATATGATCCCTGCTTTGTACTAGACCGACACGCTAAATCAGATTTTTAATGTGCTAGCTCACGAGGTAACTGTCCGCAGGAAGACATATCACCTCACTCGGACACATTATACTGACTCCGAGCCGACCAGTCTTTGCTCTTACTCCTAGATGCCACGTGCTTGAAAGTATTCCTTTCATGATGCCATCCTGACTTTCATAAGCTACAAAGTTAAGAATGTTTAATGACAGTTCCTCTCCTTTTATTTTGAGTCAAATCAGTCATTTGAAATTCCTTCACTCCCACTCCTACACATGTATATAATTGTTAGTCATTTGGCAAAACTCAACACAAACTACGTACCTTCTGGAGTCATGCCCATTTCTGTTCCAATCACACCTCCTGCTTCCATGGCCTTCTTCAATCTATCATTCTCTTCCTGTAAATTTCACAAATATCTATCGATTCAATACATCGGAACAATATCTCAAGGAAAAATTTTTGTTGTTAAAATCTGGTACATGTACATGTATTTGAATGGCATGTCTTCAATTTTGAAAAAAAAATTTGAAAGAGATAATGAACAGACAAATAGATATATACAGCAAACCACTTTACCAGAGTCTTAAAAACTTCTAAAGATACAACTGGTGCCTGTATATCATATATCAAGATTCCTGTCAAGTCATGTAAATTATAACCTCATCTGATTTTTTTATCACAAATCCAAAAAAATATCAATGTATATGTGCTACTTCCTTCTAGTGATGCTCAAAGCCAATTATTTTAAATATTGTTTACTTTCAACATTCAATACACAAAACAAAATTCTAAATATTGTAACACATACCTTAAGTTCTCTAATGAGTTTGTCCATAGGATTCTCATTAATGACTGCTTTGTTCTTTATCTTTTTGGCTCGGTCAGCATATCGTAATGTGGACAGTGTCTCATCATAATTTATATCAGCAGGTGATAAAGCAGCTATCATCACAGTTTTACTGAAAATAATAAATGTACAATTAAGTACACTACCACAGAACAACAAAGGCAGAGTGTGGTTTCAAATTATAGTACATGTTAACAGTGTACTTGTAATTGATGAAAGTTACAAAAATTTTCATATTTTCATTCTAATATGGACATCCTTCGAACAATTTGAGTCTAAAATAGAGGAAACAAGTGGTAAAATTCACATAATATTCATGTGTTTTGATATCAACCTCACAGTATGTTTGTTTTCTGCATTTGTCCTGATTGAAGAGCAATAACTCATGACTGAAAATTTATATTGATTTACCCATGGTCTGGTCCTTCGTGTCAATTTTAACCCTTTTGACTTTTTGTTTACTAAAAATTTAATCAACATGTGCTTGCTGAAAATACCCAAATTTTTTACCGATTTTGGAATTTTTTTATATTGTACACCATTTTATAGTTCTCATAGGCGATTGGTTTAAAATGGATTTAAAGTCTCTATTTTTATTTATGAACACTGAAAAGTAAATAATGATGTCAAGGAAATTTTTGATTTTGACATAAAAGAACCTGATTTATGATAATTTCATGATAATAATGGATTTCAATATTATTTCAAACAGTTATTCATAAGAAAAACAGATTCTTATACATTTTATAAAGCTTAGATGTTAGAATTTCATAATTTAACTATCTTTTTTTATAGGGAAATCTCAAAACACATAACATTTTAAGAATATTTAATATGATTACTTCTAGAAATAGTTGTCCAAAATTTATTTAAAATGTTTTTCTTTAGTTTGATTACAGTAACAGATTTTTCATCTATCAAGCAGGATAAAATATGAACCAAATGTCCTACAGATCCATTGTAAAACATCTCATTTGGCATCTTTTGATAATCATTTCTGAAGCATCAGAAAAAGTTGCAAATTATTTCCCCTTTGATTTTTAACCATTAGTTTCATATCATCTTACCTATTGCCACCAAGGGCATTCTGTAAAAGTTTGGTTAATACTGAATCTCTATATGGTACAACAATTTTCTTCTTTGAACCCATCGATAAATCTGCTAATGCCTATGAAAGAAAATGTTTATCATCACATTTCAAAATTCAAAACAAAAAATACATGTCATTGGGAGGATTGAATATCAGTTACATCCAAGTTTTAGTTTCATCGTCATAATTTTCATGCTTTGTTTAACTTAACTTTCGTCTGCATGTTAAAAATTTATTCGTAAATTATTTCAAGCATGTGAAACTCTGCATCAAGGACCAAAATTGTTGGTGTAATTTTGTCAATAACTTTTACAAAAGCTGAAAAATTCAAAACTTTTAAAAATAAGTCACAACAATCTTCATATCTTTTATTGAACAAGGATTGTGGCGTGATAATAGCCTTTTTTTAAGGGGGGGAGGGGGTGGTTTCATATTCCTTCTTACACAACAGAAAACATTTAAATTATCTCCCCTTAATACATACAGATATAACATTTCCTAAAGCTGACAATGATTTGTTGATATTAGCACCTTCCTTCAGACGATCGCCTACTGCTCCTGTACTGTCGGCTCTTTCAGATCCTGCCAATTTAAATTTTTATATGAATGCATTTGATTTCCTTGGCTATTAGATCATTTTTTTCACACATATGTAGTCAAAGCTGTCTATCTATTTCTATACTGAACTATAAAACATTGTATTGTGAAATAAATAAAAAGCAATTTCAAAATTAAAACTTGTTTAATAAAATTCCTGTTTTTGATAGTTATAAATTTTAAATTCATTTTCCATGATACAGGATGTATTTCAGCAAGCAATAACACTTGGATGTACTAAATTTTGCAACATACTTCTGTAACTGATTTCCTTGGTGGGTTTTATACTATTCGGTTAATTTCAAATAACTATCAGCTATGTGATATCTATAATTTAACATTGTTCAGACTTTGGGGAAACAGAACTAACACATAAGCCATTACGTCACATATGTTTGTGGTGACAGCATAAATTATCAATGAATTGCATACAAAAAACAAATCATATATTCTGGAAAATTTGACTCATTTCAGCATTGGAAAAGGCAATAAAGTAATTATGGCTGAAGAAAAAAGGTATAGTTAAACAGTTTTTACTGCTATTTTAATAAGTTTTTAAGATATCCCATAGAAACCACTTGCAATTTACGTGAAACACACAGTATTCTCCTTGTCATGTATTTGTTTGGTCAAAAAGTTCTCAAAACATAAAATTTTATTCCGTAAATTACCTGCTAAATCTACTAAATTCATGACACTACTTTTCTTTGTTTCTGATCCTGAGTCAGGATCCTTGATTATCTGGTCAAAGGTAATCGTAACAACTGTGTGAGCTCTGCTACTTGTAGCATTCATATTTGTGGATGCTACAGTTCTGCTAGCAGTACCTAAATAATGTACATGAGAAACTTATTACTTATATTATCAGAGAGGCAGATGATTATCATTACAATAGATATGAGCGTTTCAAATGATGAAGTGGGTCTTCAATTATTTTTAAAAAAATTTTTTTAAAGTGACACCAACAGAGGATAACTTAGCATCAGGGAGATTTCTGTCATTTATTTTGCCATGCAAAGAACATGGCACGGTTCAAAAATGTGACAATTTAAATTCAACATGTAAATGTGTTTGCCTGAGGCTATAATGGAAAAGGATTTGCCTGAACATGGGTGATTCTGTCAGACTTTAACCCCAACAACAGTGGACACACTACACGTCTCGCCTGAGTATGCACATGGACACAAAATAATGATTATCTGATACCCGACATTGCAAGTCAAAGGAAAATGTGTTAAAAGAAATAGTAATGGTCAGGCAATAATTTGTCTGCAAATCTCATGCATGTCATTCAAGCCTAAAACTGTGTCCAAGGCGAGCTGACAGGTCTGAGAATGGTATGTACCCACCAAAAACTATCTATAGACCAAAAATGGTGGGTCTACATATAATACATTTATAACATTTGTTGAGAAATGGACTTATTTGTAAAAATGGGAGAAGAGTTACTCAAGCCTAAAATTGAGGTCAATTTGGATATAGGTATTACAGCTACAGAAAAATGGACTTAATCATGAAAATGTGACTCAAGTCTGAAATTCAAGTCAAGGTCTCAGATAGCCAGGTATTACAGTTGCTGATAAATGGATTTAACACAGATTTCACATTTATGTTTATGAAGTCAGCGAACCATGAAAGACAAGTATGCTGCAGGAAACCTTATTCTATAAGCTATCTGTGGACCATAAATCTTAATTGTAGGCATTATATGTGCAAAGTTATAAAAAAGTTTAAGCCGCTGTGTCTGCTGGAAAGTAACACCTATATCTCGCCTTTGCAAAGATTAAGTCAATATGCAGATGGAAAATCTATATAAATAAACATCTTTAGACTTATTTTTACTTTAAATTTGACATTCAATTAAAGGCCATCAAAGAGCTGGTCTGGTCTTTTTCTGTCATATCATTTTATTGTCACATACTTAATGTCAACAACACTTCTTTATCAAAAGCTGTGTTGTTTTACATTAATTCCAATTTACAATACCTTGTTCCATTCTCTTTTCAATATCATTGTAACTCCCCACAGGGACCCTCTTTAAGTTTTCAACATAAAAGAAGCCCAACTTCGGATTCTGTCTGACTTGGAGGCCACCTTTGGGATTATCCTTTGATAATAAATCTCTGACCTGTTCATTGTAAATTTCCAGCATCGAAAAAGTAACTTCAAACCTCTGAAAGAAAAATCATTTGATTTAAAAGTAAACAATACTGGTATATGAGCCTCCTAATGGGGTTTTTGATTATGTGATTACTTGGCTGGTTTTTTTTAGTGATTATTTGATTACTAGACCAAATATTTCATCATTATTTGAATATCTAGGACTTTATTTTTGATTAATTGATTACTGAGTTTAAAAAAAAATCGGAAGATAAATTATAACTGCCTACGATCACCTAGCATGTGAACACACAGCAATCTCAATACACAGTAGGAACAAACTCACTGATATTGGTTTAATTTTAAATTTTAATTTAAGCAAAGAAGACCAAGATTTCATTTACAACTGTCGAAGCTTATTAGCTCATCTGGCCTAAAAGGCCATGTGACCTACTGCCATCAATTGGCATCCATCATCCGTCGTCGTCCGTCATAAACTTTTCCTTTAAAGATCTTCCCCTCTGAAACCACTGGGCCAATTGGAACTAAACTTTGCAGGAATGTTGTTTGTGAGGTCCTTTACAAATACTCATTTCATCTTGATTGGGCAAAAAACATGGCTGCCATGGGCAGTTGTTTTTCATTTGTTTGATTAAAAAATTGGCCAATTGGGACCAAACTTTTGTTGAATGGTCCTTGGATGACCCCCTCCCAAAATTATGTCCGGTATTCCTGACTTCCAACCAACATAGCTGCTGTTACTAAAAATAGAAAAAAGGAAGGGAGGAATTTTAAAAATCTTATATGTAAATACATGGCCAATTGGAACTGGACTTGGCTGCAATGGTTTTTAGATGGTCCTCTTCAGGAACTGTGTTTGATGACCAGGATGATCAACCAAGATGGCCACCACTGCCCAACTTAGTTTAACATAGGACCCTATGCGAAATTCATTTAAAAATCTTCTTGTCTGAAACTACTGAGCAGTTTTATCCCCATTTTATGGACTAGCATTGTTTATCAAATATTTTCAACAGGGCATAGCAAATTTGAACCCTGAAATTTTCATTTATTTCCATATAAGGTATAACTGTAGGGAATAAATGGCTTGATAATCATTTTAAACGTTGACAATTATATATTTATTTCATCAAACATGTACATCTAAGGATGTTACCATATACTTTTAACTGTAATGATTACAACTTACCCTGTTGGAATCAGCATTACTTTCTACAGTCTTGAACAACTCATCACAAGTAATTGGTACAATTCCCCTGAAGGAAAAATTCTTTGTTAAGATCGTAATAACCTTTCATATATTATACATATATTTAACATTTTTAAAATAAAGCAATCATCAAATTGTGGGGCAAATATGAAAATATGTCAAAGGATTTTTGGCTTACTCCTTCAATTACCCCCCTCCCAAAAAAAACAAAAAACAAAAACAAAAACAAAAACAAAACAAAAACAAAAAAAAACAACAAAAAAAAACAACAAAAAAAATAAAAACCCTGGAATGGAAATGTTTATGTATATATCTTCTGTATTTTTAATCCTTCCTGTTAATCAAAATGTAAAATGACTTAACCTTGAGTTATAAACAGACCAATTATTTAGTAAGTGAAAAAGAACAACATGGATAAATTTTTAAACAAAAAATCACAACATGCACAAGAAAAATTCATACACAGGTCTCAACTTCAACAGCATGTCTAACTGTGGACAGATTTTTTTATTATGAAAAAAATTATGACAAGATATAAAAAAATTAAAAAACACCAAATTACTGGGCATAACAAAATTATATCTTTATATCATATGTAATTTTGTACTCTTAATATCAAAATCCAAGAAAGGATATGGCTGATTAATGCTAAATGACAAAATCTCCACATGCATGAAACAATAGTTTGGTCCTTGAAATATTAATAGTGTTTTATTGTCGTTCTTCATCTTAAAGTTAAAGTTAGGTCTTCAAAACACAGATAAACTTATTTCCACACTGATATAAGAATAATAAACACAATCTTTATATTCATTTACATTTCATAAGAAATCTAAACAATATCATAATTATGTCTAAAGAATTAAAAAATTGTATACATGATGCTTCAAAGCAGGAGAGCAAAAAGATATTATAAAACCAACTATACAATGTTTAACTGTTATCATTTGTTACAATTTCTACAGAGATAAAGGACAGAAAATGGCCTCTACTAATGTTTGGAGGAAAATGTTTGAAAGTTGCCATGGTAATTAAATAAAATATTTATTTTTGCCCTTTAAATCTTATAATTATTGTCTTTTTTCTATGTTGATACATTTTTTTAAAATCTGTCCAAAATCAGGAACTATTTGATGAAAAGAAAATTATGCAAAAGCTACCATCATTGAACATGCATGCAGGTAACTGTTTCATCAATAAAGTACACAATTAGTTTATGTAAAAATGGAAAAAATGGAGACCTTATTACAATTATTTAAAAAAAATCAATTAACAATACAAATAAAATATTTTTAAATATCAATTTAAAAACTGACAGGTAACAATTTAGGTGGTACACATGATATAAATTATGCATGCTATTAAGTTTATAAGCAATCTATTTTTTTAATCTTGTATATCAAGCATGAAAGGCCAAAACAAAATTTTTAGATTGAAAGTTTTTTTGGAAATTGTTCTCAATTTTAGAAATATTTTTTTATTTTGAAAATAAGTATAACAAGATAGAAAAAAAGACAAAATACACAACATTAATTAGTAGATTTTTTTTTTGCATGCCCAACATCAAAACTTAGTTTACACACCCTTCTATTCTACAGCATGTTTTAAGGTGCAAAGGGTTTTGTCTGCTAGTTTTGAAAACACATGGATGAGTATAACCTCTTGTGTACAATCTACAATATAATACTTCTCTGTCTAAAGCTCTATATTTTTTTATACAAACATACTGTAGAGAATTGACACAACTTGATGACTGGCCTCATTTAAGCTTAAACACTTTTTTTTTCATTTATTAGGATTTTTTGAAACTAATTAGTGGCTATATTGTGGTGGATATTTTTTTTTTTGTGGAGGAAGCCAAAGTAATTAGAGAGAACCATCAAACTCTAGTAAGAAAACTGCAAATCCTTGTCAATTAAGATCAGAGTCAAACACACCCTGCTGCTGATGTATTGACTGGGTTTGAAAGCTGGAACAAACTTATACAAGAAGCTGGAGGCCCCCTTATTGTTTGCAAAAACACTTATTACAAATTAGTTTTCATACTTGTTAGGTCCATAGCCAACCATAGAATATGACTTGCCCGATCCTGTCTGTCCGTAGGCAAATAACGAACAATTGTAACCTACAAATACAAAATAACAAAAATATATTTTTTTAATTTGCAGTATTCAATCATTTATTTCACTGCTGGTAGTAACATCATGATGATATAAACTTCTTGCTAATGAGAATATAAAAGTGATAATGGTCCCACAAAAACTGGTTACCTGCCAATTAGTAGATACTGAATGATGAGTACCAAATACTAAACCAGATTATCATGGAATATTCAGCTTGCCCACTGTTTCAAGTGTCCCAAGAGACCCTATAGTTCAATTAGGAATCATTTTTAATTTTAGTCTAATAAAATGTTGTCCGCTATCTTTTAATTTTCATATTTAAAGCATCTTTGTCTTTGATTTTAGACTTATGTGGTGAATATAAATTATAGTTTATATGACGTCAGCATGTCAAAGACATCTGATTTCTTGAGCATTAATTTCTTAACCCTGCTGACATTTTCAGACAAGGAAATTCAATATAAAAAACAATGACGTCAAAAATTCATCTCGTCACAGCTTTCCAACTTCCTTAACAAAAATCTTGTTTCTCAGTTTTCTTTTGTTCCACAAAGCTGTTCAATTTAAAATCAATGTCTTTTTTCAACTCGTAAGAACAATGCAAATAATGTTCAACGTGGTCAGATCAATGCAATATTCAGAATAAAACCATTATTTAAATGTAAAAAACTTGTCCCATTCCATAAACCTGAACATGGATAAACAGAAGAATTATAGATTTTGTAAAAACAGTTCAATATTGATTGCCATTCCATACTTGTAAAAGACATTAATAATTTACTTTCCTCGGCAATATCTCTTTGGTCAAATCATGTTCAAGTTTTATCATATCATCAACTTTAATAAAACGAGGCAAAACTTTCTTAAAACCATGGATTAGTTAGATTTTTTGGGGTGCTTATTTTTGTGTCTTTCATGGGTGAAATGGAACCACAAATTCAACTAATGAAATGCATATTTTATGTTGTGTAATTCCTCTGTACTACACATTTACACAACAATGAAATTTAAAGTATCCTTCATACAACAAATTTTCACTAAACCACAAAAATATTTAATACCACAGTACTAACAAGACACAGTTTGATTTTATAGCAAAGCCGATTTTCTCTCATTGCTGTTTGCAAATGCCTGTTCAATCGCCTGCTGTACTTAACTAATACACAGATTTACTTCCATTGAAAAATCCAATTAAAAACTCAAGAATCCCTAAATGAGGAAAAGGATCACAAAAAGAATTTTGAGTTAAAGTATAGTTTAGGTAATTCAAATTCCTAACAAGAGTGGACACACTACATGCCTCGCCTGAGTGTGCACATGGACACAGAGTAATAATTATCTGATACCCGTTATTTTGCAAGTCAAAGGAAAATGCGTTAAAAGAAACTGAGGTCAAGGTCAAAAGATAGTATCAAACTAAGAACTGTCTATTGACCAAATATGGTGGGTCTATGCATTAAAGTTGCTGAGAAATGGACCTAATTTAATAATATGTCAAAGTCACTCAAGCATGCAAAGTCCAGAGACAGGTGTCAGGCTTGCATGTACCCACTAAGAACTATCAATAGACCATACACAGATGGGTCTAGGTGTTACAGGTGCTGAAAAAAGGACTTAATCAAGAAATTTGGATGAAACTCACTCAACCATGAAATTGAGGTCGAGGTCCAGTGACAAGTGTCAGACTGGCATGTACCCACCAAGAACTGTCAATAGACCAAATACAGTAGCTCTAGGTGATACAGTTGTTGAAAAATGGAATTAATCAAGAAACTTGGATGAAAGTCACTCAACCATGAAATTGAGGTCGAGGTCCAGAAACAAGTGTCAGACTGGCATGTATCCACCAAGAACTATCAATAGACCAAATAAAATGGGTCTAGGTATTACAGTTTCTGAGAAATGGACTTAACCATGAAAAGGTGACAAAGTCACTCAAGCATGAAATTGAGGTCAAGGTCCCAAACCAGGTATTAGACTGACATGTACCCACCAAGAACTATCTATTGACCAAATGTGGTGGGTCTATGTATTCTAAATGTAGTTGCCGAGAAATAGACTTAACCATGAAAAAGTGAAAAATTCACTCAAAGATGAAATTAAGGTCAAGGTCCCAAGCTAGGTGTCAGACTTGCATGTACCCACCAAAAACTATCTATAGACCAATTATGTTGCGTCTTGGTATTCTAGTTTCTGAGTAATGGACTTAACCATGAAAATGTGATGCAGGTCACTATAGACTAAATATGGTTGGCCTAGGTATTACAGTTGCTGAGAAATGGATTTAACCATGAAACTTGGACGCAGATTTTAAATTCATGTTTATGAAGACAGTGAACCATGAAAATGAGGTCAGGGTCAGGGTCACAAGATAATTATACTGCGGCAAACCTTATAAACTACCTTGTGGACCATAAATCTTAATAGTAGGTATTACATGTGCAAAGGTATTTAAGTTTTAAAAAAGTTTATGCCGCTGCCACCGCTGCCGGAAAGTAATACCTAAATCTCGCCTCCGCGACTTTTCGTCGCAGGTGAGACAAAAAAAACCAAGAGGCTCCTAAGAGTCTGAATTGCTCACCTGTTACTTTTTGTGTAGATCTTGCATCAATGATTATTTTTACTATTTAATGTATACTGTTGCATTTTTCATCTAAATATTGACTTGAACAGCTAAAATATAGAATCCTGAACTAAAATGTATATGGTTGCTATGGACTTTTTCAATGGCATTGACTCTTGACTAACATTTTGACTTGTACAGCTAAATTATAGGGTCATTAACCCAAATATATATGGTTGCTAGGGACTTTTTCATCGGTTGCTATTGACTTTGTCAATGGCATTGACTCTTGACCTTCCATTTTGACTTGAACAGATAAATTGTAGGGTCCAGAACCAAATATATCTGATTACTAGGGACTTTTCCATCAGTTGATATTGATATATTCAATGACCTTGACCCTTCACCCTCCATATTGACTTGTAAAGCTAAATTATAGGGTCCTGAATCTAAATATATAAGGTTGCTATAGACTTTTTCAATGACCTTGACTCTTGACCTTTCTTTTTGACTTGTACAGGTAAATTATACGGTCCTTAACCCAAATATATATGGTTAATAAGCACTTTTTCATAGGTTGCTATGGACTTTTTCAATGACCTTGACTCTTGACCTTTCTTTTTGACTTTTACAGGTAAATTATAGGGTCTTAACCCAAATATATATGGTTGCTGGGGACTTTTTCATAGGTTGCTATGGACTTTTTCATTAGTTGCTATGGACTTTTTCAATGACCTGACTCTTGACCTTTCTTTTTTACTTGTACAGGTAAATTATAGAGTCCTTAACCCAAATATATATGGTTGCTAGGGACTTTTTCATAGGTTGCTATGGACTTTTTCAATGAACTTGACCCTTGACCCTGCGTTTTAGTTGTACAGCAACCATTTAATTTATTTCAAGTTATCCTCTTAACATCTGTGACAATATGTCAGACCATTATTTTTACTGATAATTACTGTTTACATGTAAATAATCTTTCAAGGGCCAAAACTCCCATAAGTGGTCAATTGACGATTTTGGTCATGTTGACTTATTTGTAGATCTTACTTTGCTGAAAATTTTTGCTTTTTGCAGTTTGTCTTTATCTATAATAATATTCATAAAACTGCAAAATTTCCTTAAAATTAACAATTCAGGGGCAATAACTTAACAAAGGGTTGACTGATTCGTCTGAAAATTTCATGGCAGGTAGATCTTGACCTGATGAACATTTTTACTCCATGTCAGTTTGCTATAAATGCTTTAGTTTTTGAGATATAAGCCAAAAACTGCAGTTTACCCCCTAAGTTCTATTTTTAGCCATGGCGGCCATGTTTCTCGACGGACAATAATATAAAACAAAACTTTATTCTAGATACCCTAAGGATCATTCAGACTAAGTATGGCTGTAATTGATTTAGTGGTTTCAGAGGAGAAGATCTTTGAAAAAGTTTACAACGGACGCCAAATGACAGCAAAAGCTCACGTCCTTTTAGGACAGGTGAGCTAAAAATTTGGCAAATGGAGTTTTAAAGGGCTTAACTTCCAGTTTAAAGTATTGAGTCAGAACATAAAAGTTTCAATTTATTATTATTACATACCTTCAAATGCATTATCAAGAACTCCTTGTCCAAGGTCTTCAAACACAAGTCTTTGACTAGCATAATTTGAACCTGATTTTTCTACCAGTATGCCCTCTGTATCTTCTTTGAACCCATCATGAGACCTGAAAGCAACACATCTTACATTAATTTATGCAATTATCATGATTATGCAAATATAAATTACCAATTTTTTATATCAGAAATGCTGAAATGACACATTGTACATTGTACCTTAAATTTTTCTGTGAGTACAGTATATAATCTTACTCAGCCTAGTTAAAGAATAATTATCTATGTTTTTGCTCACCAAGACCAATCCCCTTTTTGTGCCTATTCTAAACAAATTTTCAACAATTTTTACTCAGCAATATTAAAGTCTGAATACTTCCTTCACAGAAAACAGTTAAAAGTTTCTTTTTTTGCCTAGATGCTAAACCTAAAAAATTCTTTATCTGAAAACAGGTATTTTTTTTCTTGGGTTTAGAGGCCATATTGACAATAACCAAGGAGTCTGTGTAGTCATTCTACTATATGCATGAACTAGGAAAAGGTAATTAAAATGCTCATTATGATACAGAAAAGAACATGCAAATATATGGTTTAAATAAATAAACATTTGATGGAGCTCTCTTCAATCGTCATAAATTTTTTTAATTCAGATTTTTAAACTTTATGATTTCACCTTTTTTTGATCTTACTAAATCTTTTGAGAATATAACTGAACATTTCAGAAGGACCACTCAATCCATTGCAATAAATTGTGCAAGGCTCTTTAGATGTACTAAATAAGAAATAAATAAAAGTAGTTATTTTCACTAGTGTATATACTTAATTTTTACTTTCACTACATATTTAACATGAAACACTCCTAAACTCTGACAAAAATTTACTGCATGCACACGTTTGGTAGTGCATGGAAAAATGTTTCATATATTTCAGCAAAGGATGTGTATGGCAATTTTTTTTCAGCCTAGTGTAAGTCCAGTGCAAGAAAATAGGGACTACCAATACAGCTGAATTATATCCATTAAAAAATTAATTGACTAATTATCATCCAAAAATGTATTAATTATCTAGCTTTTTTTCCCTTGTTTATGATTTAAAAATGTTCAAGTTTTCTTTGAAATAATAAAAATATGGAAAGAAACAACTAACATTATTTTCAATTGGCCTCAAAAAGGTGTTTCAATATTTATACATGTTGATCTTAGATTTATATTCCCATAACAGCAATACATCAATTTAAAGTACAATAGGATTATAACTACAGTTTCAATTAATAATTAATTTATTTCCATTATGAAAGGACATTTATCCTTGCATGACTGAAACTTGACGACAATTGGAAACTGACATAAACATCAAAACAAAACACCCAATTTTCAATATCTTATTCTCCTTGTGTATCCATGTAAAGAAAATGTTGATTGATTTTACAATAACTACATTTTAAGCAATATGTTATCGCTAATTATTTCATAACTAATTAAGTAATTTAACAAACATATTGTATCTGACTGGTGCATTTGAATAAAACTTTTTTTTTCATTTTTGTGAAAATCTTTACCTTCGACTATGTTTTTAACAGTTTTTGAATGAACAATTAACATTTTTTTTGTATTTTTGTATTTTTTTTATATATATATTTTAATTAATTTACAACAATCAAATAAAATAATTTATATGTCAATTTTCAAGTTTAATAGGTCAAATTCAACAACATCTATGTAAATAGAAAGGTTCAATATCTGTTTTAAACTGCATTATTGCCCTCTATGTTAAATTGTCTGAACAAAATACAAATTTTAATGGAAGAAAAAATTTTGACATCAGCACTAAAAATTATTCCTTTACTGATCTCAGTAAATTTACTTCATTTTCAATATCCTTACGTTGGCAGCATTTAAGGAATATCAGTATATATTATTAGGTATACAGCTAAATCATTGATTGATTGTTATTTGTTTAATGTCCAGTTGCAAATATTTCAATTCTCCTTCAATAATTTACCAAAAATAATTCAAATGGGGTGGGATGGAACACAAAGCAATTTTGACTGCCACTGTGAAAGGATGGATGGTTGGGGTAGGGTCGGATAATTTATCCTTCTGTAATGGCCATAAGCCTTTTCTTTTTTTTTAAACTACAGAAAGGGTCTTTACCATGCAGAGAGCATGGCATACTCCAAACAGGTTACCCACTATCCATCAGGCTCTGCGTATTACGACCTGAAAACCCCCAAACAAAACGATCTCCCCTATCTGCCATCTAGGGATGTGCTAGGCAGTTCTGTGGGTTGAGCTCCCGTGATCCATCAAAAAAATCAACTTGATATAATATTTAAATAACAGATATAATTTTAATCCTTGCAGAAAAATATTTTTGAACGTAAAAAAAAAATGAAATGATCTTTAAAACAGAAGAAAATCAAGACTTCTACAAATATATTATATAATTTCATTTCCAACTGATGATTTTAGAAAAGAATAAAAAAAAGAAATTATGTGCAATATATGATCATATACAATTTCAATCGTTTCTGCAAACCTATTACATATAGTTCAGGATAAAAAAAAATCTATCTGATTTACATTGTAAATTATTATAATAAAACTTGATGAAATTTATTGGATACTTATAAAAATTAAAGTTTTTCATCTCTTAAATCTTCTTAAAACCATTTAAGAAAACATGAAGACATTTTAAAAGATCATTTACAAATAAAACTAGGGGCGTCTATTACATTGTTCAAACAAACTGTTGACAAATGGAGCACTGTTTATTGACCCAATTTACCTCACATTATCAGCCATAACAAAAGAAGTCACCCGCAAAATCCTTAGGCGTAAATGTAAACACAACATAAGTAATATAAGAATTTAATTATCATGGTAGCTCAGTATCATCATGTACACTCAATTTATATAACAATGAAAATTTAATATTTGAAGTTGTTTTTATGATAACATGAATTATTTCCAAATTAAAAAAGAGGGTGCATAATTTTTAAAGAAGGTACCAATATTCATTTAAAAAATTTTGATTTTTTTCAATAATAAATGAATTTTTATATTTTTTTCTGCATGTATTTAGGTCTATATTACACCTTATGGATATTCATGAGATTCAATCCCTTTTTAACTGTGACCATATAAAAGTTATTTATTCGCATGTAATTAGATACCATCCCGTCAATATGCAAAATGAACAATAGAACCCTGTCGAAAATATGTCCAAACAAATATTCTAAATAAACAAATCGATATTAGTTTTTCAAAATCAATTATAACACGGTACATTATTAAACAACCAGGAAGGGTCCATTTAAAAACAATAAAACTTTAACTGAAATAAAATTGAATACTTTAAAAGTAATTATGTGTTATTTAAGATAAGTAAATTCTAAACAAAGGACTGTAATATAAGCTACTTTTTGTAATACAAAACACATTAACTGTTGTTTGTAAAGCTAAAACTTTTCTATTGTATGGAAATTTAGGTCTGAAGATTGTGTGAAATGGATTTCTGGCATTGTGAAAGCAAAATGTCCTGAATAATTAAGGTTTCATTTGTTATTAATTAACCTTGTAGAGTTAAAGCATAAATAGTTTACCAGTGTTTGAAAATGGTATATTGTGTATAGCCATAACATGATTCTAAATGGAGTTTCCAATAGATTAATAATTGCCTTTGAACATATATATAAAAATTTGAGGAATTAAAACAAACCTATCCTAAAATTTGTAAAACAATCATCAAAAATATTTATTAAAGTATCTTGTGGAGGGATGCAATACTTAATACCTAAGAAATGCTTTTGAGAAGAGTTATCTCCCTTTTACATTTCAAATTTGATATGCCAAAAGTTTTTGTTTCTCTGGAAGACATGAATGAAAAAAATCAGTTATTTTTAATTATTTTAGTTATGATTAAGCATATTCAGCATCAGTCAGCCAAGTAAAAAACAATTTAGCTAATTAACATGATTAAGGATGTTCGCTGGTCATGTTTTTGAATTTTTGTCAGATGTTCAGAATCATCTGGTTTTATCCATTTGAATGCCATAAATTATTTTTCCTGCTAACACCCATTTTTCTTTTCATAAATCTTTTGCATGCAGAATTATAAGCCATTTGCAAAATTCTTATAAAATCCTTGTTATTATTAAATGGTATTTGAGAAATAAAACTTGTCAATGGTAAAGCTATGTAAAATCAAGAGAGCATATTTTTCCTGCCAAATTTTCAATGGCTTATGTCTCGAAAATGAGCACACGGACCTATAATTTTTTTCACTCTTTTAGTTCCTTTATTAATCCACTATCAATAATTACCAGTGTTATGAAAAGCTTGTTTGTTTGGAACTGACCAGCGAACATATACTTAAGGTCTTCAAATTTTGAAAAATTAGTTTTGCATTATGGTTTACAGACAGTACATAATTTATAGAAACAGAAAATTACAATATATTATATATTGATCTTGTTACCTTATCAAAATTAATTTTAGATTAGAAATTAATCATAATTCGTGAGTAAGTAACTTATGCAATACTAAGAGACACAACATGTACAAAAAGAAAATGAACGGCATGCTTTTATTGCTGCCCTTCATCTTGACAACAGCAACTAGGTTTTTAACATAAGCCAAAAGTTCCCACCCAACAGTAAGACAACCAATACTAAACAATGCAATAACATTCATTCAAATGAAATTTATTTCAAGGGATAAGGAATTTTAGAGACATACATGTAGAATTTTTTTTTTGAAATATCCAATTATTTAATTCCAGGTGATATAGGATCCTGCCTTTTTTCAACCTATTTTTGGACCCTCCCTTATTCTCTTTCCCCCCTCCCAACCAATTTAAACCAAATGGTTGTTTCTTAAGACTACTGTTAATTTTAAAATAAGACATTAAAATGTTTTGATACTCTTATTTAGCTGATATCTTAGATACAAACTACATGTATATGATTGTTCATAGCTATTTCCTTTTTTGGCCTTATATAGGAGAGAAGAGATTATTTTTTGATACGGAAAATGAAGCCCTTGTTTGGGATAAAGGGTGTGATTTGGTTTGACATGGTTTATTGGGGTTTTACGCCACTTTCAGTGCAACTGCTATATTGTGATAGTCCTTTTTTCTTGGTGGTTGAAGACAACAGCTGATATTTGAAAGAAAAATTAGCAATCCTTGTCAAGTAAGATAAGAGTCAAACAGACCTCATCCAAACTCAAAGCCTCAGTGTTGACTGGCTTAAGTGATTGATAGTAGTTATGATAAACTACCTAGAAAACTCCTCACCATGATGCCACAACCCTTGCGATACAGGGGTTGAAGTTGGTCTTTCAACGGAAGTCAAAATGCACTAAACATGGCTTATGCAAGAGAAATATCCTGATAAGAAAGTTGGTCTTTCACAGAAAGGGTCTTAAAATGGAACGATCAGTGTATTGAAAAAATGAAACCTATGATGAAAAAAGTAAGAGAAATTGCCAAAAATATTTTTTTTCAAATAATTAAACAAACAGATGTGTGTTTTGGCTAAAATTCACTACCAAGTTATTCTTTATTTTAAAAAATATATTTTGGAAACACTATAGTCTACAAATAAAACAATACTAAGTACCTCTTCATATAATACAAGATGATATTTGTTTAAGAGCTTAAGATCTCTATTTCTAGTCAAACTCAGGGTTGTCATGGCCATATTGAAACATGTTAATTTACATGCATTTATAGCCTATGATATTCGAAAACTTATTCATGGATCTGATGTAGAATCATTCAGCAAACAGAACAATCCAATAATATCAATATTAAATCTTCCAATTCTCTATTACTATAAACCTAAAATTCAATATCAACCATTATCATACAATTTCTGATGTACCTTTGAAAATTTATATTGACAGGATATAAGCGGGCTTTAGACGAATATTAAATGATAGTCAAGTTCTACCGTAATTTTGATATACTACACTGTACATGGATATTTTAACAAATCATTTTTTTATAATAACCCAGAATGTTGTAGATCAAATTCAATTCGAAAATAACAGAAAAAGCTCTAAAACCAGTCTAAATTAATCAAAAATCAATATCTGAAGGAATGGGTGAAGTGTGGGTTTCAAATCCAAATGAGAAATAATCTCCTTTTTCTTCCTTTTTTCCCTATGACTCTTGGGACAAAAAAAGGTTAAATAAAAATAATTCAAATATTGAATGCACGGCTGGTTTGTTTCAGAATAGTATATTTCATTTTTAAAAGCAACTCTGATTTTGCTTTCATTCCCCTGTTCTGGAAAAGTTTAAGAAACTTATAACTTATTAACCAGGTGCTGTTTATAAGTTGAACTTGACAATTAATCTAATTCTCACATTATTTCTATGAACAAACTTGTTCAACTATGAGCCCTTTAAGCTTCTTAAAAAATTCAAATTTTCAAATATAATCTAAATCAACTGTCCAAATCTTATAATATCAGTCTGATAAAATAGGCATTAAATATATTTTCTAACCAAATATTATTGTTATAATGATTAAAACTTTTCCTTTTCCAAATATTTTTTTACATAATTAAACCTCTAACTGATCACAAGATTGATAAACAATCTCTGGGCTAGACATTTATCAAGTTCATGTGTTATCTGTTTATCAAAATTTTGTTGACTAATTTTGTTTGTCAAAGGCAGAAGAACATTCTTTTGAAATGTTTATGAACAGCTCTAGACATACATGTATAGTCTTTAAAGGAACAAATTTCTAACCTGAATACCAAAGCTACATGGAGCCTCTTCTAGCAAAAGACATGTGATGCACAGATTTTTGAAAGATCCCCAATATCATTTTGAAAATATGGAAATTCCCTGTTGACTTAAATGTCAGGTTAATATATGTAATTATCTAAGCAAGGAATAATAAATTCCTAAATTTTCAGAAAATTCAGTCTGTAGGATAGGTCATGGTTGAGAATGCAAAAATTAATTTGATGTAGCCCCAAAAACTGTCTCATTATCTGTACCATCAAATATTTACTAATTCTGACAGAATAAGGTACACAATTAATTACACATAAATTATTCAAATAATCTGGGTAAAAAGGGCTGGATAGATTAGTAAAAACATAGATATTGTTTTTCAAGGCCTAATCGATATTTACAAAGGTGAAACTTCAATAGTTCATAACTGTGAAAAATATTCACATAATTAAAATTAAACCTTTAAGGTATGTCCACAGTATACCTTGTCTTGAAAATATTTACTTTACTGTTTAATCCAGCACTTATAAAAACTTGACTGACAGTCAAATTACCATAAATGCCTATAGCAATCAATTTATATAACATCAAAGGACTTATGACCATCAATAAATCAATTAACATCAATGAAACAGGACCTATTTACCAGAAATAACACAAATTGTTTTAATAAAATGGTCAACACATTCTAATGAAACATTGGTAGTTACTGTAAACTGGGAACTTGTCATGTCTTTTTTTTTTTCGATTTTGTGAATAAACTCAACTTCACATTTAATTTCTAACTTTCATGTAAATCAACAGCGATAACTTATTGAAATAATTATTCTCAGTGGTTTTATTTTCTCTTAATGCAAAAATGGCAAAAAATAGATTTGTAAATTTGAGGCAAGAAGGACCTCTAGTAACATCGGGAAATATCAGTTTGCGCCAGTTTGACGTCCTTTTGCGCCACAACTTAATTGCGCCAGTATATCAATTGCACCAACATATTTTTTGAGAGGGTAAGATCATTTGCGCCAATAAATTATGAATCCTATTGCGCCACTTATATTAATGTTTTAGGAAAATGAATTGAATTTTTGTAAATATTGAATTATTGACTCCCCTCCTCCTTTATCCGGGCTTGGGACCGGCAGTTTATTTTCACTGGCGGAGTTACAGTCATTTTTTACTTTATTTTTTAATAAGTGAGAAATCAATTTAAAAGGGTATTTACAACATATTTAAAACTTAAACAGTTTAAAATTACATATCAGTCTCAATTCAAATTAATGGCTGGAATTTGTAGCTGTAGTTTGATAAACTGAGAAGACTGATTTAATTTTGTTAGGGGGGATCTTTCACCAAATCTATTTACCACTGAATGTTTATTCACTGCAATAACATTGATCTTTTGGCGAACGTAAAAATCAGTACAGGAAAACTGGTGCAAATAAGTTCCGAAAACTGGTGCAATTCACACCACCAAAATACAAATATGTGGCGCAATTGATACCTCCAAAAATATGCAATTGGCGCAAAAGGACTCTTCCCGTAACATCAGAGTAGATTCAACCTTTTTGTAAAGCCAAAGTGCTGGCATACATGTAGATCAGCTTGTCCTAAAATAAACCATTTTTTTTATATCCTGAATTCGTCTCTTTCTAACTATATTTTGGCAATAGAAGAAAGTACCATACATTAATTAAACCTGTCAAAATGAAATATTTCCAACTGTACTGCACGACACCTTATCTCTCTCTTTGTTATTGTAAAATTCTTACAATATGCAGAGATTAGTTTCAAAATCTGGAGAATGTGATTCAATGAAATATCTCCCATTTCATGTGTGTGTATTGCCCTATTCAGATACACATAATTCTGGAAGAAAAATTTGTTCCGAACTAATTTGGCTATGAAAGAGATATGGAAATAAAATATAATAATATAATGAGAATATTTAATAATATCAATTGATATGCATTTGAGGTATATTGTAAACACAGAAAATAATGACATTTGTTTTATTGATGAAAAAATAAGGCTAATGAGCTGACTTTGATTGAAAGTTGCATTGTTAAAATTTCTGTAAATTCAGAAAACAATAAAATGCTTCGCCGGATGTAAACAAAGTGAAGGAAATAACTTGCTTCAAATTATAATTTTAGTCAGAATCGTGATACCGGAAATGAGTTTCTGGAAAGGGCCATTGCTGTACTCGAATCATTGGCCACACCAACAGCATATTATTCTATTGCATCTTCAACATGCATTTTTTGAAGAATTGAAAAAGGAAATGTATGCAATTATCAAATTTTTCAAATTTACAGGACATCTTGTGACATAAATACTACATCATAAAATCTAATAAAATCTTATTATGAAAAAAATTAACAAAAAATTTCAATCGAACATTCCTGCTTTGTGGAAATCATTGTGTTTCACAACAAAAAATCAATTGAAAAAATATACAGCTTCTGTGTTTATAAATCTGAAATCAAATAATCTTACATCCTATAAATGAAAAAAACATCAATACAAATAATTTTAAAAAAAGCAGCTGGCAATCAATATATCCTTCATCAAGATCATAATCTATATCTGTTAACCAGATTAAGTTCAAATTTAGAAAAGTTTTGACGTCATTGGTTGTTGTTCTTGGAATTATGTCTTAAATCGAATTATAATCCCTTGGATTATTATTGTTGGCAATAATCTCCAACTTGGATTTACACAAATTGAAAGTACACTGTACAAAACCTCAGGGCACAGACATGTTCCAATCATAGGCTAAATTTTCTAAAAAATTCTACTCCAAATGGTATTTTGGGGTCTTCATATTTTTTTTCATTCAAATCCTTGGGTAAAACTACAATATCTCTTAACACAATGGTTCCAGTCTTTAGATCTTTACTTCTGACAAGGTTCAAGATCAAAATACTGTGGTGATCTTACAATTTACTGTGGTTTACATGTTTGTATGGCAAGCCGTTTTACTATTTATTCTAACTTCAAGATATCTCATATAATATATAAGATATCTCATATAATATATAAGATATCTCATATAATATATAAGATATCTTATATAATCCAGTTTTTATAAGATATCTTATAAACTTTAGAAGATATCTTATAAAGTATATAAGATATCTTATAAAGTTTATAAGATATCTTATAAATATTTTTTATATAAGATATCTTATATAGTTTATAAGATATCTTATAAAGAAAATTATATGAGATATCTTATAAATTATATGAGATATCTTATAAACCATATAAGATATCTTATAAAGTATATAAGATATCTTATATATTATATGAGATATCTTATATATTATATGAGATATCTTGAAGTTAGAATAAATAGTAAAACGGCTTGCCATATGTTTGTGTCATTTATATACCAGTAAACTGATGTAGTTTCAGGTGATAATAAACAGTCACTTTTGGCCATGGATAAAAAGGATAAAAAGTTATCTCCCCTACCTAGATTTCTGAAGGGCTTACCTCACCTATTTTTTTTGTCAAAGAAAGTCTGAACTATGTGTATCAAAATGTAATCATAAACTTCCCAAAACCCTTAATGTGACTTATATGAATTAAGGTTACAATGGTAGTAAGTCAGTGATACATTTAGTTCCAAAATCCATAGTTGTTCTATACTAGCCGGGTACTTTACTCACTCTTTACTTAAATGGAGTCTGGGTGTGGTTCACTGACCATGGTACTCAGGTTGTTATCATAATACAATAATTACAAAATTTAACAACAAAAATAGTAAAAAAAACTTACCAATATGAGTAATCAAAGGAAAACTAAAAGAAAAGATGAAATTAATATAAATAATATTAACAACTTCATAAAAAATAATAAACTATTAAAAGTTCTTTGTTTGTGTTGCTATTTTAGGTAAATTCTACCTCAGAATTATACTATGAGGATTCAGTAAAGAAACATCAATGAGAAACTCCTCATTTTTATATAAATTACTGGTGAGAATGATTTTTGCAAATTATATTTCCTGAAGTCCAGTACAACTTATATATTTCAATCAGGCTGGACCAATTTTTTTTAACTAACTTCCATTAATTTCACTTAACTTCTAATAACTGTGTCATTGACATTGTGACTTCAAAAGCACCAGGAATTTTCAATTCCTCTAGCCATTTGTAATCTTATACTCACGTTTGGTTTTATTCAGATAATAATTTATTTGTATCAAAAAAATTCTGAAAAAATTAAACTAACCTTTTTGGGTTCTTCATCTGGAAATTGAAAAAAAATATATACTAGTATTGAAAAGTTGTGTAATGTAGGAGTGCATGAATCATGATTTAGTTCTTTTAACTGAAATAATGATCTAAAAAATCAACTTGGATACTAAATTTCTTGCACACAATGTAAAGTTCTGAATAAGCGGCCATTGGGTATCCTTAAATTATAACTAAAAACTATCATTAAAACATTATGATCAATTAAATGAAAAGTAAATTGTTTCAAAATTTATTGAGCTGTCTATTTCTAAAATAAGCAGTTAAAATTTAATGAAAATTAATTATCTATTTGTAATCATTAAACTATAATTTTACAACTTCACCAACATCACAATTTAGTTTCCATGGATACATATACTTGGTTATGGTAAAAAAAAAAATTAAACCAAATAAACATTAACTAGTTGTTTTATGATTAACAGTAACTTACTGGGTGCCTCTGGATTGTGTATTGATGTCATCTGATTTTGCATTTTAATGATCAGCTTTGCCGACCGATCCTTCTCCCTGAAAACCACAGAAACTTCATTAATTACTAATATTTAGTACGCCAAATTTCTGGGATATTACGTAATGTAAATCAAATTTTCTTAATTTTGTATAACTATTATCCATTATTACATTAGAAAAACCCTTTTGAACCTCTTGGCTCTTACTGTATTATTCAAATTTCAAAATAATTGTGTTTTGAAATTTAAAAATACTCTTATTTTTTGTTATTATTAAATTTCCAAAAATGAGATTTGAAATGAACATTTAAAGTGTTGAGTTGTAAGATATTATTAGAATAAAAACGACTGCTTATATTTAAACTTTAATATTCATTTCATTAAGACCCTTTTCAAGCAATTACATTAACTATGATAGAATGACTGGAGTTTATTTTTGATCCTCATTAATCTGATGAGTTGCACACATATTCTGCATCAAAATTGGTATCATAGAATTTATGACCTTATAATGATCTTAAAGACATAGTGCTGTGAAAAATGCCAATTTGTAATATCATTTGTTACTTACATTTAATTTTCAAAGTTTATGGTATAAACTATATTTTTGTATCTCATATTCTTTAAACTTACCTTTGATTAAAGGGTCGGACCCGAACGGCCACCTTGACACTGAAAACAACAAATTTTGATAATTATACAAGTCATTCAATGTACATGTAGCCAGATATCAATACTGTACTTGTACAAATACTGTATCTCTATGCCTTTGAAAAGTATAAACTAAGGCCATGCAGAATTAGAATTTGGTGTTCGATTTTTCTCTTTATCATGTTCTTGAAGGAATATAATACACACAAAAATTTGGTAGGCATTCTTTATATTTTTCGAAAATATCATTCAAAATATTTTATTAAAAAGTACAAAATATGGATTCCATTAACATATCAATTAGTCAAAAACCTAACATATAAGTTTTTTAATCTTACTGATATATAAATGCATAATACATGTATTTTAAAACAATCTGTTTTCTGTTTTATGCCAAAACTTCTCAATCTATATCAGAAAAAAAAATATATTGTAGAAAAACATATACACTGAACCGCAAAAGAAACGTCGCACAAAATGACATGTTCACATACATTTATTTCAAAGTGACATTTATATATTTTAAATTAATTTTTACAAAATTTAATGAATGATTTACAGTCTTTTGGTTACAATGTTCACAAAAACGTCACAATTGTCGCAACGTCACATGTTTTCAATGCTGTGCTCCCACGTCCGTTAATAACGTGTATGTCCTCCACCGGTACCAATTACTGCGGCACATCTTCGGTACATGGAGTTGATGAGCCGATTAATAAACGCCATCGGAATACGTGCCCATACTCTCTGAAACGCTTGTGAAAGTTCAGCTGCAGTTGTCGGACTTGGCTGCTCATTATTCAACCGTCTTTGAACTTCGTCCCATAAATGTTCAATAGGGTTTAAATCTGGACTCAAAGCCGGCCAATCCATAACATTAATGTTATTCTGCTGTAGGAAGTCTCTTGTGGCTCTTGCGGTATGCGCACGTGCATTGTCCTGTTGGAAAGTCTTGTTTTGATGACGTGCGAAATGGGGCTGAACATGGGGTGTCAAGACTTGGTCGATGTAACGGGCAGCTGTTACGCCATTTCCTCTGCCTGGGCCAAGGTTCTGAAAGATGACTGGACCAAGTTTAACGTTAAGGCCGATTCCATCCCATACCATGATGCTAGGTCCTCCCCACGCGTCTGTTTCCAGAATGCAGCTGTCTTCGTAACGTTCCCCGCGTCTTCTCCACACTCTGGTTCTGCCATCGGCTGTTGAAATGCAGTAACGGCTTTCGTCAGAGAAGATGATGTTACGCCATTGTCGATTTCGCCAATTCTGTCGCTGAGTGGCCCACTGAAGACGAGCTTAACGGTGTCGAGGAGTAAGAATAGGTCCTCTTGCTGGACGGCGACATCTCATGTTTCTAGCAGCTAATCGCCGACGAACCGTATCATCACTTATGGGTCGTCCATGTGTTCCAACAGTGTTTCTGGCAGTTTCGGCAGCTGGGGTGAACCGATTCATCAAATGGTGACGAACAATGCCTCTATTCTGTCTAGGGGTAGTGACTTGGGGTCTACCACTCCGTGGACGGTCATTTGTGCTGTTTGGTACCGTGTCCGTAGACGTTCAATTGTTCGAACAGCACAGTTGAAGTCGTTGGCAATAACTCTGGCAGATTGTCCAGCATCCAATCGACCAATGGCCTGTTCTCTCTGTTGTGGAGTCAGACGTGGCATAGCTTCTGTGTCAACACTGATACTAACACTCTTTAATTTTCTCCGGCCTTTTATACCCATAAAGGAACATGAATTTCACGAACATTTAAGATTTAAGAAAAATTACCGCCAAGTGTGTCCCACGAGCCGTTTTAGGTACGGTCACTCTACGATATCAACTGAAAATTATTCAACCGAAAATTTAATTCACAGGTAATTTAATCTTACCTGGTGATGTAATCGTAATACTGATTATATAAAAATCATTAATTAATATTTATTTTGAATTTTGCTAACATTTTGAAAAAGCGACGTTTCTTTTGCGGTTCAGTATACATGCTCTGCTGAAGAAAAGATATTTCAAAAGTTAGGCATAATATACACAATTTTGCAATTTTTTTATTAAATTTAGCATGCTAGAATATCTAATTCTCATTTTTACAATGCTGAAGATATAAAAGAACCTCGTTTTGTACTTTTTTATGCCATTTCTGGGTTTTAGTCCCACTGAACATTTATAACTTAACTCCTTTCATTTCTATAACTTGCACTATTATGGCCACAACATTTAGCAATTTCAATCTTTGCTTACAAATTTATTTTCTTACGATTCATTCCAGTAAGATTCATCTCTAAACATGATAAATTTCAAATTAACTAATTCCAATACAAGATACAATATTAAAATTTCTTCATAATTATTTTATCTTTACTCAAAAATCAAATCAGAACAAACTATCAATTCTGGAATTATAAATGAAATAAGATCACTAGGGACCATTTGTTTCAAAGAAACAAAATCAGCAATCAATTATAAAAGACCTTGAAGATATTTTCTCTTGAATATTTGATGCCGTAATACCTTGATTGACTATTCTGATAGGTTTCTAAAGTTATTCACATAAAATTTATGATATTTTGTACTGGCATGTGACAGTAGGCTAGTATATCCTAAGAGACACAACAGAAAATACTATGGTCACTATCAGTATATACATTTACTGAGGAAAAAGGTATAAAGTGTATGGATCTTGTTCTTTGAGGAACCAAGGAGATATAATTAATCCTACATGTATGAGATGTTATCTCATTGATGTCCCAGCTATCCTAAAATAAAGGGGAGCAGCATCCTGTCCTTTTTTCCAGTATAAATATCTGTCCTCTTCATTAAATATTATACAGTAAAAAACTTTATCATACAAATAAAAATATTGAATGAATTGAAAATGCATTTAAGGTTGATAGAACTAAAGGAATTCTTAAAAGACCATTTCTACAAAGTTTACATGTACATGACCTTTTTTGCCCTCTGCAGACCTGAAATCAAATTTAAGTGTCCCTTATTGTACAAATGTTCCCCTATGCTTTTAAATACTAGACAGAACTCTACATATCCTTTCATTTTTACTGACATAAAATAATTCCAACCAAATTAATTAATACAAGAAATGAGCTGTAAATTTGACAGCAAACCAGAATTTTCTTAACCTTATCAACATAAATAACATATTAAAATCTGAAAAACACATCAAAGTTCAACCATTTTCTCAATGAAAAGACACAACTTTGGAATAAAAATAGCATAATTGTACATTCAAAGTCCTCCTCTATAAATAACAAAGTGAAGTTTTATAAAGAATATAGGTGTTAAAGACTGGTCAGGTAATTACATTAAAACCAATAAAACTCCTGTTATTCTTCCAATCAAGGAAACTCTAGAAAGACAAACGCTGTAATGGCTAAAATGTAATCTCGACTTATTTTGTCAATAGAAAGAATATATCCAAAATTGAAAAGAACAATTGAGCACTTCAGTTATTGGATGGAAACCACTCAGCAAGGTCCCATTTTGCTCTGCATAATGGGGGATAACTCTTGAAAGCAAAAAAAGAAGAAGAAACTGGAAGACATTAGTAGTGATAATTTTAAAATTAAATATCCAAATCTTAAAATGATCTGTTGAATGTTTCAGAAAGTTTTAAGGGCTGGTTTCCCAAAAGGAGCGAGTACAGTGTGACTTCCCACTCTCCCCTTTCCCCCGAAGCAGAAAAAAAATAAATATCAAGATGCATATTCTCAAAACAAAATCATGAAGAATTTTAACAAGAAAGGTTAAAACATGTTATTGGAAAGTTATCAAAATGCATCAAAGTACTTTTCTGTCAATGAAATATTTTCATGTTAAATTGATATAAAAATGAAAAGGTCAGAGGAACTTATATGGTATATGGACAGCACCGCCCCCCCCCCCCCCCCCCCCCTTTCAAACACAAACACATGATAGGTGAATCAGGTTCAATGCAAATTGCAAATTATGTGAATGTGATAATAAAACAATATTATACACTGCTGCCATCAGTTAATACATTTATCAACTTGTGAGCCTATGAGTAGGGATATCTACCTCAGCAACTATCCTCGGTGAATATATACATGTATATAACTTCAAAATATTCTCAATGTACCTTTAATATGCAAATCTTTTAGTCTGTTTGTGACAAAATTATACATATTATTTTCTTTTTAAATAATGTATTTGTAAATACACAATGGTTACCAATGTAAATTAAGATGTATTGAACGGAATGCCAGCAGTCAATAACTAGGAGGAATTTATTATAAATTTAAAAACGTTCAAACTTACGCTTCGTCTGGCATTTTCTTACACCCTTTCTATACAACACTAAATATTAAAATCCATACTAAATGTCACAGTTCCATTTCTACAAGCACATGTAATCCACAGATGATAAACAAATTTAATTTGTGACTGCACACTTTAAATTCCCACACAGGTAAAATGTTATAGTCCGTTTCCAAGTAGCCAGACAGGATTAATTTCTGCAATCAACTGGAACCAAATAATCAATAAATGAATATATTGTGTATTTTGACGAATATGTTTATTTACGTCATTTAAAAACAGTTTGTATGTAATAATTGGGACTAATAATATTAAGTTAGTATTATTATTGGCAAGCGTTCCATTTGGCACCCCTGTAAGTACATCTATATGTTTATTCCGTCTGAGATATCCACAGCTAGGGGTGCCATATGGAACTCTTTCCTTATTATTCAAAGATCTCTCGTTTAAACTAATTTAACATGTTACATGCATTACAGAATTTACTACATAATCTGGATTGTGTTTAAATTGATGTAAATTTTATTTGAATAGATAAAGAATTTAAAATAACAACAAACTTCACAAAATAAAGTAATTTTGTCACAACCTATATATTATGTATAATACCATTTCCATTTATTTTCCTTGTTATCTTCAATGATCAAAACTTTTTTACATGACAGATGAAAAAACTTACAAATGGATGATATAAAAATTACAGTCAAATGCATCACCAAGCTCTTACAGCTAGAACCTTAAACCCATCTAAAGCTTGCGGACCTGACCAGGCCATTATATATCACCAATTCTTCGTCTAATTTATCAAAAATCTCTAAATACCGGCGAAGTACCCTCTGACTGGAAAACTGCACATCTCTCTCTAATTTACAAGAAAGTATCTAAATACAATCCTGAAAATTATAGACCAATATCTTTGACATGCATTTGCTGTAAAATCCTAGAACATGTTGTAGTAAGTGCCATCATGAACCATACATATGAAAACAATATTTTATATCCACTTCAACACGGCTTTCGGCGACAAAGATCCTGTGAAACACAACTTTTATAATTTATTGATGATGTAACTAAAAATCTTGAAAATTCTTTTCAGACAGATGTATTATGGATTTCAGTAAGGCATTTGAAAAAGTCAGACACAATTTACTCACTCTCAAGCTTAAAAACTATGGTATACAAGGCACAACTAATAAATGGATACACAGCTTCTTATCTAACCTTATTCAAGCAGATGTCCTCGAAGGTGTAACACCTGGCTATGTTGACGTTCAAATAGGGGTACCCCAAGGTTCTGTACTGGACCCAGTCAGTTTTTATTTTATATAAATGATATACCTGTAGGCCTATATTCCACAATACGTTTATTTGCCGATGACGCCATCGCGTATATAGCAGTTAAATCCAACGGCGACTGTAAGACACTACAAACTGATTTAGATAAACTAGGAGAATGGGAGCAAAAATGGCGTATGGTATTCCACCCTGACAAATGTAATGTTCTCTTAATCTCTTGCACCAAAAATCCAATTAAATATACCTACACATTACATGGCCATACACTTGAACGTGTCAGAAATCAAAATACCTTGGCGTTACGATCCAGTCTGACCTGAATAATATATGCAATAAAGCCAACAATACATTAAGCTTTCTAAAAAGAAATTTAAACATCAGTTCCACCTAGGTAAAGGAACAGGCATATAAATCGTTTGTCAGGCCATCACAAGAATAAGCCTGCACTGTATGGGATTCATACACTGTAGATGACATAAACAAAATAACTAGAGGCTCTCAAGAGCCTGTGTCGCTCACCTGTATCTTATGTGATTTTGGAAATTATGTAAAATTATATAATGATTGAGACCAAGATTGGTTTAATTTGACACAGTATTAAAAATTAAAAACAGGTCATCTTAGTGTAGTCTTACAATAGCTACTGAAGACATCTTATCATTATTATTTTTGAATATGTGGTCAAGTTGTGACCATTCAGAATTTTTTTTACAATTTTCTGATAGACTTCTAAACATCTTGGATGATGGATCGGCAACAAAGTAACAACACTTGGTCAGCACCTCATAAGGAACATTCATGCTATGTTTTGTTACATTCCATTCAGTGGTTCTCTAAAAGAAGTCATTTGTATGCATTTCCCATAGGGTCCAATGTTAAACTTAGTCCCCCGCTGGCGGCCATCTTGGATGATGGATCGACTACAAAGCAACAACGCTTGGTCAGCACCTCATAAGGAACATTCATGCCAGATTTAGTTTCATTCCATTCAGTGGTTCTCTAAAAGAAGTCATTTGTATGCATTTCCCATAGGGTCCTATGTTAAACTAAGTTCCCCGCTGGCGGCCATCTTGGATGATGGATCAGCTACAAAGTAACAACACTTGGTCAGCACTTCATAAGGAATATTCATGCCATGTTTGGTTTCATTCCATTAAGTGGGTCACTAAAAGAAGTCATTTGTATGCATTTCCCATAGGGTTCTATGTTAAACTAAGTCCCCCGCTGGCGGCCATCTTGGATTATGGATCGGCTACAAAGTAACAACACTTGGTCAGCACCTCATAAGGAACATTCATGCCATGTTTGGTTTCATTCCATTCGACGGTTCTCTAAAGAAGTCATTTGTATGCATTTCCCATAGGGTCCTATGTTAAACTAAGTCCCCCTCTGGCGGCCATCTTGGATGATGGATCGGCTACAAAGTAACAACGCTTGGTCAGCACCTCATAAGGAACATTCATGCCAGATTTAGTTTCATTCCATTCAGTGGTTCTCTAAAAGAAGTCATTTGTATGCATTTCCCATAGGGTCCTATGTTAAACTAAGTCCCCCGCTGGCGGCCATCTTGGATTATGGATCGGCTACAAAGTAACAACACTTGGTCAGCACCTCATAAGGAACATTCATGCCATGTTTGGTTTCATTCCATTAAGTGGTTCTCTAAAAGAAGTCATTTGTATGCATTTCCCATAGGGTCCTATGTTAAACTAAGTTCCCGCTGGCGGCCATCTTGGATGATGGATCGGCTACAAAGTAACAACACTTGGTCAGCACCTCATAAGGAACATTCATGCCATGTTTGGTTTCATTCCATTCAGTGGTTCTCTAGAAGAAGTTCAAAATGTTAACGACGACGCCGGACGACGACGGACGACGGACGCCAAGTGATGAGAAAAGCTCACTTGGCCCTTTGGGCCAGGTGAGCTAAAAATGATAAAAATTAAGGCGTGCAGTCAGGTTTGTGACTAACAGGTATCACAATGCATCTAGTGCATCTAACATGTTACAACATCTAAATTGGACAGGCCTAGCTCGTAGAAGATCAGAAACAAGATTAATAATGTTATATAAAATCAATTATTGTCTAGTTGCCATCACTAAAACAGACAGGCTACTTCCACCTCTCAGACGGTCCCGAAACATGCACCCATTATCCTTCCAAATTCCTCAATGTCGGTTACAAGTCAGACAGCAATCTTTCTTTCCAAGAACCATCAAATTATGGAACAGTGTACCAGTCAACATTGTTATGAGTGAATCAGTCGGTCGAGTCATTCAAAACAGCCATTTCAACTTAAACTTACAGTCATTAAACATCTCCTTATGTACATAGTTTTACCCAAAAAAATCATACAAAAATATACTCACACTATCTTTTAAGTTCACTAGTTTAATTTAGTTTGGATGGATGGATGAATTATTTTTTAACGTCCAGTGGCAACCAGGTGCATATCAGGACGAGAACATTTGATATGATAATGAATATGATCCCTGCTTTGTACCAGACCGACACGCTAAGTCGGATTTTTAATGTGCTAGCTCACGAGGTAACTCTCCGCAGAAAGACATATCACCTCACTCGGACACATTATACTGACACCGAGCCGACCAGTCTTTGCTCTTACTCCTATATGTCGCGTGCTTGGCGGAGAAGCAGCAAATACCAATTTTAATGTCTTTGGTTTGACTCGGCCGGGGATTGAACCCGCAACCTTCCACACTGGGGCGAGCACGCTACCACGAGACCACCGAGGCGGTCAATTTAGTTTGGAAATCTTGTAAATAGCATGCGCAGAGAATAGTGACAGTATCTTCAACGTGTTGAAGTTGGTCAGAAGATAGAAGAAGTAGAAGTATCTATTGTGTATGAGCTGTTTCCCAACATACTTAGTTTTTAACAAACAACTTTGTTTTACATACTTACATATCACGCAAGTATAGTATACTTACTTTCTTCTGTTACCTTTTTTAACATCGTAGTCGGACATCTTTTGAATTGAGTTTTACTGTGTGTATTACTGTGTGTTTGTTTATTCCACATTGGCTACAGGTATAGGGGGAGGGTTGAGATATCACAAAACATTTTTAACCCCGCTTATTTTTGCGCCTGTCCCCAGTCTACCCTTTGTTAGTCTTGTGTGTTTTTTTAAATTTTGGTTCGTTTTTATGTTTCGGAGTTTAGTGTGTCGTCCATTTTGCTGAACTAGTATACATTATTGTTTAGGGGCCAGCTGTACGAAGCCCGCCATCGGGTACGGGATTTTCTCACTGCGTTGAAGACCCATTGGTTGCCTTGACCTGTTTTCTGCTCTTTGGTCGGGTTGTCTCTTTTACACATTCCCCGTTTCCATTCTCTATTCTATTAGTTACAAAATTTACGTTTCTACAATTTCAATTGTGAATTTCTATAGAGAAAAAAAATCATCCTCATAAAATCTTAAAAAAGTATATTTTAACTGAATATAGAAAAATATAAATGGGAATCAGTGATGTAAAGGCATATATCCATGACAAACATTGATTTTTATTGATTGAAATTCCACTATTTCGACAGACACGTATGTTGCTCAAAATTTTGAAGTCCTCCATTATAAATACTAATTTTTTTCTTAACTCCTCCTGTTCCATTCTTGATATAATTCAAGCAATGCGATAAGAAAATTAATTGTTTAAAGCAAGTGCTCGTCCAGAACATATATGTCAGCTGGATTTTGTTCCCATAAATTCTTTCCAGTTTTATAACCGAAGTTGGGATTGCAATGTCTGGAATTAAATTGTTTCAAGCAATTTCAATTTCATTGAGATAATCAATTAAATATACAGTTGCTTAAATACTGTTCTCGAAAATTTAGGTCTGGGGGTCAATATTTACCAAAGTGATCCAAACAATTGTTATTTCACAGATTACTTTATATGATTGCTGAGTACTTTTAATTCCCACCAAAAAGCCTGAGAGTCTTCCAGGGTATATACATTGTACCTTCCAATGACGCCGGAATTGCAATCATAGAAATTCAACTGATTAAAAGAATTGATATTTCACAATAAATTACTATAATATATGGTTTCTAGGTAATTTTCATAAAAAAATAAATAAATGTCTTACTGTCTTCCAGGATATTTACCAAAATAGGAATTTTAATCACTGAAATAAAATTGTGTCATTCAGAATTACAACAGACATATAGGATAATATATTAAGTATTGATTCAATCCAGCAAATTAAGACTTTCGAAGATTTAACTTTGTGAACTTAGTACTTTCTCAAAATCCTTAGATTTTCTAGGGAAAAACCCAACCTCTAAAACAATACCAATCAGACTGACACCAAAATGAGTACGTTTCAGAGTCTAATAGTTAAATAACATGTTGAAAATTGTAAAGCTGAAGCATACTAAAGACATACCCAATTCTCGAAATCCGTGATTTCTGAGTAAAAATGAAGTTTTCCTCCGAAAATATATCATTGATTGACACTAGACCAAATTGAATAGACAGCAGAGCCGCATATAACAAAATGTTGTCGTTCGGTAAAAAAAGCTGAGGACATCTAAGATATTGTCAAATCTCTAATTTCTGAATAAAAAAAATCAAGACAAGTTATCCCCCACACTATATCACTGATTGACCCTGATAGTCCAGTCAATCTAGCATAAATTTGACCCTAACCTTAAAGTAATTGCAAAAGAAGATTTTTAAGTTTTAATCTTTAGCATTATACCCCAAATATACACAGAAAAAAGTCTAACAAAATCTAACTTCAAGAAGACTAAAAAATCACGATTTTAAAATTCCTATGGAGATTTGCATTGAAAATGGGAGATAACTCTGCAAAAAAGGCAGAAATATCAATAAAAATTGATACAAAATTATAACTTTACCGCTTCTATTCGGCAGAATGTATTGATTCTTGATATTTTATCCGTCTTTAGAGTATAACAAACAACTCTAAAGGTGTTTTCATATCTTTTATCAAACTACAACCTAGATTTCGTAATTCATTAGTTGACCATTTATTAAATTTTTCAACATGTCAAGGTAAAGAATCTCAAATTTAATAAAAATGATTAAGCACATATTCTTCTTTTTGTGGTTTAAAGTTTCTTTAAACAAGGTAGATGCTGAACAAATATAATTTACAGATATAAACAATACCAAATTTTCACATTATTTTTTCAAAATGGTCACAAAGCCACAAATTTGCAATTTCTTTAATGAAAAATGTGCAAAAAAAAATTAATAAAAATACCCATAACACTTCGGTTTTGTACATTTCATGAGCAGAGGATTATATAATATAGTCAAATACGAACTTATAACCCCATCAAAGTATCATACTTTACATGAATTTTAAAAAAATCAACCAAAAACTGACAAAAAAAGACTAATTTTTGCGGAGTTATCTCCCCTTTCCAATGTTAATTTCCATAGGAAATTAAAAATAATGATTTTAAGTTTTCCTCAAGTTAGATTTTATGGGACTTTTTTCTGTGTATATTTTGGGCTTAATGCTATAGATTAGAACTAAAACATTTTCTGTTGCAATTAGTTTGAGGTTAAAGCTTAGTTTGACTGGACTATGATATCAACCTGCTTCGGAATCATCGTACTGTTTAACAATATACAATAAATCAAGATTCTTTTCAACGGGCTGAGGCAAACTAAAGTATCACGTGGGCACCCACCCGAAGCTCGCCCGACCTTCATCAAACTTATAAACTTTTTTGCAACTCGGCTAAAAAAAATGGGAAGTTTTAGTCAATTTTGAAAATAAAACTTTGCTTAATAAAACTTTATAAAAGATGTAACAAATATATCGTATCGGCACCATTTCCAACGAGTTTACTAAGGGAAACAGTTCCATTTAATCTGATCTGAGGTCAAACTCGCATGAAGATTGCTCTGATGTTCCACTGCCCAAGAATTTCGAAAAAGGCAGTTCGGACTCCAATCTTGGACTACAGGGAACAGCTAGAGTATTCCGAAATCTATTACAGCTAGTAATACAACAAAAATCTAGTCTTGAAATACCGCTTAAATCCAGTTTCTTTGGATATCTTATCTTTTTTAATTGGTTGATGAAATGTGTGTTTTCATTGAACTAAATAAACTACCCTCGTACTCGGTAGTACTAATAAAGGTGTAAAATTAATTTATCTAATCGTTTATACGTGGTAAAGTTCAAATAGCGACCCCGTTTTAAGACGTGTGTATCTCTTATCAAGTAGATATCTACATATTACAGCGACAATAACGAAATATACTTAGGACTGCAAAAATGAGTGAAATGAAAAGAGTTGGTTCCTTGCCTACTGCCACTGATGGACATGACACATTTGATTTTGATGGCATATTCCGTGACGTCAATAATAAGATAACCAGAGACCGTCTTTACGCTGCTCAAAAGTTGATTTCCGAAGGAAAATGGGAAAAGGCAGAAGAAGATCTAAAAGTTTTAATTTCGGAAGTTACAGATAACCATGATAATCGAAACTTGAGAATGATACTTGCAGAGATTGAACTATACCATGAACGCCATATTGACGCTTCTGTGGAAAGAGAAGAGACTGTCAACTGGAAGACTGTTTGCCAAAGGAGGCCAACCAGATATTTCGAAAGATGGGATGAACTTCCTCAAAGCATTTTTCTATTGAAATCATGGGAAATGGAGGACGGATCGCTTCGTGTTTTAGTAGGAAGACGAATTCTTTCTCACCAGTGGATAGCCAATAAAATTCGAGAACTTCACTGTAGCCATATAAGAGCCAGTATGATTCTAGGAGTCTTTGTTGATCTTAGGGTACAGGACGACGGTGTCGTTGTTTTCTTTCGACCCCTGACTCCTTCAGAAAAGAAGACAATAATGCATGACATTGTACACAAACATTTACAAGAAATGGAACTTGTCTTTCCGTTCCCAGCACTTCAGTCGGAATTTAAAACGGAAATTCATTGCCCGGATGAAGGATGGGAAATCGATGAAACTTTAGCAATGCAACTAGGCGAAGGCGAGATTTATTTACGAGACTTTTCCGTGGAATTTTTAAAAACTTTAGGAAAAGATGATTTATATTTATACGATCCTGCATGTTCAACGGGTCAGTTTCTTGCAACCATGAAAGATGCTCATCCAAACAGTTACACTGTCGGCCAAGACCTTAGTTATCAAATGACAATGTTTGCTGGAAAGAGAGTTGACGAAGTTCACCATGGCAATGCTTCTCAGCCAAAAATTCCCGATAACACAGCAGACGTTGTATTTGTCAGATTCATTAACTCAGAAGTGATCAAAGCCGCATATGCACGTCAAATGATTCACCCCCTTGTTCGAGTTCTAAAGAAAGGCGGTTATCTAGTAATTTTTGGTCACACTCCTGTGTTGGTGTCATCGGCTGACTTGCTTATGGATGACGGACTAGAAGTTTTACGGTGCATGGGTGGAGACCCTAAATGGGACGGTGTTTTTCAATATTATGTTTGTAGAAAAATTTGAAAATAACAGAAAATATAAACACTCGTGCTCGAAAGCTGGTGTTAGTACAGTGTGTATGCTGAAAATAAGCAATAAACAAGACAAATTTGTATATAGAAGTATCTCTATAGATTGCAATTTCAAACATAAAGAGCATCATCTCAGTGGTCATTAATTACTTCCGCTATGATATGATTTTAGATACTTGTGTTGAAATATATTCAGATGATAAATTGACGTTATCCGGATTTAGAATTTACTGTGTATGACCGTTTGGTTGTACATGTATTGCTCACAGGCATCTTGGGAATTGATCCATTGTGTTACATCCCCCTTTTTTCTCTGCCCCTCCCACCTTCCATGAAACACCCCGAGACCCTCATTGTCTCTTATACTGTGACAGTCGACAAAATTTGAACACTTAATTTATGCTATAATACTGTTATATTTTGCGTTTATTGCTTTCATAAAATAATGAAAAATATATAAAAAAAAATTGACAATGAAGGCCATGGGGTGTTGCACAGAAAAAAGGAGGCAGAGAGCAAAAAAGGAGGAAGCAATTTACTAAATCCATTCCCAAGGAGCTTACAATGATTGGCATTTCATTTTGTTTTTTTGGCTTTGTAAAGTTTTGATCATCAGTGAAGGTTATTCCAGAAATGGGCTTCGTACGTAAGGAATTGGTGTATCTGAATTTATTCTACATACGTCGTGACATTCTGATAATTAACGTGTGAAGAATAGTTTATTTGTGCAGAAAAAAATGGGTGTTAGACTGTTTCAAGAATGATCGGCATTCCAGAGTGTTCATTTTGTACTTGTCTGGTCGACGAGTTGCTTCTTCAAGCAATTGAGTTAATTGACAAGGATTGCCAATTTTCCTACCGAAATCGGTGGTTCTCTACGGGTAGTCCGGCTTCCTCCACCAATAAAAACTGGCCGCCGCGAAATAGCCATATGTGCTGAAAACGGCCTAAAACCCCAACTAAACAAACAAACATCAAGCAATTGAGAAAATATTCACTGAGAATTACCAAAATGGTATAGAAAAATAACCCAAACTTTTAATTCAGTTTGGTATCGGAGATTAGAAAAAAGTACAACTCTCACAGAGTTATAGCAATAGTTCGGCTGGCTCCGAAAGGTAATCACCCGCATCACTGCGAAGCAGTTTTTAAAAAAAAAAAAACAGTAGATGACCATTACAAAGCAAACATGTCCATGACAGATGTTAATGTCGATATCGCCGATATCGACAATGTTGAAATGATGTCGATTCGATATCGAATTTTAAATAAAAGAAAATGTAGCTGAAAACATAACGGAATGTTGTTGATATCGTCGATATCGACGATGTCGTTACGATATCGATTCAACATTGACAATATCGTGGCCAGTTAGCTAAAAAAAAATAAAAGAATATTGTCGATATCGCCGATATCTTTACGATATCCAGTTGACATCGACTTAAATACGGAATTTTATAACCAGTTTACAAAATAAATGTTCTTCATGTTGATATCGAATCGATAAAAATGAAACAATATCAAAAGTTGCCGAAAACACAGAATGAAGTAAAGTCCATATTGCCGTTTTCATTACAAAATAGAGTGTGGTGGCTACTTGACTAATTTATTCGGATGTACAGAAAATAGGAACAGTTTACTCTTAGTCGTAAACCACGTCATTGTTTATAAACTGACTTAACTTAAGATGTTATACATATCCTGCTAAAAAAAATTGAAAATAATTCTTTAAAAGACAATTAGCAAAACGGATTAACTCAATCCACAATGAAACTCATAAAAAGTTGTTCTAAGGGCATTCTTGAATCCTGTTTAAGAATGATGTTGGAATTAATCCACAACCCACTGTACCTAGCTCCATTATATGTATCTGGAACGTTTGGCATTTTTCACCACTTTATCCTGTTATACATGTAACTCGTTGTTAGGTGGAATGAATCATAATTTCTATAAGTCCATATGTTTGGTTGCATGTTTGAATTTAGATACAAATTGAAAAGTTTGTTCACAAGCTTCAGTGTTTAGAGTATCAAATTCCTGGACTTTGTGAGGGTTAAAATTTTGTCTACACCATTTATTTATATGATTTTTAAAGTGTATCTTATCAAACACCATAATAAGATTAGCTATAAACTTTCCAGAATGCGATTGACATAATTTTTAAGATGACAAGCATCATCATATGGAACAAGGTATTCTATCTGTTCTAATATCAGTGGATTACTAATTATACCCACACTTTCGAAGGAAGTTCAGAGATATAGCGATTGTCTCCGTCCGTTACACTTTCTTGTGACATAAACTCCCCCTTCACTTTTGGGTTTAGGAATTTAATTTCTATATAGAAAGGTTGCATACTACCCGTAGATGCGCAATAAGGTTTTAGAATTTTGATTTTCTAAACAAGGGGCGCACAGGGGTTGAACTACGAATATTTTGAATTCAAGCATGTGACGTAAACTCGTCTTTCATTTTTCAATTTATGCATTTTATTTCTATTCAGTATTGTCATGCACCATATTCAGATGCGCAATAAGATTTTAGAGTTTTGATTTTCTAAAATTGAGGTTCATAGGGGTCGAATTTCGAAAAACTGTCAATTTAGGCTTGGGACCTAATCTCCTCTTTAATTTTACAATTTATGCATATTATTTCTATACGGTATTGTCATACACTATATGCAGATGCGCAATAAGGTTTTAGAATTTTGATTTTCTAGACAAAGGGCCCACAGGGGTCGAATTTTGAAAAATTATCAATTCAAGATTGTGACATAAACTCGTCTTTTGTTTTTCAATTTATGCATTTTATTTCTATACAGTATTGTCAAACACCATATGCAGATGTTCAATAAGGTTTTAGAATTTTAATTTTCTAAAATTGGAGTCCACATGGGTCGAAACTTGAAATTTTTAATTTAAGCTTGTGACCTTAACTTCTCTTTCAGTTTGCTTATATATAGTATTATCCTACACTATATTTAGTTGCACAATAAGGATTTAGAATATCGATTTTTAAACCGGGGGCTCACTCAGGCCAAATTTCAAAAATTGTCATTTTAAGCTTGTAAACTAAGGTTTTTTCATTTTTCATTACGTTTATTGATTTAATTTCTTTATAGAATGACTGCATATTATTTTTGGGTGGGAATAAGGTATATTTTTGACTATAGGTAAGTGGCCCAACTACTTACAGTGGGTGCGGGGATCACTGTCGTTTCCGACAGTAAAGATTTCTAGTGTTACTAGACATTGAACCCGCGCAAGCGCGGGAAAATAAGCATTTTTTTGTGGTGGCCATATTTACTTTAAAAAGTTTTTGCGGCCATGGCATTCGTGGAACAGGAACTCAATGTGAATGTTGTGGCAGGCTTCCCATAAACTTTCCTGTCAAGTAGGTGGTATCAACTGATAGTTTCATGTCTATATATGCTGTAGTATTCCAGAAGGTTTATTCCCACTTATCCAACTTTTTAAAAAATTAATAGTATAGGTAAAAAAAATAAAGTTGGATAAGTGGGAATGGTGTAAAATGTTAAAACAACAATCACTAATTAGAGCTTGGGTCATGTGTTGGGTCAAAATGATCACAGAAATAAAGTCCTCTTTAAGATGTATATCTTTATCCTATTTTTCTTTTTTATATTTGTAAAGTTGAATATTTTTGATCATGTTGTTTGTTCTTCTTTGATTGATGGATTCTAAAGTGATGACACAGACTTTTGCAATAAGACTTAAAGTTTTTGTTACGATATTTTATTCAAATCTAATAATATCAGACATTATTCTATTAACAGACATAGGAATGCAAAACAATAATTATTTCATAGTTCAATGAAAAGCACTAAATATGTCAATAGCACAGTGAAATATGTTTACATTTAAAAAATGTTATAGCATACAATTTACATGTATAAAACAAAGCACTATATATATCACATGAAAGTCATTAGTTCACTGAAGTTTAAGTAGGTATGAGACAGCGTCTGTATATTGGTAGATGTCGATTTCTCCCTGAGTGAAGCGTTGTTTCTGTTGCTGAAGTCTGGAGTCGAGTAGTCTGTATTTGAGTTTCCTTGTCTTTCTAGTACCACCAGCTGCGTACTGGATAAGTCTGATCTCATTTGCTGCTTGGGTGTTCTGAAGCTTCTCTATGATGATATATAGGTTCGGGTGAGCTTTGTGAAGTTGGTTATTAAGTTTGTGGTGCCATCCTTCTAAATGGAATAGCTGGGTGAAAAGTACAGGACTGGCGTAAAAAGTTCCATCACCGAATATTGTGTCAGCAGTACTAAGATGGCGGAGGTTGTCTGCAGTGCCAAATACAAGAATCTTGTTGTGGTCACCATCATCAGCTAGTAGGAATGGTGCTCCTGTAGTAGTCTCTCTCCACTCTCCCTGTAGATTAATGGCGTCACGTGTGGTTGGTAGTGGTGGTAGTTCACTGTTGCGTTCTCGGTACAAAGAAGATTTCGTACTGACGAAAGTTGGTATCTTTTCAACCACCCGTTGTGTGTCGTCGTTCCATTCTCGGTTTCTAAATTTGATGATCTCGTTGTCATACAATGCTGGTAGTGGTTCTAGAGTTTTAGATGCCTTTTCTCTGAGTGTGGCAAGAAATTTCTTGGCATCTATGTCTGCACGGGTTGGTGGGTGGTTGTGATCTCTTGGAAATCTGGTCACCATGTTATCTCTGGTGTTGGCTGTGCCTGGGCAGTCTTTCTCAGCACACTGCCAGTAGGCGAGTTCTGCGTCTCTACCCTGTTTTCTCGTCTTGATGACATATCTGTAGCCATTTACTGCTAAATAGTGGCCTCTAGCGTGTCGAATGTAGTCTACTCTGACTTGTGCATTTGCCATGATCAAACTTGAATAATGATTTTCGTCAGAATGTCAGTGCTTATAAAGCAGGGATTGGCTTGGGATGCTGAGTGAGCAGTTATCAAATTAAAGGTATAAAAAAGTGAAAAAAGATTGGCTTCTTCTTGATGAACACGACTCACCGCCATATTGTGTGTTTTGTTTATACAGTGTTTGTCAAAATGGCAAACATAGAAGGATTTAATACAGAAGATGATATTGAAAGATATTTCAATAGGTATGTCGTCGAACAAGATGTTTATCATAGTTGTACACATTCTACCGACGGGAACTCAACTAATGTTGAAACTGATGACGAAGGGTCGTATGCGGCGGTTGTTCGCAAAAACAAAAAACGTAAAGCCAGCGGGTCACCCCTGACACCTGGCTTTGGACACACCTTTAATAGTACTGTGATTAAAAATACCCCCAAGAATAAACCAAAGCACTATTATGCTATTATTACTTGTATAAACCCAGATATTAAAATTGGAACGCAAAATCCAATAAAAATCCAAAAAGCCCTGTCCACAATTATTGGTCCCGTAAAATCTATGAAAAGTACTAGAGCTGGGAATTTATTTGTAGAATGTTTTGATGCTGTGCAATGGCGCAAATTATTAGATCTACTCAGAGTCGGTGAATGGCAGATTAGGGTTAGCCAACCCAAATCTGCCACTTCATCGATAGGAGTAGTTTATAATGTCCCGTCTGAATTAACAGATGATGAACTTATGGAAGTGTTAGCAGATCAAAAGGTCGTTAAATTACAACGATTGACATATTATGATAATCAAATTAAAAAAAGGGCTCAATCAAGATCTGTAAAACTCTACTTCTGTACCCCCACCATCCCAGATACTGTTGTTGTTGGGTTCAAAACCTACAAAACCAAGCCATACATACCCAAAACTATACAATGTTTTAATTGTCAGGGATTCGGGCATATGAAATCTGAGTGCAGGAACAATGTAAAATGTATAAAATGTGGACAGTCTCACAAAACAGATGAATGCTCATCTGAAACCCTTTGTTGTGTTAATTGCAAGGGTACTCATGCATCAACTGACAAATCATGTCCTGCAAAAAAAGAAAAACAAAATATACTTAAGTTGGCTAAAACTGAAAATATAAGCATGCTTGAAGCAAAAAAAGAGGTTAATAAGGCTAACAGAGCCACAAATATGAAAGCTAAAACACCAGCCCCCAGCCATGAAGAAAATTTAAAACCCCAACCTAATACTACAAGTAATCTCAACAATCTACAAGATTTTGCAACACTAATAAGTGTTATTATATACAAATATATGGTACCAATGGCAAAACCAGGAGAAATTACTCTTGGTAAAACTGTTGATTTTGTATCCTCAGCTGTGCATGAACTATTTGAAACTGATATTGACCTAGATCTGGCTCAGAGAACAGCCAAGAAATGTACAAGATCCCCGTGCTAAATTCACTATGTTAGTTCATATTTTTTCTTTATGGTTAATCATGACCAATCTTTTTGTTTACTATATTACTTTCATGTCTGAGGTATTTAGTATTGATCAGTGGAACTGTAGGGGGATAAAAAGTAACGGGCCAGAATATGTATGGCATCTGTCCCAATTGGACACTATCCCCAATATAATATGTTTCCAAGAAACTTGGATATTAAATGAACAAGATTTTCCTGTAATTAATGGATATACACTGGCAGACTTTTCTGCTCGCAAAAACACTAAGGGGGGAGGAACAGCAATATATGTAAAAAATAGTGTCCCATTTACAAAAAAAAATATTGACTCTGAATTTGAAATATCATGTATTGAATTTAAATATGATGGTAGTCATATAACATTAGTAAACTTGTATGATGCCATGAAAAACACAAAGGCATGTAATTACAATGAGCTGTTTAATCAAGTCGAAGGAAAATATATTGTTGTTGGTGATTTTAATGCTCACCATCCACTATGGGGTGGGAAACATATGGATTACAAAGGAATCGAATTATGCAATAGCATAGAAAACAAAAATATAGTATTACTAAATGATGGTACTGGCACTCGTTGCAACCCAATTAATTTAGAATTGTCACCTATAGATCTTTCCTTCTGTAGCTCAAATATTGCCAGTAAAATTACATGGTCTGTAGATTTATTATCATCTTATGGCAGTGATCATCATGTCTTGACATTGACCATGAAATGTAATTATAACACACATACCAATGAACCAGATTTAGTCTGGAACCTAAAAAAGGCTAACTGGGAAGAATTTTCCATAAAATGTGATGAAATTTTGACTTGTGACATGATCTCTGATAATGTAGATGAGACATGTTCACATATCACAGATGAAATAATTAAAATTGCTTCAAAATGCATCCCTGTTAAAAATAGAAGCAACAGTTGCAAAAAACCTATTGTACCATGGTGGTCTGATGAATGTTCAAATGCAGTGAAAAAACGTAATAAAGCCAGAAACCGTGCTCAGCACGCTGGAAGGGGGGAGGATTTTACTTGTTATAGAGAACTGGAAACAATTTGCAGGAGAACCATTAAAAATGCACAAAACATGTATTGGGAATCATATTGTAATACAATTAATAATGATACAACTCTTGGAACACTATGGTATAATGTCAGAAAAATGATGGGTAAAACATCAAAAACCTTAAATATACCAACCCTTACTCACAACAATATTAAATATGAGAATATCAAAGATAAAGCTGATCTTCTACTACATAATTATACTACTGTTAGCAGTACTGAAAATTTTAGAGATAATTTTGTCAAGCATAAAACAGAAATTGAAAATAAGGAATATAACCAACTACTACAACATTTTAAGGATAACTCTGCCTCATATAATGAGCCTTTTACATTACAGGAACTGAAAGATGCCATATCAGATACCTCAGATACTTCACCCGGTAAAGATAGATTAGCATATGCTATGTTTAAAAAATTCACAAATAAAACTTTAGCAGTTATACTATTATTTATAAACAGAGTATGGTTTTTACAAAAACTCCCAAGTCAGTGGAAACACTCTATTATTATACCCAGCTTTAAAACAGGAAAAAACCCTAGTGACCCACAGTCTTACCGTCCAATAGCCCTAACCTCAAATTTTGTCAAAATAATGGAAAAAATGGTCAATAACAGACTTAGATGGTTTCTAGAAAAAAACAATCTCTACAATCCTAACCAAAGTGGATTCAGGAAAAACAGGAATACAATGGAACAAATTATCAGACTTGATAATGATATTCAAAAAGCATTTCTAAAAAAGCATTTTACAGTAGGGGTATTCATCGACTTCCAAAAAGCATTTGATATGCTATGGAAACATGGTTTGATAATAAAAATGGCATCACTTGGCATTCATGGAAACTTACTGGGTTGGGTAAATGACTTTTTGAGTAAAAGGACTATACAGGTAAAAATCAATTCTACTTGTTCAGAAATTAATGTAGTACAAAATGGTACCCCTCAGGGTAGTTGTATCAGCCCTACCCTATTTAATATCATGGTTAATGACCTATCAGATTGTATAAAACATTGTGCTATGTCTCAATTTGCAGACGATGGGGCTATATGGCTCTCCGGAAAAAATCTACCCTATATGCAAAAAAAAATACAAAGTGACCTAGATAGTATAAGTGGTTGGTGTAATAGTTGGGGATTTAGTATATCCCCCACAAAGACAGTAGTAGTTGTATTTCATAGAAAAAAGAAAATCCCTAACTTGGTCCTAAAATTTGGTCAAAATATACTACAAATTGTTAAAGAAATAAAATTTCTAGGTATGATTTTAGATGAAAAGTTGACTTGGTTAAAGCATATTCAATATATTAATACAAGATGCAGCAAGGTATTAAACTGTATGAAAATGCTTACTGGTACTAGATGGGGTGCAAACAGCACTTCTTTACGCAATATATATATTGCACTTATCAGATCAAAAATAGACTATGGGTGCGAAGTATACAATACAGCTTCCAGCTCTGTTAAAAAAATTCTAGATAATATTCAAAGCCAAGCTCTACGACTATGTACTGGAGCTCATAAAACTGCCAGTATACCTAGTCTACAGGTAGAAATGGGTGACCCTCCATATGAATTGAGAAGACAAAGTCTCATCCTTAAATCATATTTGAATATACAAAGTCAAAATGATTTACATCCAACAAAAAGTAATCTGAAAAATAAGTTTGACTATGAATACTATAGTAAGAATATTAAAAATAGCCAAAAACCCTTTTGTATTACTGCTGATGATGTATGTGGTAGTCAGCAGATTAATATAGAATTAGTTTATAAATTTTCTGAATACCCTACCCCCCCTTGGCATTTAATAAAACCTGTAATTGAAACCGAACTAAAAGATGTAATTACAAAGAAGGATAACCCATATCTTATAAAGAGTGAGGGTAATATATTGATCAACTCTAAATATAAAGAATTTCTAAAGATATATACTGATGGATCAAGAGATCCAGATAATAACACCAGTGCATGTGCATTTGTGATACCAGAACTGAAAATTAAAAAAGAATATAAATTATTAGATCATGTATCAATATTTATGTGTGAATTAACTGCTATATTCCTATGTCTAAGTTGGTTAGAAGAATATAGACCAATCAATGTGGTTATTTTGGTTGATTCATTGTCAGCCCTACAAGCAATTAATGGTAGTGTGTTTAAAATAAAAACACAAATTATATATGACATTTTATATCTATATACAAGTCTAACTAGAACAGGCATTAATATAATATTTGAATGGATACCAAGTCATGTCGGGTTATATGGTAATGAACTTGCTGATAAAGCGGCGAAAAATGCACTTTCAATCCCTGACTGTTATATATTTACCCCCATGTATAAAGAGGATATTAAAAGTCTTTGTAAAAATGTGCTTAAAAACGTATGGCAACAAGTTTGGGATAGAAACAAAAAAGGAAGATTTTTATACAACATTCAAAAGAAAATCAGTTTTAACATTACTATTCCAAAATTAAACAGAGAAAGGGAAGTTGTACTTTTTAAACTGAGGTCAGGGTATATACCTACAAACAAATTTCTTTTTGATATAGGTAAAGCAAGTACCAGTGAATGTGAAAAATGCCATGTAATAGATGATACTCATCATTATCTATTCACATGTTTAAAATATAATACACAAAGAGCAGAATTAGTTAACAAACTTCAGCATTCTGGAGTGAGTGATCTTACAATCCAAAACCTCTCAAAAGGCCTATCTAATACACTTGTGCCACTATGCAACTATCTAGCAGCCACTGGTAAATGGTTTCGTAAATAAAATGTACATGATAACAATGTAAACTGATCTGCCATTTTAGATTTACCCAGGTAACTGGACTTGCTTCTTTTTTTTTTTTTTTTTTTCTCTTTTTTTTTACATACTATAATAAAGGGGCCTACCTATAATACGATAGAATATCTATTCTAGGCCTATCCCCCCCCCCCCCAAAAAAAAAAAAAAAAAAAAATGAAAATAAAAATAAAAAATTATATCAGACTACGGTATTAAACCAATACCAAATATACGTTTAATAGAATAGTCTATTACAATATGATACCCATAAGAATCAAATATATATATATTATTACTATTATTCATTTTCCTTAGATACTGTATTCATCATCTGATGTTAACAAGTGGGAAATTTAATAATTCCATTCTCCATAATTTAGATATTTAAATACATGAATATAATAATAGGTATTGTTATCACAAACTTGAAAATAAGGCATACTAAACATATTATATACTTTAATGGTAACCCTAAAAACAATCTTAATTAATGTGTGGTGCAGAAAGAAAGAAAACAAAAACAAAAAAAAGAGAAATTTTCTTTTTCTCTCTGTTGTTACTATTATCTGAGTTGGTCTGACATTAGCTCACATCCTGATATAAACTGTACCCCCTGATCTGTCCCCTGGTGCATAAAATTTTGGGGAAATAAACATTTACACATCCACTGTCCACCACTAATATTATTTACTTACTTTGGACACTGAATGTTTACATGTTTAATTATTATTTTCATATACTTTTATATATGTACCTATGAAGGAAATGGCTCCAGGGGAGATGAGGTGTGGATATCCAAGAGGGTTATTTTTACTTGGTAGGTAAGGGCTGGACTTCTAGCAATGCCCAAACCAGCTTATGTTAGGATTACATCTCCCACCACCCCTCATAGCGACCTAACCTTTAGTAAACCCTTGACATTGGAAAATATGGTAATATATATATTTTTTCAGCATTATAAAAAGTATATATCCGGATGGTGCTGTGGTGTGTATTAGTATAAAGGGACGATAACTCTAATGTCTTCGGTACAAAATTAATAACTGTTTGTTTTTTTTTAAGTATTTTATTATTTATTTTGCATATCGTTTATCATTGGCATTTTTTTTTTAAGTTATGAGGAGTGGTAGATGGGTTGAATGTACCATTTGGTGCTCCGTGCACCAAATATTATATATAATAGGGAGAAAGAAAAAAAGCTTTAAAAAAACAAAACAAAACAACAACAACAAAAAAAACAACAACAAAAAAAAAAAAAACAAAACAAAACAAAAAAAAAATAAAAAAAAAATAAACCACATGACTCACCTCTCATACATTCATCGAAAATGAAATTGTTACAAGAACAAAAATGCAACACAAAAGTGTACTTATATATATATTTTATACAATTAACAGTATTTACTCAATGATACATGTGAAAACTAAGTTGGTTTTTTTTCTTTCTCTACTAAATGCAGAGAATAACATTCCCACTAGGACGTATGAGCCGAAATGGGTTATGTATTAATGCATAATACTAAAAGGGCAATGTCAGGCTAACTAAGTTTAATATCGAACATACAAACATTATTTTAAACTTCTTTATTTTTCCAAAATCAGCAATAAAAGAAAAAATAAAAACTCACAGCAACAAAAACTTATTTTCAAAGAAAACAAACTTTTGTTTGTGTAATTATGAAAAATAAAGGTCATGGTACCTAATGATATGGCAATCTGGCGCAATACCTAAGTTCAGGTAGCCGCCAACCAAACCAAAGAAAGAAAGGCTTCTTCTTGAACATTATTCAAAGCCTATTAACAGCCATTAATTGCATATTTATATAAATTCATTTAATTGGGATTAATAGTAAACGCTACCAAAATATTAATAATTTTATATTTAATTATGCTTTGTCAATTATGAATTTCAAAATTTAATTTCTTACAATTTGATATTTTTATTTTTGCTTTCTTAATTTACACTACAATATATATATGTATTTTATATTTTTAACAATAATCATTATTATTTTAAATTTTATAAGTATCCATACTTTCACCTTTGAAATATTTAATTTTATATAATTTTATCCCAGGAACAAATTGTCTTTACCAGTTCATCTACATCACCGTGTCATGTACTAAACAAACATAGCCCTAGGTAATTTATGAAAAAGTTGGATAAATGGGAATAGGCATTTTTCAAAAGTTGGATAAATACACCTTCCAGAAATGGATGTTAATGCAAACTTTAACCAAAGTCAATGAAGCGTTAAATGTAGGTCAACGTGACCTAATTGTCATACGGTTGTTCGTTACTACCGAAGATGTATCCACTGATGAAGTAGACTGTATGCCACGTAGAATTACCAAACTGGACCTTAAGGTTCCATCATAGTCAAAATCTATGACGAAAATACAACCACATAAATTGTCAATATGTTTATGTTACAATTAATTCTGAACTGGAACTTGATGAAAAGCTTTCATTAAATACACATTTCATAATGCATTACCTTTTTCATTCAGAATAAATATGAAAAAGAATATGAATAAACATTTCCTTAGTGACGGATGAATTTTTCAAAAGATGTCGTGAGTTAAGTAGAGCATATTTTTAGAAAATAATTGTTCCAATTGTTCATTGTCATCATGGGCAGGGCAAGCGAGGCTTAATTTCACAAATAAATCGAACAGACGATAAAAGCATTTTTAGTGTGTGGTTGCGTGTGCTGTCCACGTTTATAAAGATGTCCGAGATAAATTTCGTCATTAATGATAAAGATGACCATTTGTTAAAAATATTTTTATCTAGGGCTTACAGGGAATTGTATGGTAGAGATATATTTAGACATGTCACACGACAAATAATGTAAAAATGGATAATGGTTGGTTTTATCACTTTGTGCAAAGTAAACATCCGAGCAATCCAAAAACCAATTAAGTTAGGAATTCCTCTGAACTTTGCCTTACTTCTTCATAATCTTCAAAGTTCATAATGTTTATAGTTAGGAGAAATTGCATAATGGTAGAAAAAACAATCCTGAATACATGAAGCGGAAACATCCCACTCGAAGGAGAATGTTTTTAATTTGTTTTAATTATTCTTCTTCCGTAATTTCAAACAAAAATACATTTAAAATATGTGATAATTGTTTATTTAAATCAATGTGTTAAAATGATGCATTCGAGAACCTTCTAAGGGATATGTTGGGAGAATTCATACCGGAAAAGTCCATGCAAATTCCATTTGCACATAAACAAAACTGCAGTTTAAAATTTATAAATGCAGATTGTCAAATCCGATAATAACCTTTATAATCTGAACCATACATCGTTTATTTTGAACCACGCGTTTTGCCGCCTATTCGGCTAATTCGTAAATTTAGTATTATAGATATTCTGATAGATGCTAGTGTTTGTACTTCGACGATCTTGTTCTTATAAATATTTTCTGTGGATCTTGATTTAAATGAAGAACACCAGTTATGATGAAACGTTTTTCATTGTTAAAGGGGGCCTTGGTGGCCGAGTGGTCTCGGTAGCTCGTCATGACTACTAATGATCACTAGTCTGTCAACGCTGGGGTTGTGTGTTCGACTCCGATCTTAATTGACAAGGATTGCCAATTTTCCTACCGAAGGTCGGTGGTTCTCTCCGGTTACTCCGGCTTCCTCCACCAATAAAAACTGGCCGCCGCAAAATAGCCAAATGTGCTGAAAACGGCGTTAAACACCAACTAAACAAACAACCAACATTGTTAAAGGATGCATTAAATGACCGATGTTTAAAATAAAAAAAAAGATTCTGCTAAGAAAACTTCGTATAAATAAGCTTTTAAAAGTACAAATTTTAAAATAGCAATCGGACCGTGGATGTATCTTCACCTTTATACGCCTGTACGTTATAAATAAATTCTACGGTACATCCTCTACTATTTCCTTCAGTACTTGGTGATCAACGCAGAAGTTTGTACCTTTCAGTGGCATTTTGTCGCATCCTTCTTTTACGTCTGCGAGTTCGTCACAATGAATACTTCCACTCTCACTGTCACATATCAACCTTTTTCCCTTCATATGACCATCAATTATCGATATCGAAACGATATCGGCTATCGACATGGTAGGGAAGTTGACAGAAGAAATGTAAATATAAAATGAGTTGTATTATTTGTTCGATATCGGACGAGGTAGGAAAGATGAAGGGAAGCTTAGTTACAGTAGTTTCAGTACTGTTTCGAAATCGAACCTATATCGACGATATCGTCAAGGTAGGGAAACTTACACAATAATGTTAATTTAAAGTAGATTCATTATTATATATATCTATCACGAAAAGATGTTGCTATGGGCAACCGTAGAATGATGTCGACGATATCGTTACTACATCGTGTCTTGGACATACCTCTTACAAATGCAGCATATAAATTCTAATTTGTGATACTTATCAATAATCTGCGAAGGCAAATATAAAAGATGCAATCCTTTCTTGACAAAGATAGTCATGCTTGAGTAGCATTTTGGAAATTGAAGATGCTCGATCCAGAAACTTAATAGTAATTGATGTATTCTACAGAATGGAACTATGACAAACAAACCACATATGCCGATGAAACAAGTATGGGGAAGGTTAGTCATCTGCATGATTAATTTGTAGCTGACTGCAATGTTCTATGTGTAATAATTTGAATAATCTCAAACAGTCATTCGCCCCAGCAATGTCTTGAGTTTCCTGATTTTAAATCTTTGAAAAGACAGAAATATACATCAAAAACTCCAGAATCCAAACAGGATCTTGGAAATCATCATATTTATAATTCAGTACGAAATCAGCCTTTTTCAACACATAATTTAAGGGAAAAAGTTACAAAGAAAGCACAAAATTACAAGTATATAACCAAACATCCAGAGATCCCAACATGGGCATCAATGGCAGAAACCCATACACCCAGAGTAATTCATGAGTTATCCGGCGATACAATATCATGTCAGAATATAAATAACGTTTGAAGAGTAACTCACTGGGAACGGACGTGTAAAGAGTAAAAATTCATACAATTATATGCTGCTGTAAAATATTCGTAATGTTTACTTTATGCATTCTGGTAATAGTCCAGTCAATCTAGCATAAATTTGACCCTAACCTTAAAGTAATTGCAACAGAAGATTTTAAAGTTTTAATCTTTAGCATTATACCCCAAATATACACAGAAAAAAGTCTAACAAAATCTAACTTGAGGAAGACTAAAAAATTACGATTTTAAAATTCCTATGGAGATTTGCATTGAAAATGGGAGATAACTCTGCAAAAAGGCAGAAATATCAATAAAAATTGATACAAAATTATAACTTTACCGCTTCTTTTCAGCAGAGTGTATTGATTCTTGATATTTTAGCCGTCTTTAGAGTATAACAAATAACTCTAAATGTGTTTTCATATCTTTTATCAAGCTACAACCTAGATTTCGTAATTCATTAGTTGACCATTTATTAAATTTTTCAACATGTCAAGGTAAAGAATCTCAAATTTAATAAAAATAATTAAGCATACATTCTTCTTTTTGTGGTTTAAAGTTTCTTTAAACAAGGTAGATGCTGAACAAATATAATTTACAGATATAACCAAAACCCAAAATTTCGCATTATTTTTTCAAAATGGTGACAGTCACAAGTTTGCAATTTCTTTAATGAAAAATGCGCAAAAAAAATAAAAATACCCATAACACTTCGGTTTTGTACATTTCATGAGCAGAAGATTATATAATATAGTCAAATACGAACTTATAACTCCATCAAAGTATCATACTTTACATTAATTTTAAGAAAATCAACCAAAACCTGACAAAAAAGACTCATTTTTGTGGAGTTATCTCCCCTTTCCAATGTTAATTTCCATAGGAAATTAAAAATGCTGATTTTGAGTTTTCCTCAAGTTAGATTCTATGGGACTTTTTTCGGTGTATATTTGGGGCTTAGTGCTATAGATTAGAACTAAAACATTTTCTTTTGCAATTAGTTTGAGGTTAAAACTTAGTTTGACTGGACTATAACACAATACGTATTGTAAACAGGACAGTTCATTACATTAGTACACATAACATGCAACACAGTTTTACCTTCGGTCATATCATGTACAGTAAAACCTGTGTTTATTGAGCACCCATGGAAGCAAACTAAATGTGGCATTGATGAGCAGGTGCCCTTTATACAGAGGTGACTTTTCCAAGTTTCGTTCATGACTTTTTTACAGTGCCTTTTATAGGCAGTGATTTGCTATATAGAGGTGTCCTTTAAAGCAGGTTTGACTGTATCTTAAATGGCTTATCTTGCTTTACCATATTCGCTTATCTAGAGGTGAATCAAGTATGAATGCCATTGGAAACATATGGTTGTTTTTGTTATATTACAACAGTCATTATATTTCCAGCGCTGGTTCTAAAGAAAGCGACAGAAAACGTCTGCTTCTTGGTGATAATGACGTTTTAACCCAATTACAAAGAACGATACAGGAATTGACGAGTCGGTTAGAGGAACTAGAAAGATCTACGACACAGAAAATTCAGCAACAAAGTGCAACTATCAATCAAATGTTGCAATCTTCCCAAAGTAAGTGCGCATGTACTTAAGTATACCATTACAATCATGGTAACACGAAAATCTATAGACTTTTCCTCAATTTAGACATTGGACTAACGGTAAAAATTTCGGTTGCACAATTTTGTTGGGTACAATATCAGATATCGAAAAGAAAGGAAACGAGTACTAAACAACGAAAAAATCAGCCTGGCTGCGTGTAATTTAGCTACAATAATGTAGCTCCTGTGACAACTTTTGACTCCTACAATAATGTAGCTCCTGTGACAACTTTTGTCTCCTACAATAATGTAGCTCCTGTGACAACTTTTGACTCCTACAATAATGTAGCTCCTGTGACAACTTTTGACTCCTACAATAATGTAGCTCCTGTGACAACTTTTGTCTCCTACAATAATGTAGCTCCTGTGACAACTTTTGTCTCCTACAATAATGTAGCTCCTGTGACAACTTTTGACTCCTACAATAATGTAGCTCCTGTGACAACTTTTGACTCCTACAATAATGTAGCTCCTGTGACAACTTTTGTCTCCTACAATAATGTAGCTCCTGTGACACCTTTTGACTCCTACAATAATGTAGCTCCTGTGACAACTTTTGACTCCAACAATAATGTAGCTCCTGTGACAACTTTTGTCTCCTACAATAATGTAGCTCCTGTGACAACTTTTGACTCCTACAATAATGTAGCTCCTGTGACAACTTTTGACTCCAACAATAATGTAGCTCCTGTGACAACTTTTGACTCCAACAATAATGTAGCTCTGTAACAACTATTGACTCCGCCGTGAAAAGTTATTATTGTAGCTACGTGTAATTTTGATTAGAAACTGAATTCCATGAGTATGCATAGCAAAATACAAAGAATCGTTGCAGTTATAAATCATCTCAATACAGGAAACTTTACTGTGTACACTATAGCTATAATATGGAGTAGGCTTTAGCCTAAAATCGGGCGAAGCCCATATCATACGTAGCAATATTTTTTAGTCCGTCGTCATGTAAACACGGCCATATTGGAAGCCGTTGTTATGGTGTCATATTTGTAAGTCATTGAAGAAACTTTCGAATAAAGTTCCCAATGCGCACAAAAACTCGTAAAAAAGTCGGTGGAAAATTATATCGTATAGAAATTATGTTTTGGCTATCGCCAAAACAGAATTTCTTTTTAAGTTTGTGCAAATGCGAAAATATTTTAACCGGATGTCGCGCTGTCGTTTCTGGGATAGATTTTACAAATGCTACTTCCGGTTTGAAACTACAGTCTACTTGATTATCTGGATTTGAGACCCATATTCTACACTTAGTCGGGCTTCGCCCGATATAATGAAATTGTCCACCAGATATACAGGTATTTGAACTGACGAGCAAATCTTGAGGACCTAAAGAGATCACGAGAGCGTGAAAATATGTAGGTCAAATTTCGTGCCAAATGGACATTTACTACATAGCTATTGATCGAGGAACAGGTCTATGCTGAAAATGTATTTAATACGTCCAGTTGAGCGTGAGAATAGGGTCAATACTGTATGACAATTAAGGGATAGGCATATACTCCTTACCGAGCATAGGCCTAATTCTGAAACTTTCCCCGATTACTGAAGTTTGAAAATAAGGCCAGGAACACATAATAATGTCTATATGAAATACCTATCTACAAATTTTGTTTATCCTACTAATTAATAGTATTTGCTACTGTCAACAAGAAAGCGTATTTCCTACTTTTAAGAAGAAAGCCAGTTCCTGTGGTTCAAGCGCATTTGTTTAATTTTTTTCTTATTTTGTTTCCAATTTGCCCAAATAAAAGTAATAGTGGTTTAAAGTCTGTATGTAAAAGAATTGATATGTAAAATTTAAACAGACAAATAATTTCCACACAAAATGTAATACATATAACTATATCAACCCTTTAATTGAATTTCGAGTATAAAATAAAATATAAAGGGCCAGTTTAGTTTAATTAAAAATAAAATATTCGACATATTGATATGAGAGAAGGGTTGTCTTGTCATCATGGAACTGATATGTAGTAAAACCGCTAGAAATTTGTTGACGCACGAAAAAATAACATTATGATAGATGGCAATACGTGCGTTTAAGGCAAATTAAAAAAATGTTGATTTGGGCGAGTGGTAAAAATACATTTCAACAATGTTTAAGCAGTAATTGTAATATAGTAAGAAAAGAATATCACGCCTTTCTCCAGGTAAGATTCGTTTTTTGGCTGGGTTCGGTTGTTTGTGCTTGCATTTATACCAACTATATTTTCTTATTGAAGGTTTTGGTTAAAAAAGGGTCAGAAAAAAGTTTATCACACCTTTGTAAGGCAAGATTCGTCTTTATTGGTGGGACTTGGTTGTCAGTGCTTGCATTAATACCAAACATATTTTCTACTCGTAGATTTTTTTCCCCGAAATAAAGTAAAAAAAAATATAATCACACTTTTTCTCAAGCAAAGATTAACCTTTTTGCGGGATTTGGTTGTCTGTGTCCCAATCTAATTAAAAACCGATCTCTCATCGCTCCCGTTTTCTGATATGTCGCTCCCACGCGACATATCAGAAAACGGGAGCGATGAGAGATCGGTTTTTAATTAGATTGTCTGTGTCCTTACATTAATACCACATATATTTTCATCTTGAAGATTTTGGTTCCTCCTATGTACGATGGGGAAGGAAAACATGTCCAACGAACAACACAGACATGGTCTATACAGGTAAGAAATTTTAAAGGTACGTCCCAAAGCTTTTTTGGATTTCATAGAGAGGTAAAGATTATATTTTTCAGTATTATAATGCTGGGTTTGTCCCTATTCATATAAATTTTGTCTTTTACACAGGCGCAGATTCAGACGGGGGCGCACAATCAGTAAAGTTGAATTTAATCACGATCACACTTAAGACTGCTAGGGAATTTTTAATAGACAGTCAAGAATAACACTTATGGAAAATAATAAATATATTTACTTAATTTTTTTCAAGGATTTGCTGCAGGTGGTTGGTATAATAAGCCAGGTTCTGCTGCCAATCCAATCTGCTTGTCAAAAGACCCAAATATTGTAACCCTTCCATTCTCCATTGATTCATACATGTATGACCATGCGAATGTGTATGGTGCAGAGTATGAAGACAGTTTCCAAGATGAACACAACAAGAATGTACCATGTACAGTTTGCAGGGCCAAGCAGACGACAACCACTGTGATGATACCTGGTAGAAATTTGTGCTACCCTGGCTGGAAACTGGAATATTCTGGCTTCCTGGCTGCTGGTCGACCAGACCATCCTGCTGCCTCGATGTATGTTTGCATGGACAGCACTTTGGAATATCTAATGGGAGGTTTAACAAACCAAGATGGCTATCTTTTCTATGTGACCATTGCACAATGTGGATCATTGTATTGTCCACCATATAAACAAGGCACCACAGTCACCTGTGTAGTCTGCTCTTCATAATAAAAGCACTTTCAGTTATACTAATGTGTCAATGAATCGTTCAAAATGAACTCCATTATTCTATTGTTTTTGCTTTGACACTAGCATTCAAAATGAATATACAAAGAGCAGATTTAACACAGCTGCTTACTATTAGTCAAACAGTAGTAGTAATGCATGTATTTTAACAAGTTTAAATACAATCAACTCTTTTCATATTGAATATATGCAAGTTGTTATGTCAATTCTCATTACATTTTAATGTCAGAAAAAAAGCTTTTTTGTAAAGCATCATTTGAGAAATATGATATTTGATTGTAGTACATACAAATACATGTATATTATTTTCATACCAAGATTAATCAACAGAGCTTCATCCAAACACCTATGACTCACCTTCCGCAACTTTTGTTGTAGGTGAGACAAAAGCCAAATATGGTTTCATTTAATTCTTGTATACTGACTGTTAAGTGTCTTGGCTTTAAAATGCAATTCTTTTTGATATACAGGAATTGTTTATAAACAAATCCACATGATATTATCAGAATAATAATGTCACGTGCTTGTTTTGTTAGCTCAAATTTTCATTGTGATATATGGACATTTTTTGGTTTCTATTAGAAGTGTGAAGTTTAAATGAACTCTCTGAGAAAGTTAGAGAGGCGCTTCACTTATAAGATTCAGGGACGGACAGGGTGTTTCCCATATACCCTCTTTACTCTGTTTGCAGGTAGTATAATAAAATATTGCACACTGTTGATATGATACAGAAAATAATTTATAACACTCCTTTTTAAAATATTTGTGTAAGAGTTTGGACAAGAATCTAGGAATGTCTTTTTTGTGGCTTTGTTGAACAAATATGATTGTTTGTAGATTTTAATTTTTGTACAAATAAGAACAAGGATACTCCAGTGAATTTTGGCTATTTCCAGTGATATCCAATATAAAAATTGTCCTATACTTAGTGGTTTTTTTTATTTACAGAATAAATTTATATTACAAAATATTAGATATGTGTCAATGACACAACAATTATTAAGATGTTTATTTTTTATGACACCAAAAGATGTCTGTTGACCAACTAAACTTTTTTGATCTTGATGAAAATATACAATATTTTTTACTGACAAACATACAAATTACTAGGATAAAACTTTATTGCACGATCATCTTCTTCTCTTCTTAAAACCTGGAAAAAATAAATACAGATGTTTGTTTTAGTAACCGGGATAGTGATACTTTCTATGATAATCAGTATCATAGAGATGGTTTATTTATAGGATTTAATTCGTGTAAATTATTTTCGGCATTTTGAAATATCTTCGACTGCAATTGTCTTTTAATTGTTGATTTTAAAGATTCTTTTCAATAATCTAGACTTTAGATGTATATTTTTCTCTTACACTTGGTTCTGTGTTTAGAAAAGCTCTGTGAGCTGGAAGAAACTTAGTCTCAACATTTAAGGGAGTGGTGTGTTCAAACCTTGTTTGCATAATCTCATTAACAACATGTATAAATAAATTCAATGTAGTTTACCTTTCTTTCCTTTCTTGCCCTAAAATAAGAAAAACACAAAATAAATACAGTAACATATGTTTTGAAATACCTCTTCTACAAAAACCAACCTCATACATACATTGTACTACAATTCTACATACTGTGAATTCAGAAATTTAATGCAATTTTTAAATGATAAAAAATTTTCCAATGAAATGAAAATTATATACATGTGTTTTCTTGACACTGAAAATTAGAATTTTTATTGCATAAAATCCAGCAAATCTTCTTTTTTCAATATTTTTTGGGACCTGTTTTTAAACACTGAGTACAATTTTACAAAAAAATGTATTTTTGCAGACCAGGTAAGCAACATATGAAAGATTGTTGTCCACCTTACTCAGTATTTGGTGAGACAGAAATAAAAAAAAATTATGTCAAGATTTCAAATGTTCAGATCAAATCATCCTTTGGATCTTTCTACTAAATGATCATATTTCTTTTCACTCTACTAGATACAGCTAGTTGGATTTAAAAATGTATCATACAACTTCATAATGTTATGAAAAAAGTGATAAAATAATAGTCCTTCATCTTCTTGATAAACCTATTCAACAAATAATGAAAGTATTCTCAATGCCAATGTCGGGTGAATGATGATACACTTCCAACTAAAATCTGAATATTATTTTTACTGGAAATTATTCAACTTTCCAACCAAACTAAAAAACTTGGTATGCTTGCATAATATCTTAAACAGTTGAGATTTATTTATCCAACTAGAATCAGAATATATTTATTACCTTTTCCCCTGCTTTTCGTTTTTTTCCTTTCTCCATTGACTGTAAATACAAATTATGAATATCATGATTTCTATAATTATTATGCATTCTAATCTGATGTTTCCGTAATCTGCATATGAACAAAACCGTGGTGAAATTACCAGTAAAACCATGTAAATTTCCGGTTCGTCTGCATTCAGAATATTTTCCCTACGGCAGAATGTTTGGGAGAAGTGTGTTCCCAATGAAAATTGGAACGCAGAGGAGATTTACAATGTTTCAGTGTTCCAAAATACAAATATAACTGGTGGGAACTTCACTATTAACATGCTAACTAAAGAGGAGCAGTAACGATATGATGACTAACACGTACTGCCATTTGTCATGACAGTTCATTCATTTGAGAAAAAAATGTGTGACTCACATTACAGAAAATCAAACATTCGTTCGAGTATTTCAAGGTTCTATGGTTCAATAAACCTGAAATGGCTATTTTTCACATCAGCAGGGGAGGTTTAATCATTTGAGAGAACAGTGACAACAATGATTTTCCTCTATTTGACCTACTAGAATAGAAATGTTTCATGGAATACTCTGGTTTTTTGGAGATTTTACCACAGGTGCACCTTATTTTTTTGTGAATTTCACCCCTCGCTCCGCTGTGCTACGTTCGGGGTAAATTTTTTTACAAAAATAAGGCACACCATAGTAAAATCTCCCAACAAACCACAGTATGCCATGAATTATTTCTTAATTAAACAAATATAGGGATTATGCCATTAGGCCAAGTAAAATAACTCATTTGAGATTTAACAATTTTGGACATTAACTTTCATGAAGGATGTTTTATTATACTGCACTAAGCACTGGTTTCAATTTGTGTATTCTGAATGAAGAGGACATTATGGCTTCCATCTTTAACACAGTGAAAGGGAAACAACTCTTACAAAGAAGACTGATTTTTACACAAGGTGAATATCTTTAGTTTGACGTGAATTTTACTGCAGGGGTTATTACCCAGCTTAATGGGGTTATTTCCCCTGAATGCTAATGAAAAACAAGAAAAGTAAAGTATAGTAAAGTAAAAAAATATCTAAAATTCATGTTTTTTATTTTTTGCTAGTCATTTTCTATTACTAAAAGTTCATAAATCACATTAAATAATTAACTTCATGATATTATATGTGAACAAAGATCCATAATAATAAATTTACATAATGTATGAGTAACTTCGTTTAATATGAAGCCCAGCTTAAAACTAGTCTACAAACCTGTTTCCGATTTCTTTTCTAAAGTAAACTTCCAGGTAGGAAAAATTCAATAAAATTTACTTAAAAATTTATCTTGTTTCAATCAAATTTATATAGATAGATGGTTTAAATGGTTTAGAAAGACGAAATAAACACTCAATAAGGACTGAAAGTAATTAACTTACCTAAGAAGTTAAATTACCGACTGTCACCACCTGATAACAACGATTGTAACTTTGTGTCGAAAAATAAGAGTTATCAAAGAATTCAATTTTCCCCGAGTGTCAAATAATTAGGCCGTCGAATAATTAATGTTATTACGGTACTTACAAATTCTCCTTGTCTTTCTTCATCAAGTATACTAATATCATCAAACTGTGTTAATGCATTTAAAGATGAAAATGCCCCTAATTTTCTCATAGCATTCTGTCAAAAAAAAACAAAACAATTCTTTAGAAACATAGATCTTCATTTTCTTTATTATTAAAAGAAAAACAATAATCACGGTTTGTGCATTTCTTTGATCATAAAATTAAAGTACTTTTACAGTTTTCAAGGACTTTCATGTTTTTATGTAATAGAGGTCTCCTGAACTGCATTTTATTCGGTCAAGTAATTCATGTGATCAAAGTGAATTAACTATTACTACGTACATGGTCATTCATTGAGATAGACTATGATAAACAGGCATTTCAATGTGTGGCTGTATTGACAGATTAACAAGAATGATTTGAGAAGCATTGTTTAATTATTAATTTTCTGCTGTCCACCGGGATCATCTCTTCAATATAAGGTTTTATTGTAACTATCTGTTGATACAATAGAGTGAAAAATGCTTATGCTAAATTTCACTGCAGTTCAGTGCAAGTACAATAAATATTTACCTTCTTCATTGGTGCACACATTATTGCACTAAAAGTCAGACATTTTTATAAGAACCTTTTAATTTGAAGATTTCAAAAACTATCAAGGCCTTGAGTTTTCTGCTATCAATTTTACATACTTTAAATGACCTGTATAAGCTGTGTGTAGTGTGTAAATCATGCCTTGCTCCACACCATTCAGAAAAATGCATGGAAATGTGTTATGTATCAATGATACATCAAAACAGATTAAAAATAGCAAAGTTGATTATAACTGGGGTCATTCTTTAGCCATACCCAAAAACAAGCAATTTATTGACATGAAAGTGTTGCATAAATAATCTGATTATAAAATATTGAAATGCTGTAATTTGTATTTATTGAAGAATTCCACCAAAATGCTATGTCTGGTTATGAATGTTTATTAAGGTCAACAAATAAATTCCTTCATTTTCATCTGGGACCTTCCTTTTATTGTTTTTGTTAGTTTATTCTGGACTAAATATTTTTCAAAATATGATGGTAAAGGTCTTCATGTAACTTATCTGTAAATTTAATTTACATAAATTTAGATCAAGAGGACTAACTGTAGACGTAAACTATATGATTTAACACCTTTTCTTTCTTTGAAACAGAAATTCTCATCATCCTCTCTTCTTCATACCTATAAATGAAAAAAAAAAACATAATTCTGTAGAAATGTTCTACATCAATTGAAAACATAACATACCCACGAATGAATGTGACATTGTCTGACAAGCACAAATTTCTTTTTACAAAAATGTGAACCATGATAAGTTTTAAGGCATACTTGGTTTTTGCTTGAAATGAAAAAAAGAACACAACTTTTTAACACCATTTCACCAAGAAATCATTTTAAGAAGTATATAAGATAATTAGCATATGTTATTAATCTACTGCCATGTTTCATCTGGATGGATGTACTCAGTGATACATACAAGTATCCTCAATCCTTTCATTTTCAGTTTTAGATATAACATGCAAACATGGACTTTCAAGGAAATGAGTTTAAACCATACTCATCTTTGTATTTGTAAAACAAAATTATAGATTTTTAATCACTATCCTTTTGGTTTTTTTTTTCACTGCTATTTCTAGAACTTTTCAAAAAACATGAATGACATTACATGTATGTTCTTTTTGTAAACTTCCTGTTGTTATTTCTTGGTGTGATTTTTAATTATTATGCGGTAAAAAGAAAATCCTCTGACCCCATTTTTGTTGGTAAGGGTAGATATTAAATTTAACTGACCTTAAACATCAATGTTTTCATTTTCCAACCAGTTTCTTTAGACGATTCAAATGACCCAAGACATCATTAAATGCATGTCACTTGGCAAATTAAGTGCTAAAAACATTATCTTTGTAACACCTCCCTCAATCTGTCACATCCATCATGAAGTATTTTATTGTTCGTAGGAAGATGGATAGATGAATGGATTTATTGTTTAACATCCAGTGGCAAGTATTAAATGCAGGATGAGAACATGTTGAAGTAATATGAATATGAACCCTGCATTGTACAAGTCCAATACTCTGAGCCTGATTTTTGTCGAGCCTTCGACTTTTGTCGAAAAAGCGAGACATAGCGATCCTACATTCCGTTGTCGTCGTCGTCGTCGTCCACAAATATTCACCCTGTGGTTAAAGTTTTTGAAATTTTAATCACTTTCTTAAACTATCCTGGATTTCTACCAAACTTGGACAGAGGCTTGTTTATGATCATAAGATAGTATCCAGAAGGAGATTTTGTAAAAAAAAAATTCCAGTTTTTCCGTATTTTACTTATAAATGGACTTAGTTTTTCTGCCAGGAAACATTACATTCACTCTGTGGTTAAAGTTTTTAAAATTTTAATAACTTTCTTAAAATATCCTGGATTTGTACCAAACTTGGACAGAAGCTTGTTTATGATCATAAGATAGTATCCAGAAGTAAATTTTGTAAAATAAAAATTCCAGTTTTTCTGTATATTACTTATAAATGGACTTAGTTTTTCTGCCAGGAAACATTACATTCATTCTGTGGTTAAAGTTTTCAAAATTTTAATAACTTTCTTAAACTATCCTGGATTTGTACCAAACTTGGACAGAAGCTTGTTTATGATCATAATATAGTATCCAGAAGTAAATTTAGTAAAAAAAAAAAAAATTTTTCCGTATTTTACTTATAAATGGACTTAGTTTTTCTGCCAGGAAACATTACATTCACTCTGTGGTTAAAGTTTTTAAAATTTTAATAACTTTCTTAAACTATACAGGAATTTTACCAAATTTGGACAGAAGCTTGTTTATGATATAAAGATTGTATCCAGGAGAAAATTTTGTAAAATATTTATTTCTGTTTTTCAGTTTTTTACGTATAAATGGACTTAACATTGCATTCACTATGTTGTGAAAGTTTTTAAAAATTTTAATAACTTTATTATTTTTATTAAGTTTGCAGAGAAGTTTCTTCATTATCAAAATAGAGTATCCAGACGATAATTTTGGAATTGATTTCATTATTTCATTGCAGGAATTTATTTACTGTGTTTCAGAGCCTATATGCCAGTAGGTAACACTTGTTTTTAGTTGTAGATGAACTTACTTATGATGGCACACAAGAATTACTGCTTATGAAAGTTTTCAGTTTATTAGTCCCCTAAGCTGAAGTGGACTTCACGTTTGCCTTATAGCTGTCAGTCCAAATCAGTTTTTCATGCTTGAAGAGGATTATTGTTTGCAGAGTTATTGTCTTTGTAAAAAAACAAAAGTATCACTTTAAATTTTTGAGTTATCTCTCTTTGTGTAGAGTTCAGTTAATAAAATGAAATTGAGAAATTAAATAAAGTTAAAAAAATAGAAACATATTTTTTATAGTAGCATTTATGTATTTTATTTAATGATATATATGATACAGTTAGATCTTTTTGCAAAATACTTTTAAAAATTAAAGACAGTTTAAAATATTATTCACTTCATTCAAGTAATTATTGTATTTAAGGCAACTCAATTCCTGATAAATAACATCTCGCAATAATACATTTTTAATTTATATTCATATTTATGTCACCTGGCCTTAAACATCTTATTCTAATTCACTCTAAATGTAGTTTATGAGAAAAAAATGCAAATTTCCTATAACCCAAAATTTTCTTATTTGTACATATATTCTACTTTTTTAATTAAAGGCTAGATCATTAAGCACTTTAAAATTTGTCTTCTTTAACATTTGTTCATTCAATAAATTTATGTTTCTACTCATTTATAAATCTATATATATATAATTGCATACTATATTAATTTTTTACAACAAAATCTTTTTTCATACATTTCAAATGTTTTATTTCATTAACTGCAAATCTATTATGTGCATTCACCTATCACACTGAAAATATAGACAACATCAAAAGTAGGCGAGACACTGGGTTCTGCGGAACCCTTACGAATTTTTAATATACTAGCTCCAGAAGCAAAGTCCGCAGGAAGACATGTCACTCCACCAGAACATACTGTTCCAACTCAGAGCCAACAAATCTTTGCTGTTGCTCCTAAATGCTGTGTTCTTGACAGAGAAGCATCAAATACTCGAATCGAACCCACGACTTTCCACACTCAGTTTGAGCAGGAGACTACCAAACCGGTAGTCATAGGAAGAAAACTAATAATAATCTATCTATATATCATATAAATGTATATCTCCTATTACTGACGTGTTTAATCGGTGGGATAAAAATACATAATATCTTTAACCACTTCCCGGTGATTAAATTTCTACGTGGGAATTACTGCCCTTTTTTCTACAGTTATTAGAACGATAGACTAGAGAAGTCCCAAAATGACGACTATGTAAACAAACTACATAGCAACGACATTTTTTGAGGTTTTTGTCGAAAATCATAGGATTCTCCTTCAATTTACTCGTGAGTTATGGAATTTCTCCACCCTCAACAGTTAAATTTTAGATTTTAACACGCTCGCTAAAGGCTCACATGTTGAAAATCGAAAATTTAACAATCTCGGGTGGAGAAATTCCATAACTCACTCATACCTGAAGGAGAATCTATATGTATAGTTAAACTTACTCTGTTCTTTCCTTTGCTTTCTTATTGGCTTTAAATCTGTGAATATCCATATCCTGAAAGTACAAAAAACTTCCAATTGCTACTCCGGACTATTTTTTTGTTCTGTTTTTGGTTTTATACCCTCAGTAGGATCCTTGTTTTTACTTTCTTGTAGTTTCTAGGTTGTTGTTGGCATTTAGCATATATCTCCTTTAATTTCTATCACCTACGTATGTACTAGCTCATTCATACAAAACTACTGTGTATTCAAAGATGGTAGGAATACCGAGTTTTATAAGGTAATCAATTTCAGGCTAAATGATTTGAACTTTAAACAGAAATCAGCTATAACATACTTTAATTTCCTCTGGTCCTTCGTAGTATTCATCTCTCAGCTCCTTCAGTACACTACTACTTAATGCTCTTTTCTTGGCTCTTTCCAATGCTTTAGATTCTTTGTCCTTTACTGTGTCATCTAAGTCTGGAAAATATTTAAGAAAGAAAATTATACTATGCACTTATCTCTTTTCTGACAAAACATCTATCATTTGAATAACAGCAACATGAGAAGTTCACAATTTCATAACTTTTTTGTTCAATGTATTTAACTTCTGATGGCTTACTGATAATATAAACTCTGCTTTTTTCTGCGATGCCTGTTTTTGGAAGTTTCACATATTTCTTGAAGATTTTTTTAATTGAAAATTATAGATCAGCAAATAAAGATTTCAGTCTTCAGAGAAATCCAGTTTTTGAGTGTTTAGTTTGGAATTTTAACTGTATGAAGTACATGTGTTAATGATCGGGTCTTATGATTGGTTTGTTTGTTTGTTTAGTTTTCAGCACATTTGGCTATTTCATGGCGGCCAGTTTTTATTGGTGGAGGAAGTCGGAGTACCCAAAGAGAACCACCGACCTTCGGCAGGAAAATTGGCAATCCTTGTCAATTTAGATCAGAGTCGAACACACCCCGCCACAGGTGAGATTCGAACTCACAACCTCAGTGTTGACAGGCTAGTGATCATTAGTAGTCATGACGAACTACCTAGGCCACTCGGCCACGGAGGCTCCATCTTATGATTGGAGAATTCTCAATTTATTGCAACGCTTAGAAATTTTGCAAATTTTTCTTAACTTACAACTTCGATTTGTGTGTATAAATCTGACAACTGTTAGGTTGTAATATCAAGAATTATTCCATATCTGCTTGCTTGGGAGGGTCACAAGGCACAAGGAAAATTTGATGGATGGTTATTGTTTTCATAAATTGAATTACGAAATTTATGCCTGATGGGACAAAGTAAAGTGTGCCATCTGATACCCCCTAATTATTTATTTCTGGGAAAGTCACAAGAAAAACATTTATTTTCTTACAGTATGATTTCTATCTGCTGGCGATTCTAAAACTACAGTTGGGCGTGATTTATGAAATACATACTATAATGTACTGCTGTGAGTTTAGGAGGAACGTAAACTTTAGGTTTACTGGCAGATTTAGTAGTATCATCTTCATCTGACCCTGATTCATCATCTTCATCATCTAACTAAAAAACAAAAGAGTGAGTAAAAAATCTGTCTAATTGACATTGGCATCAACAAAAATAAATGAATACACATCTAATGAATTATATTTCTTTGTACCAAAATAACAGTGAGCCATTACCAGGTTTTTGTTTAGCTGCTAGTTCACTATTTATTTCTTTTCATATTTTGGCAAAAATCATGATAAGTAATTTTTAAATTTTCCAATGTTATTTCAATGTAGTGTTTTGAATATTTAATTACATTTCATGCAAAAAACTGATTGATGTATAAATCAATTATATGTCAGCCATAATTTGCGAAATATGCAATTAAAAATTGTCCTCAAACAGTAACTGTATCAATGATAGTAAAAGCATTTACTGGAGTACCTCAATTAACTTTGAACCTTTTTATGCCATTCTATTTTGCAACTTTTTAGTTGTTCTATGCCCTTTTAACAGCTCACCAATTGCATTTATATTTAATTAAATATTCTCTGCAAGAAGATATTTTACTGGTCATGTTTAACTTTGATAATTATAGATTAATACATAGTCTTTTTCATATTGCCCTTGTTATTAGCCCAAGACCTTGATATCAGTCGAGGGCTGATAACATAGGCAATATGAAAAAGACCATGTATTAATCAATTTACCACATATTCTGGCACTACCAAGAAATAATTAGGTCAGGTTTTTGACATTCCTGAATATAAGTTGCATATTCACAATGCTACAGCTATTAAACAGTGTTATTTCTTTCACATGGAGTACATATGAAAAATCAGTGTTATTTCAATAAAATAAGTGATAACAAATTATAAACAATAGAATTAGCCTAAAACATCTTAATCCTGCAATGAGAATAAAGTTTAATGATGGATATTATAGAACTTTTGTTTGTTTCCTTTCTTCTTTAAAAACAACAGCATAGCTCTTTCCTCTTGCACTATGTTCCAATAAAAAAATACAACAACTGAGCTGATGATACTCTTGGGAATTTTTGAGTCCAACACCACAGATATCCACTCCTCAGGGGTAGAAATGTACATTCTATAACATCACTTTACACTGAATACACATTTCATCTTTTATGAATCTGTTTACTTGTATTACCTTATTTACAAAATTTTCTGGATTTGCTTTAAATCTCAGTGGATCTGACTCATCTGAAATTAGACAAATAAAATATTTTTAACTTAAACCAATTTCTAACCAGAGTACACCTTAGGGTGATAATTTGAAAACCTAAAACCAGAAAGGATTCCTTTTTTCAAACATTTATCCTATCTTGTATTCTCTGTTAAAAAAATACAATTTCTGAGACTTAAAAATGTCATTGTTCACAACACACAGTTTTAAATGACCTATTAAATCCTTTCAGTTTTTTTGTCTAGACTGATGTTGTCTCATGCAAAGATCATGTTCTGGTAATTTTCAAAATTTTTATGATCGCTCTTGAATATTCTGTTCTACATGTGTATATGGTCATTTTTTTAGATATCACTGTATGCTATTTCACAGAATTTCTTTTATGCTATCTTAAAATAAAAAAAAAACATTACCGATAGATAATTTCCATGATCTAAGAATGAAATATTCTTTTTATACCGGAATACATGTACATGTATATGAAAAAAAAATAACTAAAATTTGTCATTCACAGTACCGGTAATTTAGCCAGGAAGTGGATCTTTAACAAAACATTATGAAACTGGGAACTGCACATATGACCTAACGGTAAGTAATATTTTCTTAATTTTAAAATTGAACATATTGAAAGTTGTGAAATTTGTGTTTGTTTGGTTTTTACATTATGGATTATTTGTACTGAAAATCTACATCATCTCTTATACACTGCTTTCCTTGTAAGAGAAGGTTTACCATATCTGTCTTGGATACATTTCAAATTGAGAATTCCTGTTCCGACGATGCCATACTTTAATTGTAATGAAATCATGGTTGGATGCATAAATAAAAATATGAATATATGGTTCTTACATTTTTATCTGAAGGACATTATTTGTTTTACTATGTGACAAATCAGATGACTTTTGCCCATATTCTACTGTTCTCCACACATAAATTCTCACAACTGTAAATGACCTATATCTTAAGGGCTCGTGATCATCAGTGTTCCAGTTAGGCTTAAATGGAGGGGAGCAGCACCCTGCCCCTCTTGCAGTGCACTTCTGTGCCCTCTATATTAAGTGTAATAAAAAAATACAGTGCAAAATCTTTTTTTCTACATCTTTACAGGACTGAATGATTTGAAAATGCATTACATGTAAAGTAGTCTTAAAAGGACATTAGGTAACTGAATAATTGTTATTTCTTAAAAATTAACATTTCCTCCCTTTTCAGACCTGCAACTGCACTAAAGTGCCTATTCTACTAAAAATGTGCCCATCTGCCGTTAAATCCTATCTAGATTACTGATCATGTAATCTTATTGTTTCTACCTGTTCCACCCGTTTTGGCTGTTTTTATCAATTTATCTATTTGGTATTTTAATTTCTGGTCTATTGGTCTCATCTTCTCCAAAACCTGAAGAATAAATAAGACATAAAATTATCAGTTTACAATGCAGTTTTTCATACACGTATATGATGTATGCAAAAAGTAATCAAGAATTTTTTTTTAAAAATATAATAAAATAGTGTTTAGGACAGATTTTATATGCAAAGAAAAATATGTAACATTCAGAACAGGTTCTAAAGAGTGAAGTAAAAGGGAGATTCATTTTCCTTTGGCCTATAAGTCACAGATATAGATATGCTGTAAGGTTCTTTTCCTGGCAAAATGTAAAGTACTTCTCCTATAAATGAAATTTTATTTATATGTATGTTCTAATCTAAACCAGATCAGGTTGTATATTTATAATCCCAAACCTTCAAACTGTTTCTCCATTTAATAAAAGTCATAATGATGGAAGAAGTCAACCAATTATTTAATTTTAAAATGCCTGATTATTTAGGTTTTATATTTCTAACTCTCGTAAGTGGATAAGTACACAGGTGAAGAAAAGGGCCAAATAAATAAATCCAGTTTTTCAAGTAAAACGCTCCTTCAAGAGAGCTTTACCTGAAATTAACATTACTTATCATATTAAAAAAATTGCCAAAAAACCTTTACGACAGGCATAGAAAATTATGTTTGGTTGGGTTACTTGAAACACAAGACTTTTTTTTATTTTGCCTAATCAAATTACCGTTCTTATTTCTACTAATCTGTCAACAGATAAATCTCCATTAATTGACTGTCCGCTGACTTTCTGATGGAAGAGGTATGTAAGATCAATCAAGTAGCTTAACAGTAGTTGATATTTAGCTTCTAAAAAACTTATACCCTACAAAAAAGCAAACAGAACAATAATATAATATTATCGATGATTTATACAATAAATTGTCATTTTTTTGCTGCTTTGCCTCTCTGTACAAATCGGGTCTGTATCATTGCTCTTGAGAAGTTATGTATCTGGAAATATGAGTTATTAGTATACAAACATATTTACATTTAATAAACTAAAAGTTTAATAAGTCAAGAAAATCCCTTTCAATGTATTAAGTAGTATTGATTTTCTTTAAATATATAAAATATTTGGTCTCTTGCAATTCATTAACAAGATGTAAAATTTTCAATTCATTTATGATTTTCATTTAAATATGTGTATGTGAGTATTTATTTACTTGTAAACATTTAATCTACGATTACAAAGTTTTGGTGTGTGGCTGTGTAGCTCCCCGAGATGCAACCTTACAGCAATGATTGTAGATCGCTTGGTACTCAGATGTAAAACTTAACCTAAGTCAATGAAGTGCAGCAAGTAGGTCAGAGTGACCTAATTTTGGTTGGAGGCTGTGTTACTCCCCGAAATGCACCCTGACACCAAGTAATATGATTGTAGGTTGCTTGGTATCAGAGAACTGAATTCAGACATAAAACTTACCCTAAGTAAATGAAGCATGATAAGTAGGTCAGAGTGACCTTATTTTGGTGGGAGGCTGTGATACAACCTGAGATGCACTCTCACACCAAGTAATATGATTGTAGGTCCCTTGGTATCTGAGATCTGAACTAGGACATAAAACATAACCTAAGTAAATGAAGCATAAGTAGGTCATTGTGACCTAATTTTGGTGGCTGTGTTATTCCCCAAGATGCACCCTCACACCAAGTAATACGGAGAACTGAACTCGGACGTAAAACTTAACATTCAGATGCATTAGGTGGGGTGACTCCAATAGTCCCCCTCAACTTCGTTGGGGCGAACTAAAAACTACAACTTAGCACAATAAAAACTGAATAATTTAATATTAATGGGTTTCCATCACATCTTTACCTTAGATGTATCAAATTGTCCATCCTTCACTTTCCTTAAAAGACTTTCTACATGATTAATGACATCTGAGGATTTACTTTTTATATCACTCATCAGATCTACTGCTTTAGATACTTCTGTCATTGCTGGAGAGATGTAAAAAATATTTCTGTCCTGCTAATTTTTGTAGCTTTCAATCTGGAACATTGGTGGTAAAATTCTGAAATGATAACCAAATTAGAATAGCCTGTGAATGTTTTGAATATGTTTTCAAACATATATTCAATAATCATCAGAGATTAAAATTGAAGGGTAGAGGAAAACTAAAATTTACTTCTTATAAAATAACAGTGGTCAAAGTCATTTCATCTTCTCATTTAACCATGTTAACTGGGACAAGTACCTGGATATATGTTTTAGAAAGAAAAAAAAAGAAAAAATGCAGAGATAAAATTTGTTTATTGAAATTTTCTGTGGCCCACTGAAAACTCAAGTTCTAAGCTAACATATTTCCATGAGCATTCTGCAGTCTAAGGCCTTCCTACTTTCCTACTGGCCAAAGTAAATGTTTATTTTCCAAATTGTTGTTCATCATGCTTATACTTACTGTACCCCATAAACATAGCCAGGTTTAACTCTTTGGTGCATGTGTAACATGAGGGGTCTCATGAGTCAAATGTGTTATAGAAACCCAATGTTTCAATTTTCTTTAATGCTTAAATTGTCTCAAAGTTAAATAAATTTCTGCAAGATATCATAAAAATACTTTCTAATCTTCTGATCTATTTGTTAAGGATAATTCCCATCCCATTCGGAATTGTTCTTGGTTTATTTAAATAGTTCTTATTCACATAGGTGCATCATTCTGGTATATTTCTCTATTGGAAGAAAAAGTGGGGGATTAATTAGGCCAAATAAAAAAATACGTGTGTTTAGGGTAACACACTGAAAAAAGTTAGGTAGGGTAGGTAGGGAAATTTTTTTTTTACATTAATTTTTTTAGTTAGGTTGTATACTGGAGTCACCTTGACTTTAACAGTGCTTGTTGAAGAAAGGTTATACAAAATTTAGGGTAGGCACTAAAAATTAGGTAGGGTCGGGTTACCCTAAACACAACTATATTTTTTTTAGGCCTTAATACTATAATTTGCTTTCAGCTGTCTGGGATGTGATCCATTTTTTCCAGCTGTACTACTGGTGTAATATGGTAACATAAGAGCTTACAAACTAGTTATGTTCCTTTCCTGTTCCGTACTGAAAAAAAATTGCTGTTGTCAAAAATGTCATTTTTAAAGGTGGTGACGAAAATTTAAGAGTGGTCAACCTATGTGCTTAAACAGGTCATGGGGATCCCTACAAATTACATGTTCTTTGAGGGTGGATAGGAAATTCAAATCTAAAGATAATGACAAGGATAAACAACTTTGACTGCAGCAGGCTATTTAAAAAATTCCAATTTTTTTTTTAATCTTGCTAGAAATTTTTCTATGATGATCATTGTACACATGTACAATGTATTAAGTGCCGAATGAATGAAATGTGTAACAGTTTCAACTATACAACATTCTTGGCATCTGTTAAAATATGCTAAGAAAGAGTTCAGTGGCTATTTTGAAAAAAATTGCTTTTTTTAATACCTATTTACACCAATTTACAAAATAAACAAATCACACAGAATATTGTATTAAAGAATTTTGTCCACACTAATTGATATTGTTTGTTTGTTTAGTTGAGGTTTTACACTATGTTCAGCACATTTGGCTATTTCGTGTTGGCCAGTTTTTACTGGTGAAGGAAGCCGGAGTACCCTGAGAGAAGCTCCAACCTTCAGCAGGAAAATTGGCAATCCTTGTCAATTAAGATCGGAGTTGAACAGTCAACACACAACACCACAGGTGAGATTCAAACTCACAACCTCAGTGTTGAACATTAGTAGTCATGACGAACTACCTGGACCACTAGGTCCCCGAGGCTCCCCTGTGTTTGACAGTCATATGTTTTTTTTCGATTATTTCGAAAATCTATATAAACTTGACAATCTCAACAGTCATCAAAACTTGAGTACAGAAAAACTTAGAGTGATAGAGATACAAAACAAAATAATAGAAGAACTGGAAACAGAAATAAATATAGAAATTGACAATACTAATGTCTTAGAAGTGCAGGAAGTAGTTAAGGCACTGAAAACTGGAAAAAGTCCTGGTCCAGATGGACTATCAGCAGAGCATTTCAAACTAATGCCGGAAGAACTTTTAATGTACATAGTGCAAATAGTGAACCTTATATTTAAGGACAAAGATCTGCCACAAGAAAGAAAAGAAGGAGTAGTTTCTCCGGTACACAAGAGTGGGAAAGTTAAATTACATCCAGAGAATTATAGAGGTATTACAGTAACCAATACCCTTTCTACCCTTATAGAAGGTATTTTAAAAGACAGGTTAGAACCCAAACTACTCAAAATTCAAAGTAAGCTACAAAGAGGCTTCACTGAAAAAACATCGTCATTAAATACTGCCTTTATTGTATCTACTGCTGCAGATTTTTACAAAGAGAACCTAGAAGAACTCATATTACTTACACTAGATGCTCAGAAGGCTTTCGATAAACTACATCACGAAATCCTCTTTAACAAAATGTACCATGATGGAATTGTGGGAAATATGTGGTTATTGTTAAGAAATATGTACAGGAATGTAACAGTTAAAGTTAAGTGGAACAATAGCATTTCAGATAAATTTATACAAGAAATAGGTGTTAGACAAGATGCAAAGTTATCGACTGTTTTATATAAACGCTATAACAACAACATTTTAGAGGCATTAGAAAGGTCAAACATAGGTGCACAAATAGGCAACATTAATGTTGTCGCTCCAACTTGTGCGGATGACATTGCCACACTGGCCAGCAAGGAGCATGAGGTTCAGGCTCTACTAGATATAGTCCATGATATGACAAACAAAGACTTCGTGTCAATCAATCCTACAAAATCTGAAATTGTGCCATTAACAAAAGTTCAACAAGAACTAAACGTTTATCTAGGAAACAATAAAATTGATGAAAAGAAAGAGGTTAAACATCTTGGTCTTATAAGAACTTTAAATAATAAAGTAAATATAGAAGCCCGGTTGAAAGTTGCCCGACGTACTATATATGCTATGCTTGGTCCTGGACTGGGTGCCAGAAAGGGAATGTCGCCAATTGTCTCAGCAAAACTCTGGCAAACCTACGCCTTGTCAAGGAGTCTGTATGGCATTGAGGTCCTAAACTACACAAAATCTGACATCACAAAATTGGAGAGACTCCAACTATAAATATGCAGACAGATACAAGGACTACCAAAAAGAGTTGCTAGTGCTGCCAACTATAGTTTATTAGGTATGGAACCAATACAGTCAACTGTGGACCGACTGCTACTCACATTTTTCGGAGGCATAATTCAAGACAACACCAGCATAGAATACAGAATTATAGAAAGGCAACTTATAATGTCAAAACAAAATGCTAATTCATTCATTAGTAGATTAGAAACTGCTTTATCAAAATACAAAGTACCAAAAGCTCAGGAACTGTTATTTGTTAAACCAACTAGGGAAAAATGGAAAACAACTGTCAAGTGTGCCATTCAGCAATACTGGGCAGAGAAATGGGAGATAGAAAAATCTGAAAAATCTACAATGAAATTCGTAAATATCAAAACAAGGCCAATTGGGAATCCCCACCAAATATGGAAATTAACCTCAAACAACACTTTAGAAGTCAAAAAAGCAGAAATAAAAGCAAAGCTCATAACTAGGACCTATACACTTCAAATAGACCGTGCCAAGTTTAGCAGAAATGTGGAGCAGGATATATGCCTATTATGCAATTCAGCTACGGAAGATACAGAACACTTTATGTTAGAATGCAATGCACTGGAAACTGAAAGAGATAAACATTTAACAACACTAAAAGCATATATGTTCAACAACATAGGCAACAAGATATTTCATAAAATTATGGATGAAGGACTTATGGTACAGTTTATCTTGGACTCATCATTTGAAAAGATTAAGCAAATAGTTAACATCAAACATCAAAATATAAGAGACATTGAGAATATCACACGAACTTTATGTTATGGCCTACATACAAAACGAACAACCCTGTTGAATATGAGATAATTTATCTATATGAACTATATGAGTCTATCAAGTGAAAGTAGGAGCTTCTTGGTTTATGGTGTTACTATACAGGTATCTATAATTTAAAAGTTTAAATGTACAACTGTAAATAATGTACATATTCAATACTAATACTAATCTAAATAAATCCCATTGGGAGTGACCCTTAGAAAGGGTGAATCTACCAGACAGGTGACAGGTAACAGGTATGGGAAAACGGCAACTAGGGGATTCCCAAGCGATGTGAGCTTTACACCCAGTTTAGTTACAAACTTTCTCTCTTGTGTGGTATCATTCGACAAGATTTATTACAAAATCATTAAATTTGACTTTAATTTCTTTCATAACTGAAGAAAAGTAAGTAAAAGTTGTTTTGGGAATGTTGCAGTGAAAAATTGAAGTCAGGGGACGCAACATATTATATTAGCTTGCCACTGTCGCTCCAAGTTCACATATATCTAGCTATAGTCTATAAGTTTATTATAGTATTAGTTTAATTTCTACATCCATATAAATACCATTATATGGATATTATGTGTATTGTATGTGTTATAACCATTTACTGTAAATGTGTTACAACAAATAAATATTTCGTATTTCGTATTTCGTATTTCGTATAATAATAATCTGAAACAGTATGTATGCTTCTCACTTTCAAATGTCAATAAACATCTTAATAAATACTCTAATCTAATGAAATGTGCTAAAATGTTTAGCTAAATCTATTTAACACAACTTTTTAAAAATAAAAACAGCATGTTTTTTTACCGGAAATTCAAAAATTATGTTAAAAGTTAAAACGAATCCGGAAAAATCTTTCTTAATTTAAAATAAAACATTTCAGTTTTCAACGTTGCATTTCATAAGATGTTGATAAAAACGATTCGTTGTGAATTTAAACTTTTATATGTCGAATACCTCTATGTTTTTTCAACAAGTAATTTTAAAAATTTCCGGAAACTCACAATCGGAATAGACCCTGTGTACTAGTTTTTTAAAACCAACAAAATAATGAAAATGGGATTGTTCTTGAAGAAAAACAAACAACATTGTAGAATCATACAAACATACAGGAAATAGACCGCAAACTTCAGTGCTGAAGTTTGCAGAAAATGTAAATCACTGTTCCAAAAGCCGTCTACAACATACGTCTATAGACTATGAATGTCAAAACTATACTGATAGGTCATTTAGGCCTAAAAAAAAAATATAGTTGTGTTTAGGGTAACCCGACCCTACCTAATTTTTAGTGCCTACCCTAAATTTTTTATAACCTTTCTTCAACAAGCACTGTTAAAGTCAAGGTGACTCCAGTATACAACCTAACTAAAAAAATTAATGTAAAAAAAAAAATTTCCCTACCTACCCTACCTAACTTTTTTCGGTATCGGGTCCGTTCGCCCTAAATACATGTTCGCCCTGGGTTCGTTCGCCCTTAGAGTCCGTTCGCCCTGGGTTCGTTCGCCCTATTTTTATAAAAAAAATATTAATGTTAATAGTATTTAGGTTTTTAAATTTATGCCGATATTTATTTACTAAATACTAAAGAAAATACTTGTATCTCAAAATTCATGAAAAAAAACATTGCAATTTTTTTTTAAATTAATCGTTTGTTCTAGAACATTGATTGGCTTCATTGTTAAATTTTTTTTCATTTAGAATACTTTTAATGACTGTTGATTTTAATTTATAATGCTGATTATGTATAATTATGATGTCTTTGAAATCGTTGATGGTTGTTTTAAATATCTTTGGTGGATTAATAATGAAAGTAAAATAACCTATTCAGCTTGGAATGAGTTAAAACAATGAATGTAAGAATTGTAAGACATGAAAGGGATTTTTTTTCGCAGCTTGGCTTCTTTGATCTCAAGTGTGTTTTGATAAATTGTAACACAACCAACACAGTGTATTTGAGAAGAAACAATTTAATAATCAAAATTATATTAAGTAGAAACAGTTCATCGTATAGTTTTCCAAATGCGTTTTGTAAAATTCTTTTGAAAAGATTAAATTGAATTAAACTAAACGTTGTGTTAGTTCAAAAGTACAATATAGCTAAGCTCGAGATTCCAGCAAACCACTGCAGGAGCTAACGTTGCCTCTCACAGGCCCATCTCTGCTACTACTAAACAACGATGAACTTTTATATGTTTTAATTGCCAACTCGGCATCATATGTTACATAGGTGTAACAATACGAATCTAGATGACGAATTTATGCTTCTATTGTTGATGTGTGATTGTGTCTTTTTGATATATTTTTTATTTATAGTATATCAATTCAGTGCTCAAAATGTATCAATTAAGATAAATACGTACATATCTTCGTCTTCATTTTTCTGGTAGCAGCAATACAACATAAACATTCGGCGAAATTGTATACAAACTTTAACATACTTTATTCAAATATGTACATTATACCATAAACATTATATAAAAATCAGGGCGAACAGACCCAGGGCGAACCGGTATTAGGGCGAACGGACCCAGGGCGAACAGGTATTAGGGCGAACAGGTACTAGGGCGAACAGGTACTAGGGTGAACGCGAATCAGGGCGAACGGACCCGGATTCCTTTTTTCAGTGTGTTACCCTAAACACATGTATTTTTTTATTTGGCCTTACTGATTATAAGGTCAAAGAAGATAGTTTATTTATAACGTACAATGTAACAATTTTTGGCCCTTGTGTGACAACCCCTCAACCTGTTTGGTTTTGTGTACAAACTTTTGTTTATGTATTCGTGTATGCTAGCTATATGAATCTAGGTTTGTTTGCCCTAATTCCTGGTCACCCTAGTACCTTTTCGCCCTGGGTCTGTTCACCTGGATTTTTAGTCCAGCACTGGTAGTTTTGATAAAAACTAGCCGTGCTGGAGTATTGTTAACACGACGATCTGTTGAGCCAAAGTACCCCCAATCTGCAAATTGTTCCTATGAACTCAATACAATTTTAAATCAAGGCACAATGCATAGGGTTGCATGCAGTTATTCACCTGAAAAATAGCATATATAGAAAGATAACTCTATTGAATAACAAATGTGTGTTGGAGAAAACTGTTTTGAGTCGAACAGACTTTAGCGTATGAATATGAAAAAAATAATGAAATGCGAAAGCGAGGGAAATTCAATTTAATTTACAACCAAGATTGTCCGTAATATTGTTATCGGCTGGTGACAGTCGGTAATTTTAATATTTTCAGTTAGTTAATTACTTTCAGTCCTCATCGAGTGTAAATATCGTCATTCTTAACCATTTCAACCATTTACTGTATTAAAAATAGCTGTAATGAGAACGATTTTAAATATATTTTATTGATTTGTTTTCTACCTAGAAGTTATCTTTCGAAAAGAAGTACGAAACAAGTTTGGAATGGACTTGTGTATTCACGTTTCTCAAAGGAATATATTTGAAATATTTAAATGAAATGATTTTTTTTTTTTTTAGAAAACAAATCCTCTGATTAGATATAAAAAGGTTATGGTTATATATATTCTAACAAGACGAATGTCAACAAACGTTGAACACGTGCAGTAAAAATGATTTGTGAGATGCTCCATAACTTTTGGTCACGTGTTACGAATTTGTCAACAGTATGGTGGGTCGATTAGTGTTTGCTGCCGTTTTCGACTTTGACATTAAAACAGCTATTTGAAGGAACAAAAAAGATAATTTTTTGAAAGCAAAATAAAATAACGATGCCGAAACTATGACGTATTATTATGTTTTCCTATTCTTAACATGCATACGCCAGGTCGATCTTGTGCCAAAATTGTGGAGTCAAAAATGATGAAGGAACGAACAAATTCTTTTTTTTGGACGATTTTCCAATTGTACTAAACAATGTTGTGTTTTGATGTAAAAAAAAATTAAGATGACTATGGGTATGTATTGTAAAAGTCCAAATTGACCATCAGGTGTCATATTTATCCACCCTCTCAAACCCCATAACATTCAAATAACTATGAAATGGTTGAGATCTCAATTCTAAACGTATTTTGTTTCTTCTTATAACAAGACGCACATTCATTGGTGTATGAGGGGTACCTAGGGTTGGTCTTTATATATTTGAAAATAGCGAGATTCCCAACCTATAATTATATCTCAATTTTGAGTATCCTTTAATATGTGAATTTTAGGTTCAGTACGTTTGGTATCTTCTTAAAGTTATGCAAAATGGTAGAGAATTTTTTTTATAAATAAAGGACCCAGTGAACAATTATACATCTGTTTGTAGTAATTCAAAATTAATTGCTAATAAGTATGTCTGAAATCATTCATTTACATCCATTTTTTTTAATTCGCAAAAAAAAATTGATTCATCCTTTTTACAAATCAACTAAATATTAATGCCTGTTAAAGTGGGATGTTAGCATCAGTGCTGGACAAAAGCACTTGTGCTATGTTTATATTTATATGTGGGGGAATACTTAATTGTAAAATATGTCTGATATATTTGAAATGGAAGATTCCAGTGACAATTGTTTGTTCTAGCAATATTTGTCTCATGGAACGGGGCACTAGACTTTGTACTGGTCTAATATAAAATTTGTTGGGTTTAAAATTTTAATTTATTGAAATTTGAGTGGTGATTTGTATATTTCGGACAAAAAAATTTGGAGCAAGTCAGAATTTTTATTACAATTAAGAAAGAAATATGTGCTTCATCATCAACAGACATTTACATATTAATCTGTTTTGACGTAGAATTTAAAAACATGTAAGTATTGCGAATGGACCCTTTACCTCGCTATATGGTCAATCAATTAGATTTTAATCATTTTAACGTGAATTGTTAATTTTTAAGACAAACATTTAAGTAATAATAATGTTGTTGCTGCCAAAAAAAGTCTTTGCTCTTCCTACCTGACTGACACTGTTTTGTCAATACTGACCATAAAAAAATAGTTTTGAAAAATGAAACTAGAGTTGATCATTAATGTTCAATAAAGCCCCCCATAAAATGTATGTCTGTTTAAAAAAAAAGGGTAGGTATATGTCATTATCTTCATTTTATTTTTTTTGCGACATGATTTTGAGTTGTGCAGTCCATCATGCCATGGTCCGAGTTGTCCATGTACTGAGTTTACCCGTAGTTTTAATGATTGGATTATTTCCCTTGGTTATTGGTTGGAAAAAAATGGCATCAGAGTTTTTATTTCATCACACAAGTTGCGAGTTTCCGTAAAACGGCTGTCATATTCGCGATTGTGAACATTTGGATATATCAGGTAATTGATTAAATTTGTTTGCAACTCTAACTTGGCTTTTGACATTAGTTCAGGTCATTTTTATACGTCCGCAAAATTTTTGCGGTCGTATATTGGTATGACGTTGGCATCGTCGTCGTCGTCGTCCGTCGGAGTCTGTAGACATTTGGTTTTCGCACTATAACTTTAGTATAAGTTAATAGAAATCTATGAAATTTAAACACAAGGTTTATGACCACAAAAGGAAGGTTGGGATTGATTTTGGGAGTTTTGGTCCCAACAGTTTAAGAATTAGGGGCCAAAAAAGGGCCCAATAAGCATTTTTCTTGGTTTTCGCACAATAACTCTAGTATAAGTAAATAGAAATCTATGAAATTTTAACACAAGGTTTATGACCATTTTTTGGAGTTTTGATCCCAACAGTTTAGGAATTAGGGGCTAAAAAAGGGCCCAAATAAGCATTTTTCTTGGTTTTTGCACAATAACTTTAGTATAAGTAAATAGAAATGTATGATATTATCTTGGTGGGCTAAGGGAGGTAATCCAAACACATTTAATTTTTTTCTCATTTCATATTTCATAAATTAAAAAGGAAATTTCAAATTTCTTTTAGCAAAAAAAGGGGGGTTACAATAAATTTTATTGTTTTTTGGGTTTTTTTTTTGGGAGGGGGGGGGGGGTCAATGTGCAACTTCATAGTGTATTGCACAAAAGCTAAAAAAGGGGTAAATTATTTATTTTTTTTTGGGGGGGGGAATTTTCAATTGCACAGTATTGCACAATAGCAAGAAATCTTCAATTGCACAGTATTGCGCAATAGCAAGAAATTGATATGTGTGCCCAATTTTAAATTTTAAATTGGTTATTTCTGATTTATATATAAAAACAAATAATACTGATATTGTTTGAATAGGTAAATTAAAAAATTTTAAGTTCTTAGACCACATTAATTCTGTGTCAGAAACCTATGCTGTGTCAAATATTTATTCACAATCCAAATTCAGTCTCGTTGGGGGGGTTGTCAGGTCATAATACGGAAAGGCTGACCGCGGACCATAGTGGGTAACGTGTTTGGAGAATGCCACACTCCCTGCACGCTAAAGACCCCTTCTGTAGTTTTCGAAAAAGAGTAGGCTGATGGCCGCTACAGGAGGCTAAATTATCCGACCCTACCCAACCATCCTCCTTTTACAGTGGCAGTCAAAATTGGTTCCCCTTTGTGTCCCATCCCACCCCTAATTGAATTGTTTGATAAATTGAACTGGTTCTCGTCATGAAGATGCATGAAATATTTGCCACTGGACGTTAAGCAACAATCAATCAATCAACCAAATTCAGTACTGTATCAAGCTTGAATGTTGTGTCCATACTTGCCCCAACTGTTCAGGGTTCGACCTCTGCGGTCGTATCAAGCTGCGCCCAGCGGAGCATTTTATTCACTTTACAATGGAAATACAATGGCTAAGGGTTGGCGCTCAAATCAGGGTCGGTCAGATACAAAATGTAACTGTAAACAGACATATATTTTTTTTTGGCCTAATGCAAAAAAGAATTTAAATTCTGTGACATATTAATTCCCCACTTTCAGATTTGATCAGACCCTGTAAGTACAGCAGGGATGTGATTTTTCTGTGGATTTCCGCAGCCCAGGGGTTGAGTTTGACTGTTTTTTCTGAATTTTGCAAATTTGTCGAGAAAGTTTGAAAAGGGGGGGGGGGGGTGGTGGTATTAGGTCAGCAAAATAAAGTGACTGCATTGCAATCTATGAGTCGGAGTTATTTCCCTTTCAATCATGAGTGTTCTGAATGAGCAAAAGAGGGGAGATTTGGTTTTCTGAGAACCAGCAACTAGCGCTTCATAGTTTCTCCTGAGCACCTCCAGTCTAAACTTTTCTCTGGTCCTTTTAGCTTCCAATCACATCCCTGATACAATTGGTTCAAAGGAATCTTTTATTTCTAAATGAAATACATCAACTACAATGCCATGACAACACTCATGACATTAAATCATTGTGTATGAATTCAAAATAATTTGAATACATGAAAATTTTAACATAAAATTGCTGTCAGATGTAAATATAAGAATTGAAAGCTTCTTTTAGTAATTTCATAGGGTTGTAAAGCATTGACCTGCACATATTTGTAGTATGAAGCACTTGTGCACTTCATACAAAATTTCAGTCAACAGCTTTACATGCCAATGAAACTACAGAACACAGCATTCCAGTGTAATAAGTAAGTAAATTTTATTCAAATTGGGTACCTATATACAATATAACAGCTAAAACATGAGCTATCAAGAGCTCTTAAGTAAATGTGACCATCTGAATGGAAGACAAATGTGTTGTAGCTTCCTTTCCAAATCCAATACTATTTATTAAATATCATGATTTCCCAGATTTGAAGAGCAAAAAATGTAAAGTTTTGGGAAAAGTGTCAAATTCAAAATACAATGTATGTGACTGAAATTACACCTGCTTTGATTATAGAGGAGGGTTTACAATAATGAATATTTTAATATACATACATTTTCAAATAAAGAGGAAAAAGGAGTAAAAAGAAACTGTCTTTCTGTCAGGTAGCAGAAAAGAAGACTAAATGTATTTTGGCCGGGAGATATATTTATTGCTTAAATTTACTGTTGTAAAAATGTTCGTCAAGAGGATCTGTTTTGTCCATACATGTAGCTCTGTCTTTACATGTAGATGGTTTTGACTTGACTATTGGTCATTTGGAATTTAAATTTATGTTTTGTTTTGAGTTATTGTTTTGGCTTTCAACATTTTAGGCCTCTAGCACAACTAATCAGTTGTAAATCGACGAAATGTGCACATCTTGTGCATCAAAATTGCTATCATGGAATAATGCTCAAACAACTACGAAAGCCTAAAAAATAAGCCCAGTTTTGAAAAAGGTAAGAAAAAACATAACCTTCTATAAGAGATTTATGCAGTACAATTTATCTGATATTGTAAATTATGGTTATGAATGGTAATACATCCAGTAACACATTTCTTAATAGCCGTGAACAATAGGAAGGATTGGAGATATACACATAATTTATTAGTAAAATGTATATGCCTGTAATAAAATTTCAGGCTAAGAGGACCAATTAGAGTAACAAATATGACGTCTGTGCCAAAGGAGCCAGAGAGTCCCAACTGTGAAGCATTAGGGGAAAGAACTTGTAGTGATGGAAGATGCATACCGAAAATAGATCTTTGTCGTAAGTTTTTAATTTATCTACCATATTTTTTTTACCATGAGATGTTTATACAGTCACAATATTATCTAAATACATTTATTATAATTTCTCTATTCAGAGACATTTTTTTGTGAAAAGAAAAACTTCCTAGTCATTTGAAATATTCTTGTGTCAGTAATACAGCATACAATTATAAACTAAAATAAATATGTGTTAATTGAAGCTTCAATTTCTGAATTCTCTCTGCTGTTGTTGCATAACATTCGCAGCCAGAAAATATTTCTCAATTGTAAACACCCTCATTTGGTATTCTGAGTTTTTCAAGTTTCCCACAATGTTTAAGTGATAAGAATTTGATTGTCTGAAATTCCAAAATAAAAAATTTGAAATATTAGAGGTTTACTGTAACACCTTTGTTTTCCTTTTTATAATATTTATTATAAGCAAGGACACACATGTGAATTATCTGAGATTGAAGTGGGGCGATTTGTCCTGCACCCATTCAGATTTTATATTGCTAATGTAGAACTTATTTTTATCTTCCTCAGCGGAAGAACAGTTGATGAATCAAAACACCATCTTGATCATGATAGTAGTAGGAATAGCCGTGGTTATATTTCTAATCGTTTTATATTGTTTTCAACAAAGACAGAGACATGCATCCAGAGAAAGGTTAAGAAATCAAAGTAAGTAGTGAAACAATTTAGTAAGTTATCTGCCCTTGGTGAATTAATTTTGAGGGGATATAAATAAATAAACCCCATTTAGCAGAAAGAACCAATGTGAGAAATTTATGATAATATCATATGCCATAAAAAATTTAACCTCTGACATCCAAATGGTTTTTTTTAAATCATGAGGGGGAGGGGAATTGTTTTAAGTAGTTGTTCATCGTTGGAACCAAACTTGACACCAATGGTCCTTAGTAGGCCTGAGAATACATGAGAAAACTCGTAAAAGGATACATATCATGATATTTACTTGCGATACATTGGTTATTTACTTTGTCACTCAAAATTTATTCCCAAATTGGCAAATAAACAAACATTGTACAACACAGAAATTTTACTCTGAAAAGTTACAATTAAAGCTGTTTATACCTGAAATAAATAAATGAAAGAAGTGTATCTTATTAAGTTGGCATATTGAAATTTTAACACATGTGAAACTGGTAAACAGCAACTGAAATTTTTCTCACCAAAAAAACCAGTTTGGGAATTTTAAAATTTAACCGGAAATGGTGCATATAATCCGGAGATATATCATGATTCTGAAGATATGATACGAATGTCATCGGAATGCACGATCAATACTATCAGTGAATCGTTACACCCCTAGTCCTTAGGTGGTTTTCTTTCAGAAATTTATACAATGACCTGAACCGCCATCCAAAATGGCCCCCACAGGCAACATTAGTTTAACATAGAACCCTATGGGAAAATTCACTTAAAGACCTTCTTGTCTGAAACCAACCACAGTTGACAGCAATGGTCCATATAGGTGGTCCTCTTTCAAAATTTTACCTGATGATCAGGACAGCCTCCAAGATGACTCCCAAAGGCAAGCTTGGTTTAACAATTTAAAAATCTTCTGATCTGAAACTTAAGTGAGCCAATTGGAACTAAATTTGGCAACAATGGTCCTCTTTCAAAAATATATTTGATGACTTGGCCCTCTATCCAAAAGATGGCCACCACAGTCATAAATAGTTAACATAGGACACTATGGGAAAATTTGCTTAAAATTCTTTTTGTCTGAAAACAAGTGAACCCAACTTGGCAGCAATGTTCCTTAGATGGTACTGTTTTAAAAATATATCTGATGACCCTGCATGGCATCCAAGATGGCCACCAAAGCTGAACATAGTTTAACATAGGACCCTATGGGAATATTCACCTAAAAAATCTTCTTGTTTGTAACCAGACAGCAAATAGGAACCTAATAAGTTTGAATCCAACTTGACAGCAATATCCCAGACTGCCAACCAATATGGACATTATGTCACATAGTCAAACAATTTATTCTGCGTGATGGCTGCAAATGATATTCAGGTGAACAATACAGGCTCTATTTGAAATAATATCTGTTTTCTATTTTTAGTGTCATTAGATAATGATATGGAACCAGAGAGAGCATCATTGTATGAGCCTCCTCCAGCATATGATGAAGCTGTTGATACACAACTCTATCCTCCCACACCTCAGGTGAATAGGGTATGTAGATGTATTATTTTATCATCCCAAAGCAATGCAAACTTTACTTTGGATAACAAGCTTGTTTTCTATTCGAAGTTTCTCATCTGACAATACATTTTTTTTAAAAATTGCTAACAAACACCTTTATTAAAGGGCAGTATGTATTAATGTTGTACACATATGTACCTTACACATGTACACACAAACCTGTTCCTCAAAAGTTTATGTTCACTGTAATGCATGATAATTACTGAAAAAAATTAACCAGCTTTCTTTTTTTCTTGCAGGACAGATTAAGATTACCATCTGATGACCAGCCCCCACTGACCCCTCCTCCAAATTATGATCATGCATTACAAATATTAGCCAGGAGTCATGAATCTGTGCTGGGGAAACCTCCAATATTAAAACGTCAGACATCAACAACCTCACAGTCGTTTCAACGAAGTTTCTCTTTTGATTTGCTCAATAATCAGCCTAGAACAAATAATTTATTGCCTTTAAATGAAGGAGAAACAAACAGTCGTGATAAACAAACTGAAAGGGGAGATAATCATCAAAACAGAGATGTGACCATCACAGTCAGCTGATACAGAATCTCACCAGCTTGTGTTAAAGTTCTGAATATTCATGAGATTATGATTGACAGGTTGAATTTTCTTAATGGAAATTTGTGATAAATATTTTTGTACTTATTTTGAATAGTTCGTGCATTGTTAGATTATGTATGAAAATTTTCTGCATGCAATACCAGAAATGCATAGTTTAAGAGAATGCAGATTTGTGATATATGAAGATAATTTTCTCCCCCATAAACTATGAAGTTGCTATAAAAAGTTACAAAATCTTTGCATTTTCACATGTAGGCTCTAACAAATTTTGTACAGGAAGAAGTTATTATTATTGACTTTGATCAAAAGACTAAGAAAATGAAATTTAATTACTTGTTTATCTAGAGAATACATATTTTCATGTATATGATCTATAAATAATTGAATTGAATTGTATATTATATTATTTTGCTTTGCATTTATTTGAATACATGTAATGTCAATTTAAAAAATATTTGGGGTTTTCAGTTGCAAGTTAGGAAAATAGGTTGTTTGTAGTTGCTAGTAGTGTACTGTTTTTCTAGTCCTCTTTATATTATTTATTTTTTGGCTTATTTGCTGATGTTTTCTTTAAATTTGATTACATTGTTATACAGAATTTTGCAATATTTTTTCTTTGGAGGAAATAATTGATGTCTTCCATTTTTTAAAGACAGAACCTCCTGCTGCCATGATAGATTTTTATACTGAAACTTGCCATATTTTATAATTTGCTGTTTTTGACCAGTAATGAGAAACAACAGATAGTCAATTACATATTATTCTTGATTCATTACTTTTATTGATTTCCTTACAAATTTATTATAATATGTGTGTATTTCTTCGAAATTCACTAAAGTAGGAAATATTTTCATACAGGAATAGATATATTCAAAACCTTACACATTATATTGAATTAATAAAATATTAATTGTGTCTCAATATGATGATATAGTTATGTACAAAATGTATAACATGTAAAAACACTATGGGATTAGAGTTGTTTAAATCTTGAGTTTTATTATATCCTGTCATAGTTATTGTACCTGTTTGTTAAGTTCAAAAGGTTGTTAACTTATCTGAAACAACTTTTACTATCATTTACACAGAATGTGTGAAAATTTTCCTCATGTACAAAATGAGCATAAAATTGAACCTTTAATTGTTTTCATAATAACTTTGTTATTGGTCTGTAGTTATTTAGCTTTAATCCTTAGTTATTTATTTAGTTCTTGGGCATTATAGTGCTATAAATAGATATGTGCTTGTTGACCCTAGGTCATTTAAAACATTTCTTTCATTAATTGAAATAGATAAACAAGTTCATTTTTCATTTAGGTTCGATTGAATAAGAATTAAAGGGAGAATTCTTCAATAAATTGCATTGCAGGGGAAAAGTTATGGACCTGTTAAGCCATTCCGAGCCATTCCGCACTTGAGGAAGCAATGATTTGAAAATCACAGGGATTTTGTCTTATTTTAATTATTTCATAACCATAATGTGAGAAGAGTCATGTAATTGAATCATCTTACAGAAAACGTGAAATTTCAGGCTGTCACTAAATGAAGATCTGTACTGTTACAATAAACAATTAGAAAATGTTTGGGTGCTTACATTTATGAAATCAAGATTGAGGTCCTAAATTAATGTCACACTCCATTATAATTAGTGAATAAATATTGGATATATCCCTATGATCATTATCCCCATAGAGGTATATATGATTTATATCATGATACTCTGAAAAGTGCAAATGATAGGTCAGTCAGGAATTTCACCTTGTGCAAAGATAAAGTATGATAAATCCAGGATATCTGGTTGCATGTTATGACATCTTGGATTTGGTTGGTCTTTGTTCAGAATATTTTAGACAGAACTATCTCACATGAATGTTTAAAAATGTGTGTAATTTAAAGAATATCAGCAAAGTTGCATCCCTCTTTTTCTAGCTTATTTTTATGAAAAACAAAGGGAACATAGATTTTTAATTGATTTAAGTTAATAAATTACATTTTCACCATGACAGAATAAATTTCATATTTGATAGGACTTTATTTCATATGGAAATAAAATGTCCACGTTCTGTTTTTAACCTTCATGTCAGGTTCCTTCCCTTAGAATTTCTTAGACCCATAGAAATGCACAAAAAAAATTCTTTGAACATGATTGGAATTTCTCTGTGTATTGCTTTTTATTTAGAATATAACTTTCCTAAGTATTATTTTTTTTTTTTAATTTCTGATTTTTTAATGGAAACTCCTTCAGTTAAATGGCCCCATTTTTTTCTGCCATTTAACAACAAATCATTTGTAAACAGAAATGGGCATTTTTTTGTATTAAAATTGTCTCATTTTGTATCTTATACATTATTAAGTCAGATTTATTTTATTTAAGTGTGATCTAGTCATCGCTTATTTTATTTAGGGTATGATATTTTGTGTTTTACAGAAATCTTTGAATTTCTTTGGATTTTCTTCTTCTACTAATAATACACCCTCATACTAAATTATTGTACACAAGAATAATAGCCTTTTAATTATTTAATGACATTTGTGATGACCATTAAATGCAAGGTTGTTATGTATACTTGCTACTGATTTGATTGAACTTAAATCATGTATTTTTTTTTCATTATTGAAAGATTATATACATTCCAAATTATTTACTTAAATTTGTTACTAATTGCAGGACTACCTCCTCTTTGAGTAATATTTTGATATATTTTGCTTTATGGTATATTTGTAAACCTTGGGCAGCATTTTTATATGCCCTACTAAGTCTCAAGGCAGCAAATAGTAATGTATTAAGTCTGTCTGTTGTGAAATTCCTTTTTGGAAACTCTGTTGAGCTTTAATATATTAACTTTTTCTTCGACATTACTAATTACTTAATGTTGTTTTACTCTTGAAAAAAGTTTTTGTGGGCTCTAAAATCTGCAAAATTATTAAACTATGATTAGCAAAATTGTTGGGGGTTATATAGGAATCACCCTCTCTGTCTGTGAATCTTGTAAAAACTTTCATGGAACTCAATAAAACTTCACATGAAGAAAATACACCATATGAAAATATGCATGAAATAAAATAATTTCTGTCCAACATACTGAAGTGGAGATAGTTTGACTTGAACAATATAATTTTTTGGAGGGATGGGATATCATTTTGTGAACTTGCTTACATGTCAATAAATCATTGACAACACTGAAGTCATTTATAACTGTCGCTGTAATGAAAATGTGTAGTTTATATTTTTGAACTATGTTTGGCTTAAGTGGAGCATTATTTATCATCATCATCTTGCTTGTCATTGATAGGTTGTGAATTTTTGAGAACATAAACTTTTTCTTGACAATTTTAGATTCTTTTTTATATCAAAAACAACCATTTATTGTTATGGTCATGAACAAATATTCTGTGCCTTTATTTATTGTAAATTTAGAAATTAATGAGATAACAATGCTAAAAAGGTAACAGGATAAACACCAGAATGGTTAAAACTCAAAAAGCATGGTATAATTTGGCCCCTTGAATTTCAAAATCAAAAGCTAATGAAAAAGTTACTCTGAGCTATCATTAATTGTAAGTACTCTTAAAATGTTGCATTTTAAGGAACATGTGTTGTTCTCAACAAGAAATTTCTGGAATAGCGGCAATATGCTGTCAAAGATGGCTTATTGTGAAGAAATCAATAAAAACACTAAATTTCACTAATTTTTTAATCTTTGAAGATATTTCACTGAAATTTGTCTTTATGTAAGACAAACTTTATATATAAATATCTCTTTTTGGGCAAGTTTTCAAACCTGTTTTAGCAGACATTCATGACGGGAAGGAATTTTCTACAATGATCAATAGAAACAGAAAAAAAGCCTCCTTTTAAAATTTAGGATGATTTAATGTTTTATGATATATAGATGTTTCACCCTATGGATTTTTTATCAAAATTGATTCCAAAAGCCTAGCAGAAGCATGGCAAAGTACAATCAGCTTGTTAATTCATTTCTCTTCATTATAAACCTTTAAAGATAACTGTTGTTGCTTGTTGACACTCTGAAGTAGTATAGCGTACTCATTAAGAAATTCGAAATACTAATATTTAAAAGTACTCACTATAATTCTTCCACAACACTGGAATGGAATATAAGGATCTAACACCGGTGAAAGTGCAAGACCGAAAAATCTCAGACACCCAAGGGAAAGATTTCTGGTCGACCAATGGAAATCTTTCCTGCGGGTTCTGAGATTTTTCCGTCTTGCACTTTAACACCGGTGTTTTGATCCTTTTTCTCACTAATATTTACAAAAGCACATACACATCACACTCAAGTAGTTTGTGTGTGATGTGTATGTGCTTTTGTGTATTGGATGTATTTTGAATAATTCAAGCCACCGACGAGTGAAACCTTTAAATATAAAATGATATGGACAATATGGAATAGGTAAGACTAATAAAAACTCAAACAATTTGTTAAATATCGCTCAAACAGTAAATAATCACGATTGTCGGAACCGCGAAAATTTTGCGGGAAAACAAGCGTGAAATTCTTATCTCACCCACGGGAAAGACAAGGATATCTCACATGGGTAAAAATAGGTACTGGGCTGTCTCATTAGTGAGAAAAAGGGATTTTGGCTTTAGTGGAAGTCACTCCTCAAAAACTCTTATACATGTATTTATAAGTTAAATTGTTTGAATGAAAAAGGTCTACTTTGATGTAGGCTTATTTAATCGGGGCTGTACTAATAATTATAATAACGGAGATAATAATTTGAAATCTTTTTAAGGAATAAAATTGTTATTTAGTTGCATATGAATATACATGTATTATATATATTGTATTTGTTTCTGCTAACATATATCCATTGTCCCATTGCTTGCAATGTGTTCATGCATCTTATAACAGCAGTGTTGCCCGTCCATGTCATATTAAAGATGATATTTAATCAGAACATTGCAGTTGGCATAATTTATTGTATTTTCTTATGTGTTATATAATACATGTAGACAGATATAACATTGTAATTCTTGTAATAATTGCTTTATAGTGCTAGCTTTACAGAAATGGAATGTGAGAATCTATTATTTAACATTCGTAGCATTTTTCTATCATAGTAAATAGTAAATGTGTCATTTATATGTTCAGGTATGGCACAATTTATAAGAAATGGGAATGGCAATTTAAGTATAAACAGATCAAAATATCTTATTTTGTGTTAAATTCAGTTCATGGAATAGATTTTTGCTGTTTTTGAAAGTCAAAATGCTAGAATAATAAGGCGTTTTGTTTACCTGGTCTAAGGAAACATAAAATTTTTACCAAGTTTTGTAAATCTAACATTTAAAACCTCAAATATGATTTTTGAATGAGAAATTTCCAAAATAAAGACTTGTACTGGACAAACTAAATATAATAAAAATGTAAAATGACTGCATCAAACCTATTGTAAAAATTACTCAAAACATTCATTTAAATAATTTCCTTTGACTTTAGCATATTTGTTACAACCAAAGGATTTTGTGACAAATGTAGAAAAATCTCACAAAAAGGTCGTAAATTCCATAGTCAAAATATTTAAGCTTTTCTGGAAGATGGTACCAAAGAAAATCAGGTAACTTCAGTTGGTTTAGTTATGACTCAGCTAATGACAGACAAGTTATGAAACAATTTATCATGATTTATAGCCACAGGTTGTATAAAGGGGAAAGCATATGAGTTGTGTGTTAATGAGATGAAACCTTATCAAATTACACATATATCAGTACATAGGTAAAGGTCATTGTGTGACCTTCAGTAATGAGACTTAGTTTGCTCAGATTTCCAGTGCACTGCAGTGTTAGTTTTGATTGATTTCATCTTGATACAAGGACACAATTGATGTCTAAATTGTCTGAATAATATTACCTGACCCGTGGTGAAAACTTTTTTTTTTTTGAAAAAATATTCCGAGGGGTTTGTAAGCTTTTCATCACTATTTGTCATATTATCTCTAAGAAAAGGGGTTTGATATAAGCATATTTGATTGGAATTGATTGCTGTATTGTAGATTCACTAAAGAATTATGTAAAAAGGTGGAAGTTGCCAAGTCCAATTCTATTTTTTACCTTTTTTACAATGGAAATAATCTGATTACTGGTGTTGTGATATATGGTGGACTGGTGGATCCGAACTGATTACATTGTACTTGTGTTGTGTTTTATGGTGGACTCGTAGATTCGAACATTGATAAAGAAAAACCTAGTTTGCTGCCAATTTGACAGCTTATTTCTTGTTATAATTTGCATGAATTGTGTCATAATTATGATCCTTCTGAATTGTGTTTTGTCTTCCATTGGTCAGTTGTTTCAGTGTCATTACTTCTTATTTTACTAATACTTAATTGGCAATTTCAGGATGTTTTGTATTTGAAATCTCATAAATGTGTGTTTATGCATTCCTTTCAATACACTCATTTAATTGGACTAGTAAATGACAATTTCATCAGAATAATTTTCTTTTTGAAGTTAGATTTAATACTGGTTCAAGCAAATGAAAATTTTTAAGGCAAGAGATTTTCTACTTTTAGTCTCTTAATATTATACTTTTAGAGTGAGAAACCTTGAAATGGGTTTTTTGAAGAGGATCATTGTTCTCCTGAAAACCACTTTTGATATGAGAGTTTTATACCTTTAAGAATGATTAATATAGGTATAGGTATCTTTATGTGTTGATCAAAATAAAAGTCAAGGCCACAAGAAATTGATTTTAGGTTGTAACTCCCTTATCCAATCATATTTATTCATAGTAATGCAGAAATTAATTTAGTATTTGGTAAAAATTGAAAAAATATTTGGGAAAAGAGATATTTAAAAAATATTTGTCTCAAGGTTACTATTATAATAAATCTCCATAGCTTTTAGAAGTCTTAAGGTCTCTTAAGGTTCAGCCTCATAATTTTTACATCTATTTCAATTTTGAATAGAGTACTGAATTGCCACTTGTCAGTTGTTATTTAAATGGTTTTATATATATTTTTGTGTAATTTTGATTATTAAGTTTAATTTATAAACAATATTTATAATTTTATTTATCATTAATTAAATAGTGCAATATGATGTTTTGGAATTGTATCATAATTTTTGTGTTTCATAAATGGTGAATTATGTTTCATGCTGCATAAAGAATACAGAAATACATATTTTTACTGGACTTTTCATTTATTTTCTGTATATTTTGTAATAAATAACTCCACTTTATATCTCCGCACAGCTGCATGGTCACACCGTTTATCCCAATACTGAATGGACTTAAAAATTGCTCGGTGGAATGAATACGATCGTTTTTCCATTGATGTTATGGTTATGTATCCACAGAGATTGGATAATGAACTCCATGGATTAGCTTCTCTGTGAACTTCAATATCCACTCTACGCGGAATTATCATAACATCAAGAAGAAAAGCAATGAACAGTATTCCAAGGAGCGAGATTTCTCCGTGGATTCAGGATTGGGATACCCAGCGTGTTTATTGTCCCCTGCTGCAGGGAAATGCTGATGTCCATCCGTACGTCTGTGGCACTTTGTAAGCTCTCTCATGTCAACATTTCTTAATAGATTTTATTAAAATTTATGCCAAAGGTTTAGATTAGAATTAATTGTCTCAGACAAGTTTGAAAATCAGCACCCAGAGATTATTTTTGTAAAAGTTATTCCCCTTTAAATAGTGAAAATATGGGAAATTGACTTTGCAAGCACTCTCAAAGATTTTAATGAAATAAATGTCCAACATTCATATAAGCTTTCTCTAGGATCTTCAGTTAACGCTACGCGCAGCACCGGGTGGAAACATTGATTGTACCCAAATCGTTTAACTTGATAGATAGGTGATAAATATTTTTTAATCCAGTTTTTAAATAACTTCCGAAAAAACAACTCCGCCTGGCGTTAGTTTAACATCCTACTTTCTCTCAGACAAATTCCAAAATCATTACCGACAGATTGATTTTCTAAGAGTTATTCTCTTTGGAAAAATAACAATAAGGAAAACAGACTTTTTATCATCTACATATCTCTAGAGACTTTAATCAAAGCACTGTGCACCCATATATGAAGTAATCAATTATGAAATAACAATTGCTTGGAGTAATTGGATTTCAAAAATAAAAATTCCATATTTGGTAAATATCCTGGAAGACTCTCAGACCTTTAATTTTTTGGAAAAAGTTCCTAGCAACCATATATTTACTTAGTCAGCTGTGAAACAGCAATAGCATGAAACAACTGGATTTAAAACATTGCAATTCCATCTTTGGTAAATATCTGGAAGACATTTAATTATATCAGGTTTTTGTAGGAGTTTGTGTTGTTCATTGTTTTTGTAGTTCTCAGTGTTTATTTGTTGTGCTTGTGGTTGTTTTTTTTTGTCTTCCAGGGTTTGTCTGTCTAATGGATTGCATTTTTTGGTTTGCTTCTTAGGTATATTTGTCCTCTTTCAGACCTTTAAACTTTTGGGACAGTACCAAGCAAACATATAATAAGGTATTCAGGATTGAAACAGCAATTACTTTGAATTATTGAATTTCAAACACAGAAATACAATCATTGTTAAATAATCTAGAAGTCTCTCAGACCTTCAAATTAGTCAGGTGTAAAACAAAAATTGCTGGGAATTATTGAATTTCAACTTCGATAAATATCGCGGATGACTCTCAGACCTTCAATTTATATGAAAATCATCTAGCAACCATATAGTTTAGTATTTAAATGTGGATTTTCAGTCCAAAGGGTTTTTTTTTGACAGGTATCACTGTTATAAAATGTAACAGTCAAATACAACCCTACCACTTCATTGATAAATTTTACCATTTAATATTAAATGAATAATAAATATGTAATACTAAACTTTTGTGGTGATATAAAAATCTTTTTACATACATGTACACAAATGAAATGTCCATCAGACAATACTTTTACATGTACCATGAGGAACTTAATATGATCAAAACTTAGTGGTAGGTCTTCCATGGAAGACATGAGTTGCCTGCGTCCTTCTCCATACTGATGCTCTGTGCCAAATATCAGGAAGCTAACCTTTGTGATTCCTCAGAAAAATGTGACAGAAATTTTTCTGTATCAAAAATATTCTAAGTTCCGTCAAACAGAAAGTGGACATGCGACAGATTCAAAACTGCCAAATATCAGGAAGCTGGCTAGTGTGGTTCCTGAGAAAAATTTGACAGAAATTATTTTGTGACACCGACAACAACAGATAGTGAACCCTATATGTCGCCTGTGCCTAATTCAGGCGACACAATTAATGATTGCAATATATTTAAAACATTTGTTCCATAATGTATATATATAAAAAATAAATTTAAGAATTAAAGAAGGAAGTGAATATAAGTAAAGTCAAGAAATACCAAAGCGATATTCAAAGGAGGAAATCGAAACAACTGACAAACTCCGGTGAACAACGAAGGCAAGACTAAACATTCCCAAACCAAACCAAACCAAACCAAACTAAATACTTTCAAAAAAACTTTATTTCATCAGGAAGATTTTGAAAATTATTTCAAAAGACTGAAAAATTCTTGTGGTAACGGTAGTGTGCAATAATAATTTTTAATGAAAAAATAACAAAAAACAAGGGCAATGAAAAGCGTGGCACCCCCTTGACATGATAAAATTTGACCCTGAAATTTGTACATGTATAAATATTTACTTGTCATTTCCCATCAAAATCTTTAGGATTTTAGATCTTTATGAATTTAAACTTATAATTTTGGTAAAAATCCATTGAAGGCTGTTGATTCTAGTGTGTTCACAAGGATATTACGAACAATTGTGACATGTGATCTTGACCTTTAATTTTGAAAATCAATAGCGCTCCAGATTTTCCTAAGAAATAAGTGGTCAGAGTTGGATTTAAGTATCTACCAAGTTTGGTCAAAATCCATTGAAGGATGTTACTTCTAGAGTGTTCACAACAGTGTAAAGAATTTACAAGTTCCACTCTGACCTTGACCTTTGAACTTGAAAATCAATAGGGTTCTAGATAATCATAAGGACTAAGTATCTGCTAAGTTTGGTCAAAATCCCATGAAGGATGTTGAGTCTAGAGTGTTCACAATGGTTTAAAGAATTTGCAAGTTCCACTGTGATCTTGACCTTTGACCGATGACCTTGAAAATCAATAGGGTTCTAGATATTCATAAGGACTAAGGATGTTGAGTTGGGGAGGGGATAAAAAAAAAACCAAACAAACAAAAAATGAAAAAAAATAAAATTACAGCTTCTGTATGTGCACTCAAATCAAATACACAGGAACAAAATTACAGTACCGGTATTTTTTACACATAAATGCTTAAATTTTTAATAATGATTCATATACACACAATAAATGAAGAAATCACAGTCACAGCAAGTATAAATGTTCACTGATAGTGGTAAAAACTACAAATTATAGGAACTGACAATGATTGTAGAATATCGTCTCTCTTTTCACATGATGGAATGTAAAAAACGCTGGTCTACGGAATTAAATTATTCATCTGAAGATCCATCTGATGAGCCTTTCTTGTATTTACTCAGAAATTCTTGAGCTTGTTTAAATAAGGCATTTGGATCATCAACTTTTGGTACCTAAAAAATACAATAAAGGTCATTCTTGGTAGTTATTTAGTTTGTAACATCTAAAAAGTGAAACAGATGCCTAGTTCTTTCTCCTTAAAGATTTTTTTAAATGCAAGTCCCTAATATATGAACATAATGAGAAATTCTCTATTTTATAAAGACTTGAGCCATTTCCTAGCATGATATCTTTAACTGACACTGAAATAAATTGATCATAAATTGAAACTCATTTCTTGAGCTGATATTCAAAATAGAAAAACTTTCAATTATTTTGCTTCATTTTTACAGCTAAATGGTTTTATTAATTTAACGGATAACAAAAACATTAAATACATTTTAAACCCACCAACATACACATAATACATCCAAGTAAGTAAATTAGGTTTCTCTTTGAAAATGTCATTAGAACATTGTTTCATTTTGTAATTGTTGTTTTACATGTATATGTCACAAACTGATTTCAGTTTATATTACAATAAAACATTTGATTGATATACAAGTCTGGGCGACCAGGTTCTTCTCTGGGCTACCAAATTTTGAAACCTGGTAGCCCAATTCGCTAACAAACCCTCAGCCCTCAATACTTATTTGGATTCCTGTAAGTTATGGAACTATCAAAATTCTGTTCTGAAGAAAAAAATAGACATACAACTGTACTATACTGTCGTGGACTAGAAGCTCTTAAGAACATTAGTAGAAAATTTGAGTTCACAAACATTCAAAACAACTAGCTATATTGGCCTTGTTATTTCCGTAAAAACATTTCAAATTAGATTTTAAATGTGCATTACCTTGTAATGTTGATCTGCATACAGTCCAACATATACTCCAACCAAAAATGAAATCTAAAATATAATAAAATGCTCCGCTGGGCGCAGCTAGATACGACCGCAGATTTCGAACCCTGAATAGTTGGGGCAATTATGAACACAACATTCAAGCTTGATACAATACTGAATTTGGATTGTGAATAAATATTTGACACAGCATAGGTTTCTGACACAGAATGAATGTTGTCTAAGAACTTAAAATTTTTTAATTTACCTATTCAAACCATATCAGTATTATTTGTTTTTATATATAAATCAGAAATAACCAATTTAAAATTTAAAATTGGGCACACATATCAATTTCTTGCTATTGCGCAATACTGTGCAATTGAAAATTTCTTCAAATATTTGACACATAATAGGTTTCTGACACAGAATAACTGAAATCAAAGAATTGGTCATATGATTTCAATTTATATTCAATTTTTTGCTTCTTGTGCAATACAATATGCTGTGGAGAATTGCCCCCCCCCCCCCCAAAAAAAAAAAAAAAATTACCCCTTTTTTAGCTTTTGTGCAATACACTATGAAGTTGCACATTGACCCCCCTCCCAAAAAAACAAAAAACAAAAAACAATAAAATTTATTGTAAACCCCCCTTTTTTGCTAAAAAAATTTGAAATTTCCTATTTAATTTATGAAATATGAAATGAGAAAAAAATTGCCCCCTCCCCAACTTCTCATTTACCCCCCTAAATTTTGTTTTCAACCCCCCCCCCCCCTTTCTCTTGATACTTTGCAACCATAACAGCCCATTTAAATACACCATAACGTATTAAAATAGATAAAATGCTCCGCTGGGCGCAGCTTGATACGACCGCAGAGGTCGAACCCTGAACAGTTGGGGCAAGTATGGACACATCATTCAAGCTTGATACAACATTGAATTTGGATTGTGAATAAATATTTGACACAGCATATGTTTCTGACACAGAATTAATGTGTTGTAAGAACTTAAAATTTTTTAATTTACCTATTCAAACCATATCAGTATTATTTGATTTTATATATAAATCCCAAATAACCAATTGAAAATGGCATTATAGATGAGATAAACAAAAAACTTTCATCAGCACATTTTATATTGGCAAATTTCCAATGAAGTTCATTAAACTAATAATGTGCAATTGAAGAATTTGACACATAATATGTTTCTGACACAGAATAATTGAATTGAAAGAATTTATAATTGGTCATATGATTTTAATTTATATTGAAGTTGTTGTTTCTTGTGCAATACAATATGCTGTTTAGAATTCCCCCACCCCCCCCCAAAAAAAAAAATTACCCCTTTTTTATAGATTTGGACCAACTGAAAAATATCGCCCATAATAAAACTGGACAGATAAAAATATTAAATTTGTGATATTAAAATGAAAGAGTTATCTCTCTTTCTGCACATATCAATTTCTTGCTATTACACAATACTGTGCAATTGAAAATTTATTGAAATATTTGATACATAATAGGTTTATGACACAGAATAAGTGAAATCAAAAAACTTAGAATTGGTCATATGATTTGAATTTATATTCAACTTTTTTCTTCTTGTGCAATACAATATGCTGTGGATAAATGCCCCACCCCCCCCCCCCCAAAAAAAAAAAATTACCCCTTTTTTATCTTTAATTTTGGACCCCAATTTGAACCAACTTGAAAACTGGGCCCATAATAACAAAACTAAGTACAAATCTGAAATGAGAAAAAAATTTTCCCCACCCCCCGCCAATTTAATATTTACCCCATAAATTTTGACACCCCCCCCCCCCCACTTTCCCTTTTTCAAAAAAAAAAATCTTTCCCTCAAGATAATGTCATAATCCCTATTCAAAATTATCATGAAGTTTGCAAACATAATTAAACATTTAAATACATCATTGAAGTCTTAAAATAAAAAATGACATATGGCTAAAATTAATATTAATTCATAGTAAGTTCTAAAAATAAATTGACAGCTATAAATCACCCCAAAAACAATCAACATTTCTTTATACATAATTGAATCATACACAATATTTTACTTTAAATGTGTTTGGAATGTGTTTGGATTACCTTCCTTAGCCCACCAAGCTAATATCATAGATTTCTATTTATTTATACTACAGTTATTGTGCAAAAACCAAGAAAAATGCTTATTTGGGCCCTTTTTTAGCCCCTAATTCCTAAACTGTTGGGATCAAAACTCCAAAAAATGATCATAAACCTTGTGTTAAAATTTCATAGATTTCTATTTACTTATACTAGACTTATTGTGCGAAAACCAAGAAAAATGCTTATTGGACCCTTTTTTGGCCCCTAATTCTTAAACTTTTGGGACCAAAACTCCCAAAAACAATCCCAACCTTCCTTTTGTGGTCATAAACCTTGTGTTTAAATTTCGTAGATTTCTATTAACTTATACTACATTTATAGTGCGAAAACCAAATGTCTACAGACTACGACGGACGACGACGACGACGACGACGACGACGCCAACGTCATACCAATATACGACCGCAAAAATTTTGCGGTCGTATAAAAATTATCAAAAAGATTGGATATTGGAAATTCTATATTATGTAAACTTCGTCTCTTTATAATTGAATATAATTTTTTTTGTTAAAAATTTACATGTTTATATCAGTTAAATATTATACCAAACTTAACTTACAAGTCTTTGGTTCACTTACCCTCGAGCTCGGAGAATTAAAATATTAATTCAAAGTTTTGTTTAATATCTACTGCATATACTGATTGTCCTACAAATTCAAATGTACTGTAAAGTTGTTTTTTTAGGTATATCTTAATATGTGTAAAATATCAATAAAAACACTAACTGTATCTTTTGTTTCCTTCAGATTTTATAGTACGACATAAAAGATTTTTATTGAAAGAATTTTGTTTGAAAGAAAAATTTTTCTGCACCTAAATTCATGTTTCAACTTTAAATAATTGCTTATTAATTTTAAGTTATTTGTGAAATTCACCTTAAAACAACATGCCTTACAGCCTCAATATTATGCACCACTTTCCATTACATATTATAAACTAATCCATTGCAACTTTTGTTCAATGTAGGATAAAAAACTTAATTCAAATAATTTTTTTTTTGGGGGGCGGGGGGGGTAAAAATCGCTGCAAGTTTTGTTATCCAAAATCGATTTTTGGATTGAAAATACGGATTCAAGTGATGTCCAAGTCAATATACAGAACAAACATACATTGTTGAGGAAAAACAGGACCCCTGATACAAAAAGTATACTCTCAAAGCATATGCCGATATTGTCAATCAATTTCTCCCAAATTAAATTAAGAGGGGGGGGGGGGGGGGGGGGGGTCAGTGAAAAAACTATGTGAATTAAGTTTTTTATCCTACATTGAACTTTTGATCTTGTCCCTAACATTGTTGTTCAAAGAAGATAATTTTATACAGCTATTTCTCATAGATGTCAATAAAATTTCACAGAGAAAGGCCTTTATCCACAAGATGATTATCAGACCCCCTGCTTTGAATAGAGGTAAAAATATTTCACAGGTAAATTTCTAAGATCATTCAACTAATCAAATTTAACTGATTTCAAATAAAATTATTATGAATAATAATCCATTGAGAAAAAAATTATTTTATGCACTAGGCTAGTAGTATTATAAAAATTCTGTTAAATAATATCCCGAAATGGATCAATGGTTGATTGGAATTTTAGTTGACCAAAATTAAGCTATAATATACAGAATGGATTTGTAATATTTTAATATACATGTATAATTATTATGTGTTTTTTTATACATGTCTAATGATGATAATTATTGTATGCCACCCAAATGCAACAAAATCTTGTATCTTGTATGAGCATCTGTACACAACTACAATGTATGTGCCTTTTTTGCTCTATTTATTGGTATTAAAATAAAACTAGCTGAACTCCCGTCCTCACAACCTGTGCATCAAATTTGTATTGTGGAATATATATAACCCCTAAGTTGATACTTTGGCTATCACTGGTTCAATTACTAGGATGATTTTTCAAATTACAATACGACTGATTATAATATAAGCCTGAACTTCCGATGTTTATACAATCCGGAAAGCATGTCTCAAAGATAGGTCAAGTCCCACCAAATAGTACATTTTATCATTACGATTGGATGATACGTCACAGTTGAAATTGTATATAAGTTCATGGGCAATATTACATGTTTACAAATTCCCACACGCAGGTGCTTTCCTTCGTAAATAGCGTGATGAAGAACTGCGTAGACTATTTCGAAAAAAGGGATTCTACCCGTGGTATATATTTCTGGAGTTCTGAAAAAAAACATACTATTTTTTCATTTCAGCATTATTTAATTTGATTTCCAAGTTTTCAATTATTGTTTTGGTTTTGAACACAACTGACGAGTAGTAAACCGACGGAATGTACACATCTCGTACATCAAAATTGGTATCAAAGAATTTGGTTTGGGGACAGGCCATGGGTTTCTCCTTTTGTCTACAAGAAAAATATATACCACATCGATTGTTGATCAAGTCCTAACTATTAATAATTACGAATTCCCATATACAACAGGTTACATGTTTATTGTAGTGAAAATTAAAAAAACAACAGTTCTTAGGAATGAGATCAAAAGTTCAATGTAGCATAAAAAACTTAATTCACATAGTATTTCACTCACCCCCTCTTAACTTAAATTGGGAAAAATTGATTGACCAATATGGGCATATGCTTTTAGAGTATACTCTTTGTATCATGGGTCCTGTTTTTCCAGCCGTATTGTAACTGTATGTATGATGGCTCTTATTTGCTGTAAAGTCCAAACATAGGGCCGAACTTGAATCTGAAAATCGATGTCGGATAACAAAACTTGCAGCGATTTTTACTCCACCACCCTCAAACTATTTGAATTAAGTTTTTTATCCTACATTGAACTTTTGATCTCGTCCATTAATAATTCATTACACCTTTTATTTAATGGGCCTTACAATAAGTTACGACAAGGAAAACCTTTTAGTTGGACCACAAGTTTTAAATAATGAAATGTGATGTAATGCATGCTGCTTTGAAATGGTTTTCACAAAGATATCTGATGAAATATTGTTGAAATATGTTTTTTCATTATAATATATTTTAAGGCTAAAGTTTGAATTTTGAGTGAAATGTTTATACCGTAAAAAATGTCTTCAATATTAGCAATGAAATAATTCACTTTTGACGAAATATGAAATTCTAAGCCACCTTCATACAAATCAAAGCCAAATCGCTGGTATTTTTAAAAGTTTTGTGTCAAATATGTATTTTGATCCTTGCATGTTCCTCTATGTACCAATTAATTGAAATTCAAATCTTTATTATGAAGGACTGTCATCAAAAGATACAAGTGTACATTCAGTTTACACATACACAAAATTATTCATGAAAATATTACGATAACAGCTCAGACCACTCGTAACAGCACACCTGAGTGTGGGAATGTATATGTGTTACATTTATATATGTGAATATTGATATTGACCATGAACTTGAATACAATTTAAACTGGCCACTGTGACGTATCATCCAATCATATTGCTACAATGTATTAGTGGGTTGGACTTGACCTATATTTGAAACGCGCTTTCCAGATTGTATAATCATCGGCAGTCCACGCTTAAATCAGCCGTATTGTAACTGTTATAAAAAATGTTTGTTCTGTGAAAAACTAAGCATAGCTTTTTCCTAACATGGTTTTGGCATTTTCTTTTTTGATAATTTTGGCAATGGCTTTGAATTTTCTCCCTAAATGAGTAATGTTTTGGTGTTGGACATTTTAGGCCTCGAGCACAAATGTCACTGATACCTGATGATTTGCATATTGACAAAAAACGGATTTTTTCACCCAATTTTACTTACCAATTTGCCAAACATTTTTCACTTTACTGGTATTGTAGTGGTATCAGTGCGAAACAGGTCAGACGTAAATAGTCGGCAAATGTTTTATACTAGATAATGTTGATAAAACCAGAATCAATGTATAAAAATCTTTTCATATGATTATCTTCACATTTTTAGCATAATCTGACTGATGTAACAAGAAAAAATTATGGAGTAAGTTCTACTGTGGAGTATATATATAATGATTATGCAAGTTAATCAGTTAATCAAAACAAACAAAACGAAAGTTCTTCCAGACGGGAAGTCCATAAAATACAATAAATTTAGAATTGTATCCGCACTACAATTTCTTTTCGGAATTCATACGTTACAGCCTACGAACCAGATATATACCCGGGATTATGGCAAGCCGTTTTACTGTTTATTCTAACTTCAAGATATCTCATATAATATATGAGATATCTCATATAATATATAAGATATCTTATATAATCTAGTTTTTATAAGTATTATAAAAGTCAAGAAATACCAAAGGGATATTCGAAGGAGAGAAAAATCGTAACAACTGACAAACTCCGGAGAACAACGAAGACAAGACCAAAACAATACATGCACTACAATTAAAAACTAAAAACATATGAACAACATGGACCCCACCAAAAAACCGAGGGTAGACTCAGGTGCTCCGGAAGAGTAAGCAGTCTCTGCTTCCTGCAGGACACCCGCCATGCTGTCCATGTCAAACCCGTTATGCGGAAGGGATAATATCAATGGAACAGGTCCATTTTCATTTGGGAAACGGTTTTTTCATACCTGTCAACCAAGTCATGATGACGCCCATAAAACTTTAATAAGGATGACTTCAGCTTAGGAGCAACGGACCCCTGGCTGAGCAACTTTTCTGTCAGAAGCCGGGCTCTGTCCAGGAAGTCAATGTATATTTTTCATATAATTTTCTTTATAAGATATCTTATATAGTTTATAAGAATCTCATATAGTTTATAAGATATCTCATATAATTTATAAGATATCTTATAAACTATATGAGATATCTTATAAAGTTTATCAGATATCTTGAAGTTAGAATATATAGTAAAACGGCCTGCCATACGGGATATATGCAAAGTGGTAAAAAGAATATAAACTATCACACTATTTATTCTTATTTGGATTCATTTCCAAAAGAAAACATTAAACAATAAAATGTGTCTGTTTACTTTTGATTTGTCGTAAACCCAGCTATCATGCATGCCATGAAACTGTATTTTTTAAGTCATTATGACAAGCAATAGGTTGTTAAAATTTTCATTCCTAACATGCCTAAAAAGTGTTATGAAATACAAAAGAAAAAAGTCTTGATATTATGACATGTTATCACCTAATTTGACCATTCTATCCCTTAATCCTCTTAATTCTGTTATGTTTTTGCAGCAGGCCTTAAGTAGAGTTAATTACACTTATAATTAAATAGATGTAGTCAAATTTGAATAGCTAATCACTTTAAATTATAAAAATATAATTTTATCTAACACCATTTATAAATATTTGAAATATTTTTTGCCTTGACCTGAAATCCCATTTTCCCGTTTCATCTTTTAACAGCATTTATAATTTTCGGTCTGGGACAGTGAACACGTAATGGAAGTAAATGCCAGATATTTTCAACTTTGTATTTTATTCGTGTCAGTGACAGCAACATTTGGATTTTACTTAATTACTGACTGTAAGTTATCCAAAAAGTTGTGTTTTTTCTATGATGTTGCACACGATACTGGTATACTTGCTTTATATTTTATAAATATGATCAAATATTGGTTACCAGAAAATTTGCAATTTAAAGTTAATAAAAGATAATAATAAAAACAGTCAACTTTGGTATTAAATTGCCGAAAATACAATGTCCTTCATTAAAACAAAACCCCATAAACTTCGAAAGAAAATTTATACAAATCTTACATGTCTTAATTCATGCAAAATCCTCAGAAGGATTCTAATTAACATCTTATAAACTTTACTATATCACACATACTATGCATACAGATATTTTTTCTACACTTACTTCACTAATAAATATTTTTTAATAAGGCCACACCTAATTGATCATTTTGCCGCTCCGATTTTTGTTAACATTTTAAGAAAAAAAAAACATTTTTCCCGCTTGATCTTGCAAAAATGTTGAAAATATGCCCCAAACTTTTCATTTTTTAATGAAATTAGAAATAAAAATAGTTCAACCGCTCCAAACATTTTGTAAAAATTGGAATTGTTTCCCATTTTTGCAATATTTTAGTTAAAAAAAATGTGTGCCGCACGTAAATTTGATTTCGCCTGAAAAAAACATGTATTCCAGGAAAAAAGTTAAAATTTTGCTCGCTCCCGCCTATTTTTACATCCAAAAATCTAAAGAACTAAAAATCAATTTGGTATGTATGACAGTGAAAAACTATATATCCTACAGAACTGACCTTTTCATAAATCTAATGCTGCTACATTTGTACATATACATGCTTTTATGAAACGTTAAATATAATTGAGAGTTTTAAGATGATCTGCCGAGCTGTCAATCATATTACTCCAGAATTTGTGATACATTTTATTGTATATACAATAGAACGTAAAGAATCCATACCATCTCGGTCGGACAGCTACATTTTACATGACGGCGGTAGCGCATACATAATTATTTGGTTTTTTTTTTATTCATTTATAAAAAATATTTCTCTGAAACTCTTTTGACAAATGAATTAAAATTTCAAATGAAGTTCATGTATCCATGACAAGATATCAATCATTGTATCCCAATCGGACATGCAATAGACGACATTTTTTTCTGATTAGTCAAATTAAAAAAAAAAATCTCAATTAAACTGCTTAGCCAAATTAAAACTTAAGGATCTCCTTGAAGTTTACTAATTTTATCTCCGTCGGGCAAAATGGCAGCTAAATCCAATTCTTGCATCTCTAGAGTCAATTTTAATATAATCTCTGAAACTGCGTTGCGAAATAAACCAAAAGGTTTGATATCTTCGCTTATTCCATCGTACGTGTACAAACTTAGTTAGGTGGAGACATAACCTCTCACCAAGTTAACTTAGAGCAGTTCTGCTGACTGCTTTAGAACTGCTCTAGAATATAATCCTGACTGCTCTAGAACAGAATCCTGACCTATTCTGACTGTCCTAAGCTGTCATGGTCAAGAACAGCTCTCAGTCAGGATTTAGAATAAATAAGAAATCCCAACTTAAAGTTTCAGTAAAAGTCTTTTTGTAACACTATAAATAAAAATACCACGCTGAAATAAGCCGATGATCAAGTTGTAATTTTTGCAGTTTTATTTGAAGGGTGGGTGGGGGAAGGCTATGTTCGTAATTAGGGTATTTTTATACGTCTTTAACAAACGAATAGCATATCCAGTGGTCAAAGTCTCACATCTGAAGATTAGAATGAAAAAAAGAAAATAATCACGAAGCAGCATATCGGAATTTACAAACATTTTTTTCCGCAACCGTTCCGTTTTTTTTCATCACTACTCCGTAAATTTACAATCCTTTGTCTTATGAGGTAGCCAGTCTATTTAATTTCACAGGTGGCATATTCACATGTCCAGATCATTCGCATACAATTGATGAAATGAAGCGACATCTTGACCAGAGCTGTTCTTAAAAGCAGCCGTGGGCCAGGACTGCTCTAATTCCCGACCAGAGCTGTTCTACTTCCTGACCAGAATTGTTCTTGACCAGAGATATTCTCCCTGGGAACTGCTCTGCGAGTTAACATGGACGAGGGATTATGACTGGTCGCAACTGTAGGTCAACTTGCATGTTGGATGCATCAATAAATCATTTCTATTTTTTTCTAAGTTTTAAATAAACCATGCATGATTTTCATCTAGTCGGAGCTCTATTTTGGAGGCTATTGATAAGTTGTTCCTGATTGGTGAACATTCTCATATGTATAAAAGTTATTGGCAAATAAAACACAACTGAATATATATAAGGCATCTACAGGAGAATATCTATGATGTGTCCTTGTCCTTTATTGGTCCACATCAGGCACATAACAAAACGTTAAAGATAATTAAGAGTTTTAAGATGATCTGCCGAACTGTCAGTCATATTACTCCAGAATTTGTGATACATTCTACTGTATATACAATAGAACGTAAAACCATGCTTGGTTTATGTTTGGTCAAATTAAAAACAATTCTTCACGTACGTGTACATTTGCACATAACATTCATAACATACATATCTTCTACATCAAATTCTCCTTTCAGAATAGTCTATTATTGGTTAAATCTTGAAACACACCTTTACCATGTTTTTTTATTCATGTAAGCCATTATCAATCATTTATTTTGGAGAAGTGGAATTTTCAAAAATATTCTACTGAAAAAAAAAATTTTTACTGAATGGATTCAGGTTAGTCAATAAACACACACATATTGATCGAGCCTTTATTATTTTTCTTCAGCATTTTGTTTTATGACAATGAACAAATATTAATAATTTTTGTTCAGATTACATGAATCCCTCTGTCAGTGATGCTTTTGGCGGTTCTTGTGATCAGATTGTAGAAGATTCCAGTGTATACGTTAACAGTCACATAAACCCGCTGAAATGGTTTAACTACGGTCCATATAAAGATTGTATCATGACACTTGATGCAGGAAAGATGGGTGGAGCATTGTAAGTATATTGAAATCAACCTTAACTTAACCCTAACCTTACCCTTACCAGATATATAGAACATTAAGAATTTACTGAATTCTAACAAGCACATTTTGTATTTAATTGGAGCTGCACAATTAAGGATATGGATTAGTTTTTTGTTTGGGTTTGAGTTACGTTGAGATTCGGTTTAGGGCTTAAGGTATCCGGACCATAAATGACCACGTGATTATTTAAAAGTTCCCGGATGTTCCATACAACGCAATTGAAATGACCTCGGTAATTATCGGCAAACTTCGGAAATGCCAATATAACTAACTTATTTTTACAGACTCTGCATATAAGCAACAAAGTGTGTTTCAACTTGAGAAAAAATATATATACAAAATTCCAGCTTTAAATTGTTTGGTTCAGCCATTCACGGTCTAAAAGAGATACAATTTTCGATCATTATCTATTATGGTCCGGATACCTTAACATTTAGCGATACATAATAAGACACCTTACAGATGAAATGTCAAACAGCCATTAAAATGTAACTGTTTGAAAAAAAAGGGTGCAAGAATATACTCTGTGTCTGTCAAAAATAATATTCAATCAGCATGGTCAGTGAAAGATCTTTAGGTAAATATTAACACAATTATACTATTTCTCATCTATTTGCAATAATTAAGTCCCCAATAACGAACTGGGACACTGGGAGACAATCCTTTTTTCTTTTGGCTTTGAAATGGAATTTTATCATTTCCCTACAGGCTTTAGAGATGGAAAGGCCAATGTACAGGAAGCTTTTATATATATCCATGATATACTTATGTATGTGCATCCATGTCTTGGAAATATGTTCAATAGAATTATATCCAATGAATCTAAATAGTTGGAAAATATAGATTCATAGAATTCTTGTTAGATCTTTGTACGACCTTGAATGGAATTCAACCATTAATATTGCCGCAGTACATCCAGGTTCTTTTTTATATATTGAAAAGATTTCTATACTGAAACACAGAGCAAAGATTCACCCAAAATAAAGTAGGATTTACTAAATCTTTATATTATAAACTTCGACAGACAAAGGAGAAGATGTGTGCCCGGTATTTAGAAAATGTTCGAATGAATGCTTACCATGGCAACTTAAAGCGTTTGAAAGACTTTCGTATAGTTCAAAATGTGTTGTGATTAATTAATCTATACTTTTATTTAGTATTTGTTAAAGCCTTGTACAACAATTTTCAGGTTTAAAATAGACTGGATGTGGTTTGATCTAGAAGATTCTCCTGGCTGTACAAAAGACTATCTGAAAATATACGGTTCAAATATTGCTAATATGAATTCGACAAATTTAATTGGAACTTACTGTGGAAGTTATGTAAATTTTCCGGGACCAACACAGAGGTATCTGACGCTGCAATTTCACACTGATAGTTCTGGTTCGGGAAAAGGTTTCAGGTTCAGAGGAACAAGGACGGAGCCTTGTAAGTCTGTGTTAGTTAAATTGATCGAACCGAAAACTAATGTATAGTATTCTGAGCTTGACACACACTGAAAGATATAGCAAAAAGAGAAATTTAGAAAGTTTCTTGTGTTGTGGTAAAAAGTGTCTGACGCTGCTTAAATCGCCTTATACATGTATATATTTAAGTTTAATATCAAATTATTAAGATAAGTATTTTGGAAGCAAAATTAGCTATTGTGTTTCTGAAATTTCCATCGCTATTTTAAGGAAATTCATCTCTAGTCCTGTTTCGGCCATCATTGTTCTTATACAATACTCTTTTAAAGATAGCTAGTATTCAACACAAGATTGCTAAGTCTAAGATTTGAAGAAAAAAATGTTTTTAAAAGCATCATCACCGGTTCTTTCATTTCTCTATAAAAACAGGTTTAATCGAGATATCTAATTCTTGTGCCAGTCTCCTCGTTCTAATAATTTGATATTTACTTCTCAGACTAATCCACAATTAAAGTTAATTCTAGATTAACAAAAATAGGACGATAAATATTAGCCAGTCATATACATTGAACTCATTTCTTCAAGTGCTTTGGTTTAAAATCATATTAGACCGCGGAAAACCAAATTTTCCCACAGCGCTCCACCTGAATCTGATATAAATGTATATGGAAAAGTAGGCATTTTCTGTTTCTCCTTTTCTTAATACTTCAAAAGACAAAAAAAAAAAAAAAAAAAAAAAAAGGAGAAAGAAAATCAATACTTGTTTGGATTGAGAAATATACCAAAGCAGTGTTAATTAAAGAATACATGTACAATACAAAGAAATAATTATATCAATTATCCAAATAAACAAACTTTGACACCACAGTCTACACAAAAAAAAAAAAAAAATACATATTAGAAATCTGTACTGAAAAGTATTGCCCAGGGTAGCCGAAATGTATTCAGCACGCAAGAATTAAAATAATACTAAACAAAATTTTCAAAATTGCATAATATTAATACCTTATTTGACGACTATCAAAATTTCTTATAAAAATTTAAAAACAAAGTGTTGATACATTACATTTGTATATAAACCGGACGCATAGAAGTGTAGTAAAATTTCAGTGCCCATTTCTATAACGTAGATAGCTGATAATATTAGCAACTTTGATTCTTTGAATGCAATAAGTAAGCATTGCACCCGGTAGCCGAAATGGATTCAGCATGCAAGAAAATAATATTATTTTTTTTTAAATTGCACAATACATGTAATATTTATACCTTTTTTGACGATTATCAAAATTTCTTATAAAAAATAACAAGCGAAGTGTTGATACATTACGTTTGTATACAAACAGGACGCACAGAAGTGTAGTAAAATTTCAGTGCCCATTTCTATCACGTAGATAGCTGATAATATTTGCAAATTTAATAATTTGCATGTAGTTTATGCCAAGTCTTAATATCTGCTTGATTCACAAACCACGTGTCCATCAACTTGTCAACTCACCTCATGATACAATCCAATTTTATTGAGTAGTTGTTCCTTCTTTCCAAGTGTTTGCACTGAATCAGTGCTGAAAACACACGACTGTTTGAAAAATGTATACAGAGTGCGTTAAACATTTTCAAGACAATATAAAATGAAAATAATTCGAAATTTAACCTAAAAAAAATATGAACTACAACAATATGCGACGATATATATAATTTCTATTTTTTTTAGCTCCGTGCCAAGATACTGAATTCCATTGCACATTGGAAGATCTCTGCATTGACGAACGCTTAAAGTGTGACGGGACTAGACATTGTGTAGACGAATTAGATGAAAACGATTGCTCTTGTAAGTTATACCATGCATGTAAATAATGTATCTATTTATTCATCACACTTTCTAACAAGAGATATACTTGTTTCCTTGTTGAAGACCTAAATTTGATTCTAATAAATGTACGAAAAGCACATTTAGAATTATGGAATGTCCTAAAAGACGGTGAAATCTGTTTTTTTTAACATTAATGAAAAGTGATCTAATCTTAATCAAGTATCTTGGTTGTGTTTTGATAACTTATTTCAGACTTCAGTTACACTTATCACCCTTCCAGACTTTGATTCATCTTTTTTCGTTTATTTTGACAGTTTTCGAAAAATTTCTAGGAAGTATAATAGCCCTTGGACTGGGAGGCATCATTGGGGTCGGTTTTGCATTTCTTACTGGATGTGTTACCATATGGACCCTCGTTTGCGTTTTTACATGCTGTAAAAAGTGTTGTTCCTTATGCTGTACAAAATGTTGCTGCTTCTGGCCTTGTTGCAAAGGACGAACATGCGGACCATACAGAAAATCCGCCAAAATCGAACCAGATTTTGATCAAGAGAGTATTATCGGTTCTGACATTCCAGATAAAAATATAGCAGACGATGATGTTAATATTGAAAAAGTAGTTGACGAAGCAGTTGGAACTGGAGAAGCAGATGGAGGTGGGGATTATGTCGATGACAACATTGAGAGCCATCAGATCAATGTAGCACCAGAAGGAAAGACAAACGATACGCAACCAAATACCAAAACAGACAGAAAACAGACTCAAGCATCTGGTGTAGGTTATCAAAATGAGTCATACATGGCGGATATTGATTTTGATTAAAAAATGCACATAAATGCGCAGATGTAATTAAAAACTTCAATATATTCTAATAAGTCAATTTAGTTAGATATTTATGTACTAATATATTCATTCGGCCTATGATTAGAAATTTCAAACTTAATTAAGGATGCTCGCTGGTCATGTGTTGGTTTTTTTGTCAGATTTTCGGAATCCTCGGGTTTTATCCATTTCTTAAACATTAAATTTTTTGCACATGAACCCCCCACTTTTTCTTTTATAATTCAATCATATATACCTTAAAATGGCATTTGACAAAATTTTATGAAATCATTTTTATTTTTTCATACATTTTTGAGAGACTGAATTTGCCAGTGCAAAGACAATGAAAAATCCAGAGAAAACCTATTTCCTTCAAATTTTCAAGGCTTTCTGCTCTAAAATGAGCACATGAACCTATATTTTTTTCTTGCTTATTTGTTTACTATTCAATGTTCTCTCAAACTAAAACGCCTATTTCAAATCCTATTTATTTCCTATTAGACCAGCGATCATCCTTAAATGTAAGTTATTCGGAGGTGCTTTTAGTGTAGTTACATAGTTTCTCATACGAAAATGGAATGGAGCCATTGCTGATGAAATAACGAGGACATCAAAAGCTCAGAACAATTTACTTTGCTAATAATTGGATTCTGACTGGAAATAAACATATACTTTTTATATAATTTCCGAGCACTGTCTACATTAGTACATAATGGAACAATCTTGTTTCACAAGGAATTAACAATGGTAAAATATTAGAGCTTTAGAAACGATGGATAATTTATCCCATACATAGTCCTGTCGTCAGATTGGTTTTTTGTCATCCTTTTAAGGTTAATTTGGTCTATACATTAATTTTGCTCTTTTGGGTGATTGGTTCGACTTTCAACATTACTTCTATACAATATATTATTTCATTTTAAATCAAGTACATTAGAATTGGAACACATTCTCATATAATATTAATAATGAAATTAACCTGTAGATATTTTTATGGAAATCGTTTTTTCGTGTTAGGAATATTTTATACTTATTGACTGAGTAAGAGGGGAATAGTAAGTTTATTGTCCCGAGGAACAACTATTGCCCCGAGGCAACGCCGAGGGGCAATAGTTGTTCAGAGGGACAATAAACTTACTATTCCCCGACTACTCAGTCAGTAAGTGTTTTATTATACCGAAAGAAACACAAGAGATAATTAAGGCAAAATTTAAGTCATGTGTACGTACCCGAGATGCATGATCGAGTGACAGAGTCCATTATGCCTTCCAATCCGTGTCAGAAAGAGAAGCAAACCGGCCACCCTCAGCCATGATTTTTGCAAAACTGTCGTCTGATGAAATGTACCGGAACATCTCGGGATTCAGCATTGACGATAACCTATAACGCGGGAGCTTCCGAACGGGTCGGCTAAAACCTCCCAGCCAATCCCGTGCCCGGGATTAAAAATCCGCGAAACAACGTAACTTGAAGAGGGAAAATAGTTTTTTGAGGGAAAATAGTTTGGAAACTATTGACCGGTGACCGGGGAAAATAGTTAAATCACTGAAAATGTTAAAAATAGTGAAATTATTGTGCATGTATTTATTATAGAAAAATATATCTAAGGTATAATAAAAAGAATTAAATGAAAATATGGAAATCTTTCAGTGTTCCAGATTAATGTACCATGGACATGTCCCTTTTTAATTTGTATAAGATTTTTTTAATATATATTTGCACATATTCTACGCCATTTATCATCTTTGTATATTTTTATGTTATACATTTGATTTTTTACCCAAGGCTTGACTAGGATGTACATTTCACAAGCCTAGTAAGGGTTTAATAAACTTCGAATATAAACTTTAGTCCGTTATTGCGTTTCATATTTAAACATTATTTACCGTTTAAAGCCTGTGTTTAGAACACTTTCTCAAAACCCGCGGCATGCTACAATATTTGTAAAGTTATTGTTTCCGTATATATGGTTTACAGATGTCTTACTTTGTCCTAATAAATTAGTGACTGGAGTATTTGTTGATGTCTCCATAGTTTGCCATCTACTAATTATGAATATAAACCAATGTATCTCAAAGTGACATATAAACGCGGGCATACAACTGAATAAATACAAAAGACTACACAGACCCAATAACAATTATAAAAACACGATCTCCCGTGAAAATCAGGACTGAAGATGATTGCCCGGAAAGATATGCAGTTCCTCCTTCTTGTACGGCATCAGTCCTTTGGTGTAACAAATAAGTATACGATCGGGATGTGAATATTACATTTGTTGCATTGTGTACATTGTATTGACCAATAAAGTCATGATGATAGCAGTAAAATTTAATTCCGTTTTGGTGAAACATACCTTGAATACAGGAGATCAACGAAATACGGGTTGCTGGAGTATGGACAGGACAAAGAGAAATAAATCAATCAATAAGCTATAATAGAATACTATAGCAAAAGCTTCTAATATGTCTAAGGTGGAAAGAAAAGAAAAAAGTCTAACTTAAAATACATAAAGGCTTTGGCAAAACTTATTTCATATATTATTTAAAAAGGGGGGGGGAGTCTTTAAGTGTACAAAGTGACAATTCATTCATAATAAAAACCTTTTTTTTATATCAACTTATATTTTTTATTCTAATTTCACTGTTAAATATATAACATGATAACATATATAAATAGAAATGATTTTTTTTAACTTGAAACGTTTAGACTCTTATAGTGTCTTATGTACGGCTGTTTTTGTTTTCTAATTCCATAATCTTTCCACTTTGCGCACCACCGGTTTTTACTTATTTACACTACTGTAATATTTGGTACCGACATCACCTACCAAGTCCTCATAGACGGAGTTGTACATATGGCAGGTTACAAAGTCACTAGCCGGTTCCTCCATTGCAAATGACTGGCAACCGTCTATTCGCATACACAATCTGGTACAAACTCTTGAATCAGTAGCATTAACAATTCCAAACGAGAACACAGACGGTTTCCTATCACGCGCAATAACTTTGAAGTAACCAGTCGTCCGGCTGCTACTGTGCCAATTGAACTGTTTTCTAAACCTATTCCATTCACTCTCCGCTGATAGAATTTTTCTAGTCACTAAATTTTCTACAGGAGGAGGGGCAGGTGTTGTTGGAGGTGTGCTACTCACACACTTCAAATCTCCGGTTGGAATGAGATAAAACACTGAAAAAAAGTCGTACACTGGTGTTACAAATTAAACATAAAATACGATATTTCACTCGGTAAGGTATTTGAAGTTATTGACAATACATTATCCTTGTCAAAGAAATTATTCAATCAAGACTATCTTAAATAATAAATTCGAAATGATAGGGCACTTCTAAATTATTTATTAACCTACTAACTTTTGTACCGGATTGTGACAACAATTTACTAATGAAAGGAAAAACATATATAAATTTTAGATAAATGTTTGGTATTTTAGGAACATTTTCTTGAAGCTTAGTTTACGTATGTTTTGCAACTATAGTATTATTGGCTTATTTTTGAGACCAAAATTTGCTTCGTTGAAATATGTTAACTAAAACGCCATTCTGAAATCATCTATGTAAGGTCCAGACCGACCCGTCCAAAAATGCAGACTAGGGATTTTGGATTATCAAAATTACCTTTCATAATACATGTATTGTTTAATCAAAATACCAACAGAAGTATTTTACCTGATGGTTTGTACTTCCAGTTTTGTGGAAGACAACTTCTCCACATCTCATTCATTGATTCAATATCTACCAATTCTGTGTATATCTGAAGACACGTTATATAGCCTTTGAACTGTTGATCACCTGCTGAAGCGTCAGTTGAGACTGCGTTTCCTAAAACTATTTTTCCTCCAGTCGGCATTGGAATGTTCTTTTGAAAATCGTCATTTACGTTTACCTTTTCCTCGCCATTGACGTATATTTTTATTCGTCCAGATTCATACTGTCGCTCTATATACAAATGATTCCATGCATTTTCAGCTAGTAAATTCTCTTTTGCAACCAACCCCGTGGGGTTTGCATTATTCATCGCGGAATGACACGACTGTATGTGTCATAATAAAATTGATCCGTATTTTTTCTTCCGGTCCCAAAACATAGTGTAGCAACGTTCCCTTTGGGGTTCCGATTGGGTATACATACATAGATACTGACAAATTCCTAAATTCTGAATCATCACGTAGTTCTGTTTCCATGTAATTTATATCGTCTGCATTTGGACCAAAAGACATCGAGTCAAACGGAAACACCTCCGGCTTTTCCCTAAATTTGTAACAGTTACTGACTGGAACTTGTTCAAAATCATTTCTGCTCATCGATTCCAACAACAGCGATGAGTTGCAAAGAGGCCATTGATACTCCGGGGTTGGTTGTACTCTTGCCGAGGTTAGACCAATCCCTAAAAGTATATGGTATCTATTTAAGATATATATTATTGTGTTTGGTTTTCTTTATATAATCTTTAACTACATGCTTGTGAACAAAAGGGAATACAATACTTGTGTATTCAAGCATGCCGCTATTTTAACTAAAACAAAGAAATCATTTTTTTAAATTGTTGAATAGTAAAATTTCGTTTTTTAAGATATTGCTTATTTGAAAACCGAAACTAGATTGGTAAGCCGCATTTGTTTCACACGAAACCACAAACCGTTTATTTTCAATATATATACAAAAATATCTGGAAAACATACCCGATAAAAAGATTGATAATGCTGTTCCAAAATATATCGTACACATCCTTCTCCGAAGAAAAATCAGAATAACACGACTAAAAGAAACAGTCAAAATTATATTATCAAAATACTTAACATACCATCATTTTTCTAGACGCCATTATCCGATCATTTGTCTGTCAAACCAAATTCCAAATGGGATAAGTACCTCAAATTAGACCTTTAATACTTTATCTATTTTATTGTCTGATCAAATTCTTGGCATTAAACCTTTTGAGGAGAAAAATTTCCAATTCTTTGTAATTCTTTGTATTGGAATATCTGATTGATCTGCATTCACAGGTAGGCAGTTTTATTTTATCTGTTTGATCGTTCATCATTACATCAAAAAATAGCAAGCTTATTAATGAATATAGTAATAATTCATTTGACAAAAATCAACTCTCATGGCTACATCTTCAAAAATGCCCCCTCCTTGCAAGCACATTGTGCAAACTAACACTTGCACGCCTTCAAGCGGCCCTATATATTTCCTATAAAATCCTTATCGTTTTGAAAATGCCCTATAATCCTTATATTTTGGCATAAAATGGCCCTTTCCCCTGTATTAGCCATATAAATTAGAATTAATTCGTTGAAAATTAAAAAATACATTTTTTTTCAAGTTCCTCGCCTTTTAAAACCTTCAAGATTATCGTAAACACTGTACCTGAAGATATGATCAAATCCAGTTCTTGAATATTTCTAAGAAACTCACTGTCTTCTTTTTATCATTTCATGTACACAACAATCAAGTCTTGGTGATTGACTGCAGTAACAGGATACCAAGGTAGTTTTGAAGGTCTATGACAGACATTTAGAGTTAGCCAAGGTTCCCCAATCTTGGCTGATGAAGTAATATCAAAGCTGTCTTGGTTTTCCTCATTAGTACAATGTATACTTAGAGCAGTCATCTTCAAGACTTGACTAAAGTGTGTATAGATTGTATGATATTATTGGCAAGTGTCTTTATAATTATCACAAAAATAGGTATGTGTTTCATATAATATTTTAATTAGAAAAGGGGTGAATTAGAGTTAAATATCCCTATAATTTCCCTAAAAATTATTAAATTTATACCCTATTTTTGCAGAAATTCAGCCCTGTTTTTGGACCAAAAACCGATTGAAGGCCTGCACTTGTCAAAACACAAGTTAATTCTAAAAAAAAATCAATCCCAAAACGGGATCGATTTATATTAAAATCCGATTTGATTAGCGTTTCGTCCTGATATGATTTATAATAATTGCTAGTGGACACTAACTAACAATCCGGCCACAAATGAATGAAGATATGATTTTGTTAAATCTACCACTGTCGCAGATGAAACATTAGCTACTTGACAAAAACATCCGAAAAATAATTCATTTACGGATCTATGACAAATATCTGTTTAAACGAATATCATTTATAGACGTGGAAGGGATTTGACATCCAACTGAATTAACTGAGCGAAAGCTTATTATACATTGCTCGGTATGTTATACTAGTTTCTCCTAAGAGAAATATACAATAAGTATATAAGACTTGATTTATTTATGGTATATATTTTGTATGATTGTTGTGTACATTTCATCTGTCTTTGTCCACCATTTTTATACTTGTTTTGTTATTATTGCCTCTTGTTGCAGTCAATGACTGCCTGAATGATCAATAAAGTATCTAAAATATCCTACAATTATGAATTTTGAATATAAATGATTTTACATTCATCAAGTTTAAAGTTTTCTGCTATTCACAATTTTGGAGAAATCACAAATGATATTTTATACGTGTCAAATAATATCTTTCGTACCAATTTTGATACACAAGATGTGTACATTTCATCGATTTACGACTCATAAGTTGTGCTCCGGCTAAAAATTTTGAAAACCAAAACAACAATAAAAAATAGTTGAGGAGCAAATTCAAAAATGCTAAAACATTGTAAAGCCAAAACGGTCTAAGGACACGAGGGAAATATTCCTTAGTTTTCGCAAATTCTAAAATTTTGTAATATTGAAAAAAATTAAGGATCAAATTCGGGCTAGTATCGAAATACTTGCAACTGAGCTGGGGATAACGTCGGGGACCAACAGTGGAATCGACTCAGTTTTATAAATATAATTCTTTTATACCAATTTTGATGTACAAGATGTACAAGATGTGCACATTTCATCGAATTACGACTAATCAATTTTAGTCAAGACCTAAAATATTGAAAATCAATATAACAATCCAAAACGTTGAAAAATACCAAAAGGAATAAAGCCAAAACCATCTAACGACTGAGCTGTGCAAGAGGGTGATATTCTAATGAATTCTTTGATACCAATTTTGATGTAAAAGATTTGCACATATCGTCGAATTTCGACTCATCAGTCTGTGCTCAATGCCTAAAATGTTGAAAGGCAAAGCAATAATCCAAAATTACTATTTGTGTTTGCGTTATGGATTTAAAAAAAATATATAACAAGCGTGTATCTTTGGTCAGAAGGAGATATCGAAGATCAATAGGTTATCCTTGACGGGGTTCTTAAGGAAAAAAAGAAGTAAGCCCGTAACTTTAATTTCAGCTTCCGCTACATAGACGATGTTTTATCACTCAACAATTCACGTTTTGGGAATTCCTTAAATCTCATCTATCCCAATGAGCTCGAAATTAAGGATACCACAGACACTGCCAAGTCTGCATCTTATCTTGACCTTCGCCTCGAAATTGACACCAGAGTAAGGTTGAATACAAAACTTTACGACAAACGGGATGACTTTGACTTTTAAATCGTCAGCTTCCAATTTTTGAGCGGCAACATTCCAGATGCGCCGGCGTATGGAGTATATATTTCACAACTCATACGTTATTCAAGAGCTTGTGACATATACATTGACTTCCTGGACAGAGCCCGGCTCCTGACAGAAAAGTTGCTCCTAAGTTGGAATCATCCTTATTAAAGTTTTATGGACGTCAAAAGGTATTTCTTTACTTTACTTCTTACACGAGTCACAGTTAGAACCACACGAGCTGCTCCGAAAGATGAACACCCAAACTATTGAACGAAAAAATTGAAGATTTCAATGACCGAGATCAAGGAATGATAGTCTTTTTCTGTCACAAGAATTTGGAATGTTTATGTAGTGTTAAGAAATTATTCATGGATGTAACCTAGAAATGGTGCCCACGCAAAGTTATTAAGCAGGTTAGTTTACACTATCCATGATTTCCAGAATGGACAGTAATTGCCGCTAGCGAATGTACTAAACTCTCCCTCTATATCGTCATTTAAATCTTCCGATAAAATTTCCCTGTAACATTTCTGCTAAAAGTTACATTTTGCCGCTTTCAATCAGCTGTTTAATGTCCCGCGCCGGGAAAATAGCATTAATAAACAATTAAACAATGTCATTCCATTATACCTTGAAATTAGAACACCAATCGCTAAGCGAAGAAAACAGATAGACCACAACTTAAAAGACTTTTTGAAAAGACAAAGATGATTATGATAAATTGTTTTATGATTTACAAAAAAACACACCCTAACGAATTTTTCTTTGCTTTACTAAAACAAATTAATGCAAAAATCTTTATTATCCTCAACTCATGTACATGTATCTACAAATCAGCCTGAAGAACCAAGTATTAAACGGACGCCCTCAAATTCAAACGTTTTGTTACGTGTAAAAAGGACAAATATACCTAAGGAGCAATTAAAAAAAACGTAATCCATTGGACAGACAAACCTATGAACAACCACAGACACACCAAATAAATACAGAAAACTAAAAAACAATGAACAACACGAACTCCTATAAAAACCAGGAGTGAACCCAGGTGCTCCGGAAGGGTAAGTAATTCCTGTTCCGTATACGGCACCCGTCGTGAAGTTCAACAAAGTCAATCCTGTTGAAGTCACAAATCGGTGGAAGCACTTGAAATGTTATGTCAATGGAAGCAGGTCCAACATCATTTTAGATATTGGAACACTGTAACGGTCAATGAATTCGTGATGACGACAATAAAATTTCCTGAGGGTAAAACTTTGGATTTGACTATAACTCTAGGACTCTAGGCCAAGAACCTAGGTAATATTCTGCATGTGAAGCATTGATATATGTATTACCTAAGAATCGATTATAATTTTTTTTATCCATTTTGCATAGAAGCTTAGGTATAGAACATCTGTGTCTGTCGAGTTAAAATCAGTAACATTTCAGCTTTATTGAACAAAGGCCAAACTACGGGCAAAGTAGGCCCAAGAAATGTATGCCATAAAAAGTCTGCTTCTCATAGGAAAGTCGAGTTAAAAAAAAAGAAAGTGAAAAGTGTGCATGCGATTTGAATAAAAAAAAAATTATGGCAATTATTTGTTTTTACAAATGAAAACAAAACTCATGGATATCGATGCTGACTGTTTATTCATAACAGACTATCCGAAGTCAATTCTATAGTCTTCTTATCATCATCCGTGTTTTCGTACACGGAATGTTCCAGCTGTTTTTCCAATAATACCAAGTCACTCCTTTGTAATCATTCCTATTGTAGATTCCATTCAGATTTGAATGTGCGCAATTTTTATGCCACCATGGGCCTAAATGATGAACTGCACAATTGTTACCCCATATGTCATTGTCACTGTCTTTTGTAGTGAAAGCCATTCCATTGCTGATTACCATACTATCCCCTGTAGTAAAAAAAGAGCCATTATTTGTTATTGTCCGTTTTATAAACAAGCCCTAAAACACAACGTAAAATAAAACTTGCAAGTCATCAATTTTTTTGTTGTTGATTTGATTATCATTTAATCTTTCAAGCTAGGACAGATGGGGTGATGATACCTTTACGACACAATATCTTTCTTGGTATTTTTCATTAAAAGCAATACTAAAGAGTTTAAGTCTTATAAATATTATAGTTATTATTATTAACGGAAATTTCTGATGTATTTTAGATACTCGAATACTTATTGAACATACATGTACATGTATTAATCTTTTTTGGAAGTAATGAAAATAATTTAATTGTCTAAATGGTTGAACCGATAAAGAATATAGATATCAATTTATTCTCAATTCAAATTGTTTATGCCAATTATACTATAAGGATTTGGAAATGATGGTGTTTATAGAATAAAGTATAGTAGCCTTTAAATCGATAAAGGATTTGACGATAGAAAAATAAAATGAATAAATAAAATAATAATAATTAAAATAATAACAATATTACAGTGATCTAAACTTAGTCACATTGTGAACAGAAAAGAGCATATTTTATATTTTTGGCTGATAAAAAAAATAAGTAAGGGCGTGGATAGTGACCGTCTGTCCATTTGTACGGACATAAATTTGAAAGGGTACCTCCTATGAACATTTCCATAAAACTTAAAACTCAGTTTCAGGGGAGAAGAATTTGAAGGATATACATGTATGTTTTGCTGCTTGAAACGGTGACTATATTATTGGAGGTCCGGATTTTGAAAGGAACTTTCAAAGGACCACTTTACTAAAGTTTATTTCCAGTTGAATCAATCGGTTAAAAGAAGATTAAAATGTAAAGGTTTACGGATAACAACGATGGACGAGAATGACGACTAAGGACGCCATATGATGGCAACAGCAGGTTCAAGTGACCAAACAACTTCACAACGTTTTAGATACAGAACTGTAGGTTTCCGACTTGGATTAGATAAAACTGTTATAATATTAATTAAGTGTCAGTGAGACAATATCTCATAGGAATGAACACGGAAAAAGGGTTGGCATTTCGGATTTGTGGTCTTCAATTAGGATCAACTGTCTGCACCGTAAGACTGACAAGGAAATTATGGTGTCAATAATTAAAGTTTAAGAAATTGCAACGAACACAGTATTCTGAATAATAAACATAATAATATGTAAAGAAGAGATATCCATTGAAAATACAAGCTCTCGATATGGGAGTATCGGGATGATACCCGGTCCGATATGGATTAAGTCGTGTATAAATCTTTAAATTTAAATAAATATTCTTTGATACTATTTCTAATGCACAAAATATGCATACTTCGTCGAATCAGTCGTAATTGAGGATTTTTTTCAAAAAATAAATTATGTCCAATTTGATCTCCAAAAAAAATTCACATTTCCAACTATTAAAAAAAAAAAATTAATATTGTACGAAAAAAAATTGCTTCATGCATAAATTCCCATGAAAAAAAGTTTGTAATTAAACCTTCATGATTTGTGTAGAGATTAGAGCCAGAAGCACGATTAAGACTTTGTCAACTACTAAAGAACGTAATTGAAGCTTTTTGACATCTTTAACCTCTGCGCATGCTTTATTTATTGTACTATGAAAAGACCATTTCAGCCTAACTGCGGGGTACCTATTGGTCGGAAGCTTGTGTACATTGTACATGCGACTTAGGGAGACAAAATGACAACGTCCGATTTTAAGTGAAAATGAGTGTTTTTCTAATCCCTCACCCCAAAACCCCCTTCCCGCCAGAATATTTTAGCTCCACAATTAAACCGAAATTTTCTATAACATACTTGGTACTCCTTCTGAATGGCTGTTAGACTTTCTTCTAAATTAATATGGCGATGTCATATGTTATCGTGTATGGCATTTCGGATTATTCTCTTTCATGAAAATGTGCAATAGGGTTATACTAAATAAGGGGAATGCAGTTGAGAAATATCATCAATATACAACCATAGGTTCCTTAAATATATATACCGAAATGCAAAATATTATCCAAATTCCCTCAAGCATGGAGCCTAAAAGTTGTTGACTTTTGTTGTACTATATAAGATAATAGGTATGATAAATATCATTGATATCTCCATAGGTTTCTGAGAGATGGACATAAACGCACAAGCCTAACCGAGTCACTCATGCACGAAATGTGTGTCACAATGACCAAACTGTTAGAGAGATGCTTTATATATTGTAAAACAATTATTGTGAAGTCCTTGATATAACACAATGGATTCCTATGATATGAAACTAAAGGCAAAACTTTTAATATCAGAGTCACTCATGAAATGTAGGTCAACGTGATTCAAATGTTCATTCGTGTTTAGTTCCATAAGGTGATTGTAGTGGTATAATATCATTGATATTTCCCAAGGGTTTCTGAGAAATGGGCCTAAACACAAGACTTACCCAGCCGAACGGACGGACAAGTATAAAATTATATGCCCTTTCTACATTCGTGGACGGGGCATAAAAATCTAAGGAATTTGTTTTGTCATGTATGTTTTCTTGGGAAGAAAATATGCTTTGCGTGAGGTGTGAAAATTAAAAAAAAAAATTCTCCAGACCTAAAAAAAAAATATTATCAAGCACAAAAATCCCAGCCCCCCTCGGTAATAGAATGGTCGTGCCTTATGGTTTTTGGAGGTTCTAGATTTTAAAAATGCCTTTCTTGTTTCATTTTAGTAACCATTATATTCATAATATACTGAACCGCAAAAGAAACGTCGCTTTTTCAAAATGTTAGCAAAATTCAAAATAAATATTAATTAATGATTTTTATATAATCAGTATTACGATTACATCACCAGGTAAGATTAAATTACCTGTGAATTAAATTTTCGGTTGAATAATTTTGAGTTGATATCGTAGAGCGACCGTACCTAAAACCGCTCGTGGGACACACTTGGCGGTAATTTTTCTTAAATCTTAAATGTTCGTGAAATTCATGCTCCTTTATGGGTATAAAAGGCCGGAGAAAATTAAAGGGTGTTAGTATCAGTGTTGACACAGAAGCTATGCCACGTCTGACTCCACAACAGAGAGAACAGGCCATTGGTCGATTGGATGCTGGGCAATCTGCCAGAGTTATTGCCAACGACTTCAACTGTGCTGTTCGAACAATTGAACGTCTACGGACACGGTACAATGCAACAAACAGCACAAATGACCGTCCACGGAGTGGTAGACCCCAAGTCACTACCCCTAGACAGAATAGAGGCATTGTTCGTCACCATTTGATGAATCGGTTCACCCCAGCTGCCGAAACTGCCAGAAACACTGTTGGAACACATGGACGACCCATAAGTGATGATACGGTTCGTCGGCGATTAGCTGCTAGAAACATGAGATGTCGCCGTCCAGCAAGAGGACCTATTCTTACTCCTCGACACCGTCAAGCTCGTCTTCAGTGGGCCACTCAGCGACAGAATTGGCGAAATCGACAATGGTGTAACATCATCTTCTCTGACGAAAGCCGTTACTGCATTCAACAGCCGATGGCAGAACCAGAGTGTGGAGAAGACGCGGGGAACGTTACGAAGACAGCTGCATTCTGGAAACAGACGCGTGGGGAGGACCTAGCATCATGGTATGGGGTGGAATCGGCCTTAACGTTAAACTTGGTCCAGTCATCTTTCAGAACCTTGGCCCAGGCAGAGGAAATGGCGTAACAGCTGCCCGTTACATCGACCAAGTCTTGACACCCCATGTTCAGCCCCATTTCGCACGTCATCAAAACAAGACTTTCCAACAGGACAATGCACGTGCGCATACCGCAAGAGCCACAAGAGACTTCCTACAGCATAATAACATTAATGTTATGGATTGGCCGGCTTTGAGTCCAGATTTAAACCCTATTGAACATTTATGGGACGAAGTTCAAAGACGGTTGAATAATGAGCAGCCAAGTCCGACAACTGCAGCTGAACTTTCACAAGCGTTTCAGAGAGTATGGGCACGTATTTCGATGGCGTTTATTAATCGGCTCATCAACTCATGTACCGAAGATGTGCCGCAGTAATTGGTGCTGGTGGAGGACATACACGTTATTAACGGACGTGGGAGCACAGCATTGAAAACATGTGACGTTGCGACAATTGTGACGTTTTTGTGAACATTGTAACCAAAAGACTGTAAATCATTCATTAAATTTTGTAAAAATTAATTTAAAATATATAAATGTCACTTTGAAATAAATGTATGTGAACATGTCATTTTGTGCGACGTTTCTTTTGCGGTTCAGTGTATATTGGACGTCCATGTATTAGATTTTGTTACTTTGTTTTTATTTTATTGTATTTGCTTTCCTCTCCAGAAAATTAAGTTTGGGATAAGAAATAAATATGCTACCCTCCGTCTGTATTTTCGGTCTTAGATTTATTATTGTAAACTTAAATGGCTATTCATGCTATTTCAAATATAGCAGCGCATTGGCACCTAAATGACTTTTAACTACCAAACATTCACAAAATAATTCTTTCTGCTTCCTAGAGATAGTTGATAGGTCTAAATATCATAACATAAAATAATTTATAGAACCTATTAAAAAGCTCCGTGCTTAACAGTATTACGCTTTGTATGGTGAATTTTCTGTCATAAAATCGTTAAAAATAATTGGACAGAGATATGATTTTGGAAAAAAAACAAAATAAATAAGTTTTATTGATATCTGTGTGAAAATGAAAAAGATATCGAACATTTAAAACAACCATTATGTTTACATCTTACCAATTGTTCCGGTGTATCCACTAACAGTCATTTTATATTTTGTTGCTTCGTCTCCAACAGCAAAAGCGGAATATTTCGCGTACCCCTGTTCTTTGTCTGCCTTTTCAAGATCAATCCTTAATTCAGTCTTCCCAATAGATGTCAGTTTACTAATTTTATCATTTCCTGTAGGGGAAAAAAATGTATTCGATTGAAACATAACGTTTAGAGTAGACTATTTTCTGCGTTGAAGACCCATTGGTACCCTTGAGCTGTTTTCTGCTCTTTGGTCGTGTTATTGTCTCTTTGACACATTCCCCGTTTCCATTCCTAATTCTATTATGCAAGAAGAGAGAGAAAAAAGACAACAATTAATACATATACCATATACTTAGGATACACGAAAACAAGTCAGGAAAAGAAAAAAAAATAGCTTAAAAACTAAAAAAATCAGGAGCGAACTCTGCAACTTTGGAAGTGTAAACGGTTTCTTGAGATCCAACAAAACCGATTCGAAATAATTCGAAAGGAGATTCATAATGGTTTATGATATTTTAAATATGGAAAAATATAGACGCTATACTAAGGACCTTCACATGTAATGGAAATTAACAATATATAAGTGTTGTCTTCACATATTTCCCTTTGAAAAAAGAAATCCAAAGATAATACATTTCGAGTTCACTGGGATGGATGGATATGTGAAAATTCTTAGAATCTGTCGTAATTTATCTAAATTACGTATGTATAGTAATTTGCTAGTAAGTTTTTGTTTACACTTGGTAGCCTTGAATGAAATCTTCTTCAAATTGATGGAAAAACAGATTTTCTAGAAGAAGGCGCAACTATCAACTAACGGAAAAAAGTTTAATTTGCTTGCATATAAGATTCTTTTTGACATATAAATTAGCGAGAGTGTGAAAATATTTTGTAATTTAGTATTGCTGAATTTATTTTTGTAATTAATTGCCATTGTAGAAAAAGAGAAATAACCTCCAACTATCGCATCTCATATGTATGTATAAGGATTTCGTGTCAAACAATCTCCCAACGTCCCTTCTTTCATAATAAAAATAAATGTAGTTAATGGGCTTACCAATCTTGATTTAAGATGAAAGAATGGCACTTTCCTTCAATACTGCACTTGCGTACACGTTGCATCAATCGCATCTTGTTATATCGAATGACATTGATTGTAATGATATCTTCCCTCTTATTCTAACCTAAAAACTGCTTTTATTTAGAAATATATAGCATTCTTAATCTCTTACCTAACCAAAATTCTCCCTCCAAGTTACCAAATCCTTCTTTACATTCACTCCATCCTCGATAGAAGTCAGTCTTACCATCTTGTCGTCTTTGAAATACCTAATAAAATAATCTGCATTAAATGTTCAAACTATTTCAAACCTAAAAGTAAAGGAGAATATAACAATATATAGTGAAGAATTTTGAACGAACGTGAATAAGATTGATTCATTGGCATTATTAAAATACCATTTATACATATCCTTTACCATATTTTAGCCGGTGCTAATATGCTGTAATTCCGCCAGTATATTCTACTAATGAATACGAAAAAATCTTACCGTCCAGCCACCACCGTCGGTATCCATTTCACAATAGACTTTGAAACCATTGACCTTATCTGGGTATATCGTGTAGACTCCAGATTTCTTTTTATGCTTCGTTTTTAATTCGGCACAATCTCTTGGTTTAGGCGGCTTGCATATACCTGTAAGTTAATGTAATTTTAACATATTTTGAACATTGTGTTCCTTGATACTTCTTATTTTTACGTTTCTTTTAATATTGTGGATCTGGTTCCATGTGACATTTTTTAAAAAAATTTTGCATTATTTTAGGTATTTAAAGGTTAAGTAGGATTATTTTTATAATTATACATTTAGCATTTCAATGCTAGTATAAACACGAAGCATGTTTTTTTGTAAATTTGAAAATTCTGACCATAATATTTACCTCGAACATCTCGTTTCAAAAGCTGAATTATTCTGGAAACTTCTTTGGGCCCTTTACTTTCTACAAAATTAAAAACACACCTGTTCAATCGCTATTGGGTTCCATGTAACAATTTTATGAATTTGATATGTAATTTTGTATTTATTGTGCACATAATATTTAGTTTATATAGATAAAATTTGTATATGTACATGAATAACGGGTACTACTAAAAGAAGCCTACCAAGGTAAATGAAGCCTGCAGAAGCCTGCAAAAGCCTGCAGGTTAATGGCTATAGGTGCGTGGAATATTTTTACATATTATGGTAGATGACAGTATATTATTTGAAAATATCGAAAAAAAAAGATTTTCATAAGTTTTTCGACTCTTAATCGATGATTTTTTATTGTCGTATTTGAAGCTGGCAAGAATGCGACGCCATCTTGTTTTACCTGAGATTCGAGTTGACATGTATAGTTAATTAGCCAGTGTATGTTGTAAAATAAACAATTTTATTAAGTTTAATGTTAATTGAATGTAATAATAATGTAGAACTCTCTGCCATATTCATAACTGAATATGTAATCAGACCCAACGACGAGGACGTTGTTCTACTTCTGGGTCCATTTTTCTTCTTAATTTATTTATTTACTTTCACTTTTTAGGGCGCTTGCTCAAATGTCGTGTACATAAAATATGTTCGGAGGCTGGAAAAGTTGTCTTGATGGCATTTACAAAAGCCATTTCCTCATCTGTGCCGAAAACAATTTTGTGCACTGGGATGTGGAAACCCAAAGCAGAACGAAGTTTACATAACACAATCACAATAAGTGCTATATAAACCATCCTAGTGTAAAAATACCGGCCCAAGCATAACAGGTGATGTGACTGTCCCTTTTCTAACCAAATTAAAATTTTGATAAACCATTGCAGTCAAATAGCAAGGCCCTAAATTAAACGTCCGGTCAATGCCAATGATACTGTCATTTGTCATGCAATTCCGCATATCTTCAATTTGTTCGTCAGTAACGCAAATAATGTTTGGTGGCTTCTGGTCACTGTTGGCGATGACAGACTTAATAAAAGAATTTTGATACAAGGCCGAAATAACTGTCTGAACATCATCTGCCAGGTTAGACGAGTTAGCTGGTTTATTTTTTTTTTGAATGCTAATACCGAGCATTTTGAACTGTTTTAAGATCCTATAAATTTTCTGGATCGGTTTGTTGTAAATTTTGAAGAATTTGTGAGGGTTTCACACCATGCTTTAAACCATCAGCAATGGTGGATTTCTGTGCCAAAGTAACCCTCTGAATTCCGATGGAGATGGCATTAAAAATACAATTCCCATCTCCAGTCGTCTCCACTGCCCAATATGTCGAATTCTTGCCCAAATGTGAAGTTCCTACTGAATCTATAGCCAAAGATCTATTTACCTCTAAAGATTGTGGAGACAGTGTTTTTGACAAAAATCTGGATAGAATAAGTTCCAATTTGGCAGCTTCAACGGAATTCCCGTTGTTGTTTAACCTCTTTAAACCTGCTAAAAAATCAAAATTTCCAAAGCTATCTAAACAGCAGCCTGAACAAATGAATGAAAGTGAAGATTTTCTCCAAAAAATGAAAAAGTGTTTGTGAGATTTTCACAATTCTGATGAAACCACTTATTGCAGTTATCACAAGCAATGTTCTTATCCCCATCACACAAAAAAAAACAAGTTCCACAAGGGAATAACATTTTAAAGCAATAAATAAATAAAAATACGAAAAGTGAAAAATACAGAATATTAAACAAAATATATACACAAAATATTAACATAAAACAATCAGCTACTATTTTGAAAAAATGTAACAAATAAAAATAATTTGAAACAAAAAAGCAAACCTTCAATAATCCATTTTATCTCGTTACGGAGTTGTTTATTCATTTTAACGACGTCTCTGTATATGGCTATATCTGGAAGGAAAAATAATCGATATTCCTATAAAATCTATAGCAATTCAGTGCAATATTTTACAAATTTTCAGTTTAAAATATATTATGAAATTTGCATTCCAAAAGTTATTTTTATAAAGCTTTGAAAAATTGAATTTTTCATAAAGAAATCTGATATTATTGAACGTGTTTAGCATGCTTCTCTAAACGTGTGCTCGATCTGCCTACTTTCAAAGGAAAACAAATTAGGTAGATATAGAAAATCAGAGAAAATCAGAGAAATTTGGGTAGAATCTGGATAGTTATGTCTATATTGTAGTTACATGTACAGCCAATTAAACACAGCTGATTATGGATTTATGTAAAATATTGGTCTTGTATGTGCATTGCATGGTTTGGTCCAACTACAGTAGCGTAGAATTCTTCTTACTAAAGGTGAGGCAAATGTTTTTACTACATGTACCTTAAAGAAGGACATGGATAAATTTTTGTAAAGCATTTTGCTTTATTTCAGATTATATGCCATATGTGATCTAGTATATTCCCGGTTTACGTATAAATCTAGAGATATTCATGATAGTCATATTTTGTACGTTTACTAATATTTTTGGTTAGCCCAATCAAATTTTCGTTTAAATATAAGATGAAACAATAACAACGAAAAGGGAAAATACAGAAACATAGGCAAAGCAAGTTTTGTTTATATCCAGATTTCATAGAATGTAATCTAATCCACAATTATTTCAAAAACCAATAACTAATATTTATTCATAATTTATGAAAATAAATAAATCTAAAAGTGTTTTGAGCAGCTTTTTCACTCATGCAATGAAAGTAAGAAATGCGTATCTGTTATCCTGTTGTAGCATTGTTATGGGATTATTGTTATCTAGACTATAACTGATTTTCCTTTGCTCTTTAATTAGTACATCTATCAAGATTATTCCCACTATGTTCAACATAAAGTTTACCAATATTGTCTATTCAGGCATAGTGAGATCTATATTGTAATATTTAATATGTACATGTTCGTGTGAATTTTACTTTGACCAGATCTGTAAGTCTAGAATGAATGAATAATATTCATGTAAATACGTAATTTTTTTGTTTGTTCTGTGTCTTTTAATGAAAAAAAAAGGTTTAAATTTTAATTGAATTTATTCGAGTGGAGGAGGGGGTAGAAAATTAGGGTGGGCTCGGAAATTTGAAGGACAGTCTGAATATTAGAATAAAATAGTCGTACATTTTGAAAGGAAAAATATTATGTGTTTAGCCACACTGATGAAAAGGTGCAAAGGTTGCTGCGGAAAAAATTCCAGTATCAAGGATAAATAAATTAAAAAAAATATATATTCCATGGTTATCTCGACTTTTTTTCTGCTCGCCCTTCAATATTCAATTTCACTGATGAATACCAAAGATAAAATTTTAATAGTAAGATTCCATTTTTTTCCTAAAAGGATCTTTTCCTCATTTACTCGTAAGAAATACAAATGGCTTTTATGCACAATAAATGTCTTCACGTTTATTTATACAGTTAAATGTATCCATGAGAAGAATTTCTACAATTTCATTAAGTCAGCGATTGTGTTATAATTGCTAAAAAAATATCATTTTTACACCATGAGTTTTGGTCTTCTTTTGTTTTTCCAGACAGAACTCAGTTAAACTCTCAATTCTGTAATTCAGCTGTCGTTAAAGCGGTGTTCACACATTCTTTATATTAATCTTTCACCATAGAAATATATTTAAGATTAATTAACATGTTTTTTTTATTATATTATTTCAAGGACTTATTTAAAGTCTTAGATACATAAACTATTTACTGCCTAGTAAGTACCAAAAAACGCCGAGAAGTTCCGTATTGTTAAATACTTAAATATTCCTTAGTTAAGGTAATACTTAAGATGTTTTATGAATACCACTTAGATTTTTTCCTTAACTAAGGAAATCCTTAGTGAAATCTTAGACTGAGGAACACTTAAGTTAAGAAGTTTATGACTACGGGGCCCCACCTTAAGTTTAAAGTGAAGACTATTTCAAAAATATTTTGAGGTTATTATGGAGGTTAACAAGTTACAGAAGTTTTACTGTAATTTTGAAATTACGGGTACAAGTGGAATGGTTAATTAGTGATTGTTTATACAATATTCAAGGAATTCAAACAAATTATCCTACTTTTTTATGCCTATTTTTGTTGGTTACAATACCCACTAAAGAAAACTTACATGAGATACATCAGATAAATAATATGATAACAACAAAAAAGTTCAGTAATCGATTATGTATGTACTTTATTTCTTACTTTTTAAAATTCCTTGCGTGTCTTTTTTCAGCTTTTTTACTGTCTGTTCATTTTTATCATGAATACATATTCCTACAATGAAATAAAACCGAGGATGGAGACTAAAAATTCTAACCAAAGCTATGAATTAACTCAAACTAGAAACAAAACGACGAGTTCTAAATTTCAGAGAAAAACTTAAGAAAATACTAATGCTATTGCAGTAGATGGCAGCGTCGTAAAATTAATATTCTTCAAAAACGTTAGTAATCATTCACTTGGTGTGTAAAAAAATGTAACCTAGCTTTATTGTTAAGAACTACAAGTTCACAGACTAAATTTGATATACTGTATAGGCTTTCTCCAATGCAGTAAAAATAATGTAATCTCGTATTATTCGTATATGCTGAAATTAAGTTTGAAAAGTATTTACCTTGCAACACGTTCATAATATCATCAATCCTTATTTCATCTTCAGATAATTCCCGGTTACTCTTTGCTTCTACAATATAAATGCGAGTTGATTGTAACTGAATAGATAAAATACCATCACTGGTTTTTCTTTATTTTCCTATTCAAGTGATTGATTACTATATATTTTGAAAAGCCATAATATATGAAAGATAAAATAACTTTTTATGCACCATACAATGTTCAACAGAAAAAAATACAAATTTCAAAAAAATAAAATAATAATGATATAATAATAAAATAAAATAAAATAAAATAAAATAAAATAAAAGAAAATAAAATAAAATAAAAAATAATTAAAGAATAAAAATGACAGTAGGTATGAAACCCTTGAGGTCTCAGTAATCTTTAATCTTAAATATTCCGATAAATATGACGTTTAAATACAGATTTAATCAGCTAACGCCAGTAATTACAAATTTTTCAAATTCGTTTGCTTTTTTAAATTTAGAATTAGCCTTGCTGAATTAAATTTCGAACAAATATTTTATCCTACGGACGGGTAGTTTACAGATAAATAAAGAAATCAAACGTTTTGATACCGTTGCACTTACATATACCATATATTTGATACATTTGTGGATAGTACATTGTGTATATACCACTGTAAAAATCTTTGCAAAAAATTCATTTATTGTTCAGTGGGAACATGAAATATACGCTTCATAGAAATAATGAATATATAATTAATAAACAAAATAAATTAGTAATTGAAATTGGGATTTTGTTTTTGAATGTAAGCCACAGATATACTGTGTCAGTCATTCGAATAGAGTTATCTCCTAACTTGTGCAACCTTTGGAATGACATGTAAGAAGAAATGTTACTGTTCCTTATAATTTGCCAAAAGTGTTGTTACAAAGTTACTATTTCAATATTTGAATTAAGATATTAAGATATTAAGACTGAAATTGGGCCTTGCAAGCCTTAAATGATGAATCATGTCTGAAAATAAAATTACCTGGTGTAATACCCAACTTAAGTATTCCCTGTTTAATTATTGTCAAATACACATGTAATAACTCTTGACACGTTTCTTCGTGCAAAAGGACAGATATTTAGGCGGTGGACATTTTGAGATATATTTGTTAAAGATATAAATAATTTGAAATGCAGTTGAGATAAAAAAAATGAATATTCAAAACAGAACATAATATGGTAATTTTTGTAATTCGTTGAACACGTTATGACATTTTTCTGGTGACAAATCGACTGATTGTAATACAACGCATTCGCAATTTTCCAATTAATCTGTCCAAAATCTCTTTAGTTTCTTTTTTATATCCTTGTAGAATCTGTTTCCAGTGTACATTTATAACTTTTGTTGAGCACAATATTTTGATTTTTTATGTCCTGTAGACCACTTCTTGCTTATTGTCGATAATAGTTATGTATTATCACTTATTGTTTAGCAACGCACATGACGTAATATTCCACGTAGAAAGTACAATAATTCTTTAATAAGTGACGTCACCAAAGACAGCACTTTACATTTGATCAGTTGTGAAAATTTTGCAATACAAAAAAAATGTTGCTTTATTAATATTGTTAAATTACCCCCGTATAAGAATTGCAGTGAAACACTTTTGTAATAAAATATTCTAATCAGAACAATATTCATCAATTTTTATGAAATAATCCTATAATATAAGTATATATATGTTTTAATAAAGAATAAAATATATATATTATCGTTTCAGTTTCTAGGTAATATTAAAAAAATCATTATTATAATTCATGTAATTTGGAAGCAAAAGCACCCATTAGATATTTTAAACTTTTTAAAAGCTAAACAGGGGATATCAAGAATTATTATGGCATAGGTACATGTGTGGCATTGATACCATATGCCATGTATGCCAATGTAAACCTGTCTCAAACATTCGTTAAACTTCTCTTATAATCACTGCCCATGTACTTGGTGTTACTTCTTGTTTTTCTATTTTATTCCTTGGAAGATTTAGCGGGATATATAATTAGATTGACGTTAAGAGTTTTGGCGACGTATTTCATTTATGACGTCATCTATTCATTCATAACATCCGCCATTTGGCAAAGCTCTTGCTACGATCTGAGACTGAGTTCTTCTTTGCTTACGTTATATCTATATTATACTGAGAAAGTAATTAGAAAAATATAAAAATTATCTTGTTTTACGATAATACCGAATTTTTTTAACGGAGAATTTTTAGAATTTAATTTGATTAATTCTCTTTTCAAGAATCTTGATGTATTTCTACGCAATGGAGGTGGCTGGGGAGCAGTGGTACTATTCAGCGTGGGTACACCGAAGCAGAAGTGGACACTCTGTGCGGATTTTAGGCTTGACAACGGAAACCCCTGCTTTGAAGATTAAAAATGAGCGGATTATTTTTTTTAGTATAAACTGAACCATTAACGCATCATTGGATACTTATCCATTATGGACTTATACATAATGTATTGACCGAATTAAAATTCCTTAATTGTTATATTAAATCTGCACTGTATGTTGTCAATCAAGAAACTTTCTCAGTACTACAGTCAAAATCTGTAAATTGTGCATTTTGATAGTTCTCAACCTTTCCTAAAACAGGTACACAGTGAAACATAAAGTTAAACGGATGTAATAAACAAATATTGAAAAAGAAAATCAAAATTTTCAAAATATTGAAAAAATTTAAAAGAACGAATCTGCATCTCATTTTTGTAATATGGTATCAATATTTGTTTATTGGGTCAATATGCTTTTACAAGAGGTCAATGCATTAAATATCCTGGCAGTAGTATGACCAAACTAACAAATGAGATTACAGAAGGAACACCGCATATTTAATATTTTGAAGTGTTCAACAAGCTATGGCTGAACATGGCATTCTGTGTAATATTAACAATGTTGTAGCCTTGCTGCCAGTCGTACATCGGCTGCTATTTATGCATAGTAAATGATACAAACAGTGTCATTTTATAAATATAAAACAATATTATACAATTATGGCACTTCAATGCGGGCAATATCATTTTTTATAGAATATTGATTTAAGCTGTCCATGAAACATGATATTGCACGACAGTGAAGTAGCCTTTCAACTTAAAAAAAATGAACTTGAAAACATTTTTCTTATTGTTTCCAGTGTAAATATTCATAATTATTCTGAAAAAATAAAATCATCGTTACTAAAACGGTGAAAAATTGTTACAAAAAATTGCCAAGTTCTTTGTATCTGTCATCAAAGTTTGAAGTTGCTAAAAAGACTCACTAGACTGAAATTTCCATAGGCTCCTCTATACGGTTACGTAAATAAAGTCAGATGTTGTTCTGGAGTTATGTCGCCTTGTCCATAAAAATCAAATATTCACGGAAAATCACAAAATTATCAATTTTCGGGTAAATTAAAAAACGTGTCGACTTAGATGTACTCAATATATCTTGTTAAAACTTGAAACATACATTGTTAAGATAAGTATCTTTTAATGGTCAACTGCTAATCAATGCTAAACATATAGCTTCAACTCCTATTTTGTGTTTTAATTTAACGAAATTTAGCTTTGACTAAATGAAAAACGTCAAATAAATAGCCTACACAGTGAAGTGTTATAATTGTTATTACATTTCACTCCTAATTGGAAATCACATGTTCTAGAAATAGTTGCACCGTGCAATATCACAAAACACGAACCAATTTGAAACACATTGTTTCTATATAAATCTAAAAGTACGAAATCTAATAAAATTATATATACCTCTTTCTATGATTTCTTTGGCATTGGTATGAAAACAGCACGAAAAGAAAAGAATAAATCCCACCAAAAGCATGAAAAGGTACATCTCGGTTAATGATACTGTGAATGACAGGTGAGTTTGGTAAATCTACAAATCTAGATTTATATCATTTTACATATAATATGCAAATAGCGTGATAGGTTCTGTTCTATTTCAACATATGTTCATAAAACCTGTACAACATATAAAAACATTTTTAAGCTTTTCTATTTAAATCTCTCTTGGCAGTCATTTTCTTACGAGTATAAGCTGTAATATAATTGCAGAAACTGGAAGATTCCGGCTCACATTATAAAATATACGTGCTCAAAATAAGTAAGAGTGGGGTGGCAAACTTTGTTAGGGCAAAATTATTCCGTTTTTTTTAATAAACGAATTTTATTAGACACGGCGGTCGTTATATATCTACCAAGGTTTCTGTAAATTTATAAACGCACTGCACAGGTTTTTTCAGTTTTACCGCTAAGATTTCAGGATTTATTAGTAGAAAGTATTCGCTGTATATATATCATTTTTGTTTGATATATCATCGGTGGAAGAATATATTTTGTAATTCATATTAAAGTAATAATCACCATCAATATCTGAATATTTGGAACATATAACCTGGTATTTTATCATATCTATTCATTTAAATATTTAAAATATGATTAATTAGTCAGTAAGTAAAAATTTAGTAAAGGTTTGTCTCTTTTAAGATATTTAGAGCGAGCGCAGGGAACGCATAGAAGCGTATGGGTCATTTAGAAAAGTCTTTGTTCAATGGGGGAAGCCATATTGTGCTACATACTAACGCTAGAAAAAAATTTCGTTCGCCGGAAACGGAAGTAAGTATAGTAAGGGAAATAACTTGCTTCAAATTATAATTTTAGAGTCAGAATCGTGATACCGGAAATGAGTTTCTGGAAAGGGCTATTGCAGCGCTCGCATCATTGGCCACACCAACAGCATATTACAATAATAATATACTTATGTTTTCCAAGTCATATAAAAAAAATTCCTCAAGGTTAGAAGACATAATACACCACTCGAAGTGTCTTTTCCATTCTAACTATGCACGGACATATTTTGGCATATCACTTAGTCGTGTTCCATTTTGGTTTGTCCCGTTCTGGTACTGTCCACTGGATTATAATATAGGATTTCCCTTCTGGCATTGTTGGTTCAGTATCTGATTTGGAAGACACGATATTTTTATCATTATTACTCAGAATATGATATTACCAACAAGTACATGTAAATAATATGCAAAAAGGAAGTTTATATTTAGGAAATATTGTGATTATAATGTAACGAACAATAAATCAAAACGAAAAAGACAGAGTAGTTTTTCACATTTGTAAACGAAAAGTATAGATGTTTTCTTAAATATAGGAATTTTGATATAAAAACTCATTTCTTTCTGATTTTCAAAATTTTCAGCATTTGTATTTTGCATCATCTTCAGTTGAAAACAAAACATTATTACATGTAATATTTCACGAATTTTTAAATGGCCTTATAACACTACAGCCGTTCTGTCGAATAGAAGAAGAAGGCATTATCAACCGTTGATTACTTTATGCAATATGACGTTCCCCAAGATAGAAAGATAGAAAGAATATTTAGAATTGCGTTTCCTTCTTACATGTATATCATCAGCTTGTCGAAAGTGATGGGGGTGTCCGGTCGTCCGTCCATACCAATTACCTGCAACGACTCGTACACCAGTAAAATTATTTCAGTGACACTTTCACAGAATCTTCACCACTTAGTGGCGTTGTCCACTATTTTTTTTTATCAGAATCATTGTTAGAGTTTTCAACAGATAAACATGGACTTTGCCATTATTCAATTATTATCTGTTCAATTTTTATATTAATGATTTGAAGAAAGCGTTATCTGGAGCCAATGTTGGTTGTTTTTTAAATGGAGTGCCGCTAAATAATTTTTGTTATGCTGATGATATGTGTATTATTAGTCCATCAGTTGCAGGTTTGAGAAAACTTTTATCCATATGTGAAAACTTTGCTAATGAACACGATATATTATTTAATACCAAAAAATCTGTTTGTATGATTTTTAAGACAAAATTTTTGAAGATTTATACCAATTCCCAAGTTTTATTTAAATGGAAGTGTGATGGAATTTGTTGATGAATTTAAGTATTTGGGTCATATGATATGTAATGATTTGAATGATGATTGCGATATCAAAAGACAATATCGAAGCATGTGTAGAAAGGTTAATATGCTGAAACGTAAATTTAATAAGTGTTCATTTGATGTTAAAATACAGCTCTTTCAGTCTTATTGTATGAATATTTATTGTGTGTCATTATGGTCCAACTGTGGAATATCGTCTCTTACCAAAATGAAAATAATGTATAATAATGCTTTCAGAATATTGATGGGTTTCAGTTCACGATGTAGTACTAGTGGTATGTTTGTCAGAAATGATGTAAGATGTTTTCAGGAAATGAGACGTAAAACTATCTATAGTTTGTATAAACGTTTGCAACAGTCTGATAATCAGCTTGTTCTTACTATTCTTGGTAGTGATTTATGGTATAGTTCGTCTTTACTTAGAAAATGGTATACTGAAATTTATGTGAACTTTGACTGACATGTTATTAAATTAGAATTTCTAATTATATTTATTGGTATTTTAATTCTTCATTTTTCATCTTGTATATTTAAAATTTTCATTATATTTGTATATAACTATGGACTATTTATGTCTGAAATAAATTATTATTATTATTATTATTATTATTATTATTATTATTATTCATAATATAATCTGGGTAGGCATCCATATGCCCCATCCGCAACTCCTCCTAAACCAGTGAATGGATGCCTGTGAAACTTTCAGAGAATCTTCAGTGTAAATTTGCATTCTGCACCTTTTATGTTGTTTTTTTTTATCAAAATGATTTTGGTGTTTCCTATAGACAAACATGGACTTGTACATTTACAATATTATTGTAGCAGTAGCGACGGATATACATTTTTGAGCTTTGATCACAGTACTTCTAGTTTGTTGAATGTAATACATGTATGAAAACATGCTTTGTATATGAAACTAAAAGTTAAAGCGAGTTGCATTGCATTATGTTTTCAATTTTATTGGCAAACGCAGTGATAAAGAATATTTATACACTGCATTCGTATATTTGGTTTGTTAATAATGATATAGCCAACACACATTACATTATAGTGCAAAGTTTTGTCATTTCGTTCGATGCATGTGCGTCTTCCGTGAATGTCTCGTTTGATAGATTCACAGTATCTGACCGGCTACTATGAAAATCTTCGTTAGTTTTACAGTTACTTTAATATCTAAACGAAGTCCCGTCCAACTAATTACTGCTCTTCTTGCAACCAGTCTCTTGGTTGGAAAAAATACTACATTGGCTTTTAGAGTATGTTTTATAATCTAGAGTGTCAGAATAGATAAGGGGATTGGGGTGTTTGTCCCCATAAAACCGGTGTAACCCCACCACTGTCCATTGTCCGTACCAAGTATCCGGTTTGTTTGTGTTTATTATTGTGTTTTTTGCTCTTTTATGTAATTTGTAGGTGGTTCTTGTCTATTAGGTAAGGTTGATTAATTGATAGGTAATCTTTCATGTTGTTGTTTATGTATGAAAACGTGATACTCACCCAGTTTAAGTAAAGTCAAGAAATACCAAAGGGAAATTATAGGAAGGGAAAATCTAGAAGAACTAACAAACTCCTGAGAACAACGAAAACAAGACCAACACAATACAAGCACTACAAAACTAAAAACATATGAACAGCACGGACCCCACAAAAAACGGGGGGTGCTCCAGAAAAGTAAGCAGTCTTTGCTTCCTGCAGGACATCCGCCATGCTTCCCATGTTAAATTCGTTATGAGGAAGGGACAGCATCAATGAAACAGTTTTTTTCGATTTTCCCATCCTCCGAATATCCCTTTGGTATTTCTGGACTTTACTGACGCCCCAATATTCATAAACTTTGTTACAATGATTAATGGCAATTTCTTTTTTACAAGTAATAGAACTTGTTAAAAGAACAGGAAATTAAGTGGTGGTAAATTTGCTAAAAATAAAATTGCATGGATTTTTATGTAATTTGGGTAACCAATACATCGTAAGAACATTGTGGTTTAGGGTAGGAGTTTGGAAAAAAGTCATGAAACAGTAATAACAATATTCAACAAAATAATCAGATATTCATATAACCATGGTAACTCAGATTGTATTATTTGTAACAGGAATATATATTGCGCAGAATTATGAATAGTTTACTAGATACTGAAACATACAAGAAGTGGTGTAATTAATAACTACAAGTAGTGGTACTACCATTCCGCCCAAGTATATATTTGGTTCTTAAGAATTGAGTAAGGCATGCCTTCTTAGACAGTATACTCTATTGAAACAAAGTAATCTTGTAGTGCCACATAACCAATGTATACACTATGTACATGTTTTGGGGGATGGAGATCACAAAGATTTATTCATAATAGAATATTGTAATTTTGGAGTGGTGATGGTTGGTAACACTTGAAAAAAGAAGATTTAAGGATAACCAACCACAAACTGACTAATAATATAATTCAACATATATTTCCTTAGCAAAAGAATACCGAGGCGATAATGCAGTTGGAAAAGTCCATAAATTCGTAGTCCAAGGAAAAGACAAAGTCAGGATAATGGAACATAACAAACAAACGCCACAAGGATACATGTATAACTAAAAATGACAAAAAACGTATAATAAACTAAACAGAAATAGAACAAGACAGCACATACACTAAAAACTAGCAATTTAAACTCCCATCGAAAACCGGAAGGGCACCTGTTACATTGCTAGTGAGTAAAAGCCAGTGAATCGACAAGTCCGGTCAGATGTCAATTCCAGAAGGATCTGATATCTAACAGATGGTATCTAGTGTCATGCGCGAGATAGAAACTTCACATCGGCCAATCATTTCGTGATGACGACCGTTAAACTTTTTGAGTGATGAAATTAACAGAGACTGAAAATATCACGGTCTTAGAAGTTTATGTGACAGCAATCTCGCCATGTCGAGAAAGTCACAGCATAAAGCTCTTGTGTGGCGGTAACGAATCAACTACGAAATATACATCCGATAAGAAAGGCGAAGTTCATAATCGGAAAATTAAAATCATCAAATTTAAATTCGTCATAAAGTTTTGATTTTAATTGGCAATTATTATTTATGTAGAAGTACAAATCTAGATAGGAAGAAGAAGTTGGTGTATCTGTTGTCTATTTAATTTCAAGTTTACTGGGATAGATGAGATGTAAGTAATCCTTAAAGAAAGGATAATAAAGTGACAAAACATCATCTATATGGCGGAAACTTAAATTAAAGGACTGGGCTAGTTTCTTTTCTTTCAGATTCTGAAATATTTTTATGAATACCTATTGACCAATGACTGCAACTAAATTGAACCATGGTTGAGATCAACAGATATAAAATGAAAAAGAGCATTCCACCTAAACTTTATAGAAAATACAATTCTTTGATAGAAATTTTGACGCGCAAGATGTGCACTTTCGTCGATTTATGACTCATCAGTTGTAATCAATGTTTTTCAAGTTTTCAGAGGAAAAAAATAATTTTAATGATACTTTTGCTTTTATTGTTTTATATTTAGGATAGTTGGCGAAGTTTGCAAACGTAAAAAAAACACTTTGGTTTAATAATCCAGTAGGTTTAGAAAAGAATGTATCATGCATTAATTTATAGTTACAGACTACAGTGCCATCAACTAATCGACAATGTTTATTCTAAGTTAAGTATTGACTATACTCAAGGATCCAAGTTTGGTGAACGGATGTGCAGATACAAATGTATCACTATATCTACTTTAAAACATAAAACAAAAACGCTACTAATTATTTGTGCTTTATTGATATTTATATTGCTTATTCTACAATCTTCTGATCATCATTCTACTTGTCTTAATCTTTGTAGTGTAGCTTCCTTTCCAAGTATACCAGGTTATTCCATGTGTTCCTGTTCCTGTTCCTGTCTTATGATATGATCCATTGAGATTTGAGTACGAACAATTCTTATACCACCAAGAACCGCTGTTATTATCCTTTGCACAGTGTCTAGAAGACCCGTCATTATCACTGTCTTTAGTTGAGAATGCCATTTTATTACTGTAAATCAAGCTATCACCTACAGATAATATTATCAGAAGTGTGAACATTTTGTACAAGAGTAACTGACTTAATAAAAAATTCCATTGAATATTTATAAACAGTATCAAATTATGTTTTTTTCTCATTTTGGAAAAGATCCTATTATCATATAATATGAGTCAGTTTTAAAATTATGCTATATTGAGACAAAAGAAATATTTTCAAAAACAATAAATCTGGCAAATAACATTCTGAATTTGTTTTTGCTAAACGTTTCTACTAAACATTAAACAATGTACAACAAATACAAAGGAGAAATATGGATTGATTCAGTATTACTGGAGATCATTAAGATTGATCCTGTGTTTACAATTTTTGTGGTTCTTGGATGTTGTATTATGCCTGGGTCAGCTATGTATGGCACATGTCAAATCTGAATTTAAAATAATCCAAAATACCTCTAGTCTTAAGGAGATATGAACCTGACGAATTTGAATTAACTGCGCAACTCGAACTGTCGGTAAAATGCGAAACTCATTATTGTATGAATAAATACCAGATTATAGAATTAATTCAAAATTGTATACATTGAAACCTTTCTTGTATTAGTGTTGATTTATGGAAACAATTTTGCGGTCGCGCATGATTACGACATCACGTTTTATTTTCGGCGCCATTTGTAAATAATAACAATGACAGTCGTCTGCAAACGCGAAACGTAACTGCAGTTATAATCATCATCGACATGACAAGAATACGTAATCATTGCTTCAAATCGAAGAGGTATCTGAAGGTGTCGGAGAGTCAGCATGCCTGATGGACCAAAACATCAACTTATACTAGTGACCAACTATTTCTCGTATAAGTAACCCATTTGTGATTTGATCCCTGAAAAATACAACATGAACATTTACATGTACAGGACCACAGTATATATACGTAAAATTATGTTGATTATGAAGAAAATATTTAAATGGTTTTAGCACCAGCAAGTGATCAAGGTTCAAATTTGCTTTCAAGAATGAAAGGTCCCGGACTATTCCTATTTCAATTCAAAGGTCCATTTGAGAAAAATCAAATCTACTCTAGTCAATAAAGTGTCAATATCAGATTGAAGGTCCAGGACGTAGGACCTAGGGAAATAAAATCTCATAGGTCCTGGATCAGAAATTGAGAGTGCCGGACCTACGACCCACACTACCGGCCGCGGGTAATTTGAACTCCTTCCTGACTGATGTAACTTTTATGGAGGATCAAATCCAAGCCCCCCCTATTTTATAAACTATATGAGATATCTTATATAAAAATATTTATAAGATATCTTATATAACAAAAATATTTATAAGATATCTTATATAACAAAAATATTTATAAGATATCTTATATAAAAAAAATATTTATCTTATATACTTTATAAGATATAAAGAAACTTTTATGACATATCTCATGTACTTTATAAGATATCTTATAAACGCGACTTCGACCATTATTTTTAAATAACAAACACTCCCTAAATCAGAACATAATTTCATAGAAATTGATCCAATATCCACCCATTTTGGTGCGAATCATATCTTTATCCTAATTTCATAGAAATTGCTCCAATATCCACCTATTTTTGTGCGAATCAATATCTTAAAAAACTACTTAAAAATTAAAACAGTAATAAAATATAAATAAATGGAAAAGAAAAACAAAAGGGGTGGTCTTAGATGAAGGTTTCCCTGGAATAAACACAATTCCGAAAAACCCGAAACATTGCATACATATCAATGTAAGGCCAGAGGTATGATTTGGACCAAAATGGGTGGATATTGGATCAATTTCTATGAAATAATATTTTTTGATTTGTTGATTAAGAGGGAGACTTTGATTTTCAATGCAATTATTTATACAAGATATAAACTTTAAGAGATATCTGATAAATAATTTTTATATAAGATATCTCATATAAAATATAAGATATCTCATATAATATATAAGATATCTTATAAATTATATAAGACATCTTATAAATTCTATGAGATATCTTGTATAGTATATGAGATATCTTATATAAATTATAAGATATCTCATATAATTGTCTTTATAAGATATCTTATATTATCCTTTATAAGATTGAACACCTGTTTTTTTTTATATTAATTGATATAAATCTTATTTTAATTTAGGCATCAAAAGCTTTCATCTGCAGAAGTCTCCTATCAAACAGGATGTTCTCTTGATGCAGAAATATCAGATGATATTCAGTCTATTCCTGCACCAGTTATCACTCACGAGTATCTTCATGTGGAACCCAAGACAGTTGCATGACATATTTTGATGTTGAAACAATAGGACTTGGTAAGGCTTACTTCTGAGGACAATAGGCTTTAAATATATCTGCATTTGAGATCTACACGAACATTGTTGGTTTTTTTTACATCTGTCAAGTTTTCTCAACTTGAAGATGAAATTTGATGACAATTGTCTGAATTTGAGAAAATCCAAAAGTATTCCACTGGAACAGTAAATGTCATATCAACTCTTCAAAACAGAATTTCATGAAACTTGACATATGATATATTATTGACTAATTATTATACCCCCTACAAACAAAGTCTGTCTATCCAAGTACCTTGTTAGTGCAACTTCTCCTAAACGGCTTAATGGATTTTCATGAAACTTTACACAATAGTACTACACTACCTGGAGATGTACATGAAGGAATAAAGCTGTTGTCAAAAATTTGGTAGATGGATTAGAGATAGTAGGTCGGCATCTGATCGAAATTAGGTCAGTGTGACCTACATTTTACATTTCATCGCTTTTGGTTAAGTTTGATCATATTTCAGCAATTATATATGGTAGGATCAAGCAACCTTGCATACAGATGCATCAGGGATAGTAGGTCAGCATCCGATCGAAATTAGGTTGTTGTGACCGACATGTGACTTTTCAGAACCTTATGACAATATTTTTGAACGAGGCGAACTTTGCAATCAGCGATTGCTTATGTTTTTCTAACAGGTAACTATCAGCCATCATATTCACAGCTAAAAATTTACAACATTTTATTTGGTGAACTGTATGGTGCTCATGGTTCAATGGACGATGTTGTTGGCCTACGTCGCTTATTTGAAAAGATATCACCTAGTCTAGCATTGAAATCTAAATTCTCAGGCACTTATGAATCTATTATGCAGTTGTATAAACACAGAAACTGTACAAAATCATTGCTAACAACATTGAGATCTCTTACAAATGGCAAAACTATCACTAACTGTATGGCTACAAAAATTGCGAGCAGTGGATTAAGTCTCGGCCTCCTTAAACTGTCCCATAAGAGAGACACACAACTGGAATTAGAGAATCATTTTACATTAATATCAGGGCATACATCAAAAACAAGTGTCACAAAGTAAAAAAAAATAATTCAGGAAGTATTAGCCTATCTGAATGACTTGGAGGAATGAAATATAGTGTAGAAGTTGTTTTATTGACAAAATAGACTGGTTTCAATTATTTGTATGTTTCCAGTATTAAGCAAAATTAAAAAATAAAAGATATACTAAGGATTCATTCCTTGTATTGCACATGGTAGATCTCCTTAACTGAAATTTGGCTTCCTATTTCGGTATTTTTGGTTAAGATTGCTTAAATCTATTCAGCAGACCATAAAAGCAATGTGTAAGTAAAGCACTGGTTGTCACAAATATGCCTGATCATTGAAGATTTCAATCTGATGACTTTTTATAGATAAAACAGTGAAAAGAACGGGAAAATCCCCCCCCCCCCCCAAATTTACCGCTATGTAACCAGTCAAAAATTTCCCACCATCTTTAGGCTTGAGTTGAAATTTTAAGTCCGCAAAAATTGTCTTTAGGGCAGATTAAAACATCTAAAAGGTAAAGCCATTTTATACTTTTCTTATGTATTGACTTCTGCACTGTTATTAGGTGGACTAGCACATCATTATTTGAGAGGGTTAGTTAAGAGTTTTCCTGCTATTTTAACTTTTTTTCCAAATCATGTACCCATACTTTTTTTCTGTAATAATTTAGCTTATTGTAAATGCTTTAAGGTGATAACAAAAAAAAGAAGGTTAATTATTGCAAATATTATTTTATGTCATTTATATCGGCCAAGGTTGTGATAAAATCAGTGACAATTTAGGCAAATTTGAATTCTGGGAAATCTTATTTAAATAAGTTTGTGTAATCTCGATTTTTTTATGTACCAAAAGCTGATCCCTTGGACATGTGTATACTGCCAATAAATCAAATTTCAACAAATGCATTTACTCTTTTTTATCGATCTTTACCCCATATCCATGATATCCCTTATCTTAGAATATACACAAATATGATATATTCAGATGTCGTTGCCATGGAAACGAAGTCATGTACATGCCAATTTTATTTTATTTTTCCGACAATGGATATTGTCCTTTTGAGTACATACCATTTTTATATTACTTTAATTATTTTTTGTCAAGTTCATATCACCTTAAAGACAGCGGATCTGTCTATATATATGTATAACCTGGACTTTACAGATACTATTTGGTAACGGTACTTCAAAAACAATTTAGTGCACTGTTTGTACTATGCAATACAGCAACTATCCTATGTGTCAAACATTTCTTCAGGGTTCTCAGTTTATCAATCGATCGATTGCGACAATCAGAAGCTTTTGTGGCAGTATATCGATACTTAAATAATTTTGTATTTTAGAAAAAATCATAAGTATTTGTTTTCAAAGTTTATAAGTATTTTAAGTCAATTAGTTAACTACTGAGTTTCTTATCATACGGTTTATTCTTTCCTTCCAGGATTTTCCCAATTTCATTACTTTTCTCTGTGTTACACCTCTTTTGTTTGGAAGGAAAATCGCTGGCTTTCTATTGATTCATGTGACCCTTCTGCTGGTCACTGTCTATAGACTACATATTTTTGTGGAATTTTTCCACTGTATTATTGCCTCGGTATTCTTTTGCCGATACTTAATTCGTTACGTTATATTACGTTCGTATCTTATGAGTACATCTGGTTTAAAATAAGTTTGGTTTTTGGTCTTCCAAATGTTTCGGTTTTAATGCTGCTGATGAGAGGTAACTCCTTGAAATGCGTCGTATACAACATAGTATAAATTTAATACATCTAATATTAGTATCTTTGGATTGTTATTTATAAACGATCTCTGTTCTCAGATTGGAATTTTTAATACTTTTGACGATTTGAAAAACCGGTACAATTTTCAAATATATTGCATATATTATAATAGTATTTTATCTGCAATACCACGGCATTTGCGACAAAAGATTTTACATGTTGAAAAACATTGAAAATCATTTAGTTGGAAAAATTATAAAGAACCCAAAATTAGGTAAATACTTCTATAAGTTAGATATTGAAAACAAAGGAGAATCACATTAATATTCAACATAAATGGAACATGATTTAAATGTGTGTAGATGCAAAGGAACAAAAAGCCATTTTACAAGATGGATTAGAGTTTCAAAAAATTGGATAAAGATAGAAAAACCACCATACTCTTTTACGACCCCTGTACGAAAGAGTATAATAGAACAAAAATGGCAATGTCTGGAAGCAGTACTCAGTGGATGAAAAATAATGTTGTGTAAATTAAGATTATAAGCCTCGCGTCTTTGTTAAAAAGTAAAATTATTATATACTATCTACATTTGGATTGACATATGATTGTATTAACTGACAATGTTATTCACTGCTCTTTTCCAAAAATAAAAAAAAATACCCCTCAAAAATGTCCCAATTGACCAAATCGGCTTCAAGAAGAAGATTAAAATGTAAAAGTTTACGGATAACAACGATATAGACCAAGAAGGACGTCAAATGATGGCAACATCAGTGAGCCAAAAAAATAAAACAAGGTTATAGATATAAAAATTTTTAAGACTTTGAAGGGGGGTTGGATAAAACTTTTAGAATATTAAGCGTCAGTGTGACAGTATCTCATGGAAATGGACACGGGAAAAGGGCCAACAGTTAGAATTTTTGGTCTTCAATTAGGAACAACTGTCTACACCATAAGACAGTTACCAAAAATTCAAATAAACACAGTATTCTCAATAATAAACATAATAAGTAAACAAGAGATATCGGTCCGAAATGAGATTACTGGGATAATACCCGGTCCGATATAGATAAGGTCATGTATTAATCTATAAATATAATAAATATTCTTTGATACTATTTCCAATGCGCAAAAAAATCATACTTTGTCTAACCAATTGTGCCCGAGAAAAAAATTTTAAAGCCTAAACAATAACTCAGATTGTTACAGTAAGAACAAATTACCAACACGATAAAGCCAAAACCATCTAAGACTTAGCTTTGCACAAAGGAGATACTCTGTAGATCCAATAAAATTGAATAATTTATAGCTGTAGTGTATTTCAAACAGATCATTGATATAAGAACACCAAAATTCTGCTGCAGAGACTATATATATGGTTTCTGGATGTTCTAGATTTAAAATTGGCCTTTCTTGTTTCATGTTAGTAACCAGTTATTTTCAAAATGCATTTGACTTATAGTTATTTGTTTTCAGTTTGTTGTGTTTGCTTCCCTCTCCAGAAAAGTAAGTTTGGGATTATAAGATAGTTATATGCTACCACCCGTCTGTATGTTCGGTCTAAGATAGATTTATTATTGTAAACTTAAATGGCTATAAATGCTATTTAAAAAAAGCAGCGCCTTGGCACAGAAAATCAATTTTATCTATAAAGCATTGACAAAAGAATTCTTTCTGATTCGAAGATATAGATCTAAATGTATTATCATAACATATAAAATAATTTATAGAACCTATGAAAAACACTCCGTACTTAAAAATATTTTACGCTTTGTACGGAGAAAATTGGACAGAGACATGATTTTGAGTACATTTTCACCTTTAAAGTTATAATATAAAAATAGGTTTAACTGATATCAGTATGAAAATGAAAAACATATTGAAAATGTATGTTTAAGATAAACATCCTATTTTCATCTTACCAATTGTCCCGCTGTATCCGATAACCGTCATTTTATATTTTGTTGTTTCGTCTCCAAATTCAAAACTGGAATATTTCGCGTACCCCTTTTCTTTGTCTGACTTTTCAAGATCAACCCTTAATTCAGTCTTTCCGTTTGATGTCAGTTTGTTAATTCGATCATTTCCTGTGAGGAAAAAGAAAATTAATATAAATTTCACCACATATGTTTGTGAGTTTAGAGTAAACTTATGGCCGGGGTAGAAGAGAAAAAAGACAATTAAAAAATAATTTTAGCTTATGCTTAGGAGCTAACCAAAAGATCTTATTGAATAGAAACACTAAAAACCTATAGAAATCCTGTGGGAACTCGGAAGCTTCGGAAGTGTATACAGTTTCTAAAGGTAACAAAAAACGATTTGAAACGAGTGTTTTCTTTATGATATTTTAAAATGGAAAAATGTAGACGCTATGCTAAGGACCTACTGGAATATTCCTTGTTTCTTTTTGTTTACACGTGGCCTTGGATAAAGTATGTTTAAAACGAAAGGATACAGATACCTTCTAGAAGAAGGCGCAACTAACATCAAATGGAAAAAGGGTTTGTTTGCTTGAAAACAACCAATTTCAGAATAATCTTGTATTCCTTTTTTAAATATAAAATATCGAGAGTGTGAATTGTAATTTAATATTGCTTAAATTTTCTTTAGAGTTAATTAACATTAAAGAAAAAGAGAAATAACCTCTTAATATCTGTTCCCATGTATGTAATAGGATTTCGTGTCAAACAATCCCTCATTCCCCTTCTTTCAGAATAAAAATAAATGTACTTAATGGGCTTGCCAATCTCGATTCAAGATGAAAGAATGGCATTTGCCTTCCATAATTGCGCTTGGTATACGTTGCAACCGTCGCATCTTGTTATATCCATGGACGCGTTGATTGTAATGATAATTTTGTCATTTTATTTTAACCTAGAAACTACCTTTATTTAGAAATAAATAGCATTCTTAATCTCTTACCTAACCAAAATTCTCCCTCCAAATTACCAAATCCTTCTTTATATTCATTCCATCCGCGAAAGAAGTCAGTCTTACCATCTTGTCGTCTTTGAAATACCTCATAAAATAATTTGTATTAAATGTTAAAATATTCTAAACCTAAAAATAAAAGAGAATATAACATATAAAGTGAATTATTTCTTAAAAATTTTTGAACGAGTAAAATTTTGATTCATTAGCATTCTTAAACTACCATGCATTTATACATATCCATTACTACATTTTAGGTGGTTCTAATGCTGGAATTACGCAAATATATATGCACAAATCTTACCGTCCAGCCACCACCGTCTGTATCCATTTCACAATAGACTTTGAAACCATTGACCTTATCGGGGTATATCGTGTAGACTCCTGACTTCTTTTTATGCTTCGTTTTTAATTCGGCACAATCTCTTGGTTTAAACGGTTGGCATATACCTGTAAGTTAATGTAGTTTTAACATATTTCGAACATTGTTTTCCTTGATACTTCTTATTTTTAACTAAAGGACGTTTTTTTAATATTGTGGATCTGGTTCCATGTGACATTTTTTTGCATTATTTTATACATGTATTTAAAGGTTAGATAGAATCATTTTATATAAATATACAAATAGCATGATATTTCAGTACTAGTTTAAATACGAAGCAGGTTTCTTTGTAAATTTGAAAATTCTCACAATAATCTTTACCTCGAACATCTCGTTTCAAAAGTTGAACTATTCTGGAAACTTCTTTGGGCCCTTTACTTTCTACAAAATCAAAAACACAACTCTTCAATCGCTATTGGCTACATGTAGCAATTTAATGAATTTGAAATCTAATTTTTATAACAAGTTCTGCAATTTTGAGCATATATTTTGCACATAATGTTTAGCTTATATAAGCAAAATTTGTAGATGTACATGAATAACATAGTATAACACGCGAGATACTGTTGACATACCTTCAATAATCCATTTTATCTCGTTCCGGAGTTGTTTATTCATTTTAACGACGTCTCTGTACATGACTATATCTGGCAAAAAAAAAAATCGATGTTGCATTAAATCTATACCATTTCATAACAAAATTTCAGAAATTTTCAGTTTGAAATATATATGATGAAATTTGCATTCAAAAACTAATTTTGTAAAGCTTTGTTGAGAAAAATGAATTTTTCATAAAGAAATATGTTATTATTGAATGTGTTAGGCATGCTTCTCTAAATGTTAGCTGGATCTGCCTATTTTTAAAGAAAAACAAATTCGGTAGATATGAAAAATCAAAGAAATTTGGGTAGAATCTGAATAGCTAGGTACATATTCTAGTTACATGTGGAGCCCAGTTAAATACAATGGATTATGGAATAATATGTAAAAGATTGGTCATTTTGTATGTGCATTGCATGGTTTGGTCCGACTACAGTGGCGTAGAATTCTTTCTAAAAGTGAGGCAAATGTTTCTTACTACATGTACCTCAAAGAAGGACATAGATAAATATTTGTAAAGCATTTTGCTTTATTTCAAATTATACAACATGCCATATGTGATCTAGTATGTTCCTGGTTTAAATATAAATCTTGAGATATTCATGATAGTCATATTCTGTGCGTTTACTAATATTTATGGCTAACCCAATCCCATTTTCGTTTCAATAAAAAATGAAACAATAGCAATGAAAAGAGAAAATAAAGAGACATAGGCAAAGCAAGTTTTGTTTGTATCCAGATTTCATAGAATGTAAACTAATCACACTTATTTCAAAAACCAATAATTCATATTTATTCATATTTTATGAAAATAAATAAATCTAAAAGTGTTTTGAGCAGCTTTTTCACTCCGCCGAAGAAAGCAAGAAATGCGTATCTGTTATCCTGTCGTAGCATTTTTATGGGATTATTGTTATCCAGACTATAACTGATTTTCCTTTGACCTCTAATTAGTATATCTATCAAGATTATTCCCACTATGTTCAACACAAAGTTTACCAATATTGTCAAATCAGGCATATTGAGATCTATATTGTAATATTTAATATATACATGTTCGTGTGGTATTTCATTTTGACAAGATCTGTAAGTCTACAATGAATGAATAATATTCATGTAAATACGTATTTTTTTTTGTTCTGTGTCTTTTAATGAAAAAAGGGTTTAAATTTTAAATGAATTTATTCGAGTGGAGGAGGGGGTAGAAAATTAGGGTGGGCTCGGAAATTTGAAGGACAGTCTGAATATTAGAATAAAATAGTCGTACATTTTGAAAGGAAAAATATTATTTGTTTAACCACACTGATGAAAAGGTGCAAAGGTTGCTGCTGAAAAAATTCCAGTATCAAGGATAAATAAATAAAAAAAAAAATTCCATGGTTATCTCGACTTTTTTTCTGCTCGCCCTTCAATATACAATTTCATTGATGAATACCAAAGATAAAATTTTAATAGTAAGATTCCATTTTTTCCTAAAAAGATCTTTTCCTCATTTACTCGTAAGAAATACAAATGGCTTTTATGCACAATAAATTTCTTAACGTTTATTTATACAGTTAAATGTATCCATGAGATGAATTTCTACTTTTTTTCTGCTCGCCCTTCAATATACAATTTCATTGATGAATACCAAAGATAAAATTTTAATAGTAAGATTCCATTTTTTCCTAAAAAGATCTTTTCCTCATTTACTCGTAAGAAATACAAATGGCTTTTATGCACAATAAATTTCTTAACGTTTATTTATACAGTTAAATGTATCCATGAGAAGAATTTCTACAATTCCATTAAGTCAGCGATTGTGTTATAATTGCTAAAAAATATCATTTTTACACCGTGAGTCTTGGTCTTCTTTTGTTTTTCCAGACAGAACTCAGTTAAACTCTCAATTCTGTAATTCAGCTGTCGTTAAAGCGGTGTTCACACATTCTTTATATTAATCTTTCACCATAGAAATATATTTAAGATTATTTTGCATGTTATTTTTTTATTATTATATTATTTCAAGCAGTTATTTAAAGTCTTAGATACATAAACTATTTACTGCCTAGTAAGTACCAAAAACGTCGAGAAGTTCCGTATTGTTAAATACTTAAGTATTCCTTAGTTAAAGTAACACTTAAGATGTTTTATGAATACCACTTAGATTTTTTCCTTAACTAAGGAAATCCTTAGTGAAATCTTAGTCTGAGGAACACTTAAGGGTGTAGGCCTGGGTTAGGCCAAAATTTTCCACTCGTTTAATTTTTTTCATATTTTCCTCATGCATTATATATGTCTCAATACACCACCTGAGAAAATTTTGTTGAAATTCAACCACACGTTTCCTTAACAGGGTTCATTGAAAATGGGCATTTAAGGGGTACCCTTCATTCTAGGAGATGACCCAAGTTAATGAATATTACTACCTCTCATAGCACATATGTTCGATGAAAAATAGTTATAATTGTTGAACTGAAGAACAGGGATATAGTCTTAATCAAAAATGAAATATGACGGTAAAATTCACTCTTTATATGAAAATCCAAAGGTAAAAAGTACCAGACATGTTAGGAATTTCGTTCATTTTCAGTTGCCTCATTCAATATTCAAACACTGCTGTAAAAAAATCCTGTCGTTTAATTCTTACAAAAAACTGTTACAAAAAATATCATATATATGTGTGTCATATGACAAAAAGTCATAAAATTCTAACCACAAGTTTTCACAAAATACTCGATCAATTTTTAAGGTAGGACGTCATTACGTTACAATACGACGTTACGATAAGAGTTATCGTTCCTAACGTTATCGAGTATAAACCTATTCTATATGTTCAAAGAACGCGAAGAAGATTGAATAGAAGACGATGATGACTTAAATTATAAACGGAAATAAATTTAAAGAAAATATAATTATTATGTCTGAAAACCAAGCATTCTCTCTTAAGTCCTGTGATACTTTTAAACTTATTTATTTATAGTGGATTGGGAAACAAGTGATACCAACTTATACCAATCCCTCTCCACTTGGCGGGTGCGAGAGGGTCCCCTGTAGCGGCATTTTAGCATACTCTTTTTCGACATCTACACAGGAGTCTTTAACGTGGTAATGGTGTTTCCCTTCCTTAACACGGGACAGCAATTTTCGTCCCCATCCGACGGATTAGCATCGTATACCGAAACCATCTTGGCAAATGTGTCGATAAGTCCGGTCGCAAATTTGATCCTTGAAATCTTTATATCGAACGGGAATCGAACTAGGGACCTTTGGCTTCGTAGTCCGATGCGCTGACCACGGCGCCCACGGCGATAGTTTTGTAAGTTTACTTTTATTTGTCAAAACTTGGTTTTGTTTATAAAATACATGATCTAAAAAACATTACAGAAAAAATATAGACTGTCATGAAAGACTTGATATTCTCCTAAATCTAACAAATTACAAAATATGATGGTTAAATCGCCAGTGACTAAAAGTTTTTATAAATACAAAATAGGAAAGGTAAAGCTGTGAGAAGAAAAGAGAAGAATGAGAGCAAAAAAAGAAAAAACCCTGCAAATCGCGTTATATCGTAAAATCATGAATCAAAGACAATTTCTTCGAAAAATTTATTCTCCCGGGGTAGTCAATACATCCGAAAGCCGCGGAAGTGATCAAGAGGTATAGTTCTATAAATTTTTCTAAAAGTTTTGAATTTTCTGTTTATTGTTCCCATCTTGACTGGCTTTGAAAGAGATAAAATCCGCACGGGCTTTCTACGAGCTCGTTCGCAAAAGCTGCACATTAAAATGGAACCTTGTCTCACATCAGACGAATTTACCAGCAAAACTTTTTACCAATAAATAATCTATTATTATGTATTATTTTTCATTTGTATTACAAATCGTTTTTTTTTTTTATTGTTATTTAATATTTAAAAAAAATGATTTGCAAGGGTAAGTATTGGCGGTGCGGTGTAAAATATAAATATACCTGACTATTATATATCTTCAATTTACTATGATTTAATTTAGTTCAGTTTTCCTCATTCACTTTGATAAGCCAACATATTTCAATGTTCAATATATCCACTAGAACATTTTGACCAAATGTTCAAAAGAAAAAAAATCGATTTCATAAAATTTTGATTATTTACAAAAATAAATAAAAAAGATAGACCATTCCATAAGGGTGGGGGTAAATAATCCATGCTATTTAATAACGCAATTATTATGGTAATGCTCGGGTATATCTGATTTTTATTAGGAATAAAACATGTCTTGGAACTTTGTCTGTTTATAACTGGTAAGTAAATAGATTAGCGTAATCCCTGGACACCGAACGTACAGTTGTTCAAATACTACGTTCTTCGTGATATGCATTTCATAATTGCCACTGGATGTTAAACAATAATTCATCAATATATCAAATCCTACGTAATTATCGATTTTGCACATATTTCGAGATTCTTTACGGAGATGCCCCTTACCGAACCTCTTCACTTCGTCTAATGCCACGTCATTCCTATTGTTTGACGTCAAAGAAAAAAAACATCAATAGGAGTTATCTCCCATACCCCAGGCCTACCCCCTTAAGTTAAGAAGTTTATGACTACGGGGCCCCACCTTCAGTTTAGAGTGAAGACTATTTCAAAAATATTCAGAGGTTATTAGCAAGGTTAACAAATTACAAAAGTTTCACTGTAATTTTGAAATTACAGATACAGGTGGAATGGTTAAGTAGTGATTGTTTATACAATATTCCAGGAATGCCAACAAATTTTCCTAATTTTTTTATACCTATTTTTCAATTGCTGGCATAGGTTGAATGAACCGTTACAATACCCACTAAAGAAAACTTACATGAGATACATCAGATAAGTAATATGATAACAACAAAAAAGTTCAGTAATCGGTTATGTATGTGCTTTATTTCTTACTTTTTAAAATTCCTTGCGTGTCTTTTTTCAGCTTTTTGACTGTCTGTTCATTTTTATCATGAATACATATTCCTACAATGAAATAAAACCGAGGATGGAGATTAAAAAATCTAATCAAAGCAATGAATTAACTCACTCTAGAGCAAAACGACGATTTCTAAATTTCAGAGAAAAATTTAAGAAAATACTATGGAATAGCGTATTCCAGTGGATGGCAGCGTCGTGAAATTAATATTCTTCAAAACGTGATCTTCCCCGTTAGTAATCATTCACTCGGTGTGTAAAAAATACAACCTAGCTTTATTGTTAAGAACTACAAGTTCACAGATTAAAATTTATATACTGTATAGGCTTTCTCCAATGCAGTAAAAATAATGTAATTTCATATTATTCTTATATGCTGAAATTAACTTTGAAAAGTATTTACCTTGGAAAACGTTCATAATATCATCTATTCTAATTTCATCTTCAGATAATTCCCGTTTACTCTTGGCTTCTACAATATAAATGCGAGTTCTGATTGTAATTGAATAGATAAAATACCATCACTGGTTATTCTTTATGTGTGCTCATTTTCTTATTCAAGTGATTGATTACTATATATTTTGAATTCAATTTTTGGAATGTGAATAATAATAAATTTTTTTCAAATTCGTTTACTTTTTTAAATCTAGAATTAGCACTGGTGAATTATATCTCGAATTTTTTTTATCCTGTGGAAGGGTAGTCTACAGAGTAATAAAGAAATCAAACGTTTTGATACCATTGCACTTACATGTATCATATATTTTATACATTTGTAGATGGTATACTCCACTGTAAAATTCTTTGCAAAAAATTATTTATTATTCAGTAGGAACATGAAATATACACTTAATAAAACTAATGAATATATTATCAATACAAAATTTGATCAATTTTTAAAGGAAATTGGGATATTGTTTTGGAAAGTGCAACCTGTGGAATAACATATAAGAAGAAATGTTACTGTTCCAGTTATTTTTCAAACTGATTGTTATATAGTTATTGTTTCAATATTTGAATCAAGATATTAAGATTTTAAGACTGAAATTGTGTCTTGCAAGAAATGACGAATCATATCCAGCAAAATATACCCAGCTTGTAATTTGCTTTCAAAACTTCGAGTATTATCTGTTTGATTATTGTAAAATACACATGTAAAAATTCCTGACACTTTTTCTCGTGCAAGTAAAAACACTTGTAAGAAGGACAGATATTTAGATAGTTGACATTTTTAAATATATTTGTTGAAGATATAAATCATTTAAAATCCAGTTGAGATATAAAAAAAATTGAATATAGAAAACACAATATAATGGTTCAGAGTCAGAGAATAGACTTTGGATAAAATTAAACAAAGAGGTATTTGATTTTGATCATGACTTACATATTTGTGCCATTTATAGCCCCCTGTCTCTTCGACTAATTATGCTGACGACTGTATCGACTTAGAAAATGAAATGTCAAATTTTAGTGAAAAAGGTAAAGTTTTACATGTACTTATTGGAGATTTTAATACTCGAACTTGTCATATAATAGAAGACTCAACTGAAATAAATAACGGTGAGTTTAAATCCCCATCAAAAGAAATAACCAAGATAAAATATGCAAGAGTCAAGGATATAATCTTTTAATTTTATGTATTTCTAATAAAATCAGAATTTTTAAATGGCAGGTACATGTATGTGAGTGATTCATTGGGATATTTTACCTGCTTAACAACTAGTGGTTGAAGTGTTGTAGATTATGCTATTATTAGTGAGAGCGTTCTGACCACAGTTCGATACTTTACAACAGGTGAAAATTGTTATTTATCTGATCATGTACAAATCAAGTTTTAAACAATGAAATGTAATTGGAGGGGAAAATATGACAAAGTCGGTGCTACCATTTCTAGTTAGCCAGACATTTGTAATTATAAATGGACAAATAAGTCAAGAATAAAATATCTAGATGTTTTGTGTGATTAAGATATTATACATGATAATGTGGGATTTGAAACGGAGGACCAAAAAGAAATTGCTTTGGCCACAGAAGAATTGAACTAATAAAAAGTTAGCCAATAGAAGTTTGAAAACATGAAGAAGAAAAAATGAAAATGGCGAAACAAAAATGGTCTGATCTTTCAGTTTTTGAACAAGACAAATCATTAAATAATTTAAGTAGTCAAATAAGGAAACAACCATTTAATAATGAATTCAAACAAAAATATTTTTATTAATTAAAATCTTTAGAAAGTTAGTAAAACAAAAGAAACTTGCATCTAAAAAGTTATTATGTGATAAAATAACAGATTCCATGGTGGATACCTCACAAGAATTTCGGAAGACCCATAAATCTTTTGACAAAAAAACCCCCAAGAACTTAGTACTGAAGTAAAGGAATTAATTATTGACTTTGACAACATTGCAAAATATATTCCAAATCAAGGTTTGTGTAGCAGTACAAAGAACCATTTTCAAAAATAATATTTGTAAGGATGTTCATAATATTGAAACAGATATATAACTTTTAAATAAAAAACGGACAAACCAATTACTATAAAGGAAATAATCTACTCATTAAATAGAAGTTAAGGTTAAGACATCAGATCCTTTAAACTACAGCGGTATTTCTCTAATAAACTGTTTGGCAACATTTTTTAGCTCAATTCTGAATGAGAGACTGAAAAGATTGATGAAATTTTTTACTCAAGTTTCGGGAAAATCACAGAATTTCTGATAATTTCAATTTGTCCTCAAATCTCTCATAAATAAGTATATTCATAACAATAAGAAAAAATTATATTTTTGTTTTGTTGACTTTCAAAATGAGTTTGATTCAGTTTGAAGAGAGGAGTTGATTAGCTAAACTTGGGGTAGGAAATATTTTTTATTTTACTGTTAAATATATGTTATCAAACACAGGCACTGCTCTCAAATATGAAAATCATCATTCAAACTATTTTGAGATAAACAGAGGGGTAAAACAATGGGACTCCATTAGTCCCACCCTCTTTAAGGTTTTCATAAATGATTTAAGTCCACTGTTTATTTCGATAGAAACTATGGCCCATAACTTTTAGAGTCAACTGTTGGGTCTCTCTAATTTGCATATAATCTTCTTATTATATCAGAAAGTAAAGATGGGTTACCAAATACTATGGATAAATTAAGCTCTGCATATTTTATGAAAATTAACAACTCACTTCAATACTAAGAAATCTAAAATTACGGTTATACATTTTGTACAACCTCATATATGCAAATCCCCACCATTTATTATGTTTAATGGTAACAAAATGTAACTGAATATAAATTTCTTGCTACAGTGATAAAAAAGTAATTACATTCTTGAAGACCTAGCTAATAAAGCAAAAAAAAACTTTTTGTTTCGAAGTCTAAAACATCTTTCGGCAGTCCCAATCAATGTATCTATAAACATATTTGATATTCTTGTTCTACCAATATTGTCATATAATTCGGAAATTTCTTTTATGGATGCTTACTTGCCATATTACAGGGCAAGAATGAGGGCTAATCTGAAAAATCAGGATATTGATAAATTTAATGTTATAGACAGTGGAAAAGGTCCATCTAAAGTTTTGCAAATATACTTTAGGGACTGAAAGGATGTCATGAAATATTGGAGTGAGATTAGAACTTGGGATACTGATGGTAGAACATTTTCTAATATAAAAATCTTTACTATACATGCCAGACATCACACAGAAAATATCAACCCTCTACGAAAAGCCTTTATACTCTCAAAAGATCTCAATAACAACGGAGTTTATTCTTTGTATACATATATTACAGATAATATTTAGGCCCATCGTTAAAAGAGAAATTATCAAATGTTATGACAATAAGAAAATATATAGTAAAAGAGGAAATAAAGGATCGTTATAAAAAAATTATCAGGATAAAATTGATGTTACGTTTTAACGATAATAATAAATTGTATTTACGTAAAAAAGTCAAATTTAACACTGATAAGGAACAATATTTCTTTATAAGAAAAATTTTCACACAAATCCTCATCAGTGATCATGAACATGAAACAGAGAGAGGTCGATATAAAAAGATTACCAAATGAAGAAAGATTACGCAAAATGTTCAAAATTATTGATGACTAGAACCACTTCCTATTATAATGTAATATTAATCAAAATTTGCGAAAGGGCCTCTTTAATAATTTAGTTATCTTACAGATAACTTAAAAAAATTGGATCAAGACGAACAACTTTCATATACATGTATATTAAATCCATCTTCATTCAGCCATGTAAGAATTATTGGCTTCTTTTTCAAACGTCCATTAGAACTGAGATCAGAAGTCTCTTAATCCAAACATGTGCTACATTTTGCATTCCAACAGTACTTTTATGTGTTAGTATATATATGTTTTGTATTATGTTTGTCACAAACATCATTAATATGTTTAAGGACAGTAAAGTTATATACATTAATATAATAATATATGTTATAATTTTTGTAATTCGTTTAACACGTAATTACATTTTGTTGGTGACAAATCGACTGATTGTAATATAATGCATTCGCTGTTGCATATTTGATATAGTAATAAAGGTTATTTTGTACCAATTTATCAATGTGTAATCTCGGGCGATTTACTCACAAACTAAATAAAGTCCAAAGGACTTTATGCAAAGCTTGTGAGTGATAGGCCCGGGTTTACACCTTGATAAAGTCCTTCAAAATAATCTTTATTACTTATAATTCCAAAGTAATGCAGAAATATGACGTTTTCCATTTGAAATAAACATTTTACCCATGCATATATTGGATGCGTACGTATTCATACGCACGACGTCATGAAAGAAATTTACCGGAAGTTACTGTTAGCCAATGAAATTACTGCATTTGATGTTTTGAAAACAACATTGGCATTATATAGTATTAATCTGTCAAAATTCTCTGGTTTCTTTTTTTAAAATCTTTTGTTGGTATATTTGTAGAATCTGTTCTTAGTGTACATTTGTAACTTTTTGTTATGCATAATCTGGCTTATTTTCGATAATAGTAATGTATTATCAATTATTGTTTAGCAACGGACATGACGTAATATTCCACGTAGAAAATGCAATAATGCTTAAATAAGTGACGTCACCAAAGACAGATATTTTTCTCGGCTGGAAAGGGTAATATTTTTCGAGTTCGCTAATGTTCGGTCGCGGAATTTGATATTTTCGTTGCTATGCAAAATTATCACATTTTGCTAGGGGTAGGCGGAATAAAATTTAAAAAAAACACTGCAAACATGGCAAAGTACCACATCCTGAAGAACCAATGAAATAACTTGATTACATCAGAAATTTGCATAAAGTATAATAATGAGTAATAACGTTTAGATGCTAAAATTTATTAATGTATTTGCGGTATAATTATTGCGAACATAGGTACTGTTTAAGATTACCCCTGGTCACCTTATAGCTGAACAATTATCGTCGGACCGGAAGTGAAGACGAATGACGAAACATGGAGACATGTCGGATCGGTAACTTTCGAGTTAGATATTCGATAATTCCAGCCTTGTTTTAAAATTTTCAGACAACACATTCATCCTCAATCTGTCCTATTATGTTATGTGATGACGGTCCAAAGAAATCGAGCCCTTAATTTTAGTAGTATACAAATGTAGATGTTTTAATAAAGAATAAAATATGTTTTATCGTTTCTATTTCCAGGTAATATTAAAACATTCATTGTAAATTTGAAGGCAAAAGTATCCATTATATATCTTAAGCTTTTTAAGGATCATATATAATGTATTAACCGTATTGTTATATTACATATGCACTGTCTGTTGCCAATCAAGAAACCTTCTACAGTACTTTCAAACAATATCTTTAAATTGTGCGTTTTGATAGTTCTTAGCCTTTCGTAAAACTGGTAAACAATTAAACAGATTTAATCAAAGAAAATTGAAAAAAATCACAATTTTCACAATATTGAAAAACGAAAGAATCTGGATTTACATTGGAGTTGTAGAAAGAAGTTGGCATATATAGTCGAATGGCACATTGATAGTAAACATGTGTATTATGTGTAAACGTATAGTGTATTACTATCCTTATGATACAAATAAATGGTGAAAATTAGAAAACAGATATTTATGCTAATGAGGGAGGAGGGGGGTATGAGGGGCTCAAGACAGGGTTCCTGTCCTGAAGCACCTGTGGCTAATTACGCATAGTAAATGATACAAACAGTGCTATTTTATAAATATAAAACAATATTATACAATTATGGCAGTTCACTAAGAGCAATATCATGTTTTATGGACCATTTAACACCAATATTGCCCAAGGCAAACGACCGCAGTCAATGTTGTTTTAAGTGGTCCATACAACATGACATTGTACGACAGTGAAGTGCTGTTATTGTTTTATTATATTTCACTCTTAATTGGAAATCACCTGTTCTAGAAATAGTTCACTGTGCAATATCACTTATCACTTTGCAATATACGGACCAGTTTGAAACACATTGTTTATAATAAAAATCTAAAAGTACGAAATGTAATAAAATTATATATACCTTCAGCATTGGTATGAAAACTGCATGTAAAGAAAAAAATAAATCCCATCAAACATGTTAAAAGATACATCTCGGACAATGATACTGTGAATATCAGGTGAGTTTGGTAAGTTTAAAAATCTAAATTTATATCATTTTACATCTAATATGCAAATATCGTGATGGATTCTGTGAGAAAACCGAGTTCTATTTCAACATATGTTCATCCATGTTCATAAGGAGGGGAATCATTCCAGTTACTTTACATGACGATTTTTTTAGGCACGACGGTCGTTATATATTTACCAAAGTTTCTGTAAATTAATACGCAATGCACAGGTTATGTTCAGTTTTACCGCTAAGATTTCACACAAGTTATTTGTAGAAAGTAGTCGCTGTATATAAGTTTTGTTTGAGCAATATATCAGCGATTGAAGATTATATTTTGCAATTCATGTTAAAGTAATAATCACCATCAATATCTGAATATTTGGAACATATTACCTGGTATTTTATCATAGCTATTCATTTAAATCACCAAACTACTTACATTTTCATACGCAGTCCACGTAGAAACTTTTAAATATTATAAGACTGGACCTTGGTGCTTATGTTCATCACTATTTTAAAATTTGCTTATAGTTGCCTTGGCAGCAATATTTTTCCACTTGAAAAATTTGCAAAGACCCTGTTATGGTTGACACAGTCGAAATTAGTTTTGCAAATTACCTTATAGAAAATTACCGTAATGATTTTCGTGTCTAACTTGAAGTATCAATTGTACTAAACTTTAACGTAATGAGCATTAGAACGGTTATTTGGAAGTGTGTTCGATTACCCTGGTCGCCCTCTTGCAAACAAAGTGTTGCCACACTCACTAAAAGTTGGTACAGGTGAACATACTATCATGTGGAGTATTTGCCTTACGGTCTGAAAAAATTGGAAATTGTAACTATATCCATAGCAGCAAGGATCTGTCGATGGCTTCTTTTTTACAATACAGATATATAATTATAATGTATATTACAATATCGTCGATTCTGATACTGGTAGTTCTAATTCAGATTATGAAGGAATTGATTCGAAAGTAAGAATAAAGTGCATAATGCAATTTTACCAAAACTTAGGCTTTTATTGTTTATGTTTAAAAGTGACTCAGGGTTTAGAGGGAAGGTTGGGTACTCATTAATATGTTAACTCCAGCAAAAGTTTATATATGTCTCATGTATAATTATTGTACTCCCTGTTCTGTCTTTATTATAATGAAATACTGTATATCGAAGTTTATGTCTGTCTTAATATGGTTTTGGATTTACTCTTTTGAACATTATGGAATTTTAATCAGCCCTTCATCATTTGGGTTGTTATTCCAACAGAGCCTGGCTCCAGACAGAAAAGTTACTCAAACAGGGATATGTTACTTCTAAGTTGCAGTCATCCTTATTAAAGTTTTATGGACGTCATCATGACTTGGTTGACAGGTATGAAAAAACCGTTTCCCCAAATGAAAATGGACCTGTTCCATTGATGTTGCCCCTTCCTCATACCGGACTTGACATGGGCAGTATGTGTCCTACGGGAAGCAGAGGCTGCTTACTCTTTCGGTGCACTTCGGGTCTACCCCCCGGTTTAGTTAGTGGGGTCCATGTTGTTCATATGTTTTTAGTTTTTAATTGTAGTTTGTACTGTTTTCGTCTTGTCTTCCTTGTCCTCCGGAATTTGTCAGTTGGTTTCGATTTTTAGGACTAGGATAGGTTCTCTCTTAACGTTTAGCGATACATAATAAGACACCTTAAAGATGAAATGTCTAACAGACATTAAAATGTAACTGTTTGAAAAAAAGGTGCAAGAATATACTCTGTGTCTGTCAAAAATAATATTCCATCAGCATGATCAGTGAAAGATCTTTAGGTAAATAACACAATTATATTATTTCGCATCTATTTGCAATAAATAAGTCCACAAAAACGAACTGGGACACTGAGAGACAATCCTCTTTACTTTTGGCTTTAATTTGTTCCACCGGCAATGAAATTTTATCATTATCCTAGAGTTTTAGAGATGGAACGTCCAATAAAACAATGTGCAGGAAGCTTTTATATATGTCCATGTTATACTTATGTATGTGTATCCGTGTTTTGGAAATATGTTCAATAGAATTATATCCAATGAATCTGAATAGTTGGAAAATATAGATTCATAGAATTCTTGTTAGATCTTTATACGACTTTGAATGGAATTCAACCATTAATATTGCCGCAGTATATCCAGGTTCTTTTTTATATATTGAAAAGATTTCTATACTGAAACACAGAGCAAAGATTCACCCAAAACAAATTAGGATTTAGTAAATCTTTATATTATAACTTCGAAAGACAAAGGAGAAGATGTGTGCCCGGTATTTAGAAAATGTTCGAATGAATGCTTACCATGGCAACTTAAAGCGTTTGAAAGACTTTCGTATAGTTCAAAATGTGTTGTGATTAATTAATCTATACTTTGATTTAGTATTTGTTAAAGCCTTGTACAACAATTTTCAGGTTTAAAATAGACTGGATGTGGTTTGATCTAGAAGATTCTCCTGGCTGTACAAAAGACTATCTGAAAATATACGATTCAAATATTGCTAATATGAATTCGACAAATTTAATTGGAACTTACTGTGGAAGTTATGTAAATTTTCCGGGACCAACTCAGAGGTATCTGACGCTGGAATCTCACACTGATAGTTCTGGTTCGGGAAAAGGTTTCAGGTTCAGAGGAACAAGGACGGAGCCTTGTAAGTCTGTGTTAGTTAAATTGGTCGAACTGAAAACTAATGTATAGTATTCTGAGCTTGACAAACACTGAAAGATATAGCTAAAAGAGAAATTTAGAAAGTTTCTTGTGTTGTGGTAAAAAGTGTCTGGCACTGCTTAAATCGCCTTATACATGTATATATTTAAGTTTAATATCAAATTATTAAGATAAGTATTTTGGTAGCAAAATTAGCTCTTGCTTCCTTGTTGAAGACCTAAATTTGATTCTAATAAATTTTCAAAATTGCATAATATTAATACCTTATTTGACGACGATCAAAATTTCTTATAAAAATTTAAAAACAATTTTAAAAGTGTTGATACATTATGTTTGTATATAAACCGGACGAACAGAAGTGTAGTAAAATTTCAGTGCCAATTTCTATAACGTAGATCGCTGATAATATTAGCAACTTTAATTCTTTGTATGCAATAAGTAAGTATTGCACGTGGTAGCCGAAATGGATTCAGCATGTAAGAAAATAAGACTAATTTTTTTTTAAATTGCACAATACATGTAATATTTATACCTTTTTGACGATTATCAAAATTTCTTATAAAAAATTAAAAGCGAAGTGTTGATACATTACCTTTGTATACAAACAGGACGCACAGAAGTGTAGTAAAATTTCAGTGCCCATTTCTATCACGTAGATAGCTGATAATATTTGCAAATTTAATAATTTGCATGTAGTTTATGTCAAGTCTTAATATCTGCTTGATTCACAAACCACGTGTCCATCAACTTGTCAACTCACCTCATGATACAATCCAATTTTATTGAGTAGTTGTTCCTTCTTTCCAAGTGTTTGCACTGAATCAGTGCTGAAAACACACGACTGTTTGAAAAATGTATACAGAGTGCGTTAAACATTTTCAAGACAATATAAAATGAAAATAATTCGAAATTTAACCTAAAAAAATATGAACTACAACAATATGCGACGATATATAAAATGTCTATTTTTTTTAGCTCCGTGCCAAGATACTGAATTCCATTGCACATTGGAAGATCTCTGCATTGACGAACGCTTAAAGTGTGACGGGACTAGACATTGTGTAGACGAATTAGATGAAAACGATTGCTCTTGTAAGTTATACCATGCATGTAAATAATATACCTATTTATTCATCACACTTTCTAACCAGAGATATACTTGTTTCCTTGTTGAAGACCTAAATTTGATTCTAATAAATGTACGAAAAGCACATTTAGAATTATGGAATGTCCTAAAAGACGGTGAAATCTGTTTTTTTTACATTAATAAAAAATGTGATCTAATCTTAATCAAGTATCTTGGTTGTGTTTTGATAACTTATTTCAGACTTCAGTTACACTTATCATCCTTCCAGACTTTGATTCATCTTTTTTCGTTTATTTTGACAGTTTTCGAAAAATTTCTAGGAAGTATAATAGCCCTTGGACTGGGAGGCATCATTGGGGTCGGTTTTGCGTTTCTTACTGGATGTGTTACCATATGGACCCTCGTTTGCGTTTTTACATGCTGTAAAAAGTGTTGTTCCTTATGCTGTACAAAATGTTGCTGCTTCTGGCCTTGTTGCAAAGGACGAACATGCGGACCATACGGAAAATCCGCCAAAATCGAACCAGATTTTGATCAAGAGAGTATTATCGGTTCTGACATTCCAGATAAAAATATAGCAGACGATGATGTTAATATTGAAAAAGTAGTTGACGAAGCAGTTGGAACTGGAGAAGCAGATGGAGGTGGGGATTATGTCGATGACAACATTGAGAGCCATCAGATCAATGTAGCACCAGAAGGAAAGACAAACGATACGCAACCAAATACCAAAACAGACAGAAAACAGACACAAGCATCCGGTGTAGGTTATCAAAATGAGTCACACATGGCGGATATTGATTTTGATTAAAAAATGCACATAAATGCGCAGATGTAATTAAAAACTTCAATATATTCTAATAAGTCAATTTAGTTAGATATTTATGTACTAATATATTCATTCGGCCTATGATTAGAAATTTCAAACTTAATTAAGGATGCTCGCTGGTCATGTGTTGGTCTTTTTGTCAGATTTTCGGAATCCTCGGGTTTTATCCATTTCTTAAACTGATTAAATTTTTTGCCCATGAACCCCCACTTTTTCTTTTATAATTCAATCATATATACCTTAAAATGGCATTTGACAAAATTTTATGAAATCATTTTTATTTTTTCATACATTTTTGAGAGACTGGAGTTGCCAGTGCAAAGACAATTAAAAATCCAGAGAAACCTATTTCCTGCAAATTTTCAAGGCTTTCTGATCTAAAATGAGCACATGAACCTATATTTTTTTCTTGCTTATTTGTTTACTATTCAATGTTCTCTCAAACTAAAACGCCTATTTCAAATCCTATTTATTTCCTATTAGACCAGCGATCATCCTTAAATGTATGTTATTCGGAGGTGCTTTTAGTGTAGTTACATAGTTTCTCATACGAAAATGGAATGGAGCCATTGCTGATGAAATAACGAGGACATCAAAAGCTCAGAACAATTTACTTTGCTAATAATTGGATTCTGACTGGAAATAAACATATACTTTTTTATATAATTTCCGAGCACTGTCTACATTAGTACATAATGGAAATTAACTATGGTAAAATATTAGAGCTTTTGGAAACGACGGATAATTTATCCCATACATAATCCTGTCGTCAGATTGGTTTTTTGTCATCCTTTTAAGGTTAATTTGGTCTATACATTAATTTTGCTCTTTTGGGTGATTGGTTCGACTTTCAACATTACTTCTATACAATATATTATTTCATTTTAAATCAAGTACATTAGAATTGGAACACATTCTCATATAATATTAATAATGAAATTAACCTGTAGATATTTTTATGGAAATCGTTTTTTCGTGTTAGGAATATAAAGAATTAAATGAAAATCTGGAAATCTTTCAGTGTTCCAGATTAATGTACCATGGTCATGTCCCTTTTTAATTTGTATAAGATTTTTTTTATATATATTTGTACATATTCTACGCCATTTATCATCTTTGTATATTTTTATGTTATACATTTGATTTTTTACCCAAGGCTTGACTAGGATGTACATTTCACAAGTAAGGGTTTAATAAACTTCGAATATAAACTTTAGTCCCTTATTGCGTTTCATATTTAAACATTATTTACCGTTTAAAGCCTGTGTTTAGAACACTTTCTCAAAACCCGCGGCATGCTACAATATTTCAATCAAGAAACACGCATTTGTGTAAAGTTATTGTTTCCGTATATATAGTTTACAGATGTCTTACTTTGTCCTAATAAATAACTGACTGGAGTATTTGTTGATGTCTCCAGTGTTTGCCATTTACTAATTACGAATATAAACCAATGTATCTCAAAGTGACAGATAAACGCGGGCATACAACTGAATAAATACAAAAGACTACACAGACCCACTAACAATTATAAAAACACGATCTCCCGTGAAACTCAGGACTGAAGATGATTGCCCGGAAAGATATGCAGTTCCTCCTTCTTGTACGGCATCAGTCCTTTGGTGTAACAAATAAGTATACGATCGGGATGTGAATATTACATTTGTTGCATTGGGTACATTGTATTGACCAATAAAGTCATGATGATAGCAGTAAAATTTAATTCCGTTTTGGTGAAACATACCTTTAATACAGGATATCAACGAAATACGGGTTGCTGGAGTATGGACAGGACAAAGAGAAATAAATCAATAAATAAGCTATAATAGAATACTATAGCAAAAGTTTTAACATGTCTAAGGTCGGATGAAAAGAAAAAAGTCTAACTTAAAATACATAAAGGCTTTGGCAAAACTTATTTCACATATTATTTAAAAGGGGGGGGGGGGGGGAGTCTTTAAATGTACAAAGTGACAATTCATAATAAAAACCTTTTTTTATATCAACTTATATTTTTTATTCTAATTTCACTGTTAAATATATAACATGATAACATATATAAATAGAAATGATTTTTTTTAACTTGAAATGTTTAGACTCTTATAGTGTCTTATGTACAGCTGTTTTTGTTTTCTAATTCTATAATCTTTCCACTTTGCGCACCACCGGTTTTTACTTATTTACACTACTGTAATATTTGGTACCGACGTCACCTACTAGGTCCTCATAGACGGAGTTGTACATATGGCAGGTTACAAAGTCACTAGCTGGTTCCTCCATTGCAAATGACTGGCAGCCGTCTATGCGCATACACAATCTGGTACAAACTCTTGAATCAGTAGCATTAACAATCCCAAACGAGAACACAGACGGTTTCCTATCACGCGCAATAACTTTGAAGTAACCAGTCGTCCGGCTGCTACTGTGCCAATTGAACTGTTTTCTAAACCTATTCCATTCACTCTCCGCTGATAGAATTTTTCTAGTCACTAAATTTTCTACAGGAGGAGGGGCAGGTGTTGTTGGAGGTGTGCTACTCACACACTTCAAATCTCCAGTTGGAATGAGATAAAACACTGAAAAAAGTCGTACAGTGGTGTTACAAATTAAACATAAAATACGATATTTCACTCATTAAGGTATTTGAAGTTACTGACAATACATTATCCTTGCCAAAGAAATTATTCAATCAAGACTATCTTAAATAATAAATTACAAATGATAGGGCACATAGAATTGTTAAGTCTAAATTATCAAAATTATCAAACAACTGTACTGTATGGGATATAATATAATATTTCTAAATAATTTATTAACCTGCTTACTTTTGTATCGGATTGTGACAACCATTTACTAATGAAAGGAAAACCATATATAAATTTTAGATAAATGTTTGGTATTTTAGGGACATTTTTTTTTAAAGCTTAGCTTCACGTATGTTTTGCAACTACAGTAGTATTGGCTTATTTTTTGAGACCAAAATTTACTTCGTTGAAATATGTTAATTAAAACGCCATTCTGAAATCATCTATGTAGGATCCAGACCGACCCGTCCAAAAATTGCAGACTAGGGATTTTGAATTATCAAAATTACCTTTCATAATACATGTATTGTTTAATCAAAATACCAACAGAAGTATTTTACCTGATGGTTTGTACTTCCAGTTTTGTGGAAGACAACTTCTCCACATCTCATTCATTGATTCGATATCTACCAATTCTGTGTATATCTGAAGACACGTTATATAGCCTTTGAACTGTTGATCACCTGCTGAAGCGTCAGTTGAGACTGCGTTTCCTAAAACTATTTTTCCTCCAGTCGGCATTGGAATATTCTTTTGAAAATCGTCATTCACATTTACCTTTTCCTCGCCATTGACGTATATTTTTATTCGTCCAGATTCATACTGTCGCTCTATATACAAATGATTCCATGCATTTTCAGCTAGTAAATTCTCTTTTGCAACCAATCCTGTGGGGTTTGCGTATTCATCGCGGAATGACACGACTGTATGTGTCATAATAAAATTGATCCGTATTTTTTCTTCTGGTCCCAATACATAGTGTAGCAAAGTTCCCTTTGGGGTTCCGATTGGGTATACATACATAGATATTGACAAATTCCTAAATTCTGAATCATCACGTAGTTCTGTTTCCATGTAATTTATATCGTCTGCATTTGGGCCAAAAGACATCGAGTCAAACGGAAACACCTCCGGCTTTTCCCTAAATTTGTAACAGTCACTGACTGGAACTTGTTCAAAATCATTTCTGCTCATCGATTCCAACAACAGCGATGAGTTGCAAAGAGGCCATTGATACTCCGGGGTTGGTTGTACTCTTGCCGAGGTTAGACCAATCCCTAAAATATATGGTATCTATTTAAGATATATATTATTGTGTTTGGTTTTCTTTATATAATCTAATGATCACTAGCCTGTCAACGCTGGGGTTGTGAGTTCGAATCTCACCTGTGGCGGGATGTGTTCGACTCCGATCTTAATTGACAAGGATTGCCAATTTTCCTACCGAAGGTCGGTGGTTCTCTCCGGGTACTCCGGCTTCCTCCACCAATAAAAACTGGCCGCCGCGAAATAGCCAAATGAGCTGAAACTAAACAAACTTTATATAATCTTTAACTACATGCCTGTGAACAAAAGGGAATACAATACATGTGTATTCAAGCATGCCGTTATTTTTACTAAAACAAAGAAATTATTTTTTTAATTGCTGAATAGTAAAATTCCGTTTTATTTGAAAACCGAAACTAGATTGGTAAGCTGTATTTGTTTCGTACGAAACCACAAACCGTTTATTTTCAATATATATACAAAAAATATCTGGAAAACATACCCGATAAAAAGATTGATAATGCTGTTCCAAAATATATCGTACACATCCTTCTCCGAAGAAAAAAATCAGAATAACACGACTAAAAGAAACAGTCAAAAGGATATTATCAAAATACTTAACATACCATCATTTTTCTAGACTCCATTATCCGATCATTTGTCTGTCAAACCAAATTCCAAATGGGATAAGTACCTCAAAGTAGACCTTTAATACTTTATCTATTTTATTGTCAGATCAAATTCTTGGCATTAAAACCTTTTGAGGAGAAAAATTTCCAATTCTTTGTAATTCTTGGTATTGGAATATCTGATTGATCTGCATTCACAGGTAGGCAATTTTATTTTATCTGTTTGATCGTTCATCATTACATCAAAAAATAGCAAGCTTAAAAAAATAAATATTAATGAATATAGTAATAATTCATTTGACAAAAATCAACTCTCATGGCTACATCTTCAAAAATGCCCCCTCCTTGCAAGCACATTGTGCAAACTAACACTTGCACGCCTTCAAGCGGCCCTATATTTCCTATAAAATCCCTATCTTTTTGAAAATGCCTTATATTTTGGCATAAAATGGCCCTTTTCCCTGTATTAGCCATATAAATTAGAATGAATTCGTCGAAAATAAAAAAAATATATATTTGTTTTTAGGTTCCCCGCCTTTTAAAACCTTCAAGATGATCGTAAACACTGTACCTGAAGATATGATCAAATCCAGTTCTTGAATATTTCTAAGAAACTCACTGTCTTCTTTTTATCATTTCATGTAACAACAATCAAGTCTTGGTGATTGACTGCAGTAACAGGATGCCAGGGTAGTTTTGAAGGTCTAAGACAGACATTTAGAGTTAGCCAAGGTTCCCCAATCTTGGCTGATGAAGAAATATCAAAGCTGTCTTGGTTTTCCGCAGTGGTGCAATGTATACTTAGAGCAGTCATCTTCAAGACTTGACTAAAGTGTGTATAGATTGTATGATATTATTGGCAAGCGTCTTTATAATTATCACACAAATATGTATGTATTTCATATAGTATTTTAATTAGAAAAGGGGCGAAGTAGAGTTAAATATCCACATAATTTCCCTATAAATTATTAAATTTATACCCTATTTTTGCAGAAATTCAGCACTGTTTTTGGACCAAAAAACCAATTGAAGGCCTGCACTTGTCAAAACAGTTAATTCTAAAAAAAAAATCAATCCCAAAACGGGATCGATTTATATTAAAATCCGATTCGATCTGCGTTTCGTCCTGATATATACATGATGCACAATAATTGCCACTGGACACTAATTAACGATCAGGCCACAAATCCCACTTTAATGAAGATATGATTTTGTTAAATCTACCACTGTCGCAGATGAAACATTAGCTACTTGACAAAAACATCCGAAAAATAATTCATTTACGGAGCTATGACAAATATCTGTTTGAACGAATATCATTTATAGACGGGGAAGGGATTTGACATCAAACTGAATTAACTGAGTTAAAGCTTATTGTACATTGCTCGGTATATTATACTAGTTTCTCCTAAGAGAAATACACAATAAGTAAATACGGCTTGATTTATTTATGGTAAATATTTTGTATGATTGTTGTGTACATTTCACCTGTCTTTTTCCACCAATTTCATACTTGTTTTGTTATAATTGCCTCTTGTTGCAGTCAATAACTGCCTTAATGATCAATAAAGTATCTAAAATATCCTACAATTATGAATTTTGAATATAAATGATTTTACATTCATCAAGTTTAAACTTTTTCTGCTATTCACAATTTTGGAGAAATCACAAATGATATTTTATACATGTCAAATAAATTCTTTCGTACCAATTTTGATACACAAGATGTGTACATTTCATCGATTTACGACTCATCAGTTGTGCTCCTGCTAAAAATGTTGAAAACCAAAACAACAAAAAATAAAGTTGAAGAGCAAATCCAAATATGCTAAAACATTGTAAAGCCAAAACTGTCTAAGGACACGAGGGAGATATTCCTTAGTTTTTGCAAATTCTAAAATTTTGTAATATTGAAAAAAAATAAGTATCAAATTCGGGCTAGTATCGAAATACTTGCAACTGAGCTGGGGATAACGTCGGGGACCTGGAGTCCACCAGCAGTGGCAAACACTCAGTTTTATAAATAAAATTCTTTTATCCAATTTTGATGCACAAGATGTACACATTTCGTCGATTTACGACTCATCAGTTTTAGTCAAGACCTAAAATATTGAAAATCAAAATAACAATCCAAAACGTTGAAAGATAGCAAAAGGAGTAAAGCCAAAACTATTTAAGGACAAGATGTATGCAAGAGGGTGATACTCTAATGAATCCTTTGATACCAATTTTGATGTACAAGATGTGCACATATCGTCGATTTACGACTCATTAGTTTGTGCTCAAGGCCTAAAATGTTAAAAACCAAAGCAATATTCCAAAATTACTATTTGTGTTTAAGTTATGGATTTAAAAAAAATATGTAACAAGCGTGTATGTTTGGTCAGAAGGAGATATCGAAGATCAATAGGTTATCCTTGTCTTAAGGAAAAAAAGAAGTTAGCTCGTACCTTTAATTTCAGTTTCCGCTACATAGACGATGTTTTATCACTCAACAATTTTAGTTTTGGGAATTCCTTAAATCTTATCTATCCCAATGAGCTCGAAATTAAGGATACCACAGACACTGCCAAGTCTGCATCTTATCTTGACCTTCACCTCGAAATTGACACCAGAGGAAGGTTGAATACAAAACTTTACGACAGACGGGATGACTTTGACTTTCCAATCGTCAGCTTCCCATTTTTGAGCGGCAACATTCCAGATGCGCCGACGTATGGAGTATATATTTCACAACTCATACGTTATTCCAGAGCTTGTGACATATACATTGAATTCCTGGACAGAGCCCGGCTCCTGACAGAAAAGTTGCTCCCAAGTTGGAGTCATCCTTGTTAAAGTTTTATGGACGTCAAAGGGTATTTTTTTACTTTACTTCTAACACGAGTCACAGTTAGAACCACACGAGATGCTCCCAAAGATGAACAACCAAACTACTGAACTGAAAAATTGAAGATTTCAATGACCGAGACCAAGGAATGATAGTCTTTTTCTGTCACAAGAATTTGGAATGTTTATGTAGTGTTAAGAAATTATTCATGGATGTAACCTACAAATGCTGCCCAGGCAAAGTTATTAAGCAGCTTAGTTTACCCTATCCATGATTTCCAGAATGGACAGTAATTGCCACTAGTGTATGTACTAAATTCTCCCTCTAAATTGTCATTTAAATCTTCCGATAAGATTTCCCTGTAACATTTCTGCTAAAAGTTACATTTTGCCGCTTTCAATCCGCTGTTTAATGTCCCGCGCCGGGAAAATAGCATTAATAAACAATTAAACAATGTCATTCCATTACCATTACCTTGAAATTAGAACACCAATCGCCAAGCGAAGAAAACAGATAGACCGCAACTTAAAAGACTTTTTGAAAAGACAAAGATGATTATAATAAATCGTTTTATGATTTACAATAAAAATATACCCTATCGAATTTTTCTTTGCTTTACTAAAACAAATTAATGGGAAAATCTTTATTATCCTCAACTCATGTACATATATCTACAAATCAGCCTGAAGAACCAATTATTAAAGGGACGCCCTCAAATTCAACCTTTTTGTTACGTGTAAAAAGGACAAATATACCTAAGGAGCAATAAAAAAGTAATCCATTGGACAGACAAACATATGAACAACCACAGACACAGCAAATAAACAAAGAAAACTAAAAAACAATGAACAACACGAACTCCTATAAAAACTAAGAGTGAACCCAGGTGCTCCGGAAGGGTAAGCAGTTTCTGTTCCGTATACGGCACCCATCGTGAAGTTCAACAAAGTCAATCCTGTTGAAGTCACAAATCGGTGGAAGCACTTGAAATGTTACGACAATGGGAGCAGGTCGAACATCATTTTAGATATTGGAACACTGTAACGGTCAATGAATTCGTGATGACGACCGTAAAATTTCCTGAGTGTAAAACTTTGGATTTGACTATAACTCCAGGACTCTATGCCAAGAACCTAGCTAATATTCTGCATGTGAAGCATTGATACATGTATTACCTAAGAATCGATTATAAATGATTTTGTTTCCATTTCTTAAAGAAGGATCGCATAGAAGCTTAGATATAGAACATCTGTGTCTGTCGAGTTAACATTTCAGCTTTATTGAACAAAGGCCAAACTACGGGCAAAGTAAGCCCAAGAAATGTATGCTATAAAAAGTCTGCTTCTCATAGGAAAGTCGAGTTAAAAAAAAAAGAAAATGAAAAGTGTGCATGCGATTTGAATAAAAAACAATTATGGCAATTATTTGTTTTTACAAATGAAAACAAAACTCATGGATATCGATGCTGACTGTTTATTGATAACAGACTATCCGAAGTCATTTCTATAGTCTTCTTATCATCATCCGTGTTTTCTTACACGGATTGTTCCAGCTGTTTTTCCAATAATACCAAGTCACTCCTTTGTAATTATTCCTATTGTAGATTCCATTCAGATTTGAATATGAGCAATTTTTATGCCACCATGGGCCTAAATGATAAACTGCACAGTTCGTACCGTATACGTCATTGTCATTATCTTTTGTAGTGAAAGCCATTCCGTTGCTGAATACCAAACCATTCCCTGTAGTAAAAAAAGAGCAATTTATTTGTTATTGTCCGTTTTATAAACAAGCCCGAAAAGATAACGTAAAATAAACCTTGCAAGTCATCAATTTTTTTAATTTGATTATCATTTAATCTTTCAAGCTAGGACAGATGGGGTGATAATACCTTTACGACACAATATCTTTCTTGTTATTTTTCATTTAAAGCAATACTAAAGAGTTTAAGTCTTATAAATATTATAGTTATTATTATTAACGGAAAATTCTGATGTATTTTAGATACTCGAATACTTATTGAACATACATGTACATGTATAAATCTTTTTTGGAAGTAATGAAAATATTTTAATTGTCTAAATGGTTGAACCGATAAAGAATATATATCAATTTATTCTCAATTCAAGTTGTTTATGCCAATTATACTATAAGGATTTGGAAATGATGGTGTTTATAGAATAAAGTATAGTAGCCTTTAAATCGATAAAGGATTTGATGATAGAAAAATAAAATGAATAAATAAAATAATAATAATAAAAAATTAACAATATTACAGTGATGTAAACTTAGTCACATTGTCAACAGAAGAGAACATATTTTATATTTTTTGCTGATAAAAAAAACATTAGAAAAGGCGTGGATAGTGATCGTATGTCCAGGTGTACGGACATAAATTTAAAAGGGTACCTCCTATGAACATTTCCATAAAACGTAAAACTCAATTTCAGGGGAGAAGAATTTGAAGTATATACATGTATGTTTTGCTGCTTGAAACGGTGACTATATTATTGGAGGTCGGATTTTGAAAGAAACTTTCAAAGGACCACTTCACTAAATTTTATTCCCAGTTGAAACAATCGGCTAAAAGAAGATTAAAATGTAAAAGTTTACGGATAACAACGATGGACCAAGAATGATGACGAAGGACGCCATATGATGGCAACAGCAGGTTCAAGTGACCAAAAAAATTCACAACGTTTTAGATACAGAACTCTAGGTTTCCGACTTTGATTGGACAAAACTGTTATAATATTAATTAAGAGTCAGTGAGACAATATCTCATAGGAATGAACCCGGGCAAAGGGTTGGCATTTCGGATTTGTTGTCTTCAATTAGGATAAACTGTCTGCACCGTAAGACTGACAAGAAAATAAGTTTAAGAAATTGCAATGAACACAGTATTCTGAATAATAAACATAATAATAAGTAAAGAAGAGATATCCATTGATATTACAAGCTCTCGATATGGGAGTATCGGGATGATACCCGGTCCGATATGGATTAAGTCGTGTATAAATCTTTAAATTTAAATAAATATTTTTTGATACTGTTTCTAATGCACAAAATATGCATACCTAGTCGATATCAATCTTGCTTGAGGATTTTTTTCAAAAAAATAAATTATGTCCAATTTGATCTCCAAAAAAAAAATTCACATTTCCAACTCTTTTGAAAAAAAAAATATTGTACAAAAAATTGCTTCAGGCCATAAATTTCCACCAAAAAAGTTTGTAATTTAACCATCAAGATTTGTGTAGAGAGTAAAGCCAGAAGCACTATTAAGACTTTGTCAACTACTAAAGAACCTAATTGAAGCTTTTTGACATATTTAACCTCTGCGCATGCTTTATTTAATGTACTATGAAAAGACCATTTCAGCCTAACTGCGGGGTACCTATTGGAAAATGAGTGTTTTTCTAATCCCTCACCACAAAACCCCCTTCCCGCCAGAATATTTTAGATCCACAGTTAAACCGAAATTTTGTATAATATACTTGGTACTCCTACTGAATGGCTGTTAGACTTTCTTCTAATTAATATAATGATGTCATTTTTTTTTTTTTTAACTAACAAAACTATTTATTGCACAATATGAGTTGTTAACAATTGTCTAATCTGATACAACTATCTCAGAATAGCTCTTCCCTGTATATTAATTATCAGTTGAACCAGGGGATTCAAAAGATAAAAATGGTATTTTGATAAAGTGTTAAGCAATTACATTTCAATGAATTACAACAACAACAAAAAACAGGAATTTAGTTACAATATACTGACTTGGAATTCGCATGGCTTGAAAATACATAATATGATCAGCATAATGAGATTAACCCATGAGGTGCCTCTTTTAAATTCTTTCCGGAAAAAAAAAGTACCTCCGTTAACGATTTAACACTTAGAATTTTGTTTACGATTGAAATCGAAAGAAGACACGTGTGTACATGCAGAAGACGGGGTTTTGAATCGAATTTAATTAATACAAATGTTATATTCCTAAGAATATATATATTTCTTTTCATTATACATTTGCTGGTTTGAAAGATGTGTGGTTAGACAAGTGAAATTGATGATATACATGGAAACTTAGGATTGTTTGTCATGTTAAAGGAGGTAACTCTTGATGAAATAATTACAGTACGCGAAATAAATACAATACCAGAACAATACGTTATTTAAACTACCGTTTCAATTCCTTCCATACAATTTCTACAAAATGGTACATTCTTGTAAGGCATCAAATATTTTTTACATTCTCTTTTAAGATTGGCAAACATGTTTATTTGCTTTTGTTTATAGTCTGACAAATAGTAACTTTTGTGTATTGAAAACAGTATAATGTTCAAAAGAAGGTTAACTGGGTAGTATTCTATCATCTCAATTTTGTAGCCTAGTATCAAATTTTTAAAATTAAGTACATGGGTATCAAGTTTCAATTTTGTGAATAACAATTTTACCTTATTCCAGTATTCTTCTAAATATTTGCATTTAATGAAAAAATGTTCATAATCTTCTGGTATTTGACATTTCAAACAATTTTCATTACTCACAATTTTCCATGTAAATAACAGTTTTCTGTTTGGTAGTATGTGATGTAACAACTTCCATCTGAAAACTTTTAACTTGTTATGTATTAAAAATTCAAATGTAAATTTTAAGGATGCATATAAAATTGATCTATTATCTAAGTTAAAGAGTCTTTTCCATCTGCTTAGGCCTGGCGGTAGAGTATCTGTTTCTTCTTTATTTATGAAATTGTAAATAGTTTTTAGTTTAAGATTTTCTAACTTTATCATTTCATTTTTCTTAATTAGGGTTTGAGTTATTTTTGTTTTGACCTTAGTTTTGGATGATATTTCTTGCTTCAGTATTTCCTTCCACACTTGTGGTATTGCATTTTTTAACTGAACAAATTCTGAAATCCAATTGGTTTTTACTTTTAATTTTTCTAAGACAATTTTTTCTGATAATTCTCCCTTTTCATTTATAATGTCATTAATGAATAAAATACCATTTTTTATCCAGTTTTGGAATATTAAGCATTTGTTATTTGTTTTTATGAACTGGTTACCCCATAAAAGCTGTTGTCGTATTGTACGAAACTCTTTTGGCGGACTATTTGGTGGTTTATTAATTTTTATAAATGTATCAATTAGTTCAAAGTAGAATTTTGGTATATTTCTATTAAGGTCTGGGATTGACTTGAGCTTATCTAATTGCATTTTGAATAATAAATTGTTTTCACCATATTTGTTGAAGAAAAGGGATGGAATTAGTTTCCAATTGGCGTTATCTGAAGTTTGAATCCGCTGTATCCATGATAGTTTGATTGCGTTAAGAAAGTTATCTAAATTAGTCATTTTCAGACCACTTTCAACATAGCTTCTGCTTAATGTTATACGACTAATTTTCTCAGATTTGTTTTCCCATACATAATTATAAATTAAAGATTTAAGTTGATTAAATACCTCTTTTGGAATTGGAGTGACTGATGCTAAGAAGGTAATGTTGGAAATTAAAAAGGTTTTGGCTACTGTGATTCTACCTATCATTGTTAATTTTCTCTTTTCCCACTTATTGATCTCATTTTTAATTTTGCTTTTGATTTTTTCAAAGTTAAGTTTATCACATTCACTCTGATCTATTCCAAAGTATACACCCAAACTTTTTACAGGTCCGGTATTCCATTTGATATTTTCAAACTTTTCTTTACAATGTTTTTGTCTACTGCCAACCCATATGCCTTCTGTTTTTGACTTATTAATTCTCAAGCCTGATAATGTACCAAATTCTTCCAACAAATTTATAGATAATGTTACATCATTTTTCGATTTTAGAAAGAGTGTTGTATCGTCAGCTAACTGTGAAATTTTAATTGTATGGTTTTTTCCATCGATTTTTATCTCAAATCCTTTAATGTTTGTGTCTTGTCTTATTTTGCAGGCTAAAATTTCTGCAGCTAAAACGAAGATTATAGAACTTAAAGGACAGCCTTGTCTTATGCCTCGATGGATGCTGTATGGAGCAGAAATCCACCCATTGTTTATTATACAGCCTTTGATGTCATTATAAAGGGTTTTGACCCAATTTATAAAACTTTCTGGTAAGCCAAATTTGACAAGTGATTTGTACATAAATGACCATTCTAGTGAATCAAAAGCTTTACTGAAATCAATAAATAATATAGCACCTTCTACATTAAATTTTTCAGAGTATTCGATTATATCTTGAATTTGACGTATATTAAAGCCTATATATCTGTTTTTGACATACCCATTTTGGTCATTATGAATAATTTTGGGTAAAATTGGTTTTAGTCTTTGAGCTAATGCATAAGCTATTATCTTGACATTTACATTTAAGAGAGTTATAGGGCGGTAGTTGTCGAGGTTTAAAGGATCATTTTTTTTGTAAAGCAGAGATAGTACTCCTATTTTTTGTGATGATGTCAGCTCTTGATGATTAAAACAGTAATTAAAGACTCTAACGATAAAATTTTTTAATTCGTCCCAAAAGGTTCTATAGAACTCGACTGTTAAACCGTCTAGTCCTGGAGCTTTATTTATTTTCATGTTAAAAACTGCCTGTGTACATTCTTTGATAGTTAGTTCACCTTCAAGGTTTTTGCATTCATTATCTTTTAATTTATGATTTATTTTTGTGTCATTTATAAAGTTATTAATTGCAGCTACATCTGGGTCTGTACTACAATATAAAGTTTCATAATAATTTTTTTCTAGGTTAAGAATACTAGTTTGATTGCTAGTGATATTTCCATTTTCACCTTTTAGAGCAGTTATTGTTTTTTTTACTTGACGTGATTTTTCTAAGCTTGCAAAAAATTTTGTATTTTTCTCACCTTCTTCAATCCATTTGATTTGTGATCTTACTTGTGCTCCCTTGGCTTCTTTTATATATAAATCTTCAAGCTCGTTTTCAATTTCTTTAATATTATGAATTACATGTGGATTCTTTGAATCTTGTGTATTTAATTTTTTTAGCTTTATTTCTAAATCTCTTTTTATGTTTTTCTTTTCAGATGCCAGCTTTTTACAGAAAGATGATGTTAGTTCTTTTACATCTAGTTTAAAGAGATCCCACAAGATACTTGGATTGTGTGATTCAATTCTTTTTTGGTATTTATTTATTAGTTCTTTTATTATATCTTTATAGTTTTCATTATCTAGAATGCTATTGTTAATTTTAAAATATCCTCTACCTTTATTAAGGTGTGGTATTCGTATTATCAACGATATCGCTTGATGATCTGTGTAACTTATCATAGCTGGTCTTATATCAGTTGACACTACATGTGGTCTTATATCAGGGGAGATAAGGAAGTAATCAATTCTGCTAGATATATTGTGATTGTGTTTCCTTCTCCATGTAAATTGTTTTAGCTTTGGATTAATTTCTCTCCATATATCTATCAGTTTATGTGTTTTCTTTAATTTTCTAAAGCTACTTACTATTTTATCAGAAAAGTTCCCTTTTCTGTCTATTTTAGCAAGGGATTCATTCATGTCACCACCAAGTATTAAAATTCCCATTCGATTTTCTTTAATAAGGTTATCAATTTTTTTGTAATAGTTGTTTCGTTCTTTTTGTTTGTTAGGGGCATAAATATTTACAAGAGTAAAGTTGTTATTTTCTATTTCTATGTTTAAAAGTAGGAATCTTCCTTCGATATCTTTTATTTCTTTTAGCAATTTATAGTTCAAATTTGCATTAATAAAAATTGAAACTCCTCTTGATTGTTTGTTTCCATAACTATGATATTTTATATCGTCACTTTCACAATGTAATGGATTTTCCATCTCTTGAATGAAGTGCGTTATAATGATGTCATATGTTATCGTGTATGGACCATTTTCTTTCATGAAAATGTGCAATAGGGCTATACTAAATAAGGAGAATGCAGTTGAGAAATATCATCAATATACAACCATAGGTTCTTTAAATATATATATCGAAATGCAAAATATTATCCAAAGTCACTCAAGCCATGGTGCCTAAAAGTTGTTGACTTTTGTTGTACTATATAAGATGTATGCATGGGTATGATAAATATCATTGATATCTCCATAGGTTTCTGAGAGATAGACATAAACGCACAAACTTAACCGAGTCACTCATGCACGAAATGTGTTTCACAATGACTAAACTGTTGGAGAGATGCATTATATATTGTAAAACAATTATTGTGAAGTCCTTGATATAACACAATGGATTCCTATGATATGAAACTAAAGGCAAAACTTTTAATACCAGAGTCACTCATGAAATGTAGGTCAACGTGATTCAAATGTTCATTCGTGTTTAGTTCCATAAGGTGATTGTAGTGGTATAATATCATTGATATTTCCCAAGGATTTCTGAGAAATGGACCTAAACACAAGACCTTACGCAGCCGAACGGACGGACAAGTATAAAATTATACACCCTTTCTACATTCGTGGACGGGGCATAAAAATCTAAGGAATTTTTTTTTCATGTATGTTTTCTTGGGAAGAAAATATGCTTTGCGTGATGTGTGAAAATTTAAAAAAAAATTCTCCAGACCTAAAAAAAAATATTATCAAGCACAAAAATCCCAGCACCCCTCCCCTCTCGGTAATAGAATGGTCGGTACCTTATGATTTTTGGAAGTTCTAGATTTAAAAAAATGCCCTTTCTTGTTTCATGTTAGTAACCATTATATTCATAATATATTGGACGTATGAGACTTTGTTACTTCGTTTTTATTTTATTGTATTTGTTTTCCTCTCCAGAAAATTAAGTTTGGGATAAGAAATAAATATGCCACCGTCCGTCTATATTTTCGGTCTTAGATTTATTATTGTAAACTTAAATGGCTATCCATGCTATTTCAAATATATCAGCTCATTGACACAAAAATGACTTAACTACCAAGCATTCACAAAATAATTCTTTCTGCCTCGTAGAGATAGTTGATAGGTCTAATTATCATAACATAAAATAATTTATAGAACCTATTAAAAAGCTCCGTGCTTAACAATATTATGGAGAAGTTTCTGTCATAAAATCGTTAAAAATAATTGGACAGCGATATGATTTTGGAAAAAAACAAAATAAATAAGTTTTATTGATATCGGTGTGAAAATGAAAAATATATCGAACATTTAAAACAACCATCATATTTACATCTTACCAATTGTTCCGCTGTATCCACTAACAGTCATTTTATATTTTGTTGCTTCGTCTCCAACAGCAAAAGCAGAATATTTCGCGTACCCCTGTTCTTTGTCTGCCTTTTCGAGATCAATCCTTAATTCAGTCTTCCCAATAGATGTCAGTTTGCTAATTTTATCATTTCCTGTAGAGAAAAAAAATGTATGCGATTGAAACATAATGTGTTAATACGTTTAGAGTAGATTATTTTCTGCGTCGAAGACCCGTTGGTAGCCTTGAGCTGTTTTCTGCTCTTTGGTCGGGTTTTTGTCTCTTTGGCACATTCCCCGTTTCCATTCCTTAATCTATTATGCAAGAAGAGAGAGAAAAAAGATAACAATTAATACACATACCATATACTTAGGTTACACGAAAACAAGTCAGGAAAAGAAAAAAAATAGCTTAAAAACTAAAGAAATCAGGAGCGAACTCTGCAACTTTGGAAGTATAAATGGTTTCTTGAGATCCAACAAAATCGATTCGAAATAATTCGAAAGGAGAGTCATAATGGTTTATGATATTTTAAATATGGAAAAATATAGACGCTATACTAAGGACCTACACATGTAATGGAAATTAACAATATATCAGTGTTGTCTTCAAATATTTCCCTTTGAAAAAAGAAATCCAAACATAATACATTTCGAGTTCCTGGGATGGATGGATATGGGAAAATTCTTAGAATCTGTCATAATTTATATAAATTACGTTTGTATAGTAATTGGCTAGTAAGTTTTTGTTTACACTTGGTAGTCTTGAATGAAGTCTACTTCAAATGGATTGTAAAGCAGATTTTCTAGAAGAAGGCGCCACTATCAACTAAGTTTAAACGTAAAAAAGTTTCATATGCTTGAAAACTACAAATTTCATATAAGATTCTTTTTGACATATAAATTAGTGTAAAAATATTTTGTAATTCAGTATTGCTGAATTTTTTTGTAATTAATTGCCATTGTAGAAAAAGAGAAATAACCTCCAACTATCGCTTCTCATATGTATGTATAAGGATTTCGTGTCAAACAATCTCCCAACGTCCCTTCTTTCAGAATAAAAATAAATGTAGTTAATGGGCTTACCAATCTTGATTTAAGATGAAAGAATGGCACTTTCCTTCAATACTGCACTTGCGTACACGTTGCATCAATCACATCATGTTATATCCAAGGAAATTGATTTTTATGATATTTTCCCTCTTATTCTAACCTAAAAACTGCTTTTATTTAGAAATATATAGCATTCTTAATCTCTTACCTAACCAAAATTCTCCCTCCAAGTTACCAAATCCTTCTTTATATTCACCCCATCCTCGATAGAAGTCAGTCTTACCATCTTGTCGTCTTTGAAATACCTAATAAAATAATCTGCATTAAATGTTCAAACTATTTTAAACCTAAAAGTAAAGGAGAATATAACAATATATAGTGAAGAATTTTGAACGAACGTGTATAAGATTGATTCATTGGCATTATTAAAATACCATTTATACCGGTGCTAATATGCTGTAATTCCGCCAGTATATTCTACTAATTAATACGAAAAATCTTACCGTCCAGCCACCACCGTCTGTATCCATTTCACAATAGACTTTGAAACCATTGACCTTATCGGGGTATATCGTGTAGACTCCAGATTTCTTTTTATGCTTCGTTTTTAATTCGGCACAATCTCTTGCTTTAGGCGGCTTGCATATCCCTGTAAGTTAATGTAATTTTAACATATTTTGAACATTGTGTTCCTTGATACTTCTTATTTTTACGTTTCTTTAAATATTGTGGATCTGGTTCTATCTGACATTTTTTTTTAAAATTTTGTACTATTTTAGGTATTTAAAGGTTAAGTAGGATTATTTTTATAAATATACATTCAGCATGATATTTCAATGCTAGTATAAACACGAAGCATGTTTTTTGTAAATTTGAAAATTCTGACCATAATATTTACCTCGAACATCTCGTTTCAAAAGCTGAATTATTCTGGAAACTTCTTTGGGCCCTTTACTTTCTACAAAAATTAAAAAAACACAACTGTTCAATCGCTATTGGGCTCCATGTAACAATTTTATGAATTTGATATGTAATTTTGTATTTATTGTGCACGTAATGTTTAGTTTATATAGATAAAATTTGTACATGTACATGAATAACACACCGATACTGTTGGCATACCTTCAATAATCCATTTTATCTCGTTCCGGAGTTGTTTATTCATTTTAACGACGTCTCTGTATATGGCTATATCTGGAAGGAAAAATAATCGATATTCCTATAAAATCTATAGCAATTCAGTGCAATATTTTAGAAATTTTCAGTTTAAAATATATTATGAAATTTGCTTTCCAAAAGTTATTTTTATAAAGCTTTGTTGAAAAATTGAATTTTTCATAAAGAAATCTGATATTATTGAACGGTTATGGCATGCCTCTCTAAACGCGTGCTCGATCTACCTACTTTCAAAGGAAAACAAATTAGGTAGATATAGAAAATGAGAGAAATTTGGGTAGAATCTGGATAGTTATGTCTATATTGTAGTTACATGTACAGGCCATTAAACACAGCGGATCATGGATTGATGTAAAATATTGGTCATTTTGTATGTGCATTGCATGGTGTGGTCCAGCTACAGTGGCGTAGAATTCTTCTTACTAAAGGTGAGACAAATTTCTTACTACATGTACCTTAAAGAAGGACATGGATAATTTTTTGTAAAGCATTTTGCTTTATTTCAGGTTATATGTCATATGTGATCTAGTATATTCTCGGTTTACGTATAAATCTAGAGATAGCCATGATAGTCATATTTTGTACGTTTACTAATATTTTTGGTTAACCCAATCCCATTTTCGTTTAAATATAAGATGAAACAATAACAACGAAAAGGGAAAATACAGAAACATAGGCAAAGCAAGTTTTGCTTATATCCAGATTTCATAGAATGTAAACTAATCCACAATTATTTCAAAAACCAATAATTAATATTTATTCATAATTTAAGAAAATAAATAAATCTAAAAGTGTTTTGAGCAGCTTTTTCACTCATCCAATGAAAGTAAGAAATGCGTATCTGTTATCCTGTTGTAGCATTGTTATGGGGTTATTGTTATCTAGACTATAACTGATTTTCCTTTGCTCTTTAATTAGTACATCTATCAAGATTACTCCCACTATGTTCAACATAGAGTTTACCAATATTGTCTATTCAGGCATAGTGGGATCTATATTGTAATATTTAATATATACACGTTCGTGTGGATTTTACTTTGACCAGATCTGTAAGTCTACAATGAATGAATAATATTCATGTAAATACGTAATTTTTTTGTTTGTTCTGTGTCTTTTAATAAAAAAAGGGTTTAAATTTTAAATGAATTTATTCGAGTGGAGGAAGGGGTAGAAAATTAGGGTGGGCTCGGAAATTTGAAGGACAGTCTGAATATTAGAATAAAATAGTCGTACATTTTGAAAGGAAAAATATTATGTGTTTAACCACACTGATGAAAAGGTGCAAAGGTTGCTGCGGAAAAAAATTCTAGTATCAAGGATAAATAAATTAAAAAAATATATATATTCCATGGTTATCTCGACTTTTTTTCTGCTCGCCCTTCAATATTCAATTTCATTGATGAATTCCAAAGATAGAATTTTAATAGTAAGATTCCATTTTTTTCCTAAAAAGATCTTTTCCTCATTTACTCGTAAGAAATACAAATGGCTTTTATGCACAATAAATTTCTTAACGTTTATTTATACAGTTAAATGTATCCATGACAAGAATTTCTACAATTCCATCAAGTCAGCGATTGTGTTATAATTGCTAAAAAATATCATTTTTACACCATGAGTCTTGGTCTTCTTTTGTTTTTCCAGACAGAACTCAGTTTAACTCTCAATTCTCTAATTCAGCTGTCGTTAAAGCGGTGTTCACACATTCTTTATATTAATCTTTCAAAATAGAAATATATTTAAGATTAATTAACATGTTTTTTTTATTATATTATTTCAAGCACTTATTTAAAGCCTTAGATACATAAACTATTTACTGCCTAGTAAGTACCAAAAAACGTCGAGAAGTTCCGTATTGTTAAATACTTAAGTATTCCTTTGTTAAGGTAATACTTAAGATGTTTTATGAATACCACTTAGATTTTTTCCTTAACTAAGGAAATCCTTAGTGAAATCTTAGACTGATGAACACTTAAGTTAAGAAGTTTATGACTACGGGGCTCCACCTTAAGTTTAGAGTGAAGACTTTTTCAAAAATATTTTGAGGTTATTATGGAGGTTAACAAGTTACAGAAGTTTTACTGTAATTTTGAAATTACAGGTACAGGTGGAATGGTTAATTAGTGATTGTTTATACAATATTCAAGGAATTCCAACAAATTATCCTACTTTTTTATGCCTATTTTTCACATGTTGGTTGAATGAACCGTTACAAAACCCATAAAAGAAAACTTACATGAGATACATCAGATAAGTAATATTATAACAACAAAAAAGTTCAGTTATCGATTATGTATGTACTTTATTTCTTACATTTTAAAATTCCTTGCGTGTCTTTTTTCAGCTTTTTTACTGTCTGTTCATTTTTGTCATGAATACATATTCCTACAATGAAATAAAACCGAGGATGGAGACTAAAAATTCTAACCAAAGCTATGAATTAACTCAAACTAGAAACAAAATGACGAGTTCTAAATTTCAGAGAAAAACTTAAGAAAATACTAATGCTATTGCAGTGGATGGCAGCGTCGTAAAATTAATATTCTTCAAAAACGTGATCTTCCCCGTTAGTAATCATTCACTTCGTGTGTAAAAAAATGTAACCTAGCTTTATTGTTAAGAACTACAAGTTCACAGACTAAATTTGATATACTGTATAGGCTTTCTCCAATGCAGTAAAAATAATATAATCTCGTATTATTCGTATATGCTGAAATTAAGTTTGAAAAGTATTTACCTTGCAACACGTTCATAATATCATCAATCCTCATTTCATCTTCAGATAATTCCTGGTTACTCTTGGCTTCTACAATATAAATGCGAGTTGATTGTAACTGAATAGATAAAATACCATCACTGGTTTTTCTTTATTTTCCTATTCAAGTGATTGATTACTATATATTTTGAAAAGCCATAATATATGAAAGATAAAATCATTTTTTATGCACCATGCAATGTTCAACAGAAAAAAATACAAATTTCAAAAAATAAAATAATAATGATATAATAATACAATAAAATAAAATAAAAAAAAAATAAATAATAAAAATGACAGTAGGTATGAAACCCTTGAGGTCTCAGTAATCTTTAATCTTAAATATTCCGATAAATATGACGTTTAAATACAGATTTAATCAGCTAACGTGGCATTCAATTTTTTGAAATGTGCCAGTAATTACAAATTTTTCAAATTCGTTTGCTTTTTTAAATTTAGAATTAGCCTTGCTAAATTAAATTTCGAAAAAATATTTTATCCTACGGACGGGTAGTTTACAGATAAATAAAGAAATCAATACCAATAAATTGATACCGTTGCACTTACATATATCATATATTTGATACATTTGGGGATAGTACATTGTGTATATTCCACTGTAAAAATGTTTGCAAAATATTCATTTATTGTTCAGTGGGAACATGAAATATACACTTCATAGAAATAATGAATATATAATTAATAAACAAAATAAATTAGTAATTGAAATTGACATTCTTCTTTGCTTACGTTATATCTATATTATACTGAGAAAGTAATTAGAAAAATATAAAAATTATCTTGTTTTACGTTAATACCTAATCTTTTGAACGGAGAATTTTTAGAATTTAATTTGCATAATTTTCTTTTCAAGAATCTTGATGTATTTATACGCAATGAAGGTGGCTGGGGGTGGGGGGTGGGGGGGAGGGGGGCTGGGCATTGGTACTATTCAGCGTGGGTACACCGAAGCAGAAGTGGACACTCTTAGCGGATTTTAGGCTTGACAACGGAAACCCCTGCTTTGAAGATTAAAAATGAGCTGATTATTTTTTTAGTATAAACTGAACAATTAATGCATCATTGGATACTTATCCATTATGGACTTATACATAATGTATTGACCGAATTAAAAGTCCTTAATTGTTATATTACATATGCTCTGTATGTTGTCAATCAAGAAACTTCCTCAGTACTTCAGACAAAATCTGTAAATTGTGCATTTTGATAGTTCTCAACCTAGACAGTGAAACATAACGTTAAACGGATGTAATAAAAAAATATTGAAAAAGAAAATCAAAATTTTCAAAATATTGAAAAAATTTAAAAGAACGAATCCGCATCTCATTTTTGTAATATGGTATCAATATTTGTTTATGGGGTCAATATGCTTTTACAAGAGGTCAATACATGAAATATCCTGGCAATAGTATGACCAAACTAACAAATGAGATAACAGAAGGAACACCGCATATTTAATATTTTGAAGTATTCAACAAGCTATGGCTGAACATGGCATTCTGTGTAATATTAACATTGTTGTAGCCTTAGTACATCGGCTGCTATTTACCCATAGTAAATGATACAAACAGTGCTATTTTATAAATATAAAACAATATTATACAATTATGGCACTTCAATGCGTGCAATATCCTGTTTTATAGAATATTGATTTAAGCTGTCCATAAAACGTGATATTGCACTTCAGTGAAGTAGCCTTTCTACATAAAAAATTAATCTTTATTAATAGGTACATGAAAAAAAATTTCTTATTGTTTCCAATGTAAATATTCATAAATATTCTAAAAAACGTAAATCATCGTTACTAAAATGGTGAAAGATGGTTACAAAAAATTGCCAAGTTCTTTGTATCTGTGATCAAAGTTTGAATTTGCTAAAAAGACTCTCTAGACTAAAATTTCCTTAGGCTCCTCTATACTGTTACTGTTAATAAAGTCAGATGTTGTTCTGGAGTTATGTCGCCTTGTCCATAAAAAAAAACAAATATGGACGAAAAATCACAAAATTAGCAATTTTCGGGTAAATTAAAAAACGTGTCGACTTCGATGTACTCAATATATCTAGTTAAAACTTGAAACATACTTTGTTAGATAAGTATCTTTTAATAGTCAGCTGCTAATAAATGCTAAACATATTGCTTCAACTGCTATGTTGTGTTTTAATTTAACGAAGTTTACCTTTGACTAAATGAAAAACATCAGGTAAAAAGCCTAAGTGAAGTGCTATAATTGTTATTACATTTCACTCCTACTTGGAAATCACATGTTCTAGTAATAGTTGCACCGTGCAATATCACTTATCACTGTGCAATATGACAAAATACGGACCAATTTCAAACGCATTATTTCTATATAAATCTAAAAGTACGAAATCTAATAAAATTATGTATACCTCTTTCTATGATTTCTTTGGCATTGGTATGAAAACAGCATGTAAAGAAAAGAATAAATCCCACCAAAAGGTACATCTCGGTTTATGATACTGTGAATGACAGGTGAGTTTGGTAAATCTACAAATCTAGATTTATATAATTTTACATATAATATGCAAATAGCGTGATAGGTTCTGTTCTATTTCAACATATGTTCATGAAACATGTACAACATTTAAAAACATTTTTAAGCTTTTCTATTTAAACCTCTCTTGGCAGTCATTTTCTTACGAGTATAAACTGTAAGATAATTGCAGAAACTCGAAGATTCCGGCTCACATTATAAAATATACGTGCTCAAAATAAAAGAGTGGGGTGGCAAACGTTGTTAGGGTTAATATCATACAAAATTATTCCCGTTTTTTTAATAAACGAATTTTATTTAACAGGGTGGTCGTTATATATCTACCAAGGTTTCTGTAAATTTATAAACGCACTGCACAGGTTTTTGTCAGTTTTACGGCTAAGATTTCAGGATTTATTAGTAGAAAGTATTCGCTGTATATATATGATTTTTGTTTGATATATCATCGATGGAAGAATATATTTTGTAATTCATATTAAAGTAATAATACCATGAATATCTGAATATTTGGAACATATTACCTGGTATTTTATCATATCTATTCATTTAAATATTTAAAATATAATTATTTAGTCAGTAAGCAAAAATTTAGTAAAGGTTTGTCTCTTTTAAGATATTTAGAGCGAGCATATGGTCATTTAGAAAAGTCTTTGTTCAATGGGGGGCAGCCGTATTGTGCTACGTACTAAGGCTAGAAAAAATTTCGTTCGCCTGAAACGGAAGTAAGTATAGTCAGGGAAATAAATCGCTTCAAATTATAATTTTAGAGTTAGAATCGTGATACCGGAATTGAGTTTCTGGAAAGGGCTATTGCAGTGCTCGCATCATTGGCCACACCAACAGCATATTACAATAATAATATACTTATGTTTTCCAAGTCAAATGCAAAAAAAAAAAATCCCCAAGGTTTGAAGACAAAATACACAACTCGAAGTGTCTTTTGCATTCTAACCATGCACGGACATATTTTGGCATATCACTTAGTCGTGTTCCATTTTGGTTTGTCCCGTTCTGGTACTGTCCTCTGGATTATGATATAGGATTTCCCTTCTGGCATTGTTGGTTCAGTGTCTGATTTGGAAGACACGATATTTTTATCATTATTACTCAGAATATGATATTACAAACAAGTACATGTAAATAATATGCAAAAAGGAAGTTTATATTTAGGAAATATTTTGATTTTAATGTGATGAAAAATAAATTAAAACGAAAAAGACAGCGTAGTTTTTCACATTTGTAAACGAAAAGTATAGATGTTTTATTAATATAGGAATTTTGATATAACTTATTTATTTCTGATTTTCAAAATTTTCAGTATTTGTATTTTGCATCACCTTCAGTTGAAAACAAAACATTATTACATGTAATATTTAACGGATTTTTAAATGGTCTTATAACACTACAGCCGTTCTGTCGACTAGAAGAAGACGGCATGATCAACCGTTGATTACTTTATGCAATATGATGTTCGCCAAGATAGAAAGATAGAAAGAATATTTACAATTGCGTTTCCTTGTTACATGTATATCATCAGCTTGTCGAAACCGGTCGTCCGTCCATACCAATTACCTGCAACGACTCGTACACCAGTGAAATTATTTTATTGACACTTTCACAGAATCTTCAGCACATAGTGGCGTTGTCCATTATTTTTTTATCAGAATGATTGTTGGGGTTTTCAACAGATAAACATGGACTTTGCCACTATTCATAATACGGCAATATAATCTGAGTAGGCATCCATATTCCCCATCCACAACTCCTCCTAAACCAGTGAATGGATGCCTGTGAAACTTTCAGAGAATCTTCAGTGTAAATTTGCATTGTGCACCTTTTATCTTGTTTTTTTAACCAAAATGATTTTGGTGTTTCCTATGGACAGACATGGGCTTGTACATTTACAATATTATTGTAGCAATAGCGACGGATATACATTTTTGAGCTTTGATCACAGTTCTTTTACTTTGTTGAATGTACTACATGTATGAAAATATGCTTTGTATATGAAAATAAAAGTTAAAGCGAGTTGCATTGCAATATGTTTTCAATTTTATTGGCAAACGCAGTGATGAAGAATATTTATACACTGCATTCCTATTTTTGGTTTGTTAATAATGATATAGCCAACACACATTACATTATAGTGCAAAGTTTTATCATTTCGTTCGATGCATGTGCGTCTTCGGTGAATGTCTCATTTGATAGATTCACAGTATCTGACCGGCTACTATGAAAGCCTTCGTTAGTTTTACAGTTACTTTAATATCTAAACGAAGTCCCGTCCAACTGCTCTTCTTGCAACCAGTCTCTTAGTTGGAAATAATACTACATTGGCTTTTAGAGTATGTTTTATAATCTAGAGTTTCAGAATAGATAAGGGAATTGGATTTTTGGTACCCATAAAACCGGTTTGACCCCACCACTGTCCGTACCAAGTATCCTGGGTCTGTTTGTGTTTATTATTGTGTTTTGCGCTCTTTTATGTAATTTGTAGGTTGTTCTTGTCTGGTAGGTAACGTTGATTAATTGATAGGTAATCTTTCATGTTATCTATTTTGTTGATTATGTATAAAAACGTGATAATCACCCAGTTTAAGTAAAGTCAAGAAATACCAAAGGGACATTCGAAGGAAGGGAAAATCTAAAAGAACTGATGAACTCCTGAGAACAACGAAAACAAGACCCACACAATACAAGCACTACAAAACTAAAAACATATGAACAGCACGGACCCCATAAAAAACGGGGGTGCTTCAGAAGAGTAAGCAGTCTCTGCTTCCTGCAAGACATCCGCCATGCTTCCCATGTCAAATCCGGTATGAGGAAGGGATAACATCAATGGAACAGTTTTTTTTCGATTTTCCCATCCTCCGAATATCCCTTTGGTATTTCTTGACTTTACTGATGCCCAAATATTCATAAACTTTGTTACAATGATTAATGGTAAATTCTTTTTTACAAGTAATAGAACTTGTTAAAAGAACAGGTAATTTAGTGGTGGTAAATTTGCTAAAAATTAAATTTATATGGATTTTTATGTAATTTAGGTAACCAATACATCGTAAGAACATTGTGGTTTAGGGTAGGAGTTTGGAAATTTTTTCAGAAAGTCATGAAACAGTAATAACAATATTCAACAAAATAATCAGACATTTATATAACCATGGTAACTCTCAGATTGTATTATTCGTAACAGGAATATATATTGCGCAGAATTATGACTAGTTTACTAGATACTGAAACATACAAGAAGTGGTGTAATTAATAACTACAAGAAGTGGTCTTACCATTCCGCTCAAGTATATATTTGGTTCTTAAGAATCTCTACAGCTTCAAATATTTTCAACAAAAAAATATTTATTGAGTAAGGCATGCCTTCTTAGACAGTATCCTCTATTGAAAAAAAAAATAATCTTGTAGTGCCACATAACCAATGTATACACCATGTACATGTTTAGGGGATGGAGATCACAAAGATTTCTTCATAATAGAATATTGTACTTTTGGAGTGGTGATGGTTGGTGAACCCATGAAAACCCGATAAATTGTACACACCTGAAAAAAGAAGATTTAAGGATAACTAACCACAAACTGACTAATAATACAATTCAACCTATATTTCCTTAGCAAAAGAATACCGAAGCGATAATGTTGTTGGAAAAGTCCATAAATTCGTAGTTCAAGGAAAAGACAAAGTCAGGATAATGGAACATAATAAACAAACGCCACAAGGATACATGTATAACTAAAAATGAAAAAAAAACGTATAATAAACTAAACAGAAATAGAACAAGACAGCAAATATACTAAAAACTAGCAATTTGAACTCCCATCGAAAACCGGAAGGGCACCTGTTACATTGCTAGTGAGTAAAAGCCAGTGAATCGGCAAGTCCGGTGTCAATTCAGGAGGACGTGAAATCTAACTGACGGTATCTAGTGTTATGCGCGAGATAGAAACTTCACATCGGCCAATCATTTCGTGATGACAACGGTTAAACTTTTTGAGTGATGAAATTAACAGAGACTGAACATAACACGGTCTTAGAAGTTTATGTGACAGCAATCTCGCCCTGCCGAGAAAGTCGCAGTATAAGTCACTTGCGTGGCGGCAACTAATGAACTGCGAAATATACACCCGATAAGAAAGGGGAATTTCACAATCGGAAAATTAAAATTATCAAATTTAAATAAGTCATAAAGTTTTGATTTCAATTGGCAATTATTATTGGCAAAATCTAGATATGAAGCAGAAGTTGGTGTATCTTTGGCCTGTTTAATTTGAAGTTTATTGGGATAGATGAGATGTAAATAATCCTTAAAGAAAGGATAATAAATTGATAAAACGTCATCTATATAGCGCAAACTTAAATTAAAGGACTGGGCTAGTTTCTTTTCTTTCAGATTCTAAAATATTTTTATGAATACCCATTGACCAATGACTGCAACTAAATTGAACCATGGTTGAGATTAAAAAGATATAAAATGAAAAAGAACATTCTACCTAAACGTTATAGCAAATACAATTCTTTGATATAAATTTTGATGCGCAAGATGTGCACTATCGTCGATTTATGACTCATCAGTTATGATCAATATTGAAAACCAAGAACAACAAGTGCCGATACAAAAATGCCAAAATGACAAAAAAATTGCTAGAGTTAAAACCACCCAAGGACAGTGCTATGCACGAGGGAGATATAACTTAGTTTTCACAAATTTTCAATTTTTTCAAGTTTTCAGAGGAAAAAAATAACTTTTACTGCTTTTATTGTTTTAAGATAAATTGCATTTAGGATAGTTGGCCAAGTTCGCAAACGTAAAAAAAAACATGCTTTGGTCTAATAATCCAGTAGGTTTAGAAGAGAATTTATCATGCATTAATGCTTATGGTTAATTTATAGTTACAGTCTACAATACCATCAACTAATTGACAATGTTTATTCTAAGTTAAGTATTGACAATACTCAAGGATCCTTATGTCGTACGAAGTTTGGTGAAGGGATGTGCAGACACGAAGGTATCATTATATCTATTTTAAAACATAAAACAAAAAACGCTACTAATTATTTGTGCTTATTGATATTTATATTGCTTATTCTACAATCTTCGGATCATCATTCTACTTGTCTTAATCTTTGTAGTGTAGCTTCGTTTCCAAGTATACCAGGTTATTCCATGTGTTCCTGTTCCTGTCTTATGATATGATCCATTGAGATTTGAGTATGAACAATCCTTATACCACCAGGAACCGCTGTTATTATTCTTTGCACAGTGTCTAGAAGACCTGTCATTATCACTGTCTTTAGTAGAGAATGCCATATTATTACTGTAAATCAAGCTATCACCTACAGATAATAATATTAGACGTGTGAATATTTTGTACTAGAATAACTGAGTTAATAAAAAAATCCATTGAATATTAATAAACAGTATAAAATTATGTTTTTTTTTCAATTTGGAAAAGATCGTAATATCATATAATGACAGCCAGTTTTCAAATTATGCTATAATGGGACAAAAGAAATATTTTCATAAACATTAAATCTGGCAAATAACATTCTGAATTTGTTTTTGCTAAACGTTTCTATTAAGCATTAAACAATGTACAACAAATACAACGGAGAAATATGGGTTGATTCAGTATTACCAGAGATCATTAACATTGATAATGTGTTTACAATTTTTGTGGTTCTTGGATGTTGTATTACACATGGGTCAGCTTTGTATGGCACATGTCAAATCTGATTCTAAAATAATCGAAAATACCCCTAGTCTTAAGGAGATATGAACCTGACGAATTTGAATTAACTGCGCAACTCTAAATGTCATTATTGTATGAATAAACACCAGATTATAGAATTAATTCAAAATTGTATATATTAAAGCTTTTCTTGTATTATCGTTGATTTGTGGAAACAATTTTGCGGTCGCGCATGATTACGACATCAAGTTTGATTTTCGGTGCTATTTGTAAACAATAACAATGACAGTCGTCTGCAAACGCGAAACGTAACTGCAGTTATAAACATCATCGACATGACAAGAATGCGTAATCATGGCTTCAAATCGAAGAGGTATCTGAAGGTGTCGGAGAGTCAGCATGCCCGATGGACCAAAACATCAACTTACACTAGTGAACACAACTATTTCTCGAGTAAGTAACCGATTTGTGATTTGATCCCCGAAAAATAAAACATGAACATCTACATGTACACGACTAAAGTATATATACGTTAAATTTGTTGACCTTGAAGATAATTTTTATATGGTTTTAGCACCAGCAGGTGATCAAGGGTTCAATTTTGCTTTCAAGAATGAAAGGTCCCGGACTATTCATATTTCAATTCAAAGGTCCATTTGAGAAAAAAATCTAATTTACTCGAGTCAATAAAGTGTCAATATAAAAGATTAAAGGTCCAGGACGTAGGACCTAGGGAAAAAATCTTATAGGTCCTTGGTCAGAAATTGAGGGTGTCGAACCTACGACCCACACTTCCGGCTGCGGGTAATTTGAACTACTTCCTGACTGATGCAACTTTTATGGAGGATCAAATTCAAGTCTCCTCCTTCATAATTAAAATCAAATTAGTCTACTGTACAAACAATTAAATTCATATAAGAAGATTTATTCAACATTCAGGCCTGTCTCCAACATTTTCAGAAAGGGGATGTGTTTTACAGATACTATATATATAAAATATATTAATTTTAGGGGAGGTGCGAGTTTTTCACACAAAAATCCTTAGGAATTTTAAATATTTTCAGAAAAGGGGGAGTCGGAAGGCACCCCTGTTCCGATGACCGTGATATTAAAAATTTATCCTGTTAAAATCTGTAAATACATATATATGTATCATACCTAAAACTTTAGACTATTAGAATTGCATCATCCTATTCCAATATCCCGAATCACTTCAATCGAAAATTTATGATTGTTACAATTTGTCATCCTGACATGAACAACAAAAAAGAACCATGCCGAGTCCAATAACATAAGGCTTTGTATGGGTTTGTCTTAAATATAAATATGGCTTTCTACATGTATATGCACTCATGAAAAAGAAATTGATTTGTATTTGATGGAATTTGTAACATATTGAACAGTATATATATACACATTCATAGGACATGCAAACATCATTTTTACCTGCCTGGTTGAAAGTAAAAGCAGGTCAACTTGTCAAGGGGTCTAGTCACTCCATTGATCAATGATTTTGTGTTTTCGTCCATAATTAACAATTTTGGGTACCTAGTTTATGTAATCTTAACTTTGCCACCTTTAATTAACGTAACCTAACATATATGAAACTTAGAACAGTTATTTGGAACACATTGAAAATGTGCATGTCCCTTTTTTGGAGCTTGACAACAAAATGAGAAATTTATTAGGATATAAGAGAACCCCTGCCCAAATTTTATAGTGTATCAAAAATGTAATCAAAGGCATTTCTATGGCAAGCCGTTTTACTATTTATTCTAACTTCAAAATATCTAAAAAACTTTATAAGATATCTCATATAGTTTATAAGATATCTTATATAGTTTATAAGATATCTCATATAATTTTCTTTATAAGATATTTTATAAATTATGAGATATCTTATAAACTGTATGAGATATAAACTATATAAGATATCTTATAAAATATATGAGATATTTTATAAAATATATGAGATATTTTATAAAATATATAAGATATCTTATATCAAAAATATTTATAAGATTTTGAAGATGTATTAGAGATAGTAGGTCGGCATCTGATCAAAATTATTGTAGGTATGACCTACATTTTACACTTCATCGCCTTTGGCTAAGTCCGAGTTCATATTTCAGCAACTATATATGGTAGGATCAAGCAACCTTGCATGCAGATGCATCAGGGATAGTATAACAAAAATTATCAGTCTCGCAAGACTGTACAGAAGAAGCATTTCTTTACTGAACTGTGAAAACTGGGGAAAAAATTAACTGCGTACAGAATTTGAGACCTCCCAAAGTTTCTAAATAACAATAGAGTGACTGATCCGAGACGAAATATTGGGAGGGTACAACTCAAGGACCATTCAGCCAGATATGGTCTAAGTAAAGTCAAGAAATACCAGAGGGATATTCGAAGCACTACAATTAAAAACTAAAAACATATGAATAACAGGGACCCCACCAAAAAACCGGAGGTAGACTCAGGTGCTCCGGAAGAGTAAACAGCCTTTGCTTCCTGCAGGACACCCGCCATGCTGCCCATGTCAAATCCGGTACGAGGAAGATATAATATCAATGGAACAGGTCCATTTTCATTTGGGAAACGGTTTTTTCATACCTGTCAACCAAGTCATGATGACGCCCATAAAACTTTAATAAGGATGACTTCAACGTAGGAACAATTACCCAAGTATGTTCATTTAAGAATTTAGATTTTTTATATATTAATTTGCATATTTGCTTGTTTTTAGCTTTTAGTTACATATTGTTCCAAGCTTTAAGCCCTGGGAAATAAATTTGAGAGGGAACTGCCTAACAACCGTTCCACGAATGTTTGGTTTCATAAGAGATTTCGTCATATTTGTAATTGATCTTTTTCTAAGTAGCACCAGCGATAGTTATCAGAAATCTACAGCCTTTGATTCAATTTTGATAGGAGCATTTCATCAAAGTCTTGCTTATCTGCCACGGTATTTCAAACTTTCGAATATCCTTATTTCTGTTTTTTGTAATGGCGACTACATTGGTCAGAGGCTTGGAGCCCAAGACACGAATTTTAAAGAGACCATTCAATCAAATTGAACTCCCATGAACCATTCCATCAAATTTTTTATGCCAATTTAGTCAAATTGTGAATAGAAGACAAGATTTTGAATTTGAAAGAGTATCATACAACTTTTTCATAAAACTTGGTACGGAGTTTCCTCGGTTGTTTCAGAGGAGAAGACCCTGAATGTTTGCTGCTACTAACGGTGACCATATTTTTGGAGGTCCGGATTTGATAGGAACTGTCCCAATTGATACTGTTACTGTTTCCAGAAATACATGTAGATTGAATTAATTGTATATTCATATCGTATTATGTGTGTACATTTTACAAGTGAGCATGTGACTTTAAGTGTAATATACAATGTCAACAATTAAAATAGTTTCTGTTAATTGCAGTGGTCTGAGTAATAATATTAAACGTTTACTGAATATAAATAAAAGTATGATGTTATTTTTTTAATTGATACACATTGTACATGAATAAAAGAAAAACAGTGGTTGAGTGAATGCTATATTGGTAGATTCAGCTCTCATTTCAGCACAAGCCGTGGTGTAGCTATTCTTTTCAAGAATTCTTTTGAATTAAAAATTATAAATGAAATTATAGAAAATGCTGGTAATTGTGTTATTTTAGATGTTGTTATAAGTTTAGGATGACTCTAGCTGCAATTTATGGTCCACATGAAGACAATCTCACCCTTTTTAGCACACTGTGCGATAAAATAAGATTTATTTGATATTCATCAATTATTATTGCGGTTTACTGGAATGTGGTTCAGGATTATAGTTTGGACACTTTGAATTATATTGGAGAAAATAACCCTGGGTCTCAAACACGTATTAAACAAAAGAAGAGTGATCTTGACTTAATAGATATTTGGCGAGAATTTCATCCAGATTCTAAGCGATTTTCTTGGAGAGGTCTTAATAATAAACAGAGTCGGTTAGATTATTTTCTTGTTCCATCTGATATTGAACCCTTTTTTCAGTCATTTAGAAAGGGAAAAGTGTACACGTTATTTTTGTAATTTAGAGAAGAAAGAGTATAATAAAATTTTTGGATTTAATGGTTTTACTGTTGAATTTTACAATCTTTTTTGGAAATGTTATTAAATTCCACCTAGTGAGATGCATGAACAAAAGCCTTGGCTTGGGTAAATTCTCTTTGGGCCAGCGACAAGGTTTGATTACATGCATCTCAAAAGAGGAAAAGCCAAAACATTTTCTAAAAAATTGGCGTCCTATTATACTGTTATGTGTAGATTTAAAAATTGCACCAGCTTGCATTGCCAATAGAATAAAATCCATCTTAGTAAATATTATTAGTGAAACCCAGAAGGGATTTTTGAATGGAAGGTACATTTGAAAGTATACCAGATTAATCCTAGATTTATTAGATAGAGTAGAGGAAGATGACATCCCAGGAATTTTGGTATTGATTGATTTTGAAAAAAGCATTTGATGCTGTTGAATGGTACTTTATTGAAGAAAACGTTAGCTACGGCTTTAGTACAACATTGAAAAAAATGGATAAAACCTTTCATATAGATATTAATAGTGCAATTTCTTACAATGGGTCTGTGTCAGAATTTTTTAATTTGGAAAGGGGGGGGGGGTCCGTCAGGGAGACCCGGTATCTCCTTATCTATTTATACTACTTGAACTTTTAAGTGCTGCTATAAAAAATAACTCAAATGACTCTGAATATCTATTGTGTTAATATTGACTCTTCATTAATCTTAGATGATAATCAAAGGTCTCTAGAAACTTGCTTGGAAATCTTTGAAAAACTCTATGAATGTGCTGGTCTGAGAGTTAATCTTGACAAAACAGAAGCCATATGGATTGGTTCAAAAAAGAACTGTCAGGAAAAGTTGTTGCCAGATAAAAATTTGGTATGGAATACCTCAGGAAAATTTTTATTACTAAGTATTATTAATGACCTATCAAAAGAAGACAAGACTATATTTAATTTCTCTGAAAAAATTGAAAGTGTTAAAAAAATTGTGAATACATGGTCTTAGGGAGACCTTAGATACGTTGGAAAAATTACAGTTATTAAAACATTAGCACTCCGTATACTTATACAGTGTCTTACAGTTTTGCCTAATCCCTCAAATAACTTTCTGAAGGAAATGGAAAATATTTTTTATAATTTCCTGTCGTATAATTAAAAAGACAAGACTAAAACAAATGTTTTGATCAGTGATTACTCTGAGGGGGGATGGCACATTTAAAGTCTTTCAGTTATGCTTTAAAGATGACTTGGCTACATAATATGTATAGATCCACTGAATCACTCTCCTTGGAAAACTTTGCTTTGAGCAAAATACAACATTGGGATGGGGAAAAAATATTATACTATGAAAAAGAAGGTTTGAAAGTTTTATCTAAGAAATTAAACCCTTTTTGGAGAAATATTTTACTAAACTTTGCAAAACTGAAGGATACAAAAGAGGAATGTGTAGACGGTTTTGAAGTTTTGAGCCAACCCATATGGCTTAATCCTAAAATAAAAGTAGATGGAAACATGTGTCTGCATAAGGAATGGTGTAAAAACAATATATTTTTATAAACTGTTCTCAGAATGGTAGTTATTATAATTTTGAAGATTTGAAAAACTGGTACAATTTTCAAATATATTGCATATATTATAATAGTATTTTATCAGCAATGCCACGGGATTTGCGACAAAAGATTTTACATGTTGAAAAACTTGAAAACATTGAAAATCATTTAGTTGGAAAAATTACAAAGAACCCAAAATTAGGTAAATACTTCTCTAAGTTAGATATTGAAAACAAAGGAGAATCATATTAATATTCAACATAAATGGAACATTATTTAAATGTGTGTAGATGCAAAGGAAAAAAGCCATTATTACAAGATGTATTAGAGTTTCAAAAATATTGGATAAAGATAGAAAAACTATCATACTCTTTTACGACCCCTGTACAAAAGAGTATAATAGAACAAAAATGGCAATGTCTGGAAGCAGTACTCAATGGATGAAAAATAATGTTGTGTAAATTAAGATTATAAGCTTCTTTGTTAAAAAGTAATAAATTATTATATACTATCTACATTTGGATTGACATATGATTGTATTAACTGACAATGCTATTCACTGCTCTTTTCTAAAAATAAAAAAATACCCCTCAAAAATGTCCCAATTGTCCAAATCGGCTCAAAGAAGAAGATTAAAATGTAAAAGTTTACGGATAACAACGATATAGACCAGGAAGGACGTCAAATGATGGCAACACCAGTGAGCTAAAAAACTAAAACAAGGTTTTAGATACAAAAATTTTTAAGACTTTGAAGGGGGGTTGGATAAAACTTTTAGAATATCAAGCGTCAGTGTGACAATATCTCATGGAACTGGACACTGGAAAAGGACCAACAGTTAGGATTTGTGATCTTCAATTCGGAACAACTGTCTACACCATAAGACAGTCGAGGGATATTATCGTGTCGATAATTCAACAAAAGTTACCAAAAATTCAAATAAAATAAATAAATAAATAAATAAAATAATTCAAAATAAAATCATACTTAGTCTAATCAATTGTGCTCGAGAAAAAAAACTTAAAGCCTAAACAATAACCCAGATTGTTACAGTAAGAACAAATTACCAACACGATAAAGCCAAAACCGTCTAAGACTTAGCTTTGCACAAAGGAGTTACTCTGTAGATCCAATAAAATTGAATAATTTATAGCTGTAGTATCTTTCAAACAGATCATTGATATAAGAACACCAAAAGTTCTACTGCAGAGATTATATATATGGTTTATGGATGTTCTAGATTTAAAACTACCCTTTCTTGTTTCATGTTAGTAACCTGTTATGTTCAAAATGCATTTGACTTATAGTTATTTGTTTTCAGTTTGTTCTGTTTGCTTCCCTCTCCAGAAAAGTAAGTTTGTGATTATAAGATAGTTATATGCTACCACCCGTCTGTATGTTCGGTCTAAGATATATTTATTATTGTAAACTTAAAGGGCTATAAATACTATTTAAAAATAGCAGCGCCTTGGCACAGAAAATCAATTTTTTCTACAAAGCATTGATAAAAGAATTCTTTCTGATTCAAAGATATAGGTCTAAATGTATTATCATAACATATAAAATAATTTATAGAACCTATGAAAAACACTTCGTGCTTAAAAATATTTTACGCTTTGGACAGATTTGGACAGAGACATGATTTTGAGTACTTTTGCACCTTTAAGGTTATGATAAAAAATAGGTATTACTGATATCAGTATGAAAATGAAAAACATATTGAAAATATATGCTTAAGACAGACATCCTATTTTCATCTTACCAATTGTCCCGCTGTATCCGGTAACCGTCATTTTATATTTTGTTGTTTCGTCTCCAAATTCAAAACTGGAATATTTCGCGTACCCCTTTTCTTTGTCTGACTTTTCAAGATCAACCCTTAATTCAGTCTTTCCGTTTGATGTCAGTTTGTTAATTCGGTCATTTCCTGTCAGGAAAAAAGAAAATTAATATAAATTTCACAACATATGTTTGCGAGTTTAGAGTAAACTTATGGCCGGGGTAGAAGAGAAAAAAGCTTCGGAAGTGTATGCAGTTTCTAAAGGTAACAAAAAACGATTTGAAACGAGTGTTGTCTTTATGATATTTTAAAATGGAAAATGTAGACGCTATGCTAAGAACCTACTGAAATATTGCAAGGTATGTCATGGAATATTTTCGTAAAGTGTTGTCTTCAAATATTCCTTGTTTCTTTTTGTTTACACGTGGCCTTGGATAAAGTATATTTAAAATGAAAGGACACAGAGACCTTCTAGAAGGCGCAACTAACATCCAATGGAAAAAGGGTTTGTTTGCTTGAAAACAACCAATTTCAGAAAAATCTTGTATTCCTTTTTTAAATTCAAAATATCGAGAGTGTAAATTGTAATTTAGTATTGCTTAATTTTTCTTTGCAATTAATTAACATTAAATAAAAAGAGAAATAACCTCTTAATATCTTTTCCCATGTATGTAAAAGGATTTCGTGTCAAACAATCCCTCATTCCCCTTCTTTCATAATAAAAATAAATCTAGTTAATGGGCTTGCCAATCTTGATTCAAGATGAAAGAATGGCATTTGCCTTCCATAATGCGCTTGGTACACGTTGCAACCGTCGCATCTTGTTATATCCATGGACGCGTTGATTGTAATGATAATTTTGTCATTTTATTTTAACTTATAAACTACCTTTATTTAGATATAAATGGCATTCTTAATCTCTTACCTAACCAAAATTCTCCCTCCAAATTACCAAATCCTTCTTTATATTCATTCCATCCGCGAAAGAAGTCAGTCTTACCATCTTGTCGTCTTTGAAATACCTAATAAAATAATTTGTATTAAATGTTAAAATATTCTAAACCTAAAAGTAAAAGAGAATATAACATATAAAGTGAATTATTTCTTAAAAATGTTTGAACGAACGAGTAAAATTTTGATTCATTAGCATTCTTAAACTACCATTTATACATATCCATTACTACATTTTAGGTTGCTCTATTGCTGGAATTCCGCAAATATATATGAACAAATCTTACCGTCCAGCCACCACCGTCTGTATCCATTTCACAATAGACTTTGAAACCATTGACCTTATCGGGGTATATTGTGTAGACTCCAGACTTCTTTTTATGCTTCGTTTTTAATTCGGCACAATCTCTTGGTTTAAACGGTTGGCATATACCTGTAAGTTAATGTAGTTTTAACATATTTCGAACATTGTTTTCCTTGATACTTCTTATTTTTAACTAAAGGACGTTTTTTTAATATTGTGGATCTGGTTCCATGTGACATTTTTTTTTGCATTATTTTATACATGTATTTAAAGGTTAGATAGAATCATTTTATATAAATATACAAATAGCATGATATTTCAGTACTAGTTTAAATACGAAGCAGGTTTCTTTGTAAATTTGAAAATTCTCACAATAATCTTTACCTCGAACATCTCGTTTCAAAAGTTGAACTATTCTGGAAACTTCTTTGGGCCCTTTACTTTCTACAAAATCAAAAACACAACTGTTCAATCGCTATTGGCTACATGTAGCAATTTAATGAATTTGAAATCTAATTTTTATAACAATTTCTGCAATTCTGAGCATATATTTTGCACATAATGTTTAGCTTATATAAGCAAAATTTGTAGATGTACATGAATAACATAGTATAACACGCGAGATACTGTTGACATACCTTCAATAATCCATTTTATCTCGTTCCGGAGTTGTTTATTCATTTTAACGACGTCTCTGTACATGGCTATATCTGGAAGAAAAAAAATCGATATTCAATTAAATCTATACCATTTCATAACAAAATTTCAGAAATTTTCAGTTTGAAATGATGAAATTTGCATTCCAAAACTTATTTTTGTAAAGCTTTGTTGAGAAAATGATTTTTTCATAAACAAATATGTTATTATTGAATGTGTTAGGCATGCTTCTCTAAATGTTAGCTGGATCTGCCAATTTTTAAAGAAAAACAAATTGGGTAGATATGAAAAATCAAGGAAATTTGGGTAGAATCTGAATAGCTAGGTACATATTCTAGTTACATGTGGAGCCCAGTTAAACACAATGGATTATGGAATAATATGTAAAATATTGGTCATTTTGTATGTGCATTGCATGGTTTGGTCCGACTACAGTGGCGTAGAATTCTTTCTAAAAGTGAGGCAAATGTTTCTTACTACATGTACCTCAAAGCAGGACATGGATAAATATTTGTAAAGCATTTTGCTTTATTTCAGATTATACAACATGCCACATGTGATCTAGTATGTTCCTGGTTTAAGTGTAAATCTTGTGATATTCATGATAGTCATATTTTGTGTGTTTACTAATATTTATGGTTAACAGAATCCCATTTTCGTTTAAATATAAGATGAAACAATAACAAAGAAATGGGAAAACATAGGCAAAGCAAGTTTTGTTTGTACCCAGTTTTCATAGAATGTAGACTAATCCACACTTATTTCAAAAACCAATAATTAACATTTATTCATAATTTATGAAAATAAATAAATCTAAATGTGTTTTGAGCAGCTTTTTCACTCATACGATGAAAATAAGAAATGCATATATGTTATCCTGTTGTAGCATTTTGATGAGATTATTGTATTTAGACTATAACGGATTTTCCGTTGATCTTTAATTAATATATCTATCAAGATTATTTCCACTATGTTCAACATAAAGTTTACCAATATTGTCAAATCAGGCATAGTGGTATCTATATTGTAATATTTAATATATACATGTTCATGTGGTATTTTCCTTTCACAAGATCTGTAAGTCTACAATGAATGATTGATATTCATGTAATTTTTGTTTTTGTTTTTTTTTTAGTTTGTTAGAACAATATACAAATTATAAAAAGAGACATTGTTTTTTTTTTTTTCTTTTCATTTTTAAGTGTGCCTTATTTAGTTTTTTAAGTATACTAGTAATGACATATATTGTAGTAATTTACTCACGCCCAGACAATGCAAATTTTTTTAATCTTAGTTTGGCATTTATACTGGATTTTTTTGGTAAAATTTAATTAATCAGTAAAAAACAATTTCACATTTTCAAAATCAATTGCAACATCAGAAAAAGTGCAAATTCAAAAATTAGAGTTAATTATTAATTTATAAATAATTTATATTCTACGACTATAATTCTGTTACAAGAGATGTGCATGTCTTACATTTACGACTCATTATTTATGCTCAAGACCAAACATGGGAGAGATATCCTTATTTTTCACACTGTGAATCTTAAATTCCACACCAATATCAAAATACTACCCTCCTATCTGTAATAGCCTCTTGTAGTCCTTTAGCAAATGTGAGAACAAATCAAAGGCATACATATAATATGTTAATTATTTGGATGCATAAAATGTTCACATTTATTTCTATATTTAATAATACCTTTATGAAATAAATGTTCAAAACAAATTTTGAAGATTTTTCATCATATTTATACCCGCTAAAGTAACATTTAAAAGTGAATGTGCAAATATTATGTGAAGAAATTGAGTTGAAAATACAAAACTCATTTTATAGATATTTTGATAGTAATTAAGTACTTAATTACAAGTAAATATCAGTATCTAAATAACTAAAATTTATAAATGTGCATTAATAATACATTTGAAATAATATTTAAACTACTAAATTTCAGTATAAATTGCTGCATTATTTTTAATAATGAAAGATTGATTGGGGAACTTATTGAAATATAAATTTGCATGGTTTGGATAATTTAAAAAAATAATTCATACAGATATATAATCAAATATGAAAATACAAAAATAATGAATAATGTTTTCAGGTGAGGAGGGCGACTAATTATGGACGCACAGATAGGTACAGTCACTAAATTATGTTAAGTGCAAAGTATACAAAAATCTATACATATCAAACAGGTGAAAGTAGTTTTAATCAACAAACTATTTTATTTTGTTGTACATATCATTTATTTCTGCCACATTCATTTTTATTTAATTATAGTCATTAATAGATAATAAAACTTTGAACTTTTCTAATTTTGATTTGTCTCAGAAAATAGGCAAAATAGATTAAATTTCGTCAAACATGTTATTTTTTATATGTTCAAATTCTTTACACTTTAAAATAAAATGGAGCTCGTCCTCAATATCACTTCTGGAATAATAATTAATAATTAGTTTCTTTCTTCTAATAGAACCTTTTGTGACGTCCATTTTCTATAAATGATTTAATATTTCTGATCCAATGTCTAGCAAAATTTAAGATAATATCCTTTTCTAGATGAATAATTAAATTTTTTTGCCAAAAAGAACTTTTTAAGTAAAGTAAATTTTCCTACTTTTTTATACCTATTTTTCAAATGTTGGCATAGGTTGAATGAACCGTTACAATACCCACTAAAGAAAACTTACATGAGATACATCAGACAAGTAATATGATAACAACAAAAAGTTCAGTAATTGGTTGTGTATGTACTTTATATCTTACTTTTTAAAATTGCTTGCGTGTCTTTTTTCAGCTTTTTGACTGTCTGTTCATTTTTATCATGAATACATATTCCTACAATGAAATAAAACCGAGGATGGAGATTAAAAAATTTAATCAAAGCTATGAATTAACTCACTCTAGAGCAAAACGACGATTTATAAATTTCAGAGAAAAACTTAAGAAAATACTAAGGAATGGCGTATTCCAGTGGATGGCAGCGTCGTAAAATTTATATTCTTCCAAATGTGATCTTCCCCGTTAGTAATCATTCCCTCGGTGTGTCAAAAAATACAACCTAGCTTTATTGTTAAGAACTACAAGTTCACAGATTAAAATTGATATACTGTATAGGCTTTCTCCAATGCAGTAAAAATAATGTAATTTCATATTATTCGTATATGCTGAAATTAAATTTGAAAAGTATTTACCTTGGAAAACGTTCATAATATCATCAATTCTTATTTCATCTTCAGATAATTCCCGGTTACTCTTGGCTTCTACAATATAAATGCGAGTTTTGATTATAATTGAATGGATAAAATACCATCACTGGTTATTCTTTATGTATGCTCATTTTCCTATTCAAGTGATTGATTACTATATATTATGAATTCAATTTTTGGAATGTGTCAATAATTACAAGTTTTTCAAATTCGTTTACTTTTTTAAATCTAGAATTAGCACTGGTGAATTATATCTCGATTTTTTTTATCCTGTGGAAGGGTAGTCTACAGAAAGAAATCAAAAGTTTTGATACCATTGCACTTGCATGTATAATATATTTTTTACATTTGTAGATGGTATACTCCACTGTAAAATTCTTTGCAAACAATTATTTATTATTCAAATGAAATATACACTTAATAAAAATAATGAATATTTTATCAATACAAAATTTGATCAATTCTTAAATGAAATTGGGATATTTTTTTTGAATGTGCAACCTGTGGAATAACATATAAGAAGAAATGTTACTGTTCCAGTTATTTGTCAAACTGGTTCTTATATAGTTATTGTTTCAATATTTGAATCAAGATATTAAGATGTTAAGACTAAAATTGTGTCTTGCAAGAAATGACGAATCATATCCAGCAAAATATACCCAGCTTGTAATTTGCTTTCAAAACTTCGAGTATTTTTTGTTTGATTATTGTAAAATACACATGTAAAAATTCCTGACACTTTTCCTCGAGCAAGTAAGAAGGACAGATATTTAGATGGTTGACAATTTTAAATATATTTGTTGAAGATATAAATCATTTAAAATCCAGTTGAGATAAAAAAAAATTGAATATAGAAAACACAATATAATGGTTCAAAGTCAGAGAATAGACTTTGGACAAAATTAGACAAAGAGGTATTTGATTTTGATCATGCCTTATATATTTGTGCCATTTATAGTCCCCTTGTCTCTTCGAATAATTATGCTGACGACTATATTCTCTTAGAAAATGAAATGTCAAATTTTAGTGAAAAAGGTAAAGTTTTACTTATTTGAGATTTTAATTCTCGAAGTTGTGATATAATAGAAGACTCAACTGAAATAAATAACGGTGAGTTTATATCCCCATCAAAAGATATAACCAAGATAAAATATGCAACAGTCAAGGATATAATCTTTTAATATTATGTATTTCTACTAAAATCAGAATTTTACATGGCAGGTACATGTATGTGAGTGATTCGTTGGGATATTTTACCTGCTTAACAACTAGTGTTGTATATTATGCTATTATTGGTGAGAGCGTTCTGACCTCAGTTCGTTACTTTACAAGTGAAAATTTGTTATTTATCTGTTCATGCACAAATCAAGTTTTAAACAATTAAATGTAATTTGAGGGGAAAATATGACAAAGTCGGTGCTACCATTTCTAGTTAGCCAGACATTTGTAATTATAAATGGACAAATAAGTCAAGAATAAAATATCTAGATGTTTTGTGTAATTAAGATATTATACATGATATTGTGGAATTTGAAACGGAGGACCAAAAAGAAATTGCTTTGGCCACAGAAGAATTGAACTAATAAAAAGTTAGCCAATAGAACTTGTAAAAAGTTTGAAAACAGGAACAAGAAAAAAAGAAAGTGGCGAAACAAAATGGTCTGATACCTCTCAAGAATTTCGGAAGATCCATAAATTTTTTGACAAAAAAAAAAAAAAAAAAAAAAAGAACTTAGTACTGAAGTAAAGGAATTCATTATTGACTTTGACAACATTGCATGATATATTCAAAATCAACGTTTGTGTAACAGTACAAAGTGACTTTTTGAATAATAATATTTGTAAGGATATTCATATTATTGAAACAGATATAAAACTTTTAAATAAACCAATTACTAAAAAGGAAACAATCTACTTATTAAATAGAACAAAGAAAAGAAAAGCAAATGGTCCTGATGGTATAAATAATGATGTATTAAAATTAAGCAAATCAGCAACTTCAAAGGCTATAGCTAAGATATTCAATTCAATTTTGAAATAGGTCAATATCCAGCGTTTTGGAGTAAATCATAATTAATCATGCTTCATAAGGGCGGGGGAGAGGGGGGTTAAGTCATCAGATCCTTTAAACTACAGCGGTATTTCTCTAATAAACTGTTTGGCAACATTTTTTAGCTCAATTCTGAATGAGAGACTGAAAAGATTGATGAAAATTTTTTACTCAAGTATATTCATAAGAATAAGAAAAAATTATATTTTTGTTTTGTTGACTTTCAGAAGGAGTTTGAGTAAGTTTGAAGAGAGGAGTTGATTAGCTAAACTTGGGGTAGGAAAACATTTTTATTTTACTGTTAAAAATATGTTATCAAACACAGGCACTGATCTCAAATATGAAAATCATCATTCAAAGTATTTTGAGATAAACAGAGGGGTAAAACAATGGGACTCCATTAGCCCGCCCTCTTTAAGGTTTTCATAAATGATTTAAGTCCACTGTTTATTTCGATAGAAACTATGCCCCATAACTTTTAGAGTCAACTGTTAGATCTCTCTCATTTGCATATGATCTTCTTATTATATCAGAAAGTAAAGATGGCTTACAAAAAACTATGGATAAATTAAGCATATTTTATGAAAATTAGCAACTCACTTCAATACTAAGAAATCTAAAACTATGGCTATACATTTTTGTACTACCTCATATATGCAAACCCAATCATTTAGTATGTTTAAGGGTAACAGTTTACAAAATTTAACTGAATATAAATTTCTTGCTACAGTGATAAAAAAGTAATTACAGTCTTGAAGACCTAGCTAATAAAGCAAAAAAAAAAAAAAACTTTTTGTTTTGAAGTCTAAAACATCTTTCGGCAGTCCCAATCAATGTATCTATAAGCTTATTTGATATTCTTGTTCTACCAATATTGTCATATAATTCTGAAATTTCTTTTATGGATGCTTACATGCGATATTACTGGGCCAAAATGAGGGCTAATCCGAAAAATCAGGATATTGATAAATTTAATGTTATAGACAGAACCGCCAGTGGAAAAGGTCAATCTAAATTTTTGCAAATATATTTTAGGGACTGAAAGGATGTCATGAAATATTGGAGTGAGATTAGAACTTGGGATACTGACAATAGAACATTTTCTAATATAACAATCTTTAATATACATGCCAGTCTTCACACAGAAAATATCAACCCTCTACTAAAAGCCTTTATACTCTCAAAAGATCTCGATAACAACGGAGATTATTCTTTGTATACGTATATTAAAGATAATAATTAGGCCCATCTTTAAAAGAGAAATTATCAAATGTTATGACAATAAGAAAATATATAGTTAAAGAGGAAATAAAGAATCGTTATAAAAAAATTATCAGAATGAAATTGATGGTACGTTTTAACGATAATAATAAATTGGATTTACGTAAAAAAGTCAAAATTACCACTGATAAGGAACAATATTTCTTTATTAGAAAAATTTTCACACAAATCCGCATCAGTGATCATGAACTTGAAACAGAGAGAGGTCGATATAAAAAAAATTACCACGTGAAGAAAGATTACGCAAAATGTTCAAAATTATTGAGGACTAGAACCACTTCCTATTATAATGTAATATAAATCAAAATTTGCGAAAGCACCTCTTTGATAATTTAGTTATCTTACAGATAACTTGAAAAAATTTGGATCAAGACGAACAACTTTCATATACATGTATATTAAATACATCTTCATTCAGCCATGTAAGAATTATTGGCTTCTTTTTCAAACGTCCATTAGAACTGAGATCAGAAGTCTCTTAATCCAAATATGTACTACATTTTGCATTCCAACAATTTGTAATTTTATGTGTTAGTATATATATATTTTGTATTATGTTTGTCACAAACATCATTAATATGTTTAAGGACAATAAAGTTATATATATTAATATAATAATATATGTTATAATTTTTGTAATTCGTTTAACACATAATTAGATTTTGTTGGCGACAAATCGACTGATTGTAATACAATGCATTCGCTGTTGCATATTTGTTATAGTAATAAAGGTTATTTTGAAGGAATTTATCAATGTGTAAACTCGGGCGATTTACTCACAAACTAAATAAAGTCCGAAGAACTGTATGCAAAGCTTGTGAGTGATAAGCCCGAGTGTACACATTGATAAAGTCCGTAAAAATAACCTTTATTACTTATATAATTCCAAAGTAATGCAGAAATATGACGTTTTCCATTTGAAATTAACATTTTACTCATGCACTATATTGAATGCGTACGTATTCATCACGACGTCATGAAAGAAATTTATCAAGTTCACCGGAAGTTACTGTTAGCCAATGAAATTACTGCATTTGATGTTTTGAAAACAACATTGGAATTATATAGTATTATGCTTTTTTAATTAATCTGTCAAAATTCTCTTTGGTTTCTTTTTTTTTAAATCTTTTGTTGGTAACTTTGTAGAATCTGTTCTCTGTGTACATTTGTAACTTTTTGTTAAGCATAATCTAGTAGACCATTTCTGGCTTATTGTCGATAATGGTAATGTATTATCAATTATTGTTAAGCAACGTACATGGCGTAATATTCCACGTAGAAAGTGCAATAATGCTTCAATAAGCGACGTCACCAAAGACAGATATTTACATTTGATAAGTTATCAAAACTTTGCAATAAAATAAAAAATGTTGCTTTTAATTAATTCCGTTAAATTAGCCTCCGTATAAGAATTGCAGTCAAAGCTTTTGTAATAAAATATTCTAGTCAGAACAATATTCATCCATTTTTATGAAATAACCTTATAAAATGTAAGGATTGACTGTATTTTTTTTTTTCATTCTATGAAGAAATAACCTCAATCACGTGGTGCACACTAAATAACAACTAGCGGTTATTTGAAAGTGTGCACCAAGCACATTGAGGTTATTTCGAATAGACTGAAATAAAATTACTGTCAATCCTTATAATTTAATTACAATGGTTGTTTTGACGTCTAAAACGACGTCATAGTAGAAAAGAAAATTTAGCCTATGATATGATAGACGAAAAAAATTTGACCAATCAAAAGATGCGTTACATCAAATTTTAAATTATTAGTACATACACTACAAAACGATCTACGCATTTCACAATTTATAAAGTTGAGAATTTTATGTATTGTGCAGCGACGATCCCCCCCCCCCCCACCGCCCCCAAAAACCGCAAAGGGAAAAAAATTGCTTTTCAGAACAGATTCGCCTTTTTTGTTTTTTTATTACAGTATAAATATACCGCCTTTGGTTGAGGGTGTTATGGTAGATTACGACACGAAGAAAAAATATCAAGTGAAGAAAAAATATTTTTTCTGCGTGTGATATTTTTTCTAAGTGTGGTTATCTACCATAAAACACCCTCAACTAAAGGCAGTATGTTTTTTATTATACTGAATGCCTTGATCTCATATGGATTAGTTGATGCGGAATAAACAATACTGAATCTCAATGAATTAACTGTATTTTAGGTCAACAGTATAATATCAATAAAAACACCTGGGTGGAGGGGTTTGGGGTATGAGGGGCTCAAGGCAGGGTCCTCTCCTCAAGCACCTGTGGCTATTTACGCATAGTAAATGATACAAACAGTGCTATTTTATAAGTATAAAACAATATTATACAATTATGGTACTTCACTAAGAGCAATTTATGGACCACTTAACAGCAATATTGCCCAATTGTTTTATTACATTTCACTCTTAATTGGAAATCACCTTTTCTAGAAATAGTTCACCGTGCAATATCACTTATCACTGTGCAATATACGGACCAGTTTGAAACACATTGTTTTTAATAAAAATCTAAAAGTGCGAAATGTAATAAAATTATATATACCTTCAGCATTGGTTTGAAAACTGCACGTAAAGAAAAAAATAAATCCCATCAAACATGTTAAAAGATACATCTCGGACAATGATACTGTGAATGACAGCTGAGTTTGGTAAGTCTACAAATCTATATTTATATCATTTTACATCTAATATGCAAGTAGCGTGATGGATTCTGTGAGAAAACCGAGTTCTATTTCAACATATGTTCATCCATGTTCATAAGGATGGAAATTATTCCAGTTACTTTAATATAACGATTTTGTTAGACACGACGGTCGTTATATACTAGTATTTACCAAAGTTTCTGTAAATTTATAAACAAACTGTTTTGAAGTCTAAAACATCTTTCGGCAGTCCCAATCAATGTATCTATAAACTCTTTTAATATTCTTGTTCTACCAATATTGTCATATAATTAAGAAATTTCTTTTATGGATGGTTACTTGTCATATTACAGGGCCAAAATGAGGACTAATCTGAAAAATCAGGTTTTGTTCAGTATTACCGCTAAGATTTCACACAAGTTATTTGTAGAAAGTAGTCGCTGTATATAATTTTTGTTTGAGCAATATATCATCGATGGAAGAATATATTTTGTAATTCATGTTAATATCACCACCAATATCTGAATATTTGGAACATATTACCTTGTATTTTATTATAACTATTCATTTCAACATTTAAAATATGATTACTTAGCCATTAAGTCGAAATTTACTAAAGGTTTGTCTGTTTTAAGACATTTACTGCTATACATGTAGACTGTCACTAGCCGTGACCCACATGTCACTGTGTGTAACTTATCAGACTTTGAAATATTATATAACGTTACCTGTAATAATTATAGTATAACTAATCTTGAAATGCGAAAACCTAACAATCTACAACGAGTTACCGAACAACACATTAATTCACGAATGCGCGTAGCGCATGAGTGAATTATTACTGTTTTTTCGGTCACGATTTGTAGATCTTTGATATTCAAATTTCAAGATTAGTTATTCTGTTTATTACATTGAAATATTCCATGTATTCAGAAATTTTAACGATAAAATACAATCATTGTATAGCAACGTCGTTGGCGACGGATATTGTAAAGTCACTTCCTAGCGTGAAATATGACTTTCGATTTCACTGGGTGAATTATCGATTTTGAGTTCACTCGGAAATCCCAGTATTTCATCACACTCAATGTAATAATAGTTTATCTTACAGTGTCTTACCTTTTATCAATGAACAGTTACTAAAAAATCCTAAATTAACATTAAAGTTATCAATAGAACACGAACCGTTAATGCCCAAACAGAAGTCTGAGAAGATGACGGATGAGCGGAATAATACATACATCGACATATTATTTACTATATAATTGCCAAAAACTATGTGTCAGATTTTTTCATGCCAATCAATCTTTTAGAATAATATATATAATCATTTTTCACTACCATACATCGTTTGTTATGAATGTGTTAACCAACTATACTTTGAAGAAATATAGTCCCCCCTCACAACGAACAGCAAAGTTAAGTATATATTATGCACTGTTCGACTATATGAAAATGCATGAAATAAATAAATAAATGATTGGTTTTAAATCTTTCATTGATTATTATGTATGTAATTTTAGGCAATGATATAACAGATCTAGAAGCTAACGGGATAAGTGTAATACTTTCCTATCAACAATTACAGTTGATGAATCTTATATAAAGATCTGAAAGGGTGCAATATTTACGAACCAATGACGCTATGCAATTAAAATATTAAAAGAAATCTACCTTCAGTTTTGTGGAATCAGTTTTCAGTAATAAAGATGCCGTTGGTCTGCTTCTCCAGCAAGATCCAGTGCCTGGCTCGGCTCAAGATATCCGAACCGCCTCGGTGGTCTACTGGTAGCGTGTTCGCCTCGAGTGCGGAAGGTCGCGGGTTCGATTCCCGGCCGGGTCAAACCAAAGACATGAAAATTGGTATTTGCTGCTTCTGGGCCAAGCACGCGGAATCTAGGATTAAGAGCAAAGATCTACTGGTCGGCTCGGAGTCTGTATAATGTGTCCGAGTGGGGTGATATGCCTTCCTGTGGACAGTTACCTCGTGAGCTAGCACATTAAAAATCCGGCTCAGCGTGTCGGTTTAGTACAAAGCAGGGATCATATTCATTATCATATCAACACGTTCTCGTCCTGATATGCACCTGGCTGCCACTGGACTTTAACAACAATTCATCCATCCATCCATCCATCCATCAAGATATCCGTCATCCTTATTGGAAATTGAGTGAACGAGGACCGATAGTATTTCTTATACAGAGTATAGACTTTCAGTGTGAGCTTTATTGCAGGTGGCAATGACAGCATTACTATTGATGTCGCACAATACATTTTCATTATCCCCGCGCTAGCGAAGGGGCGGTGATAATGTCTTGCGATTCGCCGTACGTACGTACATTTGTACGTGTGTACGTAATGTCCAGGATTATCTCAGGAACCATAAGAGATAGAAAACTGAAACTTTGATCATTGTTAGGATTGTTGATGTAGATTGTGCCGAAGATTTCGTAATTTTGGAATTTGCCCTTAAGGCATAATTATGAGCAAAAACGGATTTCGCGATATCCAGTAAATAGTGAAATTTTCTAAACTATTTATAATGCTGAAACTGAAACCAAAACTAGTATTACATATGGCAAATTCAAAAGTGGCATGAGAATTTTTCTGAAATCAACAAGAGAGTTAAAAAATCCCAAAATCGATTTTCACAGAACTCCTCTTACACCCTAAATGGTAGAAACATAAAAATTGGTGCATAACTAGCACTTTAAAAGTTATCTGTGCCGAAGGTTTCGGAATCATAAAATTTGACCTTGTGGCAGAAAACATTTTCTGGAAGACTTATTAATTTTGGAAAATTACCAATCAACCATACTATCAGACACTAGCAGAATAATAGCTGTTAAATGGATATTTTGATTAGAAAAAAAATAATTCCAACTTTGGTAAAGTTCCTGAAAGACTCTAAGACCTTCATATTTTGGAAATGTATCTAACAACCATGCATATTAAAAACCAGTAATATCATTAGAGTTAATGTTACCATTCAATTTCCAAAAATGAAATTCCAAATTTCGTTAATTTCCTGAAAGACTCTAATATCTGAATTTTTTGAAAAAGTACCTAGCAACAATACCTATTTTTTTTACAAAAAATCAACAGCTGTATAGAGAATGATTAAATTTCTAAAATTAAATGGAATATTTGGATTTAAAAAAAAATCATTCCAACTTTGGTAAATTCCCTAAAAGACTTTAAGACATTCATTTTTTGGAAATGTATCTAGCAACCATATATATTAATAACCATTAATGTCACAAGAGATAAGGTAACCATTCAATTTCAAAAAATGGAATTCCAAATTTGGTTAATTTCCTGAAAGATTCTAAGATCTGATTTTTTTGGGGAAATGTATCTAGCTACCATGCATATTAATAACTATTAATGTCACAAGACTTAGGGACGAGATCAAAAGTTCAATGTAGGATAAAAACTTAATTCAAATAGTTTGGGGGTGGGGGTAAAAATCGCTGCAAGTTTTGTTATCCGACATCGATTTTCGGAATGAAAAATACGGATTCAACTGATGTCCAAGTCAATACACAGAACAAACATACATTGTTGAGGAAAAACAGGACCCCTGATACAAAAAGTATACTCTCAAAGCATATACCATATTGGTCAATCAATTTTTCCCAAAATAAGTTAAGAGGGGGTGGGGGAAGGGGGGGGGGGGGTCAGTGAAAAAACTATGTGAATTAAGTTTTTTATCCTACATTGAACTTTTGATCTTGTCCCTTAAGCTAACCGTTCAATTTCCAAAACTGATGTTCCAACTTTGGTAAATTTACACTTAATAAGTAGAACATATCATCATAAAAACAGTTCACTACATGTATTTACATCATCAATGTATGATATCCTAATCAGTCACACTTCATTAAGTCTCCCAAACGAAGTGGGAGACTTATAGATTTTGATTTGCGATTTTTATCGAACATTTTTTCTTCCTCTCCGATTTTGTTCGTTCGAGTTCTCAATAACCGTCAGAGATATGGATCTGAGGTTTTCAATGATGAAAGATCATTGTTTGTAGATGTGCCTAATACTATTATTTTTTTGATGGGGGTCACTGAGACGTATAATGAACAGTTCAAAGAGGCTAATTTTTTTTCATCGAAAAACTCTGCGAGAGTGACCAATAACCATCTCATATCATATATTTTATTATACACCGTGACAGCATCTATATCCCATCAAATCAATAATGTTCAATTATCTCAAAAACCGTTAAAATCCCTACCCCTAAACCATATATTTTCTTATTCCCCATGGTAAGACGCACCAAATGACACACACCTCGCTTCCCCACGGGGTTATCACCACTCAAATCAAATCAATAATGTTCAATTATCTCATAAACCGTTAAAATCCCCGCCCTTAAACCATATATTTTCTTATTTCCCACGGTAAGACGCACGAAATGACACATACCTCACTTCACCAGGGGGTTATCACCACTCCCATCAAATCAAAAATGTCCAACTATCTCATCCTAGACCCTCAAATCAATATTTTTAAAAGTATTTCAAAATCCGTAAAAATGTTTATCCCTTTAACACGTTTTAATACGCATTGTTCAAATCTCATTCACCATTTAAGCCCATACCCCGTAACCACATATATTACTAAGGGAACAACCATTTAACTTCAATGTTTATGTTTTTTTTGTGAACAAAATATTCTGATTCCAAAGGGAAGGAAATAATCTGTTACAGCAAATTGTGTCCATACCTTGAAAAAAATAAAATTCAAACCAATACAAAAAACCATAACCCCACCCCCTTGAAGTTAAATGGTTGTTCCCTAATTGCCTATAAGGAGATGCAATAAATGATTTTACACATTGTCCGGGGAATGGGGGAATTCCCTCGTAAAAAATCAAAACAGACATTGAGATCCTGGGCCCTTATTTATAAACATTTTTTATTCTTTGTGAAAAGCTCAGATATCCTCAGAGTTCATGTCCCAATACTTTAAACACTGGATGTATCACCAGTGTTTCTGAATAGATTCGAAACTGCTGGCCGGGATAATCATTATGCCCATGAAAAGAACTTACTAAAATGATTCGATCCTCACGAAAAACCCCAGAAAAGTTACTGCAGATTTTTTTTTGTATCTTTCAACGTTTTCAAAATAAAATGGTCAAAGGTGCCATTGTAAGTTCATTGATGCTTACCGGCCCAATATCCTTACATTTTTATATTTATAAGTTGAATTTTGCCTCGATCGACCCTACACAAATGAATGAAGTGAAGGGGGAAAATCCTGTTGTTATTGACACCAATGGGTAAAAGGTCGACAAGTTCACTTACTAAGAGAATAAATTTTGTTTCAGGATGATATCCATCAAAATATGACACTAATTTCGTTCTGCGATTTCGCGGGTGTATATAGCTTTTAAATGTTTTAAACTGTAAACCTGCCCATCTCAAATTGAAATGTAAATACATGTATATTTTTGTTAACCAGAAAATGCATTTTTGCAGGGTACTGATCATGCCTTTCCAGTTGTTTTTTTTTTTTTCATTTTTGTAGGTGTTCTGGTGATAAAAAAAAGAGTTGTCTTTCTTTATATATAGATTTAATGAACAACTCAGGTATTTTTTTTTATTATTAATGTGGTGTTTTATCTTTTAATCATTATATTTTCTGTCGTTACATCATATTTTAGATTTAATATAATATTGATCAATGTATCAGACATAATATGTAAAAATAGATATTCATTTGCTTGGTCATAAATTAGAAAAAATTCTTTTGCAATTATACCATTTTATATAAATATGATTCAAACTTTGGGAGGACTTATCAAGGCAGGTAAGAAGTCTTTTTTATTATTTTTATTTAATGAAACGGAATGCATTTTATTACACCATACAATAAAATAAGTTCTCGTAAACGGTTCAGAAATATTGGAATATATCTCTGTCAATACGGCATGTCGACAAGCAAAAGTTGATCAAGTGTGAAATTTTACAAGTTACCGATATCAGTCTCTGAAAAAAAAAAATTATTTAATTACACCTTATGTAAGAATCCTGGGTTTTGATTGGTTGATAGCCAGTGTATTTTTCACCAATTTACTTTTATCAAATGAATATCGTTCATTTTTAAACAGCGCCGGGGTATATGCAAAAAGGATAATTATGCCTTTTTTACCCTCTCTGCCGTGGTATTTGCCAAAAAATACTCTATCCGACTGGACGCTTGTAATGTCACGATCATCAATGCGTTTTGTACGTTAACATTCGGTGTAATTAAACAGATATAGCATGTTCTTGAGGGGTATTTGCGAAAAATACCAGTCTTGAGAATGAATTTCCCTCGCTTTACGGCTTGTGAGATTTAACATTCTCTCGACTGGTATTTTTCGCAAATACCCCTCCTTAACATGATATATCTGTTCAGAATACAATGTAAGGCATTCGAGATTTCAGTTACTGCGTTTGGGAGACTTCTGTTACAGTTATTACTCGTTTAACATTATGACTACTATCTCCGGCACCTGTCCAATTCATTACTAAAGTTATTGTCACATCTGAGTACAATTTCTTTGGTCATTTGTGTTTTGCCATTCATAGTACTGGCTGAATTATTTAAAAAAGAAGAAATGGTAGTGAAACAGTGAAAATTTGGTGAAATATTCCTTTGATTGAACTCGTAGCATTTAATTTTGTGATTAACACAACAGGGGCGCGGGGATATGCAGCGTGGCTGTTGTGTTTCATTTCTTTTATTTTATGGAAAGAGAAGGGGTGAAGTAAGGAGTGTAAGTTCCTTGATTCTAATATTATAGATTTCAAATGTAAAAGTAACTTATTTTGTACTTTCTTGTAACAGTTGTAGTTTTAGCCTTCATCTAGAATTAAAACTATAGTTTTTATCACATTCAGTCGTCGGGGTGATCTTACGCAGACACAGCGCGTCATCGTACGATATCTACTATTATTACATATTAATTTGATACTGATTTTTTTATATGCTTGTTGCATCGAATTACTGAAAGACTTGCTTATGAATCTCCTGATTGACCGAATAAGTAAATATATACACGGAAAGGAGAAGGGGTTCAAAACAAGTCTTACCAAATTATGACTCATCAGTTGTGCTGAAATCCAAAAATTTCGAAAGTCGAAACAGCAACAAAAATGTTGAACAGCAGATTCAAATGTTAAAATGTCCAAAATGATTAAGCCTAAACTGTCCAAGGACAAAATTTGCGCTAGGGAGATACTCATTTAATTGTTTTATAATAGCGAGCGCTATAGGAGCATATGCATTTTCTACATATGGGTCATTTATAAAAGTCTTTGGTTAATGGGGGCAGCCATATTGTACTACATACTAAGGCTAGAAATGTGTCGTTCGCGGGAAATGGAAGTAAGTAAAGTAAGGGACATAACATGCTTCAAATTATAATTTTAGAGTCAGAATCGTGATACCGGAAATGAGTTTATGGAAAGGGCTATTGCTGTGCTCGCATCATTGGCCACGCCAGCAGCATATTAGTATATTTAAAAGCGTCAATTTGATAATATTATAGAAATACTAGCAACTGAGCTATGGTCTGCACTGGGACTTGCAGTCCAACAATAGAAGCATCGAATCAGTGGTAAAAAAATAAATATTCAAAGCACCAGTTTTTATCCACGAGATATGCATATTTAGTCGAATTATGACTCATGAGTTGTCCTCAATGCCTATAATGGTGGGTGCCGAATAAGTAAAGTCAAGAAATTCCAAAGGGATATTCAAAGGAGGGGAAAATCGAAAACAACTGACAAATTCCGGAGTACAAGGAAGACGAGACGAAAACAGTACAAACTACCATTAAAAACTAAAAACATATGAACAACGTGGACCCCACTAAATAAACCGGGGGTAGACTCAGGTGCACAGGAAGAGTAAGCAGCCTCTGCTTCCCGCAGAACACCCGCCATACTGCCCACGTCAAGTCCGGTATGAGGAAGGGACAACATCAATGGAACAGGTCCATTTTCATTTGGGGAAACGAGTTTTTCATACCTGTCAACCAAGTCATGATGACGTCCATAAAACTTTAATAAGGATGACTGCAACTTAGGAGTAACATACCCTTGTCTGAGTAACTTTTCTGTCTGGAGCCAGGCTCTGTTGGAATAACAACCCAAATGATGAAGGGCTGATTAAAATTCCATAATGTTCAAAAGAGTAAAGCCAAAACCATATTAAGACAGACATAAACTTCGATATACAGTATTTCATTATAATAAAGACAGAACAAGGAGTACAATAATTATACAAGAGACATATATAAACTTTTGCTGGGGTTAACATATTAATGAGTACCCAACCTTCCCTCTAAACCCTAAGTCACTTTTAAACATAAACAATAAAAGCCTATGTTTTGGTAAAATTGCTTTATGCACTTTATTCTTACTTTCGAATCAATTCCTTCATAATCTCAATAAGAACTACCAGTATCAGAATCGACGATATTGTAATATACATTATAATTATACATCTGTATTGTAAAAAAGACGCCATCCACAGATGCTTGCTGCTATGGATATAGTTACAATTTCCAATTCTTTCAGACCGTAAGGCAAATACTCCACATGATAGTATGTTTACCTGTACCTGACTTTTAGTGAGTGTGGCAACACTTTGTTTGCAAGACGGCGAACAGGGTAATCGCATACACTTCCAAATAACCGTTCTAAAGCTCATTACGTTAAAGTTTAGTACAAATAATACTTCAAGTTAGACACGAAAATCATTACGGTAATTTTCTATAAGGTAATTTTCAAAACTAATTTCGACTGCATCAACCATCACAGGGTCTTTGCAAATATTTCAAGAGGAAAAATATTGCTGCCAAGGCTACTAATATAAGCAAATTTCAAAATAGTGATGAACATAAGCACCAAGGCCCAGTCTTATAATATTTAAAAGTTTCCACGTGGACTGCGTATGAAAATGTAAGTAGTTTGGTGATCGAACATCTTCAATGACGTCCGCCAAATTGATACGTTTGAAAACATTGTGTGAAAAGGCGCAACAGTTTTACAAATCTGACAAGTAGTTGTAAAGATGATCTTTAATACATGTATGTTACAGTTTAGGGACGACATCAACAAAGACGTAAGAAGATTTTAACCCACAAATACATTCAATTTGGCCATTTGTTGCAATGAAAATTTTAGTGGAAGCCTTATTAAGGGAGCAACCATCTGATTTTTATAAGGGGAAGGGGGGGGGGCTAGGATCAAATGTTTGATTCTGTCTTTTTTTTCCGTAGAAATCGTAGATTTTTTTCCGGCCGTTACTGGAGCCTAAATTTTTATTTTAATTTAAACCAAAACATTTCTTGATTGACACAGGTTCCCCCCCATTAAAAACAATTGGTTGTTCCCTAATATAATCGTGCACTTGCTAGTAAAACAATTTCAAGAATGTCAAGCATAAACTCCTATTTACTATATTATTGTGTACAGTTAATTAAGTCTCTATGTAGCGAAATACACAAAATGTTGCCATACCCGCGCATGCTCATGTATTTGATTACTATATTACGGGTCCAGCAATGCAAGAAGTTAATAATGTACACTATACATGTATTACAAAAAAATATATATATATGTTAAGAAATTTTGTATACTCGAGCATCGTCTCTATAACAGGAAAGTAATAATAAATTTTGATCTTTTTGAATGTTTAAACCATAGGGTTTTTTAAGTTCGTTTTTTTTGGCTAAAAGCTTTTTTCCACGTCTTCCGTCTGGAGACAGAACTACAATATTGTTATTCAAGCTTGAAGCTACATATACGTTATCATTTATGTCGGTGTCTATTCCCTTAGGACCGGAAAGAATATTTACATCTTTGTATGCCCAGATCTTTTTCCCTTTTGTGTCACAGCATGTTACTGTGTCTGTAGAACTGTTTGTGTAGTACATACGTTCTTTATCCTTGGACGTCGCGACATATGTTAATTTATCTATCCCCTGATTTACAAGAACAGAAGTTATATTACTATCCATAGACTTTGATTGTATACCTTTATACTTTTCACAGTATATTAACGTACCCTGTTTGTAAGATATACCGGTGGTATTATTTTCTGCCATAATGATGTTTTCTTTCGCTTTTGTACTAAGATTTATAGTATGTATGTGATTCGAATTATACATTGAAACGGCTATGGTGTTAGCATCCATACTAGCGAGGTCAAAAGGCTTATCTGGATGCATAGGAATGTTACCGTCTAATGAACCATCTGCACTGAAAACAAGAAGACGCTTATTAATGTCACAATCAGCAATAACCATTTTCCCATCTGGACAAAAAGTGCACCCAGTTAAACACATACCAAAGTTACCCTTAGGATCTTTCAGTTGTTGCATTAATGTTAACGAACAGTCATCAAATGACGGCGCCGTTGATACATGTACGTTGGTCAAAATCTGTGCCTGCCTCTGTTTTGATTTTAACAGCTCAAATTTGGCTGGACTGTCTTGTGACGACACTGACCCGAATGTGGTTAAGACTGAAGGAAAATCTACTATATGATTAACAGGAACGAATTTTATGTTACTTTGATTAGCATTACCATCTACCAAAAACGATTCCAAAATCCTTTCTTCTTTTACTAAATTCTCTTCCATTATTTTAGACGAAAGGAATATTTGTACGTCAGATGCATAACTCTTCAGGTAATCAAAGTTTGTTTGTAATTTATCAACATATGTAGCTCTGTCATTCAGCTGGTGTAGAACAGTCTCAGTTTTTGAACTGATTGTTTCTTCAGCTGAGGATAAATCTTTAAGGACCGCTTGTTCTATTTTATCCAGATGATTGTTAATGATGACACGAAGTTTTTTAACTTCATCAGTGATCTTCTTTTTTTGTTTTTGAATTTTATCCAGTTGCTCTGTCCTATCCAGAATGAGACCTTCAATGTTTTGTCTGATTTCATGTAATGACTGCTCTATGCCCTGCAGGAAGGTAGATGACTTGGAATTTTTCGCAACTTCTTCAATAGCCATCAGTCCTACACATTGTGAGTGATGACTTGGTATACAAATGGGGCAACATAGTTCGTCATGTTGTGGACAAAAGTGCATAAACTTTCTTTCATGTTTTGTACAGTACTGTGATATACTTGACACTTCTGATGGTAAGCTGTTGTAGTTGTCAATCGTAATAATATCATGATTTTTCGTTGACTTTGAAATTTTATGAAATTCATTACAATCATTACATAATCCCTCTTCACATTCAGGACACCAGACGTCTGCACACCTGGTAATATGACGGCCTTCGCATAGGGCACATAATACTTCACTTGCAGTGGCCATTGATGTCTGAAATAAAGATAATTATGTCCATCATTATCATGAGTAGCAAACCCATGTCACATAATATTATGCTAATTCGTCCGATTTACGATATTCGTATGAAAGAGCATGCAATGATTTCGTCCCTTGAATTCCAAAATGAAAAAAATTACGTACTCTCAGCTATCGTTAAGTATTTTTCATGTTACATTTTAAGGAACAGGTTTTTTTTCAACGAGAAATTTCTCTCATAGCGGCAATATGGTGTCAAAGATGACTAATGTGAAGAAATCATTGCATTTCACTCATTTTTTTACATCTGAATTAAAATGTTTGATACGAGCCTTGTCCCAAAAGATATTTCACTGAAATGTCTTTTTATAAGACAAACATTATATTTAAACATATTTTTGATAAAGGTTGTTAATCATAGTTGTTTTAACCAAAATCTACTGTGAAAACAATCAATTTTCTTCAAATCTTTGATATAGGTTCATGGCAACGGTTGCATCATCGGAAGGTATTTTGTACAATGATTGATAGATTGTGAAAGTTTGATAGTTATACGATAAAATTAAAATTATTTAATACCAAATTTGATGCAGAAGATGCATTCGTAGATTTACGACTCATCAGTTGAAAACCAAAACAACAATCAAAACAAATTTGAAGAGCAAATTAAAAAATGCTAAATTGACCAGAAGAGGGCAAAGCGAAAAACTATCTAACGACAGAGCTATGGACGAGACAGATACTTCTTAGTTTTCATAAACCTTAAAAGTTTTTAACGGTAAATTTTAAGTGTCAATTTCAGCTAGTATCGAAATACTATCAACTGAACAATAAAAAAAAAGAAAAAAAATGTTGGCAAACTTATGAAAGCACTCAGCAAGGTGAAATAAAAGAATAAATCGTCATAAGAATTCGATGAAAAATAAACACAAATTTAGATATCAAACCACTTTGCATTTTTGGCCCTAGATAGAAGAAATCTGTTGACATATAATTGAAAGTACTCATTTAGATGAAGTAAAAAAAATAATGACTACAAAAATCGGATGAAAAAAAATAAAAATTTTAAGTGTCCTGCAAAATGGTAAATTTTGGCCCCTTTAATCCCTTTTATTTCTGCAACGACAAAAGTTACACAAAAATTCCTAGATTAACTTTTATTGCATTTCTCATAACGAATCATTTAAAAAAAACAAAGGGCTTCGCTAAGCGCAGCATGATACGACCGCAACATGTCAACAGAATTAAAGAAAATGTGGACATATAATTACGCTTTACCCAATAATTTGTTTGCTAATATAATACATTGTATACATACATTTTACAGAAATATTGGACCTCCCACAAAAACAAATGAAAAAAAAAATTAGAATTCCAGATACCTTGCTTTTTTGGCCCCTTTAACAACCAATATCTCAAAAACTGTAAAAGATAGGAAAAATCTGTTGGCATACTACTGAATGCACTCATCAAGATGAATTAAAATTCGATGAAAAATAAAACTAAAAAAAAATAGCTAATTTTGGCCACTTTAATCCCTTTTATCTCTGCAATGACAAAAGTAACAAAAAAAATCTGGATTAATTTTATTGTATTTCTTATGAAAAACCATTAAAAAAATCATCAAAATGGGATAATAAATAAAAAAAAGTTTCGAAAATTAATTCGTGTCTTATTTCTCGAAATTGTGATGAGATAGTGAAAAATGGGTCAAAGACACAAATGGCCGGGTTGCTTTACTGGGTGTTTACTGTAGTGGTGAAAAAGGTGATTACAAGATCATATTGCACATTGGCAGTCATGAATATTTATATAGACAAAATCAGACACAGTGTATGTTGGTGTACGAGCACAGAGGCAGTCATCAATTTAATTAGAAATAGGTGAAGTAAGCAATATTTGATTTGATTACATGTTGATAACACTAATGATTTGATAGTAAGATTACTGTTACTCACAAGGACATTATACTGTAATCAAAATACCTTTGTGATCACTCCAGTAAGCCTCCAGAATTGCATTTTGACAGACTGCATTGAAGTTTCAAGGATATGGGTGAAAAACTGTAGGAGGAGTTGATTTCGCAAAATAGGTACCCTCTATTGAAGATGTCAATAAAAAACGACTAAGTTCCAAAGCTTGGAAAAATGGGAAATAATTCCTGAAATAATTCTATAAAGTGAGGTGTACATCTTCAATATATATAGAAACATTCTACGAAGTTTCAAGGATGTGGGTGAAAAACTGTAGGAGGAGTTGATTTCGCAAAATAGGTACCCTCTATTGAAGATGTCAATAAAAAACGACTAAGTTCCAAAGTTTGGAAAAATGGGAAATAATTCCTGAAATAATTCCATAAAGTCAGGTGGACATCTTGTATTAAAAGATTCCGCGAAGTTTCAATGATGCGAGTGAAAAACTGTAGGAGGAGTTGATTTCGCAAAATAGGTACCCTCTATTGAAGATGTCAATAAAAAACGACTAAGTTCCAAAGTTTGGAAAAGTGGGAAATAATTCCTGAAATAATTCCATAAAGTGAGGTGTACATCTTTTCAATATATATAGAAACATTCTATGAAGTTTCAAGGATGTGGGTGAAAAACTGTAGGAGGTGTTGATTTCGCAAAATAGGTACCCTCTATTGAAGATGTCAATAAAAAACGACTAAGTTCCAAAGCTTGGAAAAATGGGAAATAATTCCTGAAATAATTCTATAAAGTGAGGTGTACATCTTCAATATATATAGAAACATTCTATGAAGTTTCAAGGATGTGGTTGAAAAACTGTAGGAGGAGTTGATTTCGCAAAATAGGTACCCTCTATTGAAGATGTCAATAAACAAGAGGCTCACCAGAGCCTGTATCGCTCACCTGGAGTCTGGTTTTCATTGGACAATTAATCAAGTATTTGACCAAGTTTGTTGCAATTGGTTCAATTGTTCAGGGAAAATTTGTTGAAGATTAATTTTTCATAAGGTTTAATGTTAAAATATGTTCCCTGATGGTGGTAGTCCTGGCAGGAAGCTGATAAAATTTACCAGGAATAAGGGTGAACCTTAAATAAATGTAACAGAACCCGACCTCAAATTACACAAACCAATAACTCCTAAATAGAATTTGGGATTCTCTTCAAAATTTCAGGGTAGGTAGATCTCAACATGGCAAACATTTTTCAATTTACATTTCACTTCTATCTCAAATACTTTTGGAGATAAATGCAAAAATGTTAAAATTTTGAAAATTTGACAAAAAAGGGCAATAACTCCTAAATGGGTTTTGGGATTTCCTTTAAAATTTCAGGGTATGTAGATCTCAACATGGCAAACATTTTTCAAATTTATATATCACTTTTATCTCAAATAGTTTTGGGGATAAATGACGAAAAATGTTAAATTTTCAAAATTTGACAAACTAGAGGCTCTCAAGAGCCTGTGTCGCTCACCTGTATCTAATGTGATTTTGGAAATTATGTAAAATTATATAATGATTGAGACCAAGATTGGTTTAATTTGACACAGTATTTAAAATTAAAAACAGGTCATCTTAGTGTAGTCTTACAATAGCTACTGAAGACATCTTATCATTATTATTTTTGAATATGTGGTCAAGTTGTGACCATTCAGAATTTTTTTTACAATTTTCTGATAGACTTCTAAACATCTTGGATGATGGATCGGCAACAAAGTAACAACACTTGGTCAGCACCTCATAAGGAACATTCATGCTATGTTTTGTTACATTCCATTCAGTGGTTCTCTAAAAGAAGTCATTTGTATGCATTTCCCATAGGGTCGAATGTTAAACTTAGTCCCCCGCTGGCGGCCATCTTGGATGATGGATCGGCTACAAAGTAACAACGCTTGGTCAGCACCTCATAAGGAACATTCATGCCAGATTTAGTTTCATTCCATTCAGTGGTTCTCTAAAAGAAGTCATTTGTATGCATTTCCCATAGGGTCCTATGTTAATCTAAGTTCCCCGCTGGCGGCCATCTTGGATGATGGATCAGCTACAAAGTAACAACACTTGGTCAGCACTTTATAAGGAATATTCATGCCATGTTTGGTTTCATTCCATTAAGTGGGTCACTAAAAGAAGTCATTTGTATGCATTTCCCATAGGTTCTATGTTAAACTAAGTCCCCCGCTGGCGGCCATCTTGGATTATGGATCGGCTACAAAGTAACAACATTTGGTCAGCACCTCATAAGGAACATTCATGCCATGTTTGGTTTCATTCCATTCAACGGTTCTCTAAAAGAAGTCATTTGTATGCATTTCCCATAGGGTCCTATGTTAAACTAAGTCCCCCTCTGGCGCCCATCTTGGATGATGGATCGGCTACAAAGTAACAACACTTGGTCAGCACCTCATAAGGAACATTCATGCCAGATTTAGTTTCATTCCATTCAGTGGTTCTCTAAAAGAAGTCATTTGTATGCATTTCCCATAGGGTCCTATGTTAAACTAAGTTCCCCGCTGGCTGCCATCTTGGATGATGGATCGGCTACAAAGTAACAACACTTGGTCAGCACCTCATAAGGAACATTCATGCCAGATTTAGTTTCATTCCATTCAGTGGTTCTCTAAAAGAAGTCATTTGTATGCATTTCCCATAGGGTCCTATGTTAAACTAAGTTCCCCGCTGGCTGCCATCTTGGATGATGGATCGGCTACAAAGTAACAACACTTGGTCAGCACCTCATAAGGAACATTCATGCCATGTTTGGTTTCATTCCATTCAACGGTTCTCTAAAAGAAATCATTTGTATGCATTTCCCATAGGGTCCTATGTTAAACTAAGTCCCCCTCTGGCGCCCATCTTGGATGATGGATCGGCTACAAAGTAACAACACTTGGTCAGCACCTCATAAGGAACATTCATGCCAGATTTAGTTTCATTCCATTCAGTGGTTCTCTAAAAGAAGTCATTTGTATGCATTTCCCATAGGGTCCTATGTTAAACTAAGTTCCCCGCTGGCGGCCATCTTGGATGATGGATCAGCTACAAAGTAACAACACTTGGTCAGCACTTTATAAGGAATATTCATGCCATGTTTGGTTTCATTCCATTAAGTGGGTCACTAAAAGAAGTCATTTGTATGCATTTCCCATAGGGTCCTATGTTAAACTAAGTCCCGGCGGCCATCTTGGATGATGGATCGGCTACAAAGTAACAACACTTGGTCAGCACCTCATAAGGAACATTCATGCCAGATTTAGTTTCATTCCATTCAGTGGTTCTCTAAAAGAAGTCATTTGTATGCATTTCCCATAGGGTCCTATGTTAAACTAAGTTCCCCGCTGGCGGCCATCTTGGATGATGGATCGGCTACAAAGTAACAACACTTGGTCAGCACCTCATAAGGAACATTCATGCCAGATTTAGTTTCATTCCATTCAGTGGTTCTCTAAAAGAAGTCATTTGTATGCATTTCCCATAGGGTCCTATGTTAAACTAAGTTCCCCGCTGGCGGCCATCTTGGATGATGGATCGGCTACAAAGTAACAACACTTTGTCAGCACCTCATAAGGAACATTCATGCCATGTTTGGTTTCATTCCATTCAACGGTTCTCTAAAACAAGAAGATTTTTGAAATTTCAGCCAATCAGAACACATTATTGGGCCTGGCAGCCATGTTGAATATTCGATCAGCACCAAAATTACAAATTCTGTAAAGGACATTCACAGGAACATTGCTGCCAAGTTTGGTTCCATTTGGTTCAGTGGTTTTTTAGAAGAAGATTGAAATGTGAAAAGTTAACGGACGGACGACGGACGACAGACGACGGACGGACGACGGACGACGGACGCAAAGTGATGGCAAAAGCTCACCCTGGCTTTTAGCCAGGTGAGCTAAAAAAGGGCAATAACTCCTAAATGGGTTTTGGCATTTCTTTCAAAATTTCAGGTTAGGTAGATCTTATGCTGATCAATTTTACCCCATGTCAGATTTTTGATATCTGTAACGGTTTTTAAGTTATAAGCCAAAAACAACACATGCACCCCTATATTATATTTTTAGCTACGACAGCCATGTTTTATGTCAGATCAAAATAAATTGAGGACCGTTTGTAGAGGACATGTCATAGATCATTCCTATTAAGTTTCAAACCAATCGGCCCAGCGGTTTCAGAGGAGAAGATTTTTGAATGAAAAAATTTTGAAAATTTGACAAAAAAAGGGCAACAACTCCTAAATGGGTTTTGGGATTTCCTTTAAAATTTCAAAGTAGGTGGATCTCAACATGGCAAACATTTTTCAAATTTACATTTCACTTCTATCTCAAATAGTTTTGGAGATAAATGACAAAAAATGTTAAAATTTTGAAAATTTGACGAAAAAAGGGCAATAACTCCTAAATGGGTTTTGGAATTTCCTTCAAAATTTCAGGGTAGGTAGATCTTGTCATGCTGATCAATTTTACCCCATGTCAGATTTTCGATATCTGTAACGGTTTTTGAGTTATAAGCAAAAAACAGCAATTTACGCCTATGTTCTATTTTTAGCAACAGTGGCCATGTTTTTCATCGGATCAATATAAAATGAGGATCGTTTGTGGAGGACATGTCATATATCATTCCTATGAAGCCTCGATCCAATCTGCCCAGCCGTTTCAGAGGAGAAGATTTTTGAAAATCAGCCAATCAGAAACAAGAATTGCCTCTGGTGGCCATGTTTCTTGACCAATCAGAACTAAATGAGGAAACTTTGTTGAGGACCTTCCATACACCACTCATGCAAAGTTTGGTTGGAATTGGCCAAATGGTTTCTGAGGAGAAGATGTTTGAATGAAAAGTTTACGACGGACGGACGGACGGACGGACGGACGGACGGACGACGGACGACGGACGAAAAGTGATGGCAAAACCTCACATGGCCTTTGGCCAGGTGAGCTAAAAACGACTAAGTTCCAAAGTTTGGAAAAATGGGAAATAATTCCTGAAAGAATTCCATAAACTGAGGTGCACATCTTCAATATATATAGAAACATTCTATGAAGTTTCAAGGATGTTGGTGAAAAACTGTAAGAGGAGTTGATTTCGCAAGATAGGTACCCTCTATTTAAGATGTCAATAAAAAACGACTAAGTTCCAAAGTTTGGAAAAATGGGAAATAATTCTGAAATAACTCCATAAAGTGAGGTGCACATCTTCAATATATATAGAAACATTCTACGAAGTTTCAAGGATGTGGGTGAAAAACTGTAGGAGGAGTTGATTTCGCAAAATAGGTACCCCTTTTCCCCGCCCGCCCGCCGCCCGCCGCCGCCCGCCCGACATTCACCATACTATAACCCGGATTTGCACTCTGTGCAACCCGGCCAAAAACGGATCTGGCTTACATTTTTCCATTTTCATCAAGTAACACTAAAAACCAAAAATCATAAAAAACGGACAAATATTAAAAAGGTTACACCAAAATTATCAAAAAAAACTTAATGGACCCTATGAAAAAAGTTCATCTGCCATGGTATTTCAAACCCCCAACCATAGAATATTTCAATATTGAAAAGTTTGTGTTCAATTATATTTTGACCCCCAAAACCATTGACAATTAATTCTCCCTTTTAAATTTATATGAAGTTATATTCAATTGTAGTCAAAATGTCGACATACAAAGGAAGAAAATGATACAAGATTTTTGCTATAAAATTCATTTTTTTTAAACTAAGAAGACAAAGATTTGTTCAACTTGATTTTTAACCTTGACTGAACATTGTCTTGACTGTGAAGAAGGTTAATTTTTTGTGTTTGTAAAAGTACACAAGGTAGATCGGAAAGACTTCCTTTTGGCACCCCTTGGTTGACGGAATAAGCATAGACATACGCGCAAGGGGTGCCAAAAGGAAGTCTTGCCGGTAGATCAATGATGTTTCAGTTTGGTATAGAGAATCATTGTTACATAAAATAGAGGTGGACATGTCGATATATTTCACTTGACCTCGACACACTGCCTTTTAGGTCAGATTTTTGTGATCAGCTCAGTTTTTCAGTTACCATACAAAGTAGATTGATAATATTTGGTTTTTGCGATCATTGATAGTTTTACATGGCTGCCCGATGTAGATATAAGTCACATGATCTTTACCTCATTTTCATGCATCACTAACTAATGTATAGTTTTCGTAATATGCTCAGTGTCTCATTAAAAATAGGGGTAGATCAATGATATTTGGCAAAAATAATAATTGTTTGATGTACATGTCTGTCTGACATATGTCATCTGACCATTACCTCAATTTCATGCTTCACCGACTTAGGTCAAGTTTTTGTGACCGGTTCAGTTTCTCAGTAACTATACAAGGTAGATAAATGATATATATATATATATATCTGGAATGAAGAAATGTTGTTACATGCATGTGTACATGTCTGTCGGACAAATGTCATCAAACCTTGACTGCAGTTCAACTAAGCAGGAGGCAGGCGAGACATTTTTGACTGTCAGCTCTTATTCTTTTCAATGTTGTCATATTTTGTTTATCAGATTCAGTGTTTCCCTCTCCTGTAGGCTTTGGACCAAATATTCATGTTTGCATAACTCTGTCCATAGATGGTTTTGGCTTTATACTCTCCGGCATTTTTTATTTCTTCTTCAATTTTTTTATTTATGTTTTTCCTTTCCAGTATTTTAGGCCTAGAGACCAACCGATGACCCGTGAATCGACGAAATGTGTACATTCTGTGCATTAAAATTGACATCATAGAATATAAGAATAAGTAATTTACTGCCAAATTAGGGTTTTTTTTTAAAAAAAATTTTTACAATTTTATCCTCAACATAAAAAGAAAACACCAAATTACAACGGTGGACTCCATCAAGTTAATAAATACAATTCTTTGATACTCATGTTTGTGAATGGTGACCAGGTTGGGTTTTTGTGACAACTTTTTGGACTATTACGAGGAATCTATATGATTGAAGTTTAATGAACTCCATGTTAGGATCATTACCTTCTAGTATTAAACAAAATATCATTTTTTAATTCATACAAGTCCAGTCATGTAAATACATTTAAATGTTACATTACACATATAGACTATAAACCGAAAGTAGAAAACTTTTTATTTATATTAATCCATTAAACATTATAAAACCCAACAACTAATCATGGTCAATAATTCATTTCTGATTAAAAAAGGAAACCCCCATATTCTTTTCAATTGTCTTAACTTCTCCCAAGCCAATCACTACTGATCTAATAAAATCAGTATGATGAAATTCATAGATTAAGGTAAGGTTTGCGGTCACAGGGAGATAACTCGAATTGAAAAGTTCTGATCACTTGAGCGTTTATTCCGGTGAATTTTAACAACGCCGAAAAAGCGCGCTGCGTACAATTATCGTCTGACAAAATGTCAACACGTAGCAGTGAATCGAATCGCATGTTTAACGATTAAAAATCAAAACGTTTCTCTATTGCTTGGAATGCATTCGGGAACTAGATCAATGTCAATTTAAGAAAAGTTTTTTTTTGCCAGAAACAGGTGAAAGTCTACACAACTGCCGAAGCGTGTATCTATATGTTGAATATTGATCAACGTTGATTTGGGAGAATATTTTTTAAAACGACAAAGTCTCATGTTTATGGACAACTTCATCATTACCGATGCTTTGAAATTATTAGATTTAAGTATCTGATCGTCTTTAACATAGCCAGAAATTATGAGGATACAGTGAATAAATCATGATTACATGTACATGTAATAGAGTCTCTACTTGCTACGAGATTAAAACAACAAACTCATGGATGTCATAAATCCTGATCTTTCCACGAATTGAAAATCTAACCTTTAACAGTTCAAGAAGAGATTTTGAATAGCTACGTGTATTTTGACTTCATTAGTTAAATAAAAATGTCCATTGATTTCCTGGTCTTCATCTACTTTACTTTTAGTTTTAGCGCCCACTCTTGTACTGTAGAGCTATGATTTGGTAGGGATATGGTTAGTTGAGGGAAGGGTTCCTTCTCGTATGTCAGAGCCTATTACATTTATAATTTGATGTTTTTTCTTATTTCTATTTATAATATAAAAATGGAAAACTATGCAGTATTTTTCATACATAAAAAAAAAACAAAACAAAAAACAAACAAAAAACACATGCCATGCATGAGGCATGTTTTATAGTTGAATATATATTGCACCACGATTCATGTTAAACAGATCCAACACAATATTTGCCTAGTACTTTGTTTTACTATACTCGAATTTAAACTTGATCGAGATACTATCAAAACAAGACTTCCCTATGAATTTCATCAAATTCCGCAAATTAATATAGGCATGAGAGCGCTTAAAATGAGGACGAACGGACAGACGGATGGACGCCCGGCATTTCTATGTCCCCGCATTGCGTTCCGGCGGGGGAAATAAATTTATTTCCTGAAAACGGCTCTCAGTGATTTATTTTCTTACAAAACGGGGAAAATACTTTATTTATGTGTTTAAGAAGGGTTAATATAGCATCCGTTTCCATGGAAACGAGATCGGGGACATATGAATTTTATTATTTTATAATAATGGAAATATTTAAATCTATGAGTTCTCAATTTTTCATGAAATCGTGGGATCCGGAAACAGGACATTTTCACCTTTTTGTTGCCATGGCAACGTCTCTATTTTTTGCAAGGAAATGTTAAAATGTTGTGTTTTCGTGATTTTTTCTTCCATTTTCATGCAGATTTGATAAATAATATCTAGAACATAATCATTTTTACAATTTTCATTAAAAACTTTAATAGTTTTAATACTTGCATAAATTATTTTTTGAAAATACTAAAATAAATACATTGTGACAAAACTACCAAAAATCCAAATTTTGAGCTGTTTTTACAAAAAAACTGAACGGGCGATTTTTTTAAAAATGCCACTAAATAAGAGAGGTTCCCCCAATAAACAAATAAATATGTCACATTACTACAATATTATAATTATAAAAATCAAAGGAGAGCGCAAACCTTACCTTAAATAATAAATTAAAAAATAATGACTTTCTTTGTATATTCTAATAGTATAACTTAGTACAACATGTATTACAATTTTGTACTTACGTTTGCGCTGGAAAATTTTCTTTTAGCGTTATATGTCTATATAATGACCTTTTATATCTCAATATGTTATCACGCAAAGATATCATGGGTATTTTGACAAGGAAAGTAGTACAAAATAATTTCTATGGGCTTCGGCCTCGAGCTGTCACAACTAATGTTATAATCTAAAGCAAAACAAGTGAATTTATTCTGGAAAGGAATGAATACCCTACGAAATACACTTTACGGCATGTCAATAACCCTTAAAGGTTTTGAGAACTGCACATATTAATGCGCCTGTAATTTTCGGTATCAGTTTGAAGTGATGGGGCAAATTTTCACCGGGAAATTTGAAACCAGAACAAATTTCCTATTTGATAAGCAATGTACTATTCAAGTCCAATTTTCTAAGACAGCTTTTATTTGAAAAACATGTCAACATATTGCCCGACTTTGGAAAATTCATTTTATATTTTCCCAAATTTTTAAAAATGACGAATTTAACATTGAAGTAAACGGGGGCTCGATTTAGTGGTGTGCCTTCTTAAGTGACTACATTTAAACAAATGTACAGGCCACTGTTAGTGTTAAAAGTTAAAGCACTATTAACGAGTAATAACTGTAACAATGAACTGTTACGAAGTCTCCTAAACGAAGTAACTGATTTCTCGAATGCCTTACATTGTATTCAATAAATTATTTGTTTTTTCAGAGACTGAAATGGGGAAATTGTTCCTATAAAGTTTATGCATACTTAATGGAGGGGTTACTTAAAAATCGTGATATGGGTATTTTTGTGACACGAGTTTTACAGTCATACAATGTCACACGTGGTCAACTTTTGCTTATCGACATGCTGCATTGACAGAGATATATCCATATATTTCTGAACCGTTTACGAGAACTGATTTTATTGTATGGTGTAAAAAAATGTATTTGGTTTCATTAAATAAAAATAATAAAAAACAACTTCTTACCTGTCGTGATAAGTCCTCCCAACATCAAGTCAGTGTAATTTGAATTATATTTAGATACAATTGCAACACAACAAGAATTTTTTTTTAATTTGTGACCAGCAATGAAACAATATCTATTATTACATATTATATCTGATACATTGATGTCTTCCTTGTATTAATATTATATTAAATCTACAATATGATTTAATGACAGAAAATAAAATAATTAAAGATATAACACCACATTAATAATAAAAAATGGTTGAGTTGCTCTATCTATAAAGAAAGACTCTAAAAAAAATTCTTAAAAAACTTAATTTCTTTTTTATAACACAAGGACACCTACAAAAAAACCCCCAATTGGACAGTAATGATTCCCGGCCACGAGCAGTACCCTGCAAAATGCATTTAACGGGTTAACAAAAATATAAACTTAATGTATTTACATTTAAATTTTAGATGGACGGGTTTACAGTTTTAATCATTACGCTATAACACACCCGCGAAATCGCAGAACGAAATAAGTGTCATTTTTTGATAGATATCACCCTGAAACAAAGTTTCTTCTCTTAGTAAGTGGCCTTTCGACTTTTTACCCACTGGACTCAATAACAACAGGATTTTTCTCTTTCATTTTCATTCATTTGCGTATTAGGGCGAGATAAAATTCAATATATATATAAAATATAAGGATAGGGGGTAAGCATCCGTTGACCCTTTTATTTTGTAAACGATGAAAGATACAAAAAAAATCTGCAGTAACATTTGTTGGGTTTTTCGTGAGGAATCATTTTTAAAAAAATCATCAAATCCGATGAAGAATTAAAAAGTTTCAAAAATTAGCGCGTCACCTTATATCTCCAAAACGATAACACATATAGACAAAAACGGATCGAAAGGGATTTTTTTTCCGCAGCAAGGAACAAAATAAACAAGCCCCATAAAAATCAGACAAAAAATAAAAAGTTAGAACAATACAGTTGAGCATAAAATATTACTGGAGAATTTTTTTATGATATATAACAATTTATTATCTTCCGGGAATAGTAAATTATCCTCGCAAACAATACCAATTGTACATTCACTAGGTCTTGTCATGGGCATAATGATTATCCTTGCCAGCAGTTTCCAAGTTATTCGGAAACACTGATGATACATCCGGTGTTTAAAGGTGTGGGACATGAACTCTGAGGATATCACAAAGAATAAAAATGTTTATAATTAAGGGTCAAGGATCTCAATTCTTTTGTTGGTTACCCATTCCCCGGGCAATGATTGCGTCTCCTTAATATAGGCAATTATAAATATATGCGGTTACGGGGTTTATGAGACTTGATTTGATATGTTTTATGAGATTTGAACATTGCGTATTAAAAAGTGTTAAAGGGATAAACATTTTTACGGATTTTGAAAAAATTAAAAATTATTGATTTGAGGGGCGAGGGTTAGGTTTTTATCAATCTGTTTGTCTTATCATGGGTAAAAAGAAAATATATGATTTAGGGGCAGGGATTTCAATGCTTTACGAGATAATTAAAGACTAATGATTCGAAGGGTTGGGATTTACCCTTGGGTAAATGAGGTATATATCAGTTCATGCGTCCTGTCATGGGAAATAAGAACATATACGGTTTAGGTGTCGAGTTTCTTACAGTTTTTAAAATTTGCATAATTCACGATATTTGGTTTAATCATGGTATTGTTAATACGCATCGCTATTATGCCGTTTCTTTATTATGACGTCGCGCTTGACCGTCGAAAATTTATGAGATAATTGAACATCATTGATTTGAATGGAGTGGTGATAACCCCCTGGGGAAGCGAGGTATGTGTCATTTGGTGCGTCTGGGCATGGGTAATAAAAAAAATATATGGTTTAGGGGTGGGTATTTTAACGGTTTAGGAGATAATTGAACAGTATTGATTTGATGGGAGTGGTGATTATCCCCTTGAGGAAGCGAGGTATGTGTCATTTGGTGCGTCTTAACATGGGGAATAAGAAAATATATGGTTTAGGGGTGGGGATTTTAACTGTTTATGAGATAAATGGACATTATTTATTTATGGTTACTTGGTTTTTTGATCGGTCAATTTTAATATATAAGAAAGAAAAATAATCTTGTAAGAAAAAGATGTTTAGGGGAACAAAGTATGTCGAAACTCGCATTGTAGCATCCAACTAGATACCCCGATAAGATTTCCTCCCAACACACAACAACAGATAAAGACGGACTATAAATTTACGATATACGATAAGGCATCTTTCTATGATTGGTAAAATGGATACTTCCTAATGAAATTCAGAGTATACACAGGTAAATGTGCCACACATGATATACGCATGAAGGCCAATACATGCGAATTTCATGTGTGAATCATGCGTAAATCGTGTGATATTTGTAGTATGCGTAAATCGCATAATATTTACATGTGATTTTCGCATGTGTCAAATATGCGTATATCGCATATTATTTTAAACGCATGATTTATTCACGAAGGCTAAAACATGCGAAAGTCATGCGTAAATCATGCGCAAATTGTGTGATAACTGTAATATGCATAAATCGCATGAAATTTACATGTGATTGTCGCATGTTTATAATATGTGTGTATTGCATATTATCAAAAACGCATGATTTATGCACAAAGACCAATACATGCGAAATTCATATGCGATTCATGTGCAAATCATGCAAATGTAGTATGGTTTTCAAAAGTTTTTCATGTAATTATCATTTGTGAATTGCATGTTATGGTAAATGCATAAATTACACATGAAGATCAATACGTGTGAAAATCATGCGATGTCTGTAGTACAAAAAATGTAGATATATAAACGACATGATCTTCACTTGTTATTTTTATGTACATGTATCACAGGGTGAATAACATCTATGGACAGCACTATAAACAAGAGGTTCAAGAGGAGATCAAAATGTAAAAGTTTACAGATGGACGGACTGACGGACGCCAAGTGATGATAAAAACTCACATATCCCTTTAAGCAAGGGGAGCTAAAAATGCCTTATTGTCTGCAACATATTTGCCACAATTATAAGTTTTTTAAGACATGTGAGATTCTTCACCATGGAGTCATGAATGAATATATGTTGCAGAAAGTAATGTGGATCTCAGGTTTTTAATATACATATATCACTTTTTATTATTTATTATTTATTTCAAAATTCACTGACAGGCTAAAATCATGCAATAAATAATTTATGCCTGAAAAACATATGATTTACATAAACAGGTTTACACGATTAAAAAACATTTTTTTACATGGTGTGTATGTGCCTCACTGGCAATTATACAACATCTTCCATTTTCATTTTTATTCCTGCTTTTGAATTTAACAATTATATAATTAAGAGATATGAGGCAAATCAAAAAATGTAAACAACTATGAGTCTGTGGTTGAAATAATGCATAACAAATGTAAATGTATGTTATGTGTGAATAAAAATTCTAACAATTGTGCAGTCAGAGGTAAATTTGGACGATATCCACTCCAGATTTTTATTAATATTTTGATTAAATATTGGTTCCGGATTGCAACAAACAATAGCTGAGATTTAGTGTACCAATCATATCTTTGCAATTTTAAACACATAAAATCACAATCTGAATGGCTAATTTATGTAAATAAACTTTTAGATGAACATGGATTTTCTGATGTATGGAGAAATCCATATAATTAACATCTTGATGTATTTATTAGTTCATTTTCACAATGCTTATATGACTCATATCTTCATATCTTCAAAATTGGCAATCTGAAGTACAGCAGAATAAACAAGTATATATGTGAATACTACATGCCCCACCAATGATGTAACCTTAACCTGGATTCTAATATTGAAATTCTATGAAGAAATTCAAAGTCGATGACCCATGACCTCAAGGTCACAGCATCTGTTTCTCATTAAATGCTGCTGTTCATATCACAAGCTATCATGTACAAAGTTTCATGATGATACCTTACAATTCCTTCATCAAAAACTACCTTAAACCTGATTCTAATATCATTGAAATTCTAGAAAGAAATTTAAAGTCGATGACCCACGACTTCAAGGTTACAGCATCCGTTTCACATCAAAATTCACGTAGTTCGCATGTGGTCTTATACGCATAATTTACATGTGTGTATCATGCGAAACTTATACATAAAATATCGCATGATAATCGGATGTAGCTCGATTGTCACGTTTTCCATGCGATAAATACACACGATTCACGCATGATTCTCGTGTGATTTTCATGCGTGGCACATTTACTAGTGCTATAGAAAAGCTAGCAGATGGTACGGCACCGACTTATAATGAGTTGTCTGTTATTTCAGATGCCGCAAATTTTCTTAGTCAAATGACAGTTAGACAAAACGGAAAAATAGTATACGACTGTAACAATCTGTCACTAGCAAATCACGTTAAATCATTACTTTGTCCGATGGGTGTGTCAATCCTGTTGGTAAAAACATCTTAATTTACCCTGATATTTGTAAAGTTGCTGCTGCGGAAAATACGGGGTTTGCGCCAAGAGCTGCACTAACAAATACCCTTGCGGAACTAACAGCAGAAATACCTCTAAATGGGTTCAGTTTCTTTCAGTCGCTAGAACAAAATCTATTGTCTCCAGCTCAGATCGGAATTAATATAGAGATTAACAACGATAATTACTTAATATTCAGCACCGGTGATGATGTAAGCAGAGTCATAATCACACACTTTTAGCTCTGGATTCAAAAACTTAAATTAAATTCTGTTGGTCTATCCACCGTTCTTCAAAATTACATGAAACCAAAACGATGGACATAACTGAGGGAATCCATTCACACCAGTAGTTCAAGTCGATCAACCGAACTTGCATATCTTATTACAACAGGGATAAAGCACCAGAAACACGTAACTACATTCTTGCAAAGAGATCGCAAACACGGTGATCAGAAAGATAAATAAAGCAAATGCAGAACGTAAGCGCCTTACAGTCAGATTAGAAGTTGGGTCTGGAATATATTACTCGGAAACCTAGTACAGCTCGAATCAAATCAGGAGAATTTTCAGGGATGTCTGAAATTTCAAGCCTAATGCTAGTAACGAGTATGGTACTGGGAATATGCTGACGCTTACCAATTTTGAGTCCCTGTACTTGCTTATTTACTTTGATTTGACTTATGTATATGAAACAGTGAGTATGGAGAATACATCTCTTACACTGGACGGCGTCCCGGCTGATATGTATCGAGTCTACGCCCTTGTACTGAACGAGGAGGAGGTTATTTTTGTACACAATTGTAAATGGTATTGTAATTTTATAAGGAAATAAAAAATGAGTAAATAAGTCAATCATAGTCTCAGTTTATCTAAAGGGCAAAGAAGAAATTTAGCAAGGTTGTATTCTTAGGGACATTATAATCATACTTCAATATATGTTCAGGCTTTTTATCATACATTCTAAAATATAAAAAAACACAAATGAATTGGGAAAGAAAAAAGATAAAATGCCTAAAATGGGTAGATAGCAAACCTGTACAAAAAAAATTCTATCGCTTATTGAATAACCAATCTAGTTTTTATGCCATTAAAAATCATGGATGATAAATATAGATCACAGAAAATAATACCACCAGAAAAAATTGAATAATAAAAAATAACAAATCCGCATTACCACAATATCCTTTATTCCATACTATTTTTTGGAGGGGAAAAAGGGGGGAGGCGCTGCTTGGATATTTACCTTAAGAAAATTTAATCGTTTTAAGACTTTTGCTTTACATTGTCCCGTTTAACCTTGTACAACTTCCACAACTGTTAGAAATACCCAAGATTATTCTCTGAACATAGAAGTGTTTCACTTGTTTCTATATTTATTTTTTCACTTCCATTGAAATATTACTCTTACATGGAGTTTTCCTTTTACTTTAAGTAGAATAATTACTATCTGTCTGCTTGTAAACAATTTTAAAATATTTTTTTTAAGATTTAGATTATTTTCTGCAAACTTCATTGATTCGAATATAAAATTGTTGATTAGAAAATATGAAGTCCTATCATTATAATCAAATCATAACTTAAGACCGTTTCATTAAACTGACCTCTCGTCATGATCATAAGATATGTCTTAGTCAACAGACATCCTCATTTACCTGGGCCCAGGTTATTTTCTGATTTTCTGTTCTTTTCGTTGTTCTAGTCCATGCCAATCTCGGTATTGTCTTTATTTCTGCATTTTTAGCGTTAATTAGCCTTTCGAATTTTTCTTACCCAGTCCTACCTTTTTCCAGATAATCTGTTCATTTGCAGATCCGATGTTACATAACCTGGTGGTGCATAATTAGGATATATAGCAATATAAACACTTTAATTAGCAAATAATTTATCAGTTACCAAAACAGAACCATTTTTAAAATGTTCTAATTGTTCTATCAATAGGAATAAAGTTTTTTTTTAAAGTGAAAAAAATATGGGATACATTTTCAAAATCTGGATGAGCTGGCACTATTGTTCGTTTTTTCTAACCCGTCAACGTTTCATTTCTGTTCCATGTGTTTTTTTATTGTTTCATTTCTCATTTCTCGGCAGGGCTAGATTGCTGTCGCATAAACTTCTAAGAAAGGGCTATGTTCAGTCTCTGTTAATTTCATTACGAATTGATTGGCCTATACGAAGTTTAACTTCAGTTATATTTCACGTCCTTCTGGAATTGACACTTAACTGGCAGTGTGACTGGCGCCGTTAACGGAACAGGACATGCTCACCTTTCCAGAACACGTGTTGTCACTCCCGGTTTTTAGTGGGAGTTCACATTGCTAGTGCTTTGGTTGATTCTGTGCTGTATTGTTCTATTTTTCTTTAGTTTATTAAATTATTTTGTTCTTTTAGTTATGCATGTATACTTGTGGCGTTTGTTTGTTGTGTTTCATTCTCATAACTGTCTTTTCATTGGATTTCGAAGACTGTTGTGTCGCTTCGGTATTATTTTGCGGATATTTTTGTATTCCTATGCTGTTAACATTTTTCATTCTATTTTCATAAATTATATTTTGACGAAAAAATAGTTTCTTTGAGTGATATTAATAGGGACATTTGGTATTAGTTTACATGGTGAAAAATTAACAGTAACCCAATCTTTTAAAACAAGAAAATAATTAAATGTATGGGAATTTGAAATCAACCAATCCTACGTACGTGTTAGCGTATTTTCAACAGAATTTATTGGAGTTAAAACTGACAATGGCAGATAATCAAGTAACACAAATCACAGAACTGAATTTAGAAAAGAATTTATAGAACATACTTATGTCTTTGTTAAGCTTACAAACGTGTCAAGTTCTATCAAAAATTGAAAGGTGCTTGGGAATCAAACATTTGGCTGTAACTAAAAATAAGAATCGGAGTGTTCAGAATGGGGTGGTTTCGGAATACCTTTCACCAAAATCATTCATGGAATTTGAAAGACCTTACGTATTTATCAGCCAACCTTCTTAATCAGTAAAACTAAAGTCTCACATACTTTGGCAACTAATTTCGTGATGAAAAAGTCCAGACTTCATAACTATTCTATACATTTAAAATAACAATTAGGTATGTCTTTAAAAGTCAACATGGATCACACTTCCGGAAACAGAAGGTGCTCATATTCTGCAACTTCAAAATTGTTTGTAGTGAGGTCATATACTATGGAATAATCATTGATAACTTTATTGTCCTTAAACATATTTATAATATTTGTGACAATCATTGTACTAAACATATATATATATATATATATAAACACATAAAAAGTACAAACTGCTGGTTCCCAGGAATAGTACATGTTTGGATTAAGAGACTTCTGACCTAGTTCTGATGACCGTTTTAAAAAGAAGCCAATAATTCTTATATTTGTGAATAAAGGTGGGTTTAAAAGATATGATTGGCTTTTATACTGATCCAAAATTTAAAAATTAATAGTATCTGTAATATTAACTAAATTAGCAAAAATTAATAGTATCTGTAATATTAACTAAATTAGCAAAGAGATCTTTCCGTTTATTTTACAATCTAATAGGAAGTGGTTCTCGTCCTCATTGAAATGCACACAAAAATTGGAAAATCAGCTCTTACAAAATATATGGGGCATTTCAGCAGTGGAAACAACAATAATTGATTACGACTATTGGAAACAACAGAAAGTGTAACACTTTTTATTTTCATTTTGAATAAACATCTGAGATATTCCCGAAATTCCACTTTCAGTTTGAAAAAAGACACACAGTAGTTAGGACTTATTCATATTAATATCAAAACAAGAAAATAGCGAATATTTAAGGGAAATAACTCGCATCAGACAGTCTCGTAACCAAAACTTTGGAAAGATGGAGTTTTCAGGACAATAGGTTTAAACTGTCGTAAACGGGAGTACTTAAATCTAGTTGGGTAAACATGGCCAGTGAGAGTTAAATAAATAGTTTCGTTTTAATTTGGTTTTGACTTTTCACAATAACATTCGACAATATATATCAAAATGTTATACTTTTACATTTTTACTACTCTATTTATCTATGTTATCTAAGCCGGTCCATATAATGTTATATGGACCGGCTGTACATTATATGGACCGCCTCGTTTTGGCGAGATCGATTAAATTAGATTAAATCCCAGAAAAGTATAATATAACAAATAGTTCATGACACTTCGGGTCAAATGTCAGTATATGGGCCGGTTGGTCGCCCTCCAAAAATTATATGGACCTCAGCTTCGATTCGGTCAACATAATTTTTGTCAGGCGACCAACCGGTCCATATACTGCCAAATAAACTATTTGTTAAATAAATAAAACAAAACTGAATAAATTAATAAACCTTCCGCCAACTCTTCTATCACTTCCAGTGTATATTTAATAATCTACCTATTGTAAAACGATTATGGGTCATGATTGTCACGACAAAGACTTTATAATTGTATTTCATCATTAGTTCTCCTCGTATCTTTTTCTACTTTTTACAATATCTGTTTGTGTTTCTGTAATAATGGTCGCTGCTAATTTGTTTTCTTTTGACTTTTCATAAAAATAAGCTGGTTGCATATTACAGTTGTCAAGACATCGCCTTTATATTCGGGATCTTATATTTTTCTTATTATAACCGTTTCTATTCAAAATCCTTAAATCCTTAAATCCTCACTCCAAATTACAATTGCTTGTCAAGATCTTGTTGAAATTTTATGTATCTAAGAGAGTCTGTGTTATAGCTGTCATGAGATTGCTTTTATTTTATGTTCCTACGGCTTCTTTGTGGATGTCACATTCGGAATCTGTCTGGATTCTTCTTTTTCAGAGTTAAGCCGTGTGTTGATTTTTCCTTGGCTTTTCGTAAAAGCAAAAGGATTCAGTGTTACTGATGATATTGAACCACCTTTAAATTGGCGTTCCAATTTTAATTGTTCATGTGTTTGTTTCAAAGGTTGCAAGGTCGGTAAATGGTTTAATTCCTCCGTTTTGAGTATCGGCTGCTTAATATCGAATCTTTCTTGATTTATCGTCTGCCTAACAGGGTTTAATGTTACAGTTGTAAAGCGATCACCTTTATATTCCCGTGTTGTTATTTTTTGAAATTTTGACTGTTTCATAGATTTTACGTTCTGAATCTGCTTTGCTTCATCCTTTTCAACTTTTAATTGCTCATGAATGTTTTCTTTACTTTTCGTAGAACTATATGGGTATAGTGTTACAATTTTATGGTCTTTATTTAATGGCTGTTTCGTAGCTTTCATGATTGGCATTTGTTTATTTTCTCCTTTTTCAAGTTTCAATGCAGCTTTAATGTTCTGTGTATTTTTGGCTTCTTCCTTTTCAAGTTTCACTTCCTTACCGGTATTTTCTTTACCTCCCGTAGACCTAAGAGGATTCAGTGTTGCGATAGGGTTGTCTTTATATCTACGTTCTGTTAATGGTCCATTCGAAGGGATGAACTGTGTGGTTTTCTTTTTGTCAGGATTTATCTGTTTATCGAGTTTTACTTGACTTCTCGTGACACTTAGAGGAACCCGAGTTACAGATGACATGAGACCACTTTTATATTCCCGTTTTGTTATTTTTTGCACTTGAGGCCTTTTTGTCGGATTTGTTTTCGGAATCTGTTTTGATTTCTGTTTTAATGCCTTCTCTTTTTCAAGCTTTAATTTTATATCGATTACTTCCTGTCTTTTTCTTAGTATTCCTATCATTTCGTTTTGCTTTTTGCAGAATTTTGCAACCTGTGGTCTCTGCATAAGAACCAACTCTTTAGAAACTGTATAGTTCAAAGAATACGGAAGGCACTGTAAATTTCCAGTTTGGAAGTAAATAAAATCTTGTATCTTGTGTAGAACATTTTCGTTATATTTTGGATCTGTTAGGTTGGAATTCCATTTTCTAGATTCCCAGGAACCTTTGTCTACAGTTTGGTGTAGTGCTGTTATTGCCTCAGAAGCATCAACACCAAAATGTTCATTTTCGAAAGCATTTATAAGAACCCAATTGTCAATTCTTTGTTTTCCAATTACAATAGGCGGTAACATATCCCAGGTATAATAAGAGTCTGTAATAAAATAATCCTGTCCCATTGGAGAATGTCTTGTTGAATCCTCAATTTTAATTTGCAGAATTTTGTCGGAAGTAGAAAAATCTTTATCTGATATATTTTTGACATCGTATCGGCTTCCAGATATTAATAACTCATTTTGTCTTAAAACAAATGGTCTATATTTTTCCATCAGTTGTAAAGTTTGAGCCAGGTCGTTGTTGAAAAGAATATCTGCATTTGCATATCCAACGTACTTCGATCGAAAATGTCTGGTAATAACAGCAAAGAAATGACGCAACACGGGATATCCTTCCGACATAGCTTCATCAATTGGAAATACAACCCACCCTTTTTCTTCGAACTCCTTTTTCACTTGAGTGTATTTTAAATCTAAAAACAACACCGGTAAAATGTCTTCTCCCAACTGGTTCCAGTTGCTCATTGTGTTTTTGTGAACAATATATCTGTCATTGGAAGGACGAAGCGTGGTACACATAACGAGAAGCCATGTTTTGTTATTTGCAGAACGTTCGTTTTTGGTTATAAAATGTTGGTCTGTATTTGTTCCTTGTGTGATCAAAATGAAAATTAAAACAATAACGGGTAGTACTAATATCCGGGACATTTTATTCATCAAACATGTAACACGTGTAGCTCTTTGAACACCATAAAACTTCAATGACATCTTTCTTTGTATGAATTCTCTGGTGGTAGATATTTGTGTTTTAATCTTGTCTGTACTGTCTTTCCAGAAACGGTGTACTTTTTTACTTGAATTATGGAAAATCTATGAATGGTGGAAGTACATGTAAATACAGATAATAGTAAATAAATCATTGACACGATTATTAGTTAGGAATTTCATTACAAGGCCTTTATAATAGAGTTTTGTCATCTTTTCTCTTTGTATCTGTTTACAGCTTTCACAATATGTGATTTTATTTCTGCCTTAATGCTCACTGTGATTTTTAAAGTCGTTAGTTTAAAGACTAAGATGGTTGTATATTAAATAAAATGCAAGTGATAATAATTAAAGCATTGTTCTCTACAAATGTTCAAAAAATCAAAGTATCATTAAATTCAATTGTATGAGATTACAGCTTTTATATCTTATTTGTTCCGAAATATGTGGCTAACGTGGCCAGTACTTTACCAAACCTTCCTATTTCATCTGTTTTAATCGAAGGATAAGTGAATATTCTACCAAATATATTATGGATTCATTACACTTCATTTAAGAACAATTTTCATAGTTTTACCACGAATCTACATATCCGACGTAATACTAGGATATTCTAGTACCAGAAAGTTTCTAAAAATCACAAAAAATGGTATAATTGAATAAATCAATAATACATGTAATACTTCAAAACAAATTATATTATTATTACATGTATTTTTGTAATATTTAGTGATTTTTTTAACCTTAGCTTTCTAGTATAAATAGACGATTAATATTCCGTAAAATTTATTTAATCTTCTTACTTTACTTATAGCTTATATTAAACTGAAAAGGACTATACGTTTCTTTTTTTTTAATTTTGTTTTTTTTTGTTGCTTTGGGGATGACTGTAACTACACTCACCTTTTTGAAATGTAATTTATACTCCATTTTTACCGGTGAATGACTGGAGTGCATGGTCACATTGCCTTTAACAGTAACAAAACTAAAACAATATAAAATGTATTAAGTAAAAATATATTAATTCCTCCCCTTATACAAGATGTGCAGATTGTTGTAATATTTTAATAATTTTTTTTAAAAAAAAGGTACTACAGTTTAAATATGAAGATTAATTGGAAAAAGTTTACACGTTAATGAGACAATGTCGCGTCAGACTGAAAAGGGGAGGGGAGGAGGTATTTGCCTCAATCAGCTGTGTATATGTTTAAACTAGCAGTTTTTCATAAACATCTAAAAAAATAACAGTTTACATAAGTTCCCCCGTAGGAAACCTGCAGGAAAAGTTACATAAAAAATACCTATATGTCAGAAAAACTCCCAAAAATGCCTCATATTTTTGAAATGTTGATTACATTATAGATAAATCTAAGGGTGTCATGCTGAAAACCGAAGTAAATTTTCATGTAAATATTTAAAAATTACTGCTTCTAAAACTGAAATCCACAAATAATTAAAAAAATTATTGGAATTAATCATTGATTATAAAAATACCATATAATTTCATTTACCCCAGTAAGATATCTCTGAATTTTTTATATCTCAAGAAAAAACTACAAAATTTATAAAAATACAAAAATAACAAATTTGAGAAAAAAGCCTCACCCCAAAATGTGAGCCTATGCACAGGCAAAATCTTTAGAATACTCCCTCAGATTGTGGGTTATTTTTCGACTTACTGATTACTGTGTTTTCCACATAAATTTGGGAAAAAATATCAATGAACCCTGTTACTGTATATCTGTTATGTCTTAGTCTTAATTAATTATTTACTTTTCCAATGCTCAAATGCTTCCAGTTTGGCACAAGAACAACTTATTTTGATTTGTATTCTGTGCATTATTATTTTTATAATTTTCTTAGAATACTTGCTGTTAAACGACAGACATTTTACAGTATGTACTTCATCAATCTTTTTCTCCAGTAACGACCCAACCGTTAAAGATGTTCTTTGTGAGAGCAATCATGCGGACTTATTTTATCTGTGAGCTAGAACGTTAAAAATTCGACTCAGCGTGCCGGTCTAGAATAAAGCAGGGTTCGTATACATGCAATAATTGCCACTGTACGTTAACCAGTAACCCCCCCTTAAAAGATATATAGATAAATGATCAAATAACCTTAAAAAAATCTTTTTGACTTACAGTTTTCAGGGAGCTTTTTTGCCTTTGAACGTAAACGTTGAAAACAAAATTTCAATATAAAACTATTCATTTGTACGTCAACGTAGTCCGGGTTTTAATACCAAAATCCGACATTTATGAAACAAGGGATGTGTGTATTGTGTGTCAATTATAATATCCTGTTATTTGTTAATCAGATCCTATATATTAAAAAAATGATTATTGAATGTATTTTAATTGTATAGCAAAAAATGTCGTTGCTTCTTGTATAAATTAGTTTGTATTAAATAGAATAAATGAAAAAAAAGGATAAATATTAAAACAAAAACAAAAAAAAACAAAAAAACATTGAGAGACAAACAATTTTTTTTAATTCTACATCAATTTCATCTTATTATCGATGTATATATATATATGTAAAATTGGGTTGGTGTGAAATGATAAATGATAAATCGGTATAACATTATAAAGTATCCAAATTTTGTAATTTATTTAAATATTTTAATGATTTATTTTGAATCTATTTTGTAAACCTGTCTCTCTTGAAACTATGTCATTATATATATACTGTCTTATTTTTGCAGATGACAATTTATTAGTTGAAACCACAGAAGGTCTTCAAAAATCTAAAAATAAACTTATTGTTTAAAATGACAACTTACCATAAATGTTAAAAAAAACAAAATTATGATCTTCAAATAAAGAAACATAACAATGATAATAGATAAAAAGAACCATTTTTTCATTGAAGGAAAATGAATAGAAAAGGTATTAAAATATAATTACCTAGGAAATATAACTGAATCTTCTGGAAAATTTCATTCCTCTCATTAAATAATGGTCTAAAAATAGGAACAAAGTGATGTTTTCTAATTTACAAAAAAAAACTGTTTGAATCTTTAGTAAGGCCAATTTTAATGTATGATTCTGAAAAGATCATAATGTCCTCCAATAGATTTAAGGACAATCCAAACTTAGATGTAATATCCCTTATTGAAGCCAGCTTTATAAAAAAAAAATCTGAAATTCTGTAAATTTGTTTTAAGGTCTAAGTAAACAATCAGTGAATATATCAACAAGGGCCGAATTAGCTCAATATCCACTTGATACATTTGTTAAAATGCAATTTATAAAATATTTAGTCAGACTTTTTAGACGTACTAACAATAAACTATTCGATGATGCATTTATGCATTTATGCTATCTCAAAGTCTACATTCAGCAAGGACATACTCATGGTTCTCATATATTATCATATATAATATAGACATAAAAAAATTAAAAGATTTCAATTATCTAAGAGATGAACATAAAACAAAACTTGAAAAATATTTATGAGAAGTTATTTAAAAAAAAATAAAATCAACAACAGAAAACAGGAGTTAGAAAGGTCTGTAAATATATAAATACACTGAACAATTTGAACTTAACGGCAACCCCCCTCCGCATGATACCGTTTGAAACCGGTTAGTTGGTATTGATAGGACAACGTCGGCAGTTTTTGTCCGCTTATCGGTTTTCGATATAAATGACATCATTGATCACCTTGTATTGGTGTTATTCTTTATGTTCCTAATAAATGTATTATCATATACGTTTTAACCCACCAAGCATTTCAACATTTCGTTTTTAAAATATTTGGAGAACCCGTTTGAGTAAATTCATGACGTTCATTCCTAGATGTACAAATATACGTGTGAGAAGTCAAAACAAGGTATTTTTTATGTTGTTCTTCATCTTAACGTCAAGTGAGGCCTTCAAGACACAGAAACATCTCAAACCCCACTGAAATTTCACAATGTATTGACCCGAAGTTATCTATACTTATATACCTGTATGTGAATACTTCAGTAACCTTTCAGTAATTGTTGTCTCTGACTATTGTTGATCATTGTTATTTAAACATTTTTGAAACGCATGGCGCGTGTATTTTATTAAAATATATAAATGTATGCAACTATTTGATATTCATGGTGAATTGGCGGGGGGGTGGGGGGGGGGGGGGGGGTGGGGGGGGGGGGGGGGGGGGGGGGGGGGGTGGGGGGAGGAAATGATCTTAAATCCTGGGAATGTTTTTCGTGGCATTTCGGCCTGCAAGCTTATCATCCAGATGATATTTAGTCTTGAATTTTTTCAGGAACGAATTTTTTGTATTGCCTTTTCTCGAATTATTTCCTTCCTAGACCTAAATTGTGTTCAAACAGCAAGTGCTAGATGTTCTGTGGTCTCTTTCTCGCTTGTTTGGTCTAGGTTATCATTCTTTTTGCTGTATTTCATTATAGTTCTGTGCATTACTATTCCTTCTTCCAATTTCGCTATGAATGTGGGGTTTTTCAAAATGTATGCCAAATCTTTTATCAATTATGGATTTATTTTGTTATAAGATCTTATACAAAACACAGGTATAAATATAAAAATGTATATGATATATACTTAGAAAATTAGAACAAAGATAAAATAAAACACTTTTATATTTATGCCCGATAACATGAATTTTAACACGGGTGGAAATGTATTGTGTTCTTATAATTAATGCCTGACGTGTTCCTACATACAGGTATTTACGCCTTGGAATGGGCGCATTACGTTTCCGTAAAATTTCAAAATTTCAAATATTACGTTTCCGTAAATCAAAAATCTTTGCGTTACTTCCATTGAAGACTGAGGAATGTTACAACAAAATGTGTGATCTTTTTATTGATGCTTGTACTACAGAAGAGACAATAATTTAATAATAAAAATTGATTTTCGGAGACGTAATTATTTTTTATTGAATATTTCCCCTTGGAATCACTTACATTTATATGAGGAAACAATAAGAAATTAGCTCATTTTCTGATATAATGAGTGTTTAGTGTTCATTTAAAATTATTCTCATCTCCTTCGTACATCCTAGCTAAGAACTTGTAATTGAAAGATATATTTTTTATTTGTTTTTTTTAAACGAACAGATTATCCACGAGAAGGAAATACACAAAAAATAATGTAGGATCAGATTAACGAAAATCTCCAGGATATTATAAATACACACTTAAACAACTATTCAAATCTACATTGTACTTAAAGGAGAAACACAAATTAGATAGCAAAACTGAATCTATTAGTAAAATATACGGAAAAAAAATTACACAATGTTTATTTTTTACGGGAACCTGTAATATTATGCTGAAATCTCGAAATCAAAATTCCAAAATTTTGAGATTTCAAACAAAAAGGAACAAAAAACAAAAAACACAAACAAAAAAAATAATAGAAAAGAGTCAAAAATAATTTTAACATAACAAAACGAAAAACAATTCTAATGTCATGTCCTTCAAACACTTTGAGTCCAAACAGGGAGTAAAATTTGTATATTTTGAAATAGAATTTGGTACGGTTGTTTCCTGTATTTGTCCTTTAATTTTACTTTATGTTTTTTTACCATGGGCTGGTACTTTATACCAACATTTTACCACTCGCCATCACTCGTGGTACCAACCCGTTGTAAAATCTAAAAATTCATGACCTAATAAACTATTTCTGAAGCAAATAAATACATAAATAAAGCAAAAACAAAACAAAACCAAAAAGGAAAAAGAATATAGAAAAAAAGAATAATATATAAAATATCAATTTTATCCATTTTTTAACCATGATTTACAGATGATTTATTATACTTTTCTGCAGCTATTTTTTATTTGGACCCCTTTGCAATCTAATTAAAAACCGATCTCTCATCGCTCCTGTTTTCTGATATGTCCCACGCGACATATCAGAAAACGAGAGCGATGAGAGATTGGTTTTTAATTAGATTGACCCCTTTGTTGACATGTATTCGCAATTTTAATTTCTAAAATTCGCGGAATATAAAAATGTGACATTATTTAATACTGAACTTATTATAGATTTGTTGTCATAATGAGTAAGTTTCAAAGTTTTTATAATATATATAACTTCTAAGTTTGAGAACAACGAATGTGGACATTTGAGTGCTACGATTATTAATTAATTGATCTATTGGTAATTGATTAACCTCAATATCAAGGTATGATTTGAATTTCTGTATTTTGTGATACATTTTATTATTACCACTGGGTTTATGTCACTGCTGGTGGACTGTAAGTCCCGGAAGGCATTATTAGCCCAGTAGCCAGAATTTTTATCCTTGCCTGATTCAGCCTTTCTACTTAAAAAATGAAACTTTATTAAGTACATCAAAACATTTTTCTTATTGTTTTCAGTGTAATTATTCATAATTATTCTAAAACTAGAGGCTCCGAGGGCTGAGCTCATCTGGCATGAAAGCCATTTTTATTGATATACCTCAAAGAAAGGTTACTTCTTCTTATCATTATGAAGTGTGGTAAGCCTTGTAGGAAACAAATATTTCTTCATCAAGGTCCTTCTTATGTAACTTACAGGTCGGAATATTCTAAAAGTTATGTTAACCAAAGTCCTCTGCTGAAGGCCATTTTGAATTAGGGATCGGCCCTTGAGTAAACATGGTAGGCACCTTAAGAGAAACATTCAGACCATGTTTGCTTTCAGCAATTCTGCGGTTCTGTAGAATTTTGTTATATGTCATAGACACTTTCTGTCAAGTTTAGCTCTATTTGGCCGAGCAGTTTAAGACAAAAAAAAGTTTTTTTTTTAAATCAACTAATCAGAAACAAGAATTGCCCTGATCTGGACGAAATGAGGAAACTTTGTTAAACCTCTAACAGATGCTTCCTGTCAAGTCTCGTTTCCCTTGGCCAAGCGGTGGCCATGAAGAAGATTATCAACAGATAAAAGACAAGAACTGCCCATGACGGCCATGTTTATTGCCTGATCAGGACAAAATGAGGAAACTTTGTATAGAACCTCCTAATTAGATGCTTTCTGTCAAGTTTCGTTCCATTTGGCCAAACGACTTCAGAGGAGAAGATTTTTTTTATATCAGCCAATCAGAAACATAAACTACTTATGGCGGCCATATTTGTATTCCGATCGGGACAAAATGAGGAAACTTTATAAAGGACCTTCCATATATGCTTCTTGTCAGGTTTCGTTCCATTTGGGCAAGCGATTTCAGAGAAGATTCTTTTATATTAGTCAATCAGAAACAAGAACTGCCAATGGTGACCATATATGTACTCCAATCGGGATGAAATAAAGAAATTTTGTAAAGAACCTCCCATAGATGCTTCCTGTCAAGTTTCGTTCCATTTGGCAAAGCAGTTCCAGAGAAAAAAAGAATTTGTTAATAAACCAATGAGAAACAAGAATTGCCTATGGTGGCCATATTTTTTGCCTGATCGGGACGAAATGAGGAAACTTTGTAAAGAACCTCCCATAGATGCTTTCTGTCAAGTTTCGTTCCATTTGACCAAGCGATTTCAGAGAAGATTTTTTATATGAACCAATCAGAAACAAGAACTGCCAATGGGGCCATGATTGTTGTCCGATCGGGACGAAATGAGCAGTGTTTATAAAGGACTTTACAGAGATGCTTTCTGCCTAATGTAATTCTATTTGGCCCAGTGGTTTCAGAGGAGAAAATTAAAATGTGAAAAGTTAATGGACGACGGACGCCAAGTGATGACAAAAGCTCACAGATGAGCTAAAAACTAAAATCATCGTAACTAAAATGGTGAAAAATGGTTACAAAATATTGCCAAATTCTTTGTATCTGTGATCAAAGTTCGAAGTTGTTAAAAGGATTGGTACAAGACTAACTAGACTGACATTTCCTTAGGCTCTTCTACTGTTACCTTATGGAAGTCAGATGTTGTTCTGGAGTTAAGTCGCCTTGTCATAAAAAAAATCAAATATGCACGAAAAATCACAAAATTAGCATTTTTCGGGTAAATTAAAAAACATGTCGACTTCGATGGGCTCAATATATCTTGAAATTTGAAACATAGTTTGTTAAGATAAGTATCTTTTAATAATCAACTGCTAATCGATGCTAAACATATAGCTTCAACTCCTATTTTGGGTTTTAATTTAATGAAGTTTACCCTGGACTTAATGAAAAACGTCATGTAAAAAGCCTACATGATTATTAATTACTTAAATGCCATTAAATTTTCCGTTCAAAATTTTGACAAAATTTACCAGAAAGTTCTAAGGCTCTTCCATTTGATGCAAAGGTAACCCTTACGTGAGATTAGATTCCCGTTTGTTTTAATTGTTTTGGTTTTTGGTAGTTGTGTTTATTAATTTATCATTATATCATGTATATCTTTAAACGAATTTCCAAAATTTTGATCTCGAGCACTGCTGATGCGTTGTCAGTCAACGAAATGGCCATACAGCGCATCAAATTTAATTCGATATTTTGTGATACTTTTTAGTAAAGATATGCTTTAAATAAAATAGCATTCAAGAAATATTTCTAAAAAAAATGCTTGATATAAAAAACTTAAAAGAATTCTAGATTTTACTTAGTGCGCTTTAAATTTATAAGCCTTAAATGAAATCGCATTCAAGAAATATTTCTAAAAAAACCTCATACTTCAGGTTTGTGATACAATACAACAATCCTCGGACAACCTATGTCCCGTAGATATCTAATGACCAGTCTTTTGATTATTTTCTTAGACTTTACCAATATATGTATACGATTGCTTGGTTTATTTCTTTCGGTGGAGCTACGATAAAAATAACAGACTTAATATATTTTAGATTAATCTTTAATTAAAAAACGATAAACACATTTAGTTACATTATTCCTGGATGGGAAAAGAATGTACATGTCTATATTAAATATTTTATATGTGAACTTTTTTCTGTATTTTAATCCAAGGTTGGTTGTTTCTTATTGGAGCATGTGAAATTTATTTGTCTTTCTAAAAGCCTTCCTTTGTTATAGTCATCCCTGTGGGTCATTCTAGATCTAATCTTTTCGCTCATGGTGACGTATATGACAAAGTTGGAAGCACTGTCCAGTATTGTAAATATCTGCATTACTTCAATAACTGATAATCCGCTGCAACTAATTGGAGAGACCCTCAAGTCTACGTGTAACGCAATATTGAAATATCGGGTGCTGACTATATTTTCCTGTACTGAAAGGTCCGAGATGTTGTACCACTTTATTATAAACATAGAATACACAACCAGTGTAGGAATTTCTGAAATCAAAAATATTATCAGTACTATAAACACCATAATCATGTTGATAATTGCCGATTTTCGTTCTTTTCATTTTGTTCACTCCGACTCCAGCTAGTTCTACCGAACAATGTAAATGGTTTAAATGAGCAATATAACACGGTTGAGGATGCTATTACAGAAAACATGATAATATTATAAATGTCAGTCCAGCTTTAGAACAAACTGCTTCTGGTGTACAATGCGCACAAAAACATCTTGGCGCACCCATTACCAACGACAACACTAAAAACACTAAACCTAACAAAACTGTACTGCGTGTCCAGATTGACAGCAGAATCGCAAGGACCTTCTGGACACCGAGGGTTGTTTAGTAGTACTAAGTGGAAAGCGTCCTTGAACTTTGTCATATTTAAGTATAGAGTAGAATGTAAGGAATTTTACAATAGTCTCATTGGTACTCGTGATATGCTAATATTTAATTTGATATCTATAAAGGTTATACACCGTAGCAACAAATATCAGTCAGCCCGTCTGCCACAGCAAGTCCTTGCATAAGGGTGCACGATGGAGACATAATATTTCGCGACATATTACTGTAAAAATTATTATGTTGAAGACGACCGTTATGTAAGAAAGCCCACACCGAACAATGTATGTTTTTAAAAGAAATGTATCCTGATCAGCAACAATATGTTTTCTAGTATGTTAGTTGTATTTTGTACTGTGTCGTTCATATTTTGTCCTAATAATTGTTGGTAGGAAATCTGATTCTATTATGTACACAGACATACTTTTTCAGGAAAGACTGTAATTCTATACAAACATTTCGAAATCAAGAGTCCAAAATTAAATTTTTAAAGCAAAAGAAGAAAATAAAAGAAACAAATAGAACATGTATATGCATGCATCTATGTTAAAACCTTTTTTTAAAGGTGACAATATACCAATGACCATGATGACATTTCAATTTTTTTTCAATCACTAAAACAAACTGAGCGATATAACATTAACAGGGTCAAGTACTGGAGTGTAACTGAAGCTTAAAAATTGGTTTTATGAAATTTTCGACCTAGTATTACTTAGTTCTCTCATCCAAAACTCTGGTCTTAGATGGTTTTAGTTTAAACTTTTTTTACACAAACCTAATTTTTTTGTACTTTTTTTGAAGGAAACCAACCAGCAGACCCCGAAGTTCGCCATCTTCTTAATGTTTACTTCAAACCATCCCGACAATAAAACTCTGGATTATACATTAATCCAGTTTTGTGACGCCAAAAAAAAAACTCTCATTATGAAAATATTCACAATGAAAATCTAAATTAATTTTACTGCTGATATAAATATTCATGGCAACCCTTCTTACCTGAATCTTTGAAATATTTCACACACCACAACATTTTTAACACCATATTTATCCTGCAAAAGACCAATAAAATGAAAAGAATTAGCCAACCTACCATACGGGTCATTAAGAAGAGTACATATTTCCACCACTGAAACCGAAATATTTCACCTGCACACCTCTCCCAGCCAAACCCATATTGTAGCGCAAACCTGAGCTCCTACGTCTGGCAACATCCTTCCTCAGACGCTCAATAAAACTATGACCCAACACTAAAGCCGTCATCATATTGCTGTAGAAAATTTTCTTCGTCTAAACACTGAAAATAGCACTTAATTTGTCTTAAATTCAGCAAGGTACACGTCAATACACGTGGTGCCAACTCTGAGGGTGCCAAGGCCAAGGAATAATCTCGACTCGAAACAAAGTTAATGGCCTAGAAATTCAAAAGACTATAAATCATATTTACCTGACCAAAAAATAAAATGAACTCGTGTTCAATCAAATTAGAAACATTTCATTTACTTACAATTCTGAATTCCTTCCTAAATTGGCTAATATTACTGTTTTACACATGTTGCCGCAAGCAGGTGCATTGAGACAATTTCAAGCTTCCAAACGACTAGTTCCATATAAGGAAATTAAGCCCCGCCCATTCTATTGACTGACATACAATATTTTCGCCGTATTATAAACTTTATTTCGAAAATAATCATTATTTTATTATACAATATGAAAGAAAATATAGTTAGGCGTCATATTATAAGGAAAATTGGATATAAATTACAGCAAAATTAACGTATTTTCAGATTTGTTGCAACCGATCGGACGGACGCAGATACTGACGTCACTATTGAAGCAGGAGTTACTTCCTATAAAAAAAAAACATCAGTCGGACCGCCAAGTGCCATTTTGACCGTTACGCTAGTGCATTCTATTTACAGAGAAACAGGTGGAGATAATTTCAGAATTTTTTACACTAGATGGCGCTTTTAGTCCCGCCTCGAATTTTTGATTGACATGACGTGTGTGAAATGTGTAAATGTCGTTGTGCTAGTTTTTGACTTTCAAATAACATGGATGGAAATATGTGTAAAAATTATTTCGTTAACACCCTGGCCTATTGGATTCACCTGACACTGAAAATTATGAACGTATGAGACATCAAAAGTGAGTATTTTTGTGCACCTCAAAATGGCCGGCGACACACGTTGCCACTTTTTAGCCAATGAACAGATCTCGCTCGTTTACCGTTTCACTGGGAGGAGCCTATAATGTTTTGTTTTGCAAATTGATATAGTATCAGGTCTTTCATTTGCAAGTTAAAAAGGCTGTCCCGAGACTCCGTTACATAGTTCTTACGCAATATCCAGGGGTATCAAAATATGCAAAGAAATGAAATGTGTTTTTTCTTGTTTTCACAAAATGACACGTTTGAAGTATTTTTTTACGTTGGATATTCAATTTTCTGCATAAAATTGTAGAGGAGTGTCTATTTTTAAAGATCAGTCACCTGGAAAGTCCCCTTCCCATTTTTTTGGTTGATTATACACGTTTTTTTTCAAATTTTACACAGGTTCATCTAATAGGTTATATAATGGACAGAAAAAAAATCCATGATGAGATGATTTTTAAAAAAAATAAGATTAAAAATTAAAGAAAAAAACAGATTCACTGACAATATTTGAATAAATAGTATTAGAACACTTTTAGTCTTTACAATATTGTGAAATTAGGCATAAATACTCAACCTATGAGCCACCAGTTTTATTTATTATCATTGGCAATGTACAGGAAAACTATTAGTAAATAAATTGTATATCAAAATATATATTTTATGTGTATATTTGTTTTACTTTGGATGGAAAATATTGTATGATTTTCATATGTCTCTATGTGTATAATTTCTTAATTTTTTGTCAAAAGAGTAATCTTGTAATATTTACAACTTCAAATTTTATTACCACTTGTAAGTAAGGTTATCTAAGACTAATTTCTTTTCCTTTATGATTTAAATTTTTCTACCCTCTGGTGTCATCTGGACTATTTAGTTAGAATAGTCTATGATTCAATCAAGTAATAATTTTGTTATATTTTGGTTGTGTTCTCTTATTCAAAGAATATTCATTACATTCACATGAATTTCACCATGCTATGTACATGTATAGAGCATTAATCATGTTAATAGACCTATTAACTTAAATTCTGTTTAAAATTTCTAATTTTTGTGCTTTGCCTTTAATTTCAAAATCCAGTATCTTCCATATTACAGTTTTTCTTATATAAATGATTTTATTTTATTATTTCATGATTTTTAATTCATGTTCATGTCCAGATTTTTACTTTTTTACATGGAAAGTCAGCAAATTTCTATAATAAGCATGAGAAGTTGGTCTATAAAATCACATGTATATTTTTGTTTTACCAATTTTGGCACTACAGGAGGTGAAATAGGTCAAATACACAAAAAAGCAATAATAACTATTCTTAATCAATACAATAAATATTAATTCATGAAAATCAAGATTGAGATGGCATAACTTAATGTACAAATGTAAAATTTCCTTTTGTTGAAAAGAATATGCATGATTCATGTGATTTGCTGGCAAAAATAAATCTGTCCATGTCAGATCCTTACAGTTTTTGACAGTTGAGTAATGGATAAAGGTAATTTTAATTTTAATAAGATTTTCTTTTTTTTTTCCAATGCTTTTTTTTGGTAATTTGTTACTTTTTAACCAAAAACTCACAATTTAGGTCCTGATAAAGACAAAAATCCATTATTTAATAGCTTCCACATTGCAAAATGCACAAACCATTTAAACAAAAATTGGAGCAAGTAATTTTTTTTTCAAAATTAAAGTGAGAAAAAATTCTTCAGTACTGTTTTTGAAAAAACCAACATTTGTCATTACTCAAATAGACCTATAGCAGTACTTTAGCTACTCCCCAGGCTTTCAGTTGTTAATTTATATGGAAAATAATTTTAAATTCATTTGTGCACATTCTACCATTCAACAGAAAGATCCTGAATCCCTCCACAAGATAATGATAGAAGTAAGTGGAAGCACCTGCCTGATCACCCCCCCCCCCCCCCCTTTTCCCCTGGTACATTATTTATTCTTAAATATGGTTTGTTTAATGTTCATTGACACATATTTATTATATCATTTGACAACCAAGTGTGAAACTTATTTATATTTCCTTTTTTTATCGATCGTTACCGCCATACCTTCTTTGTTTACATTTTATTGACAACGTCAACGCTGATTATCCCCCTTTATCACGTAATTTTCACAGAAAAAGCTCGCTCGAATTGCGTTTCACTCGGTTTTGCGGAGAAATATTTGAACTGTTCGTCAGAAAAGTAACAGCACACCTTTTCCGATTTAAAAATCCCCGTCCCGAGAACTGACTATGAAGAAATTGTCCTTTTTCTGACCAAAGGTGACAAAATCGTCGGCATCATTGCCAACTTTGATTGTAAAATTTTGTACGAAAAGCACGCTAGAAATATCTATTTTTAAGTAATATGAAAAGAAAATATTCTCAGAAACCGTTTAATACCATCCCCTAGACCCAAATGAAACCATACGTCATGTATGGCCAAAAAAACCGGCAGGTGATTGACGTTACTAAAAATGACCCATTTTCAAATGAAAAGTCACGTGACTCTGTAAATAAAAACGACGCCATTATTGACTTGGCGGTCCGACTGCATGCCTTAACATCGCTGCGCAATGAAGAAGTTTCGTGTTATATCCATCACCGGAAAAGTTCGTCAATTATGCGCGCCTTTATGACGTCATTTACCAGACTGTGGGGCACGCCTGTATCCCTACACTATTAAAGTTCATCAAGCGTCTTCGTGATCGTCATTATGCAGGATGATCTAGAAATATATTTTGCTCCGTAGGTACTTTATCACAATTCCTTCATGACTGCAGTACTGATTATCACTTATAAGAATTTAATTTGCCAAATATTTCATGCAACATAGCATCATTTTTTTTTCAACCGTTCGCTCAACACGGAGACGGAAGTGATGATGCCCCTAAACGCACTAAAGACGTTCACTAAAACCAGAGTTTTTGACGGAATTGCAACGAACTCGAAAGTGGCGTATTGTATTTTTTTTCAAATAGTTTTTGATGCTATACTGTTGATCAGAATCAGGACAATCGGGGACAATTTTGTTTTGCTTATTCAGAGACGGGAGGTCCGATATACTTCTTCGTCTTTAGAAGTTATATGCCGTTTTCAGGAGTACTGTTCGAAAAATAATAAGCCGCATGCCTATCGACAAATATTACAATTATTGAACAGTGTTGAGGGATATAGCAATTTTATTGGTCCCGAGACACTGACTGCGTTAGCAGAGGGAAATAGTCAATATGTCGAGGGACTAATAAAATAGCTATATTCCGAAACAGCTGTTCAATAATTGTTTTATGATACCGGAAATTGCAAATTTCTACGAAATGTCGAAAAAAAACCACTGTGATTACTTACAGTTCTGGACAAAATCGAAACCATTAAAATCTTATTGACACGCCCACTTTAGTTACGTTGTCCGAAAACACGCCCATTATCGTGACGTTGTCCAATAGAATTTGTCTGCGAAAAGAACTATTGCCCGGGGTAATAGTTAAAAAACTATTACCCCGGAGAATAGTTCTTCCAACTCGAAAAGCGATTGAACAGTTACTTTACTGAATAAATTTTTACATAGTTAAAACGTACTGAGGTATGATAACAAAGTTATCAGTAATTGGTTGAACTTAAGAGAAAAAATGCTTTTGTAACTTTTGGTATAATAATGATCTTCCCCTTTGAGATTTATATATTGACAAACTCGAATCATTTACAGTTAGAATGAGAAGTATATACACAAAACTTCTTTTTCAGATCAGGCAGCAAAATATCTGATAAAAAATTAATATTTTTTTTATATTGTTATTCCGAATAATGCTGGGAAGATAAGGATCAATTGTTTCATCTTAATCTTATTTACATTTTCAGAGGTTGAAGAAATCTTTTAGTTGAGTACTGTACTGTAGCTACATGTACAAATGTACATGTTCCAAAGAAGATACGAAATATGGTACATTGCAGCAAAATTATTCGAATTATAACCAAATTGTTCATTTCAGAGCACTTTGTCATCGGTAAATTAAACTGCTAAGTTAAAACCATATTAAGAGCAATTTATTTACTCTTTAGTTTTAGACATGTTAGATGTAGTCGCTTATATGACATATTCCTACATATATTATCTTTATTTGCATTATATTATATGTATGCGTTTTTAACAATATATTACAAAACACAAAGGTTATATCAGACCACATTACCTAAATATGAAGCCTGTATAACAAAATTGTCATAAAACGATTTGTGCTATAGTACACGAAACTTCGATAGCTCTTTGGTTGGTCACCGAGGGCAGTATCAGCTCTATTGCTAGTATTTCGATACCAACCTACGGTTGACTATAAAAATGTTACATTTTGCGAAAACTAAGGAATATCTCCGTTGTGCATATATAGATTTATCATTTAGATGATTTTGGCTTTACCCTTTTGGTCATTTTGGCATTTGATCTTCAACTTTTTGGGTTGTTTATCATGTTTGGCCTTCAGAGCACATCTAATGAATCGTCAATAGACGAAATGTCTCGATTTCTCCCTTGTTTAAGTTCAGCTCTCAGATGATTTTAGTACAACTGTGTTATAGTTTGAATGTGTATATCTTTTCATCAACGAGTATCTATTTTTACCACCATTTGGAATATCTATTTTTACCTTTTTTCGACACCTCTGCTTCTGAACTACACACAGATACAAGTCCCTGAGGTCGTACGAAATGTAGTTCTTCGGAACTATCATGAAGTTCGAAATTTAAAAGTTACTGGTATGAAAATGTAATATTTTATGAAAACTAATAATATCTCCACATCATTTTGGCATTTGAATATGTACTTCGACATGTTTGGTCATTGCTTCAAATTTCGCAATATGCATATCTTGTGTGGCCTTAAAATTGGTATTATAAAATATTTTCACACCGGTTTTTAAAGCTATGCTTGAAATTGTAGGAACATGGCTAAGAAAGGGACGTACATTCGGTGGCACGATCATACATGTACTCAGCACCCAAGTAGGGGGAGGGGGCTGGCCACTTCACAAGATCATCTATACATACGCACGTCCCCGGAAAAAAGTGCTTTTTTTCAAAACACCTTTAGAAAAATATTTGTCTGAATGAGTGATCCCAAAAAAGTATCTATAAAATTTAACCCACCAAAAATACCTTTAGTATTTAGAAAATTAGACTTGCTCTAATTTAGTCACCCTCTTTAAATTAAGAATTTATTATTATTACTATTATCAGGTGGCAAATGAAAAAAAAAAAAAAAAATAGAAAAATAGGAAATTACTTTTCAGTGGTCTATATTCATGAAATTAATTTAAGGGAATTATTCATTTTCCTTCTATAATGCACATACTAATTATAGTTATCATTATAAAAAAAATAATATTTGAAAGAAAATAGAAAAAAATATATGTAACGAAAGACAAAAATTTGCAGTAGTCGTCACAACTTTAAAAAAAAAAGTGTAACAAGATTATCTCTTGAATGTATATAATAAGGTCTGGAGCATTTTATGAGAAAATGAATTTTATCTTCAACATTTTGCCTAAAAGTCATTTAGATTAAAAAGGCAAATTTATATTCATTAATATATATTTTTCATTAGTCATATCCTGAATGGAGCCCCATATTTAAATCATTTTACAGACGACGAATTACAAAATCAAGCGTCTGAGTGATTCAGGGGCACTTGGTTCTCGATGCATTGCTCAACAACAAATTATATCCAAAGTTTACAGAAAAAGTTAACATGTGAGGACAATCAAGAACAACGGAAAAGGTAATATGAATTTTAGTTATTAGCAATCATAGGCAGTTTTTGTTTCATAAATGGAACACGGGTTTCTGCGGAAGACATAGTAAAAATTAGTATATTAAGTTAAGAGTACGAGAACACTCTAGCCCAAAATAATACAAAGGGTGGGATAGTATACAGTTATTGAATGTGTAGCCAGGCAATAGACCAGAATATTTTTCCCAAGGTACTGGAAACAGCGTACTGTTCTATCGCCCGAAGCCAACGGCCGAGGGCATTAGAACACTTGAGCTGCTAGCTGTTTCCAGTACCGAGTCCGAGGGGAAACTTTTCTGGTCTATAATATTTTCCTAATAGCAGTTTTGGGATGCACATTTTTGCATTTTTAAAGAAGTTTTGGGACGGAGGGTAGGAATAAAGTAATTGTATTTTTGAAAACAGTTAAAAATAACAAATGTAGGAGTTTTTCATATGAATTATTATTAAATCCATTAATGGTAATGACTATGAGTTCATTAACATGGTCGATGTTTATGTTCCACATGTCTAGTTGTATTAACAACAGTACAAGTTAAACAAAAGGTTGCGGGCAATAGAACGAATATATCTATTGCCCGATAGATATAATTAAAAGTTATTGAATATTCATGAGGTGTAATTGACCAATCATAAAGCTGGTCGTAAGGTCGCAGGCAATATAACACCGTTCTATTGCCGATAGACAAATTAAAAGTGAATTATGGTTAAAACTAAAATATGCCCAGTAAGAAGGTAATTAATATACTACTAGGTACAAAATGTAATTTATAATATGTCTGAAATAAATAAAAGTGAAACAGTCCTCTTATTCAGGTTTTGTCAATTCATTGTTTATTTGGTTTCCTTTTTAAACATATAAAAGATATTTCCAGCATGAATATCTAAAAGTAAAACATAGCATATATATACTCCCTTCTTATTGTATCGTTGGTTCTAGAATAGAGATGTAACGGTGTACTGTTGTGTACCGAATCACAGTATTTTTCGCCAAATGATAGACGTATTAGATACATGTGTATATTAAAAAGTGTGTGATAATTTCAAAAATACAGAATATTTTTTAAATGTATAATTAATAAATAATGCAGTTATCTGATGAAAAAATTTTGCTAGCACATTTTTCTCTCCCAAAAAGTTTTGTAAAAGCCTCATGCATATCTACATTGTATGTAAACAAATTTTCAAGTAAGTTCACAAAACATTGAAGTTGAACTGGAGGGACTGCTGTCATCTTCCACATTACCTATTTATTTGACCAAATCATGGTTCCTCATAGAATTTTTTCTTGGTGAGTCCCAAATGATTTCTGTGAGTCCAGAAAAGGATGTCACCATGTAGTGTGATTTTGTTGAAGGTGCGCGAGTTTTGTTTCCAAAAGTTTGAATCGTGTTGTTTTTTTTACATTACATTAAATCAAAGCCATTTATGATTATTTTTCACCTAATGATTTTTTTTTTACACAGTTGAATTTTTCAAATATTTTTAATCACCAAGCCAATGAAATTAATAACATGGTTTAAGAAAATGAACATGAACAATTATGATTTCCCTCGTATATCCACTTTGCATATATCTGACTGAAGTTTTAAAATTAAAGTAAAGACTTTGATATATTTATTTCATCAATGCAACGTGTATAGGGGCACATCTTAAGTAAAACCAGGGAGCCCAGAGTAAAAAAATATGCGTACAGGATGCGTCAAAATGCATTCCGAGGATCCCTGCCAAATATGGTAATACATATCATTTGTCTCTGAAGGGTATTGTTACAAGCTACACCTCTAGCCTTATGGATACCCTAACCTTCCTATACTTGTATCTACATTCAACAGGGCTTTCCAAAGTAGCCGGTAGACGGCGGAAATCCGCCGTTTACGGTGGCTACAAGTGCCGGCTACTTCACTGACAAAAAAATAAATTCAAAAAGAAAAAAAATCTTTTTAAAATATGTAGACAAGCGTCGAAAGTCGTATTGTCGCGAGGTCGCGATAAACAAGCATGTAAATCCTGTGTTTTCCTTTAGCTAAATATAGTTCACATGAATTCCGGTCACTGATTGGTCGTCTATTAAAAGTGTACATTTACGTCATCTCTAGTCGGAAAGCATCGTATTTTTGCAAGGATAATAAGAGAGAAGTTCCGATGGTCAACAATAATGAAGCGATCAAATACCCTGGCTCTGTCCCACGATCATCATCACATTCTCAGGGCTATAACCAAACTTTCAAAAAAAAATTAAGTAGTAGGCTAAAAATTAAATTCTATAACAATATTTGTTATTATTATCAAAAAAGAATGAATTATCAGCATAACGGAAAGAAAATAATGAAGAATTGAAGGTTTCACAATCCTGCACACAAAAAAAAAAATCAAATTTCATCGAGATTTTTTTTTTTTTTTTAATTTCATACATAAAAAAAGGTAATTTGAAAGTTGGAATTAGGTGCCAGGATATTGCAAGAATGCAGGATTTTACTCTATTTACCCCAGACCCCCTGCCGTAAAGGCACGGCGACCGGCTTTGCCGGCCGCATGTCACAGCCGCCTACTTTTAGATTTCAGCCTGCTACTTCAAATTGTATGGAAAGCCCTGATTCAAATGTATTTTGACCATTGGATTTCAAAAATTATTGTACTTGCACAGTCTTTGAAACTGAGGTCAGGTGACTAGTCACTTTTTGCTTGTTCTTTGTGTTTATTATGTTTAATATTGTGTATTTGTAAATCTGTTTTTTTTTTGTCACAAACTGTATGTTTAAGGACAATAAAGTAATTTGAATTTGAATATCATATACATATATATATATAGCTTATTATATTGTACAAAAAGGAATCTTGAGTTTGAATTGGTTGGAAGCACAGATTTAGAAAAAGGTGAAATTGTGTTCTTTTTTCTTTCAGGAAAAAGAATCATGCATCTCTACAGAAAAATGTTAGTGATTTTAATCCTCATTTTCTGTACATCTCTGTCAGATGGATGTAATGAAGCTCTGTGTGTCAGCATTGTTAGTAAATGTATGCTGATAAAATCATGTGACTGTGACATGACCAACATGGTGAACTGCTCCTGTTGCAAGAATTGCACAGCTTGTTTATCAACATTATATACAGAATGTTGCTCATGTGTTGGTAGGTATTGTATTTTGAATCGATAGGCCGGCCATTTGACACAAATCAAATTTTATTTGATTTGGAAAAAATCCTAGAATATTTAGTTTGTCCTTAATCTTGTAAATAAAAAAAAAATCTTTCCATATTACATTGTAGGTACAAAAAAGTGTAGCTTCAAAAATCTAAAAGAACCCACAAGATGTGATTGAAAATTTGATGTCAAATTGAAAATTGATTTGACATTTCAGAATAAATAATTGTTTATTGAGTTATTTACAGTGTATGTGTGGTTAAAAACATTATTGGTGTTAACTATCCTACCAGAATGTCAAATTGTTGTTTTGTCAAAAACAGGACATCTTACATGTAAGTGCTGATTTGATAAATCGGTATATGTGTATATTGAACTGAATTATTTTTCTGAAAAGCAAGACTGATAATTGATGGTCTAATTTATTAACAGCATAAAGTTCTTTTTGTGAAAAATCACCATTTAAAAATTAAATCACTTTATTATTCGTGTTTTAATAAAGTGTGATATCAATCTTGTTCATTGTTTATCTTTTTTATTACCGGTACTTTTGTATAGATCTTCATATTAATTATCAGGTATATAATTAGAATGACACATTTGCTTGATTTGGTCTTTTCAGGAATGTGTCCTGTCCCTGATCCCGAGGAAGGTCTCCATTTAACAAGTACCATTGAGGACCTTAAAAACCCTTTACCACAATTGTTTGAAGTTTTAACTGAAGAAAAAGATGAAGCAGAAAGATGGACAACTTACACATACCCAGCCCATTATGATGCGCTGTACTTCAAACCAGGGCATGGCATGCTAGATGTCAATTTCGGTGAGATTTTTAATGTTTTCTTTAGTTTAAAATTAAGTCTCAAAAACAAAGTTTAAAGAAAAGTTTACTGGTATTTACTGGCTGTAGTATGTGAAGCATACATGTACATGTATACATTTAGATGGATGTTTTTACTGGCTTTATTGAATTGTGCAGCATACGTGTACATGTATACATTTAGATAGATGTACCGATGTAGTACATGTAGTTCTAGTAATGTATGATGGGATATTGATAAATTTAACTAAGGAGAATTGAAAATATTTTATTTTTATGTCAACCTGTCACAGTAGTATATTTGTACAAAAAATGTAGTTTAGAAATGCAGAATTTCCAAAATTTGAAAATTGTTTTGCTGGATAGAAAGTACACAATGTAGTTCTGATCACTTCCATTCATATAAATTGATAAAGGTCTCAACACTTTTCACCAGGACTTGCAAAGATTTTGAAAAGTTGTAGTCATATGAAGCTGTGAAATTTTTGAATGTCTGTATAAATATTTTAAGGATTATTTTGGCCAAAACAGGTAGCTAAAGCACTAGAACTGGAAATTGAAGTCGGCCACCTTCATGTACAATGTATATATGCAGCTTCCATTTTAAAAGCCCTGTTTGAGAGTGATGTAATAGATGAAATTATTAATGGGGAGAGAAATGGAATAATTTCCCTTGTTATCTGGTGTAGTACTTGTAAATATATTACATAAAATTAAAATGAGGCTAGAAATTACTAGATGTTACTTTGCTAATTGGTCAAAGTAGCCAAATTTTTTAATACATGTATGAATATGATGGAAGAAATTCATACATGTACATATACAAATGTAGGACCAGTGCAGGAATTAAGGGGACAATTTTATATATGTTATTAAAATCAGCTGTATTACACTTTATTTCTAAATTCTGCTCTGGAATAGTATACATGTATACATGTAGCATGTTATTGTAGCCAAAATAAACAGCTGATTTTAAGGCCATATCAAATTGATCTTTAGGTCTTTGGATGATGCAGCTCCAATTTTTGGACGATGTAAATTTCAAGAGAAATTTTTTTGCTGCTTCATTTTGCAAAATTTGTTGAAAATTTGCCCCAAAGTTTTCATTTTCCAATAAATTAAAAATAAAAATTGTTTGCCAGTTCCTAAAATTTTTAAAGAATTGGGATTTTTCCCATTTTTTGTAATATTTTATTTTAAAAACTTCGTCCTGCACGTAAATTTTATCTGGGCTCAAAAAATCAAGTCCTCAAGAAAAATGTTAAAATTAAAATTTTGTCCGCTCGCACCTATTTTTCCAAAGAACGAAAAATTAATTTGATGTGGCCTAATCAGGGTTTTTTTTTTGGACAAGACTGAAGTAGATTGAGTTGAGAAAATGACAGTTTGATGGACTGTCCATGTATGACGATCACAAAGTACATGTACTATACATTGTACCTGTTAACCTAAATAATGAATAAATGCAAGGAAAAAAAACTATTTCTGCTAACGTGCTATAAAAATAGGGCAGATATTTTTACATAAGTGATGCTAACTGAAAAATGTCCCAAGAATATTTGGGGAAGGTCCAAGAAAATAGTTTTGGCTTGATCATTGGAAATGAAGCTGACTTTACTATATGATGTTTAATGGTCAAAAGTATTTTTTGACAGAATAAAGTTACTTCTTCATACATGTTTTGTTTATTTTTTTTTGTCTGTGTTTTGTGAGCTTTCTAGCATGTCTTAGACTAGTTTCAATTGTACAAAAAGGCTTCTGTCCTGTCCTTTATAAATAATAGCTGTTTTGTTTGGGGTAAAAGCATTGCTACAGAGACCATGTTTCACATGCTTTCATATGCTCTTATGGCTTTGATTTTTATTTGAAATAAAAAGGCAGGACCAGGGTTTCGGCAAAATGAAAAGCCAGGATAATGTAAGGTGTGAAAATAATGCAGAAATGTTTTGGATTAAATGGAAATAAAAATGTAGGCCACGAAAGCGGCAAAAAAAATCCAGGACCAAAATTTCAGCAAAAAAAAATACATGTAGGCAGGATCAAACATTTCATCCTACCCCCTATAAAAATCAAATGGTTCCTCCCTTTTAGCCTAATTGTGAAGCATATATTGGTGCATTATTACAATTATTAAACCCTTAATCTGTATAGTAGAAAAAGTTTAACTAATTAATTTGAGCCTCTGATTTTAAGATAAGATTGTTGTTACTTTGCACTAATTCATACAACTGAGGGTTCCAGGAATAGATTTGTTAGAATTTAAACTTGACGGAGCTCACTTGAGGTCGAAAGGGTCATTTATACTTGTACAGGTGTCACTTGAATGTCATATTTAGTAAACATACATAATTCACAACTTCAAAGGCTTGGTAGTATACATTTGTACTGCTATGAATGAAATATTTGTATATTCTTTTTGGGGGTCCTTAAAGGTTTTCTTAATTTATTTTATTAATTCAAATTATTCAAATTACTTTATTGTCATTAAGCATTAAGTTTGTGACAAAACAGATTAACAAATACACAATACTGAACATTACAAAAACTTCAAATAACAAGCAAAAAGTGACACTGGCTTAGTTTCAAAGACTGTTTTAAAAAGGAACCGGTGTTTTATAGATATTTAATTATCTACATTGTATATGGTGAACATGTATGTGTATTTTTTTTAAAATAGTAATAATTTTAACTTCCATCTCTTAATTTTATGAAATTACCAGTATCTTTTAAGAAAGATTTGAATAAATAATTAGGTAAAAAAAGAACAAATAACTGTCAATAATTAATAATGTCACAGTTTCCTTAAATACTATATGTCAGGAAGTGAAATCAGTTTTTTTTTTTAAAGATAAAGAGATGCACACACATACATATATATGACTTATTCGAACTTACTCGATGTTGAACCGAGTACAATGCAAACTAAAAAATAAATAAACATCTAAAAAGTTTCAAAATAAAACAAGTAAAAGTTTGAATTATAAAAATAATTCAAACTTAGCAAAATTTTCTGTTCAGATCCTTCATTAGTGCGTTGCGAAATGACTAATTAATTACACCTAGAAAACATGTATATTTAGATAAACTCGAAGCTTAAAAACTCGTGTAAAGAATAAACATGAGTGAAAATAGTAAATAAATGTAAATTGTGATGATTGACCGACAATCCTACATTTCACCTTGGTTATTTAAGGGAAAGACTGTGGTTTTGTGGAAAACAATTAATTTTGATGAACAGGAAAATAATTAATTATTTATGGTACTAAAAATATAAAACTGCAGATATAATGTCACTTATTTTGATATGAAATGACATCAAGACATTTATAAAAATAATTTATACTTTATGTAACAAAAAAAACAAAAAATTGAATTCAATTATGTCAGAAAGATAAAAATCTGGAGTAAAAAATGTCATGTATAAATTCAAAATGGCATTTTAATGTATTGTAAACATTAAGTTTTACATATTAATGCATTCTATGACACAATATGGCCTTTTTATTGGGTTGATCATTGCATGTTGTCTGTAATAGATTTCATTTCATTTAGTGAGCAACCATTTGATTTTTAGGGGTGGGGGGAGCATGAAAGGAATTTGAAAAAAAAGCAGGATGTAAAATTTGGTAAAAAAAAGGCAGGACAACACCAGTTAGTAAAAAAAAGACAGTCTCGAAATTTTGCTGAAAAAAAGACTTAAGATAACTTCCATGCCCCTTAAAAATCAAATGGTTGCTCCCTTATGCATACCGGTAGTGAATTTTTGCTAATACTATTCTCCGTTATTGTTCTATAAAACTACTGAAAATAGGATAAAACCACAAAATTTGGTATAGAATGGAAATGTTTTCGAAAAAATATTAAAATTGATGCCATAAACATGATATAAGTAAAATAAATGAATTTGTGGAATGCATACATGTATTTATTAATTAAGTTAGATATATTAAACTCAATAATTTAAAAACTGCCAATAGAATAAAAGCACAAACTATGCCAATATGAGATTGTGGCCATATCAGACTCGGTATGACCAATGCCAATATGAGTGTATCTCGGACTCCTCTTGATTTATCCTATCCCTCCATGAAAACATCAGTGATCTGTTAATTAATAAAGGTATCATTGCCTAATGTTTTTCATATTGGCATAGTTATAGGCCCTCGGTAAGCCATATTGGCTTTTCGGCTTTGCCTCAGGCCAATATGGCTTACTTCAGACCTATAACAATGCCAATATGAAAAACATTAAGCTATAATATTTATTTTAGTAAACATGTAATATGCAGAGGTGTTGGCAAAAAATGTATCAAAGACAAAATGTCACACTTGTAACAGTACTAGGAAACAGGTAAATGTATATTTTGAAAAATGGCACCTTGTCTAACAGGGTCAGATATTAGAATACAGCATTTTTACAAGTTAGATAACAAATGTAAATTATATTGGAGAAGTCTTTTTCTCCTATTCTTGATGTGTTTAATCGGTAGGATAAAAATACATAATATTTTTGACCACTTCCCAGTGATTAAATTTCTGCGTGGGAATTAGTCCCGCCGTTTTTTCTACAGTTACGATAAACTGGAGAAGTCCTGAAATGACATCCATGTAAACAAACTACATAGCAACAATATTTTCTTGAAGTTTTTTTTCGAAAGTCTTAGGAGAAACAGATTCTCCTTCAATTTACTCGAGAGTTATGGAATTTCTCCACACACTCAATAGTTAAATTTTAGATTTTTACACGCTCGCTAATGGCTCGTGTGTTAAAAATAAAAAATTTAACTATCTGGGGTGGAGAAATTCCATAACTCACTCGTGCCTTAAGGAGAATGTATGTATAATAAAGTATTCGTATTCGTATAAACGTGATAAATAAAATTCCTGGGAATATATTGTTATACTGTAAAAAAAAGATCCAAAGTCAGATGTCAGAACTAGTACTTGATATTTACAATGTACAGTCCAATTTGTGTATAAAGGGCACCAATGGGACCAAAGAAATGTGCCCTTTAAATAGAGGTTAATTTTACAAGTTATGTTCATAACAGTGACATTTTCACAATGGCCTTTATATACTGTGATTTGCTATATACACATGTGGAGGTGCCCTGGCATTAAAGCAGGTTTGACTGTACTATTTTCAACAAATTATTATGAGGTACATGTAAATATATCTTTCATTTTTTCATGGGCACAAAACCATATGTTAAAGATGGAACATATCAATGATAATTTAAAAAAAATTCTTTTATGAAATAACACACATATATATATCTATATTACACATGTATGTACATGTATAAACTAGCCACCAAACAGTTATTAAAATACCTAAATTCCATTTGTATGATGTACATTTCTGGATTAACCTCAATTAGGTACATAAGGGGGAGGTTTGGGTACCCATAAAACCAGTTTGTCCCCAGTTTCTGTACCAAGTTTGACTATTCTGACTCTGTTGTGTTGTACTCTTTTATATTATTTTTTGTGAGTTCTGTCAGTTGGGTTGCTTTTATTGATTGGTACATGTATATGTTATTGTTGACCTTTCCTGTTATCCATTTTGTTGTTTGTTGATATTTTTACATGACTAAAACTTTGGAAAGCCACTTAGACAGTAAACAACATAACATTGTAAGCAATACCACAGATTTGCCAAGATCCAGCAACCTTGCAGGAGGGAGTTGAATCCCTACTTTTAGTGATTTTTATGAAAGAAGAAAAAATCCTTCGAAAGTTTGGCCTTCATACTTCAGTTTATTTTACATGAACATGTACATTTTTTTTGTAGTTGTAGACAAGAAATTGATCTGACAATTTGCAGTCTTCCTATTTTTTTTTTTTGGCTGAGTAAGACAAACTATTGCCACTGACATTAATGTGAATGATAAAATTTATAGCCATTATCTATCAAACTTGATATGATGATTAGAACATATATTTTATGTGGAGTTAACCACAAAAAATGTATGTACAATTTGTTCAGGAATTTTACAAATTTAAAAATTCATCATTATATCCCATTTTGAGCCCCAGTTGTAATGCTGCACCTGGGTATTGTAAAACAGGTATAAATTTCAAAGTTACCAGGTGCTTCCCTGTAAATATACTTTGATTATTTTTGTAATAAACCTCAATCAGAATGTTGATTTCTTAACAAGTTTGGGGTTCACAAAGGGTTAATTTTTTTATTATACATTGTACCAAAGTATTTTAAGGGTGTATACATAGTATAAGCTTAGATCTATATAATTTGGGTGTTCTTACAGTGTTGACTATATATTCATTTACACGTGTTTGCTACAAAGTTAAAATTGTTCAAAGTCGCATGTAAAATTATTACAATGATGAATTATAATAAAAATACAGTTATTCTAAGTCCAAAATGTTAAAAAATAATATTAAATAAATTTGTTCATTTTTGACTTGGTGACAAACTTACATTATTTAATAAATGAAATAAGATTAACAAATGAATATTACTAAACTGATGTCATCAATTTCTCAAAAGTTAAAAATGAAATTACTTTAATTAGCAAAATTGAAGTTTGAAAATATAAATATAATTTCACAAAAATAAAATTGTACATAAAAATTTTAATATGAGACTAATTTTTAAACAGCCCTAAGAAAACCTTGAAGGGAAAATGCCCACTTGAAATATTTCCAAATTTCCCATCTTGTGATAAAAAGATATATAAAAAATAGGATTATTGTCTACATTTTATAAATTACAATGTATTATTGTCTAGGGAGAATGGTTGAATTTCAGTGTTTGTCAAATTTATGTGGTAACTTATTTAAAAATTCACATAAAAAGTGGCTGACAGATATAAAAATCCATGAATTTATTTATTACATTAAATCAGATGGTTTTTTTAGTATAATGTATACTTAAAAAGTATTTTGTAGTTGAATATCATTATCTCATTGTATGGATTGCTAATTTTCCTACTGAAGGTCGGTGGTTTTCTCCGGGTACTCTGGCTTCCTCCACCAATAAAAAACTGGCTGCCGTGAAATAGCCAAGTGTGCTGAAAATGGTGTAAAACCCCAACTTAACAAACAAACAAATCATTGGATGGAAATGGGCCAGTCAGAGCTTGTCTAGCTGAAAAATAATGTGTAGCTCCTGTGATAAAGTTTGATCTTGGTGGTGCTACAGAGATTTTTCATTGAACAGTCAGCAGAGCGGCCATTTTTGATTCACACCCTGGGGTTTAACATTTCATCTGATTTTAAACTTTGTAAATTTTACTTGTACAACATTATCATGCTTTAACAAAATGTAAGTCTATCTTCATAATTTTCAAATTTTCGAGATTGAAATGGTCAGGTTGAGAAAAAATCACATAAATTCAAATCCTAATATTTTAATTTCTGTCCCCTAATGTAGCTTTAACAGTGAAAATGATCGAGTGGTAACACTTGTCTAACAGTTATTAATAAAGTTTAAAGTCAATTTGAGTCGGATGAAATGTGTAGAATTCCTAGGGTGTAATCACAAGCGGCTGCCCCCATTGATTTCAGTTGGACCTCTTTATAGCTCCAGTCCACCAATATCAAAATCTATTACATGAGCAACAGCTTGTCATGCACTGTGCTAACAATTATACAACAACATTTTGAACATCTTTCTGTTCTTTTTGGATTCCATTGTCAGGGACACTGAGTGTTTTATACCTTTACTAGGTGTGGCTAAGTGATGCAAGTCTAGTTTATTGTAACAAATTGTAATATTTGTCAAATTAGAGAGCAAATGCAACTTGTGCCAAGGTACATGTATGTTAAAGTTCAGTCTTGCTTGTAGTTGAAAAGAATTACTGGTTTTCCTGTCAAAGGGTGATGGTGCCTCGTCTTCCTTCAACGAAACTGACTATAATATGAAATAGCCAACTCCAGTAAACCAAATAATTCATTCCTAGTAATTAAATTAAATGTATATCTGAATTTTGGTAATATAAATATGTTTTATCTAACAACATCATATATATGGTATTTTATTACAGGTGCAGCAGAAAAGGACCACAACAGGAAAAGTGTCTTGTCACAGGGGCAAAAAGACGATAATTGTACTGTTGCTTTCATGGCAGAATGTCTGTCGCTCAAACGATGTAAATTGTCCTGCCAGTCTATGGGTGCCGCTCGATATCGATGGTTCCATGAACATGGATGTTGTCAATGCATCGGATCACCATGTATTAATTATGGAATAAACAAACCAAAATGTCTCGAGTGTACAGATGACACTGAGGAAGAAGAAGAAGAAGATAATGATGTTGACGAAGAAATAACAGAAGACAGAAAGATAGAAGAGACTATTTACAAAGAAGAAGTGTTTAAGGAAATCATTGATAAAGGTGATGAAGAAATAGAAGATCATGAGATTGATGAATTTGACATTAAACGTGTGTAAGAAATTATGAATTGTGATAAAGAAACCAGTTTTAGGTATTGCAGTTGTTTTTGTACTTTTGTTTAAATGTCGTAAGTTATTGTCGGTTTATGGCTTCTTGTTTATGTATTTTTCAAAAGGTCACATAAAAATATATTTTTAATTTATATTAATGTAGAAAACTTCTAATATTTTATCATCGTGATATTGGCTGGAATACCGCAAGCTCGGTGTTAAAAATCATTCAGTCAGTCTGATATTTTATTTATCTTGTTAAGAAGAGAAAGTAATAATTTTATCAATTTTGTTGTGCTTACTCTGTGTCTTTTCTTAAATGCAAGTTTTTTTTTTTTTTAAATACTTCAAATTTTTATTGAAAATGAAGGTCAACAGTATTACGCTATATTTTGTTTCCAATATTTGTCATTAATTTTATTCTTTTCCACTGCCTCAAGTATTTATGAGAATAAATTTTTCATTTTTATCTGTGTAAATTTATTGATTTTTGGATAAAATATGGCATCAACATGAACATGATGAACAAATGTGACAAGTTTGTTTTAAACAAGTTTGATCCATGTTTAACCAAGCATATGAAGGAAAATTGACTTCTAGAGAAATTAACTTCAGTTTTATTTATTGTTGCAATTTTGTTTACATTTTGATATGTATGAATAGTGGTGTAATAATGTACCAGTATACTGGTTGTATTATAGTGTTTTTCTTTATCCTGCAATTAAGCCATTTCTGGTCTAATGACAGGGGTAGAATAAACTTGAGTTGTATTAGCTCAATGACCTAATAAAGTCTAATGGTAATATTTACATGAAGAGCACGGGTAGCATAGTAAATTTGTCAAATTACTTTATGGCGTTGCCTGCGTTTTCACCGGTGTTGTATTTCAACTTCAAATATAAATTTTAGGCATTTTACGTGTTTAGAGTGGCATTTTATGATTGCATGTTATCACTTTGTTACTGCATTTTTGTTATTACATATTGTTGATCAAGCTAGCTGGTAATAGAATGGAGGAGCACCCCTTAACACTTTCTGTGCCCCCTTTCTGACCTTAAATTTCACACCTTTGGCGTTTTGTGAAATGAGTTTGAAATGAAATGTAAATTAAAATACACTTCTTATTGCAAGCAACTTTTGAAAGAATGAATTAAGTATGTAATGAACTAATGAAAGAAACTCTAAATAATAAAACTCTTAAAAGGACTTTAAGGGATTGTATTATCTTGTTTGAATTGAAACTGTGTTACTGTGCTCATCTTCCTTTAAATTTTGGAAAAATACTTGATATTGAAATATTTGTTAATTTTTAGGTTGTGAGAATCTAATTTTAGCCACTTTTAAAAGAATTTTAAGCACCACATTTAAAGTGAAGCATTTTATAATAAATATTTACCTCTTTTAATAAGTCTGTGTTCAGAAAATACCAGTTCAGTAAAGGTTTTCTTAAAAATATGGTGCTCTTAAATCTTGGTTATTTCTGTTTTTGAACATTTTTGCTGCTGTCTATTCTTATTTTTTGTCATTTTGTTTTATGTTGTTCATTGTGTATAATATTTGAAAGATTGTTTGAAAATATTTTTACAAGAAAATCCAGTATTTGTTTATCTTTCAACATCTTTCAGTTCAGATTAACCTTTGAAGAAAGAAGTTCAAAGTTCCCTGGTTGACACATGTGTAATAAAACAAGTCAGATCTGATATTTTGTTAATTGTTGTTTGTATATTGTAAATCTGTTTTTTTTTTCTCTCATTATTTTAGCAAATTAGTTTACAAAAATACCAGGCCAAATAAAAAGTATTGTGTTTTCAATAATCTGATCGACCTTACTTTTCAGTAAGCAAGGAAAGGACAATAATGACAAACAAACAATCAATGCACCCAGTAGACATAACCCCAGTAAAAAAGTAAAATTTTCAAACATAAACCCAACAGACAGTCAGGATAGTAGGACTTGGTACAGACTATGAACAGTGCTGGGGTTAAACCAGTTTTATGGGTACCCAAACCTGTCCCTTATCTATCCTGACACTCTGGTGTATAAAACATACTATAAAAGTCTAATTTTCTGTGCCTACATGAAGATTTTTTTTGGCAATTTTAACAATGACTATTAAATTTATAACTGTATGAAAAGTTTTGAAAAAAGTCCATCCTGCTGATCCAAATTTTTAGGAGAAATTTATTGGAAACATAGGATATTTTTAATTTTGGCCTCGTCAAATGTTACCCAAAATGAAACTAGTTTGTTGGATAATGAATTTTTTTAAGTGTCCAATTAATCATACATGTTATATGTTATTATATTTATACATTTTGCCAGTTATTAAAAATGAATTTTGTTAAAAACCAGTTTTGGAAAAAATGAATTTTTGAGAAATCCGTTTTTGTATTATTAGTAAATGTAATTTGTTTAGGATGTTACACAGCCACACATTTGAATATTACTTGTTAGTTAATGGTTAGCTGTTATGCAGTGTATGCAACATTAGAAAAAGAAAACATTGAAAGTCATTTTCTAAACCGTTAAGACTTAACAATTCCTTAAAAAGTACCATGAAAAACAATCAAACTAAGTCTTCCATTAAATGTTTGTGTGTGTTTTTTTTTTATTGCTGTATTTAGTAGTTAGTTAATGAATTCTGTTTCATTTTTTGACCAAATAATATTTTTTTCCTAATATAATATAAGACTTTATTTGCATCTTATTTTGATGTTGACCAATGTAAGAAAATAACCCACCTTTTGTGCCTTCACAGGTGTTTTTTTTAATATCTACGTTTCATCGTTGAATTGTATCATATACATTGTATTTGATCTGTGATTTTATAAGATCTACTTAATTAAATTTTTTCTGGTCGGTTTTGTTGTAAGGATCCTTTCTAATGAATAAAAAAATGTAAGGATATGGGGTAGGAGTCAACGAGACAACATCCCATAAGATAGAACATTGGGAAAGTTCAGTTATATCTGTGCCTTCACCACATAGCAACAACCCCCACCATGTGAAAAGCATTCATTGTAAATAGCTCTGGAAACAATTTTATCAAAATTTAAAAATCAAAATAATCCAGTATTACATACAATAATCTAATGACAATTAGAGATAGATGCTGAAATTACGTATACAGTGCTGATGGGGAGGTGTTTGAACTAATGTCATACAGGTGCTATTCTCAATTCTGTGTAATATTTAAAATTTGTTCAAGGACTGTTATTTCAATGAAATACTTTTTTAGCTTGAGAATATTTGAATTTTAAGACAGAAGAGTAATATTTTGGCTGTACAATAAAAGGGTTCCTTGGCCAATTAAATTGCCTGTAACATCTCATGTTAAATTATACAACTTTATTTAAAATGAACAAGTCATTTTTTTTTGTGTCTTCTTTTTTCATTGTTTTAATTTTTGAAAATTTTCATTTTTTGCACTTTTTATTACCTTTTATGATACATTGATAAATATATTAAAGAAGTGTGGAGAATTTTTCATCATTATTTCACAATCTTTTATTTTAGGTTTTTTCATTTTCACAACTTTCTTCACTTTATAAATCTTCCATGAATTATACAGAGTTTGATACTGCCTAACATATATGCATTAATATACAGACTGATTATGCAAAAAATTTAAACCAAATCTGTGTTATCTACATACCAAACCTTTTGAATAAATTTTTTAACTTGTTGATATTGCATTTAGAATTATATACAGACAATTTGTTAGTTTTTTATAAGTATCTTTGTTAATTATATATAACCTGTGTAAAATTTGTCAGCATTCGTCACTAATAAACCTTAACTCTGATTTAGCTGTTGATTGTTTATTGTTGCATGAATATGTGGTTTTTCATCCTGCAATTAGTGTTGCAACACACAAATAACAAGTGTCAGATACAGCTAAACAGTATTTGTATAGTATGCAAATACAGCATTTGGCCCCGCCCTCTAACAATTAATAACAAACGGTCAATTGTGCCTGGTTCTTTTCATAATACGTGTCAACTATTATTTATACTCATTTCTACCTCATTATCTATCAAAATTGACTCAGCTGGACATGTTTCTGAAAACTTTTTCACAGCATGAGCAGATATGAACACACCTTTATTTAGACTTTTATGAGGCCTTTTTAAGGGAAATTAAAAATAAAGATTTTTAAATTATGAAAAAATGAATATTGCAGGATAAAAAAAAAATTCTAATATCATGGTATACCGCTTTCCTTGCAAATGAAGATGTATTGAAATTTTAAATTTATTATGCGTAGCGTGTGCCAGACGTCAATATAAATGCCATTCTTCTGAATCTCACCAGAGGTACTGTCAGAACAGGGAAATACTAAAATCATTTTATTGTTGTCAAATTTACATTTCAACTGTTTTCGATTTCTTTTCAGAAGTTCCAAAGAGAAAATATTTGTATGAGGCTAAGGAAATGATGGAAATGCTGGACAGAGTCTCACATTTCCCCAAGTTTATTAGCCCCATACAAATATTTTCTACATTCTTCTATTGTATATATCCATAGCTGATTTAGTAGACTGACACTTTGTAGCAAAACTTGGTTGAAATGATGTATGGAAGTACCTCTACAAACAATCCAACTTTGGTTCTGGTTGGATGAACAACATGGCCACCAGAGGGCATCTTTGATTTTTATTGGCAAATTTTCAAAAATCTTCTCCTCTGAAACTACATTATGATTTTTTTTTTTTTTGAAAGATTGCAGAACTTATGACAGCAATACCCTCTACAAACAATCCACTTTGGTTGAGATTTATCCGCTCGTCCGATGGCTTTGCCCGGTCAAAGTTCCCATGTAGGCTTTTTACTTGACAGTTTTCATTAAGTCAAGGGTAAACTTTATTAAATTAAAACACAACATAGGAATTGAAGCTATATGTTTAGCATTGATTAGCAGTTGACCATTGAAAGACACTTATCATAACAAAGTATGTTTCAAATTTTAACAAGATATATTGAGCCCATCGAAGTTGACACATTTTTTAAATTGCCCAAAAATTGTCAATGTGATTTTTCGTGAATATTTGATATTTTTGTGGACATAGCGACTTAACTCCAGAACAACATCTCACTTTCATGAGGTAACAATATACAAGAGCCTAAGTTTTTTAAGTACAAAGGCTATTCCATGAAAACCATACAGAAAATGACTATTTTGTCATTTGCTCAGGAACTTATGGGCAGATTGTAACCAAAGTTGGGGGAAATGATGTATGGAAGGACATCTACAATGAATTCATCTTGGGTTCGGGTTGAACAACATGGCCGCCAGAGGCCATCTGATTTTTATTGGAGAATTTTAAAAAATCTTCACCCTTGAAACTACATCATGAAATGTATTGAAACTTTGCAGGACTGATTACAGCGATACCCTCTACAAACGATCCACTTTTCCAAAGAAACAAACACCTGCAAAACCAGCTGATTTGAGCTACTAATAAGCATAATGTAAACGAGAACAATTTAAGGATTTTATTTGCGAGAATCCATGAGAAATTCCCCAGGTTTCGAATCTACTTCATATATTGAACTTGTGCAAATGAGAGTTTTATCGTTCATATAAGCACTAGGTCAATAAGTTATTTACTTTCATTTGTAGCTTAGTTCTCTTGATAGATAAGTGAAAATAGAAGAAAATATTTATTAAAATACTAGACATTGAACCCACGCGAGCGCGGAAAAATAAGCTTAATGCAAAATTTAACCAAAGTCAGTGAAGCGTGAAATGTAGGTCAACGTGACCCAATTGTCATATGGCTTTTCATTACTACCGAAGATGTATCCACTGATGAAGTAGACTGTATGCCACGTAGAATTACCAAAATGGACCTTAAGGTTCCATCAAAGTCAAAATCTATGACGAAAACAGAACCACATAAATTTGTCAATATTTTTATTGTTACAATTAATTCTGAACTGGAACTTGATGAAAAGCTTTAATTAAATACACATTTCATAATGTATTACCTTTTTCCTTCAGAATAAATATGAAAATGAAATTGTAGATGTAAACATTTCCTTATAGTGACGGATGAATTTTTCAAAAAGCTGCCGTGAGTTAGGTAGAGCATATTTTTGGAAACTTGATCTTCGACGTAAATGTGGGCAGGGCAAGGGAGGCTTAAAATATCACATTTTTTTGTGTGGCTGCGTGTGCTGTCCACGTTTATATTTATCAAAGATGTCCGAGATAAATTTCGTCATTAATGATAAAGATGACCATTTGTTAAACATATTTTTATCTAGGGCTAACAGGGAATTGTATAGTAGAGATATATTTAGACCGGTAATGAAAAATAATGTAAAAATAGATAATGGTTGGTTTTATCACTTTGTGCAAGGTAAACATCCGTGCAATCCAAAAAACAACTAAGTTATGAATTCCTCTGAACTTTACCTAACTTCTTCAAAGTTCATAACCTTTACAGTTAGGAGAAATTGCGTTATTGTAGAAAAACAATCCTGAATACATGAAGCGGAAACATCCCACTCGAAGGAAAATGTTTTTAATTTGTTTTATTCTTCTTCCGTAATTTCAAACAGAAATACATTTAAATTATGTGCATACTTGTTTATTTAAGTCAATGTGTTAAAATGATGCATTCGAGAACCTTCTAAGGGATATGTCATGCATGTTGGGAGAATTCATACCCGAAAAGTGCATACAAATTCCATTTGCAAATAAACAAAACTGCAGTTTAAATTTATAAATGCGGATTGTCAAATCCGATAATAACCTTTATAATCTGAACCATACATCGTTAATTTTTGAACCACGCGTTTTGCCGCCTATTCGGCTAATTCGTAAATTTAGTATTGCGTTATTGTAGAAAAACAATCCTGAATACATGAAGCGGAAACATCCCAATCGAAAGAGAATGTTTTTAATTTGTTTTATTCTTCTTCCGTAATTTCAAACAGAAATACATTTAAATTATGTGCATACTTGTTTATTTAAATCAATGTGTTAAAATGATGCATTCGAGAACCTTCTAAGGGATATGTTGGGAGAATTCATACCCGAAAAGTGCATACAAATTCCATTTGCAAATAAACAAAACTGCAGTTTAAATTTATAAATGCAGATTGTCAAATCCGATAATAACCTTTATAATCTGAACCATACATCGTTTATTTTGAACCACGCATTTTGCCGCCTATTCGGCTAATTCGTAAATTTAGTATTATAGATAATAAAATGGTTATCATGCATGAATATTGGTGAATATTTTCCCTTGCAGTACATTATATTGCACTCACAAGCTCATGCAATATAAAGTCTGCTTGGGACAATATTATAGTATTATTGCGTAAGGTTTTCCATATTGGCTTAGTTATTGGTCCGAGGCAAGCCATATTGGACTGAGGCGAACCTGAAGCCCAATATGGCTAGCCGAGGACCAATAACTAAGCCAGTATGGAAAACCTTGCGCAATTATACCTTTATTGACTAACCAGTCCAATATGTCATATTGACTAGTCAATACAGCATATTGGACGGGTATGTGTTGTATTGGCGTACTTTGACATTTTGTATTGTATTGACAGGTTTTATCATATTTAGGCTGATATTCTATTGTTAGTCAAAAATCACCAATATTCATGCAATAACTATATATAATTATCTCAATATGAGAAAGACCCACTCAAATATGTCTTTTGCAAGCAATGGAAAATACTGAAATATTGAAGAATGGAGAAACGTGAAAGGAGCAATCTGTATCTCTTTGGCTTTAATAAAAAGAACACAATATAATTTCAAATTAGTCTTTGCACAGCAAAGTTTATTTTCTTCAAAATAATCATTTCATACCAGATGACATTACAAAATAAACAAATCATCTAAAAAAATATACCCACAACTTTCCTAAAATAACATGAGTTAATATTTTACAACAAAAAAACAAACAGGATTATAATTAACATCATTAAAGCACTTTGTTGTATGTAAATAAATTACCTTTTTTTATAATGTTGATTTTGTAAGAGCTATTCCACATGTAGGTATTGGCGTTAAGGTATTTGGGATATAACATAAACATTACCACATTAAAATATGCCAACACTATCAAATTATCAAATGGAAAAATCTCAAAATCAGATAAATATATGTAAAATCTAATGGCCTATTTAGATGTTTTACAAAAAATGGTTGATACATGTACTCTGAAGAAAAAAATTCATCAAAGATCTTGAAAAAATAAAAATTTATACATTGGTATGTGGAAAACAAATTACTTTTGTCATTTAACCCCTTTTGCTTTCCCTACAAACAAGAAAAAAATATCAAAAATCACCTGGAGTATATTAAATAATTTTCATGAGAAATCATCAAATTATGTTTTACTTGTAAATTAAGTAAAATAATAAATGAAAAAAATTGACCCATTATCAATAACCATAAGGGGTCTCTAAAAATGACCTGCCTTCTTCAATAACTGGAAGACAAATACAATGAAACAAACCATTTAAGAACTACATGAAGAAGAAAAAATGATGACTTAAAATAATGAATCCCAAGGTGCATTTCACCTTAAGGGCTATTTTTATAAAAAGAAGCTAATTGACATCAAACTGGATTTTCAGTAATCGGTTTTTGGAGCCTGCTGTCCGGACACCTCAGTTCCTGAAATAGGTTTTTCAAAATTTGAATACCTTTATCAATGTAAATTGTCTAGTCACTTTGGTGAAAGATGCAATGAGCAAAGTGGTAACAGAAACAATTGAACTTACCTGATTTTATTCAATCATGTCTTCCAGAGAAACAAAAAAATATTTTTTAATGTAAAGGGGAGATAACTCTTCCCATGAATTTTATGAAATTAAGTATTACAACCCCATGTTGCATGAAATATGCACAAAGTACATTAAAAATATTTAAAATAACAGGTTTTTAAATTTTAGGATAGGTCTGAGTTGATAAATTCAAATGTTCAATTTTTTAAAATTTTCAAGTGCATAAATTTTTCTACTGGAAATTCACCATTCATACGTTTTCTTTGACGACTCAAAAAGGTTAATTAACCAACGAAAGATTGTCTAATAATTCTTACGTTTAGACTTTCAAATGCATATTCCAATTTAATGAACTGAGGTGTCCAGACAGTAAATGACTGCATGCCTTTATATTATCAAAACTAATAATCATATTTTTTTTCATTGGAAAATTAGGTTAAAAAATATAAGCTGATATCAACAAGAAAAGCACTGTGCATCATATGAATCTAGAAACTGTTTTTCTTGATGTTTTAGTATTTACTTTTATCAATTCTGTATTTTCCACACAAATAAATTATCATGAATGTTCTCAAAGTCTAATACTTACAAATTTGCAACAATTCCATTCTTTTTGTGGTGAAATTCAGCAATCTAAATGGAAATTCTGCTCAGAATTGACAAAAATTTGAAAATTTCTGCTTGAAAGGGCACTCATTAATCACATCTAAATTAAAAAAAAAAACTTTTAATAGTTTTTAAGAGTCTTGGAAATTTTTTTTAAACTGGGCTTTCTTTTTGATGTACTACAGTTTGTCCTCTCAAAACTGGGATAAAAACAGGCGTTGACACACTAATGTCTCACCCGATTAAGCACATGGACACAGAATAAATCTGATACCCGACACTGTAACAAAAGTAAAATGCATTAAAAGAAATAGTTATATCATATGACATTTGTCCGAAATATCTAAAGCAAGTCACTCAAGCCTAAAACTGTGACCAAGTTCACCTAACAAGTCTAAGATTGGTATGAATCCACCAAAAAATATCTATAGACCAAACATGGTGGGTCTACATATAAATGGAATTATTTGTGAAAATGTGATGCAAGTCATTCAAGCATGAAATCAGGTAAAGATCGAGAGACATTTGTTTCAGGTGAGACAAAAAACCTGTTTGCTGTCAAATCTGATAGCTCACTTTGTGTTAATTATTTATTTTGAGATATATGTAATCCTGAATAAAATGCTCCGCTGGGTGCAGCTAGATACGACCGCAGATGTTGAACCCTGAATAACCCCCTCCCTCCCCCCCCCAAAAAAAATTTACCCCTTTTTTAGCTTTTGTGCAATACACTATGAAGTTGCGCATTGACCAACCCCTCCCAAAAAAAACCCCCAAAAAACAATAAAATTTATTGTAACCCCCCCCTTTTTTTTTGCTAAAAAAAATTTGAAATTATCTTTTTAAATTTATGCAATATGAAATGAGAAAAAAATTAGCCCCATTCCCAATTTCTAATTTACACCCGCTAAATTTTGTTTTCAAATCCCCCCCCCCCCCCATAACAGCCCATTTAAATACACCATAAACGTATTAAAATAGAAAATGACATCATAGTCATGGATGGCAAATTTTAAATATACATAATTTAAAAGCAGTTTAGATGAGATAAACAAAAAAGCTTCATCAGCACATTTTATATTGGCAAATTTCAAATGAAGTTCATTAAACTAAAGTTATTGGCAAATTTCCAATGGAATTTGTTAATAATAAAGTTTTGATAACAGGGCACACATATCAATTTCTTGCTATTGCGCAATACTGTGCAATTGAAAATTTCTTTAAATATTTGACACATAATAGGTTTCTGACACAGAATAACTGATATCAAAGAACTTAGAATTGGTCATATGATTTGAATTTATATTCAATTTTTTGCTTCTTGTGCAATACAATATGCTGGAGAATTGCCCCCCTCCCCCCCCCCAAAAAAAAATAATTTACCACTTTTTTAGCTTTTGTGCAATACACTATGAAGTTGCACATTAACCCCCCCCCATCCCAAAAAAAATCCCCAGAAAACAATAAAATTTATTGTAACCCCCCCACCCTTTTCTTCCTAAAAAAAATTTGAAATCTTCTTTTTAATTTATGAAATATGAAATGAGAAAAAAAATACACTATGCTATTGCGTATTGACCCCTCCCCCCCCCCCAAAAAAAAAAAAAAAAAAAAAAAAAACTTATTGTACCCCCCCCCCCCCTCCCAAAAAAAATGTTTGAAGAAAGTTTCTTTTTAATTTCTGAAATCTGAAATGAGAAAGAATTGTCCCCCCCCCCCCACAATTTCTTATTTACTCCCTAAATTTTCACCCCCCCACCTTTCCCTTTTTCCAAAAAAAAATTCTTTCCCTCAAGATAAGGTCATAATCCCTATTCAAATTTCTCATGGAGTTTGCAAACATAATTACCCATTTAAATACATCATTGAAGTCTTAAAATAGAAAATGACATATGGCTAAAATTAATATTAATTAATAGTAACTTCTAAAAATAAATTGACAGCTATAAATCACCCCAAGACAATCTACATTTCTTTATACATAATTGAATCATACACAATATTTTACTTTAAATGTGTTTGGATTACCTCCCTTACACCAAGCTAATATCATAGATTTCTATTTACTTATACTAAAGTTATTGTGCAAAAACCAAGAAAAATGCTTATTTGGGCCCTTTTTTAGCCCCTAATTCCTAAACTGTTGGGATCGAAACTCCAAAAAATGGTCATAAACCTTGTGTTAAAATTTCATAGATTTCTATTTACTTATACTAGAGTTATTGTGCAAAAACCAAGAAAAATGCTTATTGGGCCCTTTTTTGGCCCCTAATTCTTAAACAGTTGGGACCAAAACTCCCAAAATCAATCCCAACCTTCCTTTTGTGGTCATAAACCTTGTGTTTAAATTTCATAGATTTCTATTAACTTATACTAAAGTTATAGTGCGAAAACCAAATGTCTTCGGACGACGACGCTGACGACGGACGACGACGACGACGACGCCAACGTCATACCAATATACAACCGCAAAAATTTTGCGGTCATATAAAAACAAGTTTAAGGTTTAAGGTTATGTGCACGTGGGAAACAGTATTTGTTGGAGCATTTCCACTTAGTTGCACCATAGTGCAAATTTCAAATTATGAGATAATATAATACATGTAGCATACTTGCTAACATTCCAAAGTGCTGTGGGGCCTCAAGACATAACAATCAGAATTCAAATGTTGGGTCATGGCACTCAAACCTCATATTTAGAAGATAGTAGGCTTGATTGATCTGATGGAAAACATTAAAAGTCCTCATTATTCTTGTTTTGTTTTGTTCAAAGATATAAATAGTATCCTTACTGATCAGTTATGGGTGTAAACAATTTTGTAGGTCATTTTGATGACCTGCCATTAAACATGCAGATTGAAAGTCAGTTAACAAGTATAATAGAAAATTTCAGGAAAAAATATGTGCAAAAGAATGTCTTAAATATGAACAATATATTGACTTAAAACTTTAAGAGACGATTACATATTTAAATATCAACTCCAGTTTAATATGGAGAACTATGCACTGAACACAAATATGTAAATCTTTAACAATGTACATGTGTATGATTTCAAAAACTATTTAAAAAAGACTTATATCATTAGAAATAAACTCACTTTAATTTTCAGTATTACTTGCTGTATAAAAAAAATTAAATTAAATAAACAACCAGGAACAATGCCGTCAAGGCACAACTTTTATCAAGAAGAAACTTTCTTACAGTGCAGTTACATTGTGCAATAACCCTTTTCAGATATGAAATTTTGAGCTTTTTATAAGAAAGGCCATAAAAAAATTGTAACTTCTCAAGCCATACATTGCCAATTTATATTCAATCTTTTTTTAATGGATTTTTATTTCATTCCAAATTTTGTAAAATACATGTATTTTGCTTTTCTGAAAATGCATAACTTTTTTTTTAAGAAATGTCAATACAGTTTGTTCTTGGATAACTAGGAAAACTTAATCTTGGCATGAAAGTTTTTTTCAAGACCACTTGTGCACTGATTGGACTATCTTGACGATGTAAAATGCACATGTCTTAGAAAAAGTCTTACCAACACACAGAATTTTAAAACAAACACAGAGATACTCCCACACTAAGAAAAACATTTTAAAGGAATGGCCTAATACAGTTGAAGGAAAGTCTAAAATGCACCAATGTCATAAATATGTAAATCTTAGAACAAATATCTTTAAACTGGCAATATAAAACAACAAACATGACAGGTGGTAACAACAAAATACAACTAGAGGCTCCCAGGGGCATGTATCACTCACCTGGACAATGTCCATCTTGACTGGCAAACTGGAACATTGCTGTCATGTTTCAACTGGCTCACTGGTTTCAAACAAGAAGATCTTTCAGTGATTTTTTCAATTAGGTCTTATGTTAAACACTATTTTGCTCTGGCAGCTATCTTGAATGACGGGTGGGGTCATTGGATATAATTCTGAAAGAGGACCAACTAAGGATCATTGCTGCCAAGTTGAGGCAGTGGTTTTAGAGGAGAAGATCTTTAAAGGAAAGTTTAGGACGCAACGGAAGATGGACAACGGACGCCACGTGATGGTAATAGCTTACATGGTGAGCTAAAAATTGAGTTATCCTAGTTTCAAAGTTTAAACATTTCAAACAAATAATCCTAATTCTTAGATTAATAGAGAAATCCTTGATCCATACAGAGCTTATTTATTTAAATAAAAAGAAAACTATAACTTGCAATACCAGTAACTGTTAAAACCTTCAATTTAATCATTGTGATTTTAATATTTTCATTTTTTACATTTCTACAATACTTCAGAAAATGACTGTTTCAAAATTTTCAAAACACAACTTATATGTAACCATAGGCTCAGAGGAGCCTGTATCGCTCACCTGATATTTCCATTTGTTCTTTGCTGAAGGACCACCCATGCCATGTTTGATTTCAATCTATTCAGCGTCTCTCTAGAATATTTTTGTATGTATTTCCCATAGGATGATATTTTAAACTAATTCCCCAATTGGTGGCCATCTTGGATCAGCAACAAAGTAATAACACTGGGTCAGCACCTCATAAGGAACATTCATGCCATGTCTGGTTTCAATCCATTCAGCGGTTCTCTAGAAGAAGATTTTTGTATTTTCCCTGAGGGTCCTATTTTAAAATAAGTCGCCCTCTGGCAGCCATGTTGGATGACAGATCGGCATCTTATAAGGAACATGTGTGCCATGTTTCGTTTGAATCCATTCAGCAGTTCTCTAGAAGTTCAAAATGTAAAATGTGAAATGTGAGCGGACATATGGACAGTGGACTCAAAGTGATGGCAATAGCTCACATGGCCCTTCAGGTCAGGTGATCTAAAAACACAAAATAACCATCAAATTATAGAAGAAAATGATAGATATGAAGTCAACCATTCAAAAAATTTACAAAGAATTAAGGTTTTACAATATAACAAGGGCTTGAAGAAAAATAAACATCTACATGTAAATCTATTTCACAATCAGATGAAATGCTGATTTTTCAAAAATAATGTTACAACTTATTCTTTTGGCACTACCCTGACCATACATTAAAAAATGATAATTATTACCGATGTACATACCGTACTTATGCTTATACATGTATCTAATTACCCATTTGGTTACAAAAGAACTTATAAAATGAGTTCTTCTTTTAATAATCTGGTTTACTAATTGCCAATATCTACAAAACATGTTACTACTGGTTTCCTTTGATGGTTTTTATCACTCATACTGGTACCCCCGTTAAAATGATGATGTTACTGTATATTACCGAATCCTGGCTTATTCTGTGAGTGTGGAAATCCTGTAGGTAACAATAAAGAAATATGTAATACACTTTATTTAACCTAGAACAATTTTATTGGTCTCCTTTATGCCAACTGTTTTTGTCATACATTTCAAATGCATTGATATAAATACATATATTTTTGCCAATAAAAATTTACCAAACATTTATTTTAAATTAATACTCAATGGTTTCAGTTAAGAAGATCTTTAAGCAATTAGGGTACTATGTAAAACTAAGTAAGGCTATGGCATCCATCTTGGTTGGCATAATAATGTCTTCAGATATAATTCTGAAAGCATACAACCTAAAGGATCATTCCTACCAAGTTTTGTTCAAATTACACATGTATAAAAACATGAAAGTTGGAATTGACTTCCAAGAAGACTAAGTGATGGCAAAACCTCACCTTGATCATAAGACCAGGTGAGCCAAAAACAGAGAAAATTTTGAAAATGCATAGGCAAACTTTGTAAGTTAGTTAACATGAATAAACCTAGATCTTGCCATCAAATATTTCAAAGTTGACAAAGTTCAACTACATAAAATTAATAATTGCTACCTGAAGGCCACATGTTTCTGTTGGCAAGTGGATCACTCCACTGCATCGATAAAGGACGATGTGATTGGTTCCTCAATTGGTCACATGATGGCATTGCTGCTGTCTGGTTAGGAGTAGGCCATGAATGCTTTTGTGACCATGCTAAATTTTCTTTCTGTAAAAAATAATGTAATATAGACAATGTTGCTGTCATATAATGAACCAGTAAATAATTAAAAAATAATTATTTCTTTTTATTTCATGTAGTGTGAAATATTTCATTAAAACATCATATTCAAAAAAGAATTCATAAATGAATTTTTTTGTTTGTTTGTGCCTGCATCTCTCATCAGGTAGTCCATTCCAATCTATCTATTTTATTTTATATCAAGCTTTTACTTATTTGGTCAAATAATTTCAGAAAAGATGTCTTAAACTGATTTAATCAAAAACAAAGAATTCAATTTTCATTAAAATTTAAGTTCTTTTTTTTTATTATAGTAGATTTCAAGGCATGTTACTAATCTCTCTTCACCCGAGGGGTGTGAGATTGTCCCTGATATGGTAATAAACTTAATAATACTACTCCACTCATACCAAGCTAATAAGTTTGAAATATTTTGAACAAATACAGGTATTTAAGATGTCCTCTTATAAAATAAAAATGAAAAGAGGATAACAGATTATGCACTGAACATTATTTGTTATTATATAAAAAAAAATATTTAGATATTTCAAGTGTTTTCTTAGAAATTTAGTTACTTGGAATCATTTCAATTTAAATTTTTATTTCAGATACAATGGAAATATTTAGCTTGGAGGCCGGGAGCCTGGGAGCCTAACATACTTCTTATTTTCTACTGAAGCTATAAGAACAGGAATAACCCATAACCAAAAGTTAGCAATGGAACGTGACTGTAATTGTCTCCCTTTGGTCCTCCAATATTTCAATATTGCCCCTGGGTAACTTGGTTAAGACCGACAACTGATGGATGTTTTCTCAATATGAAAATAAAGGGGATGAGAAGGACTTAAAACAGTGTTCAATGTTTCCCTGTATCTCTAATCAGTTTCTATTATAATCTCACCATAAAATTCCATTATAAAAATATTTGTATAAAATTAGGGAAAACAGTAAGCCTTAGAAATACTAGACATTGAACCATTTTTTTTTATGGTGGCCATATTGACTATAAAACGTTGTTGCGGCCATGTTATTCATGGAACAGGAACTCAATATGGATGTTGTGGTTGGCTTCCCATAAACTTTCTTGTCAAGTAGGTGGTATCAACTGATAGTTTAATGTCTATATATGATGTAGTATTCCAGAAATGGATGTTAATGCAAACTTTAACCAAAGTCAATGAAGCGTGAAATGTAGGTCAATGCGACCCAATTGTCATATGCGGCTGTTCGTTACTACCGAAGATGTATCCACTGATGAAGTAGACTGTATACCACGTAGAATTACCAAAATGGACCTTAAGGTTCCATCAAAGTCAAAATCTATGACGAAAACACAACCACATAAATTGTCAATATTTTTATTGTTAAAATTAATTCTGAACTGGAACTTGATGAAAAGTTCATTTAATACACATTTCATAGTGCATTACCTTTTTCCTTCAGAATAAATATGAAAGTAAACATTTCCTTAGTGGCGGATGAATTTTTCAAAAGATGCCGTGAGTTTTGTAGAGCAAATTTTTGGAAAATAATTGTTCCAATTGTTCCATTGCCATCATGGGCAGGGCAAGTGAGGCTTAATTCACAATTATATATCCAATAATCAGACGATAAAAGCATTTTTAGTGTGTGGCTGCGTGTGCTGTCCACGTTTATATTTATCAAAGATGTCCGAGATAAATTTCGCCGTTAATGATAAAGATAACCATTTGTCAAAAATATTTTTATCTAGGGCTTACAGAGAATTGTATGATACAGATATATTTAGACAGGTCAAATGACAAATAATGTGAATATAGTTAATGGTTGGTTTTATCACTTTGTGCAAGGTAAACATCCGAGCAATTCAAAAAACAGTTAGGAATTCCTCTGAACTTTACCTTACTTCTTCATAATCTTCAAAGTTCATAACCTTTACAGTTAGGAGAAATTGGTTATTGTAGAAAAACAATCCATGAAGCGGAAACATCCCACTCGAAGGAGAATGTTTTTAATTTGTTTTATTCTTTTTCCGTAATTTCAAACAGAAAGACATTTAAAATATGTGCATACTTATTTATTGAAATCAATGTGTTAAAATGGTGCATTCGAGAACCTTCTAAAGGATATGTTGGGAGAATTCATATCGGAAAAGTGCATAAAAATTCCATTTGCACGTAAATAAAACTTCAGTTTAAATTTATAAATGCAGATTGTCAAATCCGATTATAACCTTTATAATCTGAACCATACATCGTTTATTTTAAACCACGCATTTTGCCGCCTATTCGGCTAATTCGTAAATTTAGTATTATAGATTCTATGGTACTGACAAGACCAACAGAAATAGATGCTATAAGGAATTCAGACAAGAAATGGTCAAAAAGCTAAGTACTACAAAATAATTACTTTTATACCAACTGATCATTTTATAGGAACTTGTTTGCTGATATATTATTCAAAACAAAAACATTCTATTGTATAATCACATGAGAAGTAACTGAACAACCGATAATTTAACAAATTAACAAACAGATATCAATTTCACTTTTTTTAAAATTATTTACAGGAATATCAATTAACATATATGCTAAAACAAAAAATTAGAATATATGCATTTTTTTTTTCTTAAGCATATTTTAATATGACAATTAAATTTTCTGTTAGATTACAAAATAAATGAAATTAAAGAATAAATATAAATCTAATGTCTATAATCAATCTATTAATACCATTTTCTCCTCTGAATACTTTGGCTTTGTCTGCTGTTCACCTTCTTCATCGCTGCTACCATTTCTGTATAAATACAATGTACAGGTATAAAACAGATCAGAGCCATCATACAGTACATGCCTATAGTCAGCAAGGACCTTAAACTTCGATGGTCTCGTGGTAGCGTGCTTGCCTTGAGTTTGGAAGGTCATGGGTTCGATCCCCAGCTGGGTCAAACCAAAGACACTAAAATTGGTATTTGCTGCTTCTACGCCAAGCACGCAGCATCAAGCAAAAAGCAAAGGAATGATCAGCTCAGAGTCAGTATAATATTGTGTCCGAGTGGGGTGATATATCTTCCTGCGGACATTTACCTCGTGAGCTAGCATGTTAAAAATCCGGCTCAGTATGTCAGTCTAGTACAAGGATCATATTCATATCATATCAACATCTCCTGATAGGCACCTAATGCTTGCCACTGAACATTACACAATAATTCATCCATCATCACCATTAGAACAGGTACAGAATCGTTGTAAAGCCAAAAGTTATTTTGAAAGAAATAATATGCAGAAGTACGTAATTTTTTTTTCGTTACTTGTTTGTTCTTACATAAATGATACCCCCTCATTCTAATACTTACATGTATCATGTTTGCTGTTACAATGAGGAATTGGTTTTTCAATGAGAATTGATTAAAAAATCAAAATAAATTGAATTCTCCTTTAATACAAAGGATGTAATGAAGGCTTACATATAGGACATTACAAAATGTTGCCTCTGCCTTTCTTTAAATTTTACTGTGATCTTAATCATTATTATGCTCTTTAATCAGTGTAACCCATGCAAATCTAACACTCTTACCACATTTCTAATATTTAACTCCCTTTAGAAATTCTTTCTTACTTTGAATCCATTGCATGTACAAGGTCCAGCCCTACTGCAAAGAACTGCTCTCCACAGGACGAGTCATCACTCAGGTCATCAGAATCTTGTATAGCAGACCAGCTACTATTCAAACTATTCATTGTATCTGAACTATAACATAAAAATGCTTGCTGGATTGGTGTGTGTCATTACCTTTATTAAGTACATCTACATATATGTATTTCTTATGCATGTTATGCTGGACTGTATCCATGACCAGAAAAACATGCGACATATCTCAGTGTTTTTAGTTTAAAGTTTGAAAAAGAATATTAAAAGAAACTGCCAGAAAGGGGAGATAAATAATTCACTCAAATTATTCTAAAAAAAAATTGATAATTAAAGCCTGCAAGATTTTTATAAAGACTAGCATATACATGTACTCACAACTGACCAGGCATGTTGTTCATAGGCCAAGTTCGGTTACCATACTTAAAATCAGGATATGCCCAATTGGAACCAGAAATAGCACTTGCTGAAGGCTGAGGACTAAGAAAATTTGGATTAGGTCTATTCAGTTCATGAGAAAATCTCCTTGGCAAAGTTCCACCATATGGCATTACATCTTGATAATTCATGTTACCAGATAAGGCAACACTAGGCAAGCTTGATCGATGAGGCCAGGAACTACGCCCAATGCCTCCAAATCCAGAAAAGTCCAAAGATCCTTCTGAATGTCGCTGTGGTTGAAGCTTACTTGGTTTGATCTCATCACTTCCTCCTGGTGAGGGAGTCCTGGATGTATAGAGCGTTGGCACTGTGAGCTGATTTTCATGTATGGTTTCCATATGTTTTGGCTGAGGTGCACATGCTGACAACAGGTTGATGACATTATCTATTTCTTCTGCTGATGCAAGTGGTGATTTGTTTGTACCCTGTTTCACATTATTTTTATCTGCAATATAGATCAGTTTTCAGAAAGTATTATGAAAAATAAATTACAAGTTTCACCTTTGGTAACAGTTTAAATTATTTTGAAACCCCAATCCCCAACATAAGTGATATCAACATATGTGTAACTGGTATCAATTCATTCTGTTATCGATTTAATCCTACACCAAAGCATTTTCTGTATTTCTGAACTTTTTTATTGTTGGACTTCATACTTGACAATGGCATAATTTTGAATACAATACCTTGGGGCTACCTTTTCTAGAAATCAATATTTCTGAAGAAATTTTTTTCAGGAACACATATTTTTTCACACTACATGGACAAAAGAACAAAAAAAAATAAATAGTTTGGAAATAAAAGTGTGATGCTTTGCTGTCTGTTTCGTGTAAAGGATTAATCTGTCATGTTCCTTCCTTCATATTACATTCAATTCTGACTGCAGATTAAACTGAATATGTATCATGTACTTAATATTAACCTGCATTAAAAATGGCTTTAGCAGAACTGGTTTCCTCAGCAATATCTCCAGGATCCAGTCCTATGTGTACTAAAATTCCAGTCTGGTTATCTCCCTTGGGTTCATCAACCGAATCAACAATCTTTTCTACATTCTTCTCTTTGGCAGAACTTTTGCACTTTTGCTCTTCTTTACCATCGGCAACTGTTTCATTCTTGTTTAAATCAACATAGAAAGCTGTTCTGCTGTTATTTTCTTCTGGGGAATTTTTGCGTTCAAAAAGAGACAGAAAGGATGATTTGAAAGTATTTTGTTTTGTAGACATTTTGGGTGAATAGCTGCCTTGGTTTAATTTTTTCCGTGAACTATTATGACTAGGTGAATGGCGTGGTGATGGCGGTATCAAGTCTAAGTTACTCATCTGAAGTAAAACATCTCTGTTTTCTGAACACTCGTATGTTTGGACTAGAATTCCGAGTAGTGAGGCAATCGTGGCTGAACACATCTGATGGTAGTCCAACTGAACTTTGAGAAATAACAAAAAGCACCGACATAAAATCTGGAAATATAAAACACATAATAATGAAAAACATTAAAGAGTTATCTCCAAGAATTCCTCTAAGAGCATAAGGATCAAAGGTAGATAATTTTGTGTGCATGTATGACAGATTGGTTTAGGCGATAATAGACTAATGATTATAATTGACTCAAGCCTTTGTCAACAAATGCCCTAGGTACAATATTTAACTTAAATGATAAAGTGCTAATACACAACGCATGTACGTACTATCCAAAATAATTCGTAGATTATTGGTAATTACAAATATTAATGAACTACTGAAATCCTTTCTAAAAATCATTCTTAATGTGTTTTTAATTTATGTTAAACATAAATGTACTAAATGTTTTCAAATTAATCATTGCAAGCAGATATTCTTTATACAATGATTGTTTATATCCTGATTTAAAATATTTATTTTTTTTGCTTTCTATCTAATTTTGTATCAATAATATTTAAAAAAAAAAAGAGACCCAACAAAAACTTTCACATGTTTCATTGTCTTACATTCCAAAATATGAAATTTTACACATACCTGTAAATTAGAATGGCATCTGTCATTTACATCTCCAGTTTCTAACTGATTCTTCAAGCACAGCAATAAATTCTCCATCTCTCTCAACTTTCCTGATGGGTCTATACCATTACTACTAGCATGAACAGATTTAAAGGCATTACTGGTTTCCTGCCCAAGTTTTTCATAACATGTCCCTTTCACAGCATTTTGAAGTGAATCAACCAAGTGGGTACCAGCCCCATCAAATTTCTTCCATGCATCAATATACTCAACCACACCCTCATATCCATTAACAATGTCAGACATAAATGATGACTTGTTCATTTCCAAAAAGAATTTTGACTTTGATGGTTCAGTTTCATTTCCTTTACTACCACTGTTCAGCATTAAATGCTTTTTCAGGGATTCCATTTCATATCTTCAAAAATTCTTATGGAAAGTACAAATGTATGTTACATTTTGTAAATGTCTACCGATGTCTTTCGCTAGACATCAATCACATTCTGATGGGCTGGCATTTTTTAACTTCATTCATTCAGGCATTCTGAAACTGAAATATAACAGCAAGATGATCTATATGAAGTACAATGTAGGTGTATCAATTATAATGCATTTTTTCTTTTTTGTTTGTCTGCAAGTGGAACAACTACGTATATATTAGTTTTACATCTAAACTACAACACAAAAACTTTCAAATGGAGTTTCCCTAATAGAACACATTTACATTGTGTATAATGTTTTGTTTGTATATTTTTTTATTGGTGTTTTAAGAAAATTTCAACTGCCTACATCATGGTGACTAGTTTTTAGGGTTAGGTTGCTAAGCAACCAAAACCCTTATGCCGTCGGTCGTTTGGTTAGACAATGAAGGAAACTTTGGAAATCTGGTGTTTTGTGGAAAAAGTTGGACCAGAAGTTTTTGAAACTATGTTTTTATGAGTAAATATGCAAGCTTATCTAGGATTGAAGCTTAAGCAAGGCTAGTTAAGCAGCTTTTTATCTCGATTTTGAGATGACACATGCGCAAAGAAACCTCCATATTTTTCGAATTACGACTACGTTTATATTGGAATATCATATAAGAAAATAAACATTCCGCGGTAAAATAGTCCTAATATTTGTTGTTGCTGGTGCAGTTGTTTTTTAATAGAAATGTAACTGAAACACACCGAGAAGTGTAATTGTCCAGTTATTTAATAAAAGATGTGTGTTTTATTGACGATTTCCTTTTTGTTTTGAAAGCCGTGTAAAGTATTCGCACCTTTTAAAGTGTACAATGCTATCGGCGTAAGGATTTTGAATGTTTACATTTGCACGGATATTTTGGGAAGGATTACAATCAGGTTTATTTTCAAAAGATTTCAAAGGTAAGTTCCATTTTTGTTGTGAACGTGATTGTTAACTTATACAGAACATATTTTGCACATTATTTGCTTATTCTTCTTGTAATTCTGATGGTATTTTGTGTATTTGATTAACCTTTTGACCTGATCATCGTGACTTCATTTTGTCAAACCTGTTGGTCAGTGATAGAATTGCATACAGGTTATTTTAAATGCCGACAACTTGCACATTAAGATTGAAAAACACTGTGTTTATCATTAATTTAGAAAACGGTATTATCGAAGGTATAATGGGTTTATTTTAATTGAAAGCTTGAATGTTTACGTTCTTTTTGTGTATTTGATTAACCTTTTGACCTGATCATCGTGACTTCATTTTGTCAAACCTGTTGGTCAGTGATAGAATTGCATACAGGTTATTTGAAATTCCGACAACTTGCACATTAAGATTGAAAAACACTGTGTTTATCATTAATTTAGAAAACGGTATTATCGAAGGTATAATGGGTTTATTTTAATTGAAAGCTTGAATGTTTACGTTCTGATCTACCTGCACATGCGCAATGTAGTGTAAATAGAAATGACCCCCTTCTACAATTGTCCAAACTTTGTCTTTTTATATAACCTTAATAACTTGAAGACCTTTGATTTCTGTTTAGTTTAATTCATCAAATCATTATTATGCGTTTGACTTTTTAAAAAAATTCAATTTAGAGTGATAATTCAAGAAGCGTTAGCCGACTCGTGCTTTCTTTGATTGATTAGTGCATATTTATGTACAGACATGCGCAGTAAAGTTGAGTAGTAGAACCTTCAGCTCAGATACACTGTGTTGCGAAAATATACGTTTTAAAAAATCACTGTATATTTTGAAACCAAAGCAATACATATGCTGTCAATTTAAAAAAAAATCAGTCACCTACCCACAGGAACATTATTATATAATAGACACTTTTTCCGCAGAGCTCGTTAACTTTCATAATTGATATATTTCCTTGTAAATAATACTGTTAATAAAAAGAATTCAATACCAAAACCTATTTTGCAATACATTGTACAAACAAAAAGCATTGAAATAATCATCAGCAATGTTTGTACAAATAAAAGTCAAATGCTAGCAACCTAACCCTACCAGTGCTATGCACTTTGATTATTGGAAGAGGAAGCCATTGTTCATCTATCTTGACATAAACAACGGCATTCAGGGGTAAAACAAACCCCGCCATACACTGGATTCAACCTGCCTCATGGATCACTAGCTACAACATGTCAAAATTTTTATCCTGATTCTGTCTCAGTGAATGCCACGTTTTCATGGTGATAACAGTAGTGTAGAAACTAACATGGACTTTCAAGTTTTCAATTTTTATCTTAAAAATAACTTTTTACTGCTTGTCTACTTGTTAGCATCATAAATCTATAGACCATTACATTTACACTGCATTTATTGGTATAGGTATTGATTATTTGTCGACATAAATTAAAAAATTTGCTTTTGATGTACAATGTAGACAAACTTTGCAAAATATAGTAACAGTACACTTTAAATCTACTGGGAGTTTTTTAACTATAAAAAAATTTATTTTCATATTTTGTTAAATCACTTAAATAATTAAAAAGAAACTGTCAGAGCACCTGAATCATGCATATATCAAAATTTAGAATGGATAAACACTATCTGTCCAAAAAAAAAAAAAAAAAAAAATTAAACTACAACTATCCACAAAGCCACTGTTTTTAAATCTGTGAAGCCTTTTGTTTACTCCAATGCCCAGGGATTAAAAAATGCCCTAGATTCCCTAAGTGTCGCTGTTATTTAAGTTGAAACAACTAATACCATGACTGTATTTGCATAAAAAAACCAAAGTTGCGATGTTAGCCCATCTGACCCATAGAGCCATTTGAGACTTGGTTTGAATCATACAGGGGATGACCTTTATGAAATTTGCATATTGTTTCCCAGTCTTTCCCTTTTAAGTTGGCTGCCAATTGAAAAATTATTTTTGAATGGTTTAATATTAAAATTTTCTCCTTTTAAAACAACTTGACCAAATAAACGTTAAACTTTCTTGTGTATTGTTGATATAAATCATCTGAGAAAGGAGACAATTAAAGTTTGCATATTTTGCCCTTTTGACAACAAACATGGTTATATTTAAAGGCAATTCTTTCTGCATTGTTTAGTTTTTAAAATTCTTCTTGGAAACACAATAGCAAAAAAGAAAAAAAAAAAAAAGCTTGACCAAATGAATTGAAAGTTCATTTTTATGCATCCATAGCATATGATCATGACACGAACCGATGATTAAAACACACTTTGTCATTCTGAAAAAGGAAAAAGGAAATTATAGTTTCCATAAAAAATATAATTACACAGTTCATTGTTTCTACTTTTTTTATTTCAATAAAGTTCAAATCAGGGTTTTTTTGTAAGGTTTCACTTAAATGAACCCTAGGCCACTATTTCATAATACTGTTGAATCACTTAAGGGAATTAACCTTGAGTTCCAGCCAAAATTGATCAGTCCAGGACGCACCTAGTTGAGTTACCATGAAAATGATTTTTCAAAATTCATATAGAATCTATGCATGACCTGAACAAAAAACAATCTGCAAACTGAAACATTTCAAATAAAGAAAGTAAGATTATGATATTAATGTTACACATCTAACATATTTTAGTTATATTTATACTTCAAAATATTTTCTCTAATTGTTACTTTAAATTTTAAAAATTGCAAAATACATATTACGACATTCAAAATTCTAAAATTCACATTAGTACTTGCAGTCAATTTTCTAATTGTCCCTTTTTCAAACAAGTCTATATCGGTTTATATTTATTTCTTCAAGTAACTAGATATTTAAGACAGAGAGTGTTACACAACCAGACAGTTTTTTAAATGTCAAAGGTAACAATACTATTTACTTAATACAGAAATTTCCAGCTGTTGCAGAGAAACCCACACAAAAATTGATTCAATAAATTAAGATATTTCAATTGTATAATAATTCATATATATTAATAATTTTGAACTCAATTACCAATTTTTAAAGGTTTTATATACATAGAACAATATTCTTCAATCATTTAAAAATCAAGCTGTCCCAGTACAAATGTACTTATATGTTTTTTAACATGTTTAACATGTTTAAAGCTGTATTAAATAATCCTTCATAAAATATGAAAATTAAAGGATATGAAGAATCCATTAATTACATAATATTTATCCCATTAAACATGACCAGATTGCTACATGTGCCATATGTCCCCCGCCGCTGCAGAATCAGTTTGCATAAGAAGTCCCGTAACTCCTACAAAATTTGTTGAATTAAAATGACGATAGAGTACACATCATTACAATACATCCTACCAAATATGGAAGCAATCTGCCAAGCGGTATCAGAGGAGAAGCGTCCACAAGGTCTTCTATTGTTGAGAAATGTTGAAAATAGTCTTGATGTCGCATAACTCCTACAAAATTTGTTAAATCAAAAAGGCGGTATAGTATGCACATGTACACTTCATAACTATAAATCCTACATGTACCAAATATAGAAGCTATCTGCCAAGCGGTATCAGAGGAGATGCATCCACAAGGTCTTCTATTGTTGAGAAATGTTGAAAATAGTCTAAGTCCCATACCTCCTACAAAATCTGTTGAATCAAAATGGTGGTAAAGTATGCACATCTACACTTCATAACAATAAATCCTACCAAATATGGAAGCTATCTGCCAAGCGGTTTCAGAGGAGATGTGCACTCAAGGTCTTTTATTGTTGAGAAATGTTGAAAATAGTTTAAGTCCCATAACTCCTACAAAATTTGTTGAATCAAAATAGCGGTATAGTATACACATCTAAAAATTGTCAAAAATATCATGATCAATCCCTACACTGCATGAAAAATTATGAAATTATGAGATTACAGAGAAAAGACGTATGGAAAGCATATATAATGTGTGGCAGGGTTAAACTGCTTAATGATGTTTCACCCTACCCAAATCCTAGGTGCCCAATATCAAACAACAAAATTAAGAGACTTATATGGTAAGGATTAAGAAATATTTCTTCAAAAACTATAAGGTAATTGTCTAGTCTTTAGGAGCATACATGTATGTCTTATTTGTCTGTCAAAATTTTGTAGAGGTAGGTTCTTCTCCTAGTTGAACATTTTAAAGTGTACTTGGAGCAGACAGACAGTGAAGAAAACAATGCATGTATGTCCAAGGCATCAAATGGGTTTAAAAACTTCTTATAATTTTTATCAGGATTTTGATGGAGTAAAAAGAACACAGAATAATGGCCTAATAATAAAGAAAAATGTGTGAGTCTTCCAAGGAAGACATGTGTCGCCTGCAGACATCAATTTTTACAAAAGATAATCTTAAATTTTCTAAAAATGAAATATATATGCACACCTGTGCATTAAGGTTAATGTACAGAGAAAGTTTCACCAAATTCCTCTGAGTGGTTTACGAGTAGTTGAGGATAGAAGAAAAGAATAGACGACGGAAGATGACAAATAGTGATCCCTATGTGTCGACCATGCCTTCCGCAGACGACACAATACTGCAAGACGCAAGACGACAGATAGTGATCCCTATGTGTCTACCATGCGTTCCGCAGGCGACACAGTAATGATGTCCTAAAATATAAATAACAATTTTTTAAAAAGATTACAATAAACTGGAAAGAATTACAGATAAAGAAATTTTGAACTAAAAATCATGCACTTAAACTTTCAGCAATCGATCTTTTTAAATGACATTTATAAACATGTCATTTTTACCTAACTAAAGCTACTTTTTAATAATTTTATAATATTTTATAATTGTGAATTTTTAAAATTTTAATAAAAAGAGATATATGATACCAATTTCAATGAAACCAAAAACATAATTTGAGGCTCCATTCCATTGCAGTACCTATTTTGTTTGAATTTATTTATCAAGCACATCAAAGATGATATTTTTTTTGCCTAGAGATGTCATACAATTCAAACAACAATATGAAATGGAACAAAGAAAAAACTTAAAAGGTGAAAGGGTTTTAAATGCATATATTTGTGCAGACATGAAAAACATTGCAACCATTCCTATCTTCTCCTTGAAGCTTCAATGTCAGCAGCTCACTTCTCTCTGTTTGGCTACAAGGGAGAAGTCACTTACCCCTAAAATTCTTAACTGTTGTGAGCCCTATTGTCTATGTACAGTATGTATTATCTATATATAGCTATAACACTGTGGGTCGTAGGGTCTACAGATCTGTCTAGTGTCTCAATGTGATAGATGATTCAGGGTTTTTGGTAGAATTTCGGTTTGGTAAGTCTCAAATGACTAATTTAAAATACGGTGAGTCCCAAAATAGATTATAAAACCAGTTATGCAAGTCCAAGCCAAAAATTAGAAGTCCAGGATTCACCTTACCGAAAGTCCTGTAATCAATACCCTACATTGTAATGGATATACATGTATATCACAGATAACAGGTTCTTCTCCTGAAGATGCATATATAATACTTGCCACTGTATCTTAAAAAACTTCAATCAATATAATTTTTTAAATTAAGAATTTACTGAGCAATTCTCACGTTGTTTGCTGCATGAAAATGAACTGTATATTTTCCCACAATGTACATACATTAATATTTGATATTTACATTCTGTAATGCTATGAACAAATGGTCTTTTGTCTGCATTCATAAAGTTGCAAAGTAGAAAACCAACTGGAATAATGAGTATTAACAGCACACAAAATCCTCCCCCTATTTCACTATTTTCCGGAAATAAAGCCAGAATGCCACTTTTTGGGGGGTAAATCTGATTTTGGCTACATGTACATATATGTTGCACAAGACTTACAGCTGTGGCTTGAAACACAATGTAAGAACTATCAGCAAGTAGTATTGTTCACGTAGTCAATGACCAGATAGCATTAAACTTTTTATGGGAGGGATAATTCTGACCACTACGTTAATAGAGTGACAGTATCCTACCAGCAATAGTTTTACGTTGTTAACGAGCACATTCTGACATCACTTGAATGCAATTGGACAGTATATATTACTTAACAGTTAAAAATCAACATTTTTCTCAAATGGTCGTAATAATGGATCACGTTGGTCAGAAAAAGGGGCGGGGGAGGTTGGTCCTGACTGTCGGTAGATCGTTGTTATAAAGTTCATGAAAAGATGCCCTTACCCTGTATTTACAGAAATTTTGTAAATCTTATAAGGGATTTAATGTCAAGGGTTTTTTAATAATTAAAAGCGTCCTTATCATACTGACGGATGTAGGTTCAGCTTATGAACAAATTTGAAATCATCCTGATGATGTTGATATTGATAAAAAAAAATTGTTGTGGCTGCTGAAGACCATTATTTTACTTTACAATACTCTGAACGAATGTTTCATGTTTATTCAACAAGGATATGGTTGTGTTTTATATGTCATTTTTTGGAGAAAAAAAAGAAAATGCCTACCTACCAACCCATCTTCAAAATTGTGGGTCGGGTAAGTGGGAACAAACATATTTTTAATTCCGACCTCAAGTAGTTAAGGAAACAATATTTCCATAATAAGGTCACAAGGCCAATAAGGTTATGATCAATGGGATTTTATTATATATTTTTTTTACTAATTATAAACCAGTAAAAGGTACCACTAATACAGCAAACAGCAAATATTTACAACAACAAGTTTAACAAGTTTACAAAAGTGAAAAGAAAACAAATATATTTTATTTTAGTTTCATAAATAATCATGAAAAAATTCCGGAAATCGTAAGGTACTGAAGAATAGATTGAGTTTTGAAGGTAGTGTGGGGAGGAAAATCTAACAACTAATTTTAACTGGCTTGAAAATAACTTTTTCAGGATCACAGAGATTACAATTGAACAATTTTATGATTAGTTTGGTTTTTTTTGCCGTACAATCGTGTGTCAGATCATTTTTTTTAACATTAAGTAGTATTAATGTTTAAAATTTTCATACTGTACCTACTTTAGAAAGAGTAAAACATTTTACTAGAAAACAAATTATTAAGAGTTACAAGGAAAATGAAAGCAAACTTTGAAACACAACATAAAAGTGTTTCAATTATCCTCCAGTTTTGGACCAAAACTCCACATCAAAATTTGAAAATTTCCTGGTCAGCCTTGGCTAGCTTGTTAGTTGTAAACGTGATAATGCAGGGCTAGAAATTTGAAAAAATCCCTGGTTGCCCTGCCAAGTTTTTTGTGTAAAATCAGGGCAACTACATATAGCTCAACAATCCAAGTTGCCCTGACAATTTCCTTGAGAGGATTGATTGAGATTCCTTGTTTTCTTGTTTGTTTTATACAATGCCACATTGTGTAGAATGTGTAATGTTCTCTTGAAAACTGTTGTTTTGATAAATGCGTGAATATCTAATGTGAAAAAAAAGCATAGGGGTAGATGCACGATACAGTGAAATATTATTTTGATGACTTGAAGAACCCAATATGGCTGTGATAAACTTCCACATTGCAATGGTTGAATTTTGTAGTAAAACATCCATTAGATTTCAACCTTCTATGGAAAATTTATGTTGATTTAAAATAAACTGAGAGGCATATCATTCGAAAACAGCATCGTGTCAGTTCTTTTCCTCAAAATCCCACCTCACCTTAACATGCATATAAGAAAACATTGTGCCTTGGAACTCCAACGGCCTGAATTTTGAACCTCAAAACTGAGTGTCAATCATTTTTAATGGTCATATTTGACAGTCTGTACACCCAGAATAGTTTGGAATGAATAAATTCATGTCAGTAATTTTAAATTTCTGCCAACACCCTTAGCTTTCCATTGATACCAAATTTTAAATCAAAATACTCATTAATTTACATAAAACTGAGCAGCGCAAGGACTATGTTTTTTGTATATACTAGGTTCTAATGGGGATTTACCGTTTGCAGAATAAAAAAATACCGAATCCGCACAGACATGATTTAAAAACATTGATCGTAACAATGATGGGTGCTCCTGGCAAAAAGAACATACAGAGCTAGGGATTCCCATAGCTTGATTTAGAAGGGGGGCCCGCCCTGCCGCCTTTACCTGCCGCCCTTCTGCCCTTTGTGCAAAAATTAAAAAAAAATGCCGCCCTTTTTGCCCCTTGACAGTTCTGTCAAAAAAAAACCCTTATTGAACCCCAGTTTTACATCGTAAGAAGCTGATAATTGGTAATTGACAAACAGCATGATCAGGTGTTATCTGATTATTGATTTTTACATGTATCGGTATCCGAGATGTTTGCAAGTGGACACGTGCTACCGTTAATTTTTATTGACATGTGATGACAAAGTCGTTAAGACAAATAAAACCGCATGCATTTACAGGTGTCTGGACGAGATATAAAAATTAAAACCCGAGATTTAAAAGTCAGGATCTGACTAAAAATTAAAAACAAGCTGATAAAGGTGACAGAGTACACGACATTAATTTATTTTCAATGAGTTATTTATAACTTTTAGGTATAGATTTATAAATGCTTGTAAACTTTGCTGTGGCTATTAATAGCGTATGCAAATTTCAACGGGAGACAACTGTAACGCAAATTGTAAAAAAATGTTAATTTTTTCCCTCTTTTGAAGTATTCTCGTAAGAAGGAAAAAGTGTGATAACACTTCATGGAGTGTTGGCCACATTTTCGGGCAACTGAATTGTGAACTTAAACGGTTATTTACCGGGATGTTTTACTTTTAAGCCGAATTTTAACTCTCAAATGCTAACGGGAATAAATGAGGCTTGCTAAAGGGTTTTCGGGATATGGAATAATCACTCGTTCTTTCATTGGGATAGGGACAGTCACATTTAATGTACTTGATTAACTGTAGGGATACAGAATAACAAATGTTTGGAAAACAGGATCTGAGAATGGATTTTTTTCTTTTCTTTTTTTAAGGATATGGAACATTGGATATTCCCAGAGACATATATGTCTCTGATATTCCATGTATTCCCTATACAAGCTTTATAAATATTTCTGTGATACTTCATTTTTTTATTGTGATGATGCTTGTTGACTTACCTGGTGACATCTGACAATAACATAGTAATAGTTTGTCTAATGATTTGATCATTTTTCATATCAACAGTTTGATTTTTTTTCATTGAAATTTATGCAAAGAACCATTATTCATTAAACCACTTCTTAGCAAATTGAAATGAGATTTATTAAAGATTTTTGCTTCTACAGATATTTAACAATGCATAAAGAATGGTTTAATGAACAAAGGTGCTTTGCTTTTGACAATATATGGAAGGGCATTCAAAGACAGTAGAATAAAATACTTGGATGTTTACAAAAATGTAAAACTATTGTTTGAATAAGGTCATAGAAGGAGATGTACATATATAACAAAACAAGAACTAAAGGAAAAAAGTACATGTACTTCTATTGCCCTGTCGAACATATCGATTCGATGGGTGCCCCCTTCTGCCCTGACCTGGACTTCAGTTTTACCCTGCCCTACACAAGCTTCTGTGGGAAACACTAAGAGCATACATACATCATACATTAGGCATGTGTTGCCGGAATAGTCTGTGAAAATGAAAGTACGCCAAAATTTGTGATAGATAAAGATAACAGAAAGCTTCATCCTCATGTGAAATATGTCACAATTTTTCTTGTTGCCGGGCCATAACAACATCCCGGACGACCTTTTAAAGTTAATGGTAATTGCACAGTTAAGTTGCCTGACACAACCTTAAGTTGTCCATAAATACTGCTAATTTCGAGCCCTGTGATGTCTGTGCTTAATATCCTATGTACACAATACCATTCCAAAACATTTGTCTACCAGTACCATTGGAAATATATATTTCGTATTTTCGTATATACATGTATATACTTCTAATATAACGAGCTATAATGAATAAAATCAAATTGGTTCTTCATTTGTAAAATGATGTTACAGCTATTTCATATATAAAATTTAAACTTAATTTCTTAAAGATGCTGATGTTGAAAAAAAATCATAGGACTAGCACGACTACCTATCTTACAGTAACTTTTACCAATTAAATAAACGTGTGCATAGTGTTTCAATAAAAGGAAATTTTATGTTGAGATTGTGAATATGTTCACTGAATTTGTATATTTTTGAAGAACATTTTTTAAAGTTATACCCTGGTTCATAGAGCACCGGAAGTTTTTCTGCACAATTTAAAGTGTTATATATTTCATTATCACAACAACTTTCTTATGGGGTACTTTTAAATATATATGTGTCTTGTATATCGATATTTAGCTAATATGAAGCATGAAATAATCAATATAATCTTGCAATTAGAAACCGTAGAGAAGAGAACACGAATAAAATAGTTATGTCGTAAGGTGACTTTATCTGTGTTTATCAGCACTTTATGGTAATCTCAAGTACAAATATCAGGTCAAGATCATAGCAGACGGAAATTTGCTACCGGTTGGAGATGGCAGGGATGAAACGTCCTTTATTAACTTCTGAAGCTGCTTGGAAAAATCTTCAAAAATATTATGATGAAAATGGATCGAAAATTAGTATGGCAGACATGTTTTCAAAAGATGCAAAGAGATTTGATAAATTCAGGTAGTATCCTTCTTCACTCTCGCTCAACTCAGTTTTTGGGATTTCATACTGAAGTTAAGCCAGTCGAGGTTTTCATTTACAGAAGCATCTTGATCATTGTTGACAGATGTTATTGAAGTTGTTTGCAATATTTGTATATAATGTTAAAAAGTCTCACTGACAAATTATATACATGATCACTGAATTTACCTAAGAAGTTATACACATCAAAAGTCATGATTTTATAGAATTTTATTTAGGACATAGGTCTATTTCCTATTGATTCAGCATTATAAAACAATAATGTTTTTTTTTTTTTTTTGTGCATTAATCATACATATATATTGAAAATGACAAAGGTACCTTTTTTACATGTAAGCATTGACATGACAGGGCTTCAGATTTTTTTTGAAAATTAACTTGCCCACAGGAATGTTGTATTAAAATTTTACTTTACCGCACCATAATTCACTTTCCTGTTTTTCTTTTATTTTAAAAGTCTGCAAAACTTTGAATATATGAACAATTCAACATAAACATCTTTATTTGAGATCAACTGAATACATCAATCCTTCTTATGCTCAAGCCACAGGAATTCATCCAACAACTTCCCTTGAAATTGACAAAGACGTTTTTCATGATCATAGTGGCAGTTTCTGTCCTTTTTGTCTTCTGTTTTTACATCATTACCATTAACATCAACTACTTTCCCTTTCTTTGATTCCGAAACCAAAAATTTGTGTAAGCTCATGCCTGGTGCCTTATTCATGTTATTTATTAAACGTTTATCATTGTCAAAGTTCAAAACTTTTCATTTTGGTTTACTGGTAATACTTAATTACCGCTAAACGCAAGGAAAAAACAAGCTAACTTTTGGGGAACCGGTTTCTAAAATTTATATTCGTCCAATCACCGACTTTGTCAAACAATAAATCAATGCACCAGAACGTACCATGTACCGGCGATTTACTTGCCCGATGGGAAACTGGTACTTGTGTTTTTACTTGCCCCGGGAAATGGGAATTCTGAAGCCCTGAGCAACAGAAAGCAAGACAATACTTCTTACTATTTAAAGTTTAAAAAAGAAACTATGAAAATTTTGTGGGACTCACCAATTTCAAAAGTGATGAGTCCTGCACTCACCAAGAAAAATTCCTATGAGGAAGCCTGGGTTATTTAAGGTCAGGCAAAGATTAATAATTTAACACCACATGCCACAAGCAGCTCAAGCATTAACATTCATTTTTAGCTTTTATTAAGTGATTCCCTGCATGAAATATTTTTCGAGAAAAAATTGATTTATCAGCAATCAGAAGAAAAGAAATGTTTTCTTAATTTTTTAATGGGGAGTATGAGTATCTGGTTAGAAAATCTACCCATGAAAAAAGAACATGCATCAATTAAAAATTTTTATACAAAAGTATCAGTACCTTCAATAAAAAAAAAATCCAGTTCATTATATATTCAATCAAAAATATTAATAATCTAGAAAAAAATTCTAGCATGTACATTTTTACATTTATTTTGTGTAGTATTTCATAGATTTACTCTTTTTCAGTGTATCTGTTAATACTAAAGATGGAGACCTTCTTCTTGATTATTCAAAGAATTTGGTAAATGAAGAAGTTATGCAGCTGCTATTTCAGTTGGTAAGGTCAAACCTAAAAAATACAATTAGTGACAGACTTTTGAAAATATTTTTGAAACTTACAAACACCATTTTAAGTATTGTTTTTCCATTATTATTTAGTAATTTACTTTGGGATAAAAAATCAATTGTAGAAATAATAAAAGAAGGTTTTATTTTCCTAATCACAGGACCCTTTTTATATGCCTATTAATAATAACAATGAACCCTGATATTCACATTCATAAGATACACACACCTCAAAAAATATGTATTTCCCAGTTTTGATTATATAAAGGGTGTAAAAGCATAAAGTGTATTTCATCTTCAGCTAACCCAAAAGGTCTGCGTTTCAACTGTGTTGACAGAGTGTTAATTCTACAAATTTATCTTGTCAAGTGTAAGGAGTAACATTGGCACCTAAATCTGTTTGGCAATTTGTATCAAGTTAAGTTGACAGATTTTTTTTCAACATTTTCATTTGAAGGAAGGAAGTTTCATCATTGTTTAGTGTTACCTTTTTGGAATCCTGACGAATTTCTCTGTATGTGATAACCAGTATGAAAATAACTAATTCACATTTATTTTGGAAGTATTGCGAAAATAGCAATTATTAAATTATAAATCCACAAAAAAAATAATAGAGTTATTTTTTTGTATTATGTTCCAGTGTATCACAAGTTTGTTTGTCAAGTAAATTAACCCCACATCTGTGTTTTTGATATTATTAGATATTTTTATATCTAAATATGCATAAAAAAATTCATGTACGATTATTTCCAGATATAATGATCATGTGCAGAAGCAGCAGAACATTATTAGTATTCTAACGGCAATGCCAAAGGCACTATAGATTTGCACCCTCTCTGTCTGTCAGTCACACTTCAGTTTTCCATAACGGATAAATATTGTGAGAGTTATGGCCCTTGGAAATAGGAATTATTGCCAAAATATTAGTTTTCCAGACTTTTTTAGCAAACGCTTTTACCAAATAATCTTATTTTGGTATGTGAGCTTATAATGATGAGCTATAGAGCAAGTTAATAGGGTAATTATTGTGTACCCTTGCAAACATTATTGTTTCAGGATGTTTTGGAGTCTGGCACTCTGTCCATACGCCTTCATCTGATTCACATACTCAAGGAGATTTTGCATGTTTTCTCACAGCTCAAGCCGGTAGGAGGCATTGTATTGCCCAACAATACTTTCATAATGCTTGTTTAGTGTTATTTTAGCCTTTGAAAGGCGATGATAATTGAAGATAAATAGATACGTTTGATTTTTTTTTCATTTAAAACACATCGCATTATTTTTAGAAATTACAGCTGATAAAAAATCTTGTACTTTAACAGGCCAAAGATCGTAAAGTGGAAGAAATGAGACAGGCTATGTTTACTGGTGAAAAGATAAATTTTACAGAAGACAGAGCTGTTTTACATATAGCCCTTAGGAACAGATCAAATGCACCAATCAAAGTGAATGATAAAGATGTAAGACTTTGATTTGTTATTAGGAATGTGATTTCATCAGGAGAGAGCATTGTACAGAAATAAATACTCCTGTAGTAAAATCTCTAACAATCAACATAAGCTAATAAATTATTTCTAAGGAAAGAATCATTCTCAGACCCCTACAGCTAGGGGACATCAAGAACTTAAAATGTAACAAGCTATGTTGTGTCTAAGATTGGGTAGAGCTAGTAAATGTACTATTCCTTTTGCTTAAATGCTTGTGTTGATTTTTTAAAATTTATTTAATATATTCAGTCTTACCTATAACAATAATTACATGTACATTGTACATCCATCTGACTTATGCATGTTATGGGTATGGTCTAATTAGTTGTTAAGGAAAAGTTTAGTTAAATTTATAGTTCTCAGGCATTAAAATTTGAGAAAAGAACTCTGTAATTAGAAATTAACAAAGTTTCCTTATTAATGTTTAGGCTTGTCAGCATCTAATTTAAAGAGGACATTAAGTCAAAATTTAAAATCTAAGTTATCTCCCCTTACAGGGAATTCTTGTATTTCAGAATCTGTTGCCTGTTGTTTACTGTTAACAAACTTTAAGAAAAAAGATTGGCTTAAAGTCCACTTTTGTATATCATATGCCATTTCATTTTATAAATAAAGATTCTCCTTCAGGTAAGAGTGGGTTATGGAATTTTTCTATCCGAGATAGTTAAATTTTTGATTTTCAACACACGAGCTTTAGCGAGCGTGTTTAAATTTAAAATTTAATTATCGATGTTGGAGAAAATATATAACTCACAAGTAAATTGAAGGAGAATATGGTTCTTCTATGATTTTCGACAAAAAAATCAAGAAAGTGCTGTTGCTACACAATTTGTTTCCATGAACATCATTGTTTATTGTTCCGATAAACGTAAAATCCATGAATACCAGTGGGGAAATTGCACCAGACTTTTTAATCCCCATAGGAATTAAATAATTTTTAACCACTAGACTGAAATCTCTATAGATAGTATGTTCAAATATCTTAATTTCAAATGGAAAATAAAAAGATTTACTTGTATTTATTAACAGGTAATGCCTGAAGTAAACAGAGTATTGCAGCATATGAGAGAATTCACAGAAGAAGTGATTAGTGGTAAATGGAAAGGGTATACAGGAAAATCAATCACAGATGTTGTAAATATTGGTATAGGTGGATCGGATCTGGTAATTTTTTCACTTAGTTTAAATGAGCATAATATACAGTAGTCGTAATTTTTAATTTTTTGCAGTTTTTATTGAAGCTAGAGAAGAATTTGTTGTCTTTACAGTAAAGATTTATAAATGATATTTCCAGATTATGACAAATTTCTACATTTTGTTTTTCACAAGATTCCCAAGCTACATGTATTTACCGTGTTTTGATGACTCTTAAGATTACATACCCTGAGTGTTTCAAGCGCTTGATTTTAAATCCATATAAATGATTATTCTACTTTCTTTTTCACTTTGGGTAATGACATTATCAGTTAGAATTAATAGTTTCCTATTTAAGTAAAAATGTATTTTTGACAGAAGTCAATAATATCTGTTAGTGTTTTTCAACTTAAAAATAATATTTATCATTTTTGTTGCATGTAATAGTAATTTATTCACGATTTATAGCAAATTTGATTAATGTACTTAGATACGTCTAAGAAAGCAGATAGGACTTCTATGCTGAAAAAATGGCAGGTAAATGAGTTGACCCCTTTAGTTTTATTCCGATTATAATTGTTCGTTAGTTATTTATAGGTTACTGATTATCGATTATGAGATTCTCTCCGATTCCCATCACTAATTAGGATTGTATGTGAAACACAGTGAAATTGTATCTACAGTACCTGAAAATGTACTGCAGTATGTGAATGTATGATGAATCATTTGTGAAGAATGATTAAATAGATTATTTGTACATATCGGAAAGCTTGTGAACACCATTTCCTGTGTACACAAACTAACCATTGCTAAATGTGAATAAAATCTGTGTGTATCAATAAAAATTTTGTATTTTTTTTTTTTATGGGACTTCAGTGACAGCTAATTTCGTATGGGACATTCAGTGACATTTATTTGTAAAAATTTTATTTTGTCTAATGCAGATTTTTGCATATTTCTGACATAGCTCTAGATCTATCATATACTACCATGAGAACCAGTATATGTAGTTTTTCACCAATTTGCTTATTAAATAGAATATGGACTTTGTGAACATCAGATCTCAGTCAAGCAATTTTCAATGAAATGCAAACATATTAAAAAAAAAAAAAAACCAAAAAAAAACTTATTATGTATGTATTCTTGTAGTTGTGATCAACATAGCTTCTACATGTTCATTTTTTATATTATAATGAAACTTTATTTTAAGGGTCCATTAATGGCAACAGAAGCCTTACAACCATACCAGAAAGGACCGAATGCCCACTTTATATCTAATATAGATGGTACACACCTGGCCAAGACACTTAAGAACCTAAATCCAGAGACAACCTTGTTCATTATTGCTTCAAAGGTATCATCACATCATAGAATTTACAGTTTTCATACTCAGAAATGTACATGTACATAACAAGTTTTATTCTTATCAGACAAGATTAAGAATTCTTATTACATTGAGTGTGGTGAATTATCGGGATTTCCGAGTGAAATCAAATCTGATAATTCACCCAGTGAAATCGAAAGTCATATTTCACTCTAGGAAGTGACGTAACAATAGCCATCGCCAACGACGTTGCTATACAACGGTCGACAAGTAGTCATATAAAAACATAATCCGTTGTATTTTCTCATTAAATCTTCCGAATAGATGCACTATTTCAATGTAATAAACAGAATAACTAATCTCGGAATTCGAATATCAAAAATCTACAACTCGTGACTGAAAAACACTTATAATTCACTCATGCGCTATGCGCATTTGGGAATTAATGTGTTGTTCGGTAACTCATAGATTTTTAGGTATTCGCATTTCGAGATTAGTTAAAATATAAATAATGTCACCACGATTCCCCCTACATTTATGCCCCATTCAGTTTTTTTTTTTTTACAGTTCAGTTTTTATGGCAGATAAATATATATTCATTTCCATTTTTGCAATGTGCCACCAAACAGTCAGAAGAATTTTTATACCCCTCCCCCACACAAAAAAAATGTTTTTGCTTTTTATGTACCACAGTATGTGCATGAATTTTTGTGAGTGCAATTAGATTTCATCTCAAATTTAGGATAGCTATAGATATGCAGGAAGAAAAATCAATCCCTGTCCAGCATCTTAAAAGGGAGATAACTTGGCTTAAGCTTTTATATGATTTATCATATGGTATTGACCGTTCAACGGAATTTGATGAAAAAAAAACGGGTAGTGAAGATGAAACAAAACAATTCCTGAAGGGGATATAATTAGATTTTTTATTTGCTTCCAGTTATTTTCTTAGGAGTTGGTAACTAAGTGTGGTATCATTTTGTTAGCTTACTCACAGTACCTCTATAAAAACTAGTAAACCATCAATTTTGAACACTGAGTTAGATGATAGTTTTCATAAACTAGATTTTCTTCAAATACAGATTTAACTGTTAGTGGTTATGAAAAATAAATAATATTAATTGATGAAAGAGAGTCTTGCACATTTTATATGGTTTTCTCTTTTTTTTCAGACGTTTACAACACAAGAAACAATTACTAATGCTGAGTCTGCCAAGGCTTGGCTCCTGGATACTGCAAAAGATGTATGTACATCTCATTACATGTATTATAAGATTTCAATTTTTAATTTCAGCGTAAACATTTAGCATACATGATATATAATAGGGATTCCCATAAAGTGTTTTAGAGGGGTGGGCCGCATTTTGCCCTTCAAAGAGTAATTGAAAATAACATTGCGCCTTTCTGCCTTTTGTCATCAAAAGAAACTATCTGTGCCCCATATTAATATTGTAAGTTACAGGATGTAATAATTGACAAGTTCATATCGATCAATTACCAGATTGCACTAAAACAATTATATCACCTGGCACATGCTACTGGTCAAACAATAAAACTGTTTTGTGTACTGCCATGTGTACAAATAAATTTATAACCAAAAATAAAACTATAAATGACAGTTAGTAAGAAGATTAGAAATTTTTCTGATAACATCAGGACCCTCCTGACCCAACAAAAGATATTAAAAAATATATGTTTCAGAACCTGGTTTACATCGGTGTTGCTGGAATGAAACAATTTTTTTTCAGGGCCAATAGTTATAACTTTATAAAAAATGCTGAACATTCCATGATGGCAAAAATGAATAAGGGCTTTAATATCTTAAATAGATCCCTGAACAAACAGTGATGAAAAAATATCCAAAATTTGCAAGGAACGAAACCATCCAAAGTTTAGAAATGAACTGTCCATAGGCCGAATAAAACTGTACACAAAGATGCCGTGGAAAATATGCCTGTTATGTATTTAACCCCCCTCTGCCCTTTCCCTCTAGAACAAAATCCCCTCCCCCTTTTTGGTTTCTGTGGGAAACCCCTTTATAATAATGTAGCAACAAGATTAGTATTTTTGAAAACAAAATATTATAGTTGTCCCTTTACTAACTTGTTGAATCTGTGTTCTTTGAACAGCTTGTCATTATTACTGGTCTGTCAACATTGAAACTTTAAATCCACTCTTTGCAAAATACCTTTGTGTTCAAAATTGTCACTTTTCCTGCCAAAGATAACATTGTTTTTCTTGGTGCCTTGAACAATAAAATTGGATTCCATGAATTAACCAAAACAACAATGAACAGTAGATATTGTTACCTTTAAATGTCAGTTTATTGGATAGTATACAAGCTCCAGCTGGAGGTTCAAAAAATGTTCTCAAATTGAGGATTTTCAATGTTCATGATATGCATGGGTGATATTTTATAGATATGTGCTGCAATTGATATTAGACCTGGATTATTTGTATCTATATACTATATGCCTTATCTTACTGATTTTTTATTTTTGAAAACTTACAATCTATTCTCATTTACTTGTACTTTTTCATATATCATTATATTTTACCCGAGTGTGCGTAAAAACAACTCAAATTAAGGCCAACTAGCTTTAACAAGTTATATGGAACGAGGTTAAAGATATATATCCTACTTGTAATGAGTATTGATTTATGCCATAATGATTGTATTTTTCAGAGCAGTGCAGTAGGAAAGCATTTTGTAGCACTTTCAACCAATTCTGTAAGTTTTTTTTTCTAATTTACCACATTTGCTAATAAAAATGTATAAAAATAATTGTGTAGCTGTTTCAGAAATTAATGTGTATTGATATTGGAAGACACATTTTAATTTTGACCAATCATGCTTAAAATTTTAATACAGTATGTTATTCTAATATGACCTGCTTTAAAAGCTTTCAGTCTATGTCTGTGGTAAAATATGTATATATTGGTTCCAACCTCACTGATGATAGACTGCTTGTTTGGCAACATCATAGTAAAGTTTCCAGGAAACTTTTAATGCAGTCATAGTATGTGGTGTGTAATGGTGGCTATATGTTTGAATACCTATGTTTTGGCATTTAAAAATTTTGTAGAAAATGTCCTATTGGAATAGAAATATTTCACGGTGGCTTGAAAATATCATGATTTTACCACAGGTTGGCCCTTTATGCCGATATTTTACCACTTGCTGTTGCTTGTGGTAAAATCATGATATTTTGAAGCAACTGTAAATTATTTCTCAACTGTTCAACTGATGAGGAATGTTTATCAAAATTAAAAACCCCCCATCAAATTTAAATGAATTGCCATTTGACTCTTTCATACAGTCATTTTTATAACATTTCTTGTATATTTCAATTCCTATTAAATTGCATAAAACTGATATATTTATTTTACATAGTACATTTATGAAAAGTTCAAAGCACAAAAGTTCCTTTCCTTCTTTAAAAAATGCTGAAATATTTTTTGAAGGTTAATAAAAAGACCTGACTATGTTATATTTTCATTGAACAAAAAATTAAAACTGAAAGTAATTATTCAACTCCCATAAGACATGTACTTTGTAATTTTGTAATTTGTTAATTTTTTTTAAATCTTGGAATAATTATGACAAGTTGCTTTATCATTTCAGACAAAAGTAAAAGACTTTGGTATTGATGAGAAGAATATGTTTGAGTTTTGGGATGTAAGTAGCTGGCAGACATTTATTACTTTATTATCACCCCTGATTTTAACTACCGGTAGGTAATAGGAACGTGTCACAGCCAAATTACCCAAATTATAATTTTTTTTATTTTATTATTTTTAGATTTCTAATTTCCTACACAAGAATCTATCACTTTTGAAGTTACTTATTTATTACCTATGTGTCTTGTTTTTCTAACTACTATTTTATCTTTTAATTGTATTGTGTTTTAATTAGCTCAAACTATGTTGTTAAATTGCCCCTTCCCAGCATAGGATAACTAATTACCTAGAGATTATAATATCATGTCTCTAAAAGAATAGGCTATACACATACATGCAGATTGATCACATATCCCTTTAAACAATAAGTTTGAAATCAAGGGCGGAAATGCTTGGAAAATATTGAGAAAAACAATAACTAAGTATAGTTGTCTCTTCAGCTAGCGTTAGTAAAGTACATTTTAGATTAAAATAAGATGTAAATTGATAATATCTTGTACAAGTTTTTCACATGAAGTCCTTTGACCAGGCAATTTTAGATTATGTCAGCTAGATTGTTATAAAAGTACTAGGTCAAACATTGAAACTATGGTAAAAAATGACAATATTATATGATTAGGCAGTTTTGTTTATTTCAGCCCTTCCTAACAAAAATCTTTTTAAATTTTTTTTTGGACATCTTAATATAACATTATTTGCATTCTGTTTTAGTGGGTTGGAGGCAGGTACTCGTTGTGGTCAGCTATTGGTTTGTCAATAGCTCTATTTATAGGTGAGTGCAATAAATTTTAGAATGTGGAATCTTGATATACAGAGGAATCATTTTATTTTTTTAAATTTTCAATTAGAAAAAATACATTTGTATAATTATCTTATGTATAAAAAAGTTGAAGATCTGCTTATGCAAATTATTGTCAACAAACCATTTTGTTTGATTATAGCGAGTTTCAGATTACTATCACTTAATTTTTAAGTTTGGGGTTACAGTAGATTACTAATTAAGTTCCTGAAGCTTAGTAATATGTAAATTTCTTTCAATATGAAGTCATGCGAATGTTCATATCTTAAGTAGCATCCTATTCATTAAGTTTCCTAAATACACATTTTCTGTTGGAAAAAATTATGTGGAAAAAAAGAATTTCAAAAGATAAATATTTCTTCATGTAAGTCATTTTACAAATGTTTTAGGCAAAGTATTTTGAGAAAAAAAAATTAACAGAAAACAGAACATCAATTTCTGAGTTAAACAATTTAAATTCATTAAATTTTACAGGAATGGATAATTTTGAAGAACTTCTGTCTGGTGGACATTTCATGGATCAACATTTTTGTACTACACCACTTGAACAGAATGTAAGTGAAACATAGTCACTTGAAAAAGTACCTTAATTTAATGGAAGAGCTGCTTTAAAAATTTGGCATTTACGTTTTGTCAGGCAAAAATGCAAGAAAATAATGAGGGTGATCCCCATTTTTTTGCCTCCAACACTAGCCGAAGTGGGTATTAAGTGTTACCCTTGACCTTCCTTTCTTCCGTCCGTCCAAATTTGGTTTCTGTACTCTAACTTAAGTTTGCCTCATCCAAATTTTATGAAACTCATACACAATGCTAAGAACTGCAAAACGAGTTTGAATTTGGGCAGTGAGTCATCTACCGTTCTAGATTTATGTCCCTTTATAACTTTTTAAAATTTCAAATTTTTTTTACTCCCGCACTAAACTCCAATTTGCCTCATCCAAATTTTATGAAACTCATACACAATGCTAAAAACCACAACACGCCGACAGAGTTCGCATTTGGCTAGTGAGTCTTTTACCGTTCTTCAACTATGCCCCTTTATAACTTTTTAAAATTGCATTTTTTTTTTCGCTTCTGCACTCTTACTAAGTTTGCCTCATCCAAATTTTATAAAACTCATTCACAATGCTAAGAACCACAACATGCAGACAGAGTTCGAATTTTGGCAGTCAGTCATTTACCGTTCTAGAGTTATGCCCCTTTATAACTTGGAAAATTGCAAATACCAGAACAATAGAACTCTTTAAAAACTAGCAGTGACATCAAATGCTGTCAAAAAGTATTTTCAAGTATTAAAAGCTAGCTTGAGCGGCGGAATTCATGTCCTCGGACACATTCTTCTTTTATTATTTATTTCATATTTCAATGAAGCTCAATAGTAGCTAGATTTATAAAAAAATATTTTGCAAATCTGAATATGGTCGATTTGGTATTGTCCCACCTCAAGATACAGTCAAACCTTCTGTAAAGGGCACCTCTATATAGCAGATCACTGTTTATATAGAGCACTGTAAAAATGTCCCCATCATGAACAAAGGTTATAAAATTGACCTCTGTAAAAGGGCACCTAGTCATAAAGGACATCTTGTTGAAGTGTATTTTAATTTTGATATTGATTAAAAATTTCAGTAACTGATGCTTTTTTTTTGTTTGGTATCATAATTTTTGCATTGATTACAGATTCCAGTAATTCTAGCATTGCTTGGTATATGGTATAGTAATTTTTACAAAGCCGAGACACAGACTTTACTTCCATATGACCAGGTAACAGAAACCTTTTCATATTTACAGTGAATATTAAATCATTTCTAGGAATTCCAGTTAATATAGATTCCTTCTTACAGTCTTTATCAGTTAAATGATAAAACATTATGTCCATATTTGAGGCACAACTGTGTATACCGGTACTGTTGATTTATAGTATTTGGTTAAATATCACTTTTCATGGTTTTGGTGTGTGAGGCAAAATCCTATATTTATGTGCAATGAAATACATATCTTGTAATTGTTTGATAACAAGAAAATTTCAAAACCACAAAAATGTTATAGCCTTAACAACTTTCCACTAAACTATAAAACTTGTCATCCTCCAAATGAAATGAACTTACAGCATAAAAATGTTAATAATGCAACAAAATTATAAAAAAAAAAAGACAAAAAATTATGAAGAAAGAAAGAACTCTAGAAAGTAATATGATATTTCAACAAAATACCAAATATTAAATGATTAAAAGCAAAATCCATCAACAAATATAAAGCTTTGACCAAATGAAAACCACAAACAATAACAACAGCAAAAAAAAGATAATATTTCCTAATTGACAGTCTCTTTTGATTAATACTAATTTTCCTTAAAACTTTTGAAATCAGATTTAAATTTAACAAAACAGCAAAAAAATATATATATAATCTTAGGTAAATTATATTTTAGACATTTTGAATTGTGTATATGTATGTATTATAGTATATGCACAGATTTGCAGCCTACTTTCAACAAGGTGACATGGAAAGTAATGGGAAATATATTACTAGAAGTGGTCAGCGTGTAGATTACACTACTGGTCCCGTCATCTGGGGAGAGCCAGGCACTAATGGTCAACATGCATTTTACCAGTTAATTCATCAAGGTATTGGATTGATAGAAATTTTTGAAATGGTAGCCAGAAAAAGAAAAAGGAACTTCAGGCCAAAAAAATATTTAAAATAGATGAATATGTAATAATTTTGTTGTATCTAAAATAAAAATTTACACATATTGCAAAAGACATGGTTTACCAAATATTTTACTTTAGATTTTAATGGCTGTTGGACCTAAGCAGCAAATATTTTGTTCATTGTTTCATGATATAATGAAACTTATCTAAAAAATATGTCCTCTGGAACAGAGGATTTTGATGGGATAAGAAGGGTATTATGTTTACAAAGGATAGTTTACTAAGGAATATTGATCATACTGTCTGATACTGGAGTCAAGACAGGTTTAGACTGTGGTATAGACAAGTTTCACTGTTTATCAGTTAATAATTTTCAAATCATTTCTATACAGACTAGACTTAGAAATCCTTTTCAATGCATATATATGAAATTTTATCAATGAAGAAATATTTTTTCAGATATATTCATCAGATGTCTTACTGATATTTTGTTTTCTAATAATATATATACACATATGCTCACTATAGTACAAAAGTTTTCAATGCTTATATTAATGTACATATAAAATTGATACAAACTACAAAAATGATGCAACAAAAACATTGAGCTAATAATATTTTACTTGATTGTTAATTTCAGTATCAATGAATTCAGCATCAATACAGTTTGAATACAATATAAATACATGTATACATAGACTTTATTCAAACATTGAATTTATTTTTATTTGCTGGAGAGAAAAGCTCTTTTTTTTCTTTAGATTTCTAAAACTCATACAAATTTATTTGCCAACAATGTACATATATTGTTCATTTAAATTTTATATATGTATCAGAAATGTGAATTATACCTTTTGTCCAGGGGTATACAGTTACTTATTTATTTAAAAATATTTCAGGAACAAGATTAATTCCCTGTGATTTTCTCATGCCAGTTAAAACTCAAAATCCTATACGTGAAGGACTTCATCATCAGGTAAGTTCTTGTTCTCATTGTGTAAAGAATAGAATATGAGAATGTCTCCATCCTTAGATAAATTCCATATTCCATGTTCTCAGTTCACAAAACCATCTGAAATTGGTCTTACTTTGCTTGATATATTATTGAACATATGCCTCCCTCCATAAATCAGTGCCGTATTTACTCTAATAAGACGAAGTCAACATTTATGTTGAACACGTGTTGTAAAAATCATTTAGAGGGTCCAAAAAGGAGCAAGATCTAGATCACATGTTGCATATTTGTCAACAACATTGTTTGAAGTTTTCTACTGTTTTTGTCTTCAACATTAAAACAATTTTAAGGGACAAAAAATATAAATTCCTGAAATAAAAATAATATAACAATACCACAAGTATGACCTATTATTTTGTTTCCTATACTTAATGTGCATTGACCAGGTCAATCTTATGGAGTAAAACAAAATCCACATAAACATGAAAATTTGTATCCGTCAAAAAGCATCTTTTATTTAAGGCTGTATGATACGGTTAGTCTTTGTCATTTCAGATACTTTTATCAAACTTCCTGGCCCAGACAGAAGCTTTAATGAAAGGAAAATCCAAAGATGAAGCTAGAAAAGAATTAGAAAAGTCAGGAATGAGTGGGGAAGCTTTGGAGCACATACTGCCACATAAAGTAAGTCTTAAAGATCAAAATTTAAATATTCATGTGATACTGGAGATGGTTGAAAATGATAAAAATTAAATTAACATTCTGAAAAAAATCATGGAGTAAAATTCAAAGAAAACAAATGTGCCACAGAAAATTTGCAAATTTTTTGCATGTATAAATTGACATTTTTTTAAATTCATAATAATGAAAGGTTTAATTTGGCATTTACATTAATTTTCTACAAAGAGCTTTTCCGGATGAATGTTTAGAATCTCCTGACCAAAATTTTAGATAAAACCAAGACAATGTGAGAAATAAAATAAAAGACCTATTGAAGATAGCCAAAATCTAATAGTTTTGTTTAGTACAAAAATCATTTGGGCAATGGTATATATGTATGGTTGATTTCACTGGATTTATTTCTCACCATCACCCATGTTAAAATTAAACAAAAACCCTTTTGTAATGATGTTGTTTCCATATAAACTGATCCAGAAGTTTCTATATCATTTAGCTTTAACTTTTCATTGGATGATCAGCAATGGTGTACTGTTCCAGAAATGAATGAATGTTGGAAGTTTATTTTACCCCAAAATTCACAAAATTTTAATTTTAGGTGGATTTAAAAGAATGATCACCATCTATGATGAAATAAAATATCTTGTAACCTTCCTATGCCATCATCCTGGATCAGCCCTAAAAACAATATTTTTTAAATAAATCCATCATTATTTTAGGAGATTGCTTATATATGAAATAAACATAGGACTTTCAATTAGGATTGACACACACTTAATGCAGGATGGAAATTAAGTGTTACACAGACAGTTTAGAATACAGAAGTAAAAATTTATGACATACATGTACATTGCAAGCAAGCATGAAAATTAATTAAATTAAATCTTCAGTATTCAGCACATAAATCCAAAAGAGATAAAATTTACATAGATGCCAGGTCAAAATTATGGTGTTACAGTCTATCATTACGGATTTCCGTTCATTACCAGTCCTAAACTCTTCCTGGTTTAGATTTTAATCTTTCATTACAGGTTATTATTGTGGAAGGATAAAGTGCAATAGAGACTCAGATTTTTAAATACTTTGGGGATGTCGCAGGATTACCTGCTTTATAAACCGATCTATTTGGTTTTTGTACGGTTCTGAATATATTGATTAATAAAATAATATTGTATGAAAAATTGTGATTACTGAAAAAAGTTGCAAATTACTTACAACTCAGATTGTTCTTGCTGATATTAATGCATTATAGGACCAAAAAGGGGTTGGCATCTATGAATTTATAGAAGTTTTCTTATTTGAATCCAATAGGTTTTTGAAGGAAATAGACCCAGCAATTCCATACTATTCCAGAAGCTGACTCCTTATATACTAGGAGTATTAATAGGTGAGTTTATTCCATAGAAAAGAAAAGCATGATTAATTATTGTCTGAAATAATTACTACCGGTAAATTAGTGTGCATTCTGAAAGTCTAAATGATAGAATAATAAAAAAAAAAAAATTTTGGTGTTTAATTAACCTTGGTGAGTGCAAGAAAACTTACAAATTTTACCACCGTTTGCAAAGATTAATAATTTTATACCAAAATTATTATTCTGGATGGGAATTTCCTACAGAAAAATAACTGCACTTGAAAAATTAGAAATGTGAAATGGCTAGCTCAAACATGTACTAATTATTAGAATAGAGAATGGAAACTGGGAATGTGTCAAAGAGACAACATTCCGACAAAAGAGCAGAAAACAGCTCAAGGCTACCAATGGGTCTTCAACGCTGCGCGAAAATCCCCCACGAAGAGGGGCGCTTCAGCTGGCCCCTAAATTATACTTGTATTTTGAATATATTTCTTTACTTGTTGCACATTTGGTACAATCCAGGGATAAAATATCTAATTGAAAATTTAAGGAAAAATTACAAGGAGAGTTATTTCCCTTTTACATTTAAAATTTCATTGACCAAGTATTTTTGTTTCTCTGGAAGAACACATGATTGAACGAAATCGGGTTAGTTCATACTTGTTTCAATTGCAATTTTATAACCAAGTGATAGTCAATTGAAATTGATTAAGATAGTTATATTATAAAACATATATTTATAAATGAACAATTCTTTACAGGCAATAAGACTTAATTAAAAAAAAAATAAAAACGGTATTGATATTGCTTGTTCTGCTGTAAGGGTTTAATATCATGTTTCAGAAATATAATATTAATATTCTTTTCAATAAATACACATTAAGTGTAATTGATGCATTTATTAGATACAGAGAGTTTTCACTAATTATATTGGCTGTTGAAATTTAGGACTACAGTGTAACTCAAACTGCACAATCACTGAATACTCTAAAATTTGTTGCAATTACACAAAATTATAATTTCATGAATCATTTTATTTCATTGTATTTCAGCCATGTATGAACATAAAATATTTGTACAAGGAACTATTTGGGATATCAACTCCTATGATCAGTGGGGGTAAGTTCATTAAAACTGAGTAGGTCTACTGTTATTTTCAGTACCTGCAGTATGTGATAGAGCCTATTTATCAATTAGTATAGATTAAATGAGATAATTTTAGTTGTAGGCTCTTTTACTGATATCATATTTTAACGATTGCATGTCGAGAATCTAAAATTTGACTATTGATTTAGTGTATTCATATTGTATCAGAAGATTATGTTTCTCCCATGATGTTTTATTGTTCAAATGTGAAAATCCACTCTATGAAGAATAGCCATTTGTAATGTGCCAGACAAGGTAACAAATCCATTTCCCTAATCTAGAATAGGGGCCTCAGTGGCTGAGTGGTCTAGGTAGTTCGTTATGACTACTGATGACCACTAGCCTGTCAACACTGAGGTTGTGAGTTCGAATTTCATCTGTGGCAGGGTGTGTTTGACTCCGATCTTCATTGACAAGGATTGCAATTTTCCTACCGAAGGATGGTGGTTCTCTCCGGGTACTTCGGTTTCCTCCAAATTTAAAAACTGGCCGCCAAGAAATATCGAAATGTGCTGAAAACGGCATAAAACCCCAACTAAACAAACAAACTAATCAAGAATAAGCAGGATTTCTCATACATAAGTTTAGTTAATAGGTGTTTCAAAAACTACATTGATAGTTGCACCAAGAATGCAATTACAATACATAATATGTACCTCTTCTTAAATATTTTCAAAAGGCAATACCATGAATAATTATGATTCTTGGTTGCTGTTTTTTTTAATTGTTGACTCCAAGCGAGGGGGTATTAATTTATTGTCTTTTGGTGTCAGCTGCCGATCATCATCTAAGGCCGTTCTTAAGTTTCTAAGAACATAAATTGATAAATTTAGAGATCTATAGGTATTTAATTCAGAAAAATATGAAAACAATAGGGCTGATTAATTCAGTCACAATTATAGAATGACACCCATCAATTTTCTCCCCCCCCCCCCAAAAAAAAAGTTATAATAAAAATAACCCAACTATTTTCATGTGCATAATATCACTAACTTATTTAGTGTTAAACAAGCAAATTGTTACTGCTGCTATTCAATTTAATATGAAATCCTATTAAATTACCAATGTACAAATATGAAATAAATCAAAAACATAATATGTTTTAAACATTAACAATATAAAAGATGGATGAAAGCATATACCATCTGTTATTCTTCTTTGATAACTTTTATTCTTTACAGTAGAACTAGTGACAGCAGCTGTCTGTAATGTGTTTTATACTTTTAATTGATCAACATAATATTTTTCAAAATTGTTTTATGTTTCTAAGTTATTGTAACATTTTTAGACCTATTTCTCTCTGCTTGATCTTTTGTGTTGGACATGTAGAGATTTTACATCCAGAATTTATCCACCATATGTTTTCATTCATACATGTATATAGAAACCCATTTTCATCTTCATTATAATAGTATCATTATACATGTACGGGACCATTTTGTAACTATTTCATGGATTATGTGGAAAATAAATGGAAAAGGTGACCTGTTAAAAGTGGCATAGAACGACTTAAGTGTACAAAAGACACAAGTCAAACAAAACAAAATACAACATCATAAAAAAAACCAACAAAAGTTAAAAGTCAAATTGCCCAATGTTTCGGCCAATATGTTCTTAATTACAATTAGGAAATAAAAAAGATGTTGATTCTTAGAAACCCAGAGCAAGATTCCTAAGAGTCAGCATCTTTTATTTTTTTCTGTGAGCAAGTCTTTTGTACATTTAAATCATTCTATTCATCTTTTAGCAACTAACCTTTTGCATTTGTTTTCCTCATGTTCTGTTGTCGTATGAACTGTTTCGCAAAATACATACTTTATTTGTTTATTTCATGGATTGCCTATATTACATTAAATTAGGAATTCCCTTCATTACATCATGCCGAAGAAGTTAAGTTTTCTTCATTTATAAATGGAGATTTACTTCTCATGCAAAAACAGTCATCTCTGTTTGAGAGAGCACTGTATCTTACCTGAACATACATATATTAAAACATGATGTTTTACATATCGGTCCCAAATAGTGTTAACCATATTTGGTTGAGACACGTTAAAGGTTGAAGAATTATACTAGGAATGATATGAAGAAATCATGTTTTAATCATTTATCATATACTTCAAGAAACAATCATCAATTTAGTGCTACCCTGCATGTGACAACTCTATTAAAACAGGAGGTGAACAAGCATACCGTATTTAGAGTATTACAATTATGCAAAAACTATCATTTTTAATGCTTAGTATATGACACTACATTTTGTTATATTTATAGTGTTGAGTTAGGAAAACAACTGGCCAAGGTCATCCAACCAGAACTAGCCAATAATGATCCAGTATCATCACATGACTGCTCTACTAATGGACTTATCAATTTTATAAAGAAGCACAGGTTATAGATTGTAAATGACAACAAGATGGTGTTTAATTCTATCATATATAACTTATGCTTTGTCTCTATAATAAAATATCTCTAAGAATTGTGCTTATAATGTAGCCTTTCTACTTAAAAAAATGAAACTTTATTAATAAGTACATGAACACATTTTTCTTATTGTTTCCAGGGTAAATATTCATAATTATTCTAAAAAACTTAAATCATCCTTACTAAAATGGTGAAAAATGGTTACAAAATATTGCCAAGTTCTTTGTATCTGTGATCAAAGTTTGAAGTTGCTAAAAAGACTCACTAGACTGAAATTTCCTTAGGCTCCTCTATCATGTCTATACTGTTACTGTATTAAAGTCAGATGTTGTTCTGGAGTTATGTCGCCTTGTCCGTAAAAAAATCAAATGTGCACGAAAAATCACAAAATTAACAATTTTTGGGTAAATTAAAAATCGTGTAGACTTCGATGTGCTCAATATATCTTGTTAAAATTTGAAACATACTTTGTTAAGATAAGTATCTTTTAATGGTCAACTGCTAATCAATGCTAAACATATAGCTTCAACTCCTATTTTGTGTTTTAATTTAATGAAGTTTACCCTTCACTAAATGACAAACGTCATGTAAAAAGCCTATGTAATGGTAATAAATTGTAGAAAAATAAACATAATTGGAATATAGGTCAAATGCTCGCTTTAATTGCTGTTAGTAACATATCAGATTTTAATATGTTATCATTGCTTAGCATGAAATATGTTAATAATCTATAGTGTTCTGAGTTATCTCCCTTTTTAAACTATTAAAGAGATATTCTGCTGTTAGAATTTAAATACTCTCAAGACAATCACCAGAGTTTAGAATAATTGTACTGTATGCGTATACATGTACATGAACTGAATAAGACTTCTTAGAACTTTTTCCATAAATGGGAGGGTTGGATACTTAAATCAGAATTCTTAATTTGACCAATTAAAGGACAAGTGACGTTATGGCCCGTCTTTGGCATAATATATGGCCAAAAATAACACACCAAGCCAGTAAAAACATAGATATATTTGTAAAAATAAAGTTTACGTACCTACTTTGTCAAAAATAAAGAAAAGTACCATATTTCTTATATTAATATGTCAATAATCCGTCACCAAAATGACGCAATTTCATAAAGATCTCTTAGTTTTTGATGATTTTGGCCAATTTTCACAATTTAACATAAATATGTATTTGAATAGTATCTCCTATACACAATATTTTTTGTTTCTTGAATGCACACGAAAAAATCAACTATTTTCAAGAGATTTGGTCAATGAAGCAATAATATGATATCATTTTGACGTCACAATGCTGGAAATTAAGCTGAATTGATTTATTTCTAGCATCTTATATATTTACCAACTCCAGGCTTATTTTGAATCCATTCCTAAAATGTTCAAATTTTTGGGCCATAATCAATGTTAGAACAAATGCTCAGTAAATTTTTGTTGGGTAGGTTGGGAAGGCACTGTAATATTTTACAGGTGGTGATTGTTTTCATCAATTGGCCTTTAACAGTAAAGATCATAATGAATTATATAAAATGAGCCATCAAATATCCCCAAATGTTTTTGTTTCTGTAACAGCATTTAATACAAATCAATGGTTCAACTTTTATGTTTTTTTTTCTTATGAAGATTTCTGCATTATTCTTATAAGTACTAGTATTTGAATTATATTACCTACTTAGAATAGATCTGTTCTGTGTTATAGATTGTTATTAGTATTGTTGTTAAATATTTCTGCAAAAAGGTTTTGTTTAGTCAAGAAATGAACATTTCAGCATGTCTTTTTTTTATTTCAACTAGAATAATAATCTTTCCTTTGTAAAAGACCAGTGCAATTTTATAACAGAATGGTGCATCAGAACCTTATTATTTGTTAAAAAAGGGTTTTGTTTCTTTCATGGTTATTTATATGCTGAAAATTAAGAAATTATTTAAAACATTTATTGTTAAAATGTCCTCATAACTTAATATAAGTTATAGTACTGAGATTGATTATTTAACAATCTTGATCAGTGAAATACCATGTACATATATATTTATCTCCCTTTAAATGAATATGTATTGTGGCTTTTAATACTTCTTAAATAGATTCTTTTATTCCATACTTTTAACATTTTCTCTTTTAAATCTGTAAAATGCTGATTCAGTTAGTAATTTTTTCATTTAAATGTCTTACAGAAGGAAAAGAAAGAAAAATTAGGGCTATTCCAGAAAAAATGGTATGGGGGGGTTGGAAGGCATTTTTTTTCAGCACCCACTACCCATACAATTTAAAATAAAATTTCCTTATGCTTCCTTTAGAATTTTTTTCCAGACCCCCGACCACCCATACAATTTTATATAAAGTGCCTTCCAACCCCCCCATACATTTTTTTCCGGAATAGCCCTTAGTTGAAAAGCCAAATTTATAATTGTCAGAATTTCAATCTGAACAAAGGACATTCACAGTATACATTATTATAGAATAAATATCAAATTCTTATAAATAGTGCAGCTATGTAGAATTGTGAAAAGCACTTCAATTTATTTTCTTATGAGGAAAAGTATTTTGTTGCCCTTATGTTATTCAGCTTCACATCTAAAAGATATGAATTTTTAATTTTCCACTTAATATATTTTATTTAGTGGGTTTGGAGATGAAGTGTTTTATGTGATGACAATTTATGTAATATTTGTTAAAGTTTTCTTCCTTTAACATTGTGGAATGTTATTAAAAAAGTAAAATGCTTTATTTGAAAAAAAATGTTGCTTATTGAATCATCACCATAAGAATAAAAATACAAACATATTTTTGTGGAAGAATGCTGAAACAGTAAAACAGAGCATTAAGTCTTTAGAGCAAAATCAGAAGACAAGACAAATTCTTTAAAAGAGAACAAAGATATAACCAATAGCATTAAAAAAAAGACATATTGGACATTGTATTTTTATTCCAAAATTTTATCCATAAATAATATTTCGTTTCACAGAACTTTTCTTTGTTACTTTTGTCTGAACATTTCCCTGTAATTTCTTCTTCCTTTCAATTTCAAGCAATTTCTGTTGTTGTTCCCTTCTCTGTTTTCTCTTTATCATGTCTTTGATTTCTTCTTGTCGTCTGCAATAGTGAGGATAGTGTACTCTCTTGAACAGAACTATTTCGCCAGGAGCTAAAGTGGTAAGCAATTTAGACTACCAGTGTAAAAATAAATAGTGCCATACATTGATGTTAACAGATTTTCGTTGTAATCGCTTAAATTCGACTCTAATTTACTCGATTCCCATGATCCAAAATCTACGGTCTGGTGTAATGCTGTTATCGATTCTGATGCGTCAATAGCGCTATGGTTATTTTCGATAGCATTTATAAGTATCCAGTTATCGACTCTTTGCTTACCGACAACTATATCCGGCAAAATATCCCAATGGTAATTGAAATCGGTGATAAAATAATCCTGTCCTTGTGGGGGATGTTTAGAAGATTCACGCAATTTTATTTGTTTTATTTTTTCACTTGATGAAAAATCTTTAGTGGATAGATCTCTAATATCAAATCTACAACCAGATATGAATATTTCATTTTCGCTTATAAAATATCGTCTGTATTTTTCAACCAGGTTTATAGTTTTAAGAAGGTCATCATTGAATAGAATGTCTGCATTCGCATAACCTATATATTTTGCTTTGTATGTTCTCCTGATTTTAATAAAGAAATGTCGCAAGATGGGAGTTCTGTCAACAATTGCATGCTTTACAGGAAACACATGCCAACCGCTTTGTAAAAATGACAGTTTAGTGTCTTTGTACTTCTCTTCCAGAAAAAGAACCGGCAAAATATTTGAACCAAGTTTCTTCCAATTTTGCATTGTATTATTGTGCACAGTTTGGCGATTAAAAGACGGTACAAATGTCGTACAAAGAACGAGAAGCAATGGTCTATTGTTGTTGTTATTGTTATATATCACGTGTTTTATTCCATAAGTTAAAAACATAAATATTGCTACACAGAATATCAAGTGAATCTTGTATTTAATTATTTTTCGGAATGTACTCATCGACAGACGCAACAGCCTTTTAGAGCCAACTGACAGTACTAAGTGAGTTCCCCGTAGAGGGTTCTGAAAAAAGAAAGGGTGTACATTTTAGTAAATATTGACAGCTTTACGGTCATCAAAAATGTGCTAGTATCACTATTAAGATGCTAGATTTGTTTCTCTGGTTGTAACACATAACATTCAACCACCAATTTGCAACTTCGAATAGATTGATTTTGTAGGACAAAATATACGGACAGAAACTGCTTACCACTTTTGGGGCACCTGGATTGGCAACTTTTTTTTATTGGGTTGCGTAGTTATTAACTTTTAGTATTTTCTGGGACTATTATACTAGTATAATAGTCCCATGTATTTTTACGTTATCCTCAATATGTTTTCATTTACTTATCCTGTTTTGTTTGTCCTTTGGTTAACCTCCGTGGGAACTCTTGTTCATTTTATCATACACACTTAATTTACGTAGAACAACTGACAGGAAGACAAATGGATCTATTATATAGCCTCTCTACTTAAAAAATGAAACTTTATTAATAAGTACATGAAAACAATTTTCTTATTGTTTCCAGTGTAAATATTCATATTTCTTCTAAAAAAAAACTTAAATCATCGTTACTAAAATGGTGAAAAATGGTTACAAAATATTGCCAAGTTCTTTGTATCTGTGATCAAAGTTGAAAGTTGCTAAATAGACTGGTACAAGCCTCACTAGACTAACAATTCCTTAGACTCCTCTACTGCTACCTTATGAAAGTCAGATGCTGTTCTGGGGTTAAGTGCGCTTGTCCATACAAAAATCAAATATGCACGAAAAATCACAAAATTAACAATTTTCGGGTAAATTAAAAATCGTGTCGACTTCGATGGGCTCAATATATCTTGTTAAAATTTGAAACATAATTTGTTAAGATAAGTGTCTTTCAATGGTAAACTGCTAATCAATGCTAAACATATAGCTTCAACTCCTATTTTGTGTTTTAATTTAATGAAGTTTACCCTTGACTTAATGAAAAACTTCAAGTAAGAAGCCCATATTATAGTATATGCATGTATGTGAAAGAGTTCGCCTTAAAGAGGCAAAGTATCACGAAGCAGGGCAATATGTTGGATAACTACAAATTTACAGGCTATACGTGTACCTAGAGGCTGTCGTGTGGCTTTTACTGAACAATAGTCGATTTAATTATAAATATCATTTTATCAAATTATTGTATAAAGGAGCAAGAAAAAAATTCAAAAAGTACGTAAACTTTAGTACAGTTAGCTGGCCTCAATCAAACCATGTCTCTAAAATGCGTCCCAATGGAACTGAATTGTGAATACACTATCAGGATAAGAACACTTACGTTGGTATGCATACTCCGAATTGTTGATTTTTTATTCAACATGTAGATCTTGATTCTATTCTTCTTACCTTATGTCATTATCAAAATAATAGTTTAAATATTTTGGTGATATCTTTTAATTGAATCAATGCATGGTATACCGGGTATTTAAGACAATATACACTATATTTAAATGTCGTGTTTGACACATAGCTGTATCAATGCATTATATATTACTGTGCAAATACATAAATTATGTGCGATTCATTTGTTACCAAAGAATCCCTAATTTCAATTTAAAAAAGGCATAAAAACCAACTGAAATCATTTTTAACAAAATATTTTTGCGACTACCTCAACGAACATTCGCAGTTTCTCTTTGCATATCCACAATATATTCACTTGGATAGCCAAAGTGAGAATATGGTATTTACCTTAAAGAACAACAGTGTAAAATCCAGAGTCTGTCCTGTTTCCATGCATCCAGCAGCTTCTCTTAGGTGTTACAATTTAAGGGAGAGGTCTTTGAAAAATGAATTGGGACGATTGAAGTAAATTTATTAATGTAGTGAAAAATACGTCGTACATATCAATACAATTTACAAATATTACAAATAAACATAAATGAAAATCGTCTATGAAAAAAAAAATCACGAGAATGATCATCGGGAGGTTTTAGGCCAGGTGAGCTGTAAACTAGTGTAAACTAGAGTGTAAACTAGACATAAACACATTACACTGTATGATGTATAGTAATAGCAGTTGGAAGAATGAAAAAGATACGACGTTATATTTATAATTAATTTATACCAAAATCAAAGCCATATATTGTTCGGTTACTCCTCACTGTTGAACAAACACATTGAACACCAAATATAAATTGTTTAATAATATGGTTCCAGGAGGTGGGTGTTTATGATGCTATCAGTATTTATGTGAAGCTGGTATGATTTCAGGCTTTAAATGTTTTCAGAAGAAGACACTTAAACGGAAACAAAAGGATTTTTATCCATATTTATCACTCAAGATTTGCAAAAAGTTACTTGAAAGGAATATTTGAAATTTTGAAGAAATTTATAAAAAAATTTAACCCTGTACCTCAATTGTTAGCATTTAGTAGATACACCAGATTAATACAAAACGTAGTTTGATACCTACAATATATGACCATTTCTTGACTTTCTTCGGTGTTAACATCCCATCTTCATGATCTTCAGGTAATAACTCTTAGACGTTAAAACGGGAGAGGTCCAAATCCAAGCTAGATCTCCATAATAAATTTGCAGGAAACTTTAACAATGACTAAAGTAACGTAGAAAAATTAATATACCGAAAAATACTTCGCACATATCAATACAATGTACATGTAGGATGACTATAAACACATATCACAAATAAAATCCAGTTGAACAGAATATTTTTTTGACATTTTACTTCACATCCGTTCTTTTGCATATTCAAGAACTGCTTACCCTTCCGGAGCACCTGAGTTCACTCCTGGTTTTTATACGAGTTCGTGTTGTTTATTGTTTTTAGTTTTCATTGTTTATTTGTTGTGCTTGTGGTTGTTCATTTGTTTTTTCCCGGGATCCCTTTTTATTTTTGGTTTGCTCCTTAGGTATATTTGTCGTCTTTTTCATATTCCATACGATCATGCTAGAGTATGACAGAAAATTTAGATCAGTGATCTGAAAATTAATTTTTGATAATACATGGGGCACAAAAAGTGCACATGCAGTTCTTGGTGCAACTAAGAACACCACTTTGTGGTACAATAAAATAAAATGAAATCTTATAGATAATTATGTATTTTAACTCTTTACCGTTTATAACTACCACATATGGTAGTTATCGTTGTTTTAGACGTAAACATTTTTTATAGCGTAAAATTGCAATCAGTTAAAATATGGTATGACCAAAGTATTATATATTGTACTGAGAATATGGGCTTTAAAGTGGTATTCAGTGGCGGATTTAGCGAGGGGGGGGGGGGGGGGGGGGGGGGGCACGTGCCCCCCAGTTGAGGTCACCAAAAAAAAAAATTTATACGTAAAATTACTATATAGATACAAAGCTTCAGATCTTTGAACATGGTCATAGTTACGAAAGGCAAATTTTAAGAAAGTGACCATAACACGTTATCTATTGTATTGGTTGATTGCCACCGAGTTGTGAAAATTAACATGTATGTAACTTTTTACAAATCTGATAATAAAGATAAGAGTTAATGAGATGGAAATGTATCGGAAAGTAAAATTAATTTTCCACCAGTGCCCCATGATTTGTTTAAACTGTTCCGACGTATGAGAGGTACATCAACAGTTTTTTGTCCCCCGCCGCAACGCGATGCGTGGGATATGGTAATGCCGGGCGTCCGTCCGTCCGTCCGTCCGTGCTTCCGTCCGTCTTGTAAGCGCTCTAGCAAATTTATTTCTTGACCGATTTGGAGTCATGTCGAAATATTTTTGTAGGAGTTATGCCCCTTAATAACTTAGAAAATTGACAAAATTTTCATGTAAGCGCTCTAGCAAATTTATTTCTTGGCCGATTTGGATAATATTTATACAGTAGCTTTAACTCAATGATACCTCAAGGGAGTTCGAAGATGAGTCATGTCGAAATATTTTTGTAGGAGTTATGCCCCTTAATAACTTTGAAAATTGACAAAATGTTCATCTAAGTGTTCTAGAAAATTTATATTCTCCTTGCATTGGAATAATATTTATACACTTGGACCTAAAGGGAGGTTTTAAACATAAACTCCTATCGAAACTTTTAAAATTGAAAAATACTGTCTTTAAGAGTTTGTTAGGCGGAATACTTTTGATCAAAGCATTTCTGTTTATTGAAAAGGAGTAAATGCACATTTGTATAAATTCTCAATACACATGGTAAAATAAGATTTCAACACTATACCCATATTGTATAAATGTCTTCATACCACTCATTAACTTGTAAAAAACTTTAGCAATAACCACAAATTGTTTGTCCTTCTATTCTCTCTCTTTGAGAAAATTTTGTTATGTTTCACTTGTCCAAGGGTTTCTGATGCTCTAGCGGCGGGGGACTTCGGAACGCTGTTCGATTTATTTTAATATTTATATCAGTGAGACTTCTGAAATATAAATTTAAAACCTTTAATTTAATAAATTGTCATTTATTTTATTTAAAACTTGAAGATATTAATAATTTTCAAAAAAAATTCTTCTCTCAGTTGATTGTTTTTTAGCACCTCGGTGGCCGTGTAAAAGAACAAAAGTTTGAGATCCATTTTGAAATTTGATACGTGTAACGTCAGAGAATCCAAACTGCACTGGCTATTGAAAATGCAGCCACTTCAATCATTATATTTTAAACTTTAAAACAGCCATCTTTCAGTGATTTTGCATGACATTTTTGACGAAACAAAATTATTCATTATTAAAAGTCTTATTACTTAATTTGGGTCCCCTTTTCAATTCGCTCATGGAACGCTTTTCAATCAGGGATAAGTTGATGTCATCACATAGGAAATGTTACGGTCTTCATCACGAATATCGAAGATGATGTTGGACCTGTTTCCACTGTGGTAACATTTCACGCACCTTCACCGATTTGTGACTACCACCGGATGGCGGATTGACTTTGTTGAACTTCATGACGGGTGTCGCATACGGAGCAGGAACCTGCTTACCCTTCCGGAGCACCTGAGTTTTTATAGGAGTTTGTGTTGTTCATTGTTTTCTAGTTTTCAATGTTTATTTGTTGTGCTTGTGGTTGTTCATTTTCCTTCCCGGGCTTGTCGGTCTAGCTATGATGGATTGCATTTTTTGGTTTGCTCCCTAGGTGTATTTATCTTTTTTCTTACAATCACTAATCATGCACATAGACCACTGAGGATCAGATCATGATATTTAGTTCTACAACCTGACAACAGCAGTAAAAATATAATAATTGCTTTAAATTTTTCGGCAGATACATAAGCTTCTGTGACGTTAACCAAAAAGATGTGATGCTGTACCCCCCCCCCCCCCCCACCCCCAACAATAAAGGTCGTAAAATCTTCATTATCCCCCCCCCCCAAAAGGACATAATTATTCAAAATTGTGCCCCCCACTCGTCGCCCCTCTGGATCCGCCCCTGGTATTTAAATCGGTTTAAAAAAAACGGTAAAAAGACGGTGCGGCGGTGGATTTTTTCTTTTCAAATTAATCTATCGGTAGTTACTCCATACGAATGGCACAAGAAAAATTGATTTAAATCTAAAAGTTCATATATTTATATTAATTTCTGTCGATTTAGATTTTATAAATTTGCTTATTTATTCTGTTTTTACTATTAAACCTTTACGTTCGACGATTTTTGCACTTTTCTCGGACATTTTGCCATGTTTTTTACAAATCTTTTTTTTTCGCATTAAAGTGTATTAAAATAGATAAAACAGAATATAGGTCCAAAATCTATAGGATGTGCAGATCATGTTGGTGCCAAGAATGTAAGGATTGGTAGAGAAATGAATTTGCAATAGCCACTCAAAGTTGGAGTTTTGTTTGTAAAAAATGCGAAAATTGATTCCCGGCAAAAATGTGCAAAAGATAAAGAGTTAAGGAACGTATACGGAGCAGGAACTGCTTACCCTTCCGGAGCACCTGGGTTCACTCCTGGTTTTTATAGGAGTTCGTGTTGTTCATTGCCTTTTAGTTTTCTGTGTTTATTGTTGTGCTTGTGGTTGTTCAGTTGTCTGTTCCCGGGTTTGTCTGTCCAATGGATTACGTTTTTTTGATTGCTCCTTAGGTATATTTGTCCTTTTTATTACAGTTTAGAGGTTATTTTTGTTTTGGTGGAAGTTTACAATACTCAAGCTGGCATGGCGGCAGTATTTGCCGGATCTTGAATAGATATCGTGTACAGGGGTGTATCCAGAGGCCCCCCCCCCTTTACGGAACCACAAAACAAATGTCTGTAATTTAGCTTAAAATGTCTCATAATGCAGGATTTTACACATAAGTTCAAATATTTTCAGGGTGGGGGTAGGGGCAAACCTCCCCAGACCCCCTCTCCCCCTAGCAAAAGTTTTGAATCCGCCACTGGTGTATCACCTAAAACATGAGTTTTTGTCAAAAATGGAGGGTGAGATGCATTCTTTCGAAGTATGTCTAAAAATTACATTAGTGATACACTAAAACTAAAGAAAGAGAAAGGGCTATAAACATGCATTATATAACGAGCAAAAAAGGTTTGAGACATACTCTATACAATGATTTAACTTTCACATGTTTCGTGATTTGGATAAATAATAAGCAGGGTTACATGTAGTAGAAAACTTAAATAATGTCATACCCGTCAGTCAAACTGTCATAAACTTTTTTCATTAATAAAATGATTTCCCGTGTGTTTATTAAACAACTATTGATGCAGGTTAAATTTTAAATTCTTCTAAGTTCCATTTTTTATCTTGTTAACATCAGGACTAATGAAACTACTAAAAAATTATAATTTATAGATGACCAGTTAGTATTGATCTGTTGTCTGATTACTGCAACAAATGACAGTTAACAGTGAATACTAAAAAGACCAAAACTATGATAAAAAAAAGTCATGCCAACAATAAAACTAATAATTTCATCAGGTACATGTATAAGGGCCAACTACTAGAAAATGTAAATAAATATAAGTATTTAGGTTGTATCATTTTAAGTAATGGAAGTTTAGTAAATTGTAGTTTAGACCTGGCAAATAAAGCTCGCAAGGCCTTGTTTGCAATTAAAAGTTGCACATCAAATTCAGTCAAGTTCCTGTTAAAGTTAGCTTTAAAAAAATAAAATTAACCTATCTGTTAAAGACTATTACCAAAAACTTGCCAAAAATAAAATATCTACTCTAAATGACAGTAATAAGAATTATTTATATAAATACTTAAAAAATAAAACTGTAGAAACATTGTACTGTTTATCCCACCCAAATAAAGAGAAACGTAAAATGATAACAAAATTCAGAATTTCTGATCGTGAGTGGTTGATTAAAACAGGGAGGTACAAAAACATTATAAGGAAACAGACTTTTAAGGGAGATAATATTTTAGATGATGAATCACATTTTTTCTTCAATTGTAAGATCAATACAAAATTGAGAGAAACATTTTTAAACAGTTATATAGGAAATTATCCTACTTTCACTTCCCATAATTATATTGAAAATTGAAAAATATTTTGAATCCATCAACACCTGATGATATTAAGACAGTAGCGTCTTTTGTTTTGAATTAAAGTTTGAATATTGAATTGTTAAAATAATATATTATAATCATTAGAAAAATAATGTTCTTAATTTAAGACATACATGTACTTTGCATGATAAAGTGTGTTATAAAGTTCGTCGTTCCCTGAATATTTAGTTTTAAGTTTTGATGGGTTTGTATTTGTGTTTATCTGTTTATATTCTCGGATCTGTCCCAGATATTCTAGACCATCTAAGTGTTTTAGCTGTTTTAGTGCTGCTATTGGCAAGTAGAACTTGAAGCATGTTCAACTGAAAATGAACAACTCTGAAACAATTATATATATATATATATATATATGTTTAGTTCAGGAAGTATTTTAAATAAAACTGTCATATTATATAAACCCGAACAATATGTTTTGTGTGTGCAATTAATGCGCATTTCAGGATACACTTTCAGCAGGAACGCTATAACCGAAACCATGGAAAGCCAAAAACTTATCATCAGATGTTGTGTTTAATTGATTCAGAGATTCCACAATCTAGAAATGGTTAACTTTGCTTTATGGAGGTGAAACCCTACATTCATGACATTTAACGGAATTTATCAACAGAAAATTTAAACAGTGTTACAGGCAATGATTATTGACAGGAAGCAGCTTCGCATCTCTGGTGGTATAAACTCCCATACTTAAATTACTTGTTTTTTTATATGCATTGATCTTCAAGTCTGATTATCGCAAAAACTTTGGAAATCCAACAAATTTTTTTACCCATTTTGATCGTTGGTAGAATGACAGGAAATTAAAATATTTTCACCAGTCCCATCCCCTTTAAATACAGATATATTGTCTGGTTGAGAAAAACATGTTAAATGCAAAATATAAAATATTTAATGATATGACAATATGCCACAAAAATTTATTGAATTTATTGAAGTGTAAATGCTTTGTAAGGGGATCAAAGAAACAACCTTTTGTAACCATGCACAGTAAAGTTAACATCCTATTTTTATCATTCAATTATTTTTAATATAGATAACTTCAAACGGAAATCGTGGACGCCATAAATAGTACTGATAAAGCAATCATATAACCGTACTTGATACACGTGATCTACACTGGAAAATATGACGTGTATGAGGAAACTAGTGTATAATCGAGCAAAAGGATATTTTTTATATTTATACAAAAAATGTCAGGTATGTACACTCAGTATTGTCATCCAAAATATTTGATATTTTTTATCACAATTTTATATCTGTAACATCAAACAATGTGTGTCATTTTCCGTAGAACTGACATTGATTAATTTAGATCCACGTTAACCTATACCTGTAGAGAAAGGTGAATACACAATGAAATTCTACTATAAAGTGCACTTATTGTCTTCAAGCATGATATGCCTTTCCAATGTGTTTGATGTCGTTCAAAAGGTTGACCTGTTCTCTTTTTCCATGTTTATTTATAGTTATCTTAAATGTTCATACAACCAATTTTTATTTGACCAATTCTAAATGTTTTGACGGACTTTAAAATCAGAATGATACATATGATTTTTGTGTGTCAAAAATCGTGATAAAAAAATTATGGTTCTTCTGTGACCATCTGCGGTTTTATGTGAATATACACCCACGGGGAGGTATAACTTTTTCTTTTGTGTATGTTTGTTTATAAAGCAGATGGAACACCCTTTCCATAAACATGATAAACAAGCAAATATACAAAAACCAACGCATACATCGAAGAACCAAACAAACAAACACACGTAGAAAAAGGAACACAAGAACAATTAGTAAATACTTATTTGAAGGTTTTTATCGCTTTTTGCCGATATCAAGTTCATTTCTTTTCTTTTCAGCGGCCACAAATTCTAGGAATTTTCTTTTTATGATTCTTGGATCGGGATGTATATTGATTACATTCTTTTATACGATTCCAAAATTTGGCGTAGTGATTTTTCCAGTACAGAGACCGACTATTCCTCCGCCGAAGCCAGTGACCATTAACAATGTGAAACAGAAAACAGAATTTGCACAAGAGAAAAGTGCTGACAAGACAGAAAAGCCAGCAACACAAGCAAAAATCTTAGCTCCGACTTCAATAGTAACTAAATTATTTCTTAACTTATCTGGAAAATATTTCAATAACGGCGAGCAGCCTTTGACTACTGCAAAATTAATAAATTCGACTCCGAAAAGAAATAATATTATTGATACTTACCATAATAACACAAATGTTTCGGAACAACATAAAAATTCAACAATAAATATATTAACAATGAATTTTCAAGGTCGTCTTGGAAACCTGCTATTCGAATATGCATCATTATATGGGATTGCCAAACATCTTCACGTTAGACATGCTATACGTATAGGAAACCATCTGAGAAAGATTTTTCAAATTTCCGCTGTGTCCTCAACTAATTTGTTAAATTCGAAAACATATAATGAAAAACGTGGGTGTGTATTTGAAAAAGATGTATTTAATTTAGACCTGAAATATAACTGGACTTTAAAGGGCTATTTTCAAAGCTGGAAGTATTTCAAGGAAATTGAGGATGAAATTAGAAAAGAATACAAGTTTAACAACAATATACAAGTAGAAGCTGCAAAACAATTCCAAGAAATTATAAGAACCCACAATATAACAGACCCAAGCAAAATTACATTCGTAGCTGTTCATATTCGCCGTGGAGACATGGTTTCATCTCGAGAACTGATCGAATATGGTTATTCTTCTGCAGATAAAAACTATATTCACAGTGCAATGAAAAGTTTTCAGTCAAATTATTCAGATTTGTTATTTGTAGTTTCCTCTGACGATATTTCATGGTGCAGAGGTAATATTCAGATGCCAAATACAGCATTTATAACGTCTAAAAATACACCGGAAGTAGACATGGCCATCATGTCACGCTGTAATCATTCTATTATAACAACTGGAAGTTTTGGTTGGTGGACGGCATGGTTAATTAATGGTACAAATATATTTTATAAGAAATTCCCACGTGCTGGGTCGAAGTTATCAAAATTATTTGAATTTTACGATTATTGGATTCCTGCCTGGATCCCGATGTGAGGTCTTAAAATTATTTACATGTAGATCCCGTGCGAATCATATCCAATTTATATATACATGACTTTGTATGAATCCTGTTTAGTCCATGTATATGTTTCAATATTTACAAATTTCAATTTATATATTAATTGTTACCACAGCATGATGATTAAAGCATCAACAACCTAGGGAGAAAAGATTACACTATATCATTACAAATAGTCTACCTATATTGGAGTTAGACTAAAGAAACTATGGTGAGAATGCTCATGCAGCTGTTTATCAATAATCGGAATTGTTCATACTAACATGTACAGTTATATTCCAGAGTATTATTGCTTCGCATCACGGTGCGGAGCTATTAGTTTTAGTAGACATACACGCCATCTTGAAATAATTACTGATCGCTGATTGGTTACTTTATGATGCGGCTGAGATACAGCAACAACCATTGGTTTAAATGAGATAAAGAATTACAGACTTTACTCGTTCAGGATAAATCACCAAAAGCCGGAAAATTAACTATGTGTATATCAGTTCCGATCAACTGCCATTACATGTTTTTGTAATATTCATATAAATTATTCTGAAATTCATTATTGAAATCAATTATCAATACGTGTATATTTGCTTTGTTAATCTGCAATACACACGGTTTGTTTTGCTTAATCGTATCATGTGACACTATAATCCTATGTTTACAACAAAAAATGCATGATCTCTACTTTATAACTTCTGCCAATCTAGACACATCTCCAGAGTCGTGTCTATTTGTTGTTTTCCCGCGGAAAATTTTACTGGTCAACAGAGAATTCCAATACTAAATCAACAACCACATGCTCAAATATTACCATAAATTAAGATACAACGAAGTAGTCCACAGCTTTTTAGATAGCTTAAACTAGTATTAGTTTTGGATTCCAAGAATGTGATGCGGTCATTGGGAAGATTACTGCCAAATGAGATATAGTCCGTGGTTTACGTACGTTTGTTGGTCAACATACTAATAATAACAGCATTTTCATTACAATTTATGTGTAAAACCATGCATGGAGTATTATTTAAAGTTAACAATAACGAGATTTGTTTTGATTTTCGCAATTGAATAATGTGCGACATGCGTATGAATTCATATTCTCCTCTGTGGCTGAATTAGGTCTACAGCAACTGTTCCACTTACCAACTTGTTAGAAAGTGTCTATTTTAAAAATTATTCTTTTAACACACATATGATCTTGAATTATTATGACACTTTTGGCATACAATTACGATTTACTTAACTATCAATAAATATAGAAGATACATTTTGACTATTAAAATTGTTCCTTACCGCGTTCTTCATGCCTAACTATCCCATATTTATGAAACATGTTTTGTGTGAATATTTGTATTTTTTACAACACGTTACCAGAAATATCTATATTCTTCTACTAAGGCCAAAAAATATGCTGTTTCCGCTAACCCTACCAACCATGACTTTTGTGCCTACCGTAGTTTTTTTTTGTTTGTTGTTTTTTTGCTAATTTTATAAATCAGTCAAAGAAATTTGAAAAAAAAAATGAATAGTTTGCCTGCCTACCAACCCTAGTTTATAAGAGCATGTTAACCGAAACACAGGAATTTTTTTCTCGGCCTTATCCAAGCTCCACTCTCTTACTAGAGTGAGTTACGAAAGTCAGACGCTGTTTGGAGCTTCGTTAAGATTTCTACGGTATTACTGAATGTTGAAGCTGGTTTTGAATCATGATAGAAATATAAGATATATGATTTCCACAAAGACTAAAATGATCTTAACCGAGTATACAATGATATGGGTTTACCCATATCATTTCTTGTTTTTATTAATAGTTAAAAGTAAGCAGAATGAGTTCAATGTGAGCAGCACGTTATTCGGAATACTGTACACAGGCTGTCACCATGGTCTCAGTGGGTTAGTTTTGACGATATGTTTATTTCTAAAACACAATCAAAGCTATACCATTGTACTAAATGTAAGATCACATGAGAATAAGTTTATAGTAATATGAGCGACGCAAATATAAATTCAATAAAAAACGAATTAAGAGGTAAAAATTTTCATCTGATGTGAAATAGGATCTTGATATCGTTATAATGTATTGAACCTGTCTAATTCACCATAAACAACTGTAATTTTAAAGTAATCGATTTTTCAACATTCGTACCAAAATTACGTATATGTCAGGAAATTAACGCTTAAAAAAATTATTTTGGGTGACACTTTTACATATACTGTACTGTATACACTTATCCATAACATACGTTTCAAGGTCAAAATGTGTTATTGTATGTTTATCCGACAACGTCATTATTATAGAATTTTACATAAATATGAATGTTTATTCGTAATAACATTTCAAAATTCAGCCGTTTTGTCTGCCGATGGAAATTTTGCTTAAGTACCTCTTTGGATCCATTCATACTATAAGTCCAAATGTCAATAAGATGAACACCGTATAGCAGGCATTCCGTTAGGTACTACGCAAAAGATGGTTCTGCTATCAATAATTCGCACTTTTATAAAATCGGGCGCTGTTTTGACATATTAACATATTAGGAGAGAAAAGACAACAACGTAAACACATAAAATATTTTATGTTTATGTCCTTGGCAATCATGCGAGATTGATAATCTTGATTTTTATTTAAATATACGATAAATAAATGTTTATATCTACAGTATCATACAGATCACCATAAAACTCTCCGGCGTTTCCACCGCGTCTCCAAATAAGTTGGTTGCTAGGAAACGGAGATGTCAATTATAATGACAAAATTGCAGGTATGTCTTGAGTGTGTGTATTTTGTTCTAAAAGCACCAAATTGTGCATGCGACGTTGTCATTTAATTTAAGGATGTTCGCTGCTGAGTTTCAAAATAGCAAGCTTTTCATAACACTGATAAATATTAATAGTGGATTACTAAAGGAACTAAAAGAGCGAAAAAAAGTTATAGGTCCATGTGCTTGTTTTCGAGATATAAGCATTTGAAAACTTGGCGGGAAAAATATGCTCTCTTGATTTTACATAGCTTTATCATTGACAAGTTTTATTTCTCAAAAACCATTAAATAATAACAAGGATTTTATAAGATTTTTACAAATGGCTAATTATTCTGCATGTAAAAGATTTATGAAAAGAAAAATGGGTGTTAGCGGCGAAAATAATTTATGGCATTCAAATAGATAAAACCAGATGATTTTGAACATCTGACAAAAATTCAAAAACATGACCAGCGAACATCCTTAATAGAAAGGTTTCCTAAGGCGAAAACTGATTGGAAACTCATTTTCGTGTAATTATCAAAATTTACCTTAAGATATTTTTTACGTTTTTAAGAAAAAGCCTACATTTTTTCTTAAACTTTACACATGTGTATTTATGTTTAGTTGTACTGACACAAGAAAGAGAAATTACCTATAATATTATAACATAAAATTTAAAAGTCGTATCGGAAACTACACATTCAAATTAATAGGAAAAACTGTCAAATATTTTTTTATTATTCTGCCTTATTCGACAACAGGTTATAGAATTAATAATATTAATTAAAACATGGATGCGAATATATTTCAATTATTTCATAGAACAAACAATTCAAAATTAGCCACAAAATACAACGAAGGGCAACTAAACAATTTTATTCTCTTATATCAACTGAAAATAACGAAAGCAAGTAACATAACTTTTATAGCTACCTACATTCGAAGTGGACTGTACTACACGTAGGACGACATTACATGTAGTAGGTAATCAATAATTAATATGCTTATCGTAGGTATAGAAAGGGGGATGCAAAAACTCCTGATTTCTTTATCTAATGTGCTAATTAGATATTAGATATTTATGATTCGTACGACAATACAATACAACTTCTGGACAGTTTACTGTTGTAAAAAAAAAAATATATATATATATAAAAACACACAAAAATAAAAAAAAAAACCATAAAAAGCTACATGTAGTCGATATAAAATTCCCTCAAAGTTGAACAAGGCAAAAACAATAGTTTTTATAAATCAGTCATATTGAACTCCTAGGGCATGTCAAGGGTTTTTTTTTTATTATCATTGCTATTATTGCTTTTTTGAATGATATCAATTTTGATAAACCGGTGGGAGTGGGACATTTGTCGACAACATTTGCTTTCGTCAGCACTGCTCAAGGCTTAAAATATGAAAAGATGAAATAGTTAAACAATGAAAATGGATATGAAAAATGTAAAAAATCAGTTTACCTATTGTATTTAAAAACATTTTGGCTACACTATATTTGTTTTTGTAACAGATGTTAAAAGAAGAGAAAACGATGAAAAATTATGTCGCGTCAAAGTTTTACATGTTCATGTACATGAGAAGAATTTTAAAATACAATTCTATGTACTATGTACTAAAACGACCATTATTGTACAGCCTGTATGTATCCTTGATACTAAAATACTAACATGACTAAAATAGAATAGAATATAATATTTTATTAAACCAATCATTGACCATCTTTGGCATACATATATACAATCAGATATATAATAAGCATTTAAACATCTTAACATTTCTAAAAAAAAGTATAAATTATAAATAAGAAGACAAAATGTACATGAATTGTCATATAATTAGATTATGTGTGTATTAATTCTTAATTTAAGTAGATCTATGTTGGTAACATTTGGAAATATATATTTTCATCCTCATTATTCATAAACAGACTAATTTATCGATATTTGATAAAGATGTAAAATTTTTACAATTATGCATTAACTTCCACATTTATAAATATCATTTCTCGTAAATAGTGTTAAATTTCAAAGGGATTACAGTCATGGCAGTAGTAGTGTACTTTTGTCATTTTTGTATTAATTGTTAAGAGTTAATCCACAGTATTCGTGGATTTATATTATAGTCAAATCATTTTAATATATTCTATTAAATACGAAACTGATTTAAAAAATACAGAACACTCACAGTAAACAAAAATACAACTTCTATTTAAGTTCTAGAATTATTGATAAGATACAAGAGGCGTATAGATAACCATTATTTTATAAAAATCTACTTAAAGCTATTCACGTGAGTATATTGTTATATATATTTCACCTGCAAAATGTGTAAACTTTTAAGCAATACGCATTTACTCATGTTAATTACAAATTCTGTCTCTTTCTCATGTTAATAAATTACAAATTATGTCTCTTACTCATGTTAATTACAAATTCTGTCTCTGACACATGTTAATTACAAATTCTGTCTCTTACACATGTTAATTATAAATTCTGTCTCTTACTCATGTTAATTACAAATTCTGTCTCTGTCACATGTTAATTACAAATTCTGTCTTACAAATTATGTCTCTTACACATTTACTCATGTTAATTACAAATTCTGTCTCTTACTCATGGTAATTAAAAATTATGTCTCTTACTCATGTTAATTACAAATTCTGTCTCTGACACATGTTAATTACAAATTATGTCTCTTACTCATGTTAATTACAAATACTGTCTCTTACACATATTAATTACAAATTCTGTCTCTTTCACATGTTAATTACAAATTATGTCTCTTACACATGTTAATTACAAATTATGTCTCTTTCACATTTTAATGACATATTCTGTCTCTTACTCATGTTAATTACAAATTCTGTCTCTTACTCATGTTACTTACTAATTCTGTCTCTTCAAGACACAAAAGAAAGAAAAAAGAATACACAAAGCTAAAACAGTAGTCGTAAATGACAAAAATATTTTAACTTTCATATGCAGTAAGCTAAAAATACCAACACAAAGCTATACAAAAGGAATTAAGTGGGTTATTATAAACATTAAGTACTGAAGAACATTTCAATTCCAGATCCGAAGTACATGAACTAGCAACACGGTTGACCATTCCTCGAGCGCCTCCCATCTAACCCAAGCGACATATTAGAGGGACTGTACGCTATTAAAAAGACACTTTTTAGTATATATAGACGTATAGAACTTCAGCTCCACTTGACCATAAGATAAATCCCCACTTGACCTAATGACATCATAAAACAATTATTTTTTAATTAGGACGTCATAATTTCTTTTTTGTGATGCCAGAAACTAGGGAAATTTTATATGAAATTCCGAAATGGCAGACAGAACTGTCATCTCGGGTATATTTAACATGAAGAAAAAATAATACAATACACAATTGCAATGCCTATCACATAGAACAAAGTCTCACTATACATTATATACATTGTGTACATGTGTACCACTATATTAAAAAATTATGTTTATCACAAGTCATCTGTGCACAACACAAATGAGTTGTTAACAATCCTCGTGATTTCTGATCAAATATATCAAATGCAAAAAGGTTATTTTGTTTGCATTTTCCATCGGTTTTTACGGCATAAGTACTCAAAGAAGCAGATACATCAACCGCGTGTGTTGACTTAAAAGTAAAGACTGATTGCGTGTATTGTCTGCAAAGTTAGAAATAAAGGCCTAACCTCACATCAAAGTAGATTCGGTTTTAGATTCCAATACTTGGTAGAGCTTTGCCGATCTGTGTCCCGTGTCACGAATGTACGGCTACGATTGGTTGTAAGTTTGACCTGATTTCCGGTTTTAATTGACGTCGGGGAACCAGTCTCGGCCGTAGTTGTACGAATGTTTGTGAAACAGGAACTAAAACCTATTGCTGCTGTGGATACCACAAAATAATTTTTCATTTACATCTCTATAATTTCTACTTATTGTTATGTAAATTACAAAATTAGAAACACAGTCGAGTGATGTGAATAATTTGACACTTTCAACTACTAACAGTAACGTTTAAAACTCACTGATATTAACGAAATATTCAACATAGTCTAGAGCTAGGACTCATAGGCTGTCCATGACATACCCAAACTGCATCCATTCGTGTCTATGGAAATCTAAATTTTTTAAACAAAACTGACCATGAATATATATTTTCAGTTAGGATAAACACAATCAATACTACCGAAATCATAATCGCAGAAATTCGTTTCTATCTTCTCTGGGCATTTTGTCTTCTACTGAAATTGTCTCCAAGTAGTCTGTAAATAATATAACATGTGCACATTATCATGATGATGTTCAGAAGAGCAAGAAAAACTGTAGAAAGAATAATTAAATAAAATGTTGAATATTTTAGTAAAATTCGCTTGCTTGACGACACAGAGCAAAATTCATCCCCACGATGGAAATCCAGAACAAAATGACGAGAGATTTCTGTTGTTATTATCAGCCCAAAACCGTGAGATAAAACAGCAAAGTATAGCCTTTGTATTTGAAAAATTATTCAGAGTCCAGATCGGGAACAAAATTGCAACTACTATCTGTATCCGAGACATGTTGTAATCAACGCGGATATCCTATGAAAGGTTTCAGCGAACTGTGACGTATGCACATATAATGCACAGTACGGAAAGTTCAGGCTAATAATTTTAATATCTGTGTGGGAGCCAAATATGTAATTGCAGGTTCCAGTCCATAAGAACAAAAGGCGGTTAAACCGTCTGCTATTGCCAAACCTTGCATCAGTATGCTTGATGGTGATATCAAACTTTTCTGACAAAGTATGTTAGAACTCCAACATTGAAGATGACTGATTAATACGCCAGAACGCAGCCTAGAAGAAATATGTTATAATGTGAGTCTGCATATAATAGAAAATAAAACTTTGGGATGTATGAGTTATCCATAAGATTGAGATTGTTGCCAAACCATTTGAGAAAGTCGTAATCATAATAATAAGTATAGTAGTCATAATTTGAAAAATTTGAAATAAATTCAGTCTCGTTTGAACAGATTATTTCTGTAGAATTCAATAGAATAGAAATAACTGTTATTACACATAAAGGTGTCCATAATAATGAATATATCCGAATATATATGAGTTTATATCTATTATTTCATATTGTGTCAGTTTTAGAATTGTAATCTGTCCATGCAATGCTTCAAATGCTTCTTTTAAGTCAAAGACTCTTTACAAATTCAAGTTCCAAATATTCAATATGTGGATATATAAATATTTTATCCCCAATCTGCTTGAGCTCATTTTAAGTTGAAAAATCTTTCCCTAATGTCATCAATCTGATGGCAGTGTCGCACAAAACCGTGCAAGCATAGTTTTCCCTTGGTGGTATTTAGAGTAAATGATCTACACACGACTGTGTTTTTATATAATCAATGGATTGATAAAAATACTCAACTTAGAGTTTCCTTAAACGAATTAGAACATGAATTGATAAATCGACCACCTCGCACTCTGAGCGATGAACATTTCACTTAATCCTGAAAATGGTATTTGGAAACATGATTGTGGTGCCAGGGGCAGTATTGAAAAAATTAATTTATACACATACATACATATATATAATTGATGATTTTATTGATGTTGATGACTCCAACATTTATCTAACACTATATGGACGCCGGCAGCAGAACAGCTGCTGTGACAGGGAACTTCATGTTCACATCACTAATCTGGGGAATTTAGCTGATGGTAAAACTGCGAGAGGAATTTATATAGAATTCAAAAATGTTTGGTTGAAAATATTTATTTAAGAGAGTTACGTTCCTTTCATGTTATGAAATTTTAAAACTGAACAAGAATTATTAATTTTTAGATGATAAATATTAAAACCAAATGAACATACCTATTGAATAAAGCAATACTATAATTAAAGTATGCTGCTTTAGTTTTTCCTGTTTATAACTTTTCTATCAACATATGGTCAGCAATTTTGTATTGTGACGTAACGGGTCAAGATGACCGCAACGGCCAAGATTAAGTGTTTGTTAAATGTGTTATTTAACAAAGGAAATGTATTAGCTTTTCTACTTAAAAAAAAAATTAAACTTTATTAATAAGTATGTGAAAATATTTTTCTTACTGTTTCCAGTGTAAATAGTCATAATTATTCTAAAAAACTTAAATTATCGTTACTAAAATGGTTATAAAATATTGCCAAGTTCTTTGTAGCTTGATCAAAGTTTAAATTAAGTTGCCAAAAAGACTTGTACAAGACTCACTAGACTGACATTTCCTTATGCACCTCGATTTTTACCTTATGAAAGTCAGATATTGTTCTGGAGTTAAGTCGCCTTGTCCATAAAAAGATCAAATATGCACAAAAAATCACAAAATTAGCAATTTTCGGGTAAATTAAATGAGCCGATTTCGATGGGCTCAATATATCTTGTTAAAATTTGAAACATATTTTGTTAAGATAAGTATCTTTCAATGGTCAACTGCTAATCAATGCTAAACATACAGCTTTAACTCCTATTTGTGTTTTTATTTAATGAAGTTTACCCTTGAGTTAATGAAAAACGTCAAGTAAAAAGCCTATGCAAAGATATGTTTCCAATTTTAACAAAATATATTGAGCCCATTGAAGTGGACAGGTTTTTTAAAATTGCTAATTTTGTGATTTTCCGTGCATATTTGATTTTTTATGGACAAGTCGACTTAACACCAGAACAGCATCTGACTTTCATAAGGTAACAATATAGAGGAGCCTAAGTGATTCTTGTACCAGTCTTTTTAGCAACTTCAAACTTTGATCACAGATACAAAGAACTTGGCAATATTTGTAACCATTTTTCACCATTTTAGTAGAGGTGATTAAAGTTTTTTTAGAATAATTATGAATATTTACACTGGAAACAATAAGAAAAATGTTTTTATGTACTTATTAATAAAGTTTCATTTTTTTAAGTTGAAAGGCTAAACAAACTCTTAGATTAAACAAAAAGTGATTGACAGTTTTCATCATTGAAAGAAATTCATGTAAATTGCATTAATAAAAATAATAATTTGTTGCAAGTGGCCTAAAAATAACATTATATTTTGACAAGCAATCTTCATGAATTCCAGCATGATAAAAATAATATAAATATTGTGTCTTTTATTATATTGTTTTTAGCTATTTTTGTTTTATTTGTTATTAATTTTTATATTTATTTATGAACTATTATTGTTATTTTTCTTGATGTTGCAAACGTGATTATTTGGTGGACTTTGCAACAAGATGTAACATGATACTGTTAATTCGTTTTAAAGAAAATAAATTTAGATACTTATTCAATAAGATATTGCAAAATTTATTTCAAATGTCAAACCCAGGGTAACAATTTGTCCTAGATTATGTCACTTTGAATTGACTAGTTATTTATGACCAATTTATTCTTATTACCTATTTATTTCACTTGTGTATGTATCTATCCTTGTTCCCATATTGAGATATGCCATGTTTCTAGGGAATGTGGCACTAGTATTGACAGTCTCGTCTTTTGTGACAATTCTAGTTTAAAAGTTTTATAATTGAACTAAGCACACGAATTACCGTGAATGTTCAAATAAATTGTTCTGGAAATTTATTCAAATGCAAAGTAATTTGTTTTAAATTTACAATATGTTGTTAGATTATTTGTTTTTGGAGTGCTATAAGAAATAAGTAAATTTTTTTATGATTGAATAATTGCACCATAAGATTTTTATAAAGTTGTTTTTAATTTAGTTGAAACATATTTTTTACAGTAATACATCAGTTTTTTAAATAACTTTCAACTAGTTTGTAATTGTATGCGTTCTTTTTTATTCCCCTTTACTATTTCATATATTGGCGTTACTTGACATGTTGTTATTCGTTGTTATCTATGTGATGTTTATTTCTTATTTGGAGTTAATAATGTTATACTGACCACTTTTCTAAATTCAAACAAAATGAATTTGTTAACAAAATGTAAAAAAAAACCACATATATGTAGTACCCGGTTTTAAAACATACATGTATACTTTAAAATATTCACAACTGCACCTTTTTTGAATGGTATGTTAAAATTATTTAAAGAGAAAATTTAAAGGAATAAAGCACCTAATCTGATGTGATTATGAAATGAGAATGAAGAAAAATCTACGTGTCCCACAACCCAAAATGTTTCGTTTATAAATAGATTTGGTTTTTTTTAAATCATACCCACAGTTTTACGATTATAAAATCATATAAATTAACATACATGTACACACTAACAAGTGTAAAGTTGAATAGTAACGTTACAGTTAATTGATGTTCTTAAAAGTTGATCCATGGCGTTATTATATTGTTCTTTTGTACATGTATTTCACTAAATTCCATTCACAAAACAGAGTGTTTGCTTGATTTTGCTACCATGGCTACTAGTTGGTCAATATAAAATGTACCCCATCTGAATTATAGTGTTGTGCTGCCACCTTTGGATCGTCTCGGTGCTTGAGGTTTTATTATTTTCCTAGGTGTCCCTTTCCTCTTCTACCGGATTCTTGTAGCGTATATTATCTAGAGTTATTGAAGCAACATACTCCCGGTTTCCACCATTTATTGTAATTGGTGATTTTATTGATATTGATATGATGACTCAAACATCTATCTTTCTTAGTGTATGAACGTCGTCAGCAGAACAGCTGCTGCAACAGGGAACTTCATTTTCACCACACTAATCTGCTGGTAGGGGGAACTTGGAACACTTAATCTTTTTATTCAGAAGTAACGAAAATGCGTACTTATTATTGTATCTTATTTTATACGGAATTTTATGTTAGGATAGCAGTATAAGTAAACAACAGACCAATTTTTAACATAATATCTCTTAGACTAAAGGTCATCATGGGTCTATTTCCAAGCCCGTTATTAGCAAGTTAGAAATCTTGATTTTGGTATGCTTTATCACCTTTAAACTTCTGTCTTTCTTCAAATATTTCATTATTTTTTTTAATAATTCAAGATTTCTCTCTGAAATCCTTTTACATTTAAAATTTTTCATTAATAAAGTTTAAGGAGATTATCTTTTTTTTATCAGAGTTCTCCATTTATTATATATATTTATGTATACCTTGATGTTTGAATATTTTTTTATCCTAATTTAAAAAAATCTTAACTTTAACTTTTTGCTTAAATTTTGAGAAATAATTTATATCAATTCCAGTTATTAATACAATGATATGCTCTGTGTTGGACCTAAATAATTAATTTGAAGACAAGACAAAAAGGTAGAAACACAAAGAAAAATAGGAGAATGTCGTGCACACGTCATAAAAAAACAAAAGAGGAACATATCAGATGAAATAGCTTATCAATGGCCGTTTTAGACGACTAAATAGGAACGAATTGCTTTATGATTTCAGTAGTTCTCATTGTGTTTATTATATCTGAAATACATAAAATATACATTCTCAATGAAACGATAGATACGAATGGATTTTGTCATTTATATAACCACAAGCAGGAATTATAGATATGAAAAATACTCCGTCTTATCGTTAAAAGACCAACAAAAGAAGCATGAAGCAAAATATTTCGTATGAGAAAAATTTCTTCAGGAACATGTATGAAATGTAATAATTTCTAGTATTTATTAGGGGGGCAAGGGGTATAACTGTTATGCTGTTATAGGGGAAATTAATTCTTTGTTATCTGTTATTCCTAAAATATGTTTGCTGTTAGCTGTTATTGTCTTATTCCTTGTTAGCTGTTATAGGACAATTATTTTTTTTGTTATCTGTTATTGTGAGAATGTAATTGCTGTTATCAGTTATTGAAAATTGGAATGTTAGAATTTCGACAGACAATTTTAGGTAGAAATTGAAGATCACTGAAAATTGGGGTCCTACCACTGCTAATATAATGCTCCTTACTCGGAGAAGGATTTATGTTACATACCTATCAAAGACCATCACTTAAACATACGTTTCTTTCCCCTGTTGTTATTGATCCTCACCAAAACATGGATGTGCCAGAAAGTGAGGCGGCAAACCAAGATCATAGTCCTGATAGCATTATAGAAATTCTGAACTCGGTGGTTTTCAACCACCTCAATTAATTTTACCATACTTAGTTTTTTTTATACTCTGCTAAAAAATTATAAAATTATTCTGGTCGCAATGTTTTATGATTAAATAAAAATCCAAAGATACTAATATTAGATATTGTAAATTTATACTATGCTGTATACGACGCATTTCAAGGAGTTACCTCTCATCAGCAGCATTAAAACCGAAACATTTGGAAGACCAAAAACCAAACTTATATTAAAAAAGAAGTACTCAACCAAAAATACCGTAATAGGAAGCCAAATTTCAGCGAAGGAGATCTACCATGTGCAATACAAGGAATGAACCCTTAGTATTTCTATTATTTTAGAATTTTGCTAAATACTGGTAATTTCTGTAACAAATCAATGAATAATAATGTCAGACAAGTCTGACGACTGGGTTTGCGAATACCCTCGGGGACCTAGTGTCCACCAGCAGAGGCATCATCCCAGGAGTTTCAAAATAACAATCCAAAGATACTAATATTAGATATTGTAAATTTATACTATGCTGTATACGACGCATTTCAAGGAGTTAAATGTATCTTTTTTTTGGCTTTCCGAATTTTAGTCAACAGAATATGTTATTAAAACTTGAAATATACATTGTTCATATCTGAGTTTAATAATTTTACTTTCTGTTGTTTGCACACGGATAATACTCAATATTCAATCAGAATATCTTACACTTGTGCACTATATGTTTCTTCTGCGTAATTTCAAATTCAAACAGATATATACAAACGAACAGTCCGAAATGAAACCTTGTGATTTTTCCTACTTAAAAGTAATATTCTTTATTCTAGATTCTAATCCAATGTTGTTTTTTTAACCTGGATTTTCACTGGATAATTTAGAAAATTTCAAGCCATCAATTCTGCAGTCGATATCCCATGAGATGACGACACTTAGAACTTGTCACTTTCGTAATCCGAAATTACTTTTGTTAAAAAAAATTCAATCTTTACCCTTGTATTAAAATTGTGATAGTATTGAGGAAAATCGCTGGTCTAATAGGAAAGATTAGATAAATAGGATTTAAAATAGGTGTTTTAGTTTATACGTATAAGAGAATATATGAATAGTAAACAAATAAGCAAGAAAAAAATATAGGTTCATGTGCTCATTTTAGAGCTATAAGGCCTTGAAAATTTGCAGGAAATGGGGTTTCTCTGAATTTTTCATTGTCTTTGCATTGGCAACTTCAGTCTCTCAAAAATGTATGAAAAAATAAAAAGGATTTCATAAAATTTTTTCAAATACCATTTTAAGGTATATATGATTGAATTATAAAAGAAAAAGTAGGGGTTCATGGGCAAAAAAATTTCATGTTTAAGAAACTGATAAAACCCGAGGATTCCGAAAATCTGACAAAGAACATGACCAGCGAGCATCCTTAATATATTTCAACATTTTCTGGCATTAGTGACCTCAATTTGCAACCATCAAATCCACAATATTGTTTGATATTTGGGCATCTTTAAAATAGATTTTACTGATATACAGTAAAGATTAGTAGGTTCTAAAACGAGTTCAAAGTGAACTCGGGAAAATCTTAAAAGAGTTTTTAAAATGCAGGCCTTCACTGAGTGGAGAGAAGCGGTACGAGGGGAAAGACGCTGAATTTAAAAAAGGATTGGAAAACTTTCCAGTAGTACACTTTTGAACGAATATACGGACAGGTACCTATTTCTATTTAAAGTTTCCTGTACTTAAGTAAATTCATTGTCTACATGTCAACTTTCAAATGTTGCTTTCTTATTGTAGTTATGATCACTTATTAAACATAAATCAACATACTTTTAATGATGTTTAAAACTGTTATTAGCCATTTTCGATTTACTGTTATCTGTTATTGATTTTCATTTACTATTATCTGTTTTTATCACTTTTGATTCCTTGTTATCTGTTTTAAGCCAAATCAATTTGCTGTTTTGCTGTTATTGGACCCCCCCCTTGCCCCCCCCCCCTCATTTATTTTTTTACTGAAGATTGTCTATCTAACGATACAAAATTCAAATACACAGACGATGTTTGTTAATTCATATAATTGGCAATTCCCACTGTCGTAACATTTCATGTGGATCCACCGATTTGTGACTTCAACCGGATTGACTTTGTTGAACTTCACGACGGGTGCCATATACGGGGCAGGAACTGCTTACCCTACCTGGGTTCACTCTTGGTTTTTATAGGGGTTCGTGTTGTTCATTGTTTTTTAGGTTTCTGTGTTTATTTGTTGTGCTGGTGGTTATTCATTTGTCTTCCCGGGTTTTCTGTCCAATGGATTACGTTTTTTTTATTGCTCCTTAGGTATATTTGTCCTTTTTTTCAATAGTGCCGTTCGGTGTTAACAGAACCCTATACCATACTACTACAGTAACATCATATTAGTAGTGACGCGTCTTTTACCAACAATTTCTCAAGTTATGTTTTGATTGTTTTAAAACGTAATGCATGTATCATGTTTAATATTTTGCACAATTTTTATGTTTCTGTTAATAATAAAATAAATCATTTACACATTTTGTACGTACCAATTCGTTAATTAAATATTTCCATCTGCCTAACTTTTTTTCTAAAATATATTCAGTATATATTTCTCTATCAATATTATTTAAAAAATATTTCAGTTTTATTTTGTTTTATTATATTTTTTTCCATTGTAAGTCCAGCTTTTCTGGAACTGAGTTTTTTTTTAATAATATATTATTTTACAGTGTTATGTACAATACGGAAAAATATTGCACGAGTCGGTATGGTATTGAAAACCGTATTGGACGATAAACCGGGGAATTTGTATAAAATGAAAACGAAAAATAATTGATTTGTAATTTTTGGCACATATGTTTTTCGGGAAAACAAATTTCTGACTCATTTTAGCTCAGCTGGCCCAAAAGGCCATGTGAGCTTTTGCCATCACTTGGCGTCCGTCGTCGTCCGTCGTTAACTTTTTCAAAAATCTTCTCCTCTGAAATGGCTGGGCAGATTGGATCGAGGCTTCATAGGAATGATATTTGACATGTCCTCCACAAACTATCCTCATTTTGTATTGATCCGATGAAAAACATGGCCACTGTTGCTAAAAATAGAACATAGGTGTAAATTGCTGTTTTTTTCTAATAACTCAAAAACCGTTACAGATATCGAAAATCTGACATAGGGTAAAAATGATCAGCATGACAAGATCTACCTACCCTGAAATTTTAAAGGAAATTCCAAAACCCATTTAGGAGTTATTGCCCTTTTTTCGTCAAATTTTCAAAATTTTAACATTTTTCGTCATTTATCTCCAAAACTACAGGACTGGCGTAAAAAGTTCCATCACCGAATATTGTGTCAGCAGTACTAAGATGGCGGAGGTTGTCTGCAGTGCCAAATACAAGAATCTTGTTGTGGTCACCATCATCAGCTAGTAGGAATGGTGCTCCTGTAGTAGTCTCTCTCCAACTCTCCCTGTAGATTAATGGCGTCACGTGTGGTTGGTAGTGGTGGTAGTTCACTGTTGCGTTCTCGGTACAAAGAAGATTTCGTACTGACGAAAGTTGGTATCTTTTCAACCACCCGTTGTGTGTCGTCGTTCCATTCTCGGTTTCTAAATTTGATGATCTCGTTGTCATACAATGCTGGTAGTGGTTCTAGAGTTTTAGATGCCTTTTCTCTGAGTGTGGCAAGAAATTTCTTGGCATCTATGTCTGCACGGGTTGGTGGGTGGTTGTGATCTCTTGGAAATCTGGTCACCATGTTATCTCTGGTGTTGGCTGTGCCTGGGCAGTCTTTCTCAGCACACTGCCAGTAGGCGAGTTCTGCGTCTCTACCCTGTTTTCTCGTCTTGATGACATATCTGTAGCCATTTACTGCTAAATAGTGGCCACTAGCGTGTCGAATGTAGTCTACTCTGACTTGTGCATTTGCCATGATCAAACTTGAATAATGATTTTCGTCAGAATGTCAGTGCTTATAAAGCAGGGATTGGCTTGGGATGCTGAGTGAGCAGTTATCAAATTAAAGGTATAAAAAAGTGAAAAAAGATTGGCTTCTTCTTAAACATTATTCAAAGCCAATTAACAGCCATTAATTGCATATTTATATAAATTCATTTAATTGGGATTAATAGTAAACGCTACCAAAATATTAATAATTTTATATTTAATTATGCTTTGTCAATTATGAATTTCAAAATTTAATTTCTTACAATTTGATATTTTTATTTTTGCTTTCTTAATTTACACTACAATATATATATGTATTTTATATTTTTAACAATAATCATTATTATTTTAAATTTTATAAGTATCCATACTTTCACCTTTGAAATATTTAATTTTATATAATTTTATCCCAGGAACAAATTGTCTTTACCAGTTCATCTACATCACCGTGTCATGTACTAAACAAACATAGCCCTAGGTAATTTATGAAAAAGTTGGATAAATGGGAATAGGCATTTTTCAAAAGTTGGATAAATGGGAAGACACCTTGAAATTTACCTACCCTGAAATTTTAAAGTAAATCCCAAAACCAATTTAGGAGTTGTTGCCCTTTTTTGTCAAATTTTCAAAATTTTAACATTTTGCACTGTCATCCGTTGCCCGACAAAAGGACCAAAAATAATATCAACATATAAACATCCACATGGAATTCATAAAAAACTCAGAAACCACTGAACTAAAGTTGCAATAGTCTTTAGGTGATCCCTTGAAGAATACTGTCCAGCATGTCAGCACTCCAACCAGGACTACCACCATCAGGGAACATATTTTAACATTAAACCTTATGAAAAATAAATCTTCAACAAATTTTCCCTGAACAATTGAACCAATTGCAACAAACTTGGTCAAATAGTTGATTAACTGTCCAATGAAAACCAGACTCCAGGTGAGCGATACAGGCTCTGGTGAGCCTCTTGTTTGATTAGCATTCAGTTGAGCGGGAACTGTTTTTCACTTGTCTAAACCTTACACGTCACACGTAAATAAAGAAATTTTACAGGCGTAACAAAATGACTAGACACTGTAAAAGTAGAAGTACTTGTTCAGCAGCAAAATATCCGCCCAAAATTTGATAGAATTAAAACTGAGTAAAAACGCATTCCGAAATTGCACTTGATTTTCCTCTTAATAAGTAATTAAATAAATTGGTCTCGAACGACATATTTAAATATTTACATGGCTGCCATCATACTTGCGTTTTTATATTTTTTTTTTACGTCACGAAACGTTATATAGGTAATGGCGACACATACTTTACTTTACAAATACAAACACCAAAAATGGGATTGATACGTTTTGCGAAAGTTCTCGTAGATCTAGGAGATAACTGCATTGTATTTTATTATTTGACGAAATCAATTGAATGATTTGATGGTCGGAAATTTAGTTTACTGTCGTCGCGTTAGCGAAGCCAGTAGACGGATTTACGGATATTTCAGACCATCAAATCAATTGATTTCGTCAAATAATAAAATACAATACTGTTATCTCCATTGTGATGGAGATGTCAAAATATCGCTTTAAAACTGAATTTTTCAAAACGTCGGAAGTACCGTCTGCGCTTGCGAAATAATTCCATGGCATCAATTGTGCATTTGATGCCATGAAATTTTCAACGCTTCCTATCAGAATCGACGTTACAATCAGTATTGCATTACAATGAACATTTGTAATTACGGTAACATGTTACAAATTGCAGCTGAATTTGTGAATTTTTATGAGGAAAAAAAGTTTATACTTGTTCTATATATTTTAATCCGTAAAATTCTTATTATTGCAAAAGTCTCATTCTTTTTATATAGGTTAAAAATTTGTTTCAGAACTTTATAGTCCTTTCTTACAGAGGGCAACACCGAAAGTAAATAAAGATCTGAAATACCCCTTAACTGCGTGCGATACGTCTTACAAAGAAGAATTCATAGACAATGTAGTACGTGCTTTTTTATGAAGTAAAAAATGGACTAGTGCTAATTTTTTAATCAAATCAATAGAGAAAAGAACAGCAAAATATAAAGAATGCTAGTTACAATATAAACATTATAAAATATAAGGCAAATATGAGTAGAACAAATGGTACCAAATGGATGTTATTATCATCACTGTCATTTTTAAATACAAACCAATTTTCAGAGTATTGTCAGGAAAATAACACGAATGACTGAAAATATTATATAATTTCTACTCCGTTCAGTTGGTCCTTATTCATCAGTTTAAATCTGTTACACAACAAAAAAGTATCCACTCAGCAAAAAATCCAGATCATTTGATCAGCCAAGAAAAATTTCAGCTTTAATATGTCAAACAGATTTATCATAAAGCAAATAACAGCATTTTATTTTGTCAGATATAAAAAACAATAAAGCATAATGAAAAACTAAGTATGTTGTGAAACAGCTCATGCGACAATAGATAACAAGAAAAACAAGAGGCTCCCAAGAGCCTGAATCGCTCATCTATTATCTTTTGTGTACCGGTAGATCTTGCATCAATGATTAGTTTTGCTATTTAATGTCGCAATTGACCTGTACAGTTAAAATATAGAATCCTGAACCTGGCATTGACTCTTAACCTTTCTTTTCAACTTGAACAGGTAAATTATAAGGTCCTTAACCCAAATATATATGTTTGCTAGGGACTTTTTCATCGGTTGCTATGGAATTTTTCAATGACCTTGACCTTTGATGCTCCATTCCATTTTACTTCTATAGCTATCATTTAATTTATTTCAAGTAATGCCCTAAACATTTGTGACAATGTCAGACCATTATTTTATGTTTACATGTAAATAATCTTTCAAGGGCAAAATCTCCTATAAGGGATCAATTGAAGATTTTGGTCATGTTGACTTATTTGTAGATCTTATTTTGCTGAACATTTTTGCTGTATACAATTTGTCTTTATCTAAAATAATATTCAAGCTAATAACCTAAAACTGCAAAATTGCTTTAAAATTAACAAATCAGGGCCAATAACCCAAAATTGGGTTGACCGATTCGTGTGAAAAGTTCATGATAGGTAGATCTTGACCTCATAAACATTTTTACTAATTGTCAGTTTTGCCCTAAATGCTTTACTTTTCGTTATTTGAGCCAAAAAGTGCATTTTCACCTATGTTCTATTTTTAGTCAGGGTAAACATGTTTGTCTATGGAGAAGAAAATAAAACACACAATTTATACTAGATACCATAACGATCTTTCAGCCTAAGTTTGACTGAACTTGATTCTGTAGTTTCAGAGGAGAAGATTTTTAAAAGTTTACAAAGATGACGAAAAAAATGTGAAAAAGTGTCTTTAAAGGGCAAAAACTCCTACAAGGGTCAATTGTTGATTTTGGTCATGTTGACTTATTTGTAAATCTTACTTTGCTGAACATTTTTGCTGTTTACAGTTTGTCTTTATCTATAAAAAATATTCAAGATAACAATCTAAAACTGCAAAATTTCCTTAAAATTAACAATTCAGGGGCAATAACCCAACAAAGAGTTGAGCGATTTGTCTGAAAATTTAATAGCAGGTAGATGTTGATCATTTTTACCCCGTCAGTTTTGCTTTAAATGCTTTTTACCCCCTATGTTCTATTTTTAGCCATGGCAGCCATGTTTCTCGACGGACAAGAAAATAAAACACAAACTTTATTCTAGATACCCTACAAATCATTCAGACTAAGTATGTCTATAATTGGTTCAGTGGTTTTAGAGGAGAAGATATTTGAAAAAGTTTACGATGGACGGACGGACGACGGACGCCAAGTGATGGCAAAAGCTCACATAACCTTTTCGGACAGATGAGCTAATAAATGGAAATGGTGAGCTGTCAAAAGGGGCATAAAACGACTAAAATATATGAAATACACAAGTCGAACAAAACCAAATATAAAATAAGACTTGCTCTAGGTTTCAAAAAGTCAACACCTTTTTATTTTATTTTTTACATGCTCGTGATCAAGACCTATATGGTCGAAACTTTGGGTATTTTTAACAATTTAGTTTGAATGTTGTTTTTTTACGATATTTTATATTTGGTTTTGTTCGACTTGTGTACTTCATACATTTTAGTCGTTTTATGCCCCTTTTGACAGTTCAACATTTTCATTTATTTTTCTTGTTAAATAAAGTATAATAATTTCGTTGTATGGATTAACTTTTAAGGCACTCTGTATAATTTTGTGTTTTGTATCGTATAATTATTGCATGCAGCATTCAAGTCCCTGTAATTGTCACGTAATAATTTTCCTCGGATAACTGAAACTCTGGATTTTCATTAGCATTGTGCTCATGTTCTGAAAATAAAATTTATAATAATAAATCCGAAAGATAAGAGTGCAAATGAATTAATCAACAGAATATTTTCAAAAAAATTATCCTCTATTTTCCCTAATTTGGTAAATATATAAGATAACTTTAGGGACAATAGCTAGGTAAAACTGTAGGTATTGCATTTTAATGTTACATATACCAGTTTCAGGATTACGTACCAAGGAACTGAACCATTCTGTCATGTAGCGTTTATAGTGGACCTTTCTTTTCAAAATTTATCTCTTAAATGTCAGAATGAAAATTATCCTTACAGTATACGATATTTGTACGACTGATTACGTTGCTCTTTCGCATCAACATATTTTCAAATTTCTATAGTCCTATTTCCAGTTATGTTATGGAATCTCTCGTGAGTTTTGACTTCACAATAGTTCAGTGATCATGATTCAATCGCGTTTAATAAAACCCATATCATCTGGCACTATATGTCATAAATTTAAACAGGGATAATATCGATTCGACTGTTTTTCATAAACGCCCATTATCAATATCAAATTACCTTTCGTCGTCTTAATACTTTTTCGCGAAAGCAATGTTACGCAAAACCAGTTTCAGTTTTGGAAATTTTTATCTAGAAAATGTTGTTCTTTATAAAGCCATTTGTGGAAATCGATTCAAATTCTTGCCAATTAATGGAGTCTGGCAATATCGTTTTTATCTCTGTCTTTGCATAGGCTTTTTACGTTTTTCATGAAGTCAAGGGTAAACTTCATTAAATTAAAACACACAATAGGAGTTGAAGCTATATGTTTAACATTGAATAGCAGTTGACCATTGAAAGATACTTATCTTAACAAAGTATGTTTAAAATTTCAACAAGATATATTGAGCCCATCGAAGTCGACACGTTTTTTAATTTACCCGAAAATTGCTAATTTTGTGATTTTTCGTGCATATTTGATTTTTTTATGTATTAATTGTTAAACTTAACTCCATAACAACATCTGACTTTCATAAGTAACAGTATAGAGGAGCACAAGGAAATGTCAGTCTAGTAAGTCTTGTACCAGTCTTTTCAGCAACTTCAAACTTTGATCACAAAGAACTTGGTAATATTTTGTAACCATTTCTCACCGTTTTAGTAACGATGATTTAAGTTTTTTCAAAATAAATATGAATATTTACACTGGAAACAATAAGAAAATGTTTTCATGTACTTATTAATAAAGTTTCATTTTTTAAGTATAAGGCTACTTTGAGGACGATTTTTGGGGCAGTAAAACCCAAATATACGAATAGGATTTTATATTTCATAGATAATAAATGTAAGATCGTCTATATTTTCTTGTCATTTTAATGTTAAAACAATTAAACGAGAATGATATTATTACATTATCTGCATAACTGCAAATAAGAGAGGAATATGTGTAATAATTATATCATGGTATCTGTATTCAAGTTCAAAGGGGTGAAAATCTTGGAACATATCAACAAACTCTAAATTATGCGTCATGTTTTATGGTCCATGGTTTAAAAGAGGACTGATACCTTTTAATCTGATGTTAAACTTCAACATTCTGAATGTGCCGGTTCCAATCCATGTCCCGGTATGGTTTTTAAATAAGTATTAATGAATATCTAAATATCTATAATATGATTAATGCTTGTATTGGCATGTCAATTTTTGTTCGTCGCTAAAGGCTTCTAATATATTCTGTATTTTTCTTAGTTATGTTCTAGAGAAAAGTTATGCGCCACTTTCAAAATGATTTAAAAGATATAGTAGTTTTAACCAGGAGCCCCTTCCACAAAATATGAGATAATTTTGATCTTCAGTTTTTTTTTGTGAAAAGTACTACAGCCCGACTTAGTTAAGCCAGTTATATGTTTGTATACATACTCTTTTTATTTGTGAGTTCCTCATGAATTTGTGCCTTGTCTTGTGTTTCTATACTTTCATACTGATCTGAAGAACTAAATTAATACAGAAAGGAACAAATGTTATCATTGACAAAGTGAGATTATAGCAAGTGTATAATATATCAAAATAACATATAGAAATGGTAGCAAAACTGTTTAAATATGAATAAATATTAATGCTGTATATACTTTGGAATCATTATATTTTCAGAGTACTTTTCTTGGTTTTCGTAAGCCTTGTTAAACCACGTATAACATGGACGGATGGGTGGATAAATCGTTGTTTAACGTCCAGTGGCAATTATTAAATGCTTATCAGGACGAGAACATATATATGATATGAATATAAACCCTGTGTTGTACTGGATCGACATGCTGAGTTGGATTTTTAACGCGCTAGCTCACGAGGTAACAGTCCACAATGAGGCGTATAATCCCACCCAGACACATTATACTGTCACCGAGCCAACCAGTGTTTGGTTTGACCCGGCTGGGGATCGAACCCAAAACCTTCCGCACTCGGGGCGAGTACGCTACCACGAGACCACCGATTGGTTACCACACATTACAATGTATATTGTCCTTGAAACAATGCATCTTTCAAATTGCATTTTTATACGTTCATTTGATACACTAATATATTTGAGGTAAACAGCAATTATCGATATGTTTTCTGCTTGCATACTCTCATGATGTCATGGACTTGAACTTGCAATGGGAACAAACGATCTCAATGTCAATTAAGATAAAGAACAAAAATACACATTTGTCACCTATATGCTAGGATTTTATGTCGGTAATTTACACATCAAACCTTGTTCATGTCTTCCTCATGCTTAAAGTCTCAATGTGTGACTCTTAAAACTCCGGACTCGAACCTTATACAATGCTAGGTGTCCCGTTTTCTATCTTTAAATATCAAATATAAATAATAACTGAATGGAATAATAAAATGTCCGACTATAATTTGAGTTATATATGAGATACGATTTTTCAATAATATGCTGAATCGTTGTTTCATTAAATGTCATTCATACTACTGACTTACGTCTGCTCAGTTTTATCTGAAAAGTTAAAAACGTTTCAAAGTCGATGTTCGTTACTATCAACTATTATTTTTGCATTGTATTTTTATACTTTGAGTCTTTATGAAAAGAGGATTTTTTTACGTAAAACAAATCGGAATTCTAAAATAAAATATATAAATATAAAAACGAATATGAATTAGTTAAGTACTCACACACATGTTTAACGCCGTCACTCCAAGCCAGAATTCTGTATTTTCAGGTCTGGCTCTTGTCTTTTGATTTTTACTTGTTTATTGCATGTAGCGTAGACTTTATTTTGAGTTTGTGCTTATTTTTGTTGACTTTTTGACATCATTTTTCTGGGGCTATTTAGTGCTTGGCTTGTGTGTGGGCGGTTAGCTTCGTGTTTTTTCTTATTGAATGTCACATGACGCGGATCGACACAACTATCGATAAACATTTTTCCCTTATTTGATTTAATGTTCATTCTCACCATACATACATGTATATTTTATATACTAAACTCGTGTCAAATTTATTAATCTTATAAGTATACATATACATCTATATGACAAATCCATAACAAATAAGATATCATTTTATGTAAAATTTCCATATATAGTATCTATATATTTATATAATAGAATAGAATAAAATAATTTTATTAAGCCAATCACGGGACATTTCTGGTATTTATACATAACATATTATGATTAAATAAATACAAATACAATTAACAACAAACTATTTTACAAAAATATTTTATAAATATACTTTTACCTGTATACTTTAGATCTTCGTAAATATTTGGTTTACCTTTAACACATGGTACTTTATACTTTTCTACAACACTGACAAAAGACCAAACATACTGATCAGTAGAAATCAACATAATATAATTCTGGTTTGGATTGCCCATTCGAGGAATCCCAGTCAAGAAAACCCAGTCGAGACCCAGAAAATTTTTGCAGACGACCGTCTGTAAACATTATATTACCTGAACCCATAGTTACAAATAGTTTTATTGAGATATCTGATGCTAAAATCAACGAATCTTTAAAAAAAAAAATTTCAAAAATACAAAGCGCTTCTATTGCATTTTGATAGTTGAATAGAAATCAAACTGACTGTTTTGAAGCTTCATTTCCACAAGAATAAGACTGACGTTTTAAAAAATTAAATTAGAATACTAGTAAATTCCGTACACGTCAACTTACATGCACTTAAAAATATGTACTTAGTGCAATAATTATAAAAAAATACTTCAAACATTTCTTAATAAATATATCGCGGGCATTGCTATGGATCGGCATTTCTCCTGTCCTTAGCAATTTCATAGGTATTTAATCATATCAAAGATAAAAATAACACACATTTTTTATTCAGCGGACATGCGCCTTTTATATGCCTATAGAAATTGGTAAAAGATGCGTTTTGAAATTGCTAATGTAAAAAAAGGAAATATTTATAGGAAATTATCATTAGAAGTTTCTATTTGTTTTCTGCAAAATAATCGTTCAGGATTTACGGTATCTGCCATTAATATACAATAAAACCAGAATTCTCCGAAATGAAATATCACTGGAAAATTTTGGCTGCCAGTGAATAATTTCATGACTATTTTCTCATGAGATAATATTCATGACATTATTCACCGGCTGTTGGTATAGATGAATAAAAATGATTTTATGTTTAATTCTATTTAATGCAAGGAACCTGTGACGGATCACGGGAGCTTAACCCACACAGCTGCCTTGAGCGTCCCCAGGTGGCGGATAGGTCTGACCCTCTCGTTTGGTGCCAGGTCATTATACGGAAATCCAGACCGCAGACCATAGTGGGTACCGTGTTTGGAGAATGCCACACACCCTGCACGCTAAAGACCTCTTCTGTAGTTTTTGGAAAAGAGTATGCTACTGCCGCTAGAGAAGGCTAAATTATCCGACCCTACCCGTTCATCCACCCTTTTACACTGGCAGTCAAAATTGTTTCCCTCTGTGTCCCCCATCCCTATTTGAATTGTTTGATAAATTGTTCAACTGGTTCTAGTCCTGAAGAAGCATGAAATATTTGCCACTGGACGTTAAGCAAACAACAAATCAAATCTAATTAATGTAGATTGCATATAATGAGGTAAAATATATAGATTATTACACTCCATTTCCATATCAGGCTTGAACGGGGGCAGATATGGGAGTCTCGGAAAATACATGATAAACAGTTTATGACATCCCATTTTCAACATTAGTCCCGGAATCATCCCGAGACTCCCATGTCAGCCGGAGTCGTAAACTCTTTATTATATATTTTTTAGTGTGACTAACGAATTTTATCACTGACCAAAAAACAAATTTTATTACTTTTCTCTCCAAATCATAAATAAAATTTCCTGAGCAGTATTTACACTGAAACCTCCTTCCGATTTTACACCATTGAAAACTGTCCTTTTTTTTTTGTATTTGCGTATACATGTATTGGAGCATTACCTATGGATCGGTTTTAGTACAAAATATTAAAGTCACATTCGTATTCATCAAGAAAAGTAAAAACGATTCAAGATATCAAGATTGTTTGACGTCATAAAGACATATGAAATAAACTTACTTATTTCTCTTCTTTTGATGACCTTTATCTAAAAATATAATGTTTTACTTGCATGTAGTTTAAATGAACAAAACTAAAGAATTATCATTATCTGGCCTGGGGGAAAATAACCCTTTCAAGATTTAATAATTATGGATATTTACCGCCTTCTGAAGGCCATAACGTTATTATTATACTGAACTAAACTCCTGGACAAAATGTCAGTTATTACGCTCTGGTCGATTTTCGCGAGAGAGTTATCTTACCCTCATTGATTATCGCGTGAATCGACGAGAGCAAGATAACTGGTTATTTCCCGCTGACGGAGAAAAACTGGACTTATTTGATTTGTACGCTAAAAACAACGTAGTTATTATACCAGAAATTGCTATAGTAAAGTATAATAATATGATTAATGCTTGTACCAGCATGTAAATTTGTGTTCGTCGCTGAAGGCTTCTAATATATTCTGTAATTTTCTTCGTTATGTTCTAGAGAAGAGTTATGTGCCACTTTCAAAATGATTTAAAAAGTATAGTAGTTTTAACCAGGAGCCCTTTCCACAAAATATCTTAACAATAAAGTTACTCGTAAGTTATACTAAAATCAGTATGGCTTATAATAAGATAATTTTGATCTTCATTTTTTGTGAAAAGTACTACAGCCCGACATAGTTAAGCCAGTTATATGTTCTTATACATACTCTTTTTATTTGTGAGTTCCTCATGAATTCGTGCCTTGTCTTGTGTTTCTATACTTTCATACTGATCTGAAGAACTAAATTAATACAGAAAGGAACAAATGTTATCATTGACAAAATGAGATGATAGCAAGTGTATAATATATCAAAATAACATATAGAAATGGTAGCATAACTGTTTTACCTTAAATATGCATAAATATTAATGCTGTATATACTTTGGAATCATTATATTTTCAGAGCAATTTTCTTGGTTTTCGTGGGCCTTGTTAAACCACGTATAACATGGATGGATGGATGGATTGTTGTTTAACATCCAGTGGCAATTATTACTAGTACATGCATATCAGGATGAGAACATATATGTTATATGAATATATAAACCCTGTGTTGTACTAGATCGACATGCTAAGTTGGATTTTTAACGCGCTAGCTCACGAGGTAACATGGTGTCCAGTGTTCTATCTTTAAATATCAAAAATAAATAATAACTTAATGGAATAATAAAATGTCAGACTATAATTTGAGTTATATATGAGGTACGATATTTCAATAATATGCTGAATCGTTGTTTCATTAAATGTCATTCATACTACTGACTTACTTCTGCTCAGTTTTATCTGAAAAGTTAAAAACGTTTCAAAGTCGATGTTCTTCACTATCAACTATTATTTTTCATTGTATTTTAATACTTTGAGTCTTTATGAAAAGAGGATACTTTTACGTAAAAAAAATCGGAATTCTAAAATAAAATATTTAAATATAAAAACGGATATAAATTAGTTACGTACTCACAAACATGTTTAACACCGTGTGCCGTATACGGAACAGGAACTGCTTAACCTTCCAGGGCACCTGAGTTCACTCCTGGTTTTATAGGAGTTCGTGTTGTTCATTTTTTTTAGTTTCCAATGTTTATTTGTTGTGTTTGTGGTTGTTCATTTGTCTTCCCGGGTTTTGTCTGTCTAATTGATTGTGATTTTTGGATTGCTCCTTCGGTGTATTTGTCCTCGTTGTTTAAAAATATGCATGCCTATACCAACCAAGAAACCTGTGTTTTCAGTGTCTGGCTCTTGTCTTTTGATTTTTACTTGTTTATTGCATGTATCGTAGACTTTATTTTGAGTTTGTGCTTATTTTTATTGACTTTTTGACATCATTTTTCTGGGGCTATTTAGTGCTTGGCTTGTGTGTGGGCGGTTAGTTTCGTTTTTTTAGTTATTGAATGTCACATGACGACATATCTATCGCTAAAATTGTTTTCCTTACACATTTGATGCAATGTTGTTGTCTCGTTCATTCTCACCATACATACATGTATATTTTTATATACTAAACTCGTGTCAAATTTATTTATCATATAAGTATACATATACATGTATATGACAAATCTACAACAAACAAGATATCATTTTATGTATATTTTCCATATATAGTATCTATATATTTATATAACAGAAAAGATTAGAATAATTTTATTAAACCAATCATGGGACATTTCTGGCATTTATACATAGCATTTTTTGATTAAATAAATACAAATACAATTAAGAACAAACTATTTTACAACAATATTTTATAAATATACTTTTACCTGTATACTTCAGATCTTCATAAATATTTGGTTTACCTTTAACACATGGTACTTTATACTTTTCTACAACACTGACAAAAGACCAAACATACTGATCAGTAGAAATCAACATAATATAATTCTGGTTTGGATTGGCCACTCGAGGAATCCCAGTCAAGAAAACCCAGTCGAGACCCAGAATATTTTTGCAGACAACCGTCTGGAAACATTATATTGCCTGAACCCATAGTTGCAAATAGTTTTGTTGAGCTATCTAAAATCAATGAATCTTTTAAAAATAAACTTTCAAAAATACAAAGTTCTTCTATTGCGTTTTGAAAGTTGAATAAAAATCAAGCTGACTTTTTTCAAGCGAATAAGATTGACCATAAAAAAACTAAATTTGATTAAAATCCGTACACGCCAGTTTACATGCACTTACAAATATGTACTAAGTGCATTAATCATAAAAATACTTCAAACAATTCTAAATAAATATATATCGCGGGCATTACTATGGATCGGCATTTCTTCCCACGGAGAAGCTTCCTACTGTCCTCATAGCAATTTCATAGGTATTTTATCATATCAAAGATAAAAATAACACAAATTTTGTATTCAACGGACATACGCCTTGTATATGCTTATAGAAATTGGTTAAAGATACGTTTTGAAATTGCTAATTTAAAACATATGGCAAAATGCTGGGTTTTTTTATTCATGGCATTTGCATCACGTGACTTCAGTCCTTTCAATCAAATTACCTCCCTTAGTTGTAGATAGAAATTAATTCAATTGTTTGAATTACGGATAGTCGAGTCTTTCCCCGTCTCGGCTCTTAAACTAATGTGTCTATGAAAACTTCCTTTGGTGGATATTTACAAATTGTTTGTTTAATTCTGAGGGGAAAGGCTTCAAATTCGAAGGATAACGCTATGAGAGACTTGAAATTATCCTTTTAAAAACATTTTGGCGGAAAACTTATGAAAGCACGTGAGATAATTATTTTCTCATAAAATTCATCCTCCAAGGTGGTTCTCCATATGCGGACAATTTATGAATGATCTCGTCTTGTATCTGTATTCGGTAGTTTGAATTTGCATTTTCACTAATTTTGGTTAATTCATATAGCAGTTATACTATAGTTACGCTTCAGTTTTTTAAATGCTGACAATGTTCATTTGCACACGAAAAGAAAGCTAATATTTTGTAGAATGTACCTATAAGCGGGAATTTTGCTTATGAGTTATAAGAATTTGAATATTTGAATTTTTATTTTTTAATGCTTTGTAATGAATGTCGTCAGAGAAATCCAAAATAGCCGCTATGCAAATTACCAAATTACCCGCAATTTTGCCATATGAAATAGGAAATATAGCATTATCATTAGAATGTCCCTTTCCAATGTTTCCATTTGTTTTCTGCCAAATAATCGTCCAGGATTCACGATGTCTGCCATTAGTATACAATAAAACCAGAATTCTCCGAAATGAAATATCACCGGAAAATTTTTGCTACAAGTGAATAATTTCATGACTATTTTCCCATGGGAAATAGTCATGAAACTATCCACCGGCTGTTGGTATAGAACGTAAAAGTGATTTTATTCTTAATTTTATTTAATGCTAGGAACCTGTGACGGATCGCGGGAGTTTAACCAACAGAGCTGGCTAGCGCGGCGTCCCAGAGGGTGGATAGGGGAGACCCTCTCGTTGGGGAGAGTTGGCTGTCAGGTCATAATACGGAAAGACAGACCGCAGACCATTGTGGGTACCTTGTTTGGAGAATGCCACACACCGTGCACGCTAAAGACCCTTCTGTAGTTTTCGGAAAAGAGTAGGCTAATGCCGCTAGAGAAGGCAAAATTATCCGACCCTACCCATCCATCCCCCCTTTTACACTGGCAGTCAAAATTGTTTCCCTCTGTGTCCCCCATCCCTAGCATGAAAAAGCATGAAATATTTGCCACTGGAAGTTAAGCAAACAACAAATCAAATCTAATTAATGTAGATTGCATATAATGAGGTAAAATAAATAGACTATTACACTCCATTTCCCATATCAGGCTTGGACTCGGACTGATATGGGAGTCTCGGATAATACATTAGTACATGATAAACGGTTTATTACATCCCATTTTCCACATCAGTCCCGGTATCATCCCGAGACTCCCATGTCAGCCCGTAAACTCTTTATTATATACATTCAGTTTGACTAACGAATTTTATCACTGACCAAAACTAATTTTACCACTTTTCTCTCCAAATCATCGATAAAATTTCCTGAGCAGTATTTGAACTGGTATGGAAAAGAAAGAATACCTAAGTTCACACTGAACTGAACTTCCTTCTGATTTTACATCATTGAAAACTGTCCTATTTTTTGTATTTGCGTATACATGTAATTGGAGTATTAGCTATGGATCGGTTTTAGTACAAAATATTAATTTCACATTCGTATTCATCAAGAAAAATATAAACAATTCAAGATACATTGTTTGACGACATAAAGATATATGAGATAAACTTACTTGTTTCTCTTCTTTTGATGACCTTTATCTAAAAATATAATGTTTTACTTACATGTAGTTTGAATGGACAAAACGAAAGAATTATCATTTGATAATATAATAAAACAATAAATGATAGTAAATATATACATTTTCTGTATAACAGACTGTGAAGTGAAGCGTCTTATTCTACAACGAGTCAAAAGTTTACTATTTTCAACAAGATAGTGGTAAATCTTTGAGGTTTTATTTTGAAAACATATTATGAGTATGTTTGGGGTATTTCTTTACTTGATCTACTATTATCATCAGTTTAGAGGATGAGTGGTTGACAATAACAAATTAAAAAATACCTTTCGTTCTCTTAAGAACAACAATGGAAATTATTACAATGACTGCAACAATTAACATTCCTCCCAGTACGGCACCTACGATTAGACCAACTGAAATCTGACTGTCCGCAGTAGAGTTTTCAGAAACTGAACCTGTAATGCATACATGGTACACGTTTTGAATTGTGAACTCTGTTACGAAATAACTAATTTATAACTGATAAACATGTATTTTGTTTAATCATATACCATCATGCCTCGATACAGCTAGTAAAATTAAATAAGAATTTCAAACTATGAACAAATGATGCACGAGTGATGTACACTGTATTAACCAGAAGAAATTGCATATAGATTCCTAGCCAATTAATATAGCATATTTATTTAAAACTATATCAAATGTACTTCAGGAGTCTCCAAAATTACAAAAGCAAAACATTCCCGATACTGAATCAGGTTTGTCCTTTTTTGTATCATGTTCTTTTCAGTAATTCACAGGTTAATTAGTTTCCAGTGCAGTCTAGCGTCATACCCGCTGTTTACCTTATTGAATAAATGGTTCTGTTCGCAAACCAATTTAAAGTAACTCAAGCCTTTGCAACTGATGAGTAGATCTAAACAGAATTGTTGTGGAAAAATATGGAAACAATATACCTTTTATTAAAGTCTGTATGGTATCGATTTCAGTTGGAAAGCTTCTATTGAATTTATTTTCAGCAAATAATCTGACCTCATATAATGTTCCATCATGTAATCCGTTTACTATGTATACAAAACGGTCAGTCTGAATTAAAGTATCATTTAAAGATATCTCTTTTGAGGTCCACGTCACCGAACCTTTCGTACGATACTGCACATAGAAAGTTTGTATTTCTCCGCCATTGTGTCCAGACACCCATACGATTGTTATGGTGGATTCTGATGATCCTATTATACGGAAATTTAATGGTTTTTGAGGTGCACCTAAAACGATTAATAATTTATTCTATATTTTATTAATATCCATGGTTTATTTTCACTTTATATGCTTTTATCAATTTGTCAATTATCAATTATAGATTAATCATGTTAAAAGACTAGAGAACTTTATCTTCGTATGACATACATGTAAAACAAGTGTCAAAATAAATCCAACTGTCGTGACTAAATATGCATGCAAGTCTTAAAGCCATATGAATTGAAATCAGGAAATTATCGAGGTTTTCAACATTACTTAAACTCAGAGAAAATATGCCAGCTCAGACAGACATGCAACTAAATATCTTAATTCAAATATTTTCTCTTATATTCCTTGAATCTTTTTCTTCTCTCAACCACCAATTAAGTGTACTCAAAAAGAAATATTAGCCACTACATCAGCTGCTATTTAAAACATTAATACAGCAGCATCGTTGCCCTACAATTTCCTGGCTCATGCAGAGGGGTAAAACCAGTTTTGTCTTTGAAGACCCCCCCCCCCTTAATTCAGGCAAATGTAGAAATAAATATACATACAAATAACATTCAAAATCATTCCATAGAGATCCAATTCACAACTAAGATATCTTAAAAACACATACAGCTATTCAATATACCCTATCGTGAATGACCGCAGAAGGGCTAAAACAATCAAGTGTACTCAAAATGAAATATTAGCCACTGCATCACCAGCCACTTAAAACATTACTACAGCAGCATCATGCGCTAATTCAATTTTCATTTATTATAGACATAATACAACGGGATTTTCTAGTAATAATATTAAATTTGGTCGTACTAGGGCGAACATTATTGCATATCTAGAGGTTTTGCAATGTAATTTAAAATCGTTATTGGGGTTTCTAGAAAAGGTCAAAAGCAACCAACATTTTGAGAAATTTAAAAGATTAAAATTAAATCCCTTCATTTATGTGCCTATATCTTAAATGTTTGTTCGATAGATTTACTGCATATATCTTAATAAATTATTTTAATATTATTTCACAACATTTTTTGTACGTTAGATATTAAATTAAATTTATATGTACGATGTCATGAATGCTTTGCATGGATTTATTTATAATACGATTAGTACATTGTAAGACAAATCTGAAAACAGGAGACACTATATTTTTTGCCTTCTTTGTCTTACCCCGGGACAAAGAAATAATTTGTAAAACAGACAGGAACCCTTAACCGGTTTCACCCTTGAACCACTAAGGGTTATTGTTAACAGGTGTAATTTTGAAACATAGCACCGAAGTGCTGATCATCAGCGCTGCTGCTAAATTTTTCGCCCTAACCTCATTTTCCTATGCCTTATTGTTCTTTTGAGTCTTAACAGGGTTTCTGATACTGCACTAACATATAATAAATTTACTTCAAATCTACCATTGTGCAATAGAATAATTGATCATTGAACAAATTTGGAGACATTTATACTATTCCATTTAGAACGGATATTTTTACCAGAAATTCAACTAATGGATAAGCTGAATGGTTGATGAAAGACCATCACAATCCATGAATAACTAGAACTGTGAGTGACCTCACTGAGTGATACCCCATTTGCAATACTAGGAGTTACGCTTACAAACTTTAAACCTACAAGTTGGATTATCTCCCTTTGCAAGCAACCAGCGATAATGGTCTTCTTTCATGTATATCTACATATGCTGCCCAACCTTCATATAACGTTTCATCAAAATCCATTGAACGGTTAAGGAGTTCCGCTGACAAGCTTTAAATTTGTAAAACCCTTAAGTTTGATTATCTCCCTTTCCAAGCATCCAGCGATAATTATCTTGCATCATAAACATCTACATATGATACCCAACCTTCATATAAAGTTTCATCAAAATGAATTGAACGGTTTAGGAGTTGCGCTTATAAGCTTTAAACATTAAAACCCTTAAGATGAATTATCTCCCTTTGCAAGCACCCGGTGATAATTATATTGCTTCATGCACATCTACATATGAAGTCCAACCTTCATAAAGTCTCATCAAAATCCATTGAACTGTTTAGAAGGAGTTGAGCTTACAATGTACATGGACAGAGACAGACAGACGGACGGACAATTCCTATATACCCCCCCCCCCCCAAAAAAAAAAAAAAAAAAAAATTCAAAAAACAAAAAAAAAAAACCAAATACTTCTGACCATTTTCACTTATTCAGTAATTCACTTAAATAACTCATGTAACTGTGAAGTTGGAACAAGTAATAAAGTTCAATATTTTGTTCAAAAACAGGTAAAACTAGAACTGTGAGGGGACGTCACTAACTATACCCCCTGCTGCTGTTAATTTAATGGACCAGGGCATCCTCATCATGGTGAATTGTCTCACAATTCTTAAGTCCAACTGGGTATAACTGAGGGAACAAAAGGGTATACAGTTATGGGAAAGGCATTGGACCAGGACATACTACGCATGCGCACATCTACGTACTAGGATCTAACAGTATGCAAAGTTTCATTAACCTCTGATAAGGCATGTTTGAGAAACTGGGTACAAAAAAATTTGGGGGATAGACTGAATTTCTAAGTCCAAAAGGTTATAAAATTATGGAAAAAAGTATTGGACCAGGACATACTTCGCATGCGCACATCTATGTTCTATGATCTAACAGTATGCAAAGTTTCATTAACCTCTGATAAGGCATGTTTGAGAAACTGTGGGTATAAAAAATTCTGGACAGACAGACAGGGTGATTCTTATATACCCCCAAACTATGTTTGCTGGGGGGGGGGGGGGGGGGGGGGGGGGGGAGGGGATTAACAAAATGCTAACAACATTGAAACTATCGTACAACATAACATATTTTTCAGTGTAAGAGTAAATAGTCACTTTCCGAATTATGAATCATCAGAGATACAATTCTTTGATACCAGTTTTGATGCACAAGATGTGATTTACGACTTATCAGTTGTGCTCAAGGCCTAAAATGTTGAAATCCAAAACAATAATCCAAAAGTTGAAGAGCAATTCAAAATTTCCAAAATTACCAAAAGGGGTTATGCCAAAACGTTTTAATGACATAGCACGCACGCGGGAGATACTCCATAGGTTTTTGCAATTATTTACATTTTTGCAACAGAATACTCTAAGTATCAGCTTCGGGTTAGTATCAAAATACTAGCAACTGAGCTGGGGATATCCTCGGGGACTTGGAATTCACCAGCAGTGGCATATCGACTCCAATGGTAAAAAATCAATTCTTTGATACCAATTTTGATGCACAAGATGAGCACATTTCAAAAGGTTGAAGAGCAATTCAAAATCACCAAAATGACCAAAAAGGGTTATGCCAAAACCATCAAAGGTCAGATCACTGCACAAGGGAGATACTATAATGAAAAGAGTTCATGTAAAACAAAGAATTAACATAGATAATTAAATTGATTCAAAAAGCAAATTACAGTTGTATATTTGATTTATGTTTACAAAACTAAAGTTAAAGATAGTAGCAGAGAGTGGCATCCAAAACATCACATGTGCAAGTAAATAAACCACCTCGCTCACCTGATATTTCCATTTGTTCATCGATAAGGGACCTTGAGATTAACAACATCCATGCCATGTTTGGTTTCAATCCATTCAGATATTTTCAAGAAGAAGCCGTCTGTATGTATTTTCATAAGGTCCTATGTTGAACTAAGTCTTCCGCAGAAGGTCATCACGGATAACTGATCGGCACCAAAGTAACAACTCTTGGCCAAAACGTCATAAGGAACATTCATGCTATGTTTCGTTTCAATCCATTCAGTGGTTCTCTGATTCTTCTCTAGATGAAGATTTTTGTATGAAATTTCCTGTAGGAGCAATCGGAATAAGTATAACGGACCGCGCAATGCCAAAGTTTTTTTTAGAATTGCCCACCAACTATCCTATCCACGTCGGATTGTTATTGACTTCGTTGAATGTGGGCATCCTTTTTCTGGTGAAACTTCGTTTTGACTGTGGAAAAACATGGTGGATTGTCAGCAGATCGATATAATAAAACGGTTAAAAATTAACGTTATGGTTTCTTATTAACTTAATTCCAATCCTTTTCATAATTTTATAATTCTTCCTTTTGATTCAGAGGTAACTCTTAGCTGAGTTTGGATACCTGTTTGTTTTAATTGTTTTGATTTTTGATGGTTTGTGCTTATTAATTCATCATTATATATTTAACCGGTTTTCCAATATTTTGATCTCGAGCAATGCTGTTGAGTTGTCAGTCAACGAAATGGCCATACAGTACATCAAATTTATTTCAGTATTTTGTGATACGTTTTATTCCTTTACAGTCGGGAGTTTTTTTTTACGTTCGTAATAACTGATTTGTCCAACATCAGTGTCAGCATAAATAAATGGGTCACCTGTAGACGACAGAATGATTGACAATAATCTTGACCGCGGTATTTCGTTTGAAGTAACGGGTCAGGGCATTATGAACTTGGTTGTGTAACATGAATTGACGGTGTCAAAGTATGTACGTGTGTCTTTGACAAGATCACAAAAATCTCGTGCAAAAACTGGCGGGAAAATATACCAAGGTACGATAAAATCTTCAATCAATACAATTTGGAAAAATAATTAATGTATGCCATAAAAGGGTAGACTTACGGATGTTCGGAACAAATATTGAATTTGGTTATATCGTCAACGGGAAAATTTCATATGACCTATTGCAGACCGACCAAGAACGAATGAACTGGATAACAGTTAGATTGTCAATAGTTCTTTTTTTAATTGTTGTATTTGTACTTGAGGAAAATTCCAAACACAGGAAACGTTACATTTTGTAAACTGACGGCGAAATTTGATTTCATCCTAGAACTAAATAAAGGTTAATCAATGACATTTATTCCGTTATGTACAAAATGTATTAGTATAGGAAGCATATAAAATGCTGTTATTACATTTTTTTCAAAAGATAAGATTTTTAATAACCAAATACGTGCAATTTGACTATATGCATTCAGAAAAAAGTACTACAGACTAAACAAAAAAAAAATATGTCAATTGATGACATTTATTTCGTAATAATTTGTAATCTAATTTGAAGAAAATAAGGAAATAAAAGACAGACAGACGTTAAAAAGTTAAACGGGGAAATTTGAGGAACAGTATATTTAAGAGTGTTTCAGAGATACACGGGAATATTTGAGGAACAGTATATAAAACCGTTTTAGATTTATAAAGATATCCCGAATGCATTTTTTTTTTAAATATCCCCGTATTTGGGACGGGACGGGGAAAATTGACGATATAGCCTATTTTGTTTTTGCCGAGGATAAGTGAGAACGAAATTTGATAAATGTAACCAGAGACATGTTTTAAATAACAAATAATAATTTCAAAAAAGATCGATAAGTCTTGTTCTTGGATATATATATCGTCATCCAAAACCACCCCACCGAGTCAAATGGTCGCTTCATAGGAATTTCCCGTGTTGCCAGATTGTCGATATTACGACCAAACACTGTTCAGATAATTTATATGCTCTACTAATTGTCGAAAATAGCCGAACGATCTTCCTGAGGGTCAAATTAGATGAATCCAGTATGGAATCGACAAAAATAAATTGGGTCAATTAATAATTATAAAAACAATACATGTGCTTTATTAATAATCCTCGTGTTCTCTCCTTAACCTTATATTGTTGTTTCTTTTATTCCATTCCGTATAAAACAGTGTAACTTTCTAAATGTACTGCACACTTCGCATATTTTTTTCTTCTTCATATAATGAGAATTTATATTTAGACATTCTCTGTGAATTCCTGTGTACTTTCTATTTCTGAGCTTGCGCGATGAATTGTCCGCGATCTGATTAAAATGCACGCCTGCAAAACCCGTCTTTAAGGCGAATTTGTTTATAATTATTTAATATAAACAATATTTTATTCATAAAAGTTATCATGAATAAGATTGGTCAACAGGCTAAACCTATATAAGTCCTCTCCGAAAAACACTAAATAGTCTAGAAAGATGTGTACGAACCTGATAAATTGATAGCGCCCGGTCATGCCGGTTTGGGGAAACAAACAATTATTTATTTTTTGGTCATACGCAAAAATATTCGTGAAAATATTACGGTATCAATTACTCGTAACAGCACACCTTAGCATGGGAATTCATATATGTGACGACCGATATTGACCATGAACTTGTTTAAATTTTCAACTGGCCGATGTGACGTAGCATCAAATCGTATTAATAGATTAGGTGATGGACTTGACCTATCTTTGATACACGCTTTCTGGATTGTAAACATCGAAATTAAAGGCTTATAACGAGTCGTATTGTACAAGAATTATGTAATTAAATCTATTTAAAAAGAAAGAGATCTAAATGTCCCCAGGTAATGCACAAGCCTACAACTGAGACTGGTTCAGGTTGAACGGGGCCCTGATAATGGAGACTGCACTACTTTCAAACTTTGTATCAATATACAAACATTAAAAAATGCGGAAGCATTCATAGAAGAGGTTAGATGGCTCAGTACAAAGTTATTGCCAGCGTGTTACAATCTAACGCACAGCGTCAGCTAGATAAGCTAAAGCTTATCTTCGCTGCAGCAGCGCTGCAGAATAAAAATCATACAATTAAAAAAAATACAAATGGATTGTGTTATGTCATTGACAAAGGCCTTTGCTGACAGAGGTAAATGCCAGAAGTGTTTTAAGTTTAAAGTGCTTACCATAAATACTAAACAGTCAAAACTAAATCAGGTAGCATAGATATACATGTATATTCTTGAAGTTATGTTACTGCTGCTATATTTACTTACACTGAACATTGACCAATTTTGTAGCTGTTAGAGCAGTAGTTGTAGCAACATTAGCGACTCCGCATACTATCTGTTTGATATAAGTCCTGTTAACATTCATTGTTAATGTCGATGTAACTGTATATGTATCTGTAGATGTATTATGCAAAGGTGGCTGTTGTACAGAATTATTTGTCACATTTATACTGTTCTGTCCAAGCGTCCATTGAAAGTTAGCAGCAGGGCGGCTACCGTGTGATGTACAGGTTACCACGAATGGCACTGTGTCCGCTGTACATACTATATCTGTATTGAATACTGGACTCAATGGTTTTACTGTAAGGAAACAGGTTATTGGCGAAATTTTGACAAGAAAAATAATTTAAATTGTCATTTTTATGTTTTGATGTCTCTACAGTATTTAACTTAATATTATGTAAATTATATAAACATTCGTATTGAATTCTGTTTACATATAGCATCTGCTCCTTTTCGGTGCTTATACATAGAAGAGGAACTCCTTGGTCATACTAATAAAAGTACTATTTTAGCTCCCTTTAACAAATTAACCTTAACTTCATTTCGGCTGACCTTTTGTAAGGTCTGCTTACGCTAAAAATCCACACAAAAATAAGATCTCTTCTTGTATGTCTGTCATCATACAACTTGTTTTAAGTATGTACATGTACTCAGTACAAAAATGTACAACACATAGAACGTTAATTGTAGATACGACTTAGAAAGTACAAGTTTTTAGGACCAGGTTACTTACAGTTCAGATATATTACTGCCGAATCAGCCCTCTGCGCAGATGTATTTGGGTCATTACTGGTGGTACAGGTAATTGTCTGACTATCGTATGATCTCTCCACTGATGTCAGTGTATGCATAACAGATTGTTTACCAGTAGATGTAGAGCTAAATCCCGATATATGTAATGTGACATTTGGAGCTGGATTCCCCCCGTTTGCAGTACATTTGATTGACAGATCCTTGTCCTGTGTACCTAACACTCTGTTCTTTGGAGCTTTGTTCTCTATCACAACACTGGATGGTGGTTCTATGTAAATTTAAGAACAACGCTGATTTTGCTACGTACACTACTGTTAGTATGATAGCTAAACAAAATAAAAGGCAGTGTAAAATGAAGACTATTAGTTAAATATCTTTGCAGCGCTGGTATGAATATACCAAAGGTGGCCTCTGCAGTAGTTGTCAAACTTGATTTTTTTAATTAATATTATTACTTTATGGAATATTCATACGACTAAATAAATAAAGTCAAGAAATCACAAAGGGATAATTTATTCGAAGAAGGGAAAATCGAAACAACTGACTCCGGAGAACAAAGAAGACAAGTTCAAATCATTACAAGCACTGCAATTAAGGATGCTCGCTGGTCATGTTTTGGTCTTTTTTAGCAGATTTTCGAAATCCTCGGGTTTTATCCATTTCTTAAACATGATTTGTTTGCCCATGAACCCCTACTTTTTCTTTTATAATTCAATCAGATATACCGTAAAATGGTAATTGACAAAATCTTATGAAATCCTTTTTATTTTTTCATACATTTTTGAGAGACTGAAGTTGGCAATGCAAAGACGAGGAAAAATCCAGAGAAAACCAATTTCCTGCAATTCTTCAAGGCCTTATAGCTCTAAAATGAGCACATGAACCTATATTTTTTTCTTGCTTATTTGTTTACTATTCATATGTTCTCTCAAACTAAAACACCTATTTCGAATCCAATTTATTTCCTATTAGACCAGCGATCATCCTTAAAAACTGAAAATATATGTCAAATCCGGTACGAGAAAGGGACATCAATGGAACAGATCCATTTTCATTTGGGAGACGGTTTTTTTCATACCTGTCAAACAAGTCATGATAACGTCCATAAAACTTTAATAAGGATGATTCCAACTTAGGAGCAACTTTTCTGTAAGGAGCCAGGCTCTATCCAGGAAGTCAATGTATATATGTCACAAGCTCTGGAATAACATATGAGTTGTGAAATATACACTCCATAAGCTCAAAAATGGCAAGTTGACGATTGGAAAGTCAAAGTCATCCCGTTTGTCGTAAATTTGATATTTCACCTTCCTCTGGTGTCTATTTCGAGGTAAAGGTCAGGATAAGATGCAGACTTGGCAGTGTCTGTGGTATCATTAACTTTCACTGGATATTCTTTATTTGCGGGAAAAATATTCTTTATATGAATATCATGCTGTCAAACTTTACAAAATTTAAAAATCAATATTATTCTACGGGTGCATTGTCCGAAACTTAAATATTTAGTGAAGTCGCATCTTAACATTCATGTAGCAGCGTTCTTACCAATAATATGTAATACAAGCCGATTAACAAAGGCAGCTCCTCGACATTCGTACACCCCTGCATCACTATGTCTGATATCAGTTATGTTTAGATGATATTCTCCTACTTCGTTGTTACCAGTGACGGATAGTCTATTCAATATCTCTGGTGGTAGACCAGGATTTAATAGTACCCCCTCACTATACAATATAGATCTTTTGGGGTCAATATATATCCATCTAAGAAATTGTTCCCTTTGTGGACATACCAGCTCCATAGTTGAACCAAGCAAAGCGTAGATATCTTTACCATAAGATAAAGCTAAAATACATTAAAATCATACTTTCAAATAAATTAACAATCTTAAAGAAAAAGAGATGAGTGACAATCGAAACATCCTCGGTCATTTCCGTTTAAAGTAGGTAAATAAGGTTAATTTTTTTTCATGCGACTTGTTGATTTCCAGGGTAAACAAAGGGGTCGAATAAACTTTAATTTTATTAGGTTAGTAGCCTTGTGTTTAAGTGTGGACGGGATTGATAAAATAAACATTTTGACATATTAGATTTTTCTCTTGGTTACCGTGGTTACTGTGTTCTAGTCTCTAAAGAGGAGAAATATACCAAAGGAGCAAATAAAAAAAAAAAACGCAACCCATTAGACAGACAAACCCGAGAAGACAAACCCGAGAAGACAAACGAACAACCACAAGCACAACAAATAAACATTGAAAACTAAAAAACAATGAACAACACGAACTCCTATAAAAACCAGGAATCAACTCAGGTCCTCCGAAAGGGTAAGCAGTTCCTGCTCCGTATACGGTACCAATAATTAGAAAAGTATGTAGGAGTTTGTTTTTGCCCAATGAACCCTTCACCTTAAAGTTACATTAATATTTGAGCTGTGTTCAGGAATATAATTTGTATATATTTAAAACCCACATAAAGTTGTGCAAGTTGTGTAGGCGAAAAAAAAGATGCTTTGTTTGAAATTCTAAAAACTAAGTCTAGAAGATGTGATTTTCTTTTAGTATATGAAAAATATAAACGAAAATTAACCTTAGAGTAAACTTTCAGCAAACAATAAGTAGAGGAACCTTACTGTATCGTATTTCCTTGACCATAGCAATGACTTTCTCTTAGCTCGTTGTAGATATTTGTGCATCAACCTAACAAAAAAAGGGCCTTGCCAAGACTGGCTGATATCTCAAAGAACAGTCTGCCAAGATTTTTAAGCTTGAATATAATGTTTATCTGGATATCTGCCAGCCTCGGTATATTTTGTACGTACTTTGTTGTTCCGGGTTGTTAATGAAACAATAAAAGTGGTGTTTAAATGGATATATAAAGTGTTAGGAAGCTTATAATATATTTGAAAGGTAATATTAATGTATATACATATCCTAAGATATAAAATGGGGAATTTTTACATTTATGTTTGAATCTTTTAGCCAAGGAAAACGTAATTAAGAGATGTTGATAGGATCTGTTTTAGAACGTGAAATATAGTTATATATTTCGTGAATTTAATTAACTTGAAGAAGAAAAACAATTTAAAATTTTCTATCATAAAATATTTTTCTAACATTTTTTTTTATCGCATATCATCAAATATATTATTTCGATATATGATTGTTAAAGGTACACTCTACGAACAATGTTCAGCCATATGTTATCATGTTAAAAAATAACAATCCAAAGATACTTATATTAGATGTAGTAAATTGATACTATGCTGTATACGACAATTATTATTAAATTGCCTATATTATGATATATTTTTTGTTTTAATTTAATTTTGATACCATATAAATCTTTTTCTTTCTAAGATTAGATTTTCTTTCTCAGTGAACATATGAACATTCCTGTGGAAGAGGATTATCAAGAACAAGAATGTATTTAAAGACTATTTCTGGTATTTAAAGAAAGAATTACTAAAGATTTAACCGACACATGGATGACATTAATTTTGTTAAAGAACAAAGCATATGTTACAATATAAGAATATTAAGAATGCCGTTCGACACTGAAGGAATATGTGACTATACTGTACAAAATCAGTAGCACAGAGAAATAAAGATAATGGAGTCTTAATCACAGGTTTCCATTCTTATAAATTGTTCAGGCATGCAAAGTAGGACAGGTGTAAAAGAGAACATAATATACATGGCAAAATTTTAGAATTTTTTTCACGATATTACAAAAGAAACTAGGATGTGCTTTTCTGGAAGCAGGGTATTTAGCTAAAACATGTTGATACAATGTACTCTTATACAACCTTTTCAAAGTATTAAGCAACTTATGGAATCTATAACCATATAATAGAAGGTTTTAGTAATCGTATGGTTTCGCAAGTTTAAGTCATCTAGCCTGGATCAAATCGGTATACATAACATACAAGCTGTGATCTATACACGCCATATGATGTCAGGATTCAGACCTAAACATGCATGTGTCACTGCACTGACTAAACTTTTGAACGAATGGTTAACAAATATATATAGCGAAGAAGTAAACGGGTTGTATTTCTAGATTTGAGAACGGCTTTTGTTTTAGTAGATCTTTGCTTTTTTACTATATCTGATATTAGTATCTTTGGATTGTTATTTTTTACTACAAAAACTTCTGATTTCTAATATTTCTAATGATACACTGTAATTGCTTAAATTGTTTGTACATATTTGTGCAATAGGTAACAGAAAGTTGAGATTGTAAATACTTTGTCGACTTCGAGAAACATTAAAACAGGTGTAACTCAAGGTTCTGTTACCGGACTTTGTTATTCATGTTATACATTATTGATTTATCACTTTATGTAGAAAATTTTCTGTTAGATTCATATGCGCATGATTCTACTTTACATAGATCTGAAACTGTAAATGAATTAAATAATATACTTCAAAATGATATTGATAACATTGACAGATGGTGCACAGAAAACCATATGATTATTAAATCCTAAGAAATGTAAATCAATTATTATAGTTTCCAGACAAAGACTAAATTATATTAGGACTAATTTGAATATTATCATTTCAAATGATGTTAATGTTATGCACGAAAAGCTTCTTGGTTTTTATATTGATAGTAATTTGAACTGGATATAACAAATGAATGAGATGTCTTGTACTATTTCAAATAGAATCAATTTGTTACAAAATATTCGAAGTTATGTAACTATGCGTTTACGTTTAATTTATCTTAATGCCTATATTCTTCCAACATATGATTACTGATGCATCTGGCATATGGGGCAACTGTAATTTGAGCAGCATTGAAAAAAGGGTTATTTTAGAGGCTGTTGTATTTACATCTTCAAAATTATTATTTAATTTCTTTAGATGGATTAATATTGATAAACGAATACAATACAATAATGTAATTCTTTTATTTAAATCATTAAAAGAAATTATGCCAAATTATGTACAAAAAAATTTCATTGTGTTGAAAATCAAAATAATGTAGCCTTTCTACTTAAAAAGTGAAACTTTATTAATAATTATATGAAAACATTTTTCTTATTGTTTCCAGTGTAAATATTCATAATTATCTGTGCTACTAAAATTACGGGCTCGATTGTTTGGGCCGTAATTACGTAACAACTGCAATAGACACAATTCAAATCAGAATTTGACTGATTGAGGATAAATTTGTTGTCTGAGAATTTCACACGTTTAGGTCGATATATCATGTATATTTCTTTAATTGCTGGAATCATCGATACATCTAAGTTAACAAGATCCGAACCAATCCGACATGTTTCCATGTTTCTTCATTCGTCTCCACTTCCTCTTCTAGGGATAATTGTTCAGCTTTAAGGTGACCAGAGGTAGCCCCGCACGCGTAGTAATTTTGCCGCAGATGAATTAAGTTATTAAATCAACTATTTTCACTTCTAATTATTGAAAGCGCGGGTGGTTTTGATATTTTTTATATAAATAATAAGAAGGTAAGACAATGGCATAGAGATCATGCGCTGAATATTTTTACACAAATACGCACTAATAATGGAACAATTTTATTTATAAGGAAACATTATTTCATACTTGAAAAAAACATAGAAAAAGTTTGAGTGAGCTTTTTAAACGGACACACTTAATATAGATACGATAAGCACATGACAAGAGATCTTTCATTCTGAAAGGAATTAAAGAATTTCGGTTTAATTTTGAATATTGTTTCAATTCATTACAATAAATTGGTACCAATAAATGATTACCGTTATAGGGGTAAGACAAGCCTTAGTTACAGAAATTACCGGTATTTAGCAAAATTCAAAAATAATAGAAATACTTAGGGTTCATTCCTTGTATTGCACATGGTAGATCTCCTTAGCTGAAATTTGGCTTCCTATTTCGGTATTTTTGGTTTAGTACTTCTTGTTTAATATACGTTTGGTTTTTGGTCTTCCAAATATTTCTGTTTTAATGCTGCTGATGAGAGGTAACTCCTTGAAATGCGTCGTATACAGCATAGTATAAATTTACTATATCTAATATAAAGTACAAATGTAGTATATAATAGCAATATATTTTTTTCACCCACTGCCTTACAAGAAACAACTATCTCGGCCGCCGAAAATGGCGGAGGTGCTCTATCCAAGGGACAAGAAAAGCTATTCAACCTTTTTATGTTACCCGTGCTTGCACGGGTAGTTACCTAGTTCTAAAAAAACTTAAATCATCGTTACTAAAATGGTGAAAAATGGTTACAAAATATTGCCAAGTTCTTTGTATCTGTGATCAAAGTTTGTAGTTGCTAAAAAAACTGGTACAAGACCCACTAGACTGACATTTCCTTAGGCTCCTCTATATTGTTACCTTATGAAAGTCAAATGTTGTTTTGGAGTTAAGTCGCCTTGTCCATAAAAAAAATCAAATACGCACGAAAAATCACAAAATTAGCTAATTTCTTGTTAATTAAAAAACGTGTCGACTTCTATCATTTTCATTTGTAAAATTGTTAATGTTTGCATGTTTTATATTTCGAGGACCCTCCAGGAAGCTAACTTTAGGCTAACGAGACAATCCTCTTTAAAAAGAATATTTATTTATTGTTATTTTTTAAACACAGTATTGTTAAAACGAACTAAAATGTTGTCCAGCAAGAAGTGTAGGGCTTTGGTCATGTCATGGCTTGTTCAATAAATGTAATTTGCATATTTCTTATGACTGAATAAAGCTTTTAAACTGTTACAACAAATATAATTTAAACCAGAAGATTCCAAAGACCAGTTAATAGAATTTTCTTTGACTAAATCGTGAGGAATTTGTATTACCAAATACTATATGGTAAATGGTTTGGTGTGGTAAAATCTTATGCATACAAGAGGTACAGGCCATTTACATATATTAATTGAGTTGAGAGTAATAAACTTTTCTCGCAATAAAAATTGTTTAAATAGAGATTTTAAGAATGATCTAAAACTTACGGACAGCTATCATACATAATACATGTACAATATGTAATAACAACCAAGTCTGAGCCATCTGAAATTCACTGTTCAACAGTATTAGAACTTAACTTCCTTGTGTAACTACTGATGTCCGGCATCCATCTAATAATCACATATTCATTACTTCGATGATCTTTTTTTGTTGCATCCCTGATTGGTTCCACATGGTTTGTCAATGCTTTTAATGCTTTTAAAAAAATTAAATACCTAATCATTACCTGTCTGTACCATTTTGTTTCTATGTCGTACATGTATACCTGAAATGTTTTCATATTGTTAAAAATACTTGGTGACGTACCAGTATTTACTGAAGTATACGGTAGTATGTAATGTCTTTATTTAAAGAGGGTAACACAGTTGACATTAAAATATTAATCTTCCCTGAGGCCCTCAAAGTAAGGTTCGCATTTGCCAAATAATCAAATCTACTTAATTTCATTGTTTGGTTGCAAAAGTAAATCTTGGAGAGTAACAAAAAGTTTTATGAATGTCGACGGTATTCCTCGAATGCCAACAAAATTATCTTATTGCCACAAAATATCAACAGACATAAATATATAAATTATAATATTCTGAATGAGAAATGATTTATAGAACACTTTTGAATATTTAGTGAAATAAATACTAAATTCACAGACAGTTAATTGTTTCCCATGTGACTAACCAGCGTTAAAGCTATGTTTTGTATAAATGTCATATAAATCCCTATAAACCAATCAGTTGGTACTAAAAAAAAATACTTTCCTTTCTTATGGAATTCCTTATAGCTTCTATTACTAGTGTCCCCTCCCCCCCCCCCCCTTTACGTTCATGCTCATCTAAAAAGCTAAGTGCTTTCTATATTTATATGGGTAGTAGTTCTAATCTGTAAGGTTTCAGTTTGTTTTTCATTGAAATGTGAATCAAATATCCACCAAAGGTTTTAAATTCAGTAAAATAAGTCTGTTATATTTGCTCTTCTTATGCCAAGCTTTTTGTTAGGAATAAGATGGAAGGTTTATAATAGATAAAAGGGTAGCGATATTTTTTAAATCTTTCTTTTCACTTTTGTTCTTATGATTTCAAATTATAATTATTCTTGTTCTCTAATATCAGCACAACGTAAGAAATATCACAGAATCCCAGCGTGGAGCCTAAATACTTCTCATGGAACACATGCAACTAAATAAATGATTTTTATTACAGTGGTTCACTATTTCAAGAAAAATCCCTCTCATTTCTATCTGTTTCTAAGGCTCGTACAAATAAATTGTATAAATTGTATAATTTCCGATAATGTACATACAATGTATTTTTATATATGTCATTTCACATGATTTTTAGGAATTATTCTTCCGATACTATCAATTAGGCCATAGCTGTTTTTTTTTTTTTTTTTTGTTTTGCGTCCGCGTGCGGGTAGGGTTTTTGCCTCACATGGTCAAAAACAAACAGACGTATTTTTCAATCGGTAACAAAAATCGAAAAGTTTTCTCTTCGTAACCGTGTTTTAGTGTTTTAGATTTTTAATGGCCCCAGACCAGACAAAAACTATCACAAACTACTTTCCATTTGAATCTCTTGTTCTTTCTGGTGTCACAGATTAACTGTTCAATTGCAATTTTACTCTTATGAAATCTCTATGAGGAGTAAATGCCTTGTGTTTTTTTTTGCCGAGTGTGTTTTTGTTCCTGGCTGGTTGGTAGGTTTTCACAGACTCAATTGACGCAAAACAAAGAGAAAAGCAGACCCATCCTTAGGTAAATACAAATATTTTATTAAAGTTTCACCTCTTTTTTTAAAAACAGTTATATACAGCATAAAACAATACTATTTACAGCTATTTGTTCATGTAATACCACTCCACAAATGTAATGGTCATACTCGTTATTTGGTTGATCGTTAAAAATGTCAATATATAAAAAGGATGCATGTACATATCTGTTCTGTAAAATTTCATATCCGACTTGACACGATACATTTGACTCCGCCTGTACACAAAATATGGAATTCTCCCGCTTGCAATGTGCCGAGTGCAGTTAACGAATCTTGTACTTCACGAAACCTTACAGAACTCTATATTTTGCGTCACATCGCGTATTTTAAATACGTAGTTATAAAGAATATAAGTAAAATAAAATAAACTCGAATATCAAAATGCTATGCGTATAATTTCAATCTTTCATCAGGTACGCTTGTGACCAAAACTATAGAATGTCGGATATTAAATTTTTCATACAAAATCCGTAGGTCCACCTGATACTGTACGCTTGTGACCAAAACTATAGAATGTTGGATATTAAATTCTTCATACAAAATCCGTAGGTCCACCTGACAATTTTCTACTTGACTATATAGCTAAGTTCATTCAAAGCTACAACGCTTTTATGTCTGCTCGTCATATTAACGTCACAGTGAGGTCTTTACGAGGAATAATTCCGCACCTCACAGCGATCTAGCTCGGTCTGTCAGTTTTAGTGTAATTCTGGGTAGATATTATTGAAGTCACATCTGTGAGACAAGTTCAACAGAAAATCGATATATTGTCAACAAATTACAAAAAAAAGGGTATTAAATATATTGGAGAAATAGAATTTATAATTGAAATAATCATGTTGTACTCGTGAAATTATATCCACGAAACCAAACAATTTGTGCATAGAGATACGTCACGCTGGATTTGATAATAAACAATTGCACTTGAATTTATCGCAATTTCTCGTTTTGTGTTGTGCCTAATAAACTGTCACTTGAATAAAAACAGAAAGCTTTATAAGAATATTTGATCCAAAGCTCCGCAAAGATTGGAACATATATATATATAGGAAAAGGTGTTTTACAATGTATTATTTATATATGTGTACATTTGTAATAGAAGCCGTCCACATTTAATAAATAAATACATTTTGTAAATAAATTAGAACATTGCCATTTTCAGGTATCCATGGAAAGAAAGACAACTCAGTCGACAAACAGAGATACAGCAGAGTGATTCATTTTATACAAACAAAATAAAATTTTAAAATATTTTAATTTCATTCAATCTGTATGGAGTGTACAGTATAGGTAGAGATATGTCATTTATGTAATGAAAATATATATTTTATCGAGTATTCATTTTCTAATAGAGAAAAGGAAAAACGTTTTGGCAAGAGAAAGTTCTTGAGGCCCTCTGACTGAATTCCTTGATAAATGACAATTAAATTGCATTTGTATATTGAAAGATACAAATTAGTGATACAACCATTTCGAATGAGCCAGATCAAAAGATAAAAATGTAACTGTTTCAAACTTCCTTTTCAGATACTTCAAATTGTAAATAAAAAAAATTAGTAAAAACATCTATAATTTATAAATAAAGTATGCATGTTGCAAAAACAGCTCACACGACAATAAAATATGAGGAAAATAAATGGAAATGGTAAGCTGTTAAAAGGGGAATAGAACGACTAAAACGTTTGTTTGTTTGTTTAGTTGGGGTTTTACGCCGTTTTCAGCACATTTGGCTATTTCGCGGCGGCCAGTTTTTATTAGTGGAGGAAGCCGGAGTACCCGGAGAGAACCACCGACCTTCGGTAGGAAAACTGGCAATCCTTGTCAATAAAGATCGGAGTCGAACACTCCCCGCCACAGGTGAGATTCGAACTCACAACGACTTAAACGTACAAAATACACAACTCGAACGAAACCAAATGTAAAATAATAACAAAACAAAAAAATTAAAAGTTAACATTGCCCAACGTTGTGGCCTTGATCACAAGCATGCATGAAAATAAAAAGATGTTGACTCTTTGAAACTCGTGCAAGACTGAGTCAATACATAAAAAAAATATAATAAAAATTTCAAAACCAAAGGTTCCAGGGGCTTGTAATCTTTGGTCTTGTTTACAGGTTTTGGTGTCTAGTGTTTTTGCGCTGTCTTTGTAAATATACATTTCTTGATTTGTCTGTCCGAAAGATGGATTGTTCCCAAAGTAATTTTTATCATTTTCGCAAGAGGACTGAGGATTTGGTTAAACCAGAGGCTCCCAGGAGCATGTATCGCTCACCTGATAGTGCATTTCCAATTTCATATAGCGACCAGTTCCCACAAGGTTAAAAGTTCGGCTGTGGTGGCCATTTTGGTTGATAGTTTGGGTCAACGGACACAATTCTGAATGAGGACCATCCAAGGACCATTGCTGCTAAGTTTGGTTCAAACCACTCGGTAATTTCAGACAAGAAGACTTTTTAATGAATTTTCCATAGAGTCCAATGTTAAACTACGTTCGGCTGTGGAAGCCATCTTGGTTGATCGTCTGGTTCATGGGACTCAATTCTGAAAGAGGGCCATCTAATGACCATTGCTGCTAACTTTGGTTGCAATTGGCTCAATAGTTTCAGACAAGAAGATTTTTAAATGAATTTCCCATAGGGTCCTATGTTAAACTAAGTTCGACTGTGGCGGCCATCTTGGTCGATCGTCCGGTTCATCGGACATAATTCTGAAAGAGGACCATTGCTGTTAAGTTTGGTCGCAATTGGGTCAGTAGTTTCAGACAAAAAGATTTTTATGTGAATTTCCCATAGAGTCCTATGTTAAACTAAGTTCCGCTGTGGCGGCCATCTTGGTCAGATGTCGGGAATTTGGAAGCGGACTACCCAAGGATCATTTCAGCATATTTTGGTTGATATTGGCATAGTAGCTTCAGAAGGGAAGATTTTTAAAATTTTGACCCCCTTTTTTTCTATTTTTAGCTTGGCGCCATCTTGGTCGAAGATCGGGGACACCGGGCACAATTTTGGAAGTGGACCACCCAAGGACCATTCCACCAAAGTTTGGTCCCAATTTGCCCAGCAGTTTCTGAGAAGATTAAAATGTGATTTGTGGACTATAGACGGACGCCATGTGATGACAATAGCTAACATGACCCTTCGGGTCAGGTGAGCTAAAAATGCCAAAATGGTTTCTAATTCAAAATTAACTACTCGGAAAATACAATGATGAATACAAACATGGGAGAACAGGACAATAATAGATTTCATCAATCATGTTGTCAATAGCAAACTAATAAAAACAACAACACAAGAGTTGACACACAAAAATGTCTCGCCTGTCGTGTATTTCTAATGAAAGTAAATGCTGTCAGACATATTGCATACAGTATTCAAAAAACAGGCCAAAACACAAAAACTAAACTATAACCACTGAACCATGAAAATGAGGTCAAGGTCAGATGACACCTGCCAGATGGACATGTACACCTCACAATCCTTCCATACACCAAATATAGTAGACCTATTGCATACAGTATTCGAAAAAATAGGCCAAAACACAAAAACTAAACTATAGCCACTGAACCATGAAAATGAGGTCAAGGTCAGATGACACCTGCCAGTTGGACATGTACACCTTACAATCCTTCCATACACCAAATATAGTAGACCTATTGCATACAGTATTCGAAAAAACAGGCAAAAACACAAAAACTAAACTATAACCACCGAACCATGAAAATGAGGTCAAGGTCAGATGACACCTGCCAGTTGGACATGTACACCTTACAATCCTTCCATACACAAAATGTAGTAGACCTATTGCATACAGTATTCGAAAAATAGGCAAAACACAAAAACTTAACTATAACCACCGAACCATGAAAATGAGGTCAAGGTCAGATGACACCTGCCAGTTGGACATGTACACCTTACAATCCTTCCATACACCAAATATAGTAGACCTATTGCATACAGTATTCGAAAAACAGGCCAAAACACAAAAACTTAACTATAACCACTGAACCATGAAAATGAGGTCAAGGTCAGATGACACCTGCCAGTTGGACATGTACACCTTACAATCCTTCCATACACAAAATGTAGTAGACCTATTGCATACAGTATTCGAAAAATAGGCAAAACACAAAAACTTAACTATAACCACCGAACCATGAAAATGAGGTCAAGGTCAGATGACACCTGCCAGTTGGACATGTACACCTTACAATCCTTCCATACACCAAATATAGTAGACCTATTGCATACAGTATTCGAAAAACAGGCCAAAACACAAAAACTTAACTATAACCACTGAACCATGAAAATGAGGTCAAGGTCAGATGACACCTGCCAGTTGGACATGTACACCTTACAATCCTTCCATACACCAAATATAGTAGACCTATTGCTTATAGTATCTGAGATATGGACTTGACCACCAAAACTTAACCTTGTTCACTGATCCTTGAAATTGGGTCGAGGTCAATTGAAAACTGTCTGACGGGGATGAGGACCTTGTAAGGTATGCACATACCAAATATAGTTATCCTATTACTCATAATAAGAGAGAAATTAACATTACAAAAAATCTTAATTTTTTTTTCAAGAAGTCACTGAACCATGAAAATGAGGTCAAGGACAATGTACATATGACAGACGGAAACTTCGTAACATAAGGCATCTATATACAAAGTATAAAGCATCCAGGTCTTCCACCTTCTAAAATATAAAGCTTTTAAGAAATGAGTTAACGCCGCCGCCGCCGCCGCCGCCGCCGCCGCCGCCGCCGCCGCCGCCGGATCACCATCCCTATGTCGAGCTTTCTGCGACTAAAGTCGCAGGCTCGACAAAAATGAAAAAAAGATCTTTGTTGTATGTTTCCATGTATTGTATTTTGGAGTATATATTATTTTCAGACATTTTTGGTTTAAATTATATTTGTTCAGAATATTTTTATATTGGCACATTATTAAGCATATGCTCTCTTTTGCTTTTCGATTACGTTTTTGGTTCTTTACTTCATAGACATGTAGAATACACAAACTGAAAATACAAGTTAACCGAATGTTTTCAAGAATAAACATCATTCAAAGAAATAGTATTTCATTGATTACAAAGGTTTGTTAGTGTTTTGTCAGTTATGGTATCCCCCCCCCCCTTCCAAAAATACCATATTTACTTTATTAAACCACGAAAATTTCCTTGTTCAGCATTTCCCATATAGACAAAAAAGCGTTGCATCTTTTTTCTGCCAATTAATGAATAATCACCTGTACTGTGTCTCGCAAATACGATTGATTTGTAATGTAACCGAGGAGAAAGATTTCGTGGGAATTAAGAATGTTGTAAGGAAAAATTTAGAATTAAGAACAATGAACAAAAAATGTAAAACAACACTTTTATAATATGATTTAACAAATATCTTCCTTATCTCCAAACAGTATTGATCAAGTCAGTCATACTAACATAGTTTTCTGTTTATGTTCACACAAATAAATAAAAAACAATAAACTGAAAGTTTTAGAGCTCAAACGAGCATCCTCCCTCATAAGGACTTTTTCTATGGATGAACATAAATGGGAACAAATAAAAACATTAATCATGTTGTCTCTGCTCCTAATTTTTCGAACTGTGATGTGGTAGCGTCCATACTAACATGTGGTTTTTCTACTGTTGTCTTCTTCTGCAAATATTAGGATTTTTTTGTAATTTATAAATAATACTACTATATTGCCAATATTAAAGAAATAATATTTTTTAGTGTTATTTCAACTGTTTAGGTCAGTGTACAAATGATTTAAATTAAGTTTCAAAATTAGCATATAGCAGGCATTACATTTTATATTCTGTTCTTCTGTATTATGCATGCGTGTAGTTATTATTCATGAACCGTTCAGGGTATCATTTTATAAATTGTGAAATAAGAAAATGAAAGATATTATCACAGACACTTGTTTCTATCAATATGGAGATCCACTGTCCGTTAATACACCAAAAAATGTACTTAACAGTAAAATGAAGGATATATCAGTGCTGACCACTGTTTCGTAAATTGAAGAAATGCACACGTTTTGTGCATCAAAATTGGTACCAAAGAATGTCGATAACGGTGTTAGTGGAATCCAAGTACCCGAGGATACAACGAACTTAGTCGTCAATATTTCGATACTAGCCCAAAACTGATACTTTAAATTTACTGTTACTAAAATATTTAATTTGTGAAAACTAATAGGTAATCTCCCTCGAGCGTAGCTCTGTCCTTAGATTGTTTTGGCCTTTCCCATTTTGCCATTTTTAAATTTGCTCTTCAACATTTTTTTTATTCCTTTGATTTTAAACGTTTTAGCTCTAGAGCACAACTACCGAGTCATAAATGGATGAAATAGGCAGACTTATGCATCAAAATTGATATCAAAGAATTTATTCCATAAAAATAGAGGTTTACTGTCTTTCAATATAAAACAGTGTTTTACCTTGTATTACTTAAACTCGTTTTTGGCACTAAAAATCAATACAAACTGAAAGCTACTTGCAGGGTCTCTATACAATTTTCTAGTAACGGAATACTTTTTGGCTATCCATTTAATCCCCTTTTCTTCAAAGTGGTACAAGGTAGATAAAATCTATTCACAGTCCTGCAATACCCATGCATTGTACAATTATCTGTTTGACACAGAAATTCTGTATCACTGAGAGACCACAATATCGACCACATCAAGCAGAAGAGACATTCCAGTTGGTTTTTGTCTGGGAACTCGAGTTTCATAAATACAAAGTATTTTATCTTAAGAATAAATTCACCATTTCACTTCTTTCATATTTCAGAGATAACATGCCTAAATAATTTTAAAAGCTTATACAATACCTGTAGTTTCTCTGTTTTCGGTGTCGATTTCGTCTCTTCTATTATTTGGTGTCTAATGGCATCAAATTTTTCATTCATTTCTTCTGTTTTCGCTTTATTACTGATATTTATCTGTAAATTAAATGATAACTTGTGAAATTAAAATTCTTTGATACCAATTTTGATGCAGAAGATGTGCACATTTCGTCCATTTACGACTCACCAGTTGTGCTCATGGCCTAAAATGTTGGAAACGAAAACAAAAGCCCAAAAGTTTGAAGAGCAAAATAAAAAATTCCACAATGATCAAAAGGGGTAAAGGCAAAACTATCTAAGGACAGAGCTATGCAGGAGGGAGATACTCCTTGGTATTCACAAATTTTAAAGTTTTGCAACAGTAAATTTTAAGTATCAATTTCGGGCTTGTATCGAAATACTAGCAACTGAGCTGGGGATACCCTCGGGCACTTGGAGTCCACCAGCAGCGGCATCGTTAGTGGTAGAAATAAAATTCTTTGATACCAATTTTGATGTGCACATTTCGTCGATTTACGACTCGTCAGTTGTGCCCAAAATGTTGAAAACAAAAACAAAAACCCAAATGTTGAAGAAAACCGATGAAAACCACTGGTTAAATCCACTTCACGATGTTGCAGGGTCCACATTTGTTTAAGTTGTTGTTTGATAGGTTATTTTTGGGTCATCATAACGTTACGATTTTATTTTGTGGCGACGATCGGAATTTCTTGTACATTAAAAGATGCCTTGCCGATGGTTTGATTGTTGTTTTTTTTTTAATTGAAAGATTTTTTCCTTAAAATATAAAATTTGTTAATTAGGTGAAACTCAAAAATTAACCTATGGTACATAGGCAATCGTGAAACTTGTATATGATTTGATAAGCAATTAATATATTACACTTAATGAATATTTTTTTTTCTAATTTCGCTAATCTCCGTTTAGTTATAAAACGCGAATTAAACATCCAACTGTTATTCCTAAATATCGTCAATTATCACGTGGATCTTACCTCTACCTTGAAAAATGATATCCTTTCATATATATGAAACATTAAATACATATATTACATATAAAATTTCCTGACAATACATGTCCCGGAACAGTGCTGTCCGCCAGACACTCTGTCAACTGAACTAAGGTACTCATACTCGAAACCCAGACTTTTCACATGGCTCTTCCAACTGAGTTAAAGGAAATTTTGGATTTAAAATCATAATATTTTGCATCTCGCACGTTTTATCTCGGCATGTACTCTTTTTCATACTCGAAGAAGACTACGCCTTTGCTACCATGGAGTTGTAAATGATACTGATTTATTAAATGTGTTATGTAACTTTTCTATTGACACTAAGTGCTGACACAGAGATATATGAACAAACATGTATTGTAAGAAATCCATGTCAGCTCCCTGCCAGGTAGAATGATACCCCAAACCAAGCATGATATATTACATGTTAAATGAAAACGATTCGGCTATACACATATGTGTCAATAACACACCGCCTATGCTATAACTCATTATAGAGGGTCGTACATGTGGGATAATGACACGTGCGAACGAAAAATTAAAATGTCACTCACGATGAAGATAGAATTAGGAAGTTATAAAAATATAATTTTAAAAATGCAACATTATGAATTATAGAAGTTGTAATTTACTGGTAAGCATAATACAAATTGCAAAACGGGAATTAGAATTAACAAAATTAAGAATACAGAATTAAGAATAACGAAATTAGAATATAGACTATGGGATTTGGAATATAAAATTTAGAACTTAGAATTTAAAACTTAGAACTTAGAATGGTGGCGGTGATCCACTTCCATAAATAACGACCTATCAACACGGTTACATTTCTACACGGGAAATAAAACTGCCAAAAACGTTGCACGAAATTAACCCTGTACCGCCCTCATTAAATTTCCTTAATGAAATCCTAGTTTAAGGTATTATATACATCGAATTATAAATTTATATTCATGTTATACTTACATGTTTTAAGTTTGTATTGACAACTTTGGCTTTGGCTTTATTTACTCCACCTGCTTTGTTCTGCTTTTTTATCTTCGACTTTCTGGCACATTCTTTTGTCCTTGGCATATTGGATGATTATCTATACTAGAAAAATATAAGGAATGTACTAGTGAGGGAAAGTATAATTATATACAAGTAATATCAGTTTTGTGAAGTTTTCCTTTTGATCAGTTTTAAAAGAAACCTTTAGTGCAGTCCTTTCGAAAGTGAGGCGAAAATTCAAAAGACCCTTTATTTCAACAAAATGAGTAAAATATATAAAATGTCCTTTTCACGATATTATTTTTGACATGTCAAAATTGAATCATTTTCTTCATCTGCATTAATGGCGAGAAGTATAATTATTCATGTTACCTCATGGCCAATTGTTGCTCCGGAACATTATACATATACTATACATAGTCATTGTCGGAAAATATAAAATTTATTTGGGCGAGCTTTAGAAACATGAGAAAAGGCGAGCTTTAGCGAGCCTTTTCCCCATGTTTCGCGGCGAGCCCAAATAAATTTTATATTTTCCGACAATGATTTTGTATTGTCTTTATCCTGCAATCCTCTTTAGATGGGTAAAATGCCTTAAAATAACAATTGAAGTTGAAATTCAATTGCCGTGAAAACGCGGGAAACTCCACGACCTCATCTGGTACATTCACTACGCTCCTCGCGCTCTTCATGTAAAGAAGTACCAGTAGACTTTATTAGGTCATTGACCTAATACGACTAAAGTTTATTCTACCCTTTTTATTAGACCGGAAATGGCTTGATTGCAGGATAAAGTAATTTAACAGTATTCAGGGTAAAAGCCATTTTATTTGTCCCGAGACACTGACTATTTTCCCGACGCGTAGCTGAGGGAAACAGTCAATGTGTTGAGGGAACAAATAAAATGGTTATATCCCGAAATGACTGTTAAATAAGTGTTTTATTATATCGAAAAACTTTACCGGTCAATAGTTTCCAGTACTAATCACCGGTCACTGTTTGAAAAAAATAAAATTAAAGTCTTGATTTTTATATAGAAAAAACATAATGAGGTATAATAAAACCTTTTATATTGACCTTTGTTTTTAACGGGTCGCCATGGCCGAGTTGTGTACATGTATGTAGTTTATAGTAACTACCAGTGATCACTATAACTTGTCAATACTTAGAATATGAGGACACTACTGGAACAGAGATGTGTTCGACTGAGCCAAGGTGTTAATTGACAGCAGGGATTGTCACTTTTTTTATGCTCAAGGTGCTTAATTCTCTCTCGATGCTCCAAACAAAACCAGTCACCTCAATATAACCAAATGTGCTGAAAGTGTCGTAAAACTCTAATATTAACCAAAAATTAGTTGGTAATGTTGTGTAAACCGGGTCTCGTTTATTAATCAGTTTTTCCAGTAGATCGGTTTACTTGCAGGGAAAAGAAGCTGTAATATGATATATACAACAGAATCGGGCACTTTCTTACAAACATTTTCAACATATATTTGTAATGGGCATGGACACAGTTTACAACGAAAACTGCTAAAAAGCAATTAAAATATCTAGTATGTATTTATTTTGCCTACGGACAAACTTGGGTTTTGCAAAAATGACAAAAAACTCTGAACAAACATTAATAACTCTTTTGTAGGCTAATTTTATTCTCTTTTCTTCATTAAAAATAAATTCAAATTTAGACATAAAAGACAACAAGTAAACAGATAGAATTTCTTATTTAAATACAAAAAACTACAACACAGAATAAATATTTACAAGTCAACTTGTTCAAATGACCAAGTAAAGGTGATATTTACAGCCGATAAATGTTTTATGAAGATTTGAATTAGACATATACCTATCATATATCTACCGAATCATATGTTTATCAATAGAGCCGAGTGATTTGTGGTGATAAATGGGGTTATTTCAACACTTAAAGTTCGTTTTGTACTTTCAAAAGAGTATTGGCTTACGCTTTTTGAATTTTACAAATGATATACAAAACTTAGACATTAAAAGGTCAGGTCAAAAGTTATGGATGGATTCGTCGGCGGCCAGATTTCATTCATAATTTTGAAAAGAAGGACCAGGTATAAGTAAATAGTTTAAAATTTAAATCTGATAGTATTATTGTTTCAACACTCAGGTGGTCTTTCTGTCAACTTGACATATATGCCAAGGTGCAGTCTGTTAATAATGCAGATTTCATTCTTTCAAATTAAGACATTCAGGATACAATCGTTATAGGTAACAACCATGTTAATGGTATACATTAAACTCTCTCACACTCTCCACCCTAACCCCTATTTTGCTAGGTATCTTTGACAAATTTTAACATTTTTTTCCAGTATTAATCACTATCATGATTATGATCTTTTGTCCTGGTTGTGATTTACAATACAAACGATGGATATATGGCTGGATGGATTAGTGTATAAAGTCCAGACAATAGAAACGAGCAATCACTTCAATACTGATGCACTCAAACGGTGTAAGCCAATAAAACGTATCACAAAATACCGAAATAAATTTAATGCACTTCATGGCCATTTCGTTGACTGACACCTCATCAGCAGTGCTCGAGATCAAAATATTGGAAATCCGGTTAAAAATATAATGACGAATTTATAAGCACAACCATCAAAAATCAAAACAATTAAAACAAACAGGAATCCAAACTCAGCTAAGGGTTACCTCTGCATCAAAAGGGATCGAAGAGCCTTAGAAATTTCTGGTAATTTTTGTCAAATTTTGAACGGACAATTTAAAGGCATTTGAGTAATGAATCATGCCAGGACAAAAGTTCTGGCTACTGGGCTGATAATGACCTCGGGGACTAACAATCCACACCAGCAGTGACATAGACCCAGTGGTAGTAATAAAACGTATCACAAAATACCGAAATAAATTTGATGCACTGTAAAATGTATCTTCAATTAATCACAATGTTAACAACCATCAATAATCAGTCCAAAGTGATATCCATGTGCAACTTTTTCATCTTAATTGATTTTTTGAAGTAAACCATTTATTATTCTATCTAACTGCATTGTATGCAATTTTCACTGAACTAATTTCAACAAAATGGAGCACCTAGTGTCTGTAAAATAACATATATTCTCAGTGCTGCCAACATGTAAATTCAGCATGGCTGCATAATGAAATAGAAATGTAGCAAAGCTGAAACAAAAAAAATTAACTTAATAAATCAGGAAAAAGAAGTTTTCAAAAGTACCATGCAAGACATTTTTATCTGATTTGGACAATTCCAGTTTGTAAATTGTAAAGTGTATGGCTTATAATAACATATAATAAATGGTTCAATTTTATGTGTGATAAACTGTTTTGTTTGAATCATATTTGTTTGCAGACAAAATAAAGATTACGCAAGTAAATATTATACTGCATTCTTTTCCTGATTGATGCATATGAGGCTGCACATACAGTTGTCAATGTATACGTAACTATAGATTTATATCCCCGGCTTATCATTAATTATTACACTTTTAGCAATAAACGGAATATACAGTAATTTTTCCTACAATTGTAGTTTCTTTTAATAGTGAAAAAATCACATTAAATGGAATTCTTTCAAAGTTTGACGAACTGTTTATGACCTTTTTTTTTATACTTTTGATCATCAAACAGTTTTTATTGTGCTATTACGTTTCGCAAATGTCATGAAAATGTATATATCAAATTGTAAATTGAGCCTCTCGTAACTTTTTTTTCTTTTAAATTAAAGGGCTACACAAGTATATTTGGTTGGTACACTTTAGATAAATGAATTGAGTTGAAAACCCATAAAAAGTTAATACTAATTTTTTAAACTTGTGAAATAAATTAAGTCACGTGATACAGGTGTACACAAAGCGTATTTCAGGTGCAAACTGTAAATGATTTTGTAACAGTCGAAGGGATCAGACACTCTAATAACTTTATGTTTTGGGAGGACAGATAACATTATATTATTTGGAATAATTTTATAATGTGAAGCATACACAACTAAATAAATATTCTTCGCTTTGGAAAATGGCCACGCGGAACTCTGTGTTACATTTTTTCTTAATAATCCCGTTCATCGGTGAGTACATTATGAATTATGTTAATTGCCTGACAGTTATCAGTTTTATTTATATATAAAACATAACTTACATGTACATGTGACAATATGTTAATTCACACTATACATAGTTATAATAACCATTGCATTGTGGTTATTAATGATATTGTAGAAAGTGGTCTAAACTTCCTTTCTTTTCGGTTTTCAAAATTTATAAAGGGATTACCACTGTTTAATTAAAAACAGATAACATACCCAGTATTTCAGAACCAACTTTTAAGAGAAAAATTGGTGTCATTAAGTGTCACGCTTCAAGATACTATGAATACATCCGCGCATATTTATATTCAATCTAATGGAATCGCATACACCATATCACTTCATTGACCTATTCAGTAACTATATGTTCATGTTCCTGTGACATTTTAAGATGATGTTTCCTTATCTTTAAGCATTTTGCACACAATTCTTTTATAGCACTTTTCAGTTTCTTTCTACTTTACAAAAAAAAATCCCCCATACAGAAGCAAAGTCAGTGCGGATGAAAACATTTAACCTCGGATTATCTTCAGTTCTCCCACGTGCTACATTCCGTTAAAAATAAATTAAGATAAAATGAAATAAAATGAAATATGAAATACAAAAACAAATATACTCTGTTCATCTATTCTTCTCAAGAATGAGATAACAGTTCTGCTTATGTCAGGCGTGGTGCAAGACTTAATGATAATTGACCGATACTAGATAATTGTGCCAAGTTTTAAATCACAAATAAAAGCGAAAGCAGTTTCAGACACGATAGCTTTCACATGTAATTTATATTTCTGCTACATATAATCGGCATATATGATAATATTTTGGACAAATGCAACTAATATCACACACACCCTCTTAGTTATTGTTGATGATGATTTTCTTCTATATATATTGGATTTGTGTTGCGGACGTTCAGTAACCATTTAAAGTTTTGCCTTGAAAACAGTGAAACTGCCGTATGAAACGGAGTCAAACAAAAGAACATCGAACTAACAAGCTCACTGATACTGAATTCTGTAATGCATAGCATGTTGAATTCACAAAATTGCTCTAAGATAACGATTTTCAACAAAAGCATGAAATGAACAGTGACAATATCAATATTTAATGCATCTTAATGTATATTTTATCTTTTTAAAAAACAAAAACCCTTTTAACTTTTCACACGTAAGATTTCCTCAGGAAACCTGCTTCGATTGACGTGCTTAAGATGAAAAGAATTGCCGTAAACACACTTTAAGCTAAACATGAGGTTTTTATAAATTCAATGACATTTAAGTAATTCTTGAAAGACTTGTTTATTTATACACGTCAATATAATTGTACTTTTAAAATAAAACAAAGTCGGTTAAATGTCATTTTGTTATAATTTGTGCGAGCTGTCATGTCGGGTTTAAAAAAAGTACTAATGATTTATTGTGTAAAATAATGTATCATTGTTTATGAATCAACTTGTCCTATCTTGTCCTCTAATGCTTTGTTGAATGGTTTGAAAATCATCTGAAGAACTTGAAAAAGCATTTTCTTTTTTGAGGGGAAAAGTGGAAGGGCAAGAAGTTGAGCATGAATTTCTCTTTTTGTTTCCTGCAACATGTATTACCCATAAATAGACATTCTATGATTCCAATACTGATGCAAAGGTACGCATTTTCATCCAATCAATTGTACTCATGACAGCAAATGAAGAAAGCAATACACCCAAAATGTTTAGGCATTCAAATACAACATGAGAGAAAGGATAAAGCAGAACCATTGCACGGGGTAGACACTTATTATACCCGCACTTCGAATGACTTTCGGGGATATTTGTAATCGGCCCGTCCATCTGTCAGTCTGTCTGTCGGTCCGCTTGTCCGTATGTATACTGTATGTAGATGCGCAATAAGGTTCTCGAATTTAGATTCTTTTTTAAATTGGGGTCCACATGGGTCGAATTTCAAAACTTGGAAATTTAAGCTTGTGACCTAAACTCCTCATACATTTTTCATTTTATGCTTTAATTTCTATACAGTATTGTCACATACTGTATGTAGACGTGCAATAATTTTTTAGAATTTTGATTTACAAAAATTTGGGCCAACAGGGATCGAATTTCGAAAATTGGAATTTAAGCTTGTAACCTAATCTCCTCATTCATTTTTCATGTCATAAAGTTAATTTCTATACAATATTGTCACATACTATATGTAGATGCGCAATAAGTTTTAGAATTTTGATTTTCAAAAATTGGGGCCCACAGGGGTCGAATTTCGAAAAATGGCAATGGAAATTTTAAACTAAACTCCTTATTAATTTTTCATTTTATGCTTCTAATTTCTATACAATATTGTCACATACTGTATGTAGATGCGCGATAAGGTTTTAGAATTTTGATTTTGACAACTTGAAGCCCACATTGGTTGTATTTCGCAAATAGTGAATTTAAGCTTGTGCCTTAAACTTCTCTTTCATTTTTCACTTATTTATTTGTATATACATTGTAATATTGCTCTTTGTTTTCAGTAGATGTTTGAAAAGGTTTTAAAGTTCGAAAATCTATTAACGGATCAAATATTGAAACCGAAAATTGTTAAATTGCTAATTTTGCCTTGTCTCTGGAAATAATCATTCATTTTTTGTTTCGGTGGTTTCATTTGTTTATAATATTGTTCTTCACTGTGTGTAGATGTGCAATAAGGTTTTCAATTTTGAAATTTGATTCAGGGTTCCAATTTTCAGACTGAAATTGTGAAATTGCTAATTTTTCACTGAATTGTTTTTTGACTTGTGCAGTGCGGCAATGGACATCGTTTATGATGGCACCAATTTCTATAAATTTAAACATTTTACTTAAGAATCAGTTTGTTTCACTCTAATGTCGAGATACTACCAGCTTTAATTATCCTTAATTAAAATTCTAGCTTTAAAACTTTTTTCATCAAATTTGGAACACTGTGTTTATTCCTTGCCTCTTCCTTCGCAAATACTAAACATACCGATACAGATTATAAACATTTCTTTGTTTAAAGTCGCAAGCCCATCTAAATGAGAGACGAATTTTCTTCCTATATTTCAAAGATTATTGAATATTTAGGAAGATATCCAATGATACATTTGAAATCATTGAGTTTTCTAAGTAAACGGTAGTATTTTTCTCATCAGAGGGAATCAAATCCTCATAAGACATAACCAGCTTACGCATACGCCCATAAATTATTCTCCTGTTTCTGAAAATTTTCGAGACGTTACAATCATAAATTTTTAAAGGATTGTAATTTCTTTCTATTTGTCAGAATCCGTACAGTCTCTGCATTTATCATCTAAAATTATTTTAAGGGCAAATTACTCATAATAATTTGAAAACGTTGTAAATTAATTTGCGAAATTTCTGTAGAAGATCACAGTTAATTATCTTAAGCATGCAATCTATACGGAAATATAAATTTGTAGATGTAGTTTAAATGTATACCACATGCTTACAATATATAGTTAAATTATATAGTTATTTTTTACTCTGTAATCTCAAGCAGTATATTGTTCCGTTACGTTATTTTACGTCATTTGTAACTCCACAGTTAATAAGTTGAAGTTGTTTCATGTTCAAATGATTTCATAAAAGTGCAAACCGTGTATTGTCTGCCTAAAAAAATTTAGATTAGAAATTTTTGTGGTTTTAGGGTCTAATGAAATAAAACTGAAGTTACCACGTATTTGCAGTTAGTATGAAAACAAATCTTTCATTGGTGCCGCAATTAATCTTTATTTATGGAGCATTCATTTTAATTTGGGGGGGGGGGGGGGGGGGGGTCAGGGGTTGTGGGGAGAGGAATTGTTTTTGGATCTAGGAAAATTGATTTAAAAGCCTGGATTTTACTTTGCATTCTGCTTTGTTGATGATTTGTTTGCGCCCTAATTTTTTTTTCTTTTCTTTCATTTTTTCCAAAATGTACTATCGTTTTTATTAGAGAAACCCAATCACGAATTCTTTTCACCAATTTCGAATTCCTACCGTGCGTCCTTGCCTTCTTCAATGAAATTCACATGCTAGTTTCCTTACGATCATCTTTTTTGAAAAACAAATAAAATGTAAAATGTATCAAATCAAATATCAAGTGGCGGCTAGAACTATAACAACACAGGCCAGCACAGAAGAATTTTCCATACAAATTTTAATCTATATCTGATGTCTCTAAACCTAATTCATCTGTCAAGCTAAAAAATGTCACAAGTCGTATCAGAATATAACATGTGAATGCACACCGCATTAATTTAAACCATAGTCGACAAACAACCTGCCAAGTTTCATTGTAATATGTACAATAAAACCGTTTTATCTCCAATCACCATATAATTTTCGCTGAGAAATGGGCAGATAAAATTACCCCAAAAGACTTACAAATTAAAAAATATTAGACTTAACCACACCTTGAGTTTGAGATGCCACCGAAGATAACAATACAATCTATCGATCATATTAGACAGCAGAAACAAGGCCTAAAACAGACAACTTATTAAAGATTTATAAAAAAAAAATTGAATTACATATCTTTTAAATTATTAACTGTAACAGTTTACCTGGCGTTCGACAACGTCATGTCTATACTATGGGACATATTCTGTCTGGAGGTATAAGCGGGTCAGATCTATGTATATTGACATAACCGCTGCTATCTTGTAATTTGCACTGCACGAAGAATAATCTTTAAATGCATATTAATGAAATTTGTAACTCTGGTATCATAAAAAAATCGCATCTGCAGCATGTTGTACAAATAAAAAAAAAAAAAAGAAAAAAATCCAGTTGTATATTTGCACAGCTCGTCTGGACACAACCAGTTGAATTAAGAATTCGGTAAACCTCTCTTTGCAGCGTAGGAATACAAGATCGGAGGTGAAGCACTGTGCGGAGTTTGATTGTTGTCAACATATGGCGCCCATTGTATTGGACGTCCGAAAATGTTTATAATATTTTCCTGCGTTCTTTTGAATCAAATTCCACCATGCCACATGAACTTGCATGATTTAATCTTAGGTCAAACCTTATGTAAAAATATACTAAAAGTTTTTTTCGCCTAAAGTAGTTGGGTTTTATTTACTTTGTTTATTGTAAACTAAATTGTCATCGATGGTCCGTAGGTTCATAGTCCTATTTCTGAATTGTTCCCACTTTTATTAAAGAGTCTGCCAACAAAGTTGGTCACCATAACAAAGGACCCTATTGTGGAGAAATCGCTTTTGGTCTTCTTGTCTAAAACCACTTATCTTATTTGAAGTTTGAATCAAACTAGACGTCAATAGTCGTTAGATGGTCCTTTTTCAGAATTGTAACCGATTATTCCGAGTACTTAACATAATAGCATGATAAAAAACCAAGCTCTGGCAAACTTTGCTTAAAGATAATTTTAATTGTCTGAAACATGTAGGTCATTGGAACCAGCTGTGGAAATAATAGTTCTTACGTTGTTCTCTTTCAGAATTAAATCCATAATCCATTCCCCACCCTTCAAACAAGATGGCTGTTACATTTATTTATACTTCCTACTGTTCATGTAGTTTAGCATTGGACCCCGTGGGACAATTCGTTTCCCGAGATCAGTGGACATTTGGTCCCCTTTAGCAGCAGTAGACCTCAGGTGATCACTGATCGAATATTCGTTTTTTTTTATGAAACCTCTTAACCAATTAGAATCAAACAAGACAGAAATTACTTGTCCTCAAGTCAACCTCTACCGTTATTGTACCCCATGACCCCCGCATGTTATCTAGATGGATGCTACAGCTAAACTGATTCCAATTGATCACAACAGTCTCACGTCGTAGTTACATAAAATAAAACATTTTTGGGTTTCAGACGGGATCAGTACGAACTGCCCTTATTTCACAAACTTCACAAAGTCAATATACGATATTTAAACTTCTTAAACAAATTTCTTGAAGATAAGACACAATATATCAAATTCTTCTACAATTTACACACCAAATTTTGAAGGACACGCTGCGCCCATGGATTTAAACTTTATTCATAAAAATGCATGTGGTTTATAAAACATGAATGAAATAGTTTTCTACTCCGATATTAAAATAAACCTTTGAGAATGAATTTGTTTGAGAACAAATATTAGTTTATCCTTCACATGAAAGAACTTGTCAATATCCATTCAGGTATTTTATTTATTGCATACGAAAACTTGTTTTGTGCAGGCAAACGTTTTAATCAATTGAATAACAATCAGAACTGAATTTTGAAGGTGACGTTACTGTAGCAAAAACCAATTCTATTACGACTCGACATTACTTCAGTATATCTTCTCAAAAACGACTACACAATAACTTCTTCAAACAATTCTGACTCATAAAAATGTTTACTCAAAGTAATAAAATCAGAATTTGATATTCCTTTGGTATATGAAGTTCAGTGAAATAATTCGATGGGTTAAAGCCAAAACAACGTATCTGCTAATTTCATATTTTTGAGTATCAAGGAAAGAAAATTTTGACACCTCCTTAAAAATCAATCTTTTACATTTATGGATTCAAATCGAAATCTGTGATAATTCGTATCATAATCTGTCTATCAGTACTTAGCTATTGATGTAAACAAACAATAAAACACAATATTTAGAACAGAATGTTTTAATGTACATTAGCTTGTCAGTTTCATTTTGATTTATAACACATGTTGATGCCATAACATAGTAGCAGACGATAAGGTAATTTGCTGTTAATCAATCTTTTAAACAAAATTACTTTTCCTCAAGCCAGATTGTATCATTTAGAGATAAGTGGTTTTTGCTTTCATGAAACTAAATAAAACATTAATATGCAATCATGAAAAAATGTCTTATTTAAAGATATTTTGTTATGATATACAAAGAACCAAAAAATTAATATGATTAAACTTCTTAACAATAACTTATTGTAAAATAAGCTTTTCTGTCAAAAAGTAACATTAATTCTACATAAATCAAAACATGAGCAAAAACATTGTAACAAGTTTATAAGTTTTATTGGCATACTTAATTAGCAAAATATAAATTTTTCAGTTGTGATATAAGTGTATTAACCAGGTTATTATGTATTTAAATTGGAAAAATTACATTCTTGTGTACAAAATGAAACATTAATTCAAGAAACAATTGAATATAAATTTCAAGTATTTAAAACTATTATCTTTTTTGACGCATTTTGCTTCAAATTACTTAATATTATCCAAATCAAAAGGATAATAAATTCTAATGATAATTGTGAATTTAAACTATCACTCAGTTGTTTTCATTTTGAAAATAGTTCAGTGACAAAAATGTGTATAGTAATTCGAAAAGCTATGTTTACAGAAATAGGCAATATATAAATTCCTAAACTACTAATTAAACTAATCTAAACTTTGACAAATTGTCTAACAAACAATCTGGTGATACCAGATACATAGTTTAGTTTTGATCAGAGTCAATATCATCCTCTGCAACGTCCGGATCTGGAAGTATATCCGGTACTGAACTGCTAGATGGCAACTGCTTATAAAACTCATGGTACTCTACTGGTATTATTCCCTTTTTACACAGGTTGATCAGATCTCTTTTTTTAGCTGCACATATTGCCTGTCGTCCCTTGTATTTTCTTGGCAATTCGCTACCCTTTCCTGCTGGTCTCCCCTTCTTGTTTGTTTGCGATACTTTCATTGTTTTAAAGCTCTCATCAAATGTGTATTTATATTGAATAGAATCAGGGTCTGACTTCAAGAATCGGAGCCATTTTATGTTGAGCCAATTTACTTTTTCCCCACTGATGTCTTCTTTCCTATACTTGTATGATTGCTTTTGAACTTCTTTAAAATCATAAATATCCGAATACTTTAGAGGAACAATCATGTACGGATCTTTACGTCTGGCCATGCGTATTACAGTTGCCCACTGCTGAGGAACAAATATTTCTGTTTTCTTTTTTGCAAATTCAATTGCGGCATGCATTGAATCGCATTCAATCTGCGTATGGCCACTTTCTAAAAATTTATGATCAACAATTTTGACTGTTGGATGATTTGTGACAGCTTGCATTAAACTTGTAGCAGTGAACTGATTTCTATTTTGCCCAGAACATGCATCGGAATAAAGGATAACATGTTCAACGTTGTTAGGCAGGGAAAGTAACTGGAGATACAAACATGTTCCTATCTCACATGAACCCCTTTGCGCGTCCACTTCTGACCAGAGATAACATGTTGCATTACTGGTTGCTAGGTCATATATGGACAGGTTGTAACAGCTTAATTTTCTCATGTAATACAGTTGACTTACAAGGCTACATGGTGTTGACAGTACTGCTTGAAGATCAAAAGTAGCAACAAATACATTATCTGAATTCTGTGCAATACTTTTGTCCTTTTTCTTTTCCTCTCGAGCTCTTACTTTCTGCTGTTGATGTTTGTCAAACTTTTCTTTTCCCTCTGGTTCTATCGTGCCTGTTTCAACATCCTGATAGTATTTCACACAAGTGGCGCATTGATCTTTTTTGGAACATGAAAGGAAAAATTATACTCCTCATTAAATACTCTCCTGTATATAGCCTGACTAACCAGTTCTTTTTCCAGTAGTTTTTCTTTAAAGTCATTGACATATAGTTGATACATTCTTGTTATATTTAGATCAGCCCCTAAATATCTTCTGTTGGAGTCTTTTCTTGTATAATGCCCTTCTACAGCCGGGAAAGACTCAATATGCTTTCGAACCATATCTAATGCATTTTTACTAGTTTTATTTGCAGGTTCGTGTCTTCCTCTTTTTTCATTTCCAGCAAAAGTCCCTCCAGATTGGTTTTTAAGTGCATGGTCCACATATGATTCACTAATGTCTAGAGTGGCTAGAAAAAATTTCTTGCAGACAACAGTTTTCTTTCCAACAATATCAAGTGAATAGTTTCTGTGAATGTTACGTTTCTTTGCAAGTAGTTCATTGCTTTCTGTATCTATGTAGGTTCGAGTCTTCTTTTGACTTGTATGAGCTATTATGAAATCTTTTTTCCTTTCATATGAATCCAGAGACCAAAATGTCTGAAATATTTGTTGCCTTTGTTCTTCGTTGAAATTCAAACTGCATTCAAATTTGCACTTTGTACAATCCTTTGGTTTGACAGCTTTTTCTTTAATTATTTTCCCTTTAACTGATGTGTATTCTTTCCCTGACAATCTAAGCTTTTTCCTAATATTTTTTTTCCAATTTTCCGGTGTTGCTTTTCTTTTTCGAAAAAGCTTCTTTTTAGGAGGTGTCATAAAATTTGCCGACTTTTTTTGTGGTGTTCCCTTTGGTCTTCCCTTTTTTCGCTTTGGCTTACTTGGTGTGCTGTCTTTACAAGCATAGACATGATCTGTTTCCTGATTGGTCTGATCCTCCTTATCTGTGTTAAGTGATTCATTCAGATGATTTGTTTCAGCCACATTTTGTTCGCAGTTTTGCTGTTCTCCTGTTTCAGAGCCATGGCTAATTTCACTGCATCCATCATAATGTGCAGCAATTGTGCTACTCTCAGATGCCAGTAGTGCAAGCATGATTGGAGTATTAGTACACGGCGTTTTTGATGGCAATATATCAATGACTGATTTATCATATAAACTTGAAAATATTTTTACTGGACGTTCACTCCAGTTTGCTAAAGCAAGTGGCAAGAGATCTGCAGCTCTGTTTGTCCAACATCCATTTTCTGTGAGCTTTTCTACTTCTGTCCTAAAGTCAATCCATGCTATATCGTCATCATATGACTCGTTAGAGTCTGGAACTGAGAAAAAACCAATGTATTCATCTGCACAGTTAATAATGTGTTTGCATAATATTTTCCGTAAAGTCTGCGCAGTATCAATATTTGGAAGATTGGTAATTGCAGCTGTAAAAAAGCAGTTTCCGTCTGCAGGAACCATTTTTCTTTGAAGTCCATTAGCAAAAAGCAAATCGTCCAGCTTCTTTCCATGGTGACTTGTTGACAGCATATTTAAAGTTGCTTTTTGAAGACTCCTTTCCTTTACATCCTGTAAATTCTGTGCTGCTGTCAGATGTTTTGTAGCACTATTAATATCATTGCTTTTTTTCGAAGATGATTGTTTATTAATATTTTTATCATTGACTTTTTTTAAACTTGGAGTAATCTTATTTTTAAAAGCATTTCTCTTCATTTTCTTTTTCCGCACGTCAGGTGTTTCAAAATTAAAAGCTTTGCCAGCCGTTTTCTCTGAAGACAAATCACCTTGTAATTTTCTTGCTGATTGACATTTTTTCTGCTTTGTTTTCTTTTTCTTTTTGCGTTTTCTTTGTGTTTTGTTTGCCTGCTCTCCATCAGTACTATCATAATCATTATCTTCTGCAGATGTTGTAAGATTCGAATCTGTTGAATTAAAATCCTTTTTTGAAGGTTTGTATGAATCACCACTGTCGTATATTGATTCAACTTCACTTTCACTGATAAAATCTTCGGCTTTGTCAGCATTGGTCTTTTTATTTTTTTTTAACACGGGTCTGCTGCTTTCCGTTTTAAGTCTTTGCTTTCGCTTTCTCTGTATTTTCTTATTTTTCTGAAAATAGGTTAATGGTACATCATCATCATCACTGTCCCCTGACTCATCAACCTGCTTGGCACCACATTGTGAAGGAGTGCCAGTGGATGTGAAATGTTTTTCTAAAATTTTGTCTGTAACATTCTCCTGCTGCCTACGGTCTTTTGTACCATTCTCCTGTTCCTGACCATAATCTTCTGTATCATTCTCCTGATCCTGCCTAGAGTCTTTTATGCCATTCTCTTGATCCTGCCTACGGTCTTTTGTACCATTCTTATGTTCCTGCCCAGAATCTTCTGTACCATTCTCCTGTTCCTGACCATAATCTTTTGTATCATTCTCCTGATCCTGCCTAGAGTCTTTTGTGCCATTCTCTTGATCCTGCCTACGGTCTTTTGTACCATTCTCATGTTCCTGCCCAGAATCTTCTGTACCATTCTCCTGTTCCTGACCATAATCTTCTGTATCATTCTCCTGATCCTGCCTAGAGTTTTTTGTGCCATTCTCTTGATCCTGCCTACGGTCTTTTGTACCATTCTCATGTTCCTGCTCAGAATCTTCTGTACCATTCTCCAGTTCTTGCCTACGGTCTTCTGTATCGTTCTCCTGTTCATGCCTTGAGTCTTCTGCACCATTCCCCGGTTTCTGCCTACAATCATCTGTACCTGCCTCTGTATTACCAATTCCAACCTGTGAATCTTCGTTACGCTTTTTATTGTCCGGTTCCTTATTTTGACCATCAAGTAATTGGATTTCATTATTTGTTTCAGGTTTTTGATTTTCAGTAACAGTGCTGTTTTCTTCAATGTTTTCATCTATTTCAGTTTTATCTTTTTTAGGCTTACATTTCTCTGTCCTCTCATTATCGAGTTCAATAGATTTAGAGTAATCTGTTTGCGTTGGTTGATATATTTTTTCGTTTTCATTATTTGACGTTTTAGTGTGCATGCCTTCAGAGGTCACTGTTTTCTTTTCCCCCGACTCATCATTTTTATGTGATGTTGTAGTATTTTCACAATTAACTTCTATATTTTCATTTGCAGAGCCATTCTCACCTTTAGCTTCTTTCTTTTCATTATAATTGGAGTTTTCTGGCGACTGTTTTGCAACTGAAGGAGTTGATGCATCTCTAGGATCTTTTTTGTCATCTGCTTCAACAGGAATATGTTCTGTTTGTTTCACCCAGTCTTCATCAGATGACCATTCTATTTCAGCCATACTTATACCTTAAAGAAAGAAAGAAAAATATAATTTGATATGAGGTTTAGTGTATAGATAAATTAATTAATTTCTGGTATATCAATGTGATATTCTAATAACTTATAGTAATTCTTAGATGAATGTGTTGCGCAAGACTAGTATAGTAATAATCGATAAAAATTAGAATTATATTGTTTTCAGTGTAAGGTTCTCCTTATGTTATACTAAAATATCTTATGTTAAAACATACCTATAGTGTATTCAGTTTCTCTTTCTGTTACTTTCCTTTCAGCAAAAAAGCATTAATCTGACCTGAAAGATAAATATCAACTGTTATCATTGCAATTATATAACAAAATGATTAAATCATCAGTCTGCTATTCAACTTTGTTAAGGTATCATAGGCAGTATATCATATGTATATTCAAAATCTACATAACTATCCTCTACTTGAATTATAAAATTCATGGAAGTACCAATTAAGAATACATTATAAGAATTATTGAATACAAATTATTAAATAACACGACTAAATCGTCAAATTTAAAATAAATGTTACATTCATATGAAGATAAAAATGTGTTATATTTTACTGAATTTTTCATTGAAAATATATCAATATTAAATATACATTGCAAATGAATACGCATAATCATGTTTTCTTAGATTAAATACAGAATGTAAAACCTTCTTTTTGGATTAATTTAATTGTGTTTTTTTAGTTTCATATACAATATCATTCTTTTAACTGAGAAGTTAAACAATACTGCTTATAACAACAAATTATTTCATTAATTCTTACCTTTTCTCACATTTTATTTTCAAAACATTCCACCAAGCTGCCGACATTGAAACACATACGCCTTTTTATCTAACAGTAATGGTTTATGTCTACATGATGATGTTAAAGTCAGAAGAGTGTAATATTACATACTGCATTCTTTCACTACACAAAATAATATAATTTAACATCTGGGGTTACTTATCTCTAGATGATGTGGTTATGCTATTTATATTGGATATAACTTACAGAAAGTTTGAAAGCCAAAACAGCATATCTAAAGATACTATAATTTGGCAATTTTTTCACTATTTGAAATTTACAAACAAAAAAACCATTCAAATTTATTTTCAGATAGGTGATACTGGCAAATTAATTAGATATTAAAAAAATAGATATTATTAAGATAATCATGGTTATCATCAGTTACATTGTAAAGGCAGGCAATAAAATACCATCAAATCAATAAGTCATATTGGTTCTACTCAATAAAAAATCAAAACATAGTCTGATTGCTTTAATAATTTGTGAGATAATTTTTACAACTAAAAACTACACAATGAAAGTTAAATATGAAAATCCTTAAAAATTGAGATACGTGGTTTTGGCATTAACCCATCGCATTATGTTCAATTACTGTGATAGGAAGCCCTATAACGCTTAAAGTTTCAGCATTTCTTAGACGTTTGCTAAATGCAATTACTAAATAGAACGTACATATTATGTACTACGTATCATGCTGACACCTCAAATTGAATTTTTTTTTAAAATTAATGTTTAGTATTTTGTCCAATGAACTCTGTGATTATAACGAAATTATACTGTTAGTATCCGTATTCAGAAACGAGGGGTAAAAACGGGATAAATAGACGAATCCGGACGGAAATATTGTAACTGAATATTATTAATTCGTACAGAGACAGAATTTATGAATTTCAGTGTACGGCTGCAGTTTGATTAGATTTTGATGTCGTTTTTAAACGTCTGTACGATATCTATGCACGATTATATATATATACGGTAAAAAGGGTCATTTGTCGTAAACTTTTATAAAGAAATAAAAAATCCACATTAACGTAAAACCCATTCACACTGATATTTACGAGACCTATAAAGTATGAACGAAAAACGTATTTTAATGCGTAAGATATGCCTTTCTTTGTACACAAAATCGTTGAGAATGAATACTACCTATAATTCACAAGGCAAAACCGGCTTTCAAATTTACATTTCAATTTCCGTTCAAAAGTTTTATCTATTACATAAGATAGTTATTTTCAATACACAAACACAATTTCTGCATTAATTTACATACGATATTGCCTTTAAGATTACCTTTTTGGTGCAAATTGCTCGTAAAAAGATATCATCCCGAAGGATTATTATCTATTTGAATAAGAAGAGCAATACACAAAATGTCTGCAGGGATTGTCAAATCAAAGCGTAGAAATTCTCAGATGGTAACCACAAAATTGATTAAAAGCCCATCAAAATGCAAAGGTATCGACTACCAAACTATCTGCATATTTTGGAATGTTGCGTGAAACGAATTTTATAGTACAGGTATTTCCTTCCGCCACCTGCAAGTGTAATCAAAAAGGTCCCTTAACTACATAACTATTTGCATAGCTGATTTAGTATATTTTTTAATATGTTGCTATACATTTCGGGATATAATTTAAATCTGACATTATCCTTACTTAAATTTAGATTTTGAAAAATATAATCTTCCATTAAAATATATGGAACAAATCCAAAAACGTCACCAATTTTTAATGTAAATTGTGTTTACACTAGCAGTAAAATGACACCCAATCTTATAAAAATCACACAAGAAACTTCATACTTAAACGCCAAAATAAATTAAAGTTTTATATTATTCAAACAGATAATAAGCAGTCAGGGGTTGATATTTTATTGATACACTCACTAGATCAAGGCTTTTCAGTTCTGAAAATTAACTAGCCCGCGGTCAAAGTAATAGCAAAGAACTTGGAGAAAATTACCAGCTTGGGTATATGCAATTTATCTGTTACCGAGAATATATTAGACGTCCAAAAGTAGTGATCTCTATTTGATTCTAAAATCGAAAATGATAGGCACAATGGAAATTCAGTAGCCATTTCTCGACTTATGGTAGCCCGCTGATAAAAATTATTTAGTACCGGGCGTCGGGCTGGTGCTATTTTCCATCCCTTATTGGAGTATAATCCAGCTCTTCGACCAGTAGATATAAAAATTATTACATGTATTAAATATAGACATCTCCACGCACAAATTAAACAAACATATATAACGAGCTGTAAACGATTGCCTATATTTCTGATTCTTTAATATTTTCAGTTTCTGCACATCCAGCTGGCCTTAAATTTGAAGAAGCATTTCAAGAATTTACTCGCACTAATAAATATGACGGTGCGCAGGTTGGAGTTATCGTCGGAAACAGATTGGTCTATTCAAAAGCGTATGGGAAAGGGCATGACCGAACCAACATTGAACTATTAGCGAGGCATCAAATTTCTGCAATATCAAAAGCATTTACATCGATTGCTATTTTAAAGCTTTCTGATGAAGGCAAACTCGATTTGGAATCCAAAGTATTTGGTTCCGATGGTATTTTACCGGAAGTGAGGCCATGGAAAAATGAAAGTATTGACAGAAGAATTAACGACATTACTATTGAACATCTCCTTTATCATACTGCTGGATGGGATTGCGTCCATTCCGATCTAGCAGACCCAATGCTTAATTCAGTTTTACTAAAAAGAGGTGCCACGACAAAAAATATAAGTCACGAAATGAAACTTGGAAAAGAACCTACGGCTCATGATATCATCCAGTACATGTTGTCTAAAGAATTAGATTACACTCCCGGAACAAAGTCTGTGATTTCAAACTTGGGCTATGTAATTCTAGGCAGAATTATCGAAGAAGTGACGGAGTTTTCATACGAAGATTACGTAAAAAATACAATACTTTTTCCATGTGGCATGATGCATACTCGCATAGCGAAGAAACATCGTTGTGTTAAACACGACAATGACCCTGCTTACAAATGCGAAGTTAATTCCAAAATCGTGGATGCTGCGTTAGGTTGGGAATCTAATATGTACGATTTAGCACGTTTTTCGCAGTGCATAGACGGCTCTGTTGATTTCTCCATCGTTTCTAATAACATGAAATCGGTCTTAAGGAAAAAGCCAAAAGCAGTTCCTGTACAACACAGCGAGACTTGGATAGGTCCTGGGTTTCATGTTAACAGTAAAGGTGCGATTTGGATAGAAGGTGAGAGATATACAGACGATTTGTTATTCTTCCACACTGGGTTACAGACAGCAAAATCTGAAAGGCATACACCTACGTCTTGGATTGTTTTGCTTGGAGGACAGAATTATGCCCCAGTTAAACAACTCATGCGTGAAATGATACGCGATGAGAATAACTGGCCTCTAGAAAATCGCTTATTGGATGACGTTTCTGATGTAACTGTAAATGTCGGAAAGACGCAGCGCATCATCAAATACGAGATTAATGAACACCATCTGAAACCGTACACGCATGCAATTGGTTTGTTAAGATATGACATCAAGTGGATACATGGTCATATGATTTCCGGATCAACTATATTCACAGTCATTGCTGAACAGCGGTCAAAACCGATCTATAACAAAGTCATTGTTGAACCTGGTCTGAGTGAAAAAAGACTTGAAATGCAGAAACTACATCTCCAGAAATCGCAATATAATTTGACGTTCCTTCATACATATAGAAGTTATTCCCACGACAAACGCGCCGTTTTCCTTGCTATTTACAGAAAACATGGATATGCAAACACAACAATAATTCGGTACGGAGAAGAGCATTACACTCAGCCATACCGGAAGTTACTCCGCCTTTTTGAAGAGAGGGGGTTCTATCCAACTTCACAATCTATTATCCACAAAGGCTACGATGGACTCGTGTCATTCATTCTGGAAGAGGACCCGACAGAAAAAAAGAAGAAGGATTTCAAATCTTACTGCGAAGTAGGACATCACAGACTGAATAACCTTGTTATGGCCAGTTTTCGACATGGCCGTCGGTTAAAATATCTTGATTCCTCAGACTACTTTGGCAAACCTGTTTTCTCAGCTATATTTATTAAAGAAAAAATGAAGAAAATTATGTTCAATAGCAATCTAAAAGAGGAAGAATTAATGACATTTTTGACAGAACAGCAAGGGAATGGGTTTCTACCCTCAATAATTGTCGGATATACAGATAAACTCGGTGACCTAAAATATGCAGCATATTTGGAACCACCAGTGTGAATTGTGCATTATTATAGCTTTTCACTTCGAGTTTAAAACGCTGAATATTTTCCCCAAACGACGGCGGTGCACACCTTGCAACTATCACACATTGTATTGTTTCTAATACATGTAAAGGCAAATATGTCAAGGCTCTTTTTCAACCAGTCATACGACAGTACATCTTGTATAAAACAAGTACTATTAACAGTATACATGTACTAACAGAGAAATGTCATATAAACTCACAACCGCTGAAACATAAATATAGCATTTGTGATTTAAGAAACTAGCTCATGAATATTCATTATAGAATCTCATCATCAAATTTAGAATCACTTTATGCTTCTCATACATGTACATATTTTCAGTATCAAATATTTTCATCAGCTCTCTTTTGCTTCGGTGCATATTGTATATATGTAATATTGTGAAACTGTGAAAATTGTTAGATGTTAACATTTCTGTTGTTAAGCGAAGTTTTACTGTCTGTAATTTCAGACCAACCAGGTAAAATTTTATTTGAAAATTTAAATACATATTAAGTTTAATATCTCAAATATTTATCTTTTAGCCTACTTCATTTGATATGTTATGCATACATTTGTATAATTGAATTAAAACTGCAACTTTGAAAAAGAGAAGAATCCTATTTTCATTCTGAAATACTTTGTCATAAATCGTTATATTAGCGTCAAAATAGCATCCAGTAGAAAAGGGGCATTCCTCAAAATATACAATGCATTTTTTTCGGGGTTTGTATTCAGTATTTAGCAAAAAACATCTTAGAAAATGGAAAGATTTTGAATTATGAGAAAACAAGAATGGACACACTAAATGTCTCGCCTTAGTATGCACATGGACACAGAATAAAGATTATCTGGTATCCGACATTACAAGTCAAAGGAAAATGCGTAAAAAGAACCAGTAATGGTCAGGTAACATTTGTCTGAAAAATCTCATGTATGTCATTCAACCCAAAAACTATCCAAGGTCAGCTGACAGGTCTCCGACTGATATATACCAACCAAAATCTATCTATAGACCATGAATGGTGGGTCTACATACATTTATAACATTTGTTGAGATATGGACTTGTTTGTAAAAATGGGATTAGGGGCACTCAAGCCTAAAATTGAGGTCAAGGTTAGATGTCAGACTGACACTTACTTGCCAAGAAGTATCTACAGACCATATACAGTGGATATAGGTATTACAGCTGCATACAAATAGACTTGAGGTACAGATCCAGAATTAGGTGCCATATTGGCATGTACCCACCAAGAACTGTAAATAAACCAAATAAGGTGGGTCTAGATATTACAGTTGCTGAGAAATGGACTTCACCACAAAACTTAGAGGCAAGTAGCTCAACCATGAAATTGAGGTCAAGGTCAAGAGACAGTTGTCGGACTGGCAAGTACCCAATAAGAACTATCAATAGATCAAATAGGGTGGGCCTAGGTATCACAGTTGCTGAGAAATGGACTTAATCACAAAAAGTGACACAGGTCACTCAAGCATAAAATCGAGGTCAAGATCTGGAGACAAGTGTCAGACTTGCATGTACCCCATTAGAACTATCTGTAGCCCAAATACGGTGGGTATAGGTATTTCAGTTGCTGAAAGATAGACTTAATCACGAAACTTTGATGCAAGTCACTCAACCATGAAATTGAGGTCAAGGTCCATAGACAGGTATCAGAATGGCATGTACAAATTAAGAACTATCAATAGACCATATATGGTTGGCTTATGTATTACAGTTGCTAAGAAACGGTCTCACCAAAACGTGATGCAGGTCCTCAACCATGAAATTTAGGTCAAGGTCAAAAGGCAGGTGTCAGACTGGCATTTACCCACCAAGAACTTTCTATTGACCTGATATGGTGGGCTTAGGTAGTAGAGTTGCTAAGAAATGGACTTACTTATGAAAATGTGACGCAGGTCATTCAATCATGAAATTAAGGTCAAGGCCAAAAGGGGATTGTCAGACTAACATGTACCCACCAAGAACTATCCATTGACCAAATATGGTGGGTTTAGGTATAATAGATGCTGAGAAATGGACTTAACCACGAAATAGTGACAAAGTCACTCAAGCATGAAATAGAGGTTAAGGTCCCAAGCCATGTGTCAGACTGGCATGTACCCACCAAGAAATATATATATAGACCAAATATGGTTGGCCTAGGTATAACAGTTGCTGAGAAATTGATTTAACAACAAAACTTGGACGCAGATTTTACATTTTATGAAGTCAGTGAACCATGAAAACGAGATCAAGGTCACAAGATAAGTATACTGCGGCGAAGTTTATACCGGAAGGTATCTGTGGACCAAAGATCTTAATTGTAGGTTTTGTGTGCAAAGTTATTAAGGTTTTCAATGTGTTTTGTTTTTAACGTAGATGTTAACTGAAATACTGATGGTTCCTTTAAATACCGAACAGGTATGATTACATATATGAGCTCCAGTGTGCATGAATGAAACGCCATAGATATTAGGATAGCAATATAGCAGACATTTTAAGGGTGAGGAAAACAATACTAAAATAAGTCTAATAACGTAACATACATGGCATACATGTATCTTCTTCAGCAGCTTTCAGCCTAATAAATCTTTAAGTATGATATGAGCTCATATACTACTTGCAAGGATTACAGCAATATCTGATTTTCAGGTACATAACCTCGATATGAGATGCGATTTGAAAAAAATCCACGATATTTGATTATGCAGACTTACAACATAACCACTAAATTATAGAATAAATTTAAAGTGACGAGTTACAGGCCTCAACACCACCTGAACTTGATTTGCCGATCTAGCCATGACATATTAAATGGCTGGCTGCGGGGACGAACATAGTTGGCATATCAGGTTCGCAAATACAGTTATGACAAAAAAAATATATCTGCCAAGGTTTATTTTGATTGGCTTCGATTGCTTCATTGACTTTAGACAAGGATATCTATAAGCGAACTCATTCAGCATGTTAAACTAAGCTTTGCTATTTCAACAATGTTTACAAGTGAACCATCGGACATAATTCTGGAAGATGACAATTGCTTTCAAGTTTAATTCCGGCACCTGACAAATAAAGTCCATCTTTATACCTGGCTTTCAATAAAAAAAATATATATTAAAAAACGAAACTATTCACAACATGAAAATACGACTAAAATGTTCAGGGGTCCAAGGGTAGCACTAGTCTTTATATATTATATGACATAGGATTCCCGACTTGGGTCGGTGCTAAACATTCAAACACAAAGTTCTATGCATACCCCAATACTTGTAGATTTAATGTCACTAAACACATGTATTGTCGGCACAAAACTTCTAAAACGATGCTGGCATACATATTGTAACTCATGTTAAGAAGTTAAGTGAAATTGAAACAATACGTACATTGCTTACTGAATCAGTTCGGAAGGGGATACATGTATACTACATACAAAATCCTTACATGCAGGTGAAAAAAAACTTTAGTTCAAGGAACAACACTTCTTCATCTTGGACTCACAGTGAGCTAGGCTCGGATATAGTTAACCCCAAAAATCATCCACCTGACCGTAAGTTCAAAGACATTCCCCAGCACCGGTTTGAGAGTAGCATCAGAGTTGTCGGTCAAAGGGAAATAACTTTTTCTAATTTTTAAGATCGCTACTCTTGATTTTGGGATCGGACACACAGGTGCTTGAGGACAGGACCCTGTCTTGGGCCCCTCATAGAACACCCCCCCCCCCCCCCCCCCAACCACCCTCCTCATTAGCATAAATATCTGTTTCTAATTTTTAGCATTTATTTGTATCATAAGGATACTAATATACCATATGAAGGGCCCCAAGCGAGAGTAGAGTCCTGTGCTCAAGCATCTGTGGTCGGACACACTGTTTTTCCAAATTTACCTCCCAAAAAAAAGTGTCCCGACTATTTCTTTTATTAAGAAATATTATTTCCTTCGCTTGTTCAGTAAGTATAAAATCATTTTACTTTAGCAACCATATTAAAATCGAAGATATATTTCACCCATTACATGTTGTATATTTGTCAATCTCGATCAGTTTTTTCTTGTCGAATTAAGTCAAGACCATGCTCCTTTATTTGATGACACATTTATTTGGAAAATATGAATTAATAAAATTATATTATATTCTGGATGGAATAAGAAAAATAAATGAACATAAAGTAAAATAGTTCATTAACAGCTTTTACGGTTGTAAATCTCATAGAACTTTAAAAAAGGGGCACATCCACCACTGGATTAACAACGAATGAAATGACGAATTGAAGTACACGTTATTACATCTACTGATCACGTGCTGATATATATGGATCTATTTTTTATGCAAATCTAATTGTGCACCTTGACTACTTGTTAAAGCTGACACTTTTTAAAAGTTCAGTGTTATTATCTACATTATCCGATGCAGGGATTTAGGTTCTATTTCACTGCTGAAAATTCTCAAAATAAAAACCCATCAGTGTAGAAAAAAATACAATTATATTTATCATTTCTTTCTGGGGCTAATATATTGGTCCAGGTTTCTTTTGAAGGCTTCGGTGCATTTATTGGTATAAAACAAAATTCCGTTTATTAATATTAGCTAAAGGCTAAGTAGCATGACATCACTACCCAACGGGGACTTTATATACACATTAGCCTTGAGCAGATCTAAAAATTTAAGTGTTGCTGGTTTTTCTATAGAGTTCTATGTTAAACTAAGTTCAGCGGTGGCAGTTATCTTGGTTGACAGTCCAGATCAACGGACACATTCCTAAAAGATAACCATCAAAGGACCATTTCTACTACGTCTTGTTCCAACTGGCTAAGTGGTTTCAGACAAGAAGATTTTTAAATGAATTTTCCTATAGGGTCCTAGTATATTTAACTAAGTTCGACGGTGACAATCTGGGTGATCGGACATATTTCTGAAAAAGGACTTCCTAAGGACCAATAGGGCCCTATGTAAAAAATTAAGGTCGGATGTGGCGGCCATCCTGGTTGACAGTCCGGGTCATCTGACAAATTTCTGAAAGAGGACCATCTAGGGACCATTGCTACAATGTCTAATTCTAATTGGCTAAGTGGTTTCAGACGAGCAGATTTTTGATTAAATTTCCCATAGGGTCCTATGTTAAACTAAGTTCGGCTGTGACGGCCATCTTGGTTCACAGTCCACGAAATCTGACAAATTTCTGAAAGAGGAACTCCTAAGGACCATTGCTGCATAGTCTAGTTCCAATTGGTCAAGTTGTTTCAGACATCTAACACAACACATACTCAAAAATAAGTAAATAATTAATCAAGACAAAATACATATACATAATTTATAAATATCTGGTTAATATTTTTATAAAATTTGCCAGCTTTCCATATAGTTTAACATGGCAATATATCAAAAGTCCTTTTAATTTGTATTCCCTTGGATTAACAGTATAATACTGGGGCAAGTATTTACCTCTGAGGTTTTCTATTTCCTGTTTTTCACAAATAAATAAATAATGATATTCATCCCCTACACCATTTCCACAAAAGTGACAGATTCTTTCCAGTTTTTCGGTATCCCGGACCATCTTTCAGTCTCTACAGGGATTTTCAGATTTGACATCTAAGTTTAGTAATATATATTCTATCATTAATATTTAAATTTAACAAATATGGTTACAAACGGAATTCCGTTTTATATTCAGAATAAAATGTACCTCTTGATGAATTATTCATTTTAGTAAACCAGTGTTGGATAAATTGGTCTTTTAATTGTCGGGAAATTAACTATTTTAATATTTATCTGTCCATAGGAATTTGACCCCCCCCCCCCCCCCAGATAAAACTGATCGAACCCATTTTGATCCAGAATGGATTTACCATTTGGGGGACATTGTAGCAGCAAGTTGTACTCTACATAGAGGTTGTCCGAAATGGACGGAGAAAGGATCACAGAAGAAGACGACAACTGTAAAATTACTATGAAGAACGAAAACTTTTCACAATATAAAATAAACGTATAAAATTCACGTACCTTCTCGTCTAGATTTAGAACTGTCAGTTCTACCGGGATGTGGCACTTGCTATCTATAAGATTTTCTGTGAAAGTAATAAACATCAACTTATGAAACCGTAAACATACGCACCACGTGTTCTTTGTAAATAGGAAATGAACAAACAAAAACATTTGACTGACAATAATTTAGGTATCGCCATCCCGCACCCGTTATAATACGCACGTGTGACTGAATCGTATCTACACAGTTGGTCCGAGACCACAATTAATTCATAGTGCATTTTCATATTAAGATAAGATTGAATTAAAAAAAATCGCACCTGCGCAATCTTAAAAATCTTTCTCATGTTACTTCCTGTCATAATAGTCAAAATTTAAAGTAAATTCATCAGTGCTAACTCAAAATATTGGCAAAAATATCTCCTAGGGTAGCAGAATTCTTGAAGACAGCAGACGACACCCTAAATATTTACATAATATTAGGGTCTTGTGACGGTTATATGCGATATTTCGCATATAACCGTCACAAGACTCTAATATTGTGATTATTATACTTCGTGCTAAGAATTCATCTAACTTGAAATTCTCATTTTTCTCATGTAAATAAACGCATCGCTGACTGAGACATGTATTCATGAAAAGCGCTCTATGAAATGTACAAAAAAGTTACGTGACATATAAAGCCGCACGTGGACATATTACTGTATAGTTCATATGCCGTAGTTGCCGGATAAATGTACATATGGATGAATGGATGGATGAATTATTGTTTAACATCCAGTGGCAACCAGGTGCATATCAGGACGAGAACATGTTGATATGATAATGAATATGAGCCCTGCTTTGTACTAGACCGACACGCTAAGTCGGATTTTTAATGTGCTAGCTCACGAGGTAACTGTCCGCAGGAAGACATATCTATGGAACGCCGTAACTGTCTTATGATAGTTACTTCATGATCATGATGAGAGTTTTCTTTATTATGATGAGAGTTTTCTTTATTATGATGAGAGTTTTCTTTATTATGATGAGGGTTTTCTTTATTATGATGAGAGTTTTCTTTATCATGATGAGAGTTTTCTTTATCATGATGAGAGTTTTCTTTATTATGATGAGGGTTTTCTTTATCATGATGAGAGTTTTCTTTATCATGATGAGAGTTTTCTTTATTATGATGAGAGTTTTCTTTATTATGATGGGAGTTTTCTTTATCATGATGAGAGTTTTCATTATGATACTTTTATCGGAAGGGAAGCGTGGGAAATGAAGGTCATGTCTAAGGAAAAAAAAAAAAAAAAAAAATTCTGGCTGGGGTTTCACGGAATTTTAACAATAACGATTTCCCACGGAACAGCAGAAATCAGGCGTAAGTTCTTTTATTATTGGCGCCAGGCATCAAAACTTCCGGTTCTACTTAGAGCTGGGGGTCAAATTTTATAACGCCTGATTTTTATTTCCATTTGAGATATATCGCATGCAAAAACAAGTCTCCATATACCAGACATATAGGACAGTTGAACCGGGTATTTACATCATAGTAATAGATTTACCCTTTAACAATTGAATAACCACCAAATTATGACCATACGGGGCAGGGGACCATTTTGACCTTAAAACTGGTTCGGTCACGTGGTAAGGCGTGTGTAATTGTAGATTTTTTCCGGAACTCAAAAATGACTTAAAGAGAAACGAATGACTAAATTCCGGAGAGGCTATCGAATGCGGAACAATTTTCACGGAATTGTGCCGTGTAACACGGAAAATACCAAACCGTTTGTCATATGTGATATGTTGAGTATAAAACACACTAGAGAACAGCCAGCAAAGCCAAGGAAACACCACAGATGTTACAGTTATAAGATCTTCTAAAACAGTGCTTCTGCCCAAGTTAGGAGCTCGGGGAATACAAAACATAACAGAATCAAGTAAGTATCGACTTTGAAATTAATTATTTAGGGAGTGCTCTAAGGCATGGACCATTTGATATTCTCGGGGGGGGGGGGGGGGGGGGGGGGGCTGGGATTTTTTTAGAAAAAAATAATCTGTCTCTGATTTATTTTTTGCAGAAAAAAATATTCTTGCCTCCACCTGGGGAAAAAACAATCTTGCTCTCATCATGGACATTAGGAAAAAAAAGTTTTTCTCGACAAAATTGTCTAGCCTTATGTGCAAAAAAAATGATTCTGGCTCGGGGTAAAATCACAGAGTCCCCAAATCTAATGGTCCGTGCCTAACCCGAATAATTCAACCGTTATATTCCACTCACTATCGATCTCTCCATTAACCCCGGTAGTTTATTATTTATTTACTGCTTAGAGATGTGTGTTCCGACTTTAGGTAGCTCCTAACTTGGGCAGAAGCACTGTTTTATAAGATCTTATAACTGTAACATCTGTGGTGTTTCCTTGGCTTTGCTGGCTGTTCTCTAGTGTGTTTTATACTCAACATATCACATATGACAAACGGTTTGGTATTTTCCGTGTTACCCGGTTCAACTGTCCTATATGTCTGGTATATGGAGACTTGTTTTTGCATGCGATATATCTCAAATGGAAATAAAAATCAGGCGTTATAAAATTTGACCCCCAGCTCTAAGTAGAACCGGAAGTTTTGATGCCTGGCGCCAATAATAAAAGAACTTACGCCTGATTTCTGCTGTTCCGTGGGAAATCGTTATTGTTAAAATTCCGTGAAACCCCAGCCAGAATTTTTTTTTTTTTTTCCTTAGACATGACCTTCATTTCCCACGCTTCCCTTCCGATAAAAGTATCATAATGAAAACTCTCATCATGATAAAGAAAACTCCCATCATAATAAAGAAAACTCTCATCATAATAAAGAAAACTCTCATCATGATAAAGAAAACTCTCATCATGATAAAGAAAACCCTCATCATAATAAAGAAAACTCTCATCATGATAAAGAAAACTCTCATCATGATAAAGAAAACTCTCATCATAATAAAGAAAACTCTCATCATAATAAAGAAAACTCTCATCATGATCATGAAGTAACTATCATAAGACAGTTACGGCGTTCCATACATATCACCTCACTCGGACACATTATACTGACTCCGAGCCGACCAGTCTTTGCTCTTACTCCTAGATGCCGCGTGCTTGGCGGAGAAGCAGCAAATACCAATTTTAATGTCTTTGATTTAAATGTACATAAAAACTCACGCAACATATAAAGCCGCACGTGGACATATTACTTTAGTCTGTATGGCATACTTGCCGAATAGGTTGGAATTTATATGCGTACCAAATATCACAGTAGTTTCTGGCATGAAGTAAGTATAATAATGACCCTTTTCCATCTGACCAAATCACCACTTTTAATTGTGACAGCTCATTCAAACTTTTTAAAACATCAACTTTGAACATTCTACTATGAATTTAGAACAAAAACCATTTAAAAATGCTTTAATAAGGGGAAGAAGATAAAAATGGAAGAATGAAATTCCTATAAAAATATCAGTGCATTGTTCACATAAATCTGGCACAAAAAAATTAATTCACAACAAAATCTGTTGACTTAAAAAATACATTGCATTAGGCATGTTAGGCAAGGCAATAAATATTTTTATATAAAAAAGAAATGCGGAACTCAACAATAAATATTTTTGCTTATGCACCTATATATGTTATATAAAATTTGTATCATGAGGATGTTTTCTGATGTAGACCTTCATTTCTGTATTCGACACGTTAATAAATGAGTTCAGAAAATCTTTACACAGCTTTTTCTATTTTTTTTTATACTATTGAAGATGTGTTATATATTTAGAACTTAACTGTCAAAAGTTTTCGCACGAAGATATATATCTTTATTCTGATAAACCGTTGTAGATACAATGGTACCCAGATAGTAACATATTATAATAGGACGATAACACACACAGACAGTAGGCGAAACAAATCAATAATAACAATAAAATTATATACAGAGTCGGAAACATATAAAAGAGTTTTATATGAGTAGTGAGCCAGGAGGTCAAACACAAGAGTTAATATAATAGCTGATGAATTTACATAGTTTCTTTAATTTTAATTTTGTCTTTCATTTAAGGCCCCAAAAATGGCATTAAATACAAATGTTGCATATCAAGAAAAATATTGAACAGTTTCATTTTTTTTAATTTGGGTATCAACTTGACAAAATTTGGAGTTAATTCTTACTTTAATTTCGCCTCCTCGACCCTAGATTTTTAAACGTTTACTAGAAATCGACGAAAATAAATGTCAAAAGGGACATAAAACGACTAAAATGTATAAAATACACAAGCCGAACAAATCCAAATACAAAATATTAAAAAAAAAAACAACCGAACCAAATTAAAAAGTTAAAATTACCCGAAGTTTCAACCAATATGACCTTGGTCATATTTACCATTAAACTATTTTATCTTTTTAGATCATATAGCCCTTTGTAATACCGAAAACAAAGATTTTGTACCCTAGGGTATAATTAACTTTGCCAAATTCTGCATTGTTCAACATTTCTAGTGTAAAAGACTGATATTATTATTTACAGCATATACCATTTAGTAACTAGATAGAAAAAATCAGTCAAAATAGTTAAAATTTTATTTATGTGATATGAAGAGATAGAATGAATTTTTCATGTGAATAGTACTGAATTGGACAACTGTCAGTACCACTAAGTATAAATATAGGCATAGATTCTACAAATCACGGTTGATAGATTATCATAAAACTTGGTGGAAATACTTGAAATAAATTATTCAGATAATTCCTTCTACCCTAAGATAGATGTAAACATGAAAAACATGAAAACATGCTTTGTGAGGCATAAAAAGTATACATAAAAACAGGAACTGTATATGAAGGGGACATGAATCTAGTATGTTAGTATTATATGATCCCTGATAAAAAGTATACATAATAATTCATTTAGCTCCGATGATTTCATAGAGAGCTTGCATGTTTATTAATACCTATTCAGTTTTAACACGGGTGTCATGAATTTGGCAAAGTTTTGAAAAAATAATGCATTACTTAATTTATAAACATTCAAATAAGATAAAATTGAAATAACACTGATAATGTTCTCAGCCGGACTGTAAAACTTTTAAACAAAACTCGTTTGTATTATCTTTTTACAAAAATACTTACTATAATCATAAATTGTATCTTGGTATGGTGATAAATTTAACAGTTAGTAGAAACTACGGATATGAAACCATTTAATACTATAGAATAATATCAAAGAACGTGGAAACAGCTCCATGAGCCCCCGAAAAAAAAAAAAAAAAAAAAAAAAAAACAATCATCCATGGCTCACTGACACCGACAGAAACGGTACTATTTAGTAGTGACAAAAAAAAAAAAAAAAAAAATATCAACGGGTTATATTACAGCGTATATTTATTTTACTTTTTATTTAACTTTCATTCCAAAAAGGCCAATAAGGGACTTTATACGGTAATGTCACACACAAATTTGTATGTTCTTACAAAAACCGGAAACACTTGTGTCCGACCGCGGTCTTTTTGAAAACAACAAAGATATGTCTTGTGAGAATGTTGACGACTATTACAGCATCAGTGATATCCTTAGCACACAAGAAAGACTGCCATGCAAAGTCGAAATGCCGATCTATAGACTAGGCAAGATTAGATTAAAAACCTTTCTCTCCATGGACGAAAGAGAAAAGGGGGAGGGCATTTTCTGTGTTTTTAGCTATTTACATGTATTAATTATGAACTGATGAATGCCTCAGAAAATTTGAAAATAAAATATTACTAGTATGCTGTTGCGCAGCAATAGCCGTTTCTAGAAACTCATTTCAGGTATCACGATTATGACTCTAAAATTATAATTTGAAGCAAGTTATTTCCCTTTCTTTACTTATGTTTCCTGCGAACGAAACCTTTTTTTAGCCTTAGTATGTAGCACAATATGGCCATATTCGCTTTAACAAATAAATTCACTTCGTATTGCATAATGGCTGCCCCCATTAAACAAAGACTCACTAAATGACCTATATGTTCCCATAGCGCTCACTATTATCTCATATACTTATGAACGAATAAAAATGTATGGTAGGAGTTTGCTTTAAACAAGACTGAAAATTTTGTCATTAGAAGATCTGGAAAAATTTATTTGTTGGTCATTATGGAAATATTTATTTAAATTTAAGCTAAATTTACAGTAACAAATCATATGTATTTGTGTCTTATAACTTAACGAATTTCTCAATTACCATATAAATCCTATAATCAAGTAATTAAAAGAGTTTCCAGAGTGTAGCCAAGTGGTACAAAGACTTTCAGTTTAATAGTCATATCTCCTTGTCTTCTTTTATCAACATCAATAAAAAATTTAACATACATGTACAGTCAACTCTTGTCATCTCAAAGTCCTTCGGAGAGCAAAAATAATTCGAGATAGAAGAAATTTGACTAAAACGTAGCTGAAAATTTTTTCAAGTTACGAAGGGGAGGTAATTTACTACTTCCAATAATTCTAAAATCTTTCTGGATGCCTGTGAAAAGGACAGATGATTGTTGATTAAAAACCTCTTTAGGCAAATTGACACTAATTAATCTACCCAAGGTAAATTATTTTTACAATCATTGTGAATTATTTATAAATCAATAGACACCAATTGTCAATTACCGGAAATAAAACTTACCTGTGAAGACGATAAATCTACAAAGTGATGTTTTGATGACAATAATTTGACATAACGAATACAATTTTCGTTGTTTTTAGAATTTGGGATTCAAAATTTAGTTCGAGATAGAAGAAAACTTGACTCATGCAAATCTGACTAAAAAGGAGTCAAACTAAAAGGTTTGCACTGTAAAATATGTGGGATCATAATAAAAAAAATTTGACTCAAGCAAGTTTGACATATCGAGAGTTGACTGTATTTCAAATGTTTGTTGAAGTCAAGTGCCAACTTCAAATTTTCTGTAATCTCCAGTTGGAAAGAAGTTGCAAAATTGCTAGTGGAAGATATGGAAACACAAACTGTTTTGTCATCATGAGCATTTTCCCCTTCCACATCCACCAGCACATTGTTAATCATGTTCTCCAATTCCCAATAATTCTTTACCGAAAACCTTTTAATGCATTTGAAACTAACGTTTTGTTCAAATGTCTGTCACTATAGATGCAAACAGACATGGATAACATGTGTATATTGAAGACTAAGTTTTCAAGATGAAGAATAGTAATAAAACCACTGTTTTTTTTTGTATTGTGTTCCAGTATTGCATTTCAGTTTGTGAGAATCTTGTTTTTATTAATTCTACCTAGCTCTTTTATCTAGCTAGTATGCAATACATATTCTGGTTCAGGTAATTTATGCTCCTCCTATCCTATTCCAAAATTACCACTTGTAGCTAAATGTAATAAATTTTGAATGTGAACATTTCAGGTTATCTTGACAGCAGTTCAGCAGGAGATGATCTTTTGCCTGGAACCAAAATGGAGTTGCCATATTGGATGGCAAGGGCCTTATGTAGTAGAAAACGTCATATTGCTAGTGTGGAAATGCCAAGACAATATAGAGAGGGATATAGGGAAATACTGACAGCTGATGCAAATGTTGTGGATCTTCATAAATTAGGACCTTATTATTACAGTTATGGCTCACAGCTCTTAAAGTTTGAGCTGCCTGAGAGTGGTGATGTAGCTAAAAGTCTAATTAAGGTAGGGTGTATGCACACTGTTGAATTGATTTTAAAAGTGTATGCATACCTTATTCATATAGTTATAGTTTATTTTACATGTTCTGTAGGTAAAAGTAAGTCTTGCAAAAAATAATGCAAGTATCATTAAATGTCATTGAACTATACATGCAAATATCATCTTGGATTTTTGATGTTTTTAAAACAAATTTTATGAACAATTTACAGACTGAATCTTTGTTACAAATTCATTCAATTCTGGTACATGTATATTTATTTGCAAGCAAAGCATGCATTCAATCAGTTTATAAAGGGCAATCAAGGAATGAGAAAAAACACATCTGGAACAAATTCTTTATACATGTACATACATTGTACATGCTGTATACATTGTATATGTCAGACAGGGACATATTCAAAGAGCCCTTTAAAGACATTGGTTTACCATAAACATTACTACTAGATGTGCCCTTTAAACATTGTTAAAGTAGGTTTGACATAACTGCATTCCATCGCCAAATTGTCAGTCTTTTATTTTTGTATGTATATTGTTGTTTTCGATCATTTCTATAACAAAGATGTATACAACAGTGGGTATGATCGATTTTGGGTTCCAATATGCTAGGGGAATTAATGTAACATACTATATTTTACAAATTTTTATGCTACAAATATGCTACTTCTCTGGAATGCTGTAATACTAGTTTTTGTACTTGTTTAATTAAAGTTTCATCTATTACAGATTAAAAGAAAATTTGAAAGCTTTTACATTGTATTTAATTTGACAGTGAGTTTTTTGTATTGGATAACCCCCCCAATAAAACCACAAAAATTTTCCCAAGAAATACAGAGAATAATCTGGACAGTGAAATGAAGGTTAAGATTGCAAAAAAATTTCATAAATGCCTTCAAGTCACCTGAATAGCATTTTCAGAGTGAAAAGAAGTCACAGAGAAAGTTTGGTAAAGGGAAACAACTTGTTTCTTTGCTTGAAATGGTAAACAAACAAAATTGCACTGGTCGAATTATTATTCGATTTAATATTAAAGAGTTTACAATATTATATATTGAATGATTTCTTTTACAGTGCTTTCAGACAAGGATAAGAAAAATTATGGACTCTTCCCAGAATGCATTCAATGAGGACACTACAAGGTTAACTGAAAAATTAGATGAAACAGAAAAAATTCTATTTAAATCTGGACAAATAGGACTAAATGACTTTCAGAGATGGGAGACCAGAAAAACTGAAAAATTAACTACATCAGAAATGGTTAGGAATCATCGTAAAAGAAAAAGAGCATTAATGGATGATTCATAAATTTTTTGTTGCCATTAGAAAATTCTTTTACATTGTACATGAATGTCTCTTTTCGTGTTTTTAATGAATTATAAGCGTAAATATATATAGCTTTCTTTTTCGTAAAATTACACACATAACTTGTTTCTTTGAGCATAAGCTAATAGAAGCAAGGAGCTGGTTTGTTTTTCCCAGTTTTAAAAGTTTTAAAAAGATAAACTATTGGAATCATATAACCCATTTCTGATTTAAAATTGATTCTTCATTTTAATGACTCTAACTATTGGCATTCACTGTAAGGTTATGAGGTTATTGTCAGTAAAACAAAATCATAAAGGATTGAACGGGGGGAAAAGGTTGATTACATCTATGGGTGATTGTGTGGTCTTCAACAAGGAGATCACCCCACACTGAAAGACATAAATGTCTGCTTCAATGTTAAATCTCAATAACTGGTTGGCTGGTATACACAATATCCTACATCGTACTAAGTAGATAAATTAATATTCCAGGATCATCTTAACTTGTGTTTTTACATGCACCACAGTCTAACAGGATGGAAAATTTGCTTTTAGATCTTTTTGTTAGATTGAGTCAAACTGCAATAAATCTGTCAAAAATGAAGTATACTTAGTTTTCTTTCATTTTCTTTATTTAATGGTCTCTGACTGGCAAAAATAAATTAACTTAGAGCTTCTGGGGCCTCAGTTGTAGGAAGTTAAGGTGGCACGGCACTTTAAGGACCCCCGGTAGAATTTTTTGGTTTTCACATATTTTGTAGATTTTTTTATGCTGAATCTAAAAATGCAAAGAAAAAAGGGGGTCACCAGGCTTGTTTTTTCGCTAGAGTGCCTTGAAATGTGCATTTTGGGGCTTAATTTGCACAATCTCGTGTATGACTATTGAGTGGGCTACAGTGTATATGAAAGAAAGTATAATTGAATGATATAGACAACTTCCTTCAATAAGATGTATGTATAGAATTTAACAACTTTTATCAACAGTTATTACTTGCATATGATACTTATGAGCCTTAAAAATCCCAAAATGTCCCATTTTAAACGTTTGTTTAGTACAAAAAATATCAAACAAATCAACATTGCTTAGAAGTTCCCCGGTAAGATTTTTTAAAAAACGAATATGTTCAACTTATGTGTATTTGGAACATTTTGAATCGAAAAAAAATGGGGGTCACCAGCCTTGTTTACTTGATAGAGCTCGACAAAGCTCCCCTGTACCCCTAAATTCGTGTGGGTTGAATATATGGAATTATGTTACCTATACTTTTAATTTTTCATTTAATTCTTCAAATCAAGTATTAAACGTGTTCAGCATAAATAAGCCTTATTTTTCAACATGATAACATATTTTTTTATAGTTGGGTTAAGACCTCAAACGTGATTTTTTGGACTTTTACGGTATTGTTTTTTTCTTTCGTTATCTCCCTTGATTTTTCGCGCCATTTATTACGTCATGAAGAATCAACAACCATGAGATCGGATGGAGAGAGAAAAGTGGAAAATACACCGACTACATGGGTTGTAAGTTTTCATTGATGATATGTTACGTAGATGTCAACATGATGTGTCTTTCAGATAACAATTTTACTCATTTGTTGGCTTTAATCTTCTGATATTAGACATTTCTTCTTACAAAGACCAAATACAAATTTTTATAAAAAATCCTTTCAGTATTCAGCAGTTAAAATTTGGAATGATTTGCCATATTGCATAAAAAATTCTCAAAATATTAACATATTTAAGGAACATTGTTTTAAATATTTCCTTAATGGAGTTTAAGGAAAATGTACTATATCTTAATTATATACGTTTATTATATACTGTTTATAATTTGTTGATTATTATTATGTGAATGTGTATTGTATGAATGTGTATGATTTTGTTAATGGATGTTTGGAGGGCCTCAATGAAAATTAGATTAAGTCTAATTGAGTAACCCTCGATAAATAAAGAATTTACTTACTTACTTACTTACTAAAGCGAATGAGAGGGGTCGTCTCAAAATGATAAATATTAACGTAGAGTATGCAGAAACCCCATAATCACATCAGCGTTGCACATGCTTGCATTGGTGTCATAAACTGATTATGGTTAAGTGTTAGTACATAATGTACGTTTTTGAGATATTTAATGATTCACCACGCTCGTCTTGTTGTAAATTCGTCCTGTCGGAATAGGTCAGCTGTTTTTAGTTTTATTAGACGTCAGGTGTTTAGGCTCCTTTTTATTATATACTATTGACGCTATTTTAGTAATATTCATAACGTCTAGTGCCTGTGGTATAGCTCTGCGTGGGTTGGGACCCCTGAACAAAAAGAAAAAAAAAATATTCATTTCATGGACCCCCCTCCCCCCCGTCCTTGGCGATCATAATACTGGTATACATGTAACAGTATTCTGTATCCGTATTGTATTCCAGTATTGTGGTTTAAAAAGAAATTATTTCAGGTGGCAAAACATAATAAATGAAATATGACATGACAATTTTGTCAGGTTTTAAGCACCAAATCCTAAAAATACTAATATTTATTGACACAGCTTTATATAGCTCATAACTATTTTTGTATTTGTTTCAATAAAAGAACATTAGTAAGGAGTACAATATGTATGTGTTTGATTGAATGATATACATTTTTTTACATGTATACATATATGTACAAATGTATTTGTTCATTATCGTCCAGCAGCAAATATTACTTGAGTTGGACTTCTCATAATTTTCCTAGTGAGACTCATTATTTTAAGTATCTACATGTATCAATCAAGCTTTTCTTTAAATAAATGAATTTAATGTACAAAATGTATGCTTTGCAAATAAGATACAAGTTTGGGGTTGACCACACACATCCAGGGATCAAACCATCACACCCAACCCTGATTGCTGTCAAGTCATTAACACATTGTCACTATGAAGTGAACTATTTAATATTGATGCCAAATTAGGGTTTTGCTGATTTCATGGTTTATTGAATGGACAAAGTGAGAGTGGCACATGGTGTCATATGAACACATATTCTTGTTTGTGATTTATTGTGTTGTAACTTTATATATTTAAGATGATTTTCAGCATTCTTGACACATTTTTCTATAGAATTATTATAACTATTATGATTAAATATTAATAAATAATTTTTGTTTTTTATATATTTAGAAATATTTACCTATGCAAATGGAGATATGTTTAGAGAGTATCATTATTGCATTGTCAGCAAAATAAAGAAGAAAAATATGATGGCTACGGTGCAAAAGTGATGTTAAGAAAAAAAATGCATCAGGTAAAACAATATTAATAATTGCCATAAAGCCAGATAAAAAGTTATTTATACTTAGGTTTTCCTGAGGCTCTGTCAAATTTGTTGTATTCAGAGTTTCTACCACGATTCATTCCACTCCAGATGCAAATTGGACTTGGGTTTTTTTTTGTGGAGCATAGGAGAGTCAAGGAAGCAAGATGGAGCAATCCAACATTCCATTGTCCTCTAATATTAAGGTTCAGTGTGTTGTTTATAATGTTTTTTTTTACAACAATAACTTGTCAAACCTTCATGATATTTTATAAAACTCTGATAGAAGTACATTTTTTGGTAGCATCTGAAGAAGAATACTTTTTCCATACTTTACAGACTTTTTTCATGCAGTAAACATACCATGATCTACACTTAAACTCTTAAGGGCAGCAATCTCAGCTGAGACGGAAGGTTCTGCAGAATACTTTCTGTAAAAGCTGAAACTCCAGAAGTATGGTAGAGCTAATGAAACTTTGTACAGTTGTTGTGCACAATATTCAAATTTTAAGATGTGCATATTACCTTTAAATTACTTGTCATTTGTTATGGTCCATTAACTTTTATAGAAATCTTCTCTAAAACTACTGGGCCAATTGGAACCAGACTAGACCAATATCTGATGGAGCAGAAATGTTCAGAATAACGAGCCTATCATTCATTTAGACCAAAACTGTGGGACAACGCCTTTTAGGAGTTATTGCCCTTTATTGTCAATTTTTGGCCGGGTTGCACAGAGTGCAAATCCGGGTTATAGTATGGTGAATGTCGGGCGGCGGTGGCGGGCGGGCGGGGAAAATGGGTACCTATTTTGTGAAATCAACTCCTCTTACAGTTTTTCACCCACATCCTCGGTGGTCTTGTGGTAGCGTGCTCGCCCCAAGTGCGGAAGGTCGCGGGTTCGATCCCCGGCCGGGTCAAACCAAAGACATTAAAATTGGTATTTGCTGCTTCTCCACCAAGCACGCGGCATCTAAGAGTAAGAGCAAAGACTGGTCGGCTCGGAGTCAGTATAATGTGTCCGAGTGAGGTGATATGTCTTCCTGCGGACAATTACCTCGTGAGCTAGCACATTAAAAATCCGATTGAGCATGTCGGTCTAGTACAAAGCGGATCATATTCATTATCATATCAACATGTTCTCGTCCTGATATGCACCTGGTTGCCACTGGACGTTAAACAATAATCATCCATCCATCCATCCCAAACTTTGGAACTTAATCGTTTTTTATTGACATCTTCAATAGAGGGTACCTATTTTGCGAAATCAACTCCTCCTACAGTTTTTCACCCACATCATTGAAACTTCACAGAATCTTTTAATACATATTGAAGATGTGCACCCCACTTTGTGGAATTATTTCAGGAATTATTTCCCATTTTTCCAAACAAGTGTTTATCAACATGTAATCAAATCAAATATTGCTTACTTCACCTATTTCTAATTAAATTGATGGCTGCCTCTGTGCTCGTACACCAACATACAATGTGTCTGATTTTGTCTATATAAATATTCATGACTGCCAATGTGCAATATGATCTTGTAATCACCTTTGTCACCACAACAATAAACACCAAGCAACCCGGCCATTTGTGTCTTTTGACCCATTTTTACTTACTTTATGAAATTTTGGCTAATATCCTTTACACTAATAGATTAAAAGGAAACTATACACTGCTATATATGGCCAAATTAATCAGCAGGATAAGTTCTTCAAATAAGTCAACATAATTGTCAGTTGGCTCTTTATTACAAATGTAGAGTTTTTTCCCTTGAAACACTAATTTTACCCTTTGTGGGTTTTTTTTTTTTCTTTTTGGGGGGGGGGGGGGGGGGGCTGTAGTAGATTGAGTCAAACTGTATATACATGTAGCAAAAATGATCAGGACAAGATATACATGAACAAACAAGTCAGCATGGCCACAATTGTCAGTGGACTCTATAGATGTTTTTGCCTTTGAAAGATGATTTTTACCCAAATTTTGTGTTTTTTTGCAGAAATTATTGTAGATTGAGAGAAACTACCAGCAGGACAAGACCTACTAATAAATCGACATGGCTGTGTGGTCAGTCGACTTTAAATGAGTTAGTGCCCTTGAATGGCAATTTTGACCCATTGTTGCTTTTTTTTCTAGTGACTATTAGAAATATTCTCATAGAATTGTGTCAATTTTTGAAAAATGAATGAGTGCAATACAGGCTCCTTGTAGCCCCTAGTTCGAGAAATTTATCCAGTTAGTTTTTGGGGAAAACTTGGTTATTGTAAAAAAAAATATTAAGAAAATTTTTCCTTATGACAAGTTTGGATCTTTGTGAAATTAATTCCAAGTGATAATTTTAACTTAGTTTTTGTTGCAATATAACAATTTTGAGAAAAATTGTTTTGTTTCAGGATTTCATTGAAAATTTACCTAAATTATACTGTATCTATTTCATTTATAAACATGTACTAAATTGTTCAAATGCCAAATAAGATAATCTTTATTTAACTGCCTACTGTTCATTTTCTTGGTTTTTTGAAGTAAGTTCAAAATATTCACATATCTTTTCAATTGTTTTTTACATGAAGTAACTCGAGGTTTTCCATTATCTGTCTTTTCTTTCAGGAGCATTCTAATGCCATCAGTGCCATTTCTTCTGTAAACCAACAGTAAATGCTTGTAGCCAAGACCAGAATCTGCTATTTTGGTTGCAATGGGGTTGGAGATATACGTTGTCGTTCCAATTCTGAACTTACTTTTGATCGAGTCCAGTAAAGGTTTGTGCTGAACAATGAAGTCCTGCTTGATGCAGAAGGAAGAAAATGTAATAACAGAAGATTTAAAGAAGTCCACGTTGGATACCTTAAGAATTTTGGCCAATGTAATAACATCATGTAGTGCATTATGTGCATCTGCTTCATTGTACCCATGTACAAATTTTTTGGCTAATGTGCATTGTTTATAATTCTGTAAATCTTTATGCTGTTTTTTGAAGTGTGGTAGGGTATCCCTGATACCTTGAATTATTTGTAAGCTTTCCTGAACTCGATTCATTAGCTCACCTGACCCAAAGGGTCAAGTGAGCTTTTCTCATCACTTGGCGTCCATCGTCCGTCGTCGTCTGTTAACTTTTACAAAAATCTTCTCCTCTGAAACTACTGGGCCAAATTGAACCAAACTTGGCCACAAGCATCATTAGGGTATCTAGTTTAAAAAATGTGTCCGATGACCCCGCCTGCCAACCAACATGGCCGACATGGCTAAAAATAGAACATAGGGGTAAACTGCAGTTTTTGTCTTATATCTCAAAAACTAAAGCAATTAGAGCAAAACTGACAGGGGTAAAAATGTTCATCAGGTCAAGATCTACCTGTCATGAAATTTTCAGACGAATCGATCAACCCTTTGTTGGGTTATTGCCCCTGAATTGTTAATTTTAAGGAAATTTTGCAGTTTTAGGTTATTATCTTGAATATTATTATAGATAAAGACAAATTGTAAACAGCAAAAATGTTCAACGAAGTAAGATCTACAAATAAGTCAACATGACCAAAATCATTGATTGATCCCTTATAGGAGTTTTTGCCCTTTAAAGACGGCATCCAGCGTAAACTTTCCTTTAAAGATCTTTTCCTCTCAAACCACTGGGCCAATTGAGACCAAACTTTGGTGGAATGGTCCTTGGGTGGTCCCCTTCCAAAATTATGTCTGGCATCCCCGACTTCCAACCAAGATGGCTGCTGTTACTAAAAATAGAAAAAAAGGGGGGATGACTTTCAAAAATCTTATATGAAACTACAAGTCCAGTTGGAACCAAAGTTGGCAGTAATAGTTCTTAGGAGGTTCTCTTTCAGAAATCTGTCCAATGACCCTGACTGTTAACCAAGATGGCCGCCACAGCCAAACTTAGTTTAACATAGGGCCCTATGGGAAAATCCATTGAAAAATCTTCTTGTCTTAAACCACTTGACCAATTGGAACCAGACTTGGCAGCAATGGTCCTTAGATGGTCCTATTTCAGAATTTTGTGGGATGACCCAGACTTTCAACCCAGATGGTCGCCACACCCGAACTTAGTTTAACATAGGGCCCTATAGGAAAAATTCATTGAAAAATCTTCTTGTCTGAAACCACTTGACATATCGGAGCCAGACTTAGCAGCATTGGTCCTTAGGAGGTCCTTTTTCAGAAATATGTCCGATCACCCGGATTGTCAACCAAGATGGCTGCCACACCGAACTTTGTTATATATTGGACCCTATAGGAAAATTCATTTAACAATTTTCTTGTCTGAAACCGCTTAGCCAGTTGGAACAAGACTTAGCAGAAATGGTCCTTAGATGGTTCTCTTTTAGAAATGTATCCGTTGACCTGGACTAAACCAAGATGACTGCCACAGCCTCAATTAGTTTAACATAGAATCCTATAGAAAAACCAGCCAAATTGACTGCAACACTTACATTTTTAGGTCTGCTCAAGATGAAAAGTTCAATCCAGGTGAGCGATACAGGCTCTTGAGAGCCTCTAGTTTTCTTCATGTGATTATAAAAAACAGGAAAATGAAAAGCATATGAATCGTGTTATTTCCCTATTTTTGTTCACCAGTATAAACTGAAAGGTTTTAAAAAAAAAATTTTCCCTTAAAGGACCTGGACTAAACCTGGTCGAGGTTTTAATTGATGTGTTTAAAATACAGTTGTGACTATAAATGCTAAAGATTTTAGTGTGCATACTTTTTATATATAGCATGGTATATAGTCAATGTGTGCATGTGAAGTCTTTATTTTGAGTATTTGTATTGTATTTTATAGCTTGTTCTAATAATTTTGTACTAGATAAAATATTTGAATTTTGATACCCCCACCGTATGTGTTACCCTTGACCGTCCGTCCTTCCGTCCATCCCATTTTCGTTTCCGCACTCTTGACTTAAGTTTTCCTCATTCAAATTTTATGAAACTCATACACTATGCTAATAACCAAACCTTCATTTACCATTTTAGTGTTATGCCCCTTTTTAATTTGGAAAATTGCAAAGCTTGAGCGGGGGCATTCGTGTCCTCTGACACATTCTTCTTTTATTTTTTATTCAATCTAGCCTGCGACCACAAGACATGGTGATAACTCTGATGGGGGGGGGGGGGGGGGACTATTTGTATTAGGCGTGATGTCCATTGTCCTTGACCTCATGTTAAGCAACTGCTTAAAAAACTGTTAACCTTTCTTGTTAAGTGAAATACTCCCTTATTATGAGTAATAGGATAACTATATTTGGTATATGGGATCCTTGCAGGGTCTACATGTCCTTCGCACATGGTTCACCTGACCTCGACATCACTTCATGGATCAATGGTCAAGTCGGTATCTTGGATACTACATGTACTATAAGCAAAAGGTCAACTTTATTTGGTGTATGGAATTATTCTGACTGGCAGGTTTCATCTGACAGTGACCTTTTTTTCATGGTTCTTTGAACAATGTTAAGTTTTTGTGGTTTGATCTAAAAAATGTATTTCGCAGAAACTATGAGAAATGGGGCCACTGTATTTGGTGTATGGTTTCTTATGACCTTGACCTCATTTTCATGGTTCATTGGTCAATTTTAAGTTTTCATGGTTTTGACCATTTATTGGATACTATAAGCAATATGTCAACAAAATTTGGTGTATGGAATGATTGTAAGGTGTACATGTCTGTCTGGCAGAGTTCATCTGACCTTGACCTCATTTACATGGATCATTGATAATGTTAAATTTATGTTATACTTGTCACAGGCTTTCAAAATACAATTACGACAAGTAAAGCAGGCGAGACATTTCAGCTTGTACACTCGTTTTTACCTACTGGTAGTGTTGTGGCCTACTATTATGCTATCAGAAAAATAATTATTGTGTCAAAGAATGTATGTATTGCTTATACAGTCTAAGAAATTTTTTGTCCCATGAATGTCTCACTTATAACAAGTAAGAGGATAATCATATTTGGAAAGTTGGATCCTTGTAAAGTCTACATGTCTGTCAGGTGTCTGACCTTGAATTCATATTATGGATTTGTGAACAAGCTAATGTTTTAGTTGAATCTCAGATACTATAAGCAATAGGTCAACTATATTTGGTACATGGAATTGTGTGGGGAACATGTCAGTCTTGCAGGGTTTATCTTACCTTGACCTTGTTTTCATGGTTGATTAAATAATGTTAAGTTCGCTTTTTTATGCCGCTAGACAATGGGAGCATTAAGTGTTACTCTTGACCGTCCGTCGGTCCTTCCGATTTTCGTTTCTGCACTCTGAACTAAAGTTTTTCTCATCCAAATTTACACAATGCTAAGAATCAAAAACTGGCAGACAAGAGTTCAAATTTGGGCAGTGATTCACTTATTGTTCTAGAGTTGTGCCCCTTTATATTTTTCAATTACGCACTCTAACTTAAGTTTGCCTCATGCAAATTAACACATACACAATGCTAAGAACCACAACAGGCTGACAGTTTAAATTTTGGCAGTATCTCATTAACTGTTCTAGAGTTGTGCCCCTTTACAACTTGGAAAATTGCAAATTTTTCTGTTTCCGCACTCTTAACAAGTTTATCTCATCCAAATTTTATGAAACTCATACACAATGCTTAGAACTACAACACTCAGAGTTCGAATTTGGGCAGTGAGTCATTTACCGTTCTAGAGTTATGCCCCTTTTTAACTTGGAAAATTGTGAAGCTTGAGCGGGGGCATTCATGTCCTCGGATGCATTCTTCTTTTATTTTAGTTCTATTTCTCGGATATAAGCAGTAGTTCAGCTGTGTTTTGGTGTATGGATTGATTGTTAGATGTACAGGTCTGTGTGGCATATTTCATCTGACCTTGACCTCATTTTCATGGTACTTTAAGCCATGGGTCAACTATATTTGATGTATAGAATTATTGTAAGTTGTACATATCTGTCTGGTAGGTGTTGATTTGACCTTGACCATTTTTTTTATTGATCTTTATAATGTTTGGTTTATGTGATATATAGTTAACCTTGATTATATAGATTGTCACCAGTCCCACAACTGTGTTTAATGTCTTCTGATGAGGCTGCTCACCTTTAGCTTTTTTGTGAGTAATAGCTCTAGGTTAACTATAGTCTGTTTAATTGTAAGGTTTACTTGTTCTTCTGGCCTCGACTTAATTTGTGAAAGGTCATTGATCAGAGTTCAGTTTCCACATTAATGTTGTTTACTTAGGACTGAGTAATATTTCTACTAGATTTTGTTTCATGTGTCTGTTAAGTGGTATTGGTACCAGTTTTCCCTCTGTGCAAGGAGTATATCTTAACAAGGTATTATATGTTTTACCATTTTGAATTTCACCAACTTTACTTATTTTTTGAGAGTGACTATTAGGGCTGTTCCAAAATTTAATGGATGGGGGAATGGGAGGCACGCAAATTTATTTAATGTACGTGGTTGCATTTTCCTTAAAATATTGAAAAATTGTAAGAGTATCAAAATTTTTATTTTATAGGTGGTCGACAGGGTCTTAAAATAAAAGTGCCTATCATGCCCCCATGCATTCAATTCTGGAACAGCCCTTAACAAAACCTACTCCACAACTTCCAATTGTGCATTGATAAAAAAATTTCCATTGTAAGTCTATTGATATCTCTACCACAAGTGGAAAGAAAGGTTGTAATCACTATTTTCATGTATTGATAAAGTATTTTGTTTTATATTTTTGATATTTTCACTTGTTAACAGCTTTTAATTGCTTTCAAATGTATTAGAGTGCATATAAATGTAATCAAATTGTTCCGCATTATGTGCACTTAAAAAGTTGTAAATAAATTGTGATGTCTTTTTTTGTGTTATTATTTTTGAAATCTATAAAACTAGTTAAAAGACGGAAATAGGAAACAGCAGAAATGATGGTCAATATCAAGTGTACCAGAAAACTACCAATCACTACCATAAAGAAGTTTTCCTCTTAAATCAATATTTTTTTACCAATTATCATGTTCATGCCTCTTTTCTTGATAACTATTCTAGATGGTCAGAAAACGAAAACAGTAAAATCTATCATCTAGGCATAGTAGATTTTTATTAAAGAAACTGAAATTACTGTTTATTGGAGTCGTGTCTTTTAATGAAAATATCTATGGATTTCTGATGTTTTTGAATATCTTGAAAGTAATGAATATAAAGAAACTTTATAACAAAAAATGATCAGCAAATAGAGAATACAAATAATTTTACTTGTTTTTATGTGGCTTTAGATTACTGCCATGTGGAGGGCTATCGGTTATATCGGGATGGGGTTGGGGTTCTAGAAGAAAATTGTTAACCTGAGTATTATGTAAACTTCTTACTTGTTTCCGGTACTGTCAAAAGGAAAAATGGCCTTACATTAAGTTAATTTTTGTAAGTAATAAGAGTTACATCAAGCAGCATGTACTAAAATTTAAAAACAAATTTCAATAAAGCTAAATCCGGGTACTTGATAACTTTATTATATATGCACTTCAGTCGGTAATTGCAAGGCATTCAAACAAAGAGTGCACCAAGTCAAATAAGATTTTCCAAAAATCCATGGCAAACCAGAAGCGAAGAAAGAAAGAAGAGGGTCTGGATGAGGGTCCTTCATTTCTGTATTCTTTAATTTTTTAGATCATTTTTCTCTATTCTTTATATTTTAACACCCCATTATTCTCTATTCTTTTATTTTTTTGCCCTATTTTTCTCTATTCTTTATCTTTTTTGCCCATTATTCTCTATTCAGTAAACCCCATCCAGACCCTCATAGGACGACTTGCATCTTTATTTTTTGTAAATAAAATGCATTTTTTAACAATTGTGAAAATACATAAGAAAAGCTACAGGACCATGATTTGACTGGTAAGTACTATATATATATAACGTCGTTCAGAAAAGAAAATTCCCAAGCTGGTGTTGATTGATAATTGTGGATTGAAGTGTAATTTTAGATGAAGTTGTTACAATAAGCACAGGTTGTTGAAATTTATATTCGCTCTTTGTGGGGAATTCATTAATTTTACCAGGCGCGATCAAGCCATTTTTAAAAGGGGGGTTCCAACCATATGTCTCCATACAAAAGCATAAGTTGTCAAACAAAAAGAGGGGGGGTTCCCACCATATGTCTCCATACAAAAGCATTAGTCGTCAAACAAAAAGAGGGGGGGTTCCAACCCCCGGAATCCCGATCCGCCACTGTTTACAGTATATTCATGAGGCAATGAATGCCCCTTGAAAAATGTATGATATTTTTTCACAGTATTTTAATTTGAAAGTTGGAAATGGTTAACATTTGTCACATTTCTCGAGTTTATGAAATAAATATGATTAAAACTAGACCCTTGTATATATTTTCCTGGTAAGCATTTGGAACTCAATTTTTTGAAATGAATGCTGAAACAGTTATATACCCCAAACTAAAACTAGACTAAACTAACAGTAAGATTATTTTTTTGGGACTTTGACGGTAAATGACGAAACCAAAACAAACGGGTCGTGTGCAAAATAAAAAATCTTGACAGGACGACGTACAATGGACATAAAAAAAATCGGAAGGTCTATCGGTTAAGCTTCTTTCAGATCATTTTGCAAATTAAATCAATATCGACTGAAGTTTTAATATTGGCCGATTTCGCTGGACTCGGAAGTAAAGCTTCTTTATATGTGCAAAGTAGTCTGACGTGTATGTGGGAGAAGGAGACGTAATTTTTATCGGGAAATAAACATGTTTGTTTAGTTTGTTTTGTTTGGAATCAAATGCAGGTACAGATAAATCATTCTGAGACCTAATACTATTCTTGTATTTATGTCGTATTTTTTTTATTTCCGGACAGTAACTGTCTCATGTCTGTAGCTTGATGTTGTCACAGGCGTATCCTCCCCGCAAGCGTTGCATCAATATGATTTCCGAAGCAGCACCGTGTTGTGTTTCCCCGACAATATTTTGTAAAAAGATCGGCTCTCCACAAAAACAACACCATGACTTTGACAAAAATAAATCTACATCTATAATTCTCGTGCCAACAGTTTTTCTGACAACGTTACTTTGAATTTTGTTTTTGATATTCGTTTGAACCGATAACTTTTCTTTGAATTTTGTGCAAATTTTGAGACGACCCCTGGCAGCCATTGTTTCTGAGTTAAAATGCACGCGCTCGGTGTTGGAAACATGCGTTAAAATATGCGCATTGTTAAAGTGCCGTGCCACCTAAAATCAGATAGACGCTTCAACAGATAAATTAAGCTTGAATTAAATCCATAATGGCAAAAAGCATAAAGTGAAATTTTTGATATGACCATTAGATGCAAATATTGTTGGTACACTGATTTACATGTATGTCAGTCCCTTTACACAACATATGTTGTTAATCAAGTTTGAATTCATTAATTATGCTGACAATTTGCATATTAGCATTGATGGAAGAAAGGTCCATTTTGATTTGGGTGTGGTTAAAAAAGATAAGCCTTTGTGGGGTTATTTCTTCAGCTGGAAAGTAGTCATCATTTTGTTATATGTTGTATGATACATGTAAACTGATAATGCTTTTACACAAAGGCATGAAATTTTATAAATTTAAGTATAGTACAGTTGACAGAGGTTACCTCCCCTTTAAACTTACGTGTTTTTTATCTGTCAATAAATAGCTAGAGATGTGCACTAAAAATTTAATGATCTTATTTATTGACACAAATTAAAAGGAATGTTGTAAACAACACAGTTAAATTCCTTACAATTTTGATGATTTTCAGGAGTTATGGAATTCTGAGTCCCAATAATTTATCGATTTTCCATGTTCAATGATATAAGCTCAATTAATGCCTTATTTTGACTGACAGTTTAAGGACTATCATTCTAAAACTACAATATTTTAATGAGGTTACAAAAGCAATAAAAATGAGTTCCTATTAAAACAGAAATTATAATACAAATTTTAAAAAAGATGTATTGTGAACCCTTGTGAAGTTGTTAATTACATTTTTGAAAAAGTAAAATAAAAAGAGAAGGGATAAAATAATCATTATAGACCCAAAATGGTCATATTTTGTCTCCAGTCAAAGGCGCCGTTAGATCCTGGACAAACTACCTCTATCATAAACTGTAATGCACTTGCCATACTCACAATCTATTTTAACCTTAGCCCGTTTATGATTTTCTATCTTACACATTTACATTTCAAATAAAGTATAAGCAGACTACCAGTATATGTATAACTTGATAACAAGACATGTCATGTTCCGTCTGAATTTCATACTGCAAGCGAAGGACAAATGTTTCCAAATGCTTTATAATGGGATTAGGTGGAGGATCTAAACAATCTGGCAGAAAAGAATACAAAATTTAAATTAATTGAAATGGTATTTAGAAAAAATCATCACAATTTTCCCTCAAATGTAAATCCTAGCAAAGTGTTTTTCATTCAGTTTAATTTTAAGTAGGATGTCAAATGACAGAATAGAGAATTGAAACGGGTAATGTGTCAAAGAGACAACAACCCGACCAAAGAGCAGAAAACCACTACCAATGGGTCTTCAACGCAGCGAGAAAATCCATCACCCGGAGGCGGGCTTCAGCTGGTCCCTAAACAATAATGCATACTAGTTCAGCGAAATGGACGACACACTAAACTACGAAACATACAAATAAACCAACATTAAAATACACACAAGACTAACAAATGCTAGAGGTTCCTGACTTGGGACAGGCGCGAAAATGCGGTGGGGTTAAACACGTTTTGTTAGAACCCTCCCACTATACCTCTAGCCAATGTGGAATAAACAAACACACAGCGATGCACACAGTAAAACTCAGCTCAAAAGATGTCCGAGTCCTATGTTAAAAAAGGTAACAGAAGAAACTAAACAAAATGACAATGATCAATATATATTAACAAAGGACTACTAGCAGTTACTGATAAGACAGCTCCAGACCTCAATTAAACTGATCGAAAGATTATGTTTATATCGTATAGAAAATCAGCCATAATCCCTCCCGTCAGGGGTTTAGTATCATGGTATGATAAATTATACGATTAGAACATAACCCGTATTATGCCAACAACTGGTTTTAGAATAAATGTGTTTATTTCCGATGCAGACTATGAGTGAATCAATATTAATTCCAAAAAACAATATCCCTTGTGGATACGTCTGTTTTAAAGGTTTGGTTAGCTTTTCAGGTGAATGACGGCATTTTTGTGCTTTTTATAGAATATAACCATAAAAGATGGGATGTAAAATACCTGAACATATAAGATGTTTGCACGTTGATTTATATTTACGAATGGTGTCCTTGTACCGATGATAAAATTTAGAAAAGGTGTTGACAAGTTTGTGATATCGAAATCCCTTGTGTAACATTTTTTCAGCAATACAGAGATTTCTTTCGTTAAAATCAAATACGTTGTTACATTCACGAGCGAATCGAACATGTTGAGATATATAAACACCATACGATGGTCCCAAGGGAAGTCGCCACCTAAAAACGGATAGTTAACAATAAGAAATGAAAAATCATCTCTCTTATCGTAAATTTTAGTATTGAGCTTCCCGTTAGAGATATGGATAGCAAGATCCAGAAAAGGGCAGTGTTAAATGTTTGTATTAGCTTTATTTAAAGTAAGTTCACCAGGATAAATCTCTCAGTGTACATACTGAAGTCTTCATTATTGACAGCCAAAATATCATCCAAATATCTAAAAGTGTTATTAAATTTTATCAGATGTTGTTTCGTTGGGTCTTTGCAGATTTTAGACATAAACTGTAATTTGTAACAATACAGAAACAGACATAAACTGTGAATAAGCTGTGCACAGTTAGTCCCCATTGGAATTCAGATATTTTGCCGATATACGAAATCTCCATAGCGAAAAAAAATGTTATATAGTGAAAATTCAAGTGCGGTTATCATATCAAAGTTGGTCCGATTGACATAGTTCTTGTGTTTGTCGTTACTAAAAAATGACCTAAAAGGGTTTGAACATATATATTCACATTCTGACTTTTTTAATGCCCATTGAATTAGGTGTGTGAATTTTTTCTTAATGAGATTATGAGACAAAATGGTATATAGTGTAGAAAAATCAAAACTTTGAACAGATTCGAAAACACCAATATGAACATGCAATTTATCAAGTACTTCCAAGAATTTTGACACTCCAAAAGTAATTAATACCAGTATTTTCGGTAAAAAAATTATTACCAGGTTTTTGATTGTACCAAGTGTACTAGTAAGTAAAATAGACAGTTTAGTAGTGTAACAATGACTTGAAAACGAAATAAATCTATATTTGTGAGGTGTTTAGTACAGCTTCGGAAGCCAGTGCATAGTTGGAACTTTCATGTTATTCGGTTCTGCTTGTAAAGAGGTAGCAATAAGTTTGTGTGTTAACGATGTCATTTTCCGAAAATTGAGTCAGTTGGAATATCGGCGAATTTGTGATTTCCTTTTGCAGAACCTCAATATAAAATTTACGTCAAACAATAACGATATTATTGGCAGCCTTATCAGCTGGGACAAAAACAAATTCCTTTCCAAATTCTTTTAGCTTATGTTTGGTACGAGAAATAGGGCTATTATGGTTGTTATTAGGAGTAAAATATTCTATTTTCATTACTGAATTGAAAAAGGAATCTAAGGAATTTTTTGTAAACTTTTTCTCGTTTTATCCATTTTTGCAGTAAGTGTGGAGTGAGTCGTGGATGATGTTACGACACTCCTTCCACTTAATAATTGATGGGGTCCTTTCCTTAGGAATGATTTCAACTCTCGGTCCTGGACGATGTTAAGGTCTCCTCATAAATGTAAGATGGAATTACTGCAATTTCATGACGTAGGTGTATTATCAATGATATTAATATCTTTACACACCTCGCTATAATTAAAAACATATTTCCGGGTAGATTTTTTGTAAACATAACAAATAAGAGGGAGCTCAGTATTATCAAAATAACCAGGAATTTGTTCTTTAACAGCATTATCATTAAGAATACTGGTAATATTTAAATCAAAACCTTTATTGACATTTTGGTTTTAAGAAAATGATTTTTTAATGATTTTCAGGGCGATGTAGTCTTGACATAAGATTTGACAACTTATGACTCTGTGCAATACATTAAATATAATATGATAATACATGTATATCAATTATTCATATATTCAACGATGGGTAGGCCTGATCTTTATTTCAATGTTCTCTGGATAAACACCGAACCGACTCTATAGAATTTTTATTCATCTGGAACATTTTCAAAGAATATCGGGCCTAGCAAATCTGCTGCTGTTAACGCTATTTACACGCATATAAACATGATAAAACTACGAAAAAGAAACATGCAATTCTTCAATCTTAGACTTTTAAACGCCAATAAAGCGGGAAAAAAGAAGCACTTTCCTTACTATTTGAGAATTGAATGCCGCTTTTTCATAGTTTTATCGGCGTTTAAACGCGTTTTAATATTTTGAATTGTTAGGCTACCTTATAAGGCCCATTTTCCATTAGATATTTCCCATTTAGTACATTCTCCTTCACTACTTTGAAGTTTGAATTTTAAGCTGATAGTATAATTATTGTGAAACTTGTAGGCCTTGGAAATAGAATTATTGTCAAAATATTAGTTTTCTGCACTTTTGTGCAAACCCTTTTACGAAGCGATCTTATTGAGCTTATAATGATGAGCTACAGATCGAGCTGATTGGGTAATTATTTTGTACCTATTGCAAAATAGTTCCAGGATTTTTAGAAGTCACGCGGTCCATTCGTCTTGGTCCGATATCCATACTTAAGGAGATTTTGTGTGTTTTTCATAGCTCAAGCCGGTAGGGAACATTGTATTGGCCAGCAATACTTTCAGAATGCTTGTTCATTTTGAAAATTTATTTAAACGACATAAAAGAATATATTTTGACATTTGTAAGATGTTTTATTGAGTCGATTTGGATGAAAGTTTGGCATATATTTTATGAATATAAATAAATTTTAAATGTCGTGATATGTAATGTTTGCTTAAAAGACAACTCCGCTACGGTCTCTTCTTAATTTTAATTTGACATATAATCAATGTAGATATTCCAGTCTAATCATTTATGGCCCAGTTAAATATGTTCAACGGTTAACTTTTGAAGATGGTTTTATAAAATGAAAATGCTTTAGATTCTTAACATATTGAAGTAAGTAATTGTAATTATGATGTAAACTGAACATTGTTACATATACAATACACTGGAAAAAATCGTGGTAGGACTTTTTATTAGACATATATGTTCAACTATTCTAATTTTCCCAGTTGCAGCGTACATGTAATTATACAATTGACAATGGAGAAGGGCTTTGTCATTCTTTCATTACCAGAGCACTTTTATGTCGTTTTCTATTTTTTATTTATGTATGTTTTATTTCACGTGTTTAGTATTTTTGGCTTGTGAATGAATCATATTTGAAAAAAAATGCCACATTGTCTGTGTACGTAGCTCCGGAAAGTATCGTAATCTCGGTTTTCTAGTCTTTTGGTATTGACTAATGAAATAGTAAAATTTGAAAACTAATGAGTATCACTCCATTTTCTTTCAGCATATTGACATTTGTATTTGAATTAGGTCATTTCTTGTTTTATATTTTCATAGTCTTAATAAAACGTAGTTCCTATAATACTTCAATTTCCGATTGTTTTTATTGTTCATTCAAGGATTCGACTTCGCTGAATTCATCGCACGGAAATATTGCCGCCAATTGTTTTCCCTTGATAGAATTGGTGCATGCTCTCTGCATCTCTACATAATTTTTGTGTTGATTTAGCTTTCACGATTTTTTTTCCATTTTTATACATTTATTTTGTACCTAGTCACAGGCCAGACTGGCAATAATGCATTATCGAATCAACTGTGGCATGTTTTCATTGCAACCAACAATGTCAGACGGTCCTTCAAATTACATGTTGTACAACCTCCTCCAAATTTTGACATTAGAAAACAGAAACAAACATAATGTTCAACTGAGAGATTTCCTCCTTCCTTACAGTAAAGTACGGGAAAATTTGGAGCGTGTGTGTTTGGTCGAAATGCGATAAAGACGATGCTGGTTGTACTTATTGTTGATAAGTTTTAATTATAGTATAACTAATCTTAAAATTCGATTTCCTAAAATAAAACAACCCATTTCACGGATATGTCATTTCTTTGAGCGAAATAACTGGCTTTATTTCACATGTGAAATATCGCATTTCTTATCTTGTGCACCAAAATTGAAACGAGTCGATCCCGCTGCTGGTTGACTAAACGTTCCTGAGAGTAGCTCAGTTGCTAGCGTTTCAATAAAACTCGAATACCTAAAATTTACTGTTGTAAAATTTATGAACAGTGGTGAGTATCTCCCTCGTGCATAACTCTGTCTTTAGATGTTCTTACCCTTTTTGGTGATTTTTGTACTTTTGAAATTGCTATTCAACCTTTTGGATGGTTGTTTTTGGTTTTCAACATTTTAGGCCTTGAGTACAACTGATGAATCATAAACCGGCGAAATGAGCCCATTTTGTGCATAAAAATTGGCATCAAAGAATCTTAATTACTTATTAAGATTATTAAGATCTTGTTATCTTCATTACTTTCATTCGGATATATTATTATTTATTGCAACAAAGTTTTCCCTTTCTTTGATTGTTATTTGCAGAAACAGTATAATGGAATTTAAGCTTTTTACTTGACGTTTTTCATTAAGTCTAGGGTAAACTTCATTAAGTTAAAACCCAAAATAGGTGTTGATGCTATATATTTAGATTGATTACATGTAGCAGTTGACCATTCAAAGATACTTAACAAATTATGTTTTAAATTTTAACGAGATATATTGAGCCCATCGAAGTCGACGCGTTTTTTAATGTACCCGAAAATTGCTACTTTTTTATTTATCGTGCATATTGCATTTGTTATGGACAAGGCGACATAACTCCAGAACAACATCTGACTTTCATAAGGTAACAGTATAGAGGGGCCTTATGAAATACCAGTCTAATGAGTCTTTTTAGCAACTTCAAACTTTGATCACAGATACAAAGAACTTGGAAATATTTTGTAACCATTTTTCACCATTTTAGTAACGATAATTTAATTTTTTTAGAATTATTATGAAGCTGCCAATCTCCGTAGTGTTTGTATTTGTTATGTATCATTTAGAGTGATACCATCGAGACTATGTTTCTACTAGTAGAGTCAATATCCCAATGGTATCAACGGCTTACTTGCTTATACCTCGATTTCGTCATGGATTAGATGCTAAACATTGCTTTCGTTTTTTCTTTTGTCTTATTATTTTAATCTCAATAATTTTTTGGGGCTTCGGTGGCCGAGTGGTCTAGGTAGTTCGTCATGACTACTAGTGATCACTAGTGTGTCAACACTAAGGTTGTGAGTCGAATCTCACATGTTGCGGGGCTTGCTCCACCAATAAAAACTGACCGCCGTTAAATAGCCAAATGTGCTCAAAACGGCATAAAATCCCAACGAAACAAAAAAAATCAATAATTTTTGGCTACATAAACTATATTGTATCGTCTTTCCACATTTTGTAACTCTACCAATTAGAGATAAACTGTGATGCATCAAAATTTAATTCATTTTGAAAATTTAATTAAATATAAAATATTAAAACTGTTTCTCCTATTCTTGATGTGTTTAAATCGGTGGGATAAAAATACAAAATATTTTTAACCACTTCCCGGTGATTAAATTTTTGCGTGGAAATTCCCGCCGTTTTTTACGTTTATTGGAAAGATAAACTAGAGAAGTCCCGAAATGGCGTTCATGTAAACAAAATGCGTAGCAACGGCATTTTCTTGAGGTTTTTGTTGAAAATCATAGGAGAAACAGATTCTTCTTCAATTTACTCGTGAGTTATAGAATTTCTCGCTATTAAAGCTCGCGTGTTTAAAATAAAAAAATTAACTATATGGGTGGAGAAATTCCATAAATCACTCGTACCTGAAGGAGATTCTATATGTAAACGACATACAATATTTTATTTGGTCTATTAATATAACCTTGGGGGAAAAGTATGAAATATATCAAAATATTTAACTAGGTTTTTAAATTACCTTTTGTACGTAATACCCATACTTTGAACTGAGTGTGTAAAGAATGTAATAATATAAAAAGATTTGATATTTAGATAAAATAATAACACTTAGATTAGAAGATCACTCGTTGGTTTTTATTGGACAATGTAATATAACAATTCCATTATTTGATTTAAAATAATCAACACATCTCAATTCAATTTAGGCACAATTTAGGATGTTCAACTGTCAAGTTTCAAAACTGATTTTCTAAGATGTTTATTTACCATGTCTAGATTTTATACGTATTGAGGTAAGTAATTGTTACTGAACATCGTTACATGTAGGGCCTTTTTCTCCGGCAATTATTTCACTTCTTAGACCATTCTCAAGTGTCGCCTAAAACGTTTCAAAATACTGGTAGGCATAGCCTAAAGATTTGCTGATAATAACAAATAAGTTACTCAATTGTTGTGATGTACCTGAATATCGCTTTGGTAGACAGTTTGAAATGATTTCCGAAATTTACGTCTTTAAGGCAGTTTTTTAACGTTAAGGACACTCAGAACCAAAACGAATGTTTTGCTGTAACATGTGTAAGTCAATTTGTGTATTTCCTTCTGAAAGCCCTCTTTGAAATATTCCAAAAGGTGATACAAACTAATCAAAATCGCCAATATGCACGACATTTTCGGATAGAAAACTTAAACTTACTAATGATTAAGCATGGACTTTTTATTTTTTAACATAAAAATATATTGCATACAATCTTTTACGATAAAAAGTACTAGGTAAATATTTAAGATTAAAATATAAATGGTTATGAGTGAAAAAATAAACGGGACAATGTCCCACTTTGAAATACAGAAGGAATAATAGTTGTTACACGAGTTCAAAGTGAAGACTAGAAAAACAACGAGTTTTTAAAATTCCCGTCTTTACTTGAATTGATACTTAACATTTTCTCTTACAAAATTGTTAAATATTCGAAAACTAAGGAGTATCTCCCTCGTGCATAGCTCTGTCCTTAGATGGTTTTGGCTTTACCCTTTTGGTCATTTTTGGTATTTTGAATTTGATCTTCAACCTTTTGGATTGTTGTTTTGGTTTTCAACATTTTAGGCTTTGAGCAAAACTGATGAATCGTAAATCGACGAAATTGTATCAAGAATTATATTTCCCGAGTGGAGAGCATCGGAACGAGGGAAAAGACGCTGAATTCTAAAAATCGAGTATTTACGGAATAAGTAGGTACTAAGGGACCCCCCATTTAACTTCAAAAGGGGGGGGGTATGTTTTTTTCCTAAAAAATATTCTGATCCCCAATTTGATGAAAAAAAAATATTGTGGTCAAATAGATGACAGAAAAAATATTCTGAATCCAGATTTCCCCATAGCATGTAGTGTGTGTTCAATTTTTATTAAAATAATTTGATTGATAGCGCTGAAACTAAAATAAATTCTGACTCGGACAAAAAATCCCCCCCCCACTTTTTGAAAGAATTATTTCGGTTCAACAAAGGATTCAATCAGTCGTGAAGATTTACACTTGTACCTAACACAGTCTTGGTTTTCGAAAAAAGTCCAAACATGTATAAACTAAATTGTTACATTACTGATTTATTACTTAAATCATTATTAAAAAACTATTATGTACAAACAATGATAATGGAATTATCTTTAGAAAATGATTGATCTGGAAATAAACTAGGACCTAGAAATAATTTTATAACAGGAAGTTCAAACGCATACAATTTACCACCTGCTGTGGGATTTTAAATGTCTCTTTCAAGCCATGTCATTTTTCTTTATCAATTTAAAAAAAATAAAGGTCACAAAAATTGAGAAACCGTTGGACAGTGATAATCAATCAGCTATAGCACGTTGACAAAGAGTTGGAGAAAGGTGACATAAGGTTAATTCGGTGAATGTATAGAATGGTGTATGAATTTCAACTTCAGGAACACATGAACTCAGGAAGGTGTTTGTACGTCAATGACTGTGTACTTGGGCTAGACTAAACTACCGATAAATAATATCAGTTTCAACACGAATATGAATTTTGCACGAGTCCGAAAACACCCAATCGAACAGGAAATGCATGGATTATATGAAACATTTTTGTTTGTCTTCATCATACGCAATAAAAATGTATTCCATAATAAGTGACAAGCCCTAATACTGGTATAAAATATACAAAAATATCGAATAAACGTAGCATTCCATAGATAAATCATCTCTTGTGGTGAATACACTGTCCTTAGATGGCTTTTAACTTCACCCTTTTAATCTTAAGACATTTGAATCTCCTCTTCAATCTTTTTGGTTATTGGCTTGGCTTTCCACATTTTCAGCTTTGAGCACTAATGTGTCGTAAAACGACGACATATACACATCTTATTTATCAAGGATGTTTCTTACGAATAACTCAGTTGCCTTTATTTAGATACGAGCCTGAAATGCTGCTTTAAATATACCGTTATATAAAGGTTCCATTTTCAGAAAATTAAGGAAATCTCTCTCTTTTATTATTCTATTCTTCGGTGGCTTTGGCCATACTCATTTGATTTTTTCTGGAATTTGAATCTAGTCCTTATCGCTTTAGGTTATTTCGTATTTTAGCATTTTTTGGCTTGAACACAACCTATCAGTCGTAAATCGGCAAAATATGCACAACTTGGCTTTACCATTTTGGTCGTTTTTGTATTTTGATATGCTATGTGATCCCTGACTGGTTAATTATATCTTTTCTGTCATAACAATAATAACCGTCTATGAATATTTCAAGTAATTGTCAACTAAACATTTAGTGGAAACACAACTATTCCAGAATTGAAGATGAATAGGGTACATGAATTGCAATGAAAATCAAAAAAATAAATGTTTGTAACTATGTTATGTTCTTGCCATTTTATATGAAAAATGACGGGATTGTTGATAAAAGACTTTGTTTGCTGAAGAAGAATATCATATATTTACACGAGGTGTACATTTATGAACGTTGATTTATTCTGAATAGACTGATTATTTAGCGGATTGATTTGCCATTTTTAATGAATCGGTTATATTGATGAAAATATAAATTTCCCGAACTTGAACGATTCAATCTATCACAAACTTTTATATAAAAGTGAAATATTTGTTAAAGTTGGTATGTATTCAAATAATAAGTTTTTTCCTTCAATGGTATTATTTACTGAAAATAAAAGCGTCCCTTGATCTTTACAAAATCGACTGCTACGAATTTGTGACGACTTTTTCAAAATCAAAGCAGAGGCAAAAAGTACTAAAATAAGATAAATCTTAGTCGTGCTTTCAGAGAGTACATTTAATACAATTGTTACATTAGCTACCTTTTTTAATCCGACCGCCTCACTATCCATGATAATTTGTTAGATGGGTACCAATTTCGAACCTTTGGCACAGCTGCTGAATTCTTGTTTAACGTAGTGTCTTGCATTTTTCTCCATTCTGACTTTAGAACATTTGGTCAAAAAATTCTCGCAACTACATACTAAATTCAAAAACTTAAGTATGCATCAATTGTGTTTCATATTTTTAATGCTCTCAATTGGTACACATTTTATTCTGTAAACGACATACAAGGTTATCTTAACACCAGAGTATTTATTTGGTCGATTAGCATAACCTTGGGTGAACATTTTGTAAATTAACTTTTACATGTAATGACCATAACAATGGATTGGGTATATCAGGATATATAAAGATTAAAATAATTGGAAAACTATTTGTACAGTTTGTTTATAAGACAACTTCGCAACAGCCTTTTGTTGATTTTAATTTTAACGATTGTAAAACATTTTACATAAATTCCAGTCTTATCATTTATGACATATATGAAAATATTCTTAATTCTATATGCTGATGACACCGTACTGTTGTCGGAAACACCAGAGGATTTACAAAAGCAATTGGATTCATTCTATGAATATTGCACAGAATGGAAATTAAAAGTAAATACAGAAAAAACTAAAATTGTATGTTTTTCAAATGGGAGATTACCACAAAATTTGCATTTCACCTACGATAACAAAGAAATTGAAATTGTGAAAGATTTTAATTATTGAGGATTAGTATTGACAAAAACAGGGAACTTCAAAAGGGCAATTAAATCGCAGGTTGATAAAGGGACATCGGCAATGTATGAAATTCTAAAAAGAGGAAAATTTCATAATTTATCTATTTCCTGCCAATTAGATCTGTTTGATAAAGTAGTAAAACCCATATTATTATATGGATCTGAGCTCTGGGGTTTTAGTAATTGCGATATAATTGAGAGAGTACATTTAAAGTTTTGTAAGCTTTTGCTAAATTTGAAATCTTCCACACCAAATTGTATGCTCTATGGGGAACTAGGACGCTACCCTCTATATATTGATATAAAATTACGTATGGTGTCATACTGGAGTAAATTGATTATAGGTAAACAATCGAAGTTGTCAACAGTTATGTATCGTCTTTTGTATCATATAACTAACACACAAAACGTCGACTTTAATTGGTTAAAATGTATCAAATGTATATTTGATGAGTGTGGATTTTCATATATTTGGAACACACAAACTTTCGTTAATGATATATGGTTAAAAGCAAACATTAAAGAAAGATTATATGACCAGTTTAAACAACCGTGGAAAGAAACAATCCAGAATTGTTCAAAAACTTTAAATTATCGAATATTTAAGGACAAGTTTACTTTTGAAGAATATTTTGATATTCTGGATGAAAAAGATTTTTTTAACATTTTGTAAATTTAGAACAACTAATCATAAACTGCCTGTAGAATATGGCAGATGGAACAATATAGAACGGGAAAATAGAAAATGTAACTTATGTAATTTAGAAGAAATAGGTGATGAATTTCACTACATACTTAACTGTAAATATTTTGATGAATTCAGAAACATTTACATAAAAAAGAGGTTTACAAGACGGCCAAATACTATTAACTTCAATGATATTATGGCATCAAAGAATAAGACAAATTTAATAAAATTATGTAAATTCATAAGGATCATTAACGAAAGAGTGTGTTCTCCTAGTTAACCTTTTACCTTTTTTTCATTTTGTGTATATGGACTCTGTATATATTGTATATATCTTTTTTTTTTTTTTTTTTTTTTTTTTTTTTCTTTTTTTTTTTTTTTTTTTCTATACCTATGTATTTGGTGATGAGAAATAAAGATATATAGATTCTAAACATATTGAAGTAAGTAGTTGTAATTATGATGTAAACTCAGCATTTTTACATGTACAATATACTGGACAATTTTCGTAGGAGTTTTAATTAGAAATATATATCTAACTAATTTAATTTTCTAATGTAATTATGCCATTGACAATGGAAAAGGGTAGTGACAAGCTTTCCTTACTACAGCACCTAACGTCAGTCTATTTGTTTTATATTTTTTTAATATTTTTTTGGTCTTCTAATTAATAATTTTTTAAAAACTGCCACGATATCTTTGAGCTGTAAAAGTATCGTCCGCTCGGTTTCTAGTGTTTAATTTTTGTATTGAATGATGAAATTGTAAAATGTGAAAACTAAGGACTATCACTTCAATTTCATTTGTATTTGAATTTGTTCATCTTTTCAGACACCAAACGTTCGTTCTTCTCTTGCAGTTTGCTCTAAATTCCTTTTTATTGCCAAGGAAACAGCGTTACATATGAAGGAAGTGCATGTAGGACAATTTTCTCTGGCAATTATTTCACTTTTAGGACCATTTTAAAAAGTCGCCAAAAACATTTCAAAATTTTTGGATGCATGGCCTGATATGCCGTGTCTAAAGATTTGCTGATAATAAAAAATAAGTTACTAATTTTTTTTGATGTACCTGAATATCGCTTTTGGAGATAGTTTGAACAAATCTGCGAAATTAACGTCTTTAAGGCAGTTTTCTAACGTTAAGGACACACAGAACCAAAATGATTATTTTGATGTAACGTGTAAGTCAATTTATGTATCCCCTTTCATATGACGGTAGAATGGGTTTGGTGCTGAAAGTCCTCTTGGAAATATTCCAAAAAGTGATACAAATTGATCAAAATCGACAATATACACGCCATTTTCGGGTAGAAACTTAAACTTACTAACGATTAATCATGAAATTTTCATTTTTTTTTAACATACAAAATAATGCATTCCATACAATCGTTTACGATAAAAAGTACTAGGTAAATATTTAAGATTAAAAGATAAATGGTTATGAGTGAAACAAATACACAGAAAAATGTCCATACTCCGTTTACTTAAAGTCCCCACTTTAAAATACAGAAGGAATAATAGTTGTTAAAGTGAAAAGTGAAGTTCAAAGGGAAGACTGGAAAAAAACGAGTATTTAAAATTCACGTCTTTACTCGAAATTGACACTTAAAATTTATTGTTACAAAATTGTAAAATATTTGAAAACTAAGGAGTATCTCCCTCGTGCATAGCTCTGTCTTTAGGTAGTTTTGGCTTTACCCTTTTGGTCATTTTGGTATTTTGAATTTGATCTTCAACCTTTTCGATTGTTGTTTTGGTTTTCAACATTTTAGGCTTTGAGCACAACTGATGAATCGTAAATCGACGAAATATCCACACCTTGAGCATCCAAATGCTATCAAAATTATATTTCTCGCGTGGAGCGCATCGGAACGAGGGAAAAGAAGCTGGACTTTAAAAATCGAGTATTTACGGAACAAGTAGGTACTAATACTCGTTCAAAAGTGAAGAACTGGGAAATCTTCACGAAGTTAAATAACGACACGCCTGATTGGTCAAAAGGTATGTGCGCGATTTGATTGGTATAAAAGCAGGAGATGATGTTTCGTGTGAACCGATCTACAACGTGTCATCTCACACTGAAAATGGCCATTGACGGCAGATGAATGATATATTTTCATATTTGAGGTGATGATGGCGGATTGATCCATGTAGCTTGTCTTGACAGCCTGTTAACACCGAGGTTGTGAGTTGGAATCCAGCTTGTGGCGAGATGTGTTCGACCGAGATTTTTTCTGTCGTAGGTTGGTGGTTACCCGGCTTCCTTCACCAATAAAAATGGCCGCCATGATATCACAATTTCCGTAATGTGGCATAAGTCCAAAAATTTTCAGATTTATTTTTAGTTTCCGATGAAGACATGGTTAATATATGGTACGATCTCTGTCAATACATAATTATTTAATAGAATTGTTAGTTTAATCATTGGATTTGTTTAATAATTTTAAACCCCGAACAAGAATAACGAATATGAACAATTGGAGTTGAATTCTTGCTTTATTTAACTTTTATGCATAGAATATTATTCTGAAAACAAAGCTGCTAATCGAGCATTAAATATGTTAAATATCTATCCAAGTTTCGGCTTTAGGTATACCTGTAAGACACTGAAATTAACATATTTGCTGTAATTTTCAATTCAGGTTATTTTCGTTATATTTCACGGAAACATATAACAAGAGATCTTATTGTTGACAACATAATAATGCTGTATGGTTATAATACGGCCCTCGGTGTCGGTTAGTTCTGATATAATACTGTTAGGGTATTTTCTTGGAAGTTCAGCTCTTAGGCATACAGATTACATTTTTTTCTTTGAAAATTTGTTTGTAAGTACTGACAAATATCTTGGATGATAAAGAAAATCAATTTTTATATTAAGTCTCCTTGACCTACAATTTTTTTTGAAAGGCTCAGAATTTTTGCAGCAAAAAATTAAACTCTCATTATAAATAGCACTAATTGTCCAGGTAATGCTTATCATTTGTTCTACATAAAATGGCTTAAGTTAAAATTTCTATACAACACAGAATTACAGTGTTTGGCAGAAGTAAACGACTGTCCTATGTATAACTAATATTCGAGAAAACAAAAGTAGATGCAGAAGCTATAAAAACCATTTAAGGATACAACCAAGCACAGAAGAGAATTCCTTAGTTTTCCAAAAAATTTAAATATTTTTTTATAAAGCTTGGGAGATACATAAAATATGAATATTTGGTCGAACAAGGATTTAAATTACGCAACGACCATAGACAAAATCATAAACCATATAAGTGTAGAGCTTTGCATGATAGCGATTCTCTTTAGTCTTCACAAAATATAACACTTTTTGAAAGAATTATTTCGTTCATCAAAGGAACCAGGCAGTCGTGAAGACTTACACTTGTACATTAAACAGTCTTGGTTTTCGAAATAATTCCAAACATGTATATAAAATAACAATTAATTTTACATTCACTTGGGGAATCCTCAGATCAGAGAAACCTCTGCCGCCACGGCTTTAAAACTAGGATAAATCAAACGACTTAAATAGTTTATTTATCTGCCAGAAGACTGTCTTACTTTTTTAAAGACTTTTCTGTTCATACATTTTTTTATATTACTGAATATTACTTCAATAAATATTATAAATACCATTATATATATTTACTTTGTAATCTTACAAACAATGATAATGGAATTAAAAACGAATACAATGTACATCTTCCTGTGAGATTTTAAACGTGTCTTTCATGCCATGATAATTTCTTTAACAAATAAAAGGTCACAAAAATTTGGAAACTTGGGAGGGTGATAAACAGAGTTGCAGAAAATTGACGAAGGTTAATTCCTGATAGTATAGAATGGTGTATGAATTTCAGGAGCACATGAACAATACCTAGGAAGGGTATTGTACTTTAATAACATATGTGTACTTGAGCTAGTCTAAGCTGCTGATAAATTATATGAGTATAAACTCGAATATGATTTTTGCACGCGTTCAAAACACCCAATTGAATAGGAAATGCATTGAAGTTTTTTCTTTGTCTTAACGATACGCAAAATTCTAAAGTAAATGACAACCCCTTATACTTGTATAAAATACATGAAAATATCAAATAAACGTAGCATTCAATAGATAAATCATCTCTCGTGCACAACACTGTCTTTAGATGGCTTTAACTTCACCGTTTTAGTTGTTTAGACATTTGAATCTGCTGTTCAATTTATTGGTTTTGATCTCGTAGGATGTTTCTTGCGACTAACTCAGTAGCTCTTATTTAGATAAGAGCCTGAAAGGCTGCTTTAATATTAGCGTTATATAAAGGTTCCATTTTCAGAAAATTAAGGAAGAGGACAAATATACCTAAGGAGCAAATACAAAAACGTATCCATTGGACAGACAAACCCGGGAAGACAAATGAACAACCACAAGCACAACAATTAAACACAGAAAACTAAAAAACAATGAACAACACGAACTTCTATAAAAAACAGGGGTGAACCCAGATGCTCCGGAAGGGTAAGCAGTTCCTGCACCGTATACGGCACCCGTCGTGAAGTTCAACAAAGTCAATCAAGTCACAAATCGGTGGATGCACATGAAATGTTACGACATCTTCGACATTGGAACACTGTAAATGTCAATCACTTCGTGATGGCGACCGTAAAATTTCTTAAGGGTGGCATTAACTTATCCCTGATAAAATCCTGATTAAGAAGCTTTTGTGACAGCAGTAATCTTCTTTGTCGAAAGTCAGGGTAACTCACGCATGCCCTTGGAAATCGGATAAGCTGAGAAACGTAGACGCCATATGCAGGCGATGCTGGTATATTTCTACTCGAGAAGGGAACGTTAACAATAAGAAAGTTGAAGTCATCACGTTTGTCATAAAGTTTTGTCTGCAAATGTCCCTCATTGTCAACTTCAACAAATCCAAATATGAAGCGGACTTGATGTATCTGTAGTACCCCTAATTTCAAGCTCACTTGGGTAGATAAGATGTAGAAAGTCCTGGAATTTGTCGTTATTTAACGACAACATGTAATCTCTCGCTTTCATTATTCTATTCTTAGGTGGCTTTGGCTTTACTCATTTGATTTTTCTTGAATTTGAATCTAGTTCTCACCGCTTTAGGTTATTTCGGATTTTAACATTTTTGGGCTTGAACACACCCTATGAGTCGCATATTTATTGCATTATTGCATCAAAATTAGTATTTTAATTATAACTAACTGTTTTTATTGTTAGTTTTTTTATGTGAAGCATATTATTGATAGTGTTCTTATATTCAGTGAGTCTTTGGAAGACCGTCTTCAGATTACTCGGAAATTCTTCGACCATTTGAGTGAAGGAAATCTTGGTAAAAGTAAATTCGGACATGCATGTATGGTGCCATTTCTGCTTTTCAAAAATCCCAAAATAAGAAACGACTGATACGTGTTGTAGTTATGGCAGGATATTATAGAAAATTCTGCCCACATTTTTCTTCTATTAATGAGCCATCAACACATTTGTTTAAAAAAAACGTCCGATTTAACTTGTCAGAAAATTGTGAGAAGGCATTGAAAACGTTAAAAGCCATATTGCGACATTTTCATCAGCTCCAAATGTGGATTCGCAGTTTAAATTAGCAGTTATTGCTAGCGATGTTGCTGCTGGAGCTGTTTTATAACAGGAAGACAAAGGTGGTACTAACCATCAAATTTGTTATGTTTATTCGTTATCTTAATAAAAATCAAAGATATTCATTATATGTTTCTACTGTTGAAAAAGAGTATCTGTCTCTTAATAAGGCTTTACAATTATTTTATAAGTTTATGCTACCTCCTCCAGATCTCCTATTACTGTTCTTATATTGGGATTTCAGTTTGCATAAGTATAATCTTGATATTAAATATATTAATGAAAAAATAAAATAACTACATATTGTTTCTCAAGAGTAAAATTAGGTGTTTAGAATTTTGAATGACTAAATAATTTATTACATGCTATTGTTCATATTTAATACAATAATTGCTGTGTATCATATGTATTTGTTGAAAAGAAAGTTTTCTTATACATTTTGTAAAACAGTTTCTTTTTCGTTAAGAGAAGGGGTTAACTTTATGCATAAGCATATTTCTATTTATTTATCATTATTAAAATATTGTTTTAGTTTATTTTATAGAATTTCACTGCAATTATAAATTAGAAATATCTAGAAAAGATCGAAGCTATAATTAGTTTTGAACTTAGCTAATTTATCTATAAATAAAATGTTTAACGTTTAATGAATAAGTTGTTCTGTAGAAAGTTCTAGGTTGAAAGTTCTGGATATTAGTGAATCAACTAGATCATATATTGTTAAAATATGTAAAGGTACCACACAATTGATGTTTGTCAGTTTGGAACTAGCAATTGTAAGAAGTACTCAACACTTATTTCTACTGTGGAAAAATTACGCTGCTGGACTTGTTATTGTAACTGGATAGAGGTAGGACGCGGGCCACACCTTTTCATGATAAATTAAAAATTGTAAACATCATTCTGAGGACTATAACAAATCAACTGGAGGATTATTTTAGTGGAAAGAAACTGGACATTAGTAAGATAATGGGGTAGATTTCCATTTCCTGAATTGCACTAAAAATCAAGAAAATAAATGCTTATAATTATCTTTGTCCTTGTCATTTTATATAAGAAATGACAGTAGAAGAATTGTTTTCTGGAAACTATTTACCCGCAGGTGTACATTACGTACGTTGATTCATTTGTACTGATTATTAAGCGGGTGATTTGGAATTTTTAATATATCGTTAAAATCGACGAAATTATAAATTTATCGAAACTGAAATATTCAAGCTGTACAAAAATTGTGTATAAAAGTAAAATATGTGTTTAAGCTACAGGCTGCAAAATTAATTCATAGTTTGTGCAAAGCACGACTACGGTGGCCTCGATGAATTTGGTACCGATTACATAGCTGTGGCACAGTTACTCCTGTTAAAAAAATTATGTCGTCTTACTTTTTTCACAATATGGATTATAGAAATTTTTGGTCACACAATTATTTGCAACAGTAAACTATTTAAGTGGGTAAATAAAAAAAAGTATCAATTCTGATTTGATGACAGGTAAATCTACATGTGTAAAGATACATGTATCTAGTTTAATATCTGAGATAGCGACTTATACCGGTTAGTTCAATATTGCTGATGACAATACAATTTTTGGATTTATGATAGATATCAACAAAAGCAGCATAACTTGGTTTTAGATGTTTATGACGGTAATTTGTCTAATTTTTGGTTTGTTTTTAATAAAATAGGTCGTATGTCCCAATATTATTTCTGTTATTACAACATTGCATAGAAAATGTGATTTTTGAAAAGCTCTCAGTCTCATTAGCTTTTTATATATGGTGCTGGACATTTGTATCGTATGCTACCATGGAGAGCATGATTCGGTGGATTAAGTTCCCATGTTATCACTAATTTACCTGCTTATACTTTTGTTTTGTCTATGATTTGATGCTACAAAATTGTTTTTGTTTTTTCATTTTGTCTAAGTTTTGGGTGTATAGATTGTTTTGCCATTTCAAATTTTATAACTTTCTTCCGATGAAAGATAAACTAGAATGCATTAAAATGTGTTCCATATATTTTTAAAGAAAGCATTGGAATTTATACCCTATATTCATTTTGAAACATACATATTATTTTGACACCGTTGATTAGTATAGCCTTGGATGAAATGTTTGACATATATTGTATGGGCATTACATTAAGTTTTTAAATAAACCTTCTATATGTAATTACCATAACCTTGGATCGGGTATCTCAGGAATATCATGTTAAAACGATTAAAATAACTGAAAAATCTATATATGGTTTGCTTGTAAGAGAACTTCGCGACGGTCTCTTGTTGGTTTTAATATTAACGATTTAAATAACATTTGACATATAATCAGGGTAGATATTGCGGTCTAATATTTTATGACCTAGTTACGGATGTTCAACGGTTGTCTTTTAAAGATGGTTTTCTAAAATGAAAATATTGAAGTAAGTAATTGTAATTAAGATGTAAACTGAACATAGTTACATGTAGAATCATATATTGCAATGTATGGAAAATTGCAAAAGATAGACAGAAAAAACTGTTTATTTAGATTTATTTTATTTGACAAATTTGTCTTACCAATTATACTATATGAGTCGGACATTTGGGGGTTTTAAAATACAATGTATAAATATTTCAGAAAGACTGCAAATAAAATTTTGCAAAATTATCTTACATGTTAAGCAGTCAACATTCCCGGGTCAACATCAAACTTTATTGTTTATGCAGAATTGAACACGTATGATAAACTTCTGGGGTAGACTTTTGAATGACAAAGATAGAAAGATTCTCACATATCTTGTATAAATGGCTATATATAAATTATATAAACTATGGTATAGAAAACAGGTGTTTGTTATTTATTAAGAATACTCTTAACTATTGTGGGATATCGTACATTTGGAATATGCAATATGCAGACAAAATCGTAGTTAGAATATATCGGCAAAAGAAAACCGAAGCGAAAAAACAGTGGGAAAAGTCCAAAAATTCGATGTCCAAGAAAAAGACAAATTCAAGAGAATGGAACACATCAACCAAACGCGACAAGGATACATGTACATGTATCACTAAAAGAACAAAAAACATTTAATAAACTAAACAAAACTAGAACAAGACAGCACAAAAACTAAAGCACTAGCACTAGCAGTGAACTCCCATGAAAAACCGGGAACACATCAATTGCTCCTTCCGGGTAAGCATGTCCTGCTCCGTTAATGGCGCCTGTCATATTGTCAGGGAAGTGTCAAGTCTGGTGAGGTGTCATTTCTAGAAGGACGTTAAATCTAACTGAAGATATCTAGTCTCAAACGCGAGATAGAAACTTCGTATCGGCCAATGAATTCATGACGACGACTGTAAAACTTTTGGAATGATGACATTAACATAGACTGAACATAACCCTGTCTTAGATGTTTATGTGACAGCAATCTAGCCCTGCCGAGAAATTCGCCGTATAAATAACATGCGCGGCAGTAACGAATCAACTGTGAAATGTATACAACATAGGCGGGAGACCTTAGTACTAATAAGAAAAGGAAGTTTACAAAAGAAAAATTTTAAATCATCAAGTTTGTCATAAAGTTTGGATTTCAACCGCCCATTAATTTTTATGTACAAGTACAAATCTAGATATGAATCAGAAGTTGGTGTGTCTGTGGGCTCTTTAATTTCAAGTTCTCTGGGATAGATAAGATGTAGGTAATCCTTTAAGTAATGATTATTAAATGACAAAACATCATCTATATAGCGGAAACTGAAATTAAAGGACTGAACTAGTTTCTTTTCTTTCCGATTCATTAGCCTTGTAGAAATTTAGCTTGAGTTCGGCCAAAAGCGGCGCACAGTTTATCTAAACATGTCCTCAAACTCAACAAGGATGTTGTCATATGAAAAATTCCAGCATGTTAACATCAGTCTCAGGAGTACTTTTTGTTAGAATCAGTGTGTTTTTTGACAAAGTAAGCCTTGGCCTTACCATATACCAGACAGACAAATCTTTGTAAACCATGTTTAGTGTAGAAACATTGGTGAATCAGCTCACGAAAAACAGATTTTAATTTATCATGTGGGAGGGTTGTATACAGTGTAGAAAAAATGAAATTTTATATACTATAACAATAGGTAAGGTCACTAGAAGAAAGTTATTCCTGTAAGTCTTTAGAATTTTTTTAGAATCCACATCAGATTCACACCAATAGTGTAGGTCTTATCACAGTAGCTCTTGAGAACATCCTTAATTGCTGTAAGTAAGGTAGTAAGAAGTTTTGAAAGGGGTTTAGGAGTGCATTTGGCAGAGCCTGCTACATATGTATGTACCTTCGTTTGAATGGACACTTATGAAGTTTGGATATCCAATAAATTGAAGGGAGGTTAAAGTCATCACTTACAGCAATACCAAAGGAAGATAGAACAGAAATATGATTATTGATAATATCTTCTCTTGGTATCGTAGTGTGCGTGTAAGAGTTAAACATATACGTAAGGACCAATTTTCCGAAATTTATTTGCTACAGAATTTATAAAACTGATTTAGAGTTTAGCTTTCAAACTTCCATATGTGGTTGTATATTATGACGCACACATTGAAAATCCATAGAATCAATTGTAATTCCATCACAGCACTGTCACAGAAGCACAAGTCTGTATATGTAACATGTATGTCAATTCAATTAAATGAAAACCTTGTTAAGTTTGGAAAGGTTTGCTGAAATTTTATACAACTTTCTTAGGTATACATAACATTCTGAAATAACAAAGAATTTTTTAAAAATCAAATCTGAATGACCAAAACTGGTTCTTAATATGACTTCACTGAAGCAGTATGAACATGCACATACATGTATACTGTTGAATGTGAATTTTTGAAAGACATAATCTTTTGCCTATATTGCATTAATCTGACTATGTAAACATTGCAATGTAGTACGTGCATATAAAATTAGTGTCTGTTAATAATATACCGACTGATTTTATAAATGTGCGGAATAAATGTTATTATTTTGAAAATTGGAGAATAATGAAGTGTAAATTTCATTCTATTTTATGTTTGATTTAAATACAACTTACATTTTGTAGCACAAATTATTACTTCCACATGTATGCAGAAAACTGTTAAACAAAACCTGAAAAAGACACATGCATTTATGTATAGAATTAACAGTCCTTTTTCACAATTATGGAGCAACCAGTTGATTTTTAGGGGGTGTATTTCATAGAAAATAGTATATCAGATGTTTGATCCTGCCTATTTTTTTCGTCGAAATTGTGGTCCTGGATTTTTACTCGCCCGCTATTGCAGCCTAAATTTTTATTTTCATTTAAGCCCAAAAATTTCCTGATTGAATAGATCCTGCATTTTTTTCACACCTAAAGTGATCTTGTCTTTTTATTTTACCAAAATCCTGGTCCTGCCTTTTTATTTAAATATGATCCTATTCCAAAAATTGATCAAAACAATTATATGTTTAAACTGGTTAACATTTCCAAACAGGGGGTTCATTCCATAAGACTGCAGCAAAGAGTTAAATAAACAAATTTGAAGCTTCCAGTGCAGCAGTCTTTCTCTTTTATCTTTTACCACTTTTTATGTTCCCTGTTAACTACTGTTACATGTGCCTTAATTCCATTATTTAAAATCTTTTACTTCATATTTACTATTTAGTGCTTATGAAATGTAATTTTGTTGAAATATATATCTGTATGTGCTTTTTGAGATAACGCCTAATTTTGTATACAAGATAACATTTATCGTTGAAAAAATATACTTTTACCCATTATCAGAACTGTAACAAAATCATCATCTTCTCATTTTCTTTCTCCTGGAGATAGTTTATTTCGTGATTCAGCAACAAGTCGAGATAGTCCCCGGAGATAGTCCTCTTACTCTTCATACAGGAAATATCGTTTGCAATATTTACATCCATTTTCACTTGAAAATTAATTAACTTCACTACATGTAGATTAATCGTACATTCTTGAGCGTAATTGTTGAAACGCACATGTAAGTCGGTTCAAAAGTCGGCACGTAGTAATAATCTGAAAACTGATCACCGGAAAACTATTTACGCTTCAATTACGTCGCACATAGTTGGCAATTATCAAGTTTTTGTTGGAAAGATACTGCTCGTTGAACGCTTGTCGGTCAAATTTGATCGGTACGAAAGTGAAAGGGTTAAACTGTGTAAGTAGCTCCAGAAAGTATCGTCAACTCGGTTTTCTAATGTATTGGTAATGACTGATGAATTTTTGAAGTAATAACTACAATTTCTGTTAACTTGTTGGCAATGTATTTAAATTTGCGATTTCTTGTTCTTAATTTTCATGTTTTGTTTTATAATTTTAAGACAGTTCCTTTGATTAAGGATTTAAATAGTACTATTTAAATCCTTTCTTTGATAATGATCACTTTTGAATTTTAATTTCGGTTTTTCCGGAGAGTTTCAGTTTTGCTATTATTTTCTTTTTCATTGTCCATTAAAGGGTTTGAATTAATTTTCGTTCTTTCCTTGATAGAATTGCTGCATGTTTTCTCCGTCTCATCGTCGGAAACCCACGACCGGTCGCGCTTACGCTTTGCTTCCACTTACCGACCGTGAGTCAGTTCATTCATTTTTTCTCGTTTTCATGAATATTCATGAATCGGATTGACCATTGAAATTGCTGCTAACAATATTGGAATTCTCCACTTTGGAGATTTTAACAACAGTGACGTTCTCCACTTTGGAGATTAAAAAGTTCTTTGGAAAGTAATAGGTGCCCACATGCCTAATGCAGTTGATGAATTTTTGTTGTGTACTGATTTTTTCACGTGGTCAGTAATGCATTATCTTTGAAAGTATGAAAACTTGTTTACTTTTTTTGAAAACTATATCGAAATACACTGGAATTGCGTACATATATCTTGACCCAAAGCTCGTCTTTCAACTGTCACTTGATTGGCTGTATTCCCATTACAGAATCGTAAGGAAACCAATCAAAATGGTTCATGAAAAAATGCATGAGAACGAGAAAAAATGAATGAATTGACCCACGATCGGTACGTGGAAGCAAAGCGTAAGCGCGACCGGCCGTGGGTTTCCAACGATGTCTCCGTCTCAGTAGACGCATCTTCGCTAGCCAAGGGTTGCGTTTTTCTTCTCTATCTTCACCATTGGCAGATATAGCCAGAATTTTAAACCACGTTGGGCGATGTCTTGTGGCTGAAAGTAGTCACGCCACGCTAATTACATCACTACTGACCTATGAACACTGTACTAAAAAAAAAGTACTTTGTCATTTCATTAGCTGTTCATCGTCTGAACGAGACAATTAACCCAAAACATCAATGAGTTGATTAAATACAGTAAACTGACTGTAAATATTGTTCTTTTGGGTTTTGGGAGCAAAGTCTCGTGGTATGATCTGCAATTTTCAACGCATTTTGCCATATTATTTGTATTATTTGTTTAAATTGTCGACATTTGATCGTTGTTTTCTGATTGGTGCAGCTGGTCTTATATGCATCCAATAAAAATAAGTAATGCACTGACCCGAAATTCCGGCTTAATCTGCCAAGGGTGAAGAGAGAGAAGCGAATCTTAACCCTAGGCTAGCGAAGATGCTGTAGACGTAATTTTGGTGTTAATTAAGCATTTACAATTTTTTTTTCATTTTTATGTTGAAAATTTTCCATAATGTCCGAAATGTCTACATTTGTAACAATTTATGACTTTTCAGTATAAAAGTTAAAGTGATTCATATTTACGGTTTTACAAAAAAATTGCACAAGCTTGTCCTTTTGAAATATGTTGATCGTTCTTAACTACCGTTGCAGATTAACATCAATTGCTCTGTTCTTGTCTGGCATGGAATCTTCGACTATATTTGTGGCCTCTGTTGCCTCCCAAGCCAGGGTTTTTCAACCTAACATGGCCATTCAACGTGATCTCGACCCTACAAGTATATACAAACTTTCCTATATCAAAACAATAAAAAAAAGAAAAAAACCAGTCTGGTCTAAGGGTAAAATAATTCTGTAATTATGTTTAAAATTGCTACATAGCAGAACAAGGCCTCTTCTTTGTTTTGGTCTTTGATCATTTAGATTATCTATCAAAATAAAAATCTGCATTAAATCCTTTTTGTCGATACTATCTCTGATTTTTTTCGTCTGTTCTTCCCTACTTGTGGACATTTAAGTATCAAAGAATTACGTGTACATGTAAGTTTTAACGTGACCTTACAATAAGTTGACTTTCCTGTTCTCGGTCAATAAATATTCAGTAGAGGCCCTTTAATCCCAAAATAAACTGTCCAGCGCTAATACATGAAAAAAACATTTTTGAACTTAGAAAGACCAAGAAATAAAATAGCTAGTCTTGATCACGAGTACAAAAAAGAAATATTTACAGTACAAAATGTCATCAATATCACTGTGTGTATCGTAGTGCGAGATTGCTATGACGTCTGAAGGCCTTTTTTGTGATATGCTGGGACCGTGGAAAATTGCCGACCCAGACTGTGGGACCTAATTTATGCATGATGGTTGGCACGCGTCAACCTCATTTACATGCCACTGAAAACATGACTATATAAAAAAAAACTTCCGGTTAAAAAATATATGCCTGTTACCGGGGTCATATCATAAATTTACTACACAAAAAATGAAATAACGCTGCATGTGACAAATTGTTCAAAGTGAAAGTGAAATGATGAAAATGGTGGGTTGAAGGGAATAAAGCTTTCATTTATTAGAACAGGGAGATTGTTGGTGAATAAAATGTACATATTCTTAGAGAAAAAAAGGAATCGATTGATGTATGATTTATCTACTTATAATTGGAAATATTACGATTTCGAGTCTAAAAGTTTCCATGTTTTGTATACGGAGTGCGCTCTGACGTCCCACGGCCCCAGCATATCACAAAAAGGCCATCAAACGTCAGAGCAATCTCGGACTATGTGTATCGGTGTGTTTTTGTTTATTCCACATTGGCTAGAGGTATAGGGGGAAGGTTGAGATCTCACAAAACATGTTAACCCCTCCGCATTTTTGCGCCTGTCCAAAGTCATGAACCTCTAGCCTTTGTTAGCCTTGTGTGTTTTTTGTATTTTGGTTCATTTGTATGTTTCGGAGTTTAATCTACCGTCCATATTACTGAACTAGTACGGATTATTGTTTAGGGGCCAGCTGAAGCCCGCCTCTGGGTGCGGGATGTTCTCGCTGCGTTGAAGACCCATTGGTAGCCTTGAGCTGTTTTCTGCTCTTTGGTCCGGTTCTTGTCTCTTTGGCACATTCCCCGTATCCATTCTCTATTTTATTCATAACTATTCCGTATTTGCACAAGTTAAGAAACTTGTGTAAAGTAGTTATGACATTACCATTTATCATATATAAAATAGTAAGATTAAATGCCAATATGACCAAAGCTGTTGAAGCCAAAACCGTCTAAGGATATAGGTGTGAACAAGGGAGATACTCCTTACTTCTTGCAAATGTGATAATTTTTATGACATTAAATTAAAAGTTTAACGCTAGAAAGGAAATTAGAAACTTTAAAGTTGACAATGACAATTACTTTAATTTTGAACACCTGGCCGCCTTAATAGTGAAATAAAGAAATACATTTCTCAGTTTGATTATTAATTCATCCTACATATATACTAGTTTTTTAACTTTAACGATAATCAAAATAATTTTAATGAAAACGTTTTTGACCAAAAAAAAAAAAAAAACCGTTGACAATTGATAATATTGAAAGGACTAATATACCTAAGGAGCAATAAAAAAAACGTAATCCATTGGACAGACAAACCCGGGAAGACAAATGAACAACCACAAGGACAATAAATAAACACAGAAAACTAAAAAAAACAATGAACAACACGAACTCTATAAAAATCAGGTGTGAACCTAGGTGCTCCGGAATGGTAAGCAATTCCAGCTCCCTATACGGCACTCGCCGTGAAGTTCAACAAATCCAATCCGGTGGAAGTTAGAAATCGGTGGAGGCACATGAAATGTTACGACAGTTGGAACAGGTCCAACACCATCTTAGATATTGGAACACTGTAATGGTCAATCAATTCGTGATGACGACCGTAAAATTTCCTAAGTGATGACATCAACTTATCCTTGATAAAACCCTGGCTAGAAAGCTTTTGTGATAGCATTAATCTTCTTTGTCGAAAGTCAGGATAACTCATGCATGCCCTTGAAAATCGGATAAGATGAGAAACGTAGACTCCATTTGCAGGCAATGCTGGTATATTGGTACTCAAGAAAGGAAAATTAACAATAGGAAAGTTGAAGTCATCACGTTTGTCATAAAGTTTTGTCTTCAAATGTCCCTCATTGTCTATTTCAAGAAACACATCCAAATATGAAGCGGACTTTGGTGTATCTGAAGTATCCTTAATTTCAAGCTCACTGGGGTAGATTAGGTGTGGAAAGTCTTGGAATTTGTCGTTATTTAACGACAACACGTCATCTATATAACGAAAACTGAAATTAAAGGATTGGGCTAGTTTCTTTTTGTTTTCACGTAGTAACCCTTGAATGAAGTCTGCTTCATATGAGTACAGAAACAGATCGGCGTTCAGTTTGAAGTTATATTTTAAGCTGTTGATAGTTCAAAAGTTGAAAATTCGATAACAAACAAAACAAAATTATTCTTACATTATGTTGTTATTCTTTGCAATCATTTTCAGGAAAAAATGAGTGAGACAAAACTTCTCGTAGCTGCAATAGATTTTGGTAGTTCAGGAGCAGGCTATGCTTTTTCCTTTGCTCATCAGTACCATGGCAACCCAATCGACGTGAGCACGTCAATATGGAGTGATAACAGCAGCACTGTTAATACTAAAATACCTACTGTACTTTTGTTTGACGAAGAGAAAAAATTCCATTCGTTTGGATTTGAAGCTGAAGACAAGTATGAGGAGATTTGCTACAATTCGGAGCAGAATAATTGGTACTACTTCAAAGGGTTTAAAATGCAGCTATACAAAGCTGTTGAGAATGAAACGGTAACTTGTAAGGCTTTATTCTGTTAATGTTCATACCAAGAGGACGATTGGTTACCCGAGTCAATTTTACATTTTTGAAGGATTCCACGAATAGGTTTTTAAACGCGTTTAAGTATTGGCAAAAGAATACCGAAGCGACAAAACAGTGGAAAAGCCAACAAATTCGAAGTCCAAGGAAAAAACAAAGTCAGGGTAATGGAAACCACCAAACAAACATGACAAGGATACATATATAAGTAAAAGAAGAAACGTATAATAAATTAAACAAAACTAAAACAAGACAACATAGAAACTAAATCAATGTCAATGTGAACTCCCATAAAATACCAGGAGTGTCTTCAGGTGCTCCGGAAGGGTAAGCATGTCCTGCTCCGTCAACGGCACCATGTATTTAATTCAAATCGAGCTCAAGTTTTAGTTGGATGAATCATCGTATAGTGTGAATGCGCCATAACGTTGAAATATTCGAAATCTGTTTTCTTTTTGGTTACTATGATTCCCAGCCTAGGATCTATAGAAATTTAGTTAATCTAATGGCCAAAATTGTTCTCGCGAGATCTACAGAGTTGTGCTTATAAACGATAAATAGATTTTTAGCTCTCTTGGTATAAAGCTTTTGAATCACTTGGCGTCGGTTGACAATCCTTTAACAATCTTTTCCACTAAAACATCTGGACCAGTTTGAACCAAAATTCAATGGATTGGTCCTGAAGTGGTTCCGCTTCAAAATTGCGTCGGGACCCTACAACAAATGTGACCATTAATATAAATGGATGTAGAAAAAATAAAACAAATATTCTCCGAAACCACTTGACAGTTGAGACCAAATGATGGAATAATCCTTGGGTGACCCCTTTGGAAATTGTGTCAGAGGGTCACGAGCTCCGACCACCATTTCAGCCTTTACAAGAATTGGAAAATTCATCTCCATTGAAGCTTATTGAGCTAATCAGATTTAACTACAATGTATTTAAATTAATGGTTCTTAATTTTGTTGAAAATTGTATTTGGTAGTCTAGTTCGTAGATCAATATAAACACACATTCCAATTTAAAATAAAAAAGAAGCAAATCAGCCCCCACCCAAAAATGATAATATAATTTCAAAATTATTTCAGATTTCTGATTTTGGAGCAATTTAGCTAAAGTTATATGCCCTGTGAAAGGACTTTTGCTGTTGAAATCAAATTTTTTGATATGCTAACGTGACCCTCTTTCAAGTGCGTCAACGGGTCCTGATTTTAGACCAATATGACCTTTATTACTTAAAAAAGAAAGATCAGCAAAAACAAATTTAAAAATCTTAAAATTTTCTCCTTTGAAAGTACTTTGCCAATTGAGGCGCAATTTTAGTAGTGCCTTGTAATATAGTGTCAGTGTATGTGTTTGTGTAAAACTGCAAGGATTTCTAGATCTAATATATCCCACTGAACTTGAAATCAAAAAGACACCTACACATCTCCTTTTCTTCATAGTTGCACGTACGCATAGACAGAAAAAGATGATTGAAATCAAAAGTAAATTCTACTTAAAAAAAAATGAAACTTTATTAATAAAAACAAGAAAACATTTTTCTTATTGTTTACAGTGTAAATATTCATAATTATTCTAAAAAAAACTTAAATCGTCGTTAATAAAACGGTGAAAAATGGTTACACAATATTGCCAAGTTCTTTATATCTGTAATTAAAGTTGCTAAAAATACTCTCTATACTGAACTTTCCTTAGACTCCCCTATACTGTTCCCTTATTAAAGTCAGATTTTGTTCTGGAGTTATGTTGCCTTGTCCATAAAAAATCAAATACGCACGAAAAATCACAAAATTAGCAATTTTCGGGTAAATTAAAAAACGTGTCGACTTCGATGTGCTCAATATATCTTGTTAAAATTTTAAACATACTTTGTTTTGGCTTAAATTTGGCTTTCTATTTCGGTATTTTGGTTATGAGTACTTCTTGTTTAAAATAAGTTTGGTTTTTGGTCTTCCAAATGTTTCGGCTTAAATGCTGCTGATGAGAGGTAACTCCTTGAAGCGTCGTATACAGCATAGAATAAATTTACTGTATATAATATTAGTATCTTTGGATTGTTATTTTGAAACTCCTGGGACGATGCCTCTGCATGGTGGATCCTAGGTCCCCGTGGGTATTCGCCAACCCAGTCGGCAGACTTGTCTGATATGATTATTCATTGATTTGTTACAGAAATTACCAGTATTTAGCAAAATTCAAAAATAGTAGAAACTAAGGGTTCATTCCTTGTATTGCACATGGTAGATATCCTTAGCTGAAATTTGGCTTCCTATTTCGGTATTTTTGGTTATGAGTACTTCTTGTTTAAAATAAGTTTGGTTTTTGGTCTTCCAAATGTTTCGGTTTTAATGCTGCTGATGAGAGGTAACTCATTGAAATGCGTCGTATACAGCATAGTATAAATTTACTGTATATAATATTAGTATCTTTGGATTGTTATTTTGGAACTCCTGGGACGATGCCTCTGCATGGTGAATCCTAGGTCCCCGAGGGTATTCGCCAACCCAGTAGTCAGACTTGTCTGACATGATTATTCATTGATTTGTTACAGAAATTACAAGTATTTAGCAAAATTCAAAAATAGTAGAAATACTAAGGGTTCATTCCTTTTATTGCACATAGTAGATCTCCTTAGTTAAAATTTGGCTCCTATTTCGGTATTTTTGGTTATGATTACTTCTTGTTTAAAATAAGTTTGGTTTTTGGTCTTCCAAATGTTTCGCATTAATGCTGCTAATGAGAGATAACTCCTTGAAATGCGTCGTATACAGCATAGTATAAATTTACTGTATATAATATTAGTATCTTTGGATTGTTATTTTGTTAAGATAAGTATCTTTTAATGGTCAACTGCTAATCAATGCTAAACATATAGCTGCAACTACTATTTTGTGTTTTAATTTAATGAAGTTTACCCTCGACTTAATGAAAAACGTCAAGTAAAAAGCATAAATGTTATCACAATTTCAAATTGTGGTCTGCGACTTTCCTAGTTATGGCGTTTATACATGTATTTACAGTTGATTCGTTACTGCCATACATGAGATATATAGATCTTTGTTGACATTCGTGACAGAGAATAATGAAATTATTGTCATATTTACCTCTTATGAACGGTTAAAATAAAGTTTTTGTTGATATCTCAACTCCAAAAACGCGAAGGTGTCATGAATGATCTGATTAACAGGTACCAAATTTATACTTCAAAAAGTAAATTTCAAGACTTTCTTGCATAGAAATTTCCTCATTTGAAACGTTACGTGTGCTGTTAAGGGAACATGACCATACATTTTCAAGATTTTACTTTGCTATTATTTATTTGTCTAGATGTTTTTATTTCGAAATCTTTACTTTTTTTCATTCGAAATCCTTACTTTTTCTTTCTTTCTCTAACTTTATGCCTGGTTATTATTTTGTCTATATTCTGGAAGAAAACGAATTGGAAGTTGTAAAATAAGTAAAGTTTGTGGAAATGAGTATTTAAATGGATTGAGTATTTTGAATTTTGAACAATCTAACATTCAGAGGATCATGCACCGTATTTTGAATTTTGAACAATCTAACATTCAGAGGACTATGCACCGTTCTTCACACCAAGCAGTATTTGGAATTATATTATTATAAATCAACAAAGATACTCTGAATTTTGAGAAAGACCAGAAGGGTCATTCGAGATTCGAAATTAGTTTGAGATTCTATATTAGAAGTTCGACATTCGAAATCCGACATTCAATATCTAAAATTCGAAATTCGAAATTGTTAGTCAAATTGTTATGAGATGTATTTATTCAGTATGTCATCGATGATATACAGGACAAGTGGGTTATTAGTTTTGGATTATGCATATTTTGTTTTGTATTATTAGGTTATTATACAGTATAACGTACAATGTGGGAAGATATTGTACTGAAAAACCGTATTTGACGAGACACCGTCGAGTCCAATACGGGTTTTCAGTACAATACGGACGAGTTCAATATCTTCCCATATTGTACGTTATACTGTATAATGACGTATTTATTATACAGCTCAAACAAATGTTTAAAAATAAAACAATAGGCTTTTCTAAATTTGATTTTTTATAAGTAACAAGAATATTAACAGAAATTTTAACAAAATAAGAATACGGACAAACTATGAAGTTGAATGCAGAAAAAGTATTATTTTCTTCACAATGTATCACAGTGATAAGGGTGCACTGCAAAAAACCTATTTGACCTATTCATTATTCAGCTAAAACCAAGATGGCGTCCGTCGTCCAATACGGAAAAAATATGGCCTTTTCTGTACGTTTCCTGTTTATACAGTATCTACAGATGTAAAAGATGGCGTCGTACCGTACAATACGGGAAAAATACGGCTTTTTGTACAATTCCAGTTGTACAATACGGAAAAGATGTTTCACGGTCACGTGTCATGAATAAGGTTTACTCATTGGATTATAAATATAGCTGTATAATAAAAATGTATATATATTCAAATATTGTTTTCAGAATATATGATGAAAAAAAAAGCAGGTAGAATCATTTGAATAACTCAATTTGCACAGGAATTTTATAACACAGATTGCGGGGGGATAAAGTCGCTGTACTTTTTATAGTTTAGTTTACAGAATGTAATAACTTGCTCGATCTATCAAATTGCTTATTTCAACTGAGTTTTAAATATTTTAGGATATTCGAGATGATTTCCAGATCAGTGAGAGATGGGGTAAATCTATGTCTGCAAGAAAAGTGTTCTCAACGGCAATAGGGTTTCTGAAGGATCATTTGGTTTCTGAACTTCAACGCAGAAATTTGCTTCCAATAGAAAACATGGTATACTGGGTGATTTCTGTTCCTGCCATTTGGAACGATTCATGCAAACAGTTTATGCGAGAAGCTGCCATAGAGGTAAATACACATTAATGATCTTAATATTTTTTTCAATCATTATCGTTAGCTAATTACGTATTTACAAAAGTCATTGTTCCACAGTTGCTAGCTCATATACCAGGATGTTTCTAAATCATCTTCGCCGAAGTTTTCATTCCTTACCCTTCAATGCTCGTTTATAATACCCAATAGCATTGGGTGTTATTGAATAGGGCATACAAAGTGTTCACGTATAAAATTGTACCGTGAATCGATTATACCAAGGGTTCTTGTAACCTATGCCAAAATTTTGAAATTTGAAAAATGTTTTTATACCTATACATGTAAATAAAAAAAACCCAACATTACTTTTGATTTTACTGTGGTTTTCTGTGAATCTGAATTAGATCAAATAAGTCGCGAAATGCGAGATATACAAATGTAGGTATTACTTTCCGACGATTGTGTTGTCTACTTTTTTAAAAACCTTAATAACTTTACACACATACTACCTACAAATATGATCTTTGATCCACAGATACATTTTGATATAAGGTTTGCCATGGTATACTTGTCTTGTTCTTTGTAAAAACTGGTTCCCGGTACAAAACTGATCAGTTTATTGAATCTTAAAATCATTTTATCTTTTATAATACACCTACCAATTTAAATTCAATATAAACATTATTTGTAGAATTCAAAAAGCTTCATTTTATGTGAAAAAAATTTTTGACTAAAATTAATATAACTTTTCGTATAAAGAATTATCTCTCGTTGGGCACGGACCATTCATATTTTGTCTGCGAGTAGGGGGGGGGGGGGGGGGGGGGGTTGGTTCTAAAAAAAATATTTGATTCCAGATTGTTTGGAAAAAAATAATTTGATTCGAAATTAAATCTTAAACAAATTTTTGATTATGGTTATAAATAAACGAAGAATAAACAAATGCATAATTTACAAAAGCTAAATACACCAAAATGGAACTTGATCTACGATTTATGATCATATAAATATCATTTCCAAAATATAAATAGCTCTGTTGAGGTATTCTTAAATTGTTTGTGCTGATATAAAAACGGCATGAAATAATGCATATTATTAAATTGATCATTATTTTTTTCTTCTGCAAAATTTCTAATTCAAGTCCATGTACAAGTATAAAACAACGTAAAGATGCCACGCTAATTGTTCTTAAGTGGAAGCTATCAGCTGTTCACATAACACTGAGATTTTGTCATATTTTTTCAGCTGTTTACAACTACAGAAATCCACACGCCTTTGAAGCACACAATCGGAATTTAACATTCAAAATGTATATACAGGCAATCGACCACTGTACCTAGTTTCTCACCTTTGTGCTTTCACTTTCAATATTTTGAGCGTCGGATATATGACATTGTAATCGATTTCCATGAAATAGGTCCAAACAAGCTACTATCAGTAAAATTAGAGGCTCACAGGAGCCTGTATTGCTCACCTGGAATTTTTTTTACATCGAAGTAAAAATTTGGTGTCAGTGGAGACATACATATATAAAAGAGCAACAACTATGGTCAATGTCAAAATCCCATGGGAAAATGAGAGTTGATCTAGGAAATGTAACTATTCAGAAAAGCCCATTTCGGAAGCTGATTGTCATGTTTGCTACGTGTAGAAGAACACTTCAACAAGGATTGGTGTCGGTCTGTTTAATTGTTCTTCGTAAGAAGAATTTTAAATGAATTTTCCATACGGCTGAATGTTAACTAAGTCGGGCACTGGTGATATTTGATTTCAAATTGGCACATTAGCAACATTTCTTAGGAAGTAGTGATCATTCATGGGTCATTTAATTTCATAAAAGAAGATCTTTGAAATTTGGGGCCTGGCAACAAAGTAAAAAAAAGATTGTTCGGCTCCCCATAAGTATCACTTCCATCAAGTTTCATACCATTCCATTAAATTGTTTGTCAGATGAAGAATTTTAAATGCATCTACAATTCTTAAAAGAGCAATGTTTGCAAAGAAATTCCAGTCAGGCATTAAAGTAACACCTTTTGGGTAGACCTTGCATTATTACCTAGGGAGCGTGTCGGTATAATACAAAACAGGGTTCATATTCAAATCATATCAACATGTGCTCGTTCTGATATGCATTAAATAATTTCCACTTGACCTTAAACAATAATGCATCCATCATAACAGGTTTTTTTTAATGCATTTCCAATAGGGTCCAGTGTTAATCAATTAATTTGCTGGTGGTCATCTGGGATTTCTCATCGGCACCACAGAAACAACATTCATATAGAATCATATTTTTACAGTTTGTGTTCAATCGGGTAAATCTAACCCTAAGTCTTACAATAGTTTTTTCAAAGTTCGGCCAATTAAACATTACAGGCTCTTGCGGCCATATTTCTTGACCAATTATCCCAAAAGTAACAATACTGGAAAAAGGACTTCATGACAAACATATCTGCCAAGTTTGGTCAGTGGTTCTCAAGAAAATCAAAACGTGAAAAGTTAACTGAATAATTTTGACAATTGATGGCAAAATACTTTTCAAAAATCGGAGTTGGACAAAATCATGGAAATAGAAAAGGAAAAACTAGATCATTTCCAGTTGTCTAGTGCCTATGGATGTCTTGGCATATGTATGATTCTTCACTGAGATGTTCTTTGAAACTTTTGAAAATTTACAAAGAATGTAATAGAAATTGAGGAATTTAAGGGTGGGACTTATCATCTGAAAAGAAATTTAAGCACTTTTTGGGGGAAAAATAGGTAAGTATCCCCCCGAAAGTGTGAGATATCATTATTTATCAACGTTCACTTTTCAGTAATTTTTGAGTTAGAAAGCAAACATTGAGTTTTTTTTCTTTTTGAAACGTTTATGTGCTACATGCAGTGTAAGAATATTGTGTAATTGTCCGTGAGACATCATTAAAAGACCATTCATCAAAGTTTCATCAAAGTTTGGTCTCTACTGAACATGTAATTTCAAAGAAAAGTTTTAAATATTTTTGCTGATTTTCTGTTTTTAGTAACGGTGGCCAAATTCATCAACGTCTGGTCCCCTAAAAAACTAATTTGGAAAGGAAACCACCAAAATTTGCCCAGTGGTTTCAGAGTTAAAGATTAAAACAAAAGTTTTAGTCGACACCGTTGGCACATACCGGCGAAATTAAAAATTAGAATGCTTGTTTTTATCTGACAACGAGGTATCAGCTGTGGTACTTAAAATTGTTTTCAATCATCTAAAAAACTAGAATAATAATGTTATAGTGCCAGATCATACATATAAATAGAAAGAAGGACAGCAGTTCATGTGGACAAAAAATATAAACAAATTTACCTAAATATCCAACAAGAGAATCAATGTTACATTCGAAGAAAACTCAAGACATTAAAATGGGTATTATAATAAACGATATAGCATTTTCAAATACATGTATGTTATTTCAAAGTAAGATCATACTAATAAAGAAGGACATATCTTAAATTTAAATTTGTATGGACAATGTTTCCTTTCTCATAAGTTTTGCAAGTTAAGTGTTGGGAAAAGAACTTTTTTAGAGTAATTTATGGTATCAAAACATTGGTGCAGTAATTTGTTTGTTATTTTTTGCTGTTTTTTTTGCCATTAAAATGTTAGCAAAATTAATTTAAAAAAATCAGTAAAATAAAGTTTGTTTTTGAAACAAGTTGAAAAAAAATATTTTGCTCTTGCTTGATATTGACTCCAGATAAAAATTTGTCTTGGATCCGACAACACGTAATGTTAAAGAAATAATTTCCTTTCACCTTTATAACTGAAGCCAAAAATGTCTTAGATGTCTAGGTTGTCGTGTTAACGCAATTTAATTTTGGTATTTTAACTCATATCTGTTTTTAATTAATTAAGTCATCACAAGGATATTTATTTTATCAATTTTAGTGGTTTTTTGGTAATTTGAAGATGACGAAGATTCATGTATGTCACATTCATTAAAAATGTTCCTGACACGAAACCTTCCGTGTATTCAAATTAGGATATATTTTTTCAAAACCGCCTGTTATTTGTGAATAAACCAAACCCCAAAAAGCGTTAATTTTTTCAGGTATTTAACTGTTTTCTGATGTAAATAAATTATTAAAATCATATTGAGAACAAGTATAAAATGTATTTAATTAATTTCATTATCATTGGATTTTTTTCTAAATTCCAAACAGATTAATTTTTGGGGTGCAGAAATTTATCAATATACCAGTATCGCCTGCATATGGCGTCTACGTTTCTCAGCTTATCCGATTTTCAAGGGCATGCGTGAGTTACTCTAACTTTCGACAAAGAGGATTACTGCTGTCACAAAAGCTTCTTAACCAGGGTTTTATCAGGGATAAGTTGATGTCATCACTTAGGAAATTTTACGGTCGTCATCACGAATTGATTGACCATTACAGTGTTCAAATATCTAAGATGATGTTGGACGTGTTGCCAATGTCGTAAAATATCATGTGCCTCCACCGATTTGTGACTTCCACCGGATTGACTTCACGACGGGTGCCGTATACGGAGCAGGAACTGCTTACCCTTCCGGAGCACCTTGGTTCACCCCATGGTTTTTATAGGAGTTCGTGTTGTTCATTGTTTTTAGTTTTCTGTGTTATTTGTTGTGCTTGTGGTTGTTATTTTATCTTTCCGGGTTTGTCTGTCCAATGGATTCCGTTTTGTTGATTGCTCCTAAGGTATATTTGTCCTTTTTATTTATCATTGTTATAATATTCTCTTGTTTTAAAACATTATTCAATTGATAGTCAAATGAGCCTAACAAAAAGACATATAATATTTATTCAAAATTATAATTGTGATTCTTTTTTTTAGCTCACCTGGCTATGGCCTTTTTTGTCAAATTTTCAAATTTTTTTCATTCAAAAATCTTCTCCTCTGAAACCGCTGGGCCGAGTGGTTTGAAACTTAATAGGAATGATCTATGACATGTCCTCTACAAACGGTCCTCAATTTATTTTGATCTGACATAAAACATGGCTGTTTTAGCTAAAAATAGAATATAGGGGTGGATGTGTTGTTTTTGGCTTATAACTTAAAAACCGTTACAGATATCAAAAATCTGACGGGGTAAAATTGATTAGCATGACATGATCTACCTAACATGAAATTTTGAAGGAAATCTCAAAACCAATTTAGGAGTTATTGCCCGTTTTTCGTCAAATTTTCAAAATTTAACATTTTTCGTCATTTATCTCCAAAACTATTGAAGATAAAAGTGAAACGTAAAGTTGAAAAATGTTTGCCATGTTGAGATCTACATACCCTGAAATTTAAAACGAAATCCCAAAACCCATTTAGGAGTTATTGCCCTTTTTTTTGTCAAATTTTCAAAATTTTGACATGTTTGCATTTATCTCCAAAACTATTTGAGATAGAAGTGAAATGTAAATTGAAAAATGTTTGCCATGTTGAGATCTACCTACCCGGAAATTTTGAAGGGAATCCCAAATTCTATTTTGGAGTTATTGGTTTGTGTAATTTGAGGTCAGGTTCACCCTTATTCCTGGTCAATAATTATATCAACTTCCTGCCAGGACTACCACCATCACGGTGTAGAATGGTAACGGACTTATCGGGTTTTTTCGGCGTTTCCGCACTTATCGGGTTCAGCAACGGACTTATCGCGTTTTTAGATGACAGCATTTGGCGTAAGTAGTTATTTCTTTCAACTTGTATTAAAGCAGCATAGACATTTCTAAATCAGCTTAATGTCACGGAATGGGGAAATTATTTATTTTGTTGGATATCTAATCATATATTCATGGGAAGATACGATTTATTTCAAATTGTTTCCACCAACGTGGTACCTAAACTTGGAAACAAAAATTTTTCATGAAAAAATGTCCAATTGAAGCGTGTTGTAAGCATGCTGTTTTCTTTTCCAAGTAAATTTTTGGTGATTATGATTAAATGTAGACATTTTCCCTTTCGGAACTGTTTCATGCACTATTAAGGTCTTAAATGATGGTTAATTTGAAAAATGTTTGGCACCGGACTTTTTGTGTTATTGGCATCGGACTTTTTGTGTTATTGGCATCGAACTTTTTGTGCGAAAATGAATAAGAAGACTCATATCTTCTAAGTCAGTCTATCTGTTTACTCCTCTTGTGTTGTTCAACACTTCATTCTTTATACATTAATCACACAATAATATACTTTATTAATCCACAAACAAATGTGTGGGATTCTATCAGTATCTCGTCCTCATAGCAGGTAGCATTCTAGTCCAAATAATTATGACGTCTAGGAAGGCTATTCTAAATTTTAGCTTTTTACCCTGGTAAAACAATAAAAAACACGATAAGTCCTATGCTCAATAAACCCCAACAGTTCGGTGCCAAAAAACACGTCGTTTTTTGGAAACCCGATTAGTCCACTGCCAAAGAATTTTGAAAAAGCTTTGATATGTGATATTTTTAGTCTTTAAATGCACACAAGTGGTTCTAATATGTATTTTGCATGAAATTAAGGAGCACAAAAAGTCCACATTCTAATATACTGCGTATTTGAACGGACACCACACCATTAGTAACAGTGTTCGGCCGGTTGTCCTGTTTAGTGTGGAGCTCTTTGAAAAAACCATGAGTTGTACCGAAGTAAAATGAAAAATTTTGCAAACTTAGATCATCGGTGCCTTCCGTGATCATATAAAAACAAACACTTACGACTTATTTTCGTCTATTTGGTTCATTTTTGTGACACAATGTCTGGATACAAAGCACGATAAGTCCGTTGCCGAACCCGATAAGTGCGGAAACGCCGAAAAAAACCCGATAAGTCCGTTGCCGAACCCGATAAGTGCGGAAACGCCGAAAAAACCCGATAAGTCCGTTAGCATTCTACACCGTGATATTTTAACATTAAACCTTATGAAAAATAAATCTTCAACAAATTTTTACCTTTGACAATTGAACCAATTGCAACAAACTTGGTCAAATAGTTGATTAATTGTCCAATGTAAACCAGACTCCAGGTGAGCGATACAGGCTCTGGTGAGCCTCTTGTTTCCTTTCTAGTGAAAAAATTCAAAGATTTCGCTGCCAGGTTTATATTATTATGTTATATATTATATGTCACGGTCAACAATATAGTTTTATTTCCGATGTAAAAACACCTATCAATGATGCATTATGCTTTGTGGCATTTTTTTAAACTGAAAGTTATGAAATGTTGTGGTATGGTGAAGACAGTTGTAAAAAGCCGCCTCTTTGGTTTTGAGGTTGAGTAATGTCGGACTATAAATCTTATGGCACGCTGTTTCTGTCATTTCTAGACTGCAAAAACACTCATTTAGATTACAAAAAATATGAAACTAGAATATGAATTATAATTTTACGAATCCCATGAGTAGTATTAAAGCTTTAATTTCATAAGAATCCTGGCCTTCGGAAAACAACACGGTTGCATCAAGAACTGGTTGGCATCATTAAAAAATGTTATGTGTTTATTTTTATGATTATATTCTGTGTATTTTTGTTCATTTTTTAAACAGACTTTTTACAAGAAATGTTTCTGCTGTCAATACATAGAAGGCCGCATGTACATATATCATGTATATTGCTCATTTTTTGCATTTGCCTTCATAGTAATTTTAAATCGATGTTTGAAGCCAATTTTAAATCGATGTTTGAAACCAATGGCTGGTTAATCTATGTTCCTTGGTCGATCATCCGTGGGACATGAGGCAGAAGTAAACTCAACCATAGGTTTCCGCCGATCATGTTCAATGTAATAGATTTATATCGGTTTAAGATTGTTTATGTATAAAATATAATTTTAGGCCGGGATTCATGGTGACAAGTTCTCCATTGTGTATGAACCAGAGGCAGCATCCATATATGCCAGACTTTTACCTGTCGATAGATTTGTTGGCGAAAACAAAGACGTGGTACTTAAAACGTTTGACCTTGGCAGGAAATTTATTGTCTTAGACGCTGGAGGTTTGGATATTTTTTTTTTAATTATTTCTTTTATCCTGTCTTTGTTTACCATTTTTATAACTCTTTTATACCAATTTTGAAACACAAGATGTGCATTTTTTCGATTTACAACTAATCAGTTTTGCTCAAGGCCTAAAATGTTGAATACCGAAACAACAATTCAAAAAGTAGAACACTATATTCATAAATGCTAAAATAACCAAAAGGGATTAAACAAATAACTTCCTTTCAATAATTTTTAAGCGTACCCAATGACGATTAAAATGAAAATAAATATCGAGAATTTAGTATTTGCATTTATTATTCCACAGAACTTGACATTGTAGAGTTACAACATTATCAGGGAAAAAAACGTGAAAACACATTAAAATCTCGACATACTAATGTGATATTTAATTTTTTGCTCACCTGACAAAACTTTGCTGAAATCCTTCCAAACTTGTGTCCGATGGTCCCGACATCCCACCAAGATGGCCACCACAGCGGAACTTAAAAATATTCTTGTCTGAAACTACTGAGTCAATTGCGACCAAAGTTAGCAGCAATGGTCCTTAGATAATCATCTTTCAGAATTGTATCCGATGAACCGGCGATCAACCAAGATGGCCGCCACGGCCGAACATAGTTTATTTAAAAATCTTCTTGTCTGAAACTACTAAGCCAATTACAACTAAACTTTGCAGCAATGGTCCTTGTATGGCTTTCTTTCAGAATTGCGTTCAATGAACCGGACGACCAACAAAGATGGCTACCAAAGCCAAACTTAGTTTAACAAAGGACCGTATGGGAAATTCATTTAAAAATCTTCTTCTCTGAAACTACAGACCCAATTACAATCAAATGTTCCTTACATGGTCCTCTTTCAGAATTAAGTCCGATGAACCGGACCATGATCCCGAAAGTCAACCAAGGAAGCTGCCACTGCTTAGTTTGACATTGAACCCTATGGGAAAATTAAAATCTTCTTGTCTGAAACCATTGAGCCAATTGGAAAAAAAGAAATAGTCCTTTGGTGGTCCGCTTTGAGCTTTATGTCAGATGACCTAGAATGCCAACCAAGATGACTGCCACAGACGAACTTAGTTTAACACAGGACCCTATGGAAAATTCACATAAAAATATTCTTGTCTGAAACTACAGAGCCAATTGCATCCAAACTTAGCAGCAATGATCCTTAAATGGTCCTCTTTCAGAATTATATCCGATGAACCGGATGATCAACCAAGAGTACAGGTCCTCATCCAGACGTATATCAGATGACCCCAAAGGTCAGCCAAGATGGCTGCCACAGCTGAACTTAGTTTAACATTGAACCCTATGGGAAAATCAATTTTAAAATCTTCTTGTCTGAAACCATTGAGCCAATTGGAAACAAACTTTAAAGAAATAGTCCTTTGGTGGTCGGCTTTGCGCTTTGAGCTTTATGTCAGATGACCTAGAATGCTAACCAAGATGACTGCCACAGACGAACTTAGTTTAACATAGCACCCTATGGGAAATTCATTTAAAAATCTTCTTGTCTATAACTACAGACTACAATTGCAACCAAACATAGCAGCAATGGTCCTTAGATGGTCCTCTTTCAGAATTTTGTCCGATGAACCGGACGATCAACCAAGATTGCAGCCACAACCGAACTTATTTTAACATTGGACTATGGGAAAATTCATTAAAAAATCTTCTTGTCTGAAACGACTGAGCCAATTGGAACCGGACCTGACAGCTATGGTCCGTAGATGGTCCTCAGTCAGAAATATGTCCAATGACCTAGAATGTCAACCAAGATGGCCACCAAACCCAAACTTCGTTTTACTTTGGACCCTATGGGAAAATTCTTTTAAAAAATCTTGCTGAAACCACTTGGCCAATTGGAACCAAACTTAACAGAAATGGTTTATAGGTGGTCCTCTTTTAGAGCCAATTGGAACCGGACTTGACAGCTATGGTCCGTAGATGGTCCTCAGTCAGAAATATGTCCAATGACCTAAACTGTCAACAAAAATGGCCGCCACAGCTGACTAAGTTTAACCCCTATGGGAAAATTAATTAAATAATCTTGCCTGAAACATCTGAAGAAATTAGAACAAGACTTGGCAGCAATGACCCTCTCTCAGAATTATGTCGGATGACCTCGACTGTCAACTGAGATAGCCGCCACAGCCGAACATAGTTTAACATTGGACCTTTGGAAAAATCATTAATAAGTCTTGTCTGAAATTACCGATAGGTTGGAACCAAACTTAGGAGCAATGGTCCTTAGATGGTCGTCATTTAGAATTGTGTCCATTGACCCAAACTATTAACTAAGATGGCGACCACAACCGAACTTTTAACCCTGTGGCAACTTGTCGCTATATGTAATAGACAATGCCCTATCAGGTGAGGGATACAGGCACCTGGAAGCCTGTGGTCTTTCTTGTGAGTAATTTCGAGATATATTTCTTTATTTATGAATTGTTGGGTTTAAATCAAAAATTATAATGCTTTCCTTTTGCATTTCAGGAGGTACAGTGGATATTTCAACACAGGAGGTCGCTTCTGATGGAAAACTAAAAATAATACACAGAGTACGCGGTGGACCGTGGGGAGGGGAATGTGTGAATCGAAAATTCTTTCAAATTCTCTCTGATTTGCTTAGTCCGGATGTATTAAAAGAATATAAACACCGCTTTGGTGTCGATTTTTTGCAACTTATGAGAGATTTTGAAAGGAAGAAGAAGCTCTTTAAACAATCGAGAGACGAGACACAAGAGCTTAAAATATCGATTCCCGTAAGCCTCAATGAAATCCTTGATGAAATGAAAAACATTTCATTTGCAGAAGTAATTGAAAATTCTAGTTATTCGGATGCATTTAAGTTTATTCGAAAATATAATAAACTTAAACTGTCTAGTGAATTATTTTGCAAATTGTTTGAAGACATAGTTGCAAAAATTGCAGATGAAATTCGGTTGATATTAGGGAATGAGCGATGCACCGAAGTATCAGCTCTTATGATGGTCGGAGGATTCTCAGAGTGTGATCTTCTGCAAACTGCGATTAAGACAGCATTTCCAGACCTTGAAGTTTTTATTCCCACCGAGGGATCGCTGTCTGTACTAAAAGGTGCTGTCATATATGGACATAATCCAGAAGTTGTTGCATCAAGAATATGTAATTATACATATGGTGTCAAAATGGCCGCCGACTTTGACCCTTCCTTACACAGTGATAAAAAATTTGCAATTATTGATGGAGTTCCAAGTTGTATTGATATTTTTTCCGTCTTGTTTGTCATAGATGAAGAAGTTAAAGTAGGCGAATCTCGAAAAATAGATGTTATGAACACGTTTTTAACAGCAGAAATGCAGTCTGCGCGATCTGAAGACATAACAATAGGATTCTATGTAAGTGACAAAGCAGATCCTTTTTACACAACAGATGTAGGCTGCAAAGAACATGCTTTATTACATGTTCACCCTCCAAATGAAAGGATATGGCCAGAAATTGTGACAGGTCGGATTGAAATGCAGGTAGCTGGAACGGAAATGATAGGAACATTCATTTTCAACGAAACAGGAGAGAGAACAACCGTGAGATTTGAATTCCTTCCCAGCAAACAAACAAATGTTGTTCGAAATCGCTTATTTGATCCATTTGAAATGGATATTTCATAAAAATACAAATTGAATGAAACATAAAATGAATGTATTATTATTAAGAAAAATACTTGTTTGATAGCATATAATCAAACATAATCAAATATAATCATACAACGTAAATAAAAAGAGAATTAGTGTTGTTGTCTACTCTGTATTTTAACATTTAATTAGATTTTTTATGCCTCGCCTGTAAGGTAGGCCGGGTATATAGTTCTTCGGTCTGCGTCCGTCCGTACGAGGTTAAGGTTCAGGTTTAAGGTAGTTTTTCATGAAGGAGTTATGGTATGACCCTGCAACTTTGTACAGGTATAGCTTGTGATATGAACAGCAGCATTTTGAGGCAAAACGGAAGCTGTGACCTTAAGGTCATGGGTCATCGACTTGAATTTCTTTATAGAATTTCAATATTAGAATCCAGGTTAAGGTTCAGGTAGTATTTCATGAAAGAGTTATTATATCATCATGACACTTTGTACATAGATAGCTTATGATATGCGAAAGAGATGCTGCGACTTGAGGTCACGGGTCATCGACCTTGAATTTCTTTGTAGATTTTCCAATATTAGAATCCAGGTTAAGGTTCAGGTTTAAGGTAGTTTTTCATGAATGGGTTATAGTATCATCATTAAACTTTGTACATGGATAGCTAGGGTAGTAATCTCAAAAGAAAAGGTTCCAAACCAAACTCGCGTTGAAATAAAGTGTAAAATTCTCCCCTTGAAGCGTCATTTATCTTTGATAACCAATGCTGATAGTACTGATCTATTACCCTCTGTTTAATTTTATTCTTTAACCAATTAATGTTTACATCTAATTTTTCGTTCCATACATAGCTAATACTTGTTTCATCAAAAAAAGATTTAAACATATTGAACCCACTTGAATTTATTCGGATTGTTTTCGTGTAATTGGATCATCAATCGAAGTAGCATATTTGATAATTTGCTTTCTTCTTTAACTGTTCTGCACTAGAAGGATATCATTCGGATTTTTATGAAAATTTCCAATGGACCACGCCTAATTCCTTGTAAACCACAAAATTGGGAGAGCTGTTCCTAACACCCAAAATATTTTTGCAGAACTGCAAGTGCATTTTTTCTACATGTTGTTTATTTTCGAAACCCCAAATCTCTGATGATTATAATAATATAGTTGCAATCAATGCATCAAAAAGCTGCAACTGAATATCAGTAGGAAAAGAGATATTTTATCTTTCTGTAGAGAGCGAATAGCGCCTTCACGTTATAATAAAAAGTTACTCCTAAATAGGTGTAAGAATCTACAACCTCTATAACATTCCCATATATATAAAAATTAAATGGTTTACGTAATTTTCTCCCACTAAACACAACAATACAGTATTAATTTGTAGTTTCCAAATATTACAATATTATTCAAAAACGTGTATGGTGCAAATATTCTTCACTTTCAGACATAATAACGATGTCATCTGCGTATAAAATAAAAAAATTTTAACAAAGACTTGTAACAATTCTTTACAATTTTTCGATATGTACTCCAAGTCTTTTACATTATTTTCAACAAAAACGCTTTCAAGATCATTTAAGAACACTGAAAATAAAAAAGAATATCCATTTTCTCCCTGTCTAACCCAAACTTCACAATGAAAGATGGATGATGAGTTATTGTTTCAGTGGCAACCGGATGCATATCAGGACGACACAATTAAAAAAGTGGAACTTTGATTACCATATCGAATACATGGCTTTATATTTTGATACATATGGAAGATAACAGTAAAAAAGTTCCCAGAAATGTTAGATTTTAGTAATCTATGCCATAAACCTGCCCTCCAAATAGTATCAAATGCACTCTTAAAATCAACAAACGTACAAAATAATGGTTTGCCTAGCGAAAAGAAAATACTGAAAATAGTGTGCAACACAAAATATTATCTGTAGGGGAATATCCTTTCCTGAACCCTGCTTGAGACTCCGATATGAGCTCCACCACATCTGAAAAACTATTTAATCTCTGATGATTTATTATTGCGGAAAATGCTTTCCCTAAACATGAATCTAATGTAACACCTCTATAATTAGAAGAATCTGCTTTAGGTCCTTTATTTTTTTAAATGGTATCATCATACCACGTGACCATAACTTATGAGTAATACCTAATATCAAATTCAAACGTATTATATACACAGGCATAAGATCATTTACAGTATTCTTTATGTACTCATTAATTATTTTGTCACAACTACTGGCTTTATCATTCTTCATTTTTTTTTACACTTTTTAAAATTTCTTCTTCAGTTATATACAGATATAACTGTTCAATGAATTATACAACTGAGCAGGTAAATTAATTTAATTTAGAATTAAATTTGGCTCATCACCATCTTCATCGGATGTATTCATTTCTTTGAAAACTATATATATTTATCTTCTCCCTGTTTCTTTTGACCAATACTATTCAAATTTTCCAAAAACCTTTACTATCTGATTTTTTAGTATTACGAATCTTATTCCCAATATTTTGTTGGTAAAGTTCATATGCTTTTTTTATTTCATATTTATAATTCTTACTGGACTCTTTCATAAGCTTTCTATTTTCAGAGTTTTTTTTTTTTTTTTTTTTTTTTTTTATAAAACTGTACCTTTTACGCGCTTTATACAAATTTTTTTCAACTATCAAGACATCGCTTGTTACACCATGGCTACGAATCATTTTTCGAGGTACGACTTCTAACTAATTTTACCAAACGTTTGCAACATCTTGAAAAAAGTACTTATTCTTTCTACGACTTCATTCATTTCATCTTGACTAACCCCTTGTGGTATCTCTAGATTTTCTAATTCTGAAATATATGTATATTTGCTAGCTGACCATCATGATCACATTTAAGATTCTCTACAAATTCTGAACACTTTACTTTTTTCCACTTTATACATTCATTTTACCTAATTGAAAGGGTTCGTCTACACTATTATGTAAATTCAATGAAGCTTGAATAACTAGTATTTGATTGACACTTTATATGTACTGTGAAAAAAAGGTTTTATTTAAATGAAGACTAGAAACACAAAACTCGTTTCATGATATATTGAAATTCTATCCAGTCAATGAAGACATGATGTATTGGCAGGTAAACAAAAAATCGAAAATTCTTTATTCACATTTAATATTATGCGCATTAAATTGACATTTGTATACATGTCGGATTCTTAAAACGTGTCTTGTAGCTATTCCAACATTTTAAATTTACCTAGTCTATCTATTTTAACATGGTGAGAACAATAGGTGTTTTTTTAGTTTTAATTATTCTGTTTGTTCAAGTTAAGTATGTTGTTTGTTTTAGTTAAGTATGCTGTTTGTTTAAGTTAAGTATGTTGTTTGTTTTAGTTATCCCCGCACTTTCGAAGAATATTCGGGGATACAGCGATTGTCTCCGTCCGTCTGTCACACTTTCTTGTGACATCAACTCCTTCACTTTCGGGTTTAGGAATTCAATTTCTATATAGAATGGTTACATACCACCTGTAGATGCGCAATAAGGTTTTAGAACTTTGATTTTCTAAACAAGGGGCCCACATGGGTTGAGCTTCGAAAATTTGGAATTCAAGCTTGTGACCTGAACTCGTCTTTCATTTTTCAATTTATGCATTTTATTTCTATACAGTATTGTCATGCACCATAAGCAGATGCGCACTAAGGTTTTAGAATTTAGATTTTCTGAAATTTGGCCCACAGGGGTTGAATTTCGAAAAACTGTCAATTTAAGCTAGTGACCTTATCTTCTCTTTAATTTTACAATTTATGCATATTATTCCTATACCGTATTGTCATACACTATATGTAGATGCGCAGTAAGGTTTTAGAGTTTTGATTTTCTAAACAAGGGGCCCTCATGGGTCGAATGTTGAAAAATTATCAATTTTGTTTGTTTTAGTTAAGTATGTTGTTTTATAAATTACCACTAGCTTAGGTGACAGATGGTCTTGCGGATTAAATTATTTGATAGGTAAACTTATAAGTGTGTTGCAATTATTATACCCGCATTTTCGAATGAAAGTTCGGGTATATTGTCGTCGCGGTTGTCCGTCCGTCCGTCTGTTCGCCCGTCCGTCCGTCACACTTTCTTGTGACGCAAACTCCTCCTTTACTTTTGAATTTCTACCATTTTTTTGTCCCATATTGTTGCTTACTAACTGTAGCAGTGCAATAAGGCTTTGGAATTCCAAATTTTTAAAAGAGGACCTGCCAGGGACCAAAAAGGGCCAAATTATACAAAGAGCCTTGTGACGTGAACTCCTCTTTCATTTTTGAATTTAAATCATTTTTATTGTTGCCATATTGTTGCTACCAACTGTAGATCCGCAATAAAGTTTTGGAATTTTTAATTTTTTAAAAGGGGATGGGAGGGACCAAGAAGGGCCGAAACAGAAAAAAAGCATAATTACTTAAATAACTATGTCATATTGTTGCTTGCTAACTGCAGATGTGCAAAAGGTTTTGGAATTCAAAATTTCTAAAAGGGACTGGGAGGGACCAAAAGGGGCCAAAATAGACAAAGAGCCTTGTGACGCGAACTCCTATTTCATTATTGAATTTAAATCATTTTTATTGTTGCCATATTGTTGCTTACCAACTGTAGATGCGCAATAAGGCTTTGGAATTACAACTTTTTTAAAGGGGGTGGAAGGAACCAAAAAGAGCCCAAAGAGAAAAAGACCATAATGACTAATATTTTATTTAAAGAAAAATATTGACGAAATTGTGAATTTCAGTTTAAGGGGCTATATGTCCCTAAAAGGGTCCATATAGTTAAATTATAGTAAAAGTGGGTTATGATATATTTGTGAAAAGGTTATTTGTTACAGATGCAAACTGTAATGCTGAGCATGCTTTTATTTTGCATTTTGAGGATTTAAAGGGCCAAAAAAGGAAAAGAGGCCAAAAAGTTAGATTACAGTAAAAGTGGGTTGTGATATATCTCTGCAAAGGTTATTTGTTACAGATGCAAACTGTAATGCAATGGAAACTTAAAATGTTAAGAATGTTTGTTTACAAATAAATGTGGGGTACAGATATAGTTGTCGTTCCGATAGCCCCTACCTCTAGTTATAATAAAATAATTATTTTTGCATCCAAATCCAAAAAAAAATCCTCACTTGCTATATAGTAGAAATTTTCAGAACTGTATTTTTTCTGTATATATTTATCATTAAATTGTATATGATTTTTATTCTTTAAAAAAGCTAATGTGTCAGAAATATAATTATTAAATTTTGATCACTACAAGGTTATAAAGGCTAGTGCAATTTTATGCATGATAATGTTGAATGTTGAATAACAACGCCAACATTGACATATCAACAGCTGGATTCACAAACTAAATCAGCAACTACTGGATTGGTAGCAACTACAGACTCTTGTGGAATCACTATGACAACGAAGGGCCCTAGTTTTTTTAATTTTTTTACCAATAAAAGTCATGCTGATATAAAAATTTAAATGAAACTAAAATATGTTTCTGTGAAATATTTTAGCTTTAAAGCAGGAAAGTTTCCATTTAATGTATCGTTCAAAGTATAATGCTTCATACTATTTTAAAATATAGAAAAGAAAGGACAATATTCACTGTAAAGACAACCATTTTATTTTAATTCGCCATATTTAATATTATGCATGTAACATGTGTATTTAATATTTATTTTTATTTTTTATTCCCAGGACTACTTATTATCTGGAAGGCTGGCACAGCAAATTGAGGAAGCGGTCACTTTTTTTAATAATATTTTAATGCTTAATTGATCCTTTTTTTCTTGTATAATTCTTTTTTGCGTGAATTAATGTTGCAATATTTGTTTCATATGTGTTACTTTATAAATTATATAATCTCATTTAAAATTCTGAACATACAACCTATCTTTTCTATTAATTTTTAAACAAAATTTAGTTTAATTGACCTTAATAAATTTATCCCCATGTGTATTTGTTGTTATAACATAGTCACCCTAAACCATCTGTTTGCACAAATATTCTTGCTAGTCCAACACAAAATTTTACCTTTTTACCTGTAATTATAAACATTTTGGAATGGATAGAATGAACCCTTAAAACATGTAAAATATATTTAATTTGTTGTCCAATATGATATATCAATTTATACTTTTAAAGAAAATATAATCATATATCTGATTTTTAGTCTTATTTTATGTAACGACAAAATGTGTCGCCACGAGATGGGTGTCAAATGCTCGGTAAACCTCGCATTTCTACCTCTCTAGGGCTCGTACAAATAAACTGTATATTTTCCGACAATGTACACATTGTATATCTAAACCTATCGTTTCAGTAAATATAGTAGCCTAACCACCTACCACATAAATTTCCACAGCTCCGTTGACCTGCATTTTAAAAGCTTGCAATAGTACCAGTTATTTTGATCTGAATTTTGGCACACGTCCTCGTATTTGTCTTCAGCATCAAACCCAAAAGAGGGAACATTTTACCCTGCATCAAAAAGAATTACACGTGGCAAATTTGTGTTCCATGTGCTACAGTTATCATTCCATCTTGACATGCTCACATCCATCGGATCTACTTTATACTGATACGAAAAAGAGAAAGCATATCCTGATCCAGAACTGCCGAAGCCAATGGCCGCAACAAGAACTTTTGAGTCATTCATTTGCCTGTCGATGATGTAAGATTTCAATGATCTGTTTCAGTATCAGAGCCTCTGGAGATTATCACAAACAGTAAAGTTGAGTGAAGAAAACTCCCTATAAAAAATATCAAACAAAAAGTGACAGTATCCTTACTTCTATGAAAACATAGATCAGCAAAATTAAATAAATCAACATAGACTACAAAATTGAATTTTAAAAATGGGGCTACCTAGAGCCTATTCCTTTTCAAAAGCTAAAGATAAAACAAAAAGTTTTGCAGTGATCCTAATTTTGGTTTGAAGCTGATCTGGGGTAAGGAATACATGGACAATTCTAACGCAGACAACCAAAAGATCAACTCTGATAAATTTGGTTCAAACTGGCTCAAGTTTTTGACAAGTTTTTGACTCTAACCATACAGTCAGTTTGGCATTTTTGAATTTGCTCTTCAACGTTTTGGATTCAAAAATTGCCAAACTGAAAGGGATAAAGCCAAAACCACCCATGGACGGAGCTATGTACGAGAGAGATACAACTTGAGCCAGTTTGAACCAAATTTATCAGAGTTGATCTTTTGGTATCGGAACGACAGCTATACCCGTACCCCACAATTATTTGTAAACAAACATTCTTAACGTTTTAAGTTTCCATTGCATTATAGTTTGCATCTGTAACAAATAACCTTTGCAGAGATATATCACAACCCACTTTTACTGTAATCTAACCTTTTGGCCTCTTTTCCTTTTTTGGCACTTTAAATCCACAAAATGCAAAATAAAAGCATGCTTAGCATTAGTTTGCATCTGTAACAAATAACCTTTTCACAAATATATCACAACCCACTTTTACTATAATTTAACTATTTCGACCCTTTTAGGGACCTATAGCCCCTTAAACTGAAATTCACAAATTTCTTCAATTTTTTTTCTTTAGATAAAATTTTAGTCATTTTGGTCTTTTTCTCTTTGGGCCCTTTTTGGTCCCTCCCATACCCCCTTTTAAAAATTTGAAATTCCAAAGCCTTATTGCACTTCTACAGTTACAAAGCAACAATATGGCACAATAAATTGGTAAAAATTCAAAAGTGGAGGAGTAGTTTGCGTCACAAGAAAGTGTGACGGACGGACGGAAGACCGCAACGACAATATACCCGAACTTTCATTCGAAAGTGCGGGTATAATAATTGCAGCACAATTACAAGTTTACCTATCAGATAATTTAATCCCCAAGACCACCTGTCACCCAAGCTAGTGGTAATTTATAAAACAACATACTTAACTAAAACAAACAGCATACTTAGCTAAAACAAACAAAATTGATAATTCTTCAAACTTCAACCCATGTGGGCCCCTTGTTTAGAAAATAAAAATTCTAAAACCTTATTGCGCATCTACATTTGGTATGCAACCACTCCATAAAGAAATTAAATTCCTACACCCAAAAGGGAAGGAGGAGTTGATGTCACAAGAAAGTGTGACGGACGGACAAACGGACGGAGACAATCGCTATATCCCCGAACTTTCATCGAAAGTGCGGGGATAACGAAAACAAACAACATACTTAACTAAAACAAACAACAATCTTAAATAAAACAAACAACAATCTTAACTAAAACAAACAACAATCTTAACTAAAACAAACAACATACTTAACTTAAACAAATAACATACTTAACTTAAACAAATAACATACTTAACTAAAACAAACAAGAATCTTAACTAAAACAAGCAACATACTTAACTTAAACAAATAACATACTTAACTTAAACAAGCAACATACTTAAAACTAAAATAGCACCTATTGTTCTCACCATGTTGGAATAAATAGAATAAATAAATTTAAAATGTTGGAATAGATAGAAGCCATGTATACAAATTGCAATTTAATGCGCATAATATTGAATGTGAATAAAGAATTTTCGAATTTTTGTTTACCTGAAAATACATCATGTCTCCATTGACTGGTAGAATTTCAATATGCCATGAAACGAGTTTTGTGTTTAATTCCAGTCATCATTTAAATAAACTCTTTTTTCACAGTACAAATAAAGTGTCAATCAAATACTAGTTATTCAAGCTTCATTGAATTTACATAACAATGTAGACGAACCCTTTTAATTAGGTAAAAATGAATGTATAAAGTGGAAAAAGTAAAGAGTTCAGAATTTGTAGATAATTTTAAATGTGATCATGATGGTCAGCTAGCAAATATACTTTTAGAATTAGAAAATTTAGAGATACACCAAGGGATTATTCAAGATGAAATGAATGAAGTCGTAGAAAGAATAAGCACTTTTTTTCAAGATGTTGCTATTAAAACGTTTGATAAAATTAGAAGTCGAAAAATGATTTGTAACCTGGTGTAACAAGCGATATCTTGATAGTAGAAAAAAATTTCTATAAAGCGCGTAAAAGGTACAGTTTTATAAAAAAACGCTGAAAATAGAAAGCTTATGAAAGAGTCCAGTAAGAATTATAAATATGAAATAAAAAAAGCATATGAAGTGTACCAGCAAAATATTGGGAATTAGATTCGTAATACTAAAAAATCGGATAGTAAAGGTTTTTGGAAAATTTGAATAGTATTGGTCAAAAGAAACAGGGAGTAGATAAAAATATTTTGATCGAATCTCTCTATGACTTCTTCAAAGAAATGAATACATCCGATGAAGATGATGATGATGAGCCAAAATTCTAAATTAAATCAATTTACCTGCTCAGTTGTATAATTCATTGAATAGTTCTATAACTGAAGAAGAAATTTTAAAAAGTGTAAAAAAAAATGAAGAATGATAAATTCAGTGGTTGTGACAAAATAATTAATAAGTACATAAAGAATACTGTAAATGATCATGCCTATGTATGTAATACGTTTTAATTTGATATTAGGTATTACCACTGAGTTATGGTCACGTGGTATGATGATACCATTTAAAAAAAAATAAAGGTTCTAAAGCAGTTCAGGAAAGGATATTCCACTACAGATAATATTTGTGTGTTGCACACTATTTTAATTATTTTCTTTTCGCTAGGCAAACCATTATTTTGTACGTCTGTTGATTTTAAGAGTGCATTTGATACTATTTAGAGGGCAGGGTTATGGCATAAATTACTAAAATCTAACATTTCTGGGATTTTTTTTACGGTTATCTTCAATATGTATCAAATTATAAAGACATGTATTCGATATTGTAATCAAAGTTCCAATTTCTTTAATTGTGTCGTCCTGATATGCACCCGGTTGCACAGGACGTTAAACAATAATTCACCATCCATCTTTAATTGTGAAGTTTGGGTTAGACAGGGAGAAAATTGATATCTTGTTTTCAGTGTTCTTAAATGATCTTGAAAGCTTTTGTGTTGAAAATAATGTAAAAGACTGAGAGTACATATCGAAAAAATGTGAAGAATTGATACAAAAAATTTATGTTATTCTATACGCAGATGACATCGTTATTATGTCTAAAAGTGAAGAATATTTGCAACATGCACTGACGTTTTTGAATAATATTGTAATGTTTGGAAACTACAAATTAATACTGTAAAAACAAGAATTGTGGTGTTTAGTAACAGAAAATTACGTAAACCATTTAATTTTCATATATATGGGAATGTTACAGAGCTTGTACATTCTTACACCTATTTAGGAGTAACTTTTAATTATAACGTGAATTTTTTTACAGCTAGAAAAAAGATTGTTGATCAAGCACAAAAGGCGCTATTCGCTCTCTACAGAAAGATTAAAAATATCTCTTTTCTTACTGATATTCAGTTGCAGCTTTTTTGATGTATTGATTGTACCTTTATTATTATAATCATCAGAGATTTGGGGTTTCGAAAATAAACAAAATATAGAAAAATGCACTTGCAGTTCTGCAAAAATATTTTGGGTGTTAGGAACAGCACTCCCAATTTTATGGTTTACGGGGATTAGGTTCCATTGGAAATTTTCATAAAAATCCGAATGATATCCTTCTGGTGCAGAACAGTTAAAGAAGAAAGCAAATTATCAAATATGCTACTTCGATTGATGATCGAATTACACGAAAACAATCCTAATAAATTCAAGTGGGTTCAATATGTTCAATCTGTTTTTGATGAAACAGGTATAAGCTATGTATGGAACGAACAAATAGATGTAAAACTTAATTGGTTAAAGAATAAAATTAAACAGAGGTTAATAGATCAGTAGTATCAGCATTGGTTATCGAAGATAAATAACGCTTCAAGGGGGGGGGGGGGGGGGGGAATTTTACACTTTATTTCAACGCGACCTTGGTTTAATTTGAAACCTTATCTTTTGAGATTACTACCATAAGCTATCCATGTACAAAGTTTCATGATGCTACTGTAACTTCTTCATGAAAAACTACCTTAAACCTGAACCTTAACGTGGATTCTATTGAAATTCTACAAAGAAATTCAAGGTCGCTGACCCGTGACCTCAAGTTCGCAGCATCTGTTTTACGCATCAAAATGCTGCTGTTCATATCATAAGCTATCCATGCACAAAGTTTCATGATGATTTCATAACTCCTTCATGAACAACTACCTGAACTTTAACCTGGATTCTAATATTGAAATTCTATAAAGAAATTAAAAGTCGATGACCCATGACCTCAAGGCCACAGCTTCCGTTTTGCATCAAATTGCTGCTATTTATATCACAAACTATACATGTACAAGTTTCAGGGTTATACCATAACTCCTTCATGAAAAACTACCTTAAACCTGAACCTTAACTTCGTAAGGACGGACGAAAGGACGGACGAAGAACTATATACCCGGCCTACCTTACAGGCGGGGAATAAAAAGTCTAATTAAATGTTAAAATACCGAGTAGACAACAACACTAATTCTCTTTTTATTTACGTTGTATGATTATATTTGATTATGTTTGATTATATGCTATCAAACAAGTATTTTTATTAATAAAAATACTTTAATTTTATGTTTCATTCAATTTTTATGTTTATGAAATATCCATTTCAAATGGATCAAATAAGCGATTTCGAACAACATTTGTTTGTTTGCTGGGAAGGAATTCAAATCTCACGGTTGTTCTCTCTCCTGTTTCGTCGAAAATGAATGTTCCTATCATTTCCGTTCCAGCTACCTGCATTTCAATCCGACCTGTCACAATTTCTGGCCATATCCTTTCATTTGGAGGATGAACATGTAATAAAGCATGTTCTTTGCAGCCTACATCTGTTGTGTAAAAAGGATCTGCTTTGTCACTTAAATAGAATCTTATTGTTATGTCTTCAGATCGCGCAGACTGCATTTCGGCTGTTAAAAACGTTTTCATAACATGTATTTTTCGAGATTCACCTACTTTAACTTCTTCATCTATGACAAACAAGATGGAAAAAATATCAATACATCTTGGAACTCCATCAATAATTGCAAATTTTTCAAAACTGTGTATGGAACGGTCAAATTTGCCGCCAATTTTGACACCATATGTATAATTACATATTCTTGATGCAACAACTTCTGGATTATGTCCATATATGACAGCACCTTTTAGTACAGACAGCGATCCCTCCGTGGGAATAAAAACTTCAAGGTCTGGAAATGCTGTCTTAATCGCAGTTTGTAGAAGATCACACTCTGAGAATCCTCCGACCATCATAAGAGCTGATACTTCGGTGCATCGCTCATGCCCTAATATCAACCGAATTTCATCTACAATTTTTGCAATTATGTCTTCAAACAATTTGCAAAATAATTCATTAGACAGTTTAAGTTTATTATATTTTCGAATAAACTTAAATGCATTAGAATAACTAGAATTTTCAATTACTTCTGCAAATGAAATGTTTTTCATTTCATCAAGAATTTCATTGAGGCTTACGGGAATCGATATTTTAAGCTCTTGTGTCTCGTCTCTGGATTGTTTAAAGAGCTTCTTCTTCCTTTCAAAATCTCTCATAAGTTGCAAAAAATCGACACCAAAGCGGTGTTTATATTCTTTTAATACATCCGGACTAAGCAAATCAGAGAGAATTTGAAAGAATTTTTGATTCACACATTCCCCTCCCCACGGTCCACCGCGTACTCTGTGTATTATTTTTAGTTTTCCATCAGAAGCGACCTCCTGTGTTGAAATATCTACTGTACCTCCTGAAATACAAAAGGAAAGCATTATAATTTTTGATTTAAAGCCAACAATTCATCAATAAAGAAATATTTCTCGAAATTACTAACAAGAAAGACCACATGCTTCCAGGTGCCTGTATCCCTCACTTGATAGTGCATTGTCTATTACATATAGCGACCAGTTCCCACAGGGTTAAAAGTTCGGCTGTGGTCGCCATCTTAGTTAATAATTTCGGTCAACGGACACAATTCTGAATGACGACAATCGAAGGACCATTGCTCCTAAGTTTGGTTCCAACCTATCGGTAATTTCAGACAAGAGTTTTTAATGAATTTTCCAAAGGTCCAATGTTAAACTATGTTCGGCTGTGGCGGTCATCTCGGTTGACAGTCCAGGTCATCGGACATAATTCTGATAGAGGGCCATTGCTGCCAAGTCTTGTTCTTATTGGTTCAGTTGTTTCAGGCAAGATTATTTAATTAATTTTCCCATAGGGTCCTATGTTAAACTTAGTTCACGTGTGGCAGCCATCTTTGTGGACAGTTTAGGTCATTGGACACAATTCTGAAAGAGAATCACCTATAAACTATTTCTGTCAAGTCTGGTTCCAATTTGCCAAGTGGTTTCAGACAAGAAGATTTTTTCCCATAGGGTCCTAAGTAAAACGAAGTTTGGCTTTAGCGGCAATCTTGGTTGACATTCTAGGTCATTGGACATATTTCTGACTGAGGACCATCAACGGACCATAGCGTTCAAGTCAGGTTCCAATTGGCTCAGTCGTTTCAGAAAAGAAGATTTTTTAATGAATTTTCCCATATTCCAATGTTAAACTAAGTTCGGCTGTGGCGGCAATCTTGAGTTTGATCGTCCGCTTCATCGGACACAATTCTGAAAGAGGAAATTTTAAGGACCATTGCTGCTAAGTTTGGTTGCAATTGGCTCTGTAGTTTAAGACAAGAAAATTTTTAAATGAGTTTCCCATAGGGTCCTATGTTAAACTAAGTTCGTCTGTGGCAGTCATCTTGGTTGGCATTCTAGGTCATCTGACATAAAGCTCAAAGCGGACCACAAAAGGACTATTTCTTTAAAGTTTGGTTCCAATTGGCACAATGGTTTCAGACAAGAAGATTTTAAAATAAGATTTTAAAATTAATTTTCCTATAGGGTCCAATGTTAAACTACGTTCAGCTGTGGCAGCCTTCCTGGTTGACTTTCGGGGTCATCTGATATACTTCTGGAAGAGGACCACTCTTGGTTGATGGTCAAGTTCACCGGACATAATTCTGAAAGAGGACATCTAAGGACCATTTGGTTGCAATTGGCTCTGTAGTTTCAGATAAGAAGATTTTTAAATGAATTTCCCATAGGGTCCTTTGTTAAACTAAGCTCGGCTTTGGTAGCCATCTTTGTTGGTCGTCCGGTTCATTGGACGCAATTCTGAATAAAAGCCATATAAGGACCATTGCTGCTAAGTTTGGTTGCAATTTGCTTAGTAGTTTCACACAAGAGGATTTTTAAATAAACTATGTTCGGCCGTGGCGGCCATCTTGGTTGATCGCCCGGTTCATCGGATACAATTCTGAAAGATGATTATCTAAGGACCATTGCTGCTAACTTTGGTCGCAATTGGCTCAGTAGTTTCAGACAAGAATATTTTTATGTGAATTTTCCATAGGGTCCTGTGTTAAACTATGTTCCGCTGCGGCGGCCATCTTGCTGAGATGTCGGGACCATCTGACACAAGTTTGGAAGGATCATTTCAGCAAAGTTTGGCTGAGATAGGCATAGCAGCTTCAGAGAATAAGATTTTTTAAATTTTGACCCCCAATTTTCTATATTTAGCTTGAGCGCCATCTTGGTCGAAGGTGGGGGACACCCGACACAATTTTGGAAGGGGACCAAAGTTTGGTCCCAATTGGCCCAGCGGTTTCTGAGGACAAGATTAAAATGTGAATTTGTGGACGACGGACGACAGACGCCGAGTGATGACAATAGCTCACCTTACCTTCGGGTCAGTTGAGATAATACTATCACATTAGTATGTCGAGATTTTAATGTTTACACGTTTTTTTCCTGATAATGTTGTAACTCTACAATGTCAAGTTCTGTGGAATAATAAATGCAAATACTAAATTCTCAATATTTATTTTCATTTTAATCGCCATTGAGTACGCTTAAAAATTGTTAAAAGGAAGTTATTTCTTTAACCCCTTTTGGTCATTTTGGCATTTTTTGGATTGTTGTTTTGGTATTCAACATTGTAGGCCTTAAGCAAAACTGATTAGTTGTAAATCGAAAAAATGTGCACATCTTGCGCATCCAAATTGGTATCAAAGAATTTTATTTTGTCAAAAACAATTGTAAAAATGGTAAACAAAGACAGTATTTAAGAAATAATTTAAAAAAAAACATCCAAACCTCCAGCGTCTAAGACAATAAATTTCCTGCCAAGGTCAAACGTTTTAAGTACCACGTCTTTGTTTTCGCCAACAAATCTATCGACAGGTAAAAGTCTGGCATATATGGATGCTGCCTCTGGTTCATACACAATGGAGAACTTGTCACCATAAATCCCGGCCTAAAATTATATTTTATACATAAACAATCTTAAACCGATATAAATCTATTACACTGAACATCATCGGCGGAAACCCATGGTTGATTTTACTTCTGCCTCATGTCCCACGGATGATCGACCAAAGAAGATAGATTAACCAACCATTGGTTTCAGACATCGATTTAAAATTACTATGAAGGCAAATGCAAAAAATTTACATGACATATGTTCATGGGGCCGTACTATATATTGACAGCAGACACATTTATTGTAAAAAGTCTGTTTAAAAAATGAACAAAAATACACAGAAGATAATCATAAAAATAAACACATAAAATTTTTTAACGATGCCAAAGAGTTTTTGATGCAACCGTGTTGTTTTCCGAAGGCCAGGATTCTTATGAAATTAAAGTGTTAATAATACTCATGGGATTCGTAAAATTATAATTCATATTCTAGTTTCATATTTTGTGTAAACTTAATGAGTGTTTTTGCAGTTTAGAAATGACAGAAACAGCGTGCCATAATATTTATAGTCCGACATTACTCTAACCTCAAAACCACATTGACGACATTTACGACATTGGGAACAGGTCCAACATCATCTTAGATATTGGAACACTGTAATGGTCAATCAATTCGTGATGACGACCGTAAAATTTCCTAAGTGATGACATCAACTTATCCCTGATAAAACCCTTGTAAAGAAGCTTTTATGACAGCAGTAATCCTCTTTGCCGAAAGTCAGGATAACTCAAGCGTGCCCTTGAAAATCGGATAAGCTGAGAAACGTAGACGCCATATGCAGGCGATCCTGGTATATTGATAAATTTCTGCACCCCCAAAAATTAATCTGTTTTGGAATTTAGAAAATAATCCAATGATAATGGAATTAATTTGATACATTTTATACTTGTTCTCAATATGATTTTAATAATTTATTTACATCAGAAAAGAGTTAAATACCTGAAAAAAATTAACGCTTTTTTTTGTTTGGTTTATTCACAAATGACTGGCGGTTTTGAAAAAATATATTCTAATTTGAATACACGGAAGATTTCGTGTCAGGAACATTTTTAATGAATGTGACATACACGAAATCTTCGTTACCTTCAAATTACAAAAAAAAATCACTAAAATTGATAAAATAAATATCTTTGTAATGACTTAATTAATTAAAAAGATATTAGTAAAAATACTCAAATTAAATTGCGTTACCACGACAACCTAGACACCTAAAACATTTTTGGATTCAGTTCTAACATGACGTGTTGTCGGATCCAAGACGAATTTTTATCTGGGGTCAATTTTTTTCAACAACATTTGGAACAAATTATTTTTTCTCAATATCAAGCAAGAGCAAAATATTTTTCAAAAACAAACTTTTTTTACTGAATTTTTTTAATTAATTTGCTAACACTTTACTGGCAAAAAACAGCAAAAAAAAATATCAAATAAATTACTGCAACAATGTTTTGATACCATAAATTACTCTAAAAAGTGCTTTTCCACCACTTAAATTGCAAACCTTATGAGAAAGGAAACATTGTCCATAAAAATTTAAATTTAAGATATGTCCTTCTTAATTAGTATGATCTTACTTTGAAATAACATACATGTATTTGAAAATGCTATGTCTTGATCTTCTTGAGAACCGCTGACCAAACTTGGCAGAGATGTTTGTTATAAAGTCCTTTTCTAGTATTTTACTTTGGAGATAATTGGCCAAGAAATATGGCCGCAAGAGCCTGTAATGTTTAATTGGCCGATTTTATTTCAAGACTCAGGGTTAGATTTACCGATGAAAAATCTCAGATGACCACCAGCAAATTAATTGATTAACATTGGATCCTATGGGAAATGGATTAAAAAACCTGTTCTGATGGATGCATTATTGTTTAAGGTCAAGTGGAAATTATTTGTTCCATATTAATACGAGCAAATGTTGATATGATTTGAATATGAAACCTGTTTTGTATTATACCGACACGCTCCCTAGGTAACAGTCCACTGATGACATATCAGCCAACCCGGATACAGTATACTGAATTCGAACCTACCAGTCCTTTGTTCCTGCTTGGCGGAGAAACAGCAAATACAATTTTAATATCTACGGTTTGATTCCTGTTCTAAAGAATAATTCAAAAGACTGATACTAAGCTTGGTGGATTTGATACCAATAAGGACACGAATAATTCTTGTTACTTTAGTGCCATTCTACCAGCAAACAAAAGGCCATTTCGGATCGGTTAAATTTCTAAGATCTTCTTCTTTGAAACTACTTGATACTATAGACTTGAAACTTGTCATGAATGATCAATGCAAGGTCTACCCAAAAGGTGTTACTTTGGTGCCTGATTGGAATTTCTTTATAAACATTGCTCTCTTAAGAAATGTACATGCATTTAAAATTCTTCTTCTGACGATCAATTTAATGGAATGGTATGAAACTTGATGGAAATGATATTTATGGGGAGTCAAACAACCTTTGTTTTTCTTTGTTGCCAGGCCCCAAATTTCAAAGATCTTCTTTTATGAAACTAAATGACCCTTCGATTCAAAAGCCATGAATGATCACTACTTCCAAAGATATGTTGCTAATGTGCAAATTTGAAATCAAATATTGTCACCAGTGCCCTACTTTGTTAACATTCAGCCGTATGTGAAATACATTTTAAATTCTTCTTACGAAGAACAATTAAACAGACCGATACCAAGCTTTGTTGAAGTGATACCTATTAAGACACAAAAAATGTGTTCTTCTACACGTAGCAAACATGACTGTCAATGGGCTTTTCTGAATAGTTACATTTCCTAGATGAACTCTCATTTTCCCATGGGATTTTGACATTGACCATAGCTGTTGCTCTTTTATAAATGTCTCCACCGACACCAAATTTTTACTTCGATGTAAAAAAAAATCAAAAGTAATGGTGGTTTTTTTTTAAAATTTACATGTATAGGTATAAAAACATTTTTCAAATTTCAAAATTTTGGCATAGGTTAAAAGAACCCTTGGTATAATTGATTCACGGTACAATTTTATACGTGAACACGTTGTATGCGCTATTCAATCACACCCAATGCTGTTAAGTATTATAAACGGGTAAGGAATGAAAACTTCGGCGAAGATGATTTAGAAACGTCCTGGTATATGAGCTAGCAACTGTGGAACAATGACTTCCGTAAAGACGTAATTAGCCAACGATAATAATTAAAAAAAATTATTATGATCATTAATATGTATTTACCTCTATGGCAGCCTCTCGCATAAACTGTTTGCATGAATCGTTCCAAATGGCAGGAACAGAAATCACCCAGTATACCATGTTTTCTATTGGAAGCAAATTTCTGCGTTGAAGTTCAGAAACCAAATGATCCTTCAGAAACCCTATTGCCGTTGAGAACACTTTTCTTGCAGACATAGATTTACCCCATCTCTCACTGATCTGGAAATCATCTCGAATATCCTAAAATATTTTAAACTCAGTTGCAATAAGCAATTTGATAGATCGAGCAAGTTATTACATTCTGTAAACTAAACTATAAGAATTATCCCTCCGCAATCTGTGTTATAAAATTCCTGTGCAAATTGAGTTATTTAAATGATTCTACCTGCTTTTTTTCATCATATATCCTGAAAACAATATTTGAATATATACATTTTTATTATACAGCTATATTTATAATCCAATGAGTAAACCTTATTCATGACACGTGACCGTAAAATATCTTTTCCGTATTGTACAACCGGAAATATACAAAGAGCCGTATTTTCCCCAATTGTACGGTACGACGCCACCTTTTACACCAATAGATACTGTATAAACGAAAAAGCCATAGTTTTGTCGTATTGGACGACGGACGCCATCTTGGTTTTAGCTGAATAATGAATAGGTCAAATAGGTTTTTTTGCAGTACAGCCTTATCACTGTGATACATTGTGAAGAAAATAATACTTTTTCTGCATTCAACTGCATAGTTTGTCCGTATTCTTATGTTGTTAAAATTTCTGTTAATATTCTTGTTACGTAGAAAAAATCAAATTTAGAAAAGCCTATTGTTTTATTTTTAAACATTTGTTTGAGCTGTATAATAAATAGGTCATTATACAGTATAATGTACAATATGGGAAGATATTGAACTCGTCCGTATTTTACTGAAAACTCGTATTTGACTCGACGGTGTCTCGTCAAATACGGTTTTTCAGTATAATACGACATCGTTCAATATCTTCCCACATTGTATGTTATACTGTATAATAACCTAATAATACAAAACAAAATATGCATAATCCAAAACTAATAATCCACTTCTCCTGTATATCATCGATTACATACTAAATAAATACATCTCATAACAATTTGACTAACTATTTCGAATTTAGAATTTTAGATATTGAATGTCGGATTTCGAATTTCGAACTTCCAATATAGATTCTCAAACTAATTTCGAATCTCGAATGACTCTTCTGGTCTTTCGCACAATTCAGAGCATCTTTGTTGATTTATAATAATATAATTCCAAATACTGCTTGGTGTGAAGAACGGTGCATGCTCCTCTGAATGTTAGATTGTTCAAAATTCAAAATACGGTGCATGGTCCTCTGAATGTTAGATTGTTCAAAATACTCAATTTATTTAAATACTCATTTCCCAAAACTTTACTTATTTTACAATTTCCAATTCCGTTTTCTTCCAGAATATAGACAAAATAATACCCAGACATAAATGTAGAGAAAGAAAGAGAAAGTAAGGATTTCGAATGAAAAAAACAGTAAAGATTTCGAAATAAAAACATCTAGACAAATAAATAATAGCAAAGTAAAATCTTGAAAATGTATGTTCCGTTAACAGCACACCTAACGTTACAAGTGAGGAAATTTCTATTGTTAGAAAGTCTTGAAATTTACTTTTTGATGCATAAATTTGGTACCTGTTAATCAGATCATTCATGACACCTTCGCGTTTTTGGAGTTGAGATATCAACAAAAACTTTATTTTAACCGTTCATAAGAGGTAAATATGACAATAATTTCATTATTCTCAGTCCAGAATGTCAACGAAGATCTATATATCTCATGCATGATAGTAACGAATCAACTGTAAATACATGTAGAAACGCCATGACAAGGAAAGTCGGAGACCACAATTTGAAATTGTGATAACATTATGCTTTTTACTTGACGTTTTTCATTAAATCAAGGGTAAACTTCATTAAATTAAAACACAAAATAGGAGTTGAAGCTATATGTTAAGCATTGATTAGCAGTTGACCATTAAAAGATACTTATCTTAAAAAAATAACAATCCAAAGATACTAATATTAAATACAGTAAATTTATACTATGCTGTATACGACGCATTTCAAAGAGTTACCTCTCATCAGCACCATTAAAGCCGAAACATTTGGAAGACCAAAAACCAAACTTATTTTAAACAAGAAGTACTCATAACTAAAAATACCGAAATAGGAAGCCAAATTTCAGCTAAGGAGATCTACCATGTGCAATGCAAGGAATAAACCCTTAGTTTTCTACTATTTTTGAATTTTGCTAAATACTGGTAATTTCTGTAACAAATCAATGAATTGTCATGTCAGACAAGTCTGCCGACTGGGTTGGCGAATACCCTCGGGGACCTAGGATCCAAGATGCAGAGGCATCGTCCCAGGAGTTTCAAAATAACCATCCAAAGATACTAATATTATATACAGTAAATTTAAACTATGCTGTATACGACGCATTCAAGGAGTTACCTCTCATCAGCAGCATTAAAGCCGAAACATTTGGAAGACCAAAAAACCAAACTTATTCTAAACAAGAAGTACTCACAACCAAAAATACCAAAATAGGAAGCCAAATTTCAGCTAAGGAGATCTACCATGTTCAATACAAGGAATAAACCCTTAGTTTTCTACTATTTTTGAATTTTGCTAAATACTGGTAATTTCTGTAACAAATCAATGAATAATCATGTCAGACAAGTCCGAGGATCCACCATGCAAAGGCATCGTCCCAGGAGTTTCAAAATAACAATCCAAAGATACTAATATTATATACAGTAAATTTATACTATGCTGTATACGACGCATTCAAGGAGTTACCTCTCATCAGCAGCATGAAAACCGAAACATTTGGAAGACCAAAAACCAAACTTATTTTAAACAAGAAGTACTCATAACCAAAAATACCGAAATAGGAAGCCATATTTAAGCCAAAACAAAGTATATTTAAAATTTTAACCAGATATTTTGAGCACATCGAAGTCGACACGTTTTTTAATTTACCCGAAAATTGCTAATTTTGTGATTTTTCGTGCGTATTTGATTTTTTATGGACAAGGCAACATAACTCCAGAACAAAATCTGACTTTAATAAGGGAACAGAAATTTCAGTCTAGAGTGTATTTTTAGCATCTTCAAACTTTAATCACTTATAAAGAACACATACACCGACACTATATTACAAGGCACTACTAAAATTGCGTCTCAATTGCCAAAGTACTTTCAATGGAGAAGCTTTTAAGATTTTTAAATTTGTTTTTGCTGATCTTTCTTTTTTAAGTAAAAAAGGTCATATTGGTCTAAAATCAGGACCCGTGGACGCACTTGAAAGAGGGTCACGTTAGCATCACGTCAAAATATTTGATTTCAAGTGCAAAATTCCTTTCACAGGGCATATAACTTTAGCTAAATTGCTCCAAAATCCGAAATCTCAAATAATTTTGAAATTATATTATCATTTTTGGGTGGGGGCTGATTTTGCTTCTTTTTTTGTTTTAAATTGAAATGTGTGTTCATATTGATCTACGAACAAGACCATCCAAATACAATTTTGAAAACCATTAAGAACCATTAATTTAAATAAATTGTATTTAAATCTGATTTGCTCTATTAGCTTCAATCGAGATGAATTTTCCAGTTCTTGTAAAGGCTGAAATGGTGGTCGGAGCTCTTGACCCTCTGACACAATTTTGAAAGGGGTCACCCAAGGATTATTCCATCATTTGGTCTCAACTGTCAAGTGGTTTCGGAGGAGAATTTTTGTTTTATTTTTTCTACATCCATTTATATTAATGGTCATATTTGTTAGAGGGTCACGACGTAATTTTGAAGCGGGACCACTTCGGGACCAATCCATTGAATTTTGGTTCAAACTGGCCCAGATGTTTCAGTGGAAAAGATTGTTAAAGGATTGTCAACCGACGCCAAGTGATTCAAAAGCTTTATACCGAGAGAGCTAAAAATCTATTTATCGTTTATAAGCACAACTCTGTAGACCTTGCGAGAACAATTTTGGCCATTAGATTAATTAAATTTCTATAGATCCTAGGATTGGAATCATAGTAACCAAAAAGAAAACAGATTTCGAATATTTCAAGTTTATGGCGCATTCACACTATACGATCATTCATCCAACTAAAACTTGAGCTCGATTTGAATTAAATACATGGTGCCGTTTACAGAGCAGGACATGCTTACCCTTCCGGAGCACCTGATGACACTCCTGGTTTTTTTATAGGAGTTCACATTGACATTGCTTTAGTTTCTATGTTGTCTTTTTTTAGTTTTGTTTAATTTATTATATGTTTCTTATTCTTTTAGTTATATATGTATCCTTGTCACGTTTGTTTGGTGGGTTCCATTCCCCTGACTTTGTTTTTTCCTTGGACTTCGAATTTGTGGGCTTTCCCCACTGTTTTGTCGCTTCGGTACTCTTTTGCCGATACTTAAACGGCGTTTAAAAACCTATTTGTGAAATATTTCAAAAATGTAAAGTTGATTCGGGTAACAAGTCGTGCTGTAGGTGTGAACATTAAGAAAATAAAGCATTACAAGTTACCGTTTCATTCTCAACAGCTTTGTATAGCTGCATTTTAAACCCTTTGAAGTAGTACCAGTTATTCTGCTCCGATTTGTAGCAAATCTCCTCATACTTGTCTTCAGCTTCAAATCCAAATGAATGGAATTTTTTCTCTCCGTCAAATAAAAGCACAGTAGGTATTTTAGTATTAACAGTGCTGCTGTTATCACTCCATATTGACGTGCTCACATCGATTGGGTTGCCATGGTACTGGTGAGCAAAGGAAAAAGCATAGCCTGCTCCCGAACTACCAAAATCTATTGCTGCTACGAAAAGTTTTGTCTCACTCATTTTTTCCTGAAAATGATTGCAAAGAATAAAAACATAGTTTAAGAATAACTTTGTTTTGTTTGTTATCGAATTTTCAACTTTTGAACTATCAACAGCTTAAAATCTAACTTCAATCTGAACGCCGATCTGTTTCTGTACTCATATGAAGTAGAATTCATTCAAGGGTTACTACGTGAAAACAAAAAGAAACTAGCCCAATCCTTTAATTTCACATTTCGTTATATAGATGACGTGTTCTCGTTAAATAAAGACAAATTCCAAGACTTTCCACATCTAATCTACCCCAGTGAGCTGGAAATTAAGGATACTTCAGATACACCAAAGTCCGCTTCATATTTTGATTTGTTTCTTGAAATAGACAATGAGGGACATTTGAAGACAAAACTTTATGACAAACGTGATGACTTCAACTTTCCTATTGTTAGTTTTCCATTCTTGAGTAGCGCCTGCATATGGCGTCTACGTTTCTCAGCTTATCCGATTTTCAAGGGCATGCGTGAGTTATCCTGACTTTCGACAAAGAAGATTAATGCTGTCACAAAAGCTTTTTAACCAGGGTTTTATCAAGGATAAGTTGATGTCATCACTTAGGAAATTTTACGGTCATGATCACGAATTGATTAACCAATACAATGTTCCAATATCTAAGATAATTTGGACCTGTTCCAACTGTCGTAACATTTCATGTGCCTCCGCCGATTTCTAACTTCCACCGGATTGGCTTTGTTGAACTTCACGACGGGTGCCGTACACGGAGCAGGAACTGCTTACCCTTCCGGAGCAACTGGTTTCACTCCTGGTTTTTATAGGAGTTCGTTTTGTTCATTGGTTTTTTAGTTTTCTGTGTTTATTTATTGTGGTTGTGGTTGTTCATTTGTCTTCCCGGGTTTGTCAGTCCAATGGATTACGTTTTTGTTTTATTGCTCCTTAGGTATATTTGTACTTTCAATATTATCAATTGTCAATGGTTTTTTTTTTTTTTTTTTTTTTTTTTTTTGTCAAATACGTTTTCATTAAAATTATTTTGATTATCGTTAAAGTTAAAATACTAGTATATATTTAGGATGAATTAATAATCAAACTGAGAAATGTAGTTTATTTTTAGCTTATTTTTTATTTCACTATTAAGGCCAGGTGTTCAAAATTAAAGTAATTGTCATTGTCAACTTTAAAGTTTCTAATTTCCTTTCTAGCGTTAAACTTTTAATTTAATGCCATTAAAATTATCACATTTACAAGAAGTAAGGAGTATCTCCCTCGTTCACACCTCTATCCTTAGATGGTTTTGGCTTCAACAGCTTTGGTCATATTGGAATTTAATCTTACTATTTCATATATGATAAATGGTAATGTCAAAACTACTTTACACAAGTTTCACAAGTTATGAATAAAATAGAGAATGGGGAATGTGCCAGACAGACAACAACCGGACCAAACAGCTCAAGGCTACCAATGGGTATTCAACGCAGCGAGAAAATCCTGCACACGGAGGCGGGCTTCAGATGGCCCCTAAACAATAATGCGTACTAGTTCAGGAATAAGGACGGTACACTAAACTCCGAAACATACAAATGAACCAAAATAACAAAAACACTCAAGGCTTACAAAGGCTAGAGGTTCCTGACTTTGGACAGGCGCAAAAAATGAGGAGGGGTTAAACATGTTTTGTGAGATCTCAACCTTCACCCTATACCTCTAGCCAATGTGGAATAAACAAAAACACAGCGATACACACAGTCCGAGATTGCTCTGAAACTGAAGCCCTTTCTTGTGATATGCTGGGGCCGTGGGACGTCAGAGCGCATGCCGTATACAAAACATGGAAAGACTTAGGGCGGCAGTTTTTAGACTCGAAATCGTAATATTTCCAATTATATGTAGATAAATCATACATCAATCGATTCCTTATTCATTTTGTTCTACGAATATGTACATTTTATTTACCAACAATCTCTCTGTACTACAAACGAAAGCTTTATTCCCTTCAACCCACCATTTTCATCATTTCACTTTCTCTTTGAACAATTTGTCACATGACTGCGTTATTTCATTTTTTGTGTAGTAAATTTATGATATAACCCCGGTAACCTGCATATATGTTTTAACCGGAAGTATTTTTTATATAGTCATGTTTTCAGTGGCATGTAAATGATGTTGACGCGTGCCAACCTAAATGCATAAATTAGCTCCCGTGATTCCAAGTTTTGTAAAGAAATAACGCGCGATCGCAATATCTTGTTCAAAATGAAAGTGAAATGATGAAAATGGTGGGTTGAAGGGAATAAAGCTTTCATTTGTGGTACAGGGAGATTGTTGGTGAATAAAAGGAACATACTCTTATTGAAAAATGAATAAGGAATCCATTGATGTATGATTTATCTACTTATAGTTGGATATATTACGATTTCGAGTACAAAAACTTCCGCCCACAGTCTGGTTGGCAATTTCCATGTTTTGTATACGGAATGCGCCCTGATGTCCCACGGTCCCAACATATCACAAAAAGGCCGTCAGACGTCATAGCAATCTCGCACTACGGTACACATAGTGATACTGAAGACATTTTGTACTGTAAATATTTCTTTTTTGTACTCGTGATCTAGACTGGCTGTCCGAAACGTTGAAGCTTTTATCCGGTTTCATTTTCTATTTTATTTCTTGGTCTTTCTAGGTTCAAAAATGTTTTTTTCTCGCATTAGTGCTTTACAGTTTAAAGGGCCTCTACTGAATATTTATTGACCAAGAACAGGAAAGTCAACATATTGTAATGTCACGTTAAAACTTACATGTACACGTAATTCTTTGGTACTTTTAATGCAGATTTTTATTTTGATAGATAATCTAAATAATCAAAGACCAAAACCAAGAAGAGGCCTTGGTCTGCTATGTACCAATTTTAAACATAATTACAGAACTATTTTACCCTTAGACCAGATTGGGGTTTTTTTTTGTTTTGATATAGGAAAGTTTGTATATACTTGTAGGGTCGAGATCATATTGAATGGCCATGTTAGGTTGAAAAACTCTGGCTTGGGAGGCAACAGAGGCCACAAATATAGTCGACGATCCCATTTACCTGTCAACCACCTGTCGTTTTTCATGTTTGTTTCTATTTAGGTTATTTTACCGCCAAAATATTGCGATTACTGGCGGCTTCATTCAAACACTCAACACTTTGTCGTGCGTGATGCAGGCGACAGAAAAACATTTGTTTCTTACCGATTGTTTTTGATATGCAGGCGGTCCGACGAACAAGTAATTAATTTGGCGTGGCATAACAATATCTAAAAAATATATCGAACACATTTTGAAGCACCAAAGTTTATCTCTCATTGGTCATGTTGGTAGATCGAGTTAAAAAATGTGGAAAGCGAACAGTAGAAGCATACTCTAGGTGGTACCACCTATAGGATAAATATTTCCGGAACCAGATAAAAGCACCAAGGAGATTGGCAGGTTGTCCAAAAGTACATGTCCTCTGCTATAATACAAATTGGATGGACAATCCATTACACTGTTACTATGCATAACAATTAAGGAAAGGGAAATTTGGTATACATTTGCTGTTGCAATAAATGTTCCGTTTATATTAATAGTCACTGACGAAATACCATCATGCGGATTTCCGAATGAAAGGAAATGCGATGTTTCACATGTGAAATAAAGCTCGTTTTTTTACTCTATATATAGATTCTCCTTCAGGTACGAGTGAGTTATGGAATATCTCCACCCTAGATAGTTTAATTTTTTTTCCAACACGGGAGCTTTAGCGAGCGTGTTAAAATCTAACATTTAACAATCGAGGGTGGAGGAAGTCCAAAACTCACTTCAAAATGTCACAAGTTATTACAGGGAGAACAAAATGCACCCAAGATCAAGTTTTAATGATATTATTTAGCCTTTCTACATAAAAAATGAAACTTTATTAATAAGAACATGAAAACATTTTTCTTATTGTTTCCAGTGTAAATATTCATAATTATTCTAAAGAATTTAAATTATCGTTACTAAAATCATGAAAATGGTGAAACATGGTTACAAAATAGTTCTTTGTATCTGTGATCAAAGTTTGAAGTTGCTAAAAAGACTGGTACAAGACTCACTAGACTGAAATTTCCTTATGCTCCTCTATCATGTCTATAATGTTACCTTATGAAATTCAGATGTTGTTCTGGAGTTAAGTCGCCTTGTCCATAAAAAAAAACAAATATGCAGGAGAAATTACAAAATTAGCAATTGTCGGGTAAATTAAAAAACGTGCCGACTTCGATGGGCTCAATATATCTTGTTAAAATTTGAATCATACTTTGTTAAGATATGTATCTTTCAATGGTCAACTGCTAATCAATGCTAAACATATAGTTTCAACTCCTATTTTGTGTTTTAATTTAATGTAGTTTACCCTTGACTTAATAAAAAACGTCATGTAAACAGCATAAATTATTATTGGCTACAAATCAATGAATGCACATCTATGCAGATGAAGAATATGTATATCTCATAATTAGCCCACTTTTGAAAGTCTATGTAAAGTTTATCATGGACAAAGTGGGAAGTGTTTAAATAGAATAAAGCATGGAAACGGAGTATGTGTCAAAGAGACAACAACCCGACCAAAGTGCAGAAAACCGCTCAAGGCTACTTATAAAATAAGATATAAAAAACAATTGATTGTAGTATGTTTTAAAATAACCTTATTCAATGATTTTTTTAGCTTAACATGTTTTTATAAGAGAATTTAAGTGGACACTGAACTTTTATTTTCCAATAGTGGACATACATGTAGTGTTAACAAACCTTTCATATAAACAAAACAAACATAATACTTTACGTTGAAAAAAAAGAAAAGTAAATAAGATACATGTAACTGACCTCTATGTGAAATTTGGTAAAACTCACATGTCAAGAAATCAAGAAAAAAAAGAAAATAAAAGTTTGGTAACAGATATCTTTAAAATGCAAAGCACCTAGGTAAACATTCATATATTTATATATATATTACTGTAGTCATAACATACATCATTATATATGTATAATAAAAATTGAGACCAGAATTGACGTCATTGCTTTGGGGTATACAATATTTTACTAAAACTTAATTAACACCTTTAGAATTATTAGTGTGTGCAAATATTTCTCTGTATGACACAAATGTATGACGTTTCGCTTTTCAAACAAAACAAAAAAAAAGATTATCAACGAGAATATTCCCTTTACATTATATATTTAATCTATTGTATCACAAGTTCAAAATGTCTCTTTTTTTATTCTTTCAATAACAAATCCACTCTTTGTGCATTTCTTTCAAATTGCAAATGAGGAGGAGGTATACTGTAGTGTTTTAAAAACTATTGAATTAAACAGTACATCAATTCATAAGATATTTCTTAGGCAAGTAGTATATATATTCATCTATTTGAATTTAAATGGAAATTTCATACAAACTTATAGACCTTGATTAACGTCATTTTCAATAAGTATAAAATTAGTAGTTTTATCATGTAGAAATAAAATCTATTATTATACCTCGGATGAATTATTGTATGTAAAACTAAATCTCGTTAGTTATTTCGATCATGTGATCGACATGAATAAATCCTTCATATTTTCCATCAAATTCAAGTCATATCCACCCTTTGGAAATTTCGCTACTTTTCCAGTATTGATATCAGTAAATGGAATTGACGCAAACTAAATATCAAGTTAGACTGAAAAAAGCATGTTCTTTACTGTGTTTGATTCGTTATAATAAAAAATGTTCGAAAGTGGAAAACTGTAAATATATTGGTAAAAAATCATGTGATTTACACATTGAAAATCAAAATATCTTTGGTTTTATTCAGCATAATAAAACATTTATAGGATGATAGTGCGGGAAATATGAAGATTTCTTCACATCTCTACATCAGATTCCCCTTGTTCTAGCCCTCGGGGAATATGATATTTCCGATGTGAATAAATCTTCATATCCCCCACTACAATGCAATAAATGTATAATTTTTTACATTTAACGAAGTAAAACTAGAAAAATGGAGTACATTCTTTTTAGATTCCTTTATTATCAAACAATAAGGATTTTATTGCATAACATTACCAGTAATAAGAAAGATAAGAGGAGGAAAAATCCAAGTCATCAGACAATTATAAATCCAGAGAAATAGACAATACTGAAATCGGGAAAGGCTAGAACAAACAAACACATAACAAACTTGAAAAATTACGGGGAAAAAGAGAGATTAACTAAGATGGTCCGTTGAAATTTGTTGAATGCCTGTTCCTCTTTAAATGTAGAACGTAGTTATAAAATATCTTGTCACAATGGAAGACTTTTTTAAGAAGATCAGTCTTTAATAGGCAATGCCTCTTTAATGCGCTATAAAAATTGAAAACGTTTTTTGTATGTTTCAGGGAATTGAAACAAGTAGTACCATTTTACCATGATTTTTGTTTTTTTTCTTTGCATAGCCAATTTTCGAAAACGTCTATCTATCAGACCAAAGCTGATTTGTTATCTCTTAAGATGCACTTATAATAGGTAGAAAATAATAAGCATACTTAAAAATAAAAATATCTAATCATGGAATCGATTTGATACGCATTCACTATTTTTAGGTCTTTGCGAAAAGTGTTCAGCAAGAAGGAAATTCAGAACCCAAATCATTAAGCTCACCTTATCCAAAGGGCCATCACTTTTCGTCTATCGTCCGTCAACATTTTACTTTTTGAACTTTTTCTAGAGAACCATGACCAAGTGTTGGTACTTTGGTGCCGATACGTCATCCAACATGGCTGCCGGGGCGGGGGAGGGGGGCCCTATGGGGTGCTGACCATGTGTTGCCACTTTGTTGCCGATCTGTCATCAAAGATGGAACCAGCAGGCTATGCAAAATACATGTGAATACAAAAAATCTTCATCTAGACAACTGCCGAATTGATTGAAACGAAACATGGCATGAATGTTCCTTACGCGGTGTTTACAAAGTGTTGTTACTTTGTTGCCACCTGTCAGCCACGGGGACTTAGTTTAACATTGGACCCTATAGGAAAACATACAAAAATCTTCCTCACAGAACTGCTGAATGGGTTTAAACCAAACATGGTATGAATGTTCCTTATGAGGTGCTGACTAAGTGATGCTATTTTCGTGCCGATCCGTCATCCAAGATTAGCTTAACATAGAACCCTATGGGAAATACAATCAAATCGTTAACTAGATGCCTTTTCAATGTTAGCTAACAGACTACAGTCTCGAGACGTCATTTTAATTACAGATAACATACTATGATTTCGCTTTCTTTTCAATGAATATTTTCTGATGAAAAATTCAAGCATGATAAAAATCTCTAGTTACAAAAAATTACATTAAAACTGCATTGTGTACAGAAATTTATGAAGTGTAAATTACAGCCAAACAAAATATATTTTCTGTTATGTTTTGTTTTTTTAAAACTTGGCCATGGCTGAGATTTTTCTTTATAAATACCGGTAGACATCGGAGTATTTGAATTGATTAATTGATCATTTATCCCCGAATCCTTGGCCCGGACTTAACTATAATAATTACATCTACAAAAGAAATGTAAATGAGATATATTTCTTTAATTTAAAGCTTTTACACGACTAAATAGAAAAGTATAGGCTTTAAGATAACTTCATATTTCATATTAACGATTAATAAATTAAATATTGGACTAATAGTTGTGCTGTGTTATAAATATATTAAACCATTTTGTGAGGCTTTCCTTCTATGCTTATATGTATGCCAATAACGTTAACAGTGCTATTTAGAATTAATACTGTTCGATTTAATAGATGGTATCTTGATGTAACTATTATAAATATTCTATCATAATTTTAATGCACTAAATATGCATATTTTCCTAAAATTAGAATAAACAGTTACGAACATGTTTTAAACCCGAAAACTGAATCAATGTTGGAATGTTGAAGACCAGAAAAAGATGACAAAAATGATAAATAAAAAAAATAAAAAACAACCAGATTTAGCTCTTTTTCTAGTAGTAAATTTTCAGAGGTCTCAATAAAAAAGCTTGTATTTGAAAACTAGCAATTTGGCACGTGCACTCATGGGGATCTGAATCCACCAAGAGAAGCAACTAATTGGGGTGGATAATACAACTTAATGCTGTCCTGACTCTCTCAGAAGATATTGATAACTGAATATTTCAACACGAGGAGTGAACATGGATAGTCTCCCAAGACAGTTTTTTAAAAGAAAAATATGAGAAAAGAAGAAAATCCACTAGACCAATGAGGAAAGAAAGATTTAACAGACAAATGAATGTTTGAAATCAGAATTTGTTTTTTTTCTCAGTAATTATTCATGTTAAACCGAGATACATTCACTTTCCCCAAAAATGTCTTGCAGGGTGAAGTCACTTCTCCCAAAAGTTGATGTCTACAAATGTAGATTACAACCTCTCTCTGTTTTTTATGCTTATTCCGAAAGTTCGGAAATAAATATGTCCCGGAAACTACAAAATGACGGAAAACTTTAACTATGAAGAAAGCAAACGAGCTGAGACGAAAAATGTCTCCAAAAAATCCTAAGAAATTGTTCGGATAATTATTTCAAAGTCCATCTACATGTAGACCCTTCTCTTTAACGCACTTTAAAATGAAAAATTAATTTTTTTTTCGAATTGCGTTGAGTTGCTCCAAAACATTTTCAAATCGCATTAAGCCTGACAAAAAACTAACGCACTTTGAAATTTGTTTTTCATGTGCAATCAGTAATTATTATTATTTTGTGCTTTTAGATTTATATAGAAACAGTGCGTTTCAAACTAGTCTATAATTTGCGATATTGCACAGTAAAAGTGATATTGCACGGTGAACTATTTTTAGACTTTGTCTTTTCCTTGGACTTCGAATTTGGGGACCTTTCTCACTGTTTTGTCGCTTCGGTATTCTTTTGTCGATATTTAGAGACAGGTGATTTCCATTTTATGCTCTTTTCTTTAAAGTTAAATGTAACTAGGTATGATTGTGATCGCCAGCGAGTCACAAGATGTCTCCCAAACAAACCCCCATTGCCACTATCTAGAGCTTATCAGAAACCCCCTAAATTCAAATTATTGCAATGTCCTATATAATGACCTTTGAAACGGCGGCCATTTTGAAAATTTTAAAAGTCGTTTGCAAAACTTCAGGTCACCCTTAACATATTCCCAAAGTTTCATATTGATTGGACATTGCATCTTTGAGAAACGTCGCGGACAACATTGAACGGAAAGAAAAAGGAAAGAAGAAGAAGAAGAATAATAATAAGAAACCGGACAAAAACAATATGTCTCCCAAAACTTTGTTTGGGAGACATAATAAAAGAATTATAGCAAACCCTATCGTACAATATCAGGTTTTATGGACCACTTAAAGGTTAAGTTGTTAAGTTGTCCACAAAACATGATATTGCACTCACTAAAGTGTCATAATTGTGTATAAAATGTTTGTAAATCTGTCAAACGTTTCAATATTCCAAAAAAAAAATATTGATTAAAATAAACAAAATTATGTTCAAAACTTACAAATATATATGCAATATTTTTCTATTTATATTCAAAAAGTAAAAAATTATGTTCAAAACTTACAAATATATATGCAATATTTTTCTATATATATTCAGAAGATGAAAAAATTATGTTCAAAACTATTTTTTTTTATATATTCAATAATATTGCATTCTGGGTAATATCTTACTATGATTTGTTTGGTTACTTCCCTTGGTAAACTGATATAAATAGAAAAATATTGCATATATATTTGTAAGTTTTGAACATAATTTTGTTTTTTTGAATCAATATTTTTTTTGAATATTGAAACGTTTGACGTGCCATAGTTTGCTAAACATCTTATGAAGTTAATTATTTCATTCAAAATGACAGAAAGTAGCCTACTTATTTTTATATTATACTTAATGAATTATTCATTTTAAGATGCATAAAAAGAAAAATTTATATGGTAGAGAATTGGTTTACATTACATGTATTATATCATTACATTATATTTATTTCGTGTTTTCATGTAGTCATGAATTATAAATGCCCTTGATTCGAGATATCATTTAACAGAAATTCGAATTTAAAAGTCGACATTTGCAATTATCTTTAGACATTTTCTCATCGAGTTGTCAAGGTACAGTATGTGTATATAGATAATAATTATCAAAATAATTAATATAAAATTGGTCAGAAATACCATGAATACTGTTGAAATGAGTAGAGAACAAATAATTAGTAATATACTAAGTTGAAACACTCTTTTTTATGGTATATTTTAATTTTCCTACTTTTATTGTCTGATTTATTTGATTTGATTTAGCGGGAATCCCTTAAGTAAGCTTTCTATTGAAAATGAAATTGCTTTGAAATCAACATGTCGGCCCAAGCTAGTCAGTTCGACATTGTGTCACTTCGGATCATACTGTTTTGAAGATCTTGTGCCTAAATTGAGGTAGTACTTTTTGAAAAATGCAGACTAACATTTTTCAGAAAGTATTGGACGAGTTCGTCTTGTCCGTTATACGAAAGGGCGTGATTTCTGCTGTATTCTCGGTCGAAGTGCAATGTTATTAAGAACAGTTACCTTCAGATGTTTCAAATGCTATATAGTTGCGGTTTCATATGCTTGATCAATGCACACATTAATTGAAGTCCGAAGACACAACAGCTTTTTAAAAAGCAAAAACATGTGCCTTTTATCTGCAATGTATATAATTAGGTATTTGTTAATTATTTCAATTATTTGTGTCAAATAATTTTATACTCGGATCTACTTGTTCATTTGATTAACGTCTTTGTTTTGATATGGATGTCGTAAAAAGGATAACTAGAGGCTCCATGGAGCCTGTATCGCTCGCCTGGATTCAAATGCAAATCAACAACCATAAAAGCAACTAAAAGATTCATATAGGTCCTACGTTCAACTAAGTTCGGCTGTGGCAGCCTTCTTGGTTGACATTCTAGGTCATCTGACATAAAGCTCAAAGTGGACCACCAAAAGGCTATTTCTTTAAAATTTGGTTCCAATTGGCTCAATGGTTTCAGACAAGAAGATTTTGAAATTGATTTTCCCATAGGGTCCTATGTTAAACTAAGTTCAGCTGTGGCACCCTACTTGGTTGACCTTCGGGGTTATCTGAAATACTTCTAAAAGAGGACCACTCAAAGACCATTTCTGCCAAGTATGGTTCCAATTGGTTTAGTGGTTTCAGACAAGAAGATTTTTTAATAAATTTTTCCATAGGGTCCTATGTGAAACAAAGTTCGGCTGTAGCAGCCATCTTGGTTGGCATTCTAGGTCATCGGACATAACTCTCTAAAAAGACTATGTAAGGGCCATTTCTGCCAAGTTTGGTTCCAATAGGCATATTGGTTTTAGACAAGAAGATCTTTTAATGGATTTTCCCATAGGGTCCTATGTTAAACTAAATGTAAGTTTGGCTTTTGGGTCATCAGACAGATTTCTTACAGAGGACCAATTAAGGACCAATTCTGCCAAGTTTGGTTTCGACTGGCTGAGTGGTTTTGATAAGATTATTTAATGAATTTCCCATAGGGTCCTATCTTAAACTAAGTTCGGCTGTGGCGGCCCTCTTTGCTGACAGCCCGGGTCATCGGACATAATTCTGAAAGAGAACCATCTAAGAACCATATCTGTCAAGTTTGGTTCCAATTGGCTGAGTGGTTTCAGACGAGAAGATTTTTTAATGGTTTTCCCAAAGGCTCCTATGGAGTTGTGGGTCACGACAGACCACTGAGTAATATAGTCCTTTTGTATATATGTAGTTCTAGCATGCTGAACTACAATCAGTTGTTGATTAATTTCTATTGCATTTCAAACCTTTAAGCATAATAATTATTTACTGCCGCTCAACAAGATGTGATCCTACCCGTTACAAATACATCGATTGTTTGCTTCATTCCCAGACGACATGTTGTGTCTACTATGACGTAATAAACTGGAAGTGGAAATGAAAAATCCTGTATTGGACCGATTCAATACAGCATTTTAGCTCACCCGATCCAAAGGGTCATGTGAGCTATTGCCATCACCTTTCGTCCGTCCGTCAACATTTCACATTTTGACCTTCCTCTAGAGAACCACTGAATGGATTGAAACGAAACATGGCACAAATGTTCCTTACAAGGTGCTGACCAATTGTGGTTACTTTATTGCCGATCTGTCTCCAAGATGACCTCCAGCGGGGGACTTGGTTAACATAAGACCCCTGGAATATTCACACAAAAATTATTCTTCTAAAGAATCGCTGAGTGGATTAAACCAAACATGGCTTGAATGTTCCTTATGCGGTGCTGATCAAGTGTTGATCTTTGTTGTTGACCCATGGTCCAAGATGACCGCCAGCGGGGGACTTAGTTAAACATAGAATCCTTTGGGAAATGCATAAAAAAATCTTCTAGAGAACCGATGAATGGATTAAAACAATACATGGCATGAATGTTCCTTATGAGGTGCTGACCAAGTGTTGTTACTTTGATGCCGATCCGTCTTCCAAGATGGTCGCCAGCAGGGGACTTAGTTTAACATAGGACCATATTGGAAATACATACAAAAATCATCTAGAGAACCACTGAATGGATCAAAACCAAACATGGCATGAATGTTTCTTATAAGGTGCTGACCATGAGTTGTTCCTTTGGTGCTGATACGTCGTCCAAGATGGCTGCCAGCAGGGGGCTTAGTTTAAGATTGGACCCCATGGGAAATATGTACAGAAATCTTCTTTCAGAGAACCGCTAAATGAATTGAAACCAAACATGGCACGGATGTTCCTTATGACGTTCTGACTAAGTGTTGTTACTTTATTCAGGAGTATGGCTGTTGCTTTCCAGTTGTTCTGGGTGTTTGCTTGTTTTCCGACCTAGCCAGTTTTTTGGATTTTGATTATGAACTTTCCTTTGGAGTTCCATGTTTTGTTATGAAACTTTATTTAGTGCCGATCTGTCATTCATTATGGCCGTCAGTGGAAGACGTAGTTAAACATAGGACTCTATAGGAATTATGATACGCTTCTTCTTGCAAATTACTGAATGGATTGAATGCAAACGTGGCATGGATGTTAATCTTAAGGCCCTTTAGCAATTAACAAATGAAAATATCAGGTGAGCGATACAGGATTTCTGGTTTCTGTATTAGCTCGGGGTCAAAAAGCTGTATTAATATCAGCGGGGCTGCGTACACAGTAGGACACACGCCGATTTTACAATATTAGAGCTGATTTAATTATATTGTTTGATAAACAATTGTAAAAATTGTAAGATAAGAGTAGCAGAGGCTATATAAAAATAAATGAAATGTAGACTAGTGTAAACGTAAAGAATCCAGTTCATCATAACCATTGATAATAATTGTAAAAATTAATCATGTATCTTGTGTTAGATCTTTTATGTTGAATGCATATATATATTTTCATACAATCTGCAACGATAAATTGTTATACCTATGGAGAAAGCTCTGAAACAGAGATTTCTAAAATAAAATACAATTTTTGCCAGCGTTATCTAGGGAGAACATTAACTGTGTAAGTCATGAAACACCGTGAACCAAAACACAATACAAGTTATCATTCTAAGATAAACTGATGAAAAAGATACAATGTACCAGAAGATGATGTTATGCTGCTAAAAGAATACGACAGCTTTCACTTGGCTAGTGAATATGCTATTTGCAGAATAAATTAAAAGATATAAACAAAACTGGACAGAAATATCCCTGCCATCAACTTAACCCCTCCCCTTATTCTTACATGTCTTACGACAACTGTTACAACTGTATACACTTGTGGATAAGAGAAATGGCTATTTTTAAGACAAATATCCAGTAATAAAATAATAAACTCTCATTTGATGACTTTTCTGGGCAGACAATGCACCCAAAATGTTCATTTCCCTGATAATAGTACTAAGCTGATAAATCTTTATTTTTTTTATTTTTTTTTTTAAAACATTAACGAAAATAAAAATCATCTAAATATGCACACCTTTAATACCTCATCAACTGTTTGAAAATTGTAGATATGTATATATATATAAACTGTTCATTTTATGAAGACGTTGTACCATTAAGATGGTTGGATACACAATAGGGTAGCAACAAAGAAAACCTTATAGGGGTTGGGGTGGGGGTGGGGGGGGTCTGTCTGTAAACCAATTTTGGGAGTGGATGGAATGTCTTTATTTTAATTTTTTAAATCATTTTTCAGAATTTAAAATGCTTAGAAATTTCTTTAAGTGAGGACATAATATGACATCAATGGAGCCAATAGGATTAGAAGGAGGGGAACACAATTTATGCCGTTTGATACTTTTTCTAGTAGATATTGCGCCAGATGTAATTAGAGAGTATTTTTTGACAAATATTTTAAAACAAGGGGAGAGTTTTGAGCAGTATCTTCTTAGACAGAAACATATACTATTTCATTTGTATGAAACTATGAACTGCTGCCTGTGTAGGACAACAAACAAAGACAGGAGGAAGATATTAACAAACGAGCAATTCAAAATTATGTTTCAATATATAAACGAAAGATTTCATCACTCTCACACACAAAGATCGGGAAAACGTTTGACTCAAACGTGTATCTGCCATATAGAACCAAAACCTAATATCAAGATCTTAATTCTCGACGTTACGCTGGCAAACACTATATTGAAGAACTGTGAGCAGAAAACAGACGACAAAGGCGAGAAATTCTGGTTCGAGAGCATTTTGAACATTAGAAACAAAGTATTTCACTTGACAGATAGCAAAAGCGTCAGTTTATTAGAATATGAAGATTTCTGGTTTAAGTTAACTTGTGCAGCGCGCGGGTTGTCACGACTTGTAAACGAAAAATTCGTAAAAGCAACGGAAGAAAGAATAAACCGTTTGAACAAAATCTCTGTTATACATTTTTCTGATGTACAAGATCAAGAAGAAAAACTCTGCAGGGAATACTGGAGGGAAAAATGTTCTCAATTCGAGGTAATATGTAGGCCTTTTTACTTGCCGTTTTTCATTATTTCAAGGGTAAACTTCATTAAATTAAAACACAAAATAGGAGTTGAAGCTATGTGTTTAGCATTGAATAGCAGTTGACCATTGAAAGATACTTTTCTTAACAAACTATTTTTCAAATTTTAACAACATATATTGAGCCCTTAGAAGTCGACACGTTTTAATTTAGCCGAAAATTGCTAATTTTGTTATATTTCGTGCATATTTGATTTTTTATGGACAAGTCGACTTAACTCCAGAAAAACATTTGACTTTCATAAGGTAACACAAGGAAATGTCAATCTAGTGAGTCTTGTACCGGGCTTTTTACCAACTTCAAACTTTGATCACAAAAACAAAGAACTTGGCAATATTTTGTAACAATTTTTCACCATTTTAGTAACAATGATTTAAGTTTTTTTTAATAATTATGAATAGTTACACTGGAAACAATAAGAAAAATGGTTTCATGTATTTATATTAATAATTTTTCATTTTTTTCAGTAGAAAGGTTATAATATCTAATTATATTACTTATATAACATATATCTGAGAGCGTGATAGGTCGGATTAATTCATTGTCAACCAAGAAGAACTCTAGGTGGACATTCAACTTTCCGACCCAGCTTTCTACGAATGCACTGCTATGATAGGATTAAACTATATTTGAACCTTTCATGAAACTATTTTTTATACTAAGAAACATTTTTGTAATGCATTGCTTTATCATACTGTCTTTGATGTACCATTTTGTTCTCTATGAGCTGACCTGAAATAAGTTGGGCCGTTGTCAGTCGTTGGTATCACCATTAACTCTATACATTTTCAATTTCTTCTCCACCTTCACCGGGTGTATTAAAAATCTTCTCTAGAACCGCAATGGTCATGGAACAGGTTCATATACAGGTACATGTATATAATACAAATTCAAGCCAACCTTATTTAACACGTAGTAGCCCTTGTGACTATAATAGAGAGACAATACGTAACAATAGCGATATGAAATAAAATATATGAAAACAAATGTATAAAAATCTTCTCCTCAAGAGTAACAGAGCCACAATATGTTGAATTTATCCAAAAGCACCTTTATGTAGTGAATATCAATTGGTACAATATGGCTCTAATAAATGTCCATAAAGTCCCTTCACCATTCCAAAATGGTTATACATTTAAATCTTGAAATTAGTTATTATTAGTTATGATTTTTGTGGGTGTTATGTTTAAATTTGTAGGGGCAAAATAATTTCATGGACAAGTTATGCTACGAAAACATGCCAGTCATATAACCTAATATATCATCAGGCATACACAAGGTAAAATTGATGAACCATAAGAGCCTAGTTACTATTTTCAGACAAAGCATAGAGAAGAGTTGTCAAAATATGAATCTTTACTGGAAAATATCACGCAACAGAAACTGAAATTACATGAAAACTGTGAAGATGTGCTGAGCAAAATAGGTACAGGAAGTATAAATTTGAATGTGTTTATGATTTTTCTACCACCAATAAGGAATATTTCCAAGATATTTTTTATAAAATATTTGTAAAATTTATGACAAATTTAATCCGTTTTTGATAAATAATGAGTATGTCACTCGAACTTAAATAAAACATCCTTTGCACTTCTTAATATAACACGACAAATTGATTGTTTCGATAATTTCTGGTAGATAATCATTAATCTTCACAAAAGTAATTTCGAATCATATTTATCGGATAATAAACTCTAAGAAAATACTATATGCATTTCATTTTTGTGTCGCCTGCGGAACGCATGGTCGACACATAGGGATCACTATCTGTCGTCTGGCGTCTTGCGTCGTCAAACTTTTCTTCTATCTTCAACTACTCGTAAACCGCTCAAAGGAATTTGATGAAACTTTCTCTGTGCATTAACCTTAATGCACAGGTGTTCATATATATTTCATTTTTAGAAAATTTTTAATTTTTTTTGGTAAAAATTGACATTTTTTATAAAAAGGTGGGGGGAGTCAAAACCTCTATCCTCAACTACTCCATAACCGCTCAAAGCAATTTGAAGAAACTTTCTCTGTGCATTAACCTTAATGTAAAGGTGTGCATATATATTTCATTTTTTAAAAAAATTTAATATTTTTTGTAAAAATTGACGTCCGCAGGCGACACATGTCTTCCTTGGAAGACTCACACATTTTTTTTTTAAATAAAATTGAAAGGTTGACTTTATAGATATATACTGAATTTTGTTTTCTTACTAGTTGCTCTCGGTTCGATGGTAGAGTCAATAATTATAAATGTCAGTGGTAATGAAACTGTGTGTAGTATCATGGAAGGTTGTAGTTTAGTGGAAGATACTGGTAAGTTTCTTAAATTCATATATTCAAATTTCATTCACCTGATTTCAGATTTTCTCTCCGCGTCAAATTTGTCACTATAGGAATTATTTACCTCAGCTAGACAATAAAGTCGCCTAATTAGGAAGTTACATGTGACTAACTGTTTCACTAATATATTGGATGAATATGCTGATTTATCCAACATAAAAGGGGGTTCTTCAATAATTTGGAAAATTTGCATTATCTATCAATCTATCGATGAAATTATTATGGAATTACGGTAGCCGTTGAAGATAATTAGACAAACCTTGGTCAAAAACATTATTCAAAAAGCACTACTGGTCGTTCTATATTATCTGCAAAAATAAACTTTTAACAAATATCTTTAGTCATATAAAGTATGTTAATAAATGTCAGTGGTAATGAAACTGTGTGTAGTATCATGGAAGGTTGTAGTTTAGTGGAAGATACTGGTAAGTTTCTTAAATTCATATATTCAAATTTCATTCACCTGATTTCAGATTTTCTCTCCGCGTCAAATTTGTCACTATAGGAATTATTTACCTCAGCTAGACAATAAAGTCGCCTAATTAGGAAGTTACATGTGACTAACTGTTTCACTAATATATTGGATGAATATGCTGATTTATCCAACATAAAAGGGGGTTCTTCAATAATTTGGAAAATTTGCATTATCTATCAATCTATCGATGAAATTATTATGGAATTACGGTAGCCGTTGAAGATAATTAGACAAACCTTGGTCAAAAACATTATTCAAAAAGCACTACTGGTCGTTCTATATTATCTGCAAAAATAAACTTTTAACAAATATCTTTAGTCATATAAAGTATGTTTCGAAGGTCAATTAGATTTGGCTTTCTGCCAGATCTGTATAGTGGCTCTGAAAAATACATTTTCCATATATCGCCGTGAACATTCGGTAACGTTTTTCACGGGCACATTTGTGTAAATTCAACTGCTACGCTAAAGCGTATAAAATGACAAAGTTTCAGGCTTAAATTTTATCATAACGTTGAAATGCGGCCGCCCCAAGGATACCATTCGAAATTTCGGTCGTCTTCAAGCCGTAGAGTCTCAAAATGAAGTTGAACGAAAGTTAACCATTGTAAAATTAGTCCTTGTTACTGATAATTATGTCATTTAATAAAATATTCAAATCATAAACAAAAACCAGTTTGGATGAATCGGCTGCAGAATAAGCAAAAAAAAACGAGATCTTACAAGATGATACAAACCGCCGACATTTGTAATATACTGGCAGGTAGGTGTTTCGCTGGTGACCGCAGTAACAGAAGTTCCCCTAGAACAAAGCAGCACAACCCAACTGACGTTATACCATAATCAAAACAATAATCCCTGGTTAAGCAGGGGATAAAATAAGTTTGACTTGTATGCTTTAGGAATGTAAGTAGAAGCGGGAAACATATAATTATTCGATCTTGTCTAAAGGTTCGATAAATTTTAAGAATAAAACGAAGGTCCAACTGGAATATAAATTATAGTATTTTAAGTTTCTTGTATAGATATGGCGTAGATTTTGATAAAATAAATTTACAGTTGTTTTATCCACTAACATTTCATCAAGTATTGTCTGCTTTCTTTCAATAAATTGTTTAGACAACAAGACTGTTCCTGTCTTCTTACAAATAGACGTACCACCTTCGTGGAACCAGACAAAGATAATAGATTTCATAGAAGAAATGTATCATGCTGCAGTTTTGGATACGCCAATCAAGATTAGATCATTTTCGACAGTAAATCCTGAAATACTGGTTGACGTATGGCAAAGTGTAATTAAAACGGCCACTAAATTACAGCATGAAATTCAGTCAATCATCACCCAGATGGTAACATTTTTAAACATACAAAGACGAGAAAAATCAGAGGTTAATGTCAGCGTTCTTGTTCACAAAGACGACGTAAGACACGGTATGTCGTATGATTTTTATGGATGAATTGTTATGATATATTTTTTTATATTGCATAAAATACATTAAATCATTTTATTAATTTACAATTTTTAAATCGCCATTACATTTTCAAAGCATTTGCTTAGTTGCTGTTTGAGTGTTCAGTAATATCTTATTAGTGTTAGTTTTGATTTAGAACGCTAATGTATTTTAAAAACATTTTCAGTACCTCGAAGAACTACTGACAAATCTGCATTAGCTGAAGAAAAAATTGTTTCCAGTTTGAATGCTGATTTCAGCATCTCAGAAACTGAGGGAAGCAAAACATCAAAAAAGAATGTAAAGTACTTTAGTGTTAAAAAAGCTCCATCTGGTATCGAAAGTGGGAAAAAAACCATAACAGAACCACCTCCTACTGAGACAGTTGAAATTCTATCAGACAATCACGATCATTCAGAAAATTTAGATGAGTCGAAGAAGAGTTTGGAAGAATTGACTACAAGTTTTAAACTAAATACAGAAGAAGTTCAACCATCAGTGCAGTCGAATCCTGAAGTATCTTATCTAGCCCCTCAGGAGAAAACCGTTTATCAAAAGGAACGCACGATTATCGAGGGCCCACCTCCGACTTTTACTCAACATCTCGAAACTATTAGCGGCAAAATTCATCGGCCTCAACAATTTAAGTGTAAAATTAATGATGCTAAAAGTGTAAATTGGATTTTTAATGACCAAACAATTTCATGCCATGATGAGGAGTACAAGATGAGGAATCTTTCGGATGGTACCAGTGTGCTAGAAATTAAAACCCCAACATATAAGCATGTTGGAACCTATATATGCAAAGCAAGTAATTTATTTGGGACATCAGAAACAAAAGCTTATTTTTCGATTTTAGGTAATTATTCAGACATATTAAGATTTGTCAAAATTAATTAACAAAAGAAATGGTGATCAGTTTCATTTAATTCCCTTCATCACATGTTTATGTAATTAATGTAATGTAATTTGTAATACCATTTCCAGTTCCATGCATAATTTAATCATTACTGGTGTAAAATATTGTGAAATTGCAGTTCCTTTTCGGTTACATTTCAATTACTATTTTCTTTTTTTTTTTAATATAATTCTAGGTAGTCCTTTTTGCAAGTTGTGGGACATTTTCAATTAAACATAAAGATACTGAAAATAATAAGTTATGATTTTTCACAATAGAAACAGAAAGCATTGTGAAGGATTCCAGCAGTTTCAATATTTATAAATTATTTTAAATTACTTCAAATGAAATTGACAGCTTTTGTTTTTAATAATAAAAATCCTTAATATGGATCAAATGGGTCAAACTTAAATCCCACTAATTCTCATCAAGGCAGTGCTATAATACTAAAGAAACAAGTTTCACTCTTAACGTTTTGTCTTTATACAAATTTTTATTTATGTTGTTAATTTTAAATTAATTGGCCCTAGGTCTGCCTCTCAGAAAAAATTGTGTTCGGCTGTCCATACATTCAACAAATATGGCCTCCGTTAATACAAAATATAGAAAAATAAGCAAAATATGATTAAAAAAATCTACTACACTGATAAAATTCTAGCCTTAATTTACACCGAAATTAGATTATTTGCTTGTTTTATGTGAAAAAATGTTTTAAAACCTATACTGTATTAATATTGGTCTCTATCTGACTTAAATATTCGTATAAAATGACACTGTGGTGCTTCATTGGTGACAAAAACCCATTTTGTTCTGTACCAATTTGAAGGTGAATGTGAACACTTAGTGAATTATCTATGATATATAATTTACGAATGCGTTCACTTTTTCAAAGATCGCACTTGCTTCGTTAACAGATTTTCTGATATTTTGAAGAATTACTAGCCACTTCATTGCATGGTTGAAATTCCCGACTGGATATATCGTATAGCTATTTGCATTTAAGTTCCCGTCTTTGGTTTGGATGCATTATATAAACAATACTGTTCATTTCTGAAAAATGTGTAAAGATCTGAAGATCATTTCAAAGAATAATACAAGTACAATGAAAGAGGAATAAAGTCACGAATTCAAGTCACATAACCTCAACTCAGTATTTTTCTAAAGTCCCTGTATTAAACATAAAGTCCGTCAATGAATAAACATTTTGAACTATATATAATTTTGTTCTCTTTTTATGTTACTTAGGTGAGGAAGAGAGAACTGAAAGTAAGTTTTTTTACGATAAATGGTTTGCTGTATTGCTCTTCGGCATCTTCTATAATAATAACATTTAGAATAAGCCCCGGGTTCTATTTTATTATTATTTCGTAATTCGAGAGTCGCATTTAGTAAAATTTTTAACGGAAAATGAATTCCAATATATCGGAGACAATCATTTTTAGTGACATGTAGACAACATTCATTGGGAATCTATCGTTTTTCATTTTTACACTTTTTTTTATTAAAACTAGAAAAATGTGACAGCTTCAAATTTTTCAGATCCTAGAAGAGATCCAAATCCATCAAGCGATTCAATAGGCCAAGCGTTGTTTCATCTTCTTAAGCAAAGTACGTTAGACCAGGAATGTGTAGATGTAACTTGTGGCATATTCGTGGGTGGAAAACGTTTTTTCTTAGTCGACAGAACTCGAAAACTGTTAATAGTATATTTCACTGACTTAAGTAACCCAGATTTTGGAAGAATTCTCAACACATTTGATTTGCATCTAGAGCCATACAGCGTCACTCTAATGAAGGACTCAATGGTAGCTGTAACCTTCCCAAACAATAACAAACTAGAAATATTAGATTTAATGTCTGAAAATAATTTTCTTCGACAGAAAGTCGATGTTCCTTTAGGCTGTCATTCCGTAACGTGTTTACACAATACACTTGTTGTTGTTTCACAAAAAGGGTTACTTTTCATTAATAACAGTAAAACTGAAGAACAGCGGGAGACAAAGAATGTAAAAACTCATGAAAATGACAGAGTGATCGCTCATGGTGATAGCATTTATTACACAAATTACAGGCAACGATATTTAGCCAGTTATAACATTTCAGGGAAGCAATTGTTCACCTTAAGCACACTTCCATTTAAAGAGTCACCTTTAGATATGGCGATGATCGAAGATAATATTCTCTATGTGCTTTGTGAAAAGGGAACTGTAGTTCACGTTACATTGGATAAATCACTACGTCACAGAAACGTAGAAATGGGATTTGAATCATTAAGTGATCACAAGATCATCATGTATGATAGAGAAAGACTTCAACTGTACATAATGGATGAAAAGTCATCTGTATATTTATTCGAAAAGATTTCTGATAACTGATGTTTGGTATTGTCTGTAGTGTTTGGTACATATACAAATTATCTGCAAATCTGTGTAAATAATAGAAAAGTAACAGTATGACCAGATAATTCCAATGTTGTTTTAAAAACTTCAAATCCAGTTGTTTCATTGGCTAAAAGCAACTTCCGTTAAAAAGTTTATAAATTCCTTTTATGACGTGGTGCTTATGAATACGTACGCATGCAATATAGTGCATGAGGAAAATCTTAATTTAAAATGGAAAACGTCATATTTCTGCATTACTTTGGAATTATAAGTAATAAAGGTTATTTTTACGGAATTTATTAATTTGTAAACTCGGGCTTATCACTCACAAACTTTGTATAAAGAACGGTGTCCAAAATAAAAATCCAGGATTTCCTTTTTATCGACTAAGTTTTCCCATTTTGCATCAATTGTAGCATTTTGCAATTATGTTTTCCTATTTATGCATACAATTTGACATTTATATACAAAAAAGCTCCCCTTTGCTTTGAAATTATTTCTATTGCAGAAAGTAAGTCAGTTACGTCATGTACGTAGTTAAGTTACAGTGAATGAAAATGAAATATAGTCGGATATCAGAGAAGAAACGTTTCCATTGAATGTATTTCTGGTCCTTTTTATGCTGTAATAATTATACAGAAGTTTTTCATATAAAAAGTATTTCTTGTACAAAGGTATCCAATTGGTAAATTTGGGAAGAAATTTCTTCCAAAATCTAATGAACAATATGTTGTTTGCATCTGGACAAAACTGATATTCTGGGAAGAAAAATCTTCGGAAATGAAATACTACGACCAAGATAATGAATACGTTGTATTAAATAATTTGTGTGCTTCTAAGTTGTGATCTTTTTAATCATATCATATAACTATTACTGAATAAGCTACATATTAAGGTATTTTAATAATAATCTACACGCCAGAGGAATACACAGACTGAAAATGCCCTAAAATAGTCAGTAATATTCATATAAAGATGACAAGGGATCTCAATTTAAATATTTGAAAAGACTGATGTAATGTTGACACAATAATAAAACTGAAAGAAAATTTAGATTCATTTTAAGGAATGATACAGACAAGGAGCTTGGCTATGGATACATTTTGTAGTAATGTTATCTCACATTTGATTAATTAATTCTGAATGTCTTCAAGTGTTTAGAATTCATATTTTCTGTATTGATCAAATGCATGAAGAATCCTTGGAACCATGATATATGAAACTTTAGCCTCAGCTTCACATTGATGCGAATCAATATATAATTGGATACACAGTAGACTACGACGAGTCACACATGTAGGTGAGAAGACGTAACAGCAAAGAAATAGTAAAGGTTCTAGTATAAGAGCAATATTTGGATGTTTTCTTGTCTCTAGATCTTTTTCTGGAAATCTTCATTCAGTGTAAATCATAAGTTGTAGGTTCTTCTCGGGTTGGTTGCAGATTTGTCTGAAAATGATATAAAAACTATTTGCAAATGACATCCATTAAGTATCCAGTCAATATCAAAGTAACGAGAAAATGACAGAATAACGCGAATGAACATCTTTGATTCTTATGTCAATTATTTAGCTCACCATTGATTTCGTAATTAAAACTATCATGAATATTGCAATGTTTTCGGCGAAACCAACCAAAGCATTCTGGTTCATATTTCACGTTTTAAAAAATATAGTCACCGAGAATATATATATTTCAGAAATATATTATCATCTATCTTCCCATTCTCAAATCTGACACTTCGTGACGGAGTATTTAATCTTTTCATAGCTCCTAATTGCACTCCTAGTTTTGTTTTAGGAATCCCTGTTCTTCTGTTGTCTTGTTCTGCTTCCGTTTTTATTACTGTGTATTTTATTTCTTTGAAATTTACCTTTATAATATCTGTCCTCATGAATTCGATTTGACTTTTGAATTCGGTCTGACGCACTTTTTGCTGTTTCTTGTAGTTTTAGTCTAGTTTTATGCTAGTCGCATATATTAAAAAATTAAGTGCAAATAATATGCAAAACAGGTATGCTTTATCGTATTCTACAATACTCAGCGAAGGCTCTTAGGAGCATGTAAGCCTGTAACGCTTTACTGGCATAAGGACTTCGCGTCCTACATACAGAAATATCATCAGGGGATTTTTGGGGGTTAGGAGCGATATTATGAAAGATCCGATCCAAACACAATCCGTTTTTATCAAAGTTTGTACATTCTTAATCCATCAACGTTGCGTCTCATTTTCTAAAGTTGTTTTTGCATATTTGTTGGGGATTATTCTGTTTTGTAAAAGACAATTCATTGGTCCAAATATTGGACTCCCGGTCATTAATTTGAAATTAATTCTTTTAATGAAACATACCACAGAGGTTTGGTTTCAACTGACCAAATACTTCCGTAGGGTGAAGTTTTCTTGCAATAATCCAAAAGGTTGAAGAATAATTTCAAAATACTAAAAAGGACCAAAAGGGGTAAGTCCAATACCATCTAAGAACAGAGCTATGCATGAGGGGTATACTCTTTAGTTTTCACATATTTTACAATTTTGTAACAGTAAATTTTAAGCTGATATCTTGAGGTACATGTAACACTTATGACTTTTTTAAATTTGGTATTATGATTGGAACCTGCTCTAAAGGGCACCTCTATATAGCAAATCACTGTCTATAAAGGGAACAGTGAAAAGTCCCATTCATGAACAAAGTAAGTAAAATTAACCTCTATATAATGGGCACCTGCTCATAAAGGGCACTTTTTTAAGGTCCCTTAGCTGCCCTTTATAGACCGGTTTGACTGTATGTATACTTTGCACATCTCAATTCAATTTCATTTTAATATAAAATGCACTATGAGTTAATTTTGGTCACAGTTCTGTCACAGTTTGGTCACAATAAACCAAAAATGTTTTTCTAATTCTAGTCACAGTGACCGTATTGGGAAGTCTAGACCCTTGAACTAAAGTCGCATAAGAACCATTCCACCATAGTCTGACATAAATTTTTTAATTGAAATTTTTAAATTTTTGTTCTAATGTTGTACTAAGGTTTAAGGTCAGAAATTAATCAAGACATGAATTTCAAAAGTGACTACCTATGCACCATTCCAGGAAAGGTACGTTGGTCTCAATAAAATCCAGTGGTTTCAGAGGACATTTAATTTTTTTACAAATCGTATATTCTAACTTAAAGACAAATCCCTCTATTCAGATCTAACAATAATATCTTCTTTAAATTTTTTTCCCACTTTAGCCTAAATAAAAGCTTTAAAATCAGCCAATAAAAAATGGGGTCACCGACCGCGTTGTCGATTTATAACCGTTTACGCCATCTTTTTTACAAAATTTAGAAATCGGATCTTGTAGTTATTTACACTTTAATTTTTTATAAAAAGTCCAAATCACATGAAATTTGTTTGTTTTGTTAACCGTATTGTTTGTAGAACTTATATTATTCGTATTATCATCTTCTGAGGGACAAATGATGACGATCTGTTGCTATAAACATTTTCCCGCCTTTTTCATGGTAAAATATCTATTTAAAATCTAGTATTGTAAAAAATTTACCAATGTTTTTTCTATAATAACTACATAGAACATTCATTTTTGATTATTAAACAAAAAAAAAATAAAAACGTGGGGTGACCGTACTCTAAAAATAGATATTTCGAAGAAAAGGCATAAAAATTTGAAATGGCGGGAAATTATTGCGCCAATTCTGAAAGCAACGTCTTTTAAACGTTAGAAAGAATTGGCGTTGTTTTCACGGGTTAAATAGACAAACATAAATCCCGTTATTTATTGTTTTGCTGTTCGTTTGATTTTAATTACAATATACACGTGGTAGCTAGTTTTCAGCACAGACATGTAATCTAAAATTGGGAAAGCAAGGCGATCTACGAATATCTCGATTAGAATTTAGATTTAGTTAATAAGTGTGTTTATGTGTTGAACAGAACAGACACTTGTTCTTCCTTTTTTGTCAATTAAGGTATTTAATAAGCATGTTTTTTTATGCAAAAGAATAATTCTTGTATCTATTGACTATATATAGATAGTGAATGGAGGTCTAGAGTGTCTCGTTCACTTTTAACGACATAATATGTTAGTTCAGGACAATTATTCATAAAACATCTTAACTTCAATAATATGTTCCTTAGTCTAAAAAAAAAAATAACAATCCAAAGATACTGATATTCGATATAGTAAATTTATACTATGCTGTATACGACGCATTTCAAGGAGTTACCTCTCATCAGCAGCATTAAAACCGAAACATTTGGAAGACCAAAAACCAAACTTATATTAAACAAGAAGTACTCAACCAAAAATACCGAAATAGGAAGCCAAATTTCAGCTAAGGAGATCTACCATGTGCAATACAAGGAATGAACCCTTAGTATTTCTATTATTTTTGAATTTTGCTTAATACTGGTAATTTCTGTAACAAATCAATGAATAATCATGTCAGACAAGTCTGACGACTGGGTTAGCGAATACCCTCGGGGACCTAAGGTCCACCAGCAGAGGCATCATCCCAGGAGTTTCAAAATAACAATCCAAAGATACTGATATTCGATATAGTAAATTTATACTATGCTGTATACGATGCATTTCAAGGAGTTACCTCTCATCAGCAGCATTAAAACCGAAACATTTGGAAGACCAAAAACCAAACTTATATTAAACAAGAAGTACTCAACCAAAAATACCGAAATAGGAAGCCAAATTTCAGCTAAGGAGATCTACCATGTGCAATACAAGGTAAGATTTTCTAAGATTTTCCTACGGATTTCTTTTAGCAACACCAATTTTATTTATATTTCTTTGGATTATCCCGATCCAAATTTTGATGGAAAATGTTTCCAATAAAAAATAATGTTCCTGCATATACGAAAAAAGTTCCGAATTTCCGACCCGTAATTTTTTTATTTTTGAAGAATTTAACTGAAAATGTGCCGCTCAATCCAAAAATTTATTGAAAAGTTAGGACTTTTCAACACAAAAATAGAATTAAAAAAAAATATTAATCCCGCATAAAATTTTGGCACCTGCTCATTGAAACATGCTTTTCAGGAGAAAAAATTAAAATTAAAAGTCGCTCGCTCACTTTTGTCTCGCCTGTGACGAATGTCGCTGAAGACCAGACATAGGGATCATACTTTCCACCGTCGTCCTCGGTATCGGTGGTGATGTCGTGTCAAGTTAAAGTATTTCAATCTTTAATAATTTTCAAATTTTTTTCCGTTTTGGAAGACAATTTGGCCTTTTTTTCACTTTTCTGCCTGGTTAACCTGATAATTTAAGTTTTTCAATCTTGAATATCTTCATCAAATCTTCATATAATTTCAAGAAACTCAGATAAAAGCTTCATGACGCTCAAATTATTGTACCTACATATAGATCTTAAAAATAATTACAGATGTTTTTCGTTTTGGCAGACAATTTGGACAGTTTTTTCAGTGTTGAATAACTTCATCAAACCTTCATATAATTTCATGAAACTCAAAAAGAAGCTTCTAGAGGCTCACAACTTTGTACGTAATATAAAGTTTGAAAAAAAATCTGTTTTGGCAAACAATTTAGATATAGATTTTTTCCCACATTTCTGTTTTGTTAAACCTTTAAATAGTGTTTAGTTTGCAAATTGATATGTGGAAATCAGGCAAGACACAAGGTTCCGGCGAACCGCTTACATATTTTTTACCTTTTTTTACCATAAAAAGAGAGCAAATAATAAATATGGGAGCCTAGTCATAGACACTATGTCTGTAAAATGCAAGGTGCATCCTGCCTTCAGATCTTTTGCAACTTGGTATGGCTCAAATATCCGTCTTTCTCCTGGTAGCCAGATGGATGCATATGTGTCCGTAGCCTCTGTGTTTTCTGAATGATCGGCGACATTTCTATCGGAAACGAGTTGAGATAATTGTACACGTCTGTCTTGCTCCTGTTTTCGTACAAAGCGACCCTTAAATCGAGCCATCATGGCCGCCAGTATATCTCCAACGTGTATTAAAACAATTCGCGGAAAAATTGGCGCACGTCATAAAGAAAAACGAAACAATAGCGTAGCAATGCAGAATGCGCAGAAACAATAGAGGGATTTGTCTTTAAGTGACGGTGGCCATTTTGGTTGAAGGTCCAGACCCGTTGACTCAAATATGAACGAAAACTACCCAGAGACAAACCCAACACATTTTCGTCTCAATCTGCTCAGTGCGCATTTAAAGGAAAGCTAAGACAGAAATTAATAAAGTGATCATAATTTCTCAATTGCATGGACAGGATGAGCTAAAATAATGAAAAAAACTTACACTTTTTCTTGTATTCACCCATCTACATTGTATTTGACACTGTTTATTTTTTCTGTGATATTGTCCTTGGTAGATTTACATTTACAATCCGTATCTGAAGTTAATAAGTTTATTATTAATTTTCTCTTTTATTATATATTCGTGTTAAAATTTAAAACTGCGGCCATACTAGTTACAAGAGTTGAATCAGAGAAAAATTCTGATTCTTCAGGATGAATAATGTGATAAAAATAATTGGAATCAAAAAGATAATCTAATAAAAACCCTGTAGTCATATCTGTTATTGCCACGATTATCACTGCATGATTTGTTTATTGGCACAAGGCCTTAATTAACTGTAATTGATTGATAAATACTGGAGGTCAGTCTAACTATGTAGATACATATTGTATTGGGTGATAATGATGTTAATATGGTCTCATATTACCATGTTACTGTTACTAGCTGCATGTAGTGGGAATCAAGGTTATATAAGATCTTCAAAATGGTGTAAATATTAATGTACATTAAGATTGATAGTATAGCGAATATAAGTATTTTAAGGAATGTATTAAATTTAAGAACAATTTTCTGAATTTTAGTTTTTTAATGAAATAAAACAAATTTGGGAAACTTCATATGTATAATAAAGTTAATATTATTCTACATGGCAACATCATTGCTGTGTCGGGCATTTTCCATTATTTCAGAGGATTTTTCTAAAAAAAAAAAAAACCAAAAAAAAAAGGAGTCTGGTGAATGCTGAAAGATTTTTATCAACAGGGCAGAACAAATGGCAATACTAGAAGAATTTATGAAGCAGGAATTCTAGGCCAGATGTTGCATTTCAATCGTTTTCAAGTTAAATCGTAAAAGAAACATGAGAAAGGCATGATGTCCGCTTTAAGTGTCATTCTGTAGACATAATAAAGGTATTTTCAAGTAAGGGTGGTTACAATGTATAGTAAGAACTCGATGGTACATGTACATGCTATTTATCAACAATGCTACTTGTTTACAGTAATCACGCAACATAAATGAAATAAAGTATAAAATCATACCTTGCTTTTTTCTTGACTCTGACATGTCTGATATACAACACTTTCCAAAATAAATTCAGGTATTTAAGAGTGACATCGGTGGAAATAGAATCTATTTTTCATCGTTATAAATTGTGTGAGAACTTTTATGAGTTTTCTGGTTTTTATTATCTGACCACTGACTTCTAAACTTGCAATGTGTAATCCGATAAGATCTTATTTATTTTCTGATACAATCAAACCGACATAGTTCTCTTTTTAGCTCTTTGGCTTATCAAAATTGAATTATTGTGATTATATTTATAGTAAACACACATTTTATTATTCAACTGGCTTTCATAACTTATAAAACGCATAGCATACAGGATGGCGGAAATACATAGTCGCTTAAAACCAGCAACAGGCGCTTCTTGAACTTTTTATATGATCCCGGCTAACATACTGCGTGAGAACAAACATGCAACTATTAAATCGTAAATTTTTCAGGATTACTGTTTATAATATCAACAATTCTTTCGTGATGTTTCGTCAATCTTTTTCGATCTTATGATAAGCCTTTATGCTTTTGTGTTTTTGTATGGAGTGCGTCAGATGAGTTGGCGCGTGCACAAATATTTGTTCCTTATTTCGCTTTGATTGAAGCACTAAATTAAAAATTTTCTTGGAATTCCCGGTCTTTATTAAATAAAATTTTATTTTATTCTAGGTGATATTTAATATTTAATCTTGGTTGTTTCGTATGAGTACGCATCTCAAAATGCGTTTCCAAATTAGAATAATTTTATTATTATAACCGTAATATTTTGTACCCCATAATACCTATTTATTTAAAACTATAATTTTGTATTATTAATTTCCCTATTTATGATATTTCTCCCCATATACATGTGTATTATTTTTGAAATGCTTAGCCGTTATACAGTCATGTATCTTACACATCAATATAATCCCCCTTTTGTACATAAATTATTTAACAGTTTAAACATCCCGGGCCGTGTTAACGAATGTGTCCTTAGACTAAGACATGTCCTGGGATAGTCTCAGGACATGTCCCAGTCCTAAGTCATGTTATCAAAGCTATCCTAAGTTCGGATATGTACTAAAATTTGTCCTAAAGTTAGGATGTAGAAATGGGTGTCTTAAGACCACCCTTAGATGGTCCTAACAGTTAGAATTAATTATTGTAATATGAACAAGGTATCAGTCGGGCGCGGAGACCGGTAAATACGCGCTAACAAGGTAAATTCGCATCTAAGAACTTAGAACTTACATAGGACAGAGAAAAAAAGAGGAATAAAGACATCAAAAAGGCAAGTTATTAAAGCCCGATAGTCTTAACGTTGAGATGGTAAACACGTTTTACAGAATGATTTCGCTCTGAAATAGTTTGGCACACTTGATTCTTTCAAAATATTTCAAAAAGTCGTTAAAATCTAGAAAATAATGATCAAAGCAAAGAATGTTATAAACAGAAAAAAAATAACGAAAAAGTAGCGAATAAGGAATAAGGAAAATAAAGTAACGGATAAGGAATAAGGAATAAGTAACGAATAAGGAATTAGGAAATAAACTCAAATATAGTGAATATTTTAGAATTTGTTGATTTTTTTTACATTAAAATATTATCTTATAAACACCACAGATATATAAAAAAAATTGTACTATTCTACATTTATTAACCTTTCTCGCCATTATTTTTCGCCCAAAAACTTTTTTCTTTGTCGTCTGCAAATTTCATTTACGTAAAGGGATAAACTTTTTTGTAAATACAAGTTACATTCAAATTAGAGATACACAGTCTATTGTTATTAAAGAATGTTTAAAATTCAAATTTTGAAATGGATATGATAGATGAAACCTGTTTTTGTAAGCCTAAAACCTTATAGGCGCCACAAATATGAAGACATGTATAACACAGCTGTGTATTTATGCAAAATTATCTTTTAAAAAAGGCAAGGATTGCATAACTATTGTTAAATTGCTATCAAATAAACCTTCGTACGTAACATAATATTTATAAATTACTTTTTCTATTTATACATGTTATATGGAGTAATATTTGTTTACATCTACATAAACTTTTCATGACTAAGCTGAAACTGATCATATTCGTTGATTCCAATTTTAATGTAAGTTAATTTAAAGCATATAATTAATATGTGTAGATCATGTATATGTCGAATCATAATTTAATATAATATCAAAGCTGCATAAGCATAAGGACAGATTCAAACTGGAAAAGGTTTCATTTTTAAAATACGAAAATTTCCCAATCAATAACGTCAAATAGAAAACAATTTAACATCTAGGTGTTATGTTTTACTAAACTAACACTGCGTATCAATTGGAAGTGCGTCCTGCAGTACAATAAAGATTCGATCGCCATTTTAACCAAATGATAAAATGGTTTCAATTGCAAAGGCATAGGACTGTATTATCTAAAAAAAAAAAAGCCACCCTTAATTCTATGTGCTTCCTTATTAGGTATTTGCATGAGAATAACTTCCCATGTGCGAAAGTGAAAATAACTCTTACAGGAACTCAACAAAGTTTTAATAAACTTTTTCGTATTGAAATGAACCAAACAACAACTACTATAGAAGTACAAAATGTATTAACATGGAATTACAAATTATTCAAAAATAAATCTATTACTGATATAAGTCTGTGTTTAAGGACTTTTTTATTCGTTGTTTCACCAAACAATTTATTATCACTGACATTTTTTATAGCATTACCATTTTGAGGAAAATGAAGGAAATGTTTGTGGTGTTATAGATTTTTATTTACAACTAGTTACTGAAAAATTCCGACGGAAAAAATTGGCTGTTACATTTACAAGAGTTCAAATAATTCCTCAAATCTACAATAAAATGAGTTGAAAATGTTGGTCATTTTCAGTGATAATCTACGAGAGTTGAAAGATAACCACGGGAATACAATTAGGGATGAGCTCAAGGATTAACGGAGAAAATAATTTAGCCAATAAGAATTGGGCATTCCTATTGCAGCTTGATGCCGAGGCTTTCCGTAATTTAGCCAATCGGAATTGTGAAATATATATAGCTGACCTATATCAGCTAGTTTTACCAGTATTTTCTTATTATAGGATATATAACAAAAAGCATGGCTGCTGTGTACATGTACTTTAGAAATCGAACATACAAAATACGACGAAATAAAGTGTTTATAGACAGAGACAACCCTTTAAATTAAAGTTTTAGATTTGTTGTGCACGAACATTTTGCCAAACAAAACGCCGTACAAACATACGGACAGATAGGCACACTTTAATTTAATATATGTGTAAAATTTCATTTCATTCTGATATATAATACTAGATATATCTTACGGCATCTTCGTTAACACGTCCCTCGGCTAATGTCTAGTCGTCGCAAAGCTGCATGGATAGCAATTATCACCTAATGTTGTCCAGTCAAAGATTTAGAAAGGCTTAGTCATTAAGTTAAACCCTTAATCCAAATACCTAAATTTTATATAAAAATGTAAAAGTATATGTTATTGGATAATTAGAATGTTAATCCCCTATGTCAATCATTTTGTAATTTGTCTTGTTTTATCTTCAATCTTATTATTGATCGTTAAAAGGAAAATAAAACGTGAATAAAATATGAAAATGCTCTTGAACCCTTTTCCCTAAATTTTTTAAATCTATTTTTCAATTGTAATAACTTGATTAGTCAAAATTATATACATGTATGTACAATGAATATATTGAGTAAACTGTTCCTATACACGTACTTCTGTACTAGCTATATAGTGTATTATGGTGTTGTGTCTAAAGTTAACGCAAAGGATACATTTATAGGACATAAAAATGAAATATATGTTTATATCTGTGATGAAATATATCTTAATATGCATGTGAACTTGGTCAAAATTGGTCATAATGAATTCCAACACGTTCTTGAATATTGCTGTCAAGTTGGGCTGGGTCATCGAATATATTTCTGAAACAGGACCATGTACGAATCAATGCTGCCAAGTTGGGTTTGAATTGGCCCACTGGTTTTGGACAAGAAGGATTAAAAAGTGCTTTCCCGTAGTGTCCTATTTTAGACTATTTTTACGGTGATGGCCATCTTTTGGATGATGGGCGAGGTCATCAAATATAATTTTGATCAGACTTTGGGCTGGTCGAGCTAATACACATTTAAAAAATTTAACATTCCATATACATATGTATATGCATTACTTTAAACAAAATTTAGAAGCGAAATGCATATCTCTTGCATCTTCCTTCTTTAACAACCTAGATTTTACTCAGCTGATCTTTGCAATTACGGATGTCTGTCCTAAAATTTTCAACATAATGAAATGTTTCAGAATAAACTTGTTTACACTGAATAGAAAAAAAAATTGACACAAATTTACAGAGAACAGAAATTGGAGCCCCTCACCCCTAATCCGTACCCTACGTTAAAGCAATGCACATTATAATTGTTGGTAAAACTGAAAGGTTTTGTAAATTAAAAAGATGCATCTAAATACATCAGTCAATAAACGGCTACAAATATCTGAATTATACCTAGATCTTTTTGTAGATCTTACTTTGCTGAACATTTGTGCCATTTACAGTTTCTCTATATCTATGATAATATTAATGATAATAACCTAACACTGCAAAAGTTCTGTAAAATTATCAATTCAGGGGCAATAACCCAACAAATGCTTGACTGATTCGTCTGAATATTTTATGGCAAGTAGAACTTGACCTGATAAACATTTCTATTCTGTCAGTTTTGCTCTAAATTCTTTAGTGTTTGAGATATAAGCCAAAAACTGCATTTTGCCCATATGTTCTATTTTTAGCAACACCAGCCATGTTTGTTGATTGATCAAACCCCGGATATAATTTTTTAAACTAGATACCCTAAGAAACATTGGTGCAGTAGTTTCAGAGGAGAAGATTGTTTAAATAGTTTACGACGACGGACGACGAAGGACGCCAAGTGGACCAGGTGACTACAAATGATCACCAATACAATGATAACGGGACAAAAAATTCCAAAAAATCGGAAAATTCTCACAGTTACCATGGAAACAGAAAACATTTCCGAAATTCAATCAGACTTTATAGGAAACATTGGATGCCACGCTGGAGATGTTCTTAAACTTGGAGTTTGCAACCGTTGTTATAGACATGGAAAAATTCCAAAAAAGCTGAAGTTTTCATGTTTAAGGTTAAGCAAGGAAGAACACTGTGGTCTTGAAATATTCAAGATCGCTTCTGTTGCCATAGAAAATGGATAAAAATTGAATTTATTCAAATTTTCGTAAAACATGCACAATATCTTGATCTTCAGATATGTCAGATAATGACTTTAGGGCCAAGCTGAGTTTTAGCGATTTTTTTGTTAGCATCCTAACATAATATTACTTGTTTATTCATTCATAAATGTTATCGTGATTTCACCCCACTTTCACAGAAATTCTATTCATTGCCAGCAACTCCGGAGAACAACGAACACAAGACCAAAACAATACAAACATTACACTTAAAAACTAAAAACATATGAACAACATGGACCCCACCAAAAAACCGGGGTCGACTCAGGTGCTCCGTAAGAGTAAGCAGTCTCTGCTTGCTGCAGGACACCCGCCACGCTCCTCATGTTAAATCTGGTATGAGGCATCAATGAAACAGGTCCATTTAAGTAATAGAAGAGTATTACGGTGTGCGCTTGCAAGCGTTTTATTGACCGTTTGTATTTCATTGTTCTAGATCCAGTTGGAGGCGAAAATGTTTTATATTTTTCTTACCTGACAAAAGTGTAACAATCGTAAAACAAAACCCACTTATACCTAAACTTTTACATATTATTTAAATATACATCCTGTTGAAATGTAAAATTGATTTATTGGTCAAGGATTAAAGTCTAACGTATTGCTGATTTCCAACGTATTTTATATTTTTCAAAATGTACACCTCCCCCCCCCGGACCCCCTCTCTCAGAAAACAACACAGTGAATTAAAATGAAGAAGTTAAATCAATATTAAAATTGTCGATCTATATATCTGTACTGTCCATTTGAGGTTGAAATGTCTTTCCTCTCTTGAAGAAGTAACAGTCCACAGGAAGACATGTCACCATACACGAGCAGTGTTTGCTCTTACTCCTAAATGCCGTGTGCCTGGTGCTTGGTGGAAAAGCAAAAAATACAAATTTTAATTTCTTTATTTTGACCCAACTGGGGATCGAACACGCGATCTTCCGCACTCGTAGCTAGCACAAGACCGTCGGGCGGTTTCAAATTCGGAAATTTCTGACCGTTGGTAAAAAATCAAGAGCAATCCGAAAACCACAGTATTTAGAAGATTTTGGAAGACCAAGATCATGAATGTGTGTTTTAGTGAAGATACATGTATGTTTGTAAAATATCAATATTTTTATGAACTTTTTAAACCCGGAACCCAATATTATGGCGAAAAGGTTAAGCACGCATACAACCACAAGTCAATATTTCAGAAAGATAAAAATTGATTTCGAGATTTCGTTTAGCTTAATGAGCAATAAGAAATTTTAGCAATTTAAGTGTAGATGATTTTTTTAATGGGATAATTTGTATAATCGTGCAGTTTAGATATCTGAAACCAAAATAACAGACTAATATATGAAAAAAACCCAACAAAATTATGAACTTTAGACGCGTTTATCAGACTTTGGATTTCGAATTCAGATATTCACCTATTTACCTTTCCATATCGTATTGGCACAAAAGTCTATTTCCATGCATCAAAGAAGATACTTGAGATTTTGAAAATTATTAAATTCAAAATTAAATTATAGTTTGTATTAAGAAAAGAAATATATACTTGGAAGTGTGTGTGTTTTTTATGACTAATCTTCCAAGTGTTCGATGTACAGAAAGGTCAATAAAGGATAGGAAGCTTATGATGCAGAAGAAAAAACAGATAACCGATGATACGGTCAATGAAATCCGATACTGATGAGAATAACATGAAACTTGGTGATAAAGAATGCGAGAGGAATTATGAAAACAGTACAGACTGTAAGCACAAATCGGCTTAAATAAAACCACATGGTATTATTTAAAGAAACGCGCTTTGTGAAAACAGGATAAATAATTTACAAAGAACGTTTTCCCATTAGTTCCCACCCCCCCCCCCCTTCTTCACAATGCCGATATCGATTTTGTTTCTAATATAAATCTACTACATCTTCACACGCAATCATGAAAAATTACACGTATCGTAAAGATGTTCTTTGATAATAAAGGTCAGAAGAGTCAATTATACGAAACAGATCACAGTTAAATTTTGTAATAAGGTGAAGGAAGTAAATTAATTTCTATCAATATCCACATTTGCAAAGATTTCAAGTTACCGCACATACATTTTCTGATACGATACATGTAGCTAAATGGGTGATTTTCAGTGTTAAACAATCTGAATAAATTCGAAGTCATTGAATGCATTTTTCTTACTTCAGAGGTTCACGGCGAGACGAAAATTTAATGTATATCTTTTTTTTTTAGTTGATAGCATTAGCGGTCATGTGGAGAAAAAATTGAGGATTGATATAATTATAAATAGCATTCAGTTTGCCGATATCGGCTATTTTCTTTTCAAATGAACATGAAATCTACATGCAGTGATTCCCGCAAGTAGTTTGGATACTTACCGGAAGTCTAAAATAAAAAACTTTCTTGCCAGCCTACAGATATAGAGTGCCATCATTCTATGAAGAAATAAAATACAATGTAAAAATGAAACTAGAGGCTCATATGAGCCTGTATTTCTCACCTGGATTTAACTTTTCCACCTTAAGGATGACTAAAAATCTCTAAGTATAACAGTCCATTTTAAATGAATTTTTCAATAGGGTCCTGTGTTAAACTAAGTTCAGCTGTGGCAGCCATCTTGGTTAACAGTCTAGGTTATTGGAAACAATTCTTAAAACAGACCATCTAAGGACAATTTCTGCCATGTCTGGTTCCAACTGGCTCAGTGGTTTCATTCAAAAAGATTTTTAAATGTTAAACATGTTCGGCTATGGCAGTCATCTTGGTTGACAGTCCGGGTATCAGACAAAATTCTGAAAGGGGACCATGTAATGACATTGCTGTCAAGTTTAGTTCCAATTGGCTAAGTGGTTTCCAGACGAAGATTTTTAAATGAATTTTCCAATAGGGTCCTATGTTAAACAACGTTCAGCTGTGGTAGCCATCTTGGTTGACAGTCTAGGTCATCAGACATAATTAATTCTGAAAGAGGACCATCTAAGGAACATTGATGCCAAGTCTGATTTAAATTGACTCAGTGGACAAAAAGATTTTCAATGAATTTTCCATAGAGTGCTATGTTAAACAAAGTTCGGTTGTGGCAGGAATTTTGGTTGCCAGTCCGGGTCATCGGACACATTTCTGAAAGAAGACCATCTAAGGACCATTGCTGCCAAGTCTAGTTCTAACTGGCATAGTGGTTTCAGACAAAAAGATTTTTAAATGAATTTTCCCATAGGGTCCTATGTTAAACTATGTTAGGCTTTGGCGGTCATCTTGGTTGAACTCGTAATTTATAAGTATATAACCGAAATATTTCGAACGTTTCCTTCACCCTTGAGAGGGGGTGGGCATAATTATTATTTCTTATTTATTTTTAAATCCGTACATTCGGGCATATTTTGATTGTTTCGTCCGTCCATCAGTCACACTCAACTCCTCGGTCACGTTAGGTTTACAGATTTTATTTAGGTTTTAGAATTTTTATTGTCTAAACGGGTCAAATTTAAATTTGTTGACCTAACCTTCTCTTTTATTTGACAGTTTATTCGTTTTAGTTCTTTTCAGTATTGTAATATAGTTTATACGGTTCCGCAATAAGGTTTTCGAATTTTGAATTTCTAAAATTGCGATTTTTAGCTTCAGTTGTGAGCTATTGCCATCACTTGGGGTCCGTCGTCCATCGTCGTACGTCGTCCGGCGTAAACTTTCCTCTCCTCTGAAACCACCGTGCTAATTGAGACCAAACTTTGTTGGAATGGTCCTTGGGTGGCCCCCTACCAGAATTGTGTCTGGCATCCCTGACTTCCAACAGACATGCCTGCTGAAAAGGAGGGGGGGGGTTAATTTTAAAAATATTCCACTATGAAACTACATGACCAATTAGAACCAGACTTGTCAGCAATAGTCCTGAGGAGGTCCTCTTTCAGAATTATTCCGATGGCCCAGAATGTCAACCAAGATGGCCGCAACAGCCGAACTTAGTTTAACATAGGACCCTATTTGAAAATACATTTAAAAATGTTCTTGTCTGAAACCACTAAGCCAATTGGAACTAAACTTGTACTGATATTATGATATTGTTTAAGGCGATTCCTAGCTCCGATTTGAGCGCTATTTCAGTTTTTTATATGCATGTAAATCACGTCGCATCTGTATACGAAAAACAAAAAACAAAATATAAAAACATATAGACAGATAGTGGGATACTGGCAAACATTTTCAATAAGAACTTAAACTGAAACATTGGCAAGGCACAAAATTCATGTTGGCCAACTTGGCATCAAAATAATAAATTATACGAATTCAGCAAAGAATGTACACTTCTAGAATAACATTAAGGGGGGAAAGGGAAGACGGCACCTATATATAAAAAAGAGTAAACTTATTTTCCTTGGGTTTAGAAATAAATTATACACAAGCTTGCATGAACACAATTTTTCTCATTTGCAATAAATGAACGGAAATGAATAGTGCTGTCGCAAAAACACCTCCTCATAACATCAATGATCCTCTCAGTCGTCCGTCCATGTTTAGTTCAGAGATATCTCAAGACTTTTCGAATAAAATGCATATTAATAAACAAGTAATTTATCAATTTTTCAGATATACATAGAAATTGGTCTCAAATAAAAAGTTTTTGGCGAAGATCAATAAGCCAATGAGGAATTTTTTATCATATAAAGAATTGATTATATTGATGATAATTTGGTAAATTATACTGTTAAGCATAAAACACTCCTGTACTGAATTTTAATTTGAATTTTGGTAAATTGAGATTCATATTATGGACTTTGTTTGTAAACAAAAATAGAAGCCGTCCAAATATATACTTATCAGTATACCTCAATGTTAGGAATCTTTAAAATTTGTCTAATTTAGGCGATACTATGACATCACTATATGTACCCACTGGTCCCCATGCTACCGTTCCGAATTCCACAATAAAAAAAAAACACTGTATAAATCAAGTAGGAGGTTTGGTATGGATATTTTTTAAGAAAATTGCAGAATTGTAAATTCAGCCTCAATAATTCTTTGTCAATTCAACCCTTACTGAACCCGATGATTATCAAGTACATGTACATGTAACATTAAGGAAGTGTGACACCAGAACACAGTCTATGTATCAAACTTGGAAATTGTCTATTTAGCCCAGAATCGACACTTATTTAAGATTAGGGAAATTTTCTCCTGCATTGATTTCAATTTTGCTGTATGTGACATTATGTATATCATTTCCAATATCAGTACAATGGGTTGGTTCTGAGTGTCCTTCTTGGCAATATTCCCAAAAGTTTAATTTACCAAAAATCGCCAATATAAATGACCTTTGCGGGTAGAAAACGTGAATGTATTAATGATAAAAATACACTGAAACAATCGTTAATGATAAAAAGTAGATAAATATTGAAGATTAAACAATCAATGGTAATTGTGAAACAAAAACAAGGGGAAAGTGGCCCTACTCCCTTAGTACTTTACTAATACAATGTAGGACATGCATCTTTGCTATTGTCTTCTATTTGTTATATCACCAATACCAAAACTTACTGTCCTAAAAATATGTTCTAATTTTATGACAGATACATGTATGAACATGCATCTCATAAAATAAATATGACATAAATAATTCCTGTGTGCACATTTTGTCGATAAACACAGTACATATGGGGTAAGTCCAGGGGGCAAAGCATTCAGAAACTTTAAAGATAAGAGCAAATACAAGCCAGATTTCTTTTATAAAAAATAGGCATAATTTTTTTCGTTATTATGTTAAACGCAAAATGGTCGTCAAACAGTGGTAATATTCCTGGAAGCCAACATATATTGGCTCCTAAGTTAACTACGACGAAGAAAAAATACTGCAAGTGAATTAAAATATTCAGCAATGGTGGAAAAATATATGCCTCAGAGACAACCCGTCAAAAAAGTATACACAGAAGTCAGGGAAAACCGCAATTACAATGATATAAAAGTTGATCATAAGCCAAGAGACAAGCACAAGACTAATAAAACTAGGACAACATGACTCAAAACACTCAAAAGCTTAAAAACCACAGCACAAAAAATTAAAAAATTAAATATAATGGGCCACTCAGAGGCCACCAAAATCTGGTATTTAAGCCCATGTTTTATATAAAAGAAAATTTCGAGCGAAATGAGACGAAATAATTTGTGGAGAATATGTCCCGGTCTTGTTATTTTTTTACATAACATAAAAATTCTACTGAAAGTTTAGAGAGGGCGATTGCCGAGTACCGTCCTCCCCCACAATAGATTCACCGCTGATCAGTTTCAGTATGTAAGTGGCCATTGAATTTGGATCTGAATAATTCTCATGTCGGTATAGGCTAGATTAGATCGTCAGTTCGAACCAAAACGTTGTACTTGTAGTTAGCATATTATGATAGAATGGGGGGGGGGGGGGGGGGGGTATGTCCTTTGTCACAAATCGACCCAACCTATTCTGAAAAAAGACATATGGAACCTGCAGTTCAGACCATTAAACTATTATAGTCTGTCTCTTTAAACAGTTTACATGTATATAAATTTGGGACCTGAATTCGCCAGTCTATTCCGCTATAGGATAAAGTTCCATATTTTCTCCATTTTCGGGAACAAAAACACTTTTTTTTAATATGTATGGTAATAAAGATCCTTTATAATAGCTAATGATAGTCAATTGTTATACGATTTACTATAATAAAGTATTAACATGTGGGGAAAATAGTATCTTCCTCGTGCATAGCTCTGTCCATAGATTGTTTGGCGCTACCCTTTCGAATATTGTGGCATTTTAATCTGCTCGTTTACGATTTGGGTTATTGTTTTAGCATGTATTCCAACCTGAGATATGAATTGAATGAAAACAACTCCTTTATCAAATACCCAGATGACCTTATTTAATAGTAGGTTTATGATAAATTTACGCGTTTATTTTAAATCTTTGCATAGTTACCTCTGCTTCTTATACTTTTACGTGCTGTGCTTTTCATTTCTAAAGAGTACACATGTATGTTGTAACATGTTTGAAAAAAAACAGTGCAATATTCTCATGTATGACGTTTTCAACCGCTCGTGGTTTGAATTAAAGCTATTGACCATATTTCAATTGCACAAATTAAGATGCATTAATTTATTGCACCAATATGGCATGGTATTGGTTGCAAAAATTTGATATTTTTCATTTAAATGCAATATTTTTTTTATTTAAACGGTATATTTTTTCATTTAAATGGTATATTTTTTCATTTAAATTGAACATTTTTTATTCAAATGATATAATTTGTCATTCAAATTCAATATTTTTTACTCAATTGGTATAATTTGTAATTTTAATGCAATGTATATTATTCAATTGCTATATTTGTCGTTTTAACTTTAATTCGCTGCGTCACGCATTCTGGCAGAAGGGTAGCCCTCGAGCTTTAAAAGCGCCCTTCTCGCCCGCGTGTCGGAGTGACGAAAAAATTGAATTTTTGTTTTTTTTTTCTTTCGAACACACGAAGAAAATCACTCGAGGGTGTAACGGCGTCTCCGATTCCGTATTTACCCTCCAGACCAGTCCGTCGTCTCTGTTGCCAGCGACGAGACTCGGCCGCAAACATAAGAAAGAAACTACTCTATGCGGTGGATCACTCGGCTCGTGTGTCGATGAAGAGCGCAGTCAGCTGCGTGAATTAATGTGAATTGCAGGACACATTGAACATCGATATCTTGAACGCACATTGTGGCTTTGGGTCACTCCCGAAGCCACGCCTGTCTGGGGGTCGGTTGAACAACAATCGCAAAGTTGCCTGTGTCTTTGCGCGTTGGGCCGTCGAAGCGACCGTACTCGGTTTCGCTCCGTCGCCTCAAATACAGACCAGTGTCTCCTTTCCGATCCGGTTCCGTGCCGGAGGGACGCATGCCTGTCGTCGATTACCTGTTTTGTCGACGCGTCTTCCTCCCAATGTTCTGGTGCACGGAGCCGGCGTTGCCTGGCGGAAATGTCCGGAGACCCGACTACTGACGGGGGAGGGAGTGAAAATCTCTCTCGCTCTCTTTTTTTCCATCTCCGACCTCATATTGCATTTAAATGAAGAAATATACCAATTAAATAAAAACTATTGCATTTAAATGACAAATTATACCATTTGAATAAAATATATTCCATTTGAATAAAACATATTCCATTTAAATGAAAAATATCAATTTTTAGCAACCAATACCATGCCATACACCAAGGATTTACATTTAGATACGTAAACCTCTTTCCCACCAATGCACATACAATCTACTTGATTGCCAAAGTTTAAGGGGGGTTTATTCGGATATAATTTTAAAATTTGAAGCCCAGTTGAATGTTTTAAATTTTGAATCATTTTATTGTTAGTTTATTTATGTTTCTAAAATTCATAGGACCTCAATGTTTTTGAATTAGGATATCTGAAAGTAATATTTTTAGGAGTATTTTTCTTGTCCCGTCCAGCAATTAGATCTATAGAACCCATCTCCAGAGGTTTTCTGTGTCATTTCTGCCAATGAAAGATAAATTAATTGCTACATATTATTAAACATTTAGATATAAATTCATTGAGTTCCTCTAAAAATGAAAATGAAACCGAATTAAAATGCAAGATGAAATGTAAACCTCTGATATTCAGAAGAAATATTGAGCCTAAACAATAAAGACCGGTGGTGGAGCAGAGTGTTTGCAGTTTTATTCACTTTAGAAGATTGACTTCTTTTGTGTTTCCTTTATCTTTTTAAATGAACCAAAGTATAAGGTTGTTAAAAGGTGGAATAATTTCTTTTACAATTCTTACATGAACAGCATCAAACTTTTAGAAATTTTATTTAGGAAAATGATAGTTTTACTTTTGGAAGAAGCTACATGTACTTTAAGGCAAACCCGTTTATTACTTTTTAGCTAATTGCCATAGCTGTGGACAACTCCGAATTTACATGTAATAGGAAGGTAAAACATGTAAATAATATTTAGTCGGAAATATTTATGTTCTCATCAGTAGGCGGTCCCTTTCAATTATTTTCGGGAAAATCATGTTTTGCTATTAAAAATTCTTAAAATAAACCGGAAAATTAAGATTTATTTAGCGAACTAATTGTTGTATACTTGTAATCGTCATCAAATAAATCACAACTATACACTTATTTTGAGCTGGGACTATTGTACATGTAATTGTCCCAGTTTTGAGTATCATAGTTTGTAAGTGATACATAAATACTGAATTGAAAAAACTAGTCATATTAAAAGTCATACAATATATCTGTGTATTTTCATTTACCAGTTATTACAGAATCGCACCAATACAATGATTTTTATTTTGCATGGTTCTGTAATATTTGTGTACAAAGCTGAAAACTGGCAATCAAAAATTAAAGAAGTATAAATGTACTTTAAAAATATATTAAAACATGACCTGTATCTAATGCAAAAACATAATCGGTATATTTGATGTTATCTTTTGTAAACAAAATATTCCTGTCCATTTCTGATCTGAAGAGATTTCCTCCAGCCAGTAAACCTGATAACAGTTTCAAAAAAGCACACCTGATGTATTTATATATACTGACTTCCCCAACCTCTAATGAAAGATAGTATACGGTGATGTGTAAAATAAACAATGGATTTATTAAGGGCAAAAGTTGCGACTTCAACAATATTTTGTGATCAGGAATTTACCAAAATATACATTAAGGTAAGATTTAAGCATAACAGATATATCATAACCGAAGTTCCGTTTTTCGTATAAACAGTGTCAACCTACAAAACAATAAATTAATAAATGACTTCATAAACAAAACATGTAAGAAAACGATTATTTACTACTTTGCTTTTAAATATCTAAAACAATTGGCATGGCCATACAGTCTTGATCATGTGTTCATATAGGTTATTATAATATACCATAAACTTTTTTAAGTCTTAATTTTTATAGAAATGTTGTCATTTTTTTGTGGGTTCGCCGGTAGTGACGACATGTATTACTGGCCCATTAAAATAATTTTTTAATTGGATACGATCTGAGTGTTATACAATTATTTTAAAGCAAACGTTTATAAAAAAAAAAAATTCTCTAATCCCGAATGTAAACATGACTGTAAATTTTCCTTCACATTAACCATGGGTTGCTTTGGGGGAGAAAATAGAAGTTCATTTTGTTTTTGTTTTTAAATATATGTAGGCTCTCCTTCAACACAAGTTAATCGGACTCAACTGTAGTTTACCCTTTGGAAATTAAAGGATGTATTACGATGTATGTGTCAGTTAAAATGATTTATGTGTAAAAGTTGACGGTTATAAAAATGTTCATTTGTACAATGACATTCTCCCAATTTTTTCTTCTTCTTTTTTTTAAGACTGTTTTTACGTAAATTGATATGAAAAAAAAATTATGAAATAACAAAGTTCTTGTTTAATTAATAAATACTATTGCCGGGAAATCAGTGTTACCATCCAAATTACAATATACTAGATTATTTCAGATAATATATTTTAATTGTTGTTTGGCGTGGTGTTATATGTGAAGAACCCTGAAATCTGGTAAATTATTAATATTATGGTAACTATTTTAAACTTTAAGGGAAAACAACAACCAGAGCTGGGTTTCAAATTTCAGTTAAGAAAAGGCAATATCAAAAACTGGGTGAAAAGAAAGGATTACAAACAAAGTTGGACGCGATTACGTGCTGAAAGAATGTCTGGCTCAGAAAAACGGGAAACAATTTCAGTATTAAAAATTATTCTTGTCATTCTCCCCAACCGTAAAATATTAAACGGTTACTCTTGAAAGAATTTTTACATATACATGTACGTATGCAAAACATCATTTTTTATATTTTTTCCGTAACGAGCAGATATAAGTTGTTAACTTCGCCCCCCATAAAAATTATTTTTACAAAACATTTTTTCATATGTGTAATGTATTTGAACTTTTATATCTATAATGATATTTATTTTATATAGTAAAGCATATCTTAATTTCCTAAAACGAATGCACCAAGATTTTGTCCAAATCCGAGTATTCTTTAATTTGTAAGCAGAAAAATAACACTGTACATATACGTACATCTGTACCAGCACACATTAATTCGGCGGGAAGTGATTGATAAGCTATGTTCATAATGTTTGTAAATATGAGCTCTCAAATTTCATGAAATCGAGGCTAAAATAAAAGATATTTTTAATAGTAGAGCCACACCAAATTGAATTCTAATTTTTCGGATTTTTCGGTATCTTGGGCGCCCGGGGAGATCAAAATTTTATTTTTTTCTTGAGAATTAGTTTTTAGGCGAAGATCAAATTTATGTGCGGGCACTGATTTTGTAAAGTAAAATATTGCAAAAAATGGGGAAAACGCTAACTTTTACGTAATTTTAGTAGCGGGAGAACAACTTTTTCATTTTTAATGTATTGAAAAATGAGGAATTTGGGACGAATGTTCAGCATTTTTGCAAAATAAGGCCGCAATTTATTTCTTAATTAAATATTCTAAAAATCGGAGCGGCGAAATCCAAAGAACTAAATATCAATTTGATGTGGCTTAATTACATAGAAGAGTGTGGTGGATTTTTTTATCCGGTATTCAGCCACATAAATTAAGTTAGAAAAAAAAGAAACTTTGAAACTTTTGAAATACACTATTGTAAATTTTCATTGCATAAGTATATGAAGATACTTTTAATTCTAGTAGACAAAATGCATTTTATCAAAATTGAAACCTTGAATGTGTCCAATAATGGGCAGGATAATGTTTAGATGAATTTATTTTACCAGTTTTATTACTATTATTATTACAAATTTCAGGTCAGCATTGCAGTGTTCGGATGAAAGTACAGAATATTTTATTTGAAAATGTTGAAAGGAAATAGAATGGCGCGAACAAGTTTCACTAGCCGAAACAGTATCTGTCAACATGCTAGAGGACATAAAACGTGGACCAATTTCCAGTAGCTATCACAGCGTTTCGTGGTTTTGTTGATACGGTTGTACTGTTGAAGCTCAGTACCCCAGCCTTTTCGTATATTTCAGATCTTTAAATTCTGAATTTTTACATTAACTGTAGTGGTATATAAGCAGGATTTAATACGTCGAAGCACATGTAGTAAAGAAACAAATCCTCTAACTGTAAAACAATTGGCTGAAACTGGTATTACTCATACACATTCCGACACAACTTTTATCTTATTTTTTCTTATATTATCAGTCCTGTGAACAATGACACCATTATATTATCAGGTAATTCATGTAGGGTCCCATACCTTACCATACTGAATGAAGAACAGAAAGGACATATTCAAGATGACGTGCTGAAAGTATCCTCTCTTCATCAAATTTGCGGTACTGACATTGAAGTCAAGACTTTAGAAATTTATACACAGAAGCGGAGAGAGAAAATTATTCAACATGGAAACAATAAATTCAACACTAAGGATTTATACAATGTATAGCATTAATTTTCGTGGTTTTCGTATATGCATTCATTAAATTTTAATAAACCATACATAATAATCCGGCTTCTTGATTAATCATAATATATACAGTACAGAACCTTTGGTCAAAATATGACCTATATTCATCCGTGTCTTATTCTCTAGTTTATTCTTTTAGTTGTACATGTATCCTTGTGGCAATTGTTTGTTATGTTCCATTCTCATGAGTTTGAATGAATTTTCCCACTGTTTTGACTCTTCTGTATTATTTTGCCGATATTCAGTGATTGTTTCCAAGAGGGTTATGGGTTAAATTACATAATACATGGGGAAAATACCTCCAAAAGACTGGAATATTCTTCCAAAAAAGTATATAGATAGCGCTTTTGTTAATGATCCTTTTATTTTATATCTTTAGTCTGAAGCTACAACTGGAGAAAATTTTTCTCAAATTATGATATTTCAGAAGAAAATTCTTCTGAAAATAATAATGATGATGCACTTTCAGTAAAATTCAACTTCATTTCTGGAAGATTTTTCTTCTCAGATACAAGATAATGGTTTTGTACGTACTAACCATTTAACCTGGAACAAAGTTTTTAGAAGAACTATGTCTGTATGTCTATAGTATTTTGAGAAATCATCTTCTCAAATAAGATTGATATTATTTAATGCTATTTCTGAAGGTTTTCATTTTTTATACCTAATTCTATCAGAGAATACCACCTAGTCTTACCATTCTCATGTCAGTTGAGAAATGTCAGACAAAATCATAAAAAAAGTTGCCAATTTATGTAAATTTATAGAAAATGCCAAAACATAGTCGATAAAAAGGAAATCCTGGATTTTCCTTTTTTTGTTTTGGACTGCATTAAAGCCTTTTGTATCCGAGTTAAATAAAACTGTTAAAATGTCAATTTAAAGCGCTTTGTCGACCTAATTGCAAAACCTACTAGTAAGTTTAAATGAATGTGAAGAATGTGAAGTAATTTCCTTCATCTCTATTACATTGACAATGATTTTGTAGCATAACACTATCCATTCGTATAAAGTTTTTGTTGGCATTTATGTTTTTCCATGTTCATGTCTAATTGCATATTTTTACATTATTTTTTTAAGGTCAAGGCGAAGTAATTGAAAGTATCCTACAGTTTTCTAATTTTTTGTCAGTATGTAAAGCTAATCGAAATACATTGGAATGTGAAATAAAAAAGGGGGGTACCCATGCTTATTTTTTTGCTATAACCCTTTGAAAATGCGTTCTGAAATTAACTTTTAACATAGGATATACTAGTCTATTCCCTATAATAATCATTTATTGGTACCAATTTATTGTAATGTATTGAAACAGTATTCAAAAGTAAACTGTAAATACTTTTATTCCCTCAGACTTGAAATTGATAACTACTGTTTTGAACCTGGAGCCTTGGGTGAAGTGTTCTTTATAAGACGGGGAAGCAAGCATATTTGCCTTTTTTATTTTCATTCATTTTGGGCATGTGGTCGCTTTTTAAATTCCCAGTGCAGATGATTGAATAGAAAGACGATTGTTCATTTTCTTTTGTGCATTTTTCTTTACACTTACGCAACGAAATCCTAAACCGTTTTCTGTCGAGCTGTCTTTAGACAAACTTTTCCTCGGTCGATACCGGAAACTTCTTATGATATATACTTCCGGAACGGTATCGGTTTTCGTGATCCGCATTAATTAATTAGGGGTAATTAGCAAAACGCGGAAACAATTGCGTATGTACTGATAAAAGTTTTAAACTGCACAATGGTCTCATACTTCTGATATATAAAGAACGCACGTCGCATTTGTTGTTGAAACGGCAACCCGGCTAACAAAAATTTGTCTCATTCTTTTAGTAGTATTAATAGGGAAAACGTCAAATTTTCGAAAATTTTGTCCTAAAAGTCTATAATAACCATCGATGTTAATCCTACAGTTTCGTGAAAAACTAATATTATATTGCCTCATCCTCGAGCTTTCTGATGATATAAAAATATTTGGGGGTCCCCATGCTCGATTTCGTCGTATCTGCTGCTGAAGATAATATCAAGCTACTAATTTTGGTGATTTTTTTCAGGCAACGTCATGACGTCCTGCGTTCGATAAGGTTTACGTATTGCAGATCATAATTACAGGACGAACAGCAAATATTTTCCTTTCATCTGATATACATTTTTTCATTTTAATATTTTTATTTATTTAGTTTGTTACCATTCTATTTAATTATTTATATTTTGTTTAACTTTCTTTAAGGAGTTGCAGATTTTATCTATTAATTGTTGAGTGACGGTGTTTGATTTTCATGTTGTCGATGGATGATTTGTATTGCCACTGTATCCTTATAGTCCCGTAAAATATTAAACATTCAAAAGTTTCTTACGTTTAAAACCTACATTTTTCTTTTATCCTCCCCGCTATAGGGAATGTAGATACATTATATATAAGAAATACATATCTTTGATATATTTTGTCGAGTTACTACTTATAATTATATTTTCTAAATTCAAAGTGCGTTACACTTTGGCCAATCTTAACAAAATTTTAAAAAAAAATCACTGTGCGTCAAGTGAACCAACTCCACGTAATTTGAAAACACCATTTTTTTTCTTCAAAGTGCGTTAAATTTAGAGGGTATTGTCATTATCACAAAATTAAAGCGTTTAACCAAAAACTTCCGGCATGCGAGAGATAAGCAGGGGTGTAAAGAACCATAAGGATAACATTTTTCAAACAGTGGGGGCTGATAATGTCTTATTTTGACTGAAATATTCGCCGTTAAATCCCTAACAAATTATGCCAAAACAAAATTGATTTATAGGTCTTTGGATTTCGCCGCTAAAATTTATTTAGCTTTTAGCGAAAATGAAGAGACGCGTGAACGCACAATGCGTTTTAAAACGATTCGAAAACGTTTTGCATTGCGCAATAACTGTACGTCTGAACACACCATTATTTCTACATTGGAGCGACGCCATTGCCCCTCCGGAGTAAACGTCATAACGACTACGACGTCAGACAATCACCCGGGGACGTAAAACAATGGCAAGGGGATGTTACCCTTGAAACGGTAAAAAATTAACACTAGATGGCGTTCAATTACTTCGCCTTGACCTTAATTCTAAACAGTATTTAAAAATAATAAAATCCGACTTCAAAATTTAAGAAACATAAATCAATACATATATAGATTATTACATGGCATTTTTTTCATATCAGATGCCCAAGGTCATATTAGCACGACAGCAACCAGACTCAAGGAATGATACATGACCGAAGCTCATAAAGTATCTGATATGAAAATTGACATGTAATAATCTTTTTATATCATACTTCCAATTGCAGTTGCTTTTGTAATATCTATTTGACTTGTTGATTTTCTTATATGTAATTATTATTCCGTTTGGCACTTTCCCATATCAAACAAATGGACGTGAACTACAACATCAATAGACCTAAGTTAAAATCATGTAAAAATAAATAATTTTAGTTCATATTAATCTATATTCAATAACATTAACAATTGCTAATATGAAAAACAGAGATATTGCCAAATGATATCAGTGGCAAATCTCAATATCTTGAAATTCAATGCCAGAAAATTCAATGTACTAACTTAGTAATATAGAAAGTAGTTATTCTCTTTGGAGTGATCGGTATTATCTGACTCTCGAGCGGTTATCTAAATTTGATATCACATCGTGTACATGTACAGTATGGTATGAACTAGTGATATGAAAAATCTGCCAATTTGAATAGTCAACTCGTGATTGTGTCGGAAAATTCATATATTTTGACTGGTCAACAATTTTGCTACACAACAGCGCCATATTTGGAAGATATCTTTGCATAGCAACATTTGACATAAAAAGAAATGAACCTTAGACGAATCACAAAGAAACAAATGTTCCTGTTAAATAATCATCAGAAAATTAGGTTTAACAACTCGTAAAATTAAATATCGCTTAAGATCAACTCTCTTTATTTCATCTCACCAAAGGCTCGTTTATTTTTTATATCCAACTTAAATAACTCGAGTCGATATCAAGCAATATCTATTTTTCACTCATTGTAAAACATATAATTATTACATTGAGTATTGTGAAATACCGGGATATCCGAGTGAAATAAAATCCGATAATTCACCTAGTGAAATCGAAAGAAATATTTCATTCTGGGAAGTGGCTTAACAATAGCCGTCGCCGTGCTATACAAACGTCGTCGCGTAGTCACATAAAAACATAACCCTTGTATTTTTTCGTTAAATTGTATGAATACACGGAATATGTCAATGTCATCAACAGAATAACTAATCACGAAATTCGAATCCAAAAATCCACAACGACCGAGAAACACAGGAATGTGACAAGGTCCGCGGAGTTTTTCAGTTGGCGACGTATCTGATACACACATAACTTAACTTTCTTAACTCATTATTCCTTTCCTTCACAGTTGTATATTCAATCACAGTAAACGTATTTCCTGTATTAAATAAAGAAGCCCTCACTTCTAGCAAAACTGGTTTTTAAACTGATATCAGAGGCAATCAAAGGAACTGTCAAGACGGCCTCTAGCGCCATTTTCTGTTGAATTATTTACTTAAATTACTAATTTTTATAATTTTTTTTCTTCATTATAGATGATAATGTTACTGATACAAATGAGGTATTATCTGTGACATCTGTTAAACCGGGTAAGACTTTCACAATGACAGAGATATCTTTATAGGGTCGTTTTATTTCATTTTAATAAATTTATATTATTTTCGTCGGAATTTATCTCTATACAATCATGACAATAAATCCTTGTTGTTTTCAATTTAGACAAAATGCCAATCAACAAATTATAATAATTCGTATTCTTCACGCAGAAGTAAAATTGCTATAAAGGAATGCTTTATATTCATACCCCATAAGAACATAACATGAATGTGAAAAAAGTTAAGTTCATAAAAATTATAAAAACTGTATTTTTACTTGATGGACATGAAGTACAGGTATAATAATTCAAAGTTCAATATTAATAAGTATATTGCCGTGAATGTCTGAAGTCTATGTTTCAAACACGCGGATAATATAAATCGCAAAATCACACATTTTATGAAATACATTTAAAAAAACAAAAAGCTTTTAAGTTAGTTGAAATTCAAAATAAAAACGCAGATTTTCTCGGAAATCATGGTAATTCACCCACATCAGCGGTACTCTGATAATTTTCCTGTACGTAGACTCGTCACTTATTTAGACAACTATTTTTGTGGTGTTTTGAAAAAAAGTACTATTTTTCGGGTGGCTATATTTTTGTACGGGGACGAGATTATTAAGGGGAATACGCCCTCCCTCCTTTTGATTTCACCACTCTCAATGCCAAAAAAAAATCATTAGCATAATGGATTATCACTGGCAGCAAGTATATGACGTAATAAAACAAACATAAATATACGAGTTTTCTGGTGACGGATATACTTAAGGATTGCTTTCAATTTCTACGACCTATGAGGAAGTTTACGCTTCATAAACCGCGAAGCGCGAACGGTTTATGTTAAGCGTAAACTGACCATAATAGTTTATACAAGTAATTGAATAGCTTATTTAAATCAGCAATAATTAAATCAAGAACTGCGAATTTATACGTTGGTGATGGTCACAGTACCCAAAGTAGATTATACGTACGAGCTCAACCAAATAACTATATATATATAGTATGTAACGACTTAATTTATTTTTTTCGGAAATAAGTGAACTGTTTACTGGTTTTATTACGTAAGGCGAGATGGGTATATGCAAAATTAATGACGCCAGTAGAAAACTTAAAATTTCCATAACAATGCAAAGTAATTCTGGAATCTAGTATTTTTGCATACAAGTTTTAAAATATAAAGAATTGTTTAAAAAATACAATCTTTCGGCAATCAAACAAAGAAAACGGATTGTTATTTTAATATTCCAGACCGCGACATGATTGACTGGTTCGATCAACGGGGTTTGTTGCAATGACTTTTACTGGATGTGTATTTTATAAATGCAGCAGAAGAAAAAAAAAAACAAAGCTTGTTAATATCCCGAATGAAGTTGAAGCCGGAAACGGAATCGTAGAAAACTCGGAGGATGCGTTGTGGCACCGTTAAAGTCCACAATTCCTCTAAAGTCCACAACACCGCTAAAGTCCACAACAAATTTCCACTAAAGTCCATAACGCCGCTAAAGTCCACAAACTTTCCGCTAAAGTCCACAAAATGACCTCCGCTAAAGTCCACAAAAAAAACGCCGTTAAAGTCCACAAGAACAAGTTCCGCTAAAGTCCACAATAAAAACACCGTTAAAGTCCACACATTTTTTTGATGTTGCTGTTGAAAGACATGCCAATACAACAAATTCGACAAAGAATGTATGAAGAAGATTTTTTAGATTTAATTAAATTGTTACTTAACATAAGCATAGGAAGATTGGGTCATGGTGATGTATCATGCCCTCCCCTCCAGCTATTTTTTTTCGACTTAATATAGTTTGCCAACATAACAAAAAAAAGCTAAAATTTTTACTTAAGATGGCACGGAATAGATAGTTAGAAGTTATCTATACCGGTTCTGACCGTACGCGTATGGACAAAAAGCGCATATGGTCTTGATCATCTGTACATAGCAATTGGATTAAAAGAATTATAAATTATTATGTAAACTACATACAAAATTCAGAAAAAGAAACCTGAATATATTAAATTGTATATTACACAGTTATGTTGATTTTTACAATAAGAGGAAGAAGTTATATTTTCATTTATTTGATGCAGAATGTCTTTCTGTCAGTTAATCACTAGTTATTATATATATAAGGCAGTGTTTGCTTTTTTTCAGGAATGAAATAGTTAGATAAGAAGTCTGAGTATTTGTACATCTAATTTAATTTTGATTTTCCTTTTTTTCTATAATGAGGTACATTATTCTTTGACTGAAAATGTCTTAAACATTTAGTTAGATTTCGGTATAAGATTATAAGTAAAGAATTGTATCGAAGCCATTATTTTACGGTAGAAAGTCAAGTCATATATATGACCTGGTCATGTAAGCGTTTGCCATTACTGCCTCCGTTGTTCATTTGTTCACAAATAGCACATCTCCTCCTCTAAAAACATTTTTTTTCTATTTTGACCAAACTTTTATATAAGTCTACGATTGCTGCTCTTTCAAAATTCAGTCTGGTTAACTACCAAATGTATTTTGTTTCGATGGACTAAAATATCATTTTTTCTTTTTGCTTATACATGTGAGTTTTTGCCAACACTGAGCGACCGTCATTGTCGACGTATAAACATCAGTTCGTCGTATTTTTTCTGTTTTGAAAAAAAAATCCTCTGAAAGGGGGGGGGGGGGGGGGCGTGTGTCTTCTTTCAAAATACGTTCGATAAAACAAAACGACAATTTGAATCACTCTTTTAATATAATCTCCTTTTAGATTCGTATCCAATAGCATCCAAATGACCACCGTTGCTAGAAATATTTTGCAGAAGATAATTAAAACTTTTGTACTAACCCTCAGTAGGGTGGGTGTGAATTTTTTGTTGAAAGAAATGCATGTCCAAGAGGCCCAAGCACTGAAGCTCTAACGTTTAGAAAACTTTAAACTATCATGTGTTTTCTTAAATCTTATTTATGTCAGGGAGCGATACAACCTTAAGATCACATGCTTCCCGAGGTTTAACACGTTTAAGATCTATGTATATATTGTACAGAATTTCCTGTCGTTTATTAAATTTTGATTTCTTACGTTTTTGTTTATTATCAATTCTCATAAAACACAAAATATTATGTTGATCACCTTTCCTGTCATTGATACTATATTTTCGTGTTGTCAATTCAACAGTTTTGCTCATCAGGTTACTCGGATCATCGTTCGAACTCTTTAACTGGTTAACCGAAAGTAAAGTTGTTGTTCAATATCAAAAAAAAGAAGAAGTGGTATGATTGCCAATGATTTAACTCTTCACAAGGGGACCAAATGACACAGAAATTAACAACCATAGGTCACCGTACGGCCTTCGACAATAAGCAAAGCCCATACCGCATAGTCAACTATAAAAGGCCCCGAATGACAAATGTAAAACAATTCAAACAAGAAACTAACGGCCTGATTTATGTACAAAAAATGAACGAAAAACAAATATGTTACACATAACACACGACACCACTGAATTCCTGACTTGGGACAGGTTCAATTCCTGTGTAAAGGACTCTATAAAAATGATTGGTATTATAGTCTGATGAATTTCACATCTAAATCTTAAATCTAGTTTATGCAAGTTTAACCGATTTCCATTAGGGCTGTGTTTTAATCAAACTAACAACTTTAAATTGTTTTCACAGTACCCTACAACATATACATATATCATGGTTGAAATAAAACCTTTAATTCTATTACTCGTCATTGATAAAACACAATGAAGAGCATCCACACATTTTTTTTTCAAATCGTCTTCAACACATTCTCAAACAAATATCTATTTCTTGTAGCAAACCAAACAAACATACAAACCAATCAGTGAACGAAATCTGCTTAGCACCACAAAATATTCTGCAATTGTGGAATTTTAAAATTTATTATCATTGTGATTTCAAACGTGAACATTATGGTTTGAAGTCTATCTTTGAGGCTTATGGACCGTTTTTGCTGCTGGGAAGCATGACAGAAACTGAATGGGTTTCGATCTTATGTTTATAGATAGAACCAGATAACTTTTCATAAATGGTAGTTTATACAAATTTATTCATAGTGGATTGAAAAACAAGTTTGCTACTTATATTAATTCCTTTCCACTTTGCGGGTGCGAGTGCTGCCTTGTAGCGACATTAGACTGCTCTTTTTCAAAATCATAAATGTTGATTCACAAAAATTCACAATACATGATAGATCAAATTATGAGGATCAAAATCTTCTGCAGATACATGTAATCTTCATTTATTAAATATATAAATCAGATCGATAAGTAAAAACTGCCAAGAACAAAAGTCCATGCGTTTTACTATAATACCGGGATAAAAAGAAAAGAATTATTTTTTCAATAACAAAGAAAAGAGCTGTGTGGACTTTAACGGCGTTTTTTTTGTGGACTTTAGCGGAACTTGTTCTTGTGGACTTTAACGGCGTTTTTTTGTGGATTTTAGCGGAGGTCATTTTGTGGACTTTAGCGGAAAGTTTGTGGACTTTAGCGGCGTTATGGACTTTAGCGGAAATTTTTTGTGGACTTTAGCGGTGTTGTGGACTTTAGAGGAATTGTGGACTTTAACGGTGCCACAATTGTGCCACAATGCGTCTACTGAGGAATACGAGCAAATGTACGAACTTTATAATGGACCTTATCATACCATTGATGAAAGCCAAATGATAGATATAAAGCTTACACAGGATGAAAGTCAAATGATAGACATGAATAATACGTACCTTGAAATTATTGACTCATCAACAAGTTTTGACTCTAGTGGTAGTGGTCCGCGTGAATGTGAAGACAGTACAATTAAGTTATCCATGTGTTATTTACATCGGTATAATTGCTTTGTCGTTCATGAGAATGAGGATATAAAAGCAGAAATAAAACATGAATTTGAAACCGACACGGATGAAAATTATTACGCAACTCCAAACACTTCATTACCAAACAAGAGTGGACACACAAAAATGTCTTATGCCTGTCGTGTATTTCTAATGAAAGTAAATGCTATCAGACATATTGCATACAGTATTCAAAAAAAAAGGGCAAAACACAAAAACTTAACTATAACCACTGAACCATGAAAATGAGGTCAAGGTCAGATGACACCTGCCAGTTGGACATGTACACCTTAGAATCCTTCCATACACCAAATATAGTAGACCTATTGCATACAGTATTCAATAAACAGACCAAAACACAAAAACTTAACTATAACCACTTAACCATGAAAATGAGGTCAAGGTCAAATGACACCTGCCAGTTGGACATGTACACCTTACAACCCTTCCATACACCAAATATACTAGACCTATTGCTTATAGTATCTGAGATATGGACTTGACCACCAAAACTTAACCTTGTTCACTGATCCTTGAAATGGGGTCGAGGTCAATTGAAAACTGTCTGACGGGGATGAGGACCTTGTAAGGTACGCACATACCAAATATAGTTATCCTATTACTCATAATAAGAGAGAAATTAACATTACAAAATATCTGAACTTTTTTTTCAAGCAGTCACTGAACCATGAAAGTAGTCACCGCCGCCGGATCACTATCCCTATGTCGAGCTTTCTGCGACTTACGTCGCAGGCTCGACAAAAATGCAAACGAAATTGGAACGAGTGATAAAAATATGTCGAATTGTACAAGGATATGTAAAACAGAAGTTATAGATGAACGTGAAATCCGGGGGGGGGGGGGGGGGGGGGGGGGGGGCTTAGTATATATGAGGTGCTATGTATGTTCTGACAAAAGGGGTCGTTTTTATTTTCGCAAAACGACTGTAAAGGGTATACTTTTTTCTCTTTCCTACAAAGGGGTAATATCTAACTATCTGGAATGGGGTTATATATCAATAACTCTGGAACGGGGTTATGATTTGAAGGAAAAATAGAATTTCAGTCACAATGACATTTAAAAAAGAAACCTACATAGGGAAAACAAACATAAGACAAGTAGATGAGGCCAAATCTGGATGTCAATGTTCTACATTTGGATTGCTGGTTTAAAGGGGGTATTGTTTTAGACACAGATTGTCTGTAATGGGGTATGTAATATGGTCAAATGTTTTCTGTAAAGGGGTCGGGGTTCAAATGTGTTGGAAGAACCCACACGTTAGATTTTTGACAAGGTGACAAACCATCCCCCCCCCCCCCCCCATCCCCGGGCGTGAAACCGACACAGATGAAAATTACATCCCTTGACGCGGTAACAACTCCAAACACTACACAACCAAATAATGGGATTCGAAATTGCATCGAGCTAATCGCTTGGAATATAAAGTATACCGTGGTTCAAGTTCTTCCATCGATGCAGAAAAGTCAGAAAATATACCATATATTTAAGCAATCGTTTATGAAAGTTACGAGAAGGAAAATAACATTAAAGAATAGTTCATTCCTTTAACTTAAAGTACAAAATAAATATCTTGTATCGCGCAAAAGTGTTGTATGAAGATAAACTGAGAAAGAAATCTAAAAAAATCACGATATTTTAAAATTATGACAAATAAATTAATCAAATCTGGTTACTAAATTCTTTGGAGAAATAAGAATAAAGAAAGTGAAAAGGAACTGAAATTTTAATAGTATTTATTCACCAAGTACTTTTTAAATGAAGTTTCATCCTATAATTGATGTTTTGCCTTTTTATTCATATTTTATCAAACTTTATATATGTAAATAAAGTTATTTTCGTTGACGCCATTTGTTTGAGAGGAAGAAACATTCGCATTATTCATGTTAGTGGTTCTTGCATTCGTTAGTTAAAATCATTTAAAGTTCAAAATAGTACAACTGATAAATCTAAAGTCGTCGAACCATGCATGTTTGTGCATTAAAATTGTAATCACATAAAATTTATATTTACAATTACGATCAGCAGAAAGCTATAAATTCACGAATGGCTTATTTCTTTGAACTTTGAACTTGTTACTTTAAATCTAACATTTTTATCTTTGGTTTATTCGCCTTTAGCCCATTCGACAACTCTACGGCAAATGCATGAAATGTGATCACGTCGAATTCAGTCTTCCAATTACCAACTTCAGCTTTATGGGAAGAAACACTGTAGTCATGCTACTGACCAAATCATGTACAGATTCTGTTTCATTATTCACATGAGTCAGAGCTAGTAGCTAGGGTTATTTCCCTAGCTGGGGTTCTCCTAGGGGAATAACCAATAATCAGGTTGGCAATATTTCATATTCATTGACTTTTGAGCAGTCATTTTTATTATTATACCGAACAAACGTGGAATGGTAATTATGATAGGTCAAGAAGGTTATTCCCCCGTGGATAATAATATTATTCGCCGCTTTTTGTTTTTCAAACTAGGTTATTCACCGAGGCTCTCAGTTTTCGAAAAAATGTCAAAATTATTCCACATCACGTGTAGATTATTAATAATTAATATGAACAAATCATTTAATTGAAATATATGTCAGGTGTAATAATACTTTTTCATGTGTTTGAAGTGACTTTGTCGTTTTTAACGAGGTCACACTACTCAGCTGTGTATAGTGAAACCTTTCTTCGGTGTAACTGTTGTATATTTGTGTTGCTAGGAGACATGGATTATAGTACAAGTATAAATTGTAACAAATGTAAGAATCATGTCCGTACCGAAACAGTGCCTAATAAGAATCCTTCTCTATTTACATTAACGAATACAAAAAATCACCGTAATCTGAAGATATCTAGTGGAAACGATTTCTGTTTGACATACGGACGGACAGACTGATAAATTAAAGGCAATGCAACGATAATCCGAGGATTCATAACATTGTTTCAAAACATTATAATTTCCGTTGTTTTATCATTTGAAAACTTGTAAATATACCGGTTTTACAATATAAGAATGATCTTTAAAACTGCATATTACACGGCGCACTCAGCTAAAAGATAATTATGTTCAGTCTGTTAATTTCATCTTGGGAGTCTCAGATTAGAGTATTCCACCCGAGGGTTCACATTTTCATAATGACTATAATTTATTCGAAAAGATCGTTTGCGTTTTGGTTTTTTACTTACATTTTAGATTGTACTTCGGGGATTTTCAAACATTTGGACATTGTCATATCATTTGTGCAAATTTGTGCTGTTTTCTGATTTCATCATTGTGACGCTATGTTATTTGCATTGTTACGTCAAGGGATGTCATGTGATGCGAAATGCTGGTGTCTAACCGGGTGTCTAACACGGAATATAACTGTCTCAAATATACAGAAATGTGAGAATATAATAATCAGTCATGGTCTAAGATGTGAGATTCCACCCGAGGGTTCACATTTTTAAGTCAAAAACGAGGCTTGCCGAGTTTCTGATGATAGAAAATGTGAACCCGAGGGTTGAATTGTCCAATATCACTTTTTTTTACCATGACTGATTATTATATTGGATATTTTTTTTTACATTTTTCACATTGAATGTTGCTATGGTGACTCTGTTTCTATAGTCAATTTGCATTTTAATTTTTTTTTTTTTTTTTTTTTTTTTTTTTTGTGTGTGTGTGTTTGAAGCATTGCCTGTATTTTCCCATTTCTAATTATATATACATGTATATGAATATTATTAACTCTGAAACTGTCCAATATTTTCACAATGTAATGCTAGAAATGAATGTTTACATTATGAGCAAAACATGTATATGAAATATACATGATTGGCAGTCTGTAGTTCAAAGAGTCTATCTTACCACCTCACAGACGTGATATGTTCAAAATACTGAACTTGACAATTGAATGACGTTACAAATAGATCGCCCTTGGTAACGTCGGATTGTTGTCTACTGAGACTGGATAAGATTAGAGGAAAGGAAAAATACTCCAAAAGGTAAGAACAGGTATGTTTAGGTGAAATAATTTGAAATATAAAGGACCAGAATTCTGGCAAATTAAAGACAGGATCTTTTTAGGTGTGAAAAAAATGCAGGACCTGTGTCAATCAGGAATTGTCTTGGTTTAAATGAAAATAAAAGTTTAGTCCACAATAGCGGGCGAAAAAAATCCAGGACCGTAATTTCGACGAAAGAAAAGGCCCCCCCCCATAAAAATAAAATGGATGCTCCCTTATCTAGAATATAAAGTAAAGCACATATCTTAAAATTCTCAGTTTGATAAGTTGTATACAAATAAAAAGTCAGCAATTGCATTCAGATATAAGATTAAATCATCTCATATTAATTAATTTTTTTTTAATCTTTTTTTCAATGTTCTCCTATAATTTATTCTATCTTCTAAGTCGCGCTTAGATTAGATGGCCGAGACCACTGTTAATCCCCAATATAGTTCCCCATATTTTATAGTGTATTTTCCCCATTTTCTGTCTGCCTTTTATCAAGTTTCCAAGTTAAAATATAAAGCACAAGGCTAAACTTACTTAATTTTAAACAGTTTTTTAATCAGAAGTATGTAAAAGTTGTAATTTGGTGATTGTCAAAATGGTTCAATTTCAGGATGTTAGGGGCTATGTGAATGATAACTATACCCCCTTAAAGACATTTTGGGGATTTTCTTGAATTTGCAACGGTAGAATTTTCTATAATTTGGATATATTTTCCCAGTTATGGGTGTACAATGAATAAAAGAAAGATTATAAAGTTTGAGCTCGTAATTTTTTTTTAATTTGACTTAATGCTAATATGAAAATGCACTTTGAAATAATTGTGGTCTCGGGCCAGATACACTTTCCAAATTTATATCATTCTGCATATTGATTTTTGTTAATCTGTTACATGTATTTTAAACTGAAAATTTAGAAGGAATTACGTAACATGGCTAATTCCTTTTTTGTTACATGTAGGAAAATCATATTTTGAAAACAAAATTTCTGTGGCAAAATTATTTTGAAAACTAGGACCTTACACCGGAGAGTTAGCCGAGGTAAGAAAAAAATGGTGAAAGCGGCATACTCAAATAACCCATTAGATTTAAGCAAACATCGGCCTCCAACCAGCTATAGCAGTTTTGGCCCGTAACTGATTATCCAGTTTAGTATTAGTTTCAAGTAAGAGTTTCCTAAAGATATCAAGCTGAAAAGTAGCAGTACACCGTGCATTCCCGTCCCATCTTAGGCCAGCAGGGTTAGAAAACATACGTGAAAAGGGAGATTGCAAATATAAACCTATATCAAAGATAGTACAGTTTTAATTTTATGCGACAATCTCAGAGGGTGTCTTTAAGGAGAAGGCGGATACTATGGTGTCGGTCTTAATGTTTTTTCTTCAACAATTTTGTGTCATTATGTCTTTGTTTGTTTCCTAAACTTTGTCTTTTCCCAAGGACTTTTGTCTTTGACTTGTTATTGGACATCCATTTCATTCTGAGTGAGGATGGGGATAGCTATTTTGTTCGCACCAGAGTATTCATTTTTGAATTTTTGCAGAGCTGAAAATTGATATTCTGTAAATTTTAAGACACATTTATTTGCAATGGCAACTTTTTTTGGGGTAAAGGTCAGATTACTTTGTTGTCTGATAGTACTGACGTTCGCTAATTTCATGGTCAGAAAATTTATTTGAAAAAACTGCCGTTCCTCAGGATAAAATGGTCGTCCTGTTTATTGAAGAGGAAATATGTCTTTTTACGGATCTTTAAAGAATAAATCACTCATCAATGTGACCAAAGCCAACATCTCTGAAAGTGATAACTAAATGTAATAAAATAGTTTATCCTTAGGCTGATTTTTGTGTTTGGTATAAATAGTAGATCTGGGGAATTTATTATGTTTAAGGTAATATGTGTAGTGTTTGTATCTTCGGGCTGCATGAATACAGTAGAATGTGTCCTCGTGCTTCAGGTGTATGCTCGTTTTTATTATAGTTATTTAGATACTTCTCATATGGGTAGGTCTTTGGCCACTAATATTATATCCATCCATTTATGATACAGCGCATTTCACACATATTTCAACTGCTAAGTTAACAGATGTCTTGACAAATTCCTGTGATTGTATGGTAAGCGGAAACACACATTTTTGTTGACCTTATGTATCATGTACACGCCATGTGAAGGTGAGATACACAGTAGGAAACGGTGCTTAGTCTGTGATCATTATTTTTATTTAAATGACAAAAAAGGTAAAAATGTATACTGTAAATGCATGTATGTACACCAGGGCCTGTTTATCATGAACATGCCACATGAAGGCCAGACACACAGTAGGTATTCAGTCTGTGATCATTTTTTTAATTTAAATTACAAACTAACATACTGCACAGGAACTTGAAAGAAAAGCTCCATGTGTGTGTTTTGACTGTTTATGGGGTACACGCGTTTAGCTGTGAATGACAGTAACACATTAAAATGCTAAAAGATGACACTGACTGAACCATGCGTTTCAAATTACGGTGATCAAATAAAAAAGGGAATTTCATATGTTTAAACCTATTTTACCTACTATTAATGCCGTGTAAACAGTATTTTCATTTCATGTACGAAAAGGAAACAACACGTGAGCATGAGCGAGCGAATAATACTCTTAAAATGACCGGCGTTTTTTTAGATCATTTTCACACAAAACTCAGTTTTCCAAGAAAAAGAAATTCTTCTGAGGGCAAACTTGGGAACTACTGAATGTCACTATTATATGTTATATCTCAAACATTTCCAACATTTTATGGTTTCAGAGTTTTTACCGTTCAAAGAAAACATGCTCTTCCTTTTAAATTAGTATTTATGATGATGATGATGATTTGTACCATATGTATACTCATATACTCATATACCATATACCATATATTTATACTCATATTACACATGTTTATACAATCAAAGTATCCGAGCAACAGCTCTTACAGTTAAATCGAGCATATTCTGACCCTGCTATCTAAATTATGTTCCGTGTCACCAATTTTTGCAGTTCTAGAGAGCGTTCAACTTGTTGGTAATCATACTGTACTGGCTTTGTTTTATACATCAGAGTATTGGCATATGAAATCGGTTGAATCCCATTACTGTTCAGTGTCTGTACTGTGTCAGATTATCCTGACTCTTTGTTGTGTTTATGTTTGTGGGTTTGTGCTCTTTTATGTTATTTTTGTCTGGGATTCTGTCTGTTGGGTAGTTGATTGATTGGTATGTCATTGTTGACCTTTCCTGTTGTCAAGTTTGTTTTTTATTTCCATGTATGACTTTCGATTAATGTGTATTTATTTTTTTTGACAAATAACTTACAGATTATACTTACTGGGACCTGGGTCAAAGATTTAGTTTACTGAATCGTCCAATTTGTCACTGTACAAAAAACTCCAAGTCTCCATTGTACAAAATAAATATTTGAAAGAAATATACCCCATATACCACTTATACAGCAAAGATTCTGTGTCCGCATTTTATCGACTGGGAGTAAGGGGGTTCAGTGCAGCTCAGTCGTTAAAACATGGACACAAATTTTATGCTATATTACTGTGATATAATGGCGTTTATTACATCGAGTGTGGTGAAATACCGGGATTTTCCGAGTGAAATCAAATTCGATAATTCACCCAGTGAAATCGAAAGTCATATTTCACTCTAGGAAGTGACGTAACAATAGCCGTCGCCAACGACGTTGCTATACAAAGTCGACGCGTAGTCACATAAACAACATAATCCCTTGTATTTTCTCTTTACATTTTCTGAATACAGGGAATATATCAATGTAATAAACAGAATAACTAATCTCGAAATTCGAATACCAACAATCTACAACTGGTGACCGAAAAACACTAATAATTCACCCATGCGCTACGCGCATTCGTGAATTAATGTGTTGTTCGGTAACTCGTAAATTTTTATGTATTCGCATTTCAAGATTAGTTATAATATAATCATTTCTATCAGAAAATTAAGTAGTTTTTTTTATTACACGGAGTTTAGGGTGGTTTAGAGAAAAAAGGGAGTGCAATAAACTAAATCCATACCCCAGGTGCCTGAGTCACATATTTAATGAACTAATATTTTTATTACTTTAAAGTAGTTATTTCCAATATTTCTATTTGTGAACACAGTTATGCGACGTTTTAAACATTATAATTCCAGACATGCAGTGGGTTCATTCAAGCAAAAGTGATACACGATGCTTTTCAGCGGAAAGAGATGACATTGCTGCGCGTGCGAGAACCACCCTCGCATCATATAAAGATGAGAGAATGAAAGAAAAGATTTCCTTTAAAGACTTGTCTCGTCGGTTATGGGGAAGACCAAATTGTAAGACATTAACTGCTAGTACGGAAATGCGTCAAGAATTGAACTACCTTAAAAAGCAATATAAAACCGTTTGTGAACAAGAATCTGTATTGCGCAGTCAGATTGCGATGTTGACGGCAGAAATTGTTTTAATAGAAACAAAAGAATATCATAAATCGCCGATGGTTCTTCCTAAAATTTCAGTCGACCCAATTTCCATCAAGATTCCGATTAAGAGGACACAGTCAACTATCGAAAGACCGGAATGTATTGTAAGACAGCTATCTAAAATTTCACGAACTCGGAGTAAAATTGAGAGGATTAAAAAATTTCCACCAGTGGACCCTGCTCCGAGTCGTGCTTCCACTAAAATCCGAAAACGCCCGTCTTTCCATTCTAGGCATGCAGACGACAGAGGTCGTTGTAGAGGCAAAAACATTGTTAACGAAGAAGACAATGAAAGCGAATGTAAATGGATAAAACATGACAAAAAGGAATGCTCTAAAGAATCTTCACAATATTGTCCGTATTGCTCCATATTTTGTCATCCCCCACCTTCGATGAATCCAAGAGCCTATAGAACACCGCCTCCTGCTTTTTTCACAGAATTCAGACTACCAAAAGTAAATGTGAAACCCACAATAAACAATCTAACAAGAAAACAATGGTAAATAAATTGATACAACCGGATTTTTATTTTATTTGGTATGTTACAGTAGAGCATAAATTTACGGCCGTCCACATCTCTATCAACTGGGCTAAATGACTACTATACTAGAGCGGGTAATGCAGGGTGGTTACAAACGCGTTATTCCCCCGGGGAGAACCTATGCACCACTTTATTTTTGTAACTATATAGGGTAGATCTTATTTATACGTATTCAGCTTTTATTGCATTTTCACATTTCACAAGAAAAAGTATGAATACCGAATTGTCATACGAGGGGAAGTCCGTGGACAAAAAGCGCAACCGGGAACACCAAAAAGACGACAAAGGACAAAGTAACAAACAAAACAAACAAAAACAAACAAAAAGTACACACAGAAACAAGCAGCACGAAACTCTGCCAAAAATCGGGGGTGAACTCAGGTGTTACGGAAAGGTGAGCAGTTCCTGCTTCTTGCAAGACACCCGCCGCGCTGCTCGTTGAAGGAGAAAGAACATTTATGACAGATGGAGGTCTTTTGTGATGTTGGAAACCATGGCGGTCAATCAGATCGTGGTGACGACCGTAGAATGTTCGAAACGACCTCAATCTATGGGCAACATTACCCTGTCCTAATAGCTTTCGTGTAAGCCGCTGACCCCTATCCAGAAAATCTGCATAATGGCCGCAATTTCTAGCAAAACCTATGAGTTGGGAGATTAATACTCCATAACCTGGAGCAGCTGGAATGTTATTACACAGAAATGGGAAGTTGACAATGGGAAAATCAAAGTCGTCGCACCTGTCATAGAGTTTCGTTGTGGACTCTCCACTGTTCATTTCGAGATGAAGGTCAAGATAAGACGCAGACTTCTGCGTGTCTGTAGTGTCTTTAATCCATCTCAAGCTCTTTGGGGTAGACGAGGTGAAGATCGTCACCAAGTCGAGGGTTATTTAGTGATGAAAACAGCGTCTATACAGCGGAAGCTGAAATTAAAAAAACTGGACTAACTTTACGTTCTTTTTTCTGTAGTAAGCTTCGGATAAAGTTTGCCTCGTATAAATGGAGAAAAAGACCAACAAGCAGAGGTGCACAATTGGTGCCCCTCGGAATGCCTATTGTCTGTTGAAACACTAGTCCATCAAACTGGATAAATGGACAAATATATTGTCAAAAAAAAATCCAACATAGTGAAGATTTCATCATCGATATTTGTTGTATGTCTTGTCTCTGCCTATAACGAGGTATTGATACCTGCGTTTACCTATCGTTTTATTTCAGGAAGTTCATAATCACAACGTTGATTTAAATTGTTTTTATGGCTTGTTCTGATATATTGCTTTTGAAAATTTGAATTCTCAATAAGAAAAATCATTTATATTAGTGTTTTTACACACAAAATAAATCGATTTATAGTCAGCCGTCTTTGCCTGTAATTTTCACGCACTAAAACTCAGGGTTTCATATTTCATATTTGTGTCCCCATCAATAATAATTATCTACAAAGAATAACCATTCAAACTAAGTCGGATTCCATCTAATCCTGTAGACGTGTAGCAGTGATTTCAATTTTTTTGCAAACTTTTCTGTTTATTGTAGCTCAAAGCATATTGGTTAGAGGTCAGGATTTGGAAGAGGCCATCGAATGAATCCTGACTAATTAAATTTGGAATCTATTTGCTACCCAGAAAAGAAAGCTTCATGTAAATAATTCTCAGATTTACTGACAGAAATTTCAAAAATATGGGGCTGGGTGAGACAACTACAAAGTAAATTTACAGAGACCTTTTAGTAGATACATATATTCCTTGTCATTTCATTTGGTTTCCGAGCAAAAGATTTACAATAATAAAACAACCAGATTTCAGAAACAGTCTCAGCCGTTGCATCTGTTCCTCTGTCAGATCTAAACAGTTCAATAAAGGAGATTAAAGGAGATCGACCAATGGATGCCATATCAATTTTGTTTGATTTGGCTAAATGTCTTATAAATTAACGAGTACACAGCATCAATAAAACTGATTAGAGAAAAATTAATGCATGGTTTAAAGTAATGCAACATGATATTCTACTTTGTTTGTAATTATAAAATACTTGGTTATTTCGAGTTTTTGTGGCCTTTAAAATTCACAGGAATTTTTTTTAGAACTTTACCAATCAAGTCATGTAAACTATATATTAAGCAGTTTTAGTTACATGCAAATTTTATAGCCTGACATGGCAAAGGGCATGGTACTGAGCCTTTGAACAATGAACATTTCCAAAATGGGAACTGTGTTTATAAATAGAGTAACAATTTAAATACTGTATACAATGATAATTTTTACCGGACTTTTCACAGGTGCAAGGAAAACTGGCTAGTAACAAACTACCCACACCTCTCAGCTACTGAGGGCCAGTGCCATTTTTAAATTATTACATCTATGCAAATCAGCATCTTTATTCATTTACAGTATTGTTTTTGTCGAAAAGGAAATATAGCAGTACACATGTATTGTTTCAAAATACAATAATGCAACATAACTGTTGATTAAGTTCTACTTATGTTTCATTTCACCATTTGTCACAAAAATCATAAATACATCTGGGTTGATATGTCATTCTTATTATTCTTGATAAAAAGATAATTAGTTTCTCAATTAGATTTATTTTATTCTCACATAAATAATAAACAAATATCATCAACATTTTCCACAAATAAACATTAGCAACAAATAAATGCTCATACAAGAGATTTAAAAAAAAATTATATATGTGTGTGTGTGATCAAATGGTGGTCTAGGAGCTCTTACTTTTAATAGATATTCATGAAAAACGACTTGCAGGTTTAAAAAAGACACACAGTAACATATTTTCATAACTGCCACTTTCAAGGTTACTTTAAAATTCAATATACATTTACATGCATGAAAGATATATCTAAGCACTTGCTGCTTTTAACTTATGGTTCAATTTTGTTTTTCTTCAAAAGAAATTTAATTTACATACCTTATCTATCATTATACCTAACATTTGTGACAAGTGTGATTTTTTTATACACTATATACCTGCTTCTCTTTTCATTATATACAAATTAGCCATTGCCACAGATTTAACATGTAAACTAGAGGCTCGTCTGAGACTGTATCACTCACCTGGCTTTTATTAGGCCATTATAAAATGTAAGCTCTTGAGTATCCACAAGGCTTTTAAAGAAATGCAAAATGTCAAAGTATAACCTTGATATTTGACCTTTGACCTAAAAAAGGTGGCTCAAATGCATCTGTCCTTCCATAAGATTCCTGCCAATTTTGGTTACAGTCTGCCCATTAATTCCTGGGCAAATGACAAAAACTCTTTTCCCATATGGAATCCAATGGAAAATTTGAACAGCTGCAGCTGTCGGTTGATCAGATGAATCTCAAGCAAAAGTGGAATTTTTGTAGAGGGTACTGTCATCATCAATCCTGCAAAGTTTCATAACTTTTCATGATCAAAATCAAAGATGGCCTCTGGCAGCCATGTTCATCCAATCAGAATCAAAGGTAGAAAGTTGGTAGAGGTCCTTCCATAAATCATTTCTGCCAACTTTGGTTACAATATGCCCATTAGTTCCTGAGCAAATGACAAATTAAACCCTTTTCCATATAGATTCAATAGAAATTTTGACCAGCTGCAACCTTATGTTGAGTGGACGAATCTCAACAAAAAGTGAAACGTTTGTAGAGGGCATAGTTGTCATCAATCATTTGAATATTTTTTAATATTGGCCAATAAAAATCAAAGATGGCCTCTGGCTGCCATATTCATGTTGTTCATCCATCTGGAACAAAAAATGGACATTTAATAAAGATCCTTCCATACATCATTTCTGCCAACTTTGGTTACCATCTGCCCATTAGTTTCTGAGCAATTGACAAAAAAGTTTTTTTCCATATGGCTTGAATGGAAATTTTGAACAGCTGCAACGGTCGGTTGAGCAGATGAATTTCAACCAAAAGTGGACCGATTTTAGAGTGTATTGTTGTCAGTGATTCTGCAAAGTTTCAAAACATTTCATACTGTAGTTTCAGAGGAGAAGATTTTTTTAAAATTGGTCAATCAAAATCAAAGATGGCCTCCATGTTGTTCATCCAACCGTAACCACTGGTGGGTCGTTTGTAGAGGTCCTTGCATACATCATTCCTACCATGTTTGGTTACTATCTGCCAAGTAGTTTCAGAAAAGAAGACCAAAATGTGAAAAGTTTACTGACGACGGATGCAAAGTGATGACATAAGCTTACATGGCCTATAGGCCTGGTGAGCTAAAAAGAACCAATATAAACTTAACAGACATAATGTATGATTCAATTCCATTAGTGAAGATGTGCAAATAAAATAACTAAATCTGTGGATCATAGTGTGGCTCTAAACAATGAACAATTGCTCAAATCAAAGATAATAAAGCTACATTTTGTACAATCCGCACAGGTATCAGATGATGAACATTAAGCACAGAATTTTGCTAAAACTTAAGTTAGGAACCCTATAAAAGTTGGAGTGAGGTGCATTACTTTTTTTTCTATTTTCAAGCCTCAATGTGACTTGAGTTGAAGAACAGCAATTAAAATAACATTACTTTGGTCTCTGGTAATTTATTTTTTTTACTGCATACATACACAGCAGAAAAATTGCCTCCCTTATTTTTTTGCTGAGATCAGAATCTTTGCATTTACTTTTCTCCTTAGTCTAAAGTGAAATGTCTCTCCATAATTTATGCCTGCAAATGCATTATTGAATATTTTCCATATAAATGTCAAGAACTCATTTACAATTTATCACAGCACAATTTATTAAATTTTTAACAAAAAAATTTCTCTGTTTTTATTTAATTAATCCCACTCCTCATTTTGTCCATCTTCTTCATCCTCTTCATCATTATTATTCTCATTTTGTGGATTTTCAAATGGATGATCAACTGGTCTAATGTTGTTGAGCAAGTCTCTCATAGCATCCATCAAAACAACCATACCTTGTCGTAGATTCTGTGCCCCACCCTCTGCACCCTGGGGTTGTTGTGCTGGTGCTGGTTCCTAGAAAATTAATGGAATTTCTCATACTTAATATATCTAAAATAAGTGTAGTTAGCAACAGCTATGCCTTTTTCTGAGCTTCGTCTTTATCTTCTAATGTGTGAACCAGAAGATCTTTCAGTTGCTTATAAGATAAACAATAGTCATAAAAGAGCTACTATGCTTTTTAAATTATTTTCCATTACTATGGTACAAAGGAGTCCATAATTTTAGCCATCAATTTGAGAGCAACCAAGTTTTACTCCATCACTGTAAGGAGCAAAGCACCACCACCTACACCCCCCCCCCTCTCCCACTCATCCAACACACCAAATTTTTCTTTTCAAAAACCTTGTTCAGAACACAAAATGTCTGTATTGATACATCAATCAATGTCTATCTCAAAAATAAGAAGAAATCATGGGAGAACGGAGTTGTGAGAGAGAAGGGAAAATGAAAAAGGCAGAAGAAAAATTCAGTAGCAAAAGGACAAAAAGATAAGGCCTGTCCAACCCTCCTCTTTGACATTTTTTTCACAATTTTGAATTGATCACATTTTTGTAATCTGAGAAGGATTTCTACAATCCTGAAAAATAAAAATAAAAGAAGAATGCGTCCATGGGACATGGATGCCCCCCCCCTATAATTATGCAAGAGTCAAAGTACTAATTCAAACCTATTGATATTTTGTTTTCTTTGAAACTTAATGAGTAAAAGTTATAGAGTGCACAAAACAGCAAATTTGCATTCATAATCACAAATACAAGAATTTATTAAGAGTCATAACACAAGAACGATGAAAGTGATGCCACTCAAATTTAATCTTGATCAGCGTTTGGTGGTAATAAGCATTGTGTATAAGTTTCATAGCATTTGGTTGAGGCGAAGTAAAGTAAGAGTGCGGAAATGGCAAATTCAGCAATTTTACCATTATAAAGAAACATAACTCATGGGTAAAAGTGATGCCACCCAAATTCAAACTCGATAGGTGTTTGGTGGTAATAAGCATTGTGTATTAGTTTTATAACATTTGGTTGAGGCAAAGTAAAGTTAGAGTGCTGAAACAGCAAATTCAGCAATTTTTCCATTTATAAAGGGGCATAACTCCAGAACGGTAAACATGACCCTAATCTGTGTTTGGTGGTAATAAGTATTGTGTATATGTTTCATAACATTTGATTGACACAAACTAAAGATAGAGAACGGAAACCAATTTCGGGATGTACGTACGGACAGATTGCCAACGGCAAAACTTAATGACCCCTCTGCCTAGTGGCGGGGGCATAAGAAACAATTTATTTAAACATCCATCTTGAACCTTTGATATTTTCTTTTGAAAAAGGATCCGTATAAATGTAAATCATTTAAATTTTATATAACAATTTTTACCTACATTTGTAAATGAAGCTGTTAGCCTGTGCATAATACTTACATCAATGTTAAAGTTTGGTAGCAGTGACCTAAAAAAATTGGCTAATGTATTGCTTTCATGGTTTATTCGTCTTGAACTGAAATAAAACAATATTTCTGTTAAGGTGATTCCTTGCCATTCAGGATTTTGAGTTCATAAGAGAAAAATACAACAAGGAAAAATCTAAGTGCAGTATTGTATAAAAGGAAATATTCAAGTTCATAAATTTACCTATTATATGTACACATGAGATCATTTGACCTGGCAGGAACCACCCAAGGACCATTTCAACAAACTTTGGTCCCAATTGGCCCAGTGGTTTCTGAGGAGAAGATTAAAATGTGGATTGTGGACAACAGACGCCACGTGATGACAATAGCTCACATGACCCTTCGGGTCAGGTGAGCTAATAAAACTTGGAGAAATGGAACTATTTCCAATAATTTTGGTAGAATAATAATTATGCCAGAGTAAAAGGTCCTATTTTCATTATCGAAATTTGTCAAACAGGGTCATAAATTCTTGATACCATGACTTGAGGCCTAAATTACAGAAGAAAAACATTGATCAAACTGTTTTCATTTTCATTATTGTGTAAATCCTTCCAAATCACTATTTGTATAAGTCATCCTTAAGAAGAGTTGTTGATAATATTTATGTGTTTGTTATTACTTGTTGTGAACAAAGTCTGTGTGTTTTGTTTTGTTTTATTTTTTTTTTTTGCAATTGCATGTACTGAATACGGTCTGTTTTGCAAGAGCAATCAGCACAAAACACACAATATATGTATATCATTGTCCATAACTAATAAACATTAATACCTTTGTGGTCTTTGGTAAGCAGCCACAGAGTCTGCAGGGGGTAATGGATCATAACTCACTACTGTTGTGTTAGCCAAATCCTGGAAAAAATAAGAAATTTTAAATCTTATGTCTTTCATTAATTCTCAAGTTCATGAAAAATGAAAATTCAATTTCAACATATGTTTGGATTAGTCCAAATTTCTCCAAAAGTCAATGGCCTTTTTAATACTGGTGCAGGCTTGGTTCATCAGAACAGACTCCACATATACCAATATTCTTACTGATGACTGTTTTTATTTCAGCCTGCATACTGTTATTTTTTTAAAAAAAAATAAAGTTATATTTTATTTTAACTGTATTTCATGTTGTTTTTCATTTAATGGTTATATCCAAAAACCATGCACAATTATGACCAGTGTTAAATGTGCAATGGCTTTCAGTACAATTGTCTATTTCATAGCCGCCAATTCTAATTGTTTGATGAAGTCAGATAACATGGAAAGAACCAATGACCTACAGCAGACAACCTGGCAATCCTTGTCAATTAAGATTGGAGTCAAATACACCTCAAGACAAGTTGAATTCTTACATGAAATCTCATTGTTGACAATCTAGTACTATTGATGTTATAATTTGGAAGAAATGCTATGCTGAGTACAACATGTACAATACAGATACATATACATGTATGCTGGATAAAAATTGACAACATGTAGTTACACTGTTGTTTAAAAAAATGTATTTGAAAGAGCCTGAATTATCCTTTAAATCAATAAATTCTGATTTTTTGCAATGTATAGTCAAGTATTATCAGCTTCTTGTCTCTTTACACTGTTCTACATACATTTTGTGTAAATGTCAGAATACCTACATGCAATCTCATTGTTGACAGTCTAGCGATTGGTAGTAATAATAAAACATAAAAATATCTCAATAAATGATTCTTAAAGTTGACCAAAGGGGCATCAGAGATGACCCATGTTTCTTTTTCTGTAGGTAGACCATTTTATGAAAATCTAAGAATTATCACATATTGTAGAAATTTTTTTTAAAATTAATTTGGCCTAAGTATGATTCCAGTTCAAAGTCTTCTAAATATCTCTTCTGCCCAGTGGTACAACTGCTGTTGGTAATGCTACCTTACTTACCTGTGGTAAGGACGCTGTGGCGTCTTTAATTTCTGACAAGAGGATGTGTCGTAGTATATTTCTAGGTGTACCCTGGTATCTGGTTTTCCTCCTGCAATTATAAAAATTCCTATTTTTAAGAAAAAAAGAGTAATTAATTTTTAAGAAAAACGAAAATACAAGAAATTTTATTAGTATATTATTCGACAAGAACTGAGCACAAACTGACAGGTTTTCCTTCATCAAACCCAACTGCTCACCAGCCCTTGCCAAATTAACAGATTTCTCCACTGGAAAACCAGGTTAAAAAGTGTTTATTCTTGTTTTCATCCTAGATATTAAAAGGACAGAGGATATCTATATATATATGTATAGTTATCTTTAACAAATGTTTTGTTTGTTTAATTGGGGTTTTATGCCATTTTCAGCACATTTGGCTATTTCCCAGTGGCCAGTTTTTATTGGTGGAGGAAGCCGGAGAACCCAGAGAGAACCACCGACCTTTGGTAGGAAAATTGACAATCCTTGTCAATTAAGATCGGAGTCGAACTCACAACCTCAGCGTTGATAGGCTAGTGATCATTAGTAGTCATGACGAACTACCTAGACCACTCGGCCACCAAGTCCCCTTTAACAAATGTAAAATACTACCAGGAAAATAACAAGAATGTTAGCAGCAAGAATTGTGGGAAGTAGAAATTTCAAAAACAAAATAAATATTTCACACACTATACCAAACTAGCAATTATAGTCAATTATCATGAGATGATATGTCTTGAACAAGAACTTTAAGCAAAAGGAACAGCTAAAAAAATTATAGCATTTTACCAGTTCCAAAAAGTACAACATACAGGTGTTCAGTTTGAAACATACTTTTTACTGTAATCTTCAATAAGAGGATCCTTGTTTTCAACTCGTTGTAAAACTTCTTTCACATTTTTCTCCAACCATTGGATCACTTCTGGTGGCTTCCAACAAGAATGACACCTTCCAACGTACAAGGATACCAGCTGTTTTAAAGCATCTGACTGGCTGTTTTGATTATAAAATATATACAATTTATTTTTTTGCTTGTTTGTTGAGTTAGTAATGTAATGTAATTAATTACTGGTTCCAAGTGAACATGTTGTCTGTAGATTTTATTTTTCAGTGTTTTGTATTATCTTCAATTTTTGTTTATTTGTATTCCTGGCTTTGTCTGTCGAGTTGAATTACATACATTTATTCTTGTCAATTATACTGCTGTATGTCCAATTTGAACTGATGTTAAATATTACTAAACACCCAAGTTATAAGGCTATAAAAATTTAAATTTAGCAAGTTTACATAATTCGTGAGGGAGAATAACTCATCAACATTCAAGTAATTTACTGAATTTATTAATTTATTATTATTTATTCATCATAACATTTTTAGACAAGTCACAGTGTATAGAAAATTCAAAATCTTACAGCTATCAGCACAATAACTTAAAAAGTCTAGCTAATTCTGCAAAATTAATTAAAATAAAACCACAAAAATGACAGAACAAATTTGCAATTGATTTTTTTTTAAAATTACACTGACCTATACTGTGCTGCAGGACCAAAGAAACTGTGACTAGATACATTAGCATCAGGGTTCACAGCACATTTATCTAATAATGGCATTAAAAGACCAGGAAACATTAACAATGACTTTTGTAGCTGTAAAGAAAGTAAATCATATTATACGATAACTAGTGTCAAGACAGTAAAAGTACAAAGTAAGGCATAAATAGTTTAGCTTCTATAAAAAAAGCCTTTTTTCCAAATTCAATAAAAACAAGAAGAAATTTTATACTACATGTAAATAGAAAATCCAACGTTATAACAAAACAAATGCTATATTTTATAGAGAACTAACTCTGTTACAGTCAAAGTCTATTATTGGTACAACTTCCACTATTGATATGTTATGCTTTCGCCTTCAGAATTTTGGACGATTTTAGTTGTCAATGGATGTTGTCTTGCATATATTTCAAGTTTTAATGAGAGATTCCAGTTAAAATACAAAATCAAATCATATTACATGCTGTCTGTCCATCATGGAACAGCAATATTTCAGAGGCCATTTCTTATTGGTTAATTATGTAACTGTCCTCCAAGAAGGCTATTTCAATACCATTACATAAACATTATTCAAGATTAAGAAAGGGTATAATAATGTCATGCAAGGCTGGGGAATATTTATATAACAGGTTTTTCTTCAATATTATTTAAATAGCATTTCTCTAATATGATGTCCTATATATATTGTCAAACGATATATTACCTGATATATCCACTTCTAGCATATGCATATAGAGACTTTTATGTAAACACGAATTGTGTGAACTTTAACATGAAAAATGTCTATTTCGCATGAAATTGTTTATCTTTAGAAAGAAATCATGTAATACAATCACAACATTTGTATAAAACAACAATTACGACAATGTTGTACGCTGGAATACACATTTACGCAAGCAGTGTCATCTTGACTTTTGAACGTGACAGTTACCACGGTAAGTCTATGAAACATGTTTTATTAATTTTTTTTGTGTAAATGAATATAAAGGGGCTGCCCATGTGTAAATGACTTCAACTCTATAACCCTCATGAATTATTTCTTAATTATCATCTCCTGGTACCCTTGTCCTCACTTTCAATGAGATTTTGTATTATGTTCTATTTCAGAGTGTTTATGATGTCATGTTTTCCCTGGATTATGAGACAAAACATTTCTTCAAAAAGCTGGAGAAGTCCCATTTTCGTGTTTTTTCTTGTTAACAGTCAACAATTTATTATTTCAGGATACAAATAATATATACCGGTACATGTATATTAAACTTTGCATTTCTACCTAACTCTAAGTCTGTAACAAATAAACTGTTTATACATGTATGTTCTATACGAATATCATGTGACATTACATTTATAGATACCAGATTATCAGGTGACATTAGATTTATTTGATACCAGATTATCAGGTGACATTAGATTTATTTGATACCAGATTATCAGGTGACAGATTTATAGATACCAGATTATCAGTTGACATTAGATTTATAGATACCAGATTAACAGGTGACATTAGATTTATAGATACCAGATTATCAGGTGCCATTAGATTTATTGATACCAGATTATCAGGTGACATTAGATTTATTTGATACCAGATTATCAGGTGACAGATTTATAGATACCACATTATCAGGTGACATTAGATTTATAGATACCAGATTATCAGTTGACATTAGATTTATAGATACCAGATTATCAGGTGCCATTAGATTTATTGATACCAGATTATCAGGTGACATTAGATTTATAGATACCAGATTATCAGGTGACATTAGATTTATAGATACCATATTATCAGGTGACATTAGATTTATAGATACCAGATTATCAGGTGACATTAGATTTATAGATACCAGATTATCAGCTGCAGATGTACATGTATCTTCTTCATTTTTATTTGCCTGGCAGAACATAGCTAGCGGTAAGGAAAAAGCAAAATTTGGCAACTGTGACAGATTTCTGTGGCTCTGAAAAAAATATATGACTGAATGTTTGATGTAAGTCATTTAAAATGTAACATTGCCTTCTTAATTGCAGAAGAAACCCATTTGGGATATAGCAATACATTTACAAAACAATGCAATTGAAAAATGCATATAAACATGTACAAATGATGGGGTGGCATGTTGCCTAGGTATAGCATGTTACAAGTCTAGCTCAGCATGTAGGTCTAGTATAAAACAGGATTATTATTCAAATCACATCAACATGTTCTTGTCCTGATATGCATGTAATGATTGCCAATGGATGTTAAAGAATAATCAATCAATCTATCCATAAACTGATGAAGGTTGACAGGATTTCAAGTTGAATTTTTTCATAATAGTCCTTTAACTCACCATCCTTCCAAAATCTGAGACCTAGTTGATATTGATTAGTCTTGGGAAATTTGGAAAGGGAAGTCCTGTAACTTTTGATATTAAATCCATTATGAATGTGTTATGATTGTTGAAAATTAACTAAATCGTTGAATCGAAAACTTTGATTGTTGCTCTGCAACATCAGGCTATACATGTAGGTAATTTTCAAAATTAAGTTTATATTTATAAAAGATCATGAAAAAAGCAGGAATTTATCATTACTTTGGGACAGCCATTTTTTTCAACCCCATCTGAAGGCCTGGCATCATCTATTGATATCATCCTCACAAATGGTCTGAAAATGGAATTGTGAATTTCAACCCTGCAATTTTCATTCCAGAATAGAATCAAATCCTTGGCTTCACGTACAAACCACTACACAACGGTATTTGTTACAAATTAAGGTCAACATATAGAACACCTATGTCAAATCACACACTTATCAAGATTATCACTTTAAAAATGGAAGTTAAAAACAAATCTCACCTCCCATTCATTAAATAACCTGATCAAAAAGCTGTATTCTTCAGATCTCAAAGCATAAAAATCTATCATTAACAGTACACACATTGGGTCATTATCTGGGTCCAAACTAGAAAAAAAATAATTAATACATGTATTTGAGTATTCAGTTTTTAAATGTCAGAGAAAGATATTTATTAATAAATGGAATCATATATCAAACACAGTGTAGGATAACCATCTGCAAAACACTTTTCCAAATAACAAATAGCAAGATATTTTAGCAAGTTAAGAATATATGTAAAATAATCATATGTGGTTTTTTTAGTCAGATTAATCATCATCTGTCAAAAATCACTTTTCGGTTTAAATATCTTCACAGGTAAGTTTGATTTCTTATAAATATTATTTAAAACAAGTATAAAATTTCCCAGAAAATACATTTTATATGCATTTTATTAGTAACTGAACATAAGTAAATATATTGAGGTCTTGATAGTAGTGTAACTATCGATTTACTTCGGCAAGTTCACAGATTTTAGATTTACACAGAGTAGTATACTACCTCCCCTTTGTCACAAGGAAAATTTATCAACTCTTTTTCAGTCGAACTTAATCTATCTCAATTGTTTTTTTCCCATTCCAAAGATTTCAACGAACGAGAGTCAAATGTAGTTTATCTTCTCAAACTAATATCAGACATACTACATTATTTATAGCCAAAGGTTAACCATTACAAAAAAAATCTCATTTTTACCCAAATTGTCTCCCCCTTTTGTGAGTCAAAATAGATAAATACTGACCTTAACAATAATTTACAGAATTCTAGAGCTGTTCTGTAACACCCTCTCTGTCCTACATAGGATAGATGTTTAAACAGTGTTAGGTAAAATGGTCTGAAAAAAGAAGAAGAAAGATGAGAAATATAACTTTTATACATATAAAATACAAAGGTACAAAATGTAGGTCTTTTACATGACATTTTTCATAAAGTCAAGCATAAACTTCATTAAATTAAACACAAAATAGGAGTTGAAGCTATCTGTTTAGCATTGCTTAGCAGCTGACCATTGATAGATACTTATCTTAACAAAGTATGCTTCAAATTTTAATAAGATATATTGAGACCATCGAAATCGACACATTTTTTAATTTACCTGAAAATTGCTAATTTTGTGATTTTTCGAGCATATTTTTTTATGGACAAGGCAACAATTATAGAACAACATCTGACTTTCATAAGGTAACAGTTTATAGAGGAGCCTAAGGAATGTCAGTCTAGTGAGTCTTGTACCAGTCTTTTTAGCAACTTCAAACTTGATCACAGATACAAAGAACTTGGCAATATTTTGTAACCATTTTTCACCATTTTAGCAACAATGATTTAAGTTTTTTAGAATAATTTATGAATATTTACACTGGAAACAATAAAAAAAATGTTTCCATGTACTTAATAAAGTTTCATTTTTTTTAAGTAGAAAGGCTACAAAATGTATATATAAATAAGTAATTAGATCAATAACTGTGCTATTTCCAGTCATATTGTTGTTATAATTTGGTAGAAATACTGATCGAGTGCAACATGTACAATACAGATACATATGCTGGATAAAATTTGACAAAATGTACAGTCTAGTTACACTGTGGTTTAAAAAATGTAATTTTAAAGAGGTTATTATCCTTTAATTTGTTGTAATGTATAGTCAAGGATTATCGGATTCTTATCTCTGTACACTGTTCTATATATATTTTGTGTAAATGTCAGAATACCTGCATGCAGTACATTAATATTGCTTTCTAAAGTTAGAAATGTATGTACAGTTAAGTAATAAATTACAACTATTTCTTTATTAATTAATATGACACCGAGGGATTTTGTTTAACAAACTACTATTAACATCAGGAGGCTGTTCTTTTTCAAACAATCACCAACAATATTATTTTAATTTCTCACCTATTTTCTGCAAATTTGAAATCTAATCTACAGTTTCCTGTTGTCAAACTAAATAATGGATGAAATGAAATCTCAAATGAATGTAATGCTCTCTCTGCAAAAGAACAAACATAAGATATGACAAAAATAAATAAATTTCTGAACTCTATGAATTCTAATACCCTAGTCCCTTCCCTTTTTAATGAAAAAACTAGAGGCTCCCATGAGCCTGTATCGCTCACCTGGACTATGTCCATCTTGACTTGCATTGATGTCAAGTTCCAATTAGCTCACTGGTTTCAAACAAGGCTGATCGAATACAATTCTGAAAGAGGTCCAACTAAGGACCCCTGATGCCAAGTTTTGTTCCAATTGGCCAAATGGTTTCAAACAAGAAGATCTTTAAGTAAATTTTGTATAGGGTCTTATGTTAAACTAAGTTCGATTCTGGCGGCCATCTTGGATGACGGGCAGGGTCATCAAATATAATTCCAAAAGAGGACCACCTAACTAAGGACCATTGCTGCCAAGTTTTGTTCCAATTGGCCCAATAGTTTCAGACAGGAAGATCTTTAAGTAAATTTCCCAAAGGGTCCTATGTTAAACTAAGTTCGGCTCTGGCGGCCAGGGTCATCGGATACATTTCCGAAAGAGGACCACCTAAGGACCATTGCTGCCTATTTTTGTTCCAATTTGCACAATGGAAACAAGAGGAGAAGATCTTTAAAGGAAAGTTTACGACGACGACGGATGCCAAGTGATGACAATAGCTCACTTGGCCCTTTGGACCAGGTGAGTTAAAAAACAATTTTTTTATTATGCTATAAATATTTTGAGAGTTTTTTACTAAATATGGCAAAACATCTAATAATCTTGTTATCAAACCTAATAGGTATTTTTTGTAAGTTAAAAAGACCTATGTTCCAAAATAACCATTCAATCAATATCACCATTACCGTTTTGTACCAGCAAAGAATATGCCCCAACATCTAGATTTACTTAAATGTACTGAGAGCAAAATACATAACTTAATACCCATATGAGGATTAAATGTAGTACAAAGCCTTATCTCCAGGACAAAAAATCGTTTGAGCTGGGAAGAATTTTTACTGAAGTCTGAAGAAAATGAGAGTCAACATCAAACCAACATGCATTCAAATTCTCATACAAATATTTAATATGTACTTTATAAGTCAGATGATTATCTTTGTACCAATCAGTTTAAATCCAATTCAATAGACCAGTCACTTGCATACATTGTCCATTAATATACATTATTTTTACTCTTAATGGGAGCAGATACAATTAACTAACCTAATAATTCAGCTGACATTTGCATATCCTCACTCATTCGGAACACATCACTCAATGAAAGTAAGGCATCTATGTGGTAAGGTTGAATTTGTAAAATGTTCTAAAAATAACACAAAAAAAGTTAATTACAATAAGTTCACTTAAATGTGTGCAATATAAATAATATTCATAGCAAAAATAATACAATGAATCAAATTACAATGATCAAATTTTCTAATATCCTCACCACTCATTTGGAATTCTGGAATCAAAGGAAATTTTGTGACTGACCAGTGATAAACTGCAATTTTATTTCAAATGGTGAAAATTATAAAAGAATGATACATGTAATGAAACGATTTTTCTGTAATTTACTCCAAGAAAAAATTTTGGGGTATTTTCCTTTTACTGTCCAATGAGCATTACCAGATAAGGACAGCATATTTTTTTGCATGAGAACGGTAATTTAAATTTGACTGAAATATAGGAGCAAGAATATATGTAATCATAATATACAACTTAACATGAGTATGATTCTAGTCTATAGATTCCATTGTTTTGTAATGTCAATTAAAGCAACATTTTATGAACATCTATATTTTTTTAAATTTTTATCTCTGTTACTTCCTATATATCTCATTTTGACACTAAAAACAGTTCATAAGTCATTCAAAAAACAGAAAAGTCCAAATTAAACTAAGGATTGAGTATTCCATGGAACACTTTTGTCACCTGCTCCTATTCATCACTAGTTAAGAAGGAGTTGCAGATGAGGACATGTACCCTCTTTATTATAGAATTACGGGAACTTCATTAGATAACAAAGGCAACACAAAGTGTGGCATCCCCTCACCGTTAAAAATCTGAATTTTGTACATGTATAAGTGTTCACAAGGTTGTAAAGAATTTACAGTTCTGCTGTGACCTTTGACCTATGACCTTGAAAATCAATAGGTTTCTAGATATTCATAAGGACTAAGCATGTGCCATGTTTGGTCAAAATCCCTTGAAGGATGTTGAGTCTAGAGTGTTCTCAAGGGTGTTACAGAATTTACAAGTTCCACTGTGACCTTGACCTTTGATCTATGACCTTGAAAATCAATAGAGTTCTAGATATTCATAAGGACTAAGCATGTGCCAAGTTTGGTCAAAATCCATTGAAGGATGTTGAGTGTAGAGTGTTCACAAGGGTGTTATGGAATTTACAAGTTCCACTGTGACCTTGACCTTTGACCTTGAAAATCAATAGGGTTCTAGATATTCATTAGGATTAAGCATGTACCAAGTTCTAATTAACTGAGTTTTTCTTTTCAGAAAGTCTGGTTAAAAATGGCAAAGTCAAAGCTTTGATATGGAACTCCTAAAAATCATTTGTAGAGAATGTGATTCAATATGTCAATAAATATCAGTTGTAAATGTGCAAATTTTCATCTTAGGACCAACAGATTCTTTGAGAATCATGTATTAATTTAGTAATTGTTAATTAAAGTTTTTTTAGACAATGAGAGTAAAATGTATGTGGGTTTTGTCTTTCCTTGGAAAACATTCCATCAAATACATACTGCAATATTCTGTGGGCTGAGAGATTCAACAGCTTCATAAAACTGAAACTGAACTTTCTGATAATCTTTGTTGTGTTCAAATAAAAAATACTGTATCCCATTCCTTGTTTCTTTCAATGTCATTGATAAACCTGTGAAAAAATGTTTATAGAAGACTGATCATTTTAAATAAATTTAAATAATACAATAACTTTTAAATTTCATCAAACTGACCAAGTATAAATTTTAAACTCACAAATGCTCATTATGAACAGCTAGAAACAATAATTAAATCATTCTTTTGATTGGTTGAACAAGCACAATCAACAGTTTTCAGTATTTGAAAAATTAACTTTCTGTTAATTTATAATAAGCCACATGTATGTCAGATTTGTATAACGTTTTGTAAAAATTAATATATTATTTCCATTGAAATTTTCATTTTTACTGATATAAATGTAAAATTTATTATGGGTCACAAGATTCACTTTTGAGTATATCAGTATATTAAATTGATTACTAGAGTGAAAACAGACATCCAAATGCCAAAATAAGCATATAACATTGTGGCAATGTGGCAATGTAAAATGTAGATTTTTAATCTTTTTTTTCAGACAGGACATATAGTTGAATGATTTCAGCAGTAAAAAACAAAGCTGGTGACCCTATATTTTTTTAGCGAAACAGAAAAGTTGTCAACAATAACATATAATTTTTATAGAAATTTCTATAGATTTGTTTTTGAGAAATGACGACTTAAAGTTAAATAATAATTCTTGGTTGTTTTTATATGAAATCTACAATAACCTTTTCAAGGACACATAAGTTAAATATAAAAAAAATTGATATTTAGATGCAGCTTCAAATATTCCAGCTGCATATACAATTTCACACAAATCTGTAATTTGGCAGATTTAGGTACCCCCTACCTTAAGAGAGGTTTTATTCAACAGATTTTGTAGGAGGATTAAATTCAAATGGCAAGTCAATTTTTCCCCATTTAATTAAAAATAAAAGAATGTGTCCATGGGACATGGATGCCCCCGCTTATAAATATGCAAGAATCAATGTAATAATTCAAACCTACTGACGTTTTGTTTCTTTGAAACTTAATGATACCGAGTTAAAGTCATAGACAATCTAATTAAAATTAGTTCTCCACACTTGCTCCTTATTTTCGTTCGGTTGTTTATATGTCGCACATGGGGATCTAACTACAGCCGCTTTAGGGTCATGTCTAGGGTCAAACATTTTACACTCGGAATTACTCTAGACGCTAAAATAACTTCTATGCCAATTCAATGCTCTAAGATTTTATAGCTGCATTGATGATTGACCCCAGACATGACCCTCAAGTGGCTGTAGTTAGATCTCCCATGCGTGACAAATAAACAACCAAAGGAAAATAAGGAGCAAGTGCAGAGTACTAATTTTAATTAGATTACGTCGTGGAGTGCGCAAAACAGCAACTTTGGCAACTCTATAAATTTATTAGGGGGCATAAAACAAGAACAATGAAAGTGTCTCCACTCAAATTCAAACTTGATCAGTGTTTGGTGATACTTAGCATTGTGTATAAGTTTCATAATATTTGGTTGAGGCAAAGTAAAGTTAGAGTGTTGAAATGGCAAATTCAGCAATTTTTCCATTAATAAAGGGCCGTAACTCCAGAACGGTTAATGTGACCCCACCTAAATTCAAACTTGACCTGTGTTTGGTAGTAATAAGAACTGTATATAAGTTTCATAACATTGGGTTGAGGAAAAGTAAAGGAAGAGTGCAGAAACCGCAAATTAAGCAATTTTTCCATTTATAAAGGGGCATAACTCCAGTATGGTGAAGGTGATTCTATTCAAATTCAAACTCGATCTGTGTTTAGTGGTAATAAGCATTGTGTATAAGTTTAATAACATCTGATTGAGGCAAACTAAAGTTAGAGAACGAAAACAAATTTCAGCACGTATGTATGGACAGACAGACAAGCGTAAACTTAATGCCCCCTCTGCCTAGGGGCAGGGGCATAAAAATTATACAAGTGTCAGTTTCACCTGTTTTACCAATGGGTGGCCAGGTATCTTTGGGTGTGGTCAGCCATGTTGATTTTTTCCTTATTCTGGCATTTCTAGGTTGTCTTCTACTGCAAAAATAATTTAGTTAACATACAATTATTTTTAGCTAATTTCTCGTCCAAGATTCAAGAGGCTTGTTTAATGAATTGCTGGGAATTTTAAAGCACACTATAGGAAAACTGGGAAATTTCTGTTCCCTCGATGGATGTATTTTATACCACAAAGTCATGTATTTTTCATTCATTTACAAATTGAAAACAATAATTTTGTCATTTTACTGATGGTTGAAACTAAACATAAGATATCAAGTCAGCAATGTCAATATTTGTCCTTCTTTAAACTAACAGGTCCTTGCAACTTCAATATAAAATGGCAGTATTCACCCTAGAGGGTTTATGCATGGTAGTGTCTTTATTTTTAGTCATTCCAATCATTCTGAATGAATTGACAATAATTGTCTTATTTAATTACATGGGGGATTTGTGTATCTTACATCTCCTGTCTATACTACATGTGTATGATCAGTAAGTAACACTACAGCTATAAAAGTAGTTACCTCATTTCAGCCTGAACAACTCTGGAACCAAATATTTTTTTCATTTCATTATCTGGATTTAAATTTCTGTAATAAATTTTTTAAAATTTTAAATTAGGGATGATTATTGTATTTTTCATAAAAATTATTCTTTAATCTTTAAGTTATACTTTTGTTATACTGATATTGTATAATTATGTATAATCTAACAACAGAGATTAACCATATTTTTATATTAAAATAATAACAATTTAACATATTTCTACATAAAGCTTTCTTACTTGTGTTCTATAGTCAGCAATGCCTTCATGCTTGAAGTAACAACAGAGTGTGGCTGTTCTGTATCTTGTATATATGTACTTCTGTTTTCACCCAGAATTCTCTCTACTTCCTGTATTGAAGAGTCAATGTCATCCATTTTATCACCATTTTCCCTTATTTCATCAGTTTTCTCTTTGTTTTTCTTTTTCTTCTTCTTTTTCTTTTTTCTAGCACCTTGTTGTGGACTGTCTTTAGGAATAACATTTTCTACATCATTGCCATCTTCTTCATTGTTTTCCTCTTCATCATCTTCTCCAAGCTGTAGAAAACAGAGTTCTGTCTAATTGAAACTTTCATTTTTTAACTGTAAATTATGAAAATTTTATTTGTCAGATACCCTTTTGCTTGTTTCATTTTTTAAATGTAAATTATGAACATTTTATTGGTCAGATGCCGTTTTGCTTGTTTCATTTTTTAACTGATAATAATGAACATTTTGTTAGTCAGAAACCATTTTGCTTGTTTCATTTTCTAAACTGTAAATTATGAAAATTTTATTGGATAGATACCATTTTGTTTGTTTCATTTTTTAAATGTAAATTATGAACATTTTATTGGTCAGATACCGTTTTGCTTCTTTAATTTTTTAAATGTAAATTATGAAAATTTTATTAGTCAGATACAATTTTGCTTGTTTAATTTTTCAACTGTAAATTATGAAAGTTTTATTGGTCAGATACCGTTTTGCTTGCTTCGTTTTTTAACTGTAAATTATGAAAGTTTTATTGGTCAGATACTGTTTTGCTTGTTTCATTTTTTTAACTGTAAATTATGAAAGTTTTAATGGTCAGATACCATTTCGCTTGTTTCATTTTTTATTTGTAAATTATGAAAGTTTTATTGGTCAGATACCGTTTTGCTTGTTTCATTTTTTAACTGATAATTATGAAAATTTTATTAGTCAGATACCATTTTGCTTGTTTCGTTTTTTAACTGTAAATTATGAACATTTTATTGGATAGATACCATTTTGCTTGTTTCATTTTTCAACTGTAAATTATGAAAATTTTATTGGTTAGATACTGTTTTGCTTGTTTCATTTTTTAACTGTAAATTATGAAAATATTGGTCAGATAGCGTTTTGCTCATCTGTCAACCTGTCAATCAATGTTTCAGGGCAGTTTATATATATAATTATTGAATTTCATATAGAAATTAATGGCGATTTGTTTGCCTTTTGTGTAATTTGAACTATTGCTAATTTCTAAAGTCACATAACCTCAAGGGACCAGTTGTTCAAATTATTTAACCCAAATTATTTAACTCAAGGTTAAATTTAACCAAGATTTAAATCATTTAGAAATGCACCATGTTTGACCTGTGGTTAAATCTAAACCTCGGTTATACAAGTTTAACAGTCAGTCCCAGGTGTTTCAATCTCCATGTTTAATCTTTTTTATAATGTTTTTTCCTCTGACTGATGCATCATACACTTCATAAATTTCTTATTTGTATGAAAATTTTTCATTGTTTCAACTAGCTGTAAACATTAAGAATCTTTATTGAAGCGAAATAAAAATTAATGAAGATTTTAACAGATGTGACATTAAGAAACAAATTTCAAATGTCAGATCATCTTACCATACATAGGTATTTGTTTTCTGAAATTTGACCATTCATATACTTGTTTATGAATTGTTTTCAATTTGACTAACATAATAAAGTTAGACTGAAGAAACAGATAGAAAGTAAAATATGCAGTTTTCATAAAGATAGAACAAAAGTGGACATTCTAATATAATACATGTCAGACTAAACAACAAGAAAAGACAAACATTTCAAGTGAGCAAACACTACAAAAAAAATTGTGATTCAAAGACAAAAATTAAACAAAACGTTTATTACAGTTGTAGAATTACATCCTTCATAGTCATGATAGTGATGGAAATACTAAAATCTGTAAAAAATCCAAAAATTGTTGTGAAGGCATCCTCTATATTTTTTTGGCCAAGGGGGGGGGGGGGGGGGGGGGGGGGGGCAATCACACTTTCCTACCTTCATATAGCTACAGCCAAAAAAAAAACAATTATGTGTGGTTCCAGTTACCCTACCTACATGTACCCTAAAGATTTTTCTGACATTTTTCAACAAGCACTGTTAAGGTCAAAATGTCTATACCATAGACTCTATGTTAAAAAAAGTTCTTACCTACCTACGCTATTTTTTATCTTGATGTAACAGGAACTGCACCTATATCATGTATATTTTTACCGATACTTGGTCTAAGGATATTTTAGAAGCATCATCACCCACATGATCTAATCAGAACCCACTGTGTGCAGTGGTGCAATGTATCATCAACCATATCAGAAGTGAAAATAAATTGGGATTTTTCTAGGACCTAATAAAAATTAAATTCAAAGTAATCATCCAACCAAGATAAAACTTCGTCCTTTCAAAATATAAAATCATTTATTTATCATGTTTATAGATATGCTAGAGTTAGAATATTACAAATATCTTGCAGGTTTTGATTAAACTGGCATTAATATCTTTAACTTTCTGACAAAATCCAATTGCTTTAACCTCAATGTGTTTTACCAACTGTGGTGCCAAAATATCTCCTACACTGTAGAGTTAACTCCCATGTAGAAATGTTAACCTAGGACCCTTAACGTTGTCCAACTCATTATATAAAATATTTTCTAAAAGACATACAGAGAAAATTAATGATTCCAAGTTTTAATACAGTATATATGAATTTTTTATTCACAAAAAAAGAAAAATATTATAGGAGGGACATAATGGCTTTATTGCAGAAAGTGTCATGGAAATCTAATCATCTGTTCTCAATGAGCTGCAGTCTTTCCGATACCAAAAGGGTTAGATTATAGATAGTAATCTTCCTGTGTTGCAAGTCCAAAAAATTATTTTAAAAAGATAAGAGTGACCATAATGTCATTAATGATCTATGTGTATGTAGCAATAACACACAAATGACACCATTTTTGACTCTTTCATCATTATTCATTTTAAAAATAGAACATAACTTGAGACTACATGTATACCAATGCAAAGGGATTAACAGCAGGTGATGACATTTTCTCTGAAATTGATTCATCTTCGTCTTCCACGTTCTCCTCTAAACCTGGGATTTTTAGATCTTGTTTTCCATGTAACTTTCTTAGAGCTCTGGATGACATCTCAGTCTAAGTCTGTCCGTTATGACAACCTACAGGCAGGGTTGTAAAATTTAGATCCACATGTCAATGTTTACAAAATTTGTTGCGAAACCGGAAGTAAAAGTGCGACTTATCATTTTTACTGTATTTTAAATATAAAATTAATTATGCCTGCTGAAGACGTAGAGTGCATTATTCTCCTGGTAAGCAGATCTAGATCAGATTTTAAGATACTTGAGTTTACAATTATTTTTATTCTTATTTGGTGCGTGATAATAACATGGATGCGCCCATGAAAATTTGATCAAAATGACAACAATCTTGTTTACCCTGTGTTTTCACAAATTCCTGCCTCTTTGTAGAGCAGCTCGAAGAGTGAATTATACCACGTCATGTGTTTTATCTCAGCAAAATGTCATAATTCGAGGACCCTTAGTAAAAATGATGAACAAAACTAAAAAGTATGCATAAACGATAATTTGCCCCACTCCAACGAATCCGGGTCCGTTCGCCTTTATTCACGTTCGCCCTAATACCTGTTCGCCCTGATTTTTATTTATTATGTTGTATTGTTGTATAATGAATGTATATATTTGAATAAAGTTTGTATACAATTTTCAATGTTGCCAAATATTTATGTTGTATTGCTGCTACCAGAAAAATAAGTTTCTGTGTTTTCCAGGAGTACAAGGTATGTAATATAAAACAACTGAAGACTAAGTTATCTGTATGTATTGATCTTTATTGATACATTTTAACAATATCAAAACATTCATTAACAGTTATAACAAGATCAATCTCGAACTGCGCATCACACAGATTCATTTCATATCATATACAGTAATCATAAATCGGAGTTAGGCTTCTTCATGTCGTATTTCAGTTACTTCAGACTAAAATATTTTTTTTGTCATTTAGGAATGGCTGTACTCATTAGTGCCTGTTTAATTAGAATGTCTAGAATATGCAGATTTACGAACAAACATTTTTTTTGGTTATTTTACTGCCAATAATAATGAGTATTTTTACAGTCTCTCTCAAGTATATCTAGAGTGGCTGTTTAATGATGTTAGTTATATATCATAATTATAAATTTAAACACTTACCAGTGCCACATAGTCTATGTTGCCACCTATCACATATGTCACACGATACTGCATGCTGACAAGGTTGGACCTCTCTGTCACACAAAATACACATGAACTGTACCATGGTTTATGGAAGAATGAAGTGCATCCATGATCCACTTCCATATATAACAAATTTATCAAAACACAGTTGAGATCAAAAAAGACAAGCTGCAAAAAAAAAATTCCCTTTCATGTCTTACAGTTCTTACATTTATACCAAATAAATATCGGCATAGATTTAAAAACCTATATATTATTAATATTAATAATTTTTTTAAAAAATAGGGCAAATGAAACCCAGGGCAAACAGACTCTATGGGTGAACAAACCCAGGGCGAACGGACCCAGGGCAAACATGTAATTAGGGCGAATGGACCCGATACCCACTCCAACTCACATCAACTTTGAATATCAGTTTCATACTCCAACTATGAAATGTCATAACTCGTGAAGATCAAAGTAAATGAAAATACAACAGGTCAACCCTAAATTGGGGTATAGTACTCTAATATGGGCTCCGTACCTGTAGTCCAAAGGTCCGATAGTCTGAAGGTTCATTAGTCCAAAGGTTCAATGGTCCAAAGGTTCATTAGTCCGAAGGTCCGATATTCCGAAGGTTCATTGGATAAATGATTTTTAATTTGATGCTGCATGGACTAATTCTTTCAACCTGGGGCCACAATTTATACTAAAACGGGTCATTTGACGTCGCTTGGCATGTAGTAAATGCACACCTGTTTTGAGGATGGAAAAAGGGGGAGGGGGGTAACAGGATTCTTGATTTTTTACTGCTTGTTCAGAAGTGTTTTCTGTTGATCTGCATAGGTCATAATGTACATGGTATCGCCGGTTCCATGATCTCATGGGAATTAGTTACCGTGTTGCTTCACGCCTCCAATCCTGTTATTATACATGTTATATTTATGAGGACTAAATCATATTATATTCAATAAAAATTTCTGTTTTTTTGGTACTTAAAAATATCTTTTGAAATTCACGATAAATTAAGACACCTTCCAGACTACCACAATAACAAATGATCACTTACACAATCATTTTCGCCTGATCCCTTTTCAGACATTTCAACTGGTTTTTTTTTACCACATGGAATTTTTCTCATGCCATTTTGTTTATAATTAAGGCCCGAAACACCATTGTGTCTAAATTGAGCTATGAGAATTTGTGACATCTCTTTTGTGAAATGAATTCCGTTTTTATATAGAAAGCTGTAACATCACAAGGAGCACCATTTTTATTAGAAGTTAAGTGTGCTTTTAAATAAAGTTGGTAACTTCTTTTGGTTCGAAACGCCTCGGTGGTCACGTAACCTCGAGCGCGGAAGGTCGCGGGTTAGACCCACGGCCAGATCAAACCAAACACATTAAAATTGGTATTTGCTGCTTCTTCACATTCTTTACATTATATCAAATACTTTTTACTCGCTGAAAATATATATTTACATACAAATTAGCAAGATTCCCGAAAAAGATGCTTATTGTATTAGGTATAATCTATCATAAACATTATTTTGGTAAGACTGATATTTCACAGCAAAAAAATTTCCAACAGTTACCAATGTCAATGACATGACAGATGTTTAATGGATGAAGAATCAATTTTCCTCCTTAAGACGACAGGATTTCTGTTGGCTGAAATTCTATCGGGCAGCACCTTCATGATTGTATTTTGAGTATACCATGTATACCTGGGCAATGGAGTTAGTGTGTAGCATCACCCCTTTTCAATGCAACACACCAAAACCTTCCTTGTCAAATAATTTATATTTTTCATCATTTTATGAAAGAAATGTCATTATTTCTAGAGTCGAAAAATTCCACTCAGCTAAACCAAGTATTCTGCATTGTTTTTTGGAACATCGAACCTTTGGACTACTGAACCGCACTATGGTTTCTTTTTGCGTTATTCATGTTATATCAAGCATCAGACCATCAAACCTTTTGATCATTGGACGTTTTGACTAGTTAACTTCCCTTGATGTTATAAATGTGTGCATTATGAGTTTTGTCAAGGTTCGGACTATCGAACCTTCGGACCAATGCTCCCTGGGACTATTGGATCTTCGGACTAATGAACCTTCAGACTATTGAACGGACACCCCCTAATTGAGGTATACTCGTATACCCTAATTAAAGTATTTTGACGACAACATCTTATTCATAAATGTTTTGACTCCAAAACGAAATTACTTCTTAAATATATCAACACAACAGGTATATCTGTTAAAACTATGAAACTTACACTGTAATGGGTTACTGTGTTTAGACACAATCCGTTCAAACGTTTGTTTTTTTAATTGTGGTTTTACGCTGTTTTCAGCGCATTTTGGCCAGTTTTGATTGCTAGAGTACCTAGAGAGAACCACTGACCTTCGGTAGGAAAATTGGCAATCAATTAAGATCGGAGTCTAATACACCTCCCCTAAGGTGAGATTCAAACTCACAACCTCAGCCATTTAAACGTAAAGTCACCCTCTGTGAATGCAAAATGTCCATTCCTACGAATGTGTTTAATCATCAGTTGTGGTATGATGACAAAAAATTTAAAGATCAAAACACTATTCTTCGTATTTGCTACCTTTTCATTTCACAGAGAAATGACTTCTTTTATCATTTTTAAGTTTTTGTGTACTTATTTTTAAGACATTGGGTTATCTCTCTTTGAAAGAGTGAAATTAAAACGAGAAACTTTGAAAAATAACATGTATAAATACTTTTTATTTCACTTAATTTTTCTAAAAAATGTTTTTGAAAGACTCGATTTCAATTGAAAAGGAATTCAAATGTGGACATTTTGTGATATTATTTGCACAAAGATTACTTTTATAAATGCCAGTATTTTTGAGTTTAAGTGTTTAATTTGCTTCTAAAATTGGTACAGTATCTTTCAAATTTTGCTTTATTTCTTTTAAATGCAATTATAGTGTGACACATTTCCCATGACCTTGGTCTCAAATTTCATTCTTGAGTGACTTGCATCTCATTTTCAAGATTATAAGTCCATTTCAAATTCTCAGCAACTGTTATACTAATACCCACCATATTTAGTCAATAGATTAGTAGTGTTCCAATGATCGATTATAATTCGAAAATCAGTCAATTGTAAGGGAAATTCAAGTGTTCGATAATTGATTATTCTACTTTCACTTTCACTTTGGGTAATGAAGTCATCAGGTAGAGTTAATAGTTTTGTATTTAATAAAAATGTATTTTTTGAAAGTAGTTAATAATATTTATTAGTGTTTTTCACCTTAAAATAATATTTCGTATTCTCATTGCATTTAATAGTATTTTATTCACGATTTATAAGCATGCTGCATACTTGACAAATGGCAAATAAATGAGTTGACCCATTCGTTTTTATTCTGATTGCAATCAATCATTAGTTATTTATAAATAACTGATGATTGATAATGAGATTAGATTGTTTTGAAGACATATCACCATGATTACAACATAGGTTATAATGTGCTAATTTTGATAATCTAATAGGTATGAAATAGGTTAGAAAATAAATATGAAAGGATTACACCAGGGTTTGTTTTTTGTCTGATAATCATACAAATATTCAAGTAAAAATTTTTTTATCAGAAAAAATATACAACAGGGTGTAACTCACTGTTTTCTCTTGATAAAGCTCTATTCTTTGAAGTTCTCTATTTTATTTACTACCCTTAGATTAAACAAATTGTGTTATCTAATATATGTCATTAATTTACCAACCTGCTTTAAAAATTCAGTTTAAATAAAAACCAAATTCTTTGCTTTACAATCTTATACTATTGGTTACACAAATTTGGATAGTTATTGTCAGAATATTTGTTCTTTTTTCGCAGAGCTATTCAGTAATAATGTTTTATTTAATTTGAATTTTCCAGTATTAGTGAGAACATGGGTTCACTATGAATGAAAATAAAATAACTTGTTAAATAAATTATTGGTTTCAGCCAACCATGTGACAGAAACACATATTAAATACTTTGCCCAGTTTTACACAGAATATGCTCTCAATCCTGTATTGATATTTATATTCATTATATGCTCAGAGGATAAATATATGAAAATCATACATTTTTTTACTTCTTGGTTTTATATATTTTGCAGGAAAAGTAAGAAATCATCAAATAGCATCAACAAGGTTTGTTTTTTTAACGTTTTTGTATTTGTAAACACGCAGACTCTTATCAGCAGCTCTAATTTTAGTCTTTTCTTGTGAATTTCTCATTTGGTTTTTAACCTTATTTGAAAGAAAAGAAAATTATGTTACAGACAAGTAATAATAATAAAAGCATTTTGAAATTTTGTCTCAAGATTTGTCTCAAGATAAATGACATTATATAGTTTTAATATTTTATATTTAATCAGTAGAAAAACAGTTTAACTTAAACAAGATTTTTCTGATATAATTCATTTATAAATTATTTATGATCCAAGTAGCTATTTCAATATATAGTTGAAACGTCTAACTTTCATTCCATTTGTACGTAAGAGAAAATTTTCTTTTCAAAGCCCTATAATATGCTATTACATGAAATACATGGTTCAGAAATATAGTTTAAAACATGTCTTTCTTTGTCCCCAGCTGATTTCAGATTTTGAGGACAGTTCATCAACATCAGGAAGAAGGCATGGTCCTAATCAAGGAATGGTTAGAAGGGCGGATCAGCTTAGTTTTATTTTATACGACTATGTTACAGAAATTGTAAACAGTGGGGAACTTTGTCCAGAAGTTGCTAGCATGAAAGTTGAAATAACTGAGGTGAGAATTTGTAAGACATTATAGCATTATTAGTGTCCCGAAGCAACGGTCAGCTATAAGCAACATTACATTAAGAAAACAAAAGCATGATGTCGTAGTAGATTGTGAGGAATAGAAATATTATTTGTCATCGGTGAAAACTATTGCTGCCATTCCCATTTCGACTTTAGTTTACCCTTTCTCGAAGAAGATCAACTAAAAAATCTCACCACTGTCACCCAAAAGTACCAGTATGATATTTAATATTTCTGATTTGATGCTGAATTCAGTCTTATTTGCTGGAATTACTGGCGAATTCATTGTCAGTTTAATAAGAAGCATGGAAAAGTAACAATTACCACTTTCCAATTTAACAGTTATGACCTCCGATGATTCTACTACTATTATCATGTTAGTGTGTAATGACAATTATCCATGTTGGCTGATGATTGGCTAAAGTGAAATTTGATTTTTGACCTACGATCATATTTATTTACCACAGAAAAGGCCAAACCGGGGATAAAATCTGTTATCTACGTTTATAGCTGTTGGCATTGAGATTGTACCCCCCTTCAGCACCTTCTGCTCTGCCTCAGGCTGCACAGATGTGCTTCCGGGTGGTTCAATCTCAGCGCTCACAGCTATAGACATAGATAACTGATAATGTAATATACAGTAGATTTTTATCTGGACATGAATTTGAAATTTATCTGTAAGGTACATGTTATCAGAACACCTTACACAATAAATAATCATGTGCAAGTAAAATGGTAAACTTCTTTAAAATTATAATGGACAGAACTATTTTGGAGGATCAGTTATCACCCTCCACACAGGGACAATAGTTTCACAATTTACTGTATAAGTGCCTTCAGCACTTTATTTTCACTGTGGACTTTAGATATTTTATTGTGACATATTAAGACCCTTCAGCATCACCATTAACAAATCACATGTAGAACAATTTGCATGACAGCACTATATACATATATGGAATGTCTGTAGTGATATTATTTATTATTCATTGAACATTCAGATGGTTAAAAAGTTGCATATTGGAGACAACTGATATGTAATTGTCAAAATTATTTAATATTAGGAGAAAATATGCTTTTAACTTTAAAAAGTAGTTAAGAGAATGAAACATGAAATATGAAATGAACATGTCACAGAGGTTGTGTACAGCTATCCTTATAAATGTGTCAAAACATGCTGAACATTACATTTTGGATATCAGAAGAGGTAATCGTACTGCAAACTAAAATTATTTATCTTTTTTTTTCAGGTGAAATTGCTCCCTAATTTTACAGCTATCCATGTATACTGGATGCCTGATGGTACCCCCAAAGATGAAATAGTCAATGATTTACTAAAAAGTAAACAGAATAAAATGAGGTAGCTTGCCTTTCACAAAAAATTGTTTAATTTTCCTGGAAAAATGTATAAAAATTGCGCAATTTTATTAAATAATTTACAAAAGTGTAGAATTTAAGTGGATCATTTATAAAATTGTACGATTTAACTGGATAACAAACAAATTGCATGCAAATGACAAAAAATGAAGAAAAGAAATAACAGCATGTTTATGGCTGTACATCTTAAGGGAAAACAATAAGAAGCTGTGGAATTTAATAACATCCTCAAGAGAAAGACATCAATGTATTTCTTATAACATTTCAAACATCTCTGCCATAATCACATTGACCCAACTTTTTAGCTTACCTGGCCAAAGGCCATGTGAGCTTTTGTCATCACTTGGCATCCATCGTCCATTAACTTTTCAAGTTTTAATCTACTCCTCTGAAACTACTGGGCCAAATGGAATTAAATTTGGCAGGAACCATCTATGTAAGCTTGCTCATTTCATCCCAATCGGACAAAAATCTTCTCTGAAACTGCTGGGCCAAATGGAACAAAACTGGACAGGAAGCATATATGGGAGGTCCTCTATAAAGTTTCCTCATTTCGTCCCGATTGGACAAAAAATATGGCCGTCATGGCAGTTCTTGTTTCTGATTGGCTTATATAAAAGAATCTTTTCCTCTGAAATCGCTGGCCCAAATGGAAAGAAACCTGATAAAAAGCATATATGGGAGGTCCTTTATAAAGTTTCTGCATTTTGTCCTGATCGGAATACAAATATGGCCACCATGAGCAGTTCTTGTTTCTGATTGGCTGATATAAAAAAATCTTCTCCTCTGACGTCGCTTGGCCAAATAGAACGAAAATGACAGAAAGCATCTAATTGGGAGGTTCTATACAAAGTTTCCTCATTTCGTCCTGATCAGGCAACAAACATGGCCGTCATTGGCAGTTCTTGTCTTTCATCGGTTGATAATGTTCTTCTTTGAAACCGCTTGGCAAAAGGGAACGAGACTTGACTGGAAGCATCTGTTGGAGGTTTTTTACAAAATTTCCTCATTTTTTCCCGATCAAGCGACAAACATGGCCGCCATGGGCAATCTTTGTTTCTGATTGGTTGATTTTTTTTTTTTAAATTTTTTCTTAAACTGCTTGGCCAAATAAGCCAAACTTGACAGAAAGTGTCTATGACATATAACAAAAATCTACAGAACTGCAGAATTAATTGAAACCAAACATGGTCTGAATGTTCCTCTTAAGGTGCTCACCAAGCGTTGTTACTCTGGTGCCGATCCCTATTTCAAAATGGCCTTCAGCAGAGGACTTAGGTTAATATAAGACCCTATGGGAAATACATGCAAATTTCTTCTGGAGAACTACCAAATTTTAGAATATGCTGACCTGTAAGTAGAAGGACCTTGATAAAGAAAAATTGTTGTTCCTACAAGGCTACCATACTTCATAATGATAGGGTGAAGGGACTTTTCTCTTTGAGGTACATCAATAAAAATGGCTTTCTTGCCAGGTGAGCGATAGAGGCTCAGCCCTCTGAGTGTCTAGTTTTCTTTTGCAGACATGCAAAAGTCAGTTACTTTAAGATTATCTTTCTAAAATTTACAGAAAAAATAAGTAGAAGATTTTTTTCTGCATATATCTAAACTTAACAAATGATCATGAATATTTCTTATTTTTTCAAAATTTTCATAATTTCATAATTACTTTATTGATCTTTGCCACCAATTATTGTTCAGAGAACAATGTCTGTATATTTAAGAATATCCTAGGAAAGACCCAGTGAAGTTATCTCTTGTTAAAAAGTTTTTTAGTGAACGTCATGAAGGGTTTTTGGCCCAAGTAGAACAAAATCAGTACATGTATCTAATACAGTAGAATCTTGATTTGTTAACATGAAGGGGTTTGTAAAATTAGTTCGATGCATTGGTAGTTCAAGCAATTGAAATCCGGAAAATCTTTAGTTACAAACCAGCAATAAATTTAAAATGTAATTTACATCCTTTTTCGTTCGCCTCAACAAAGTTGAGGGGGACTAATGGAGAACCCCTGGCGTCCACAGCCAATTCTCAATTACTAGTTGACATAGGGTCATATATTTTTGTGTGCAGGTGCATGTTGAATTGACTGACCATGTGACATAAGATGAACTTCACATGGTCCATATTACACGGTTGACTGGCTTTTAAGTTTTATGTCAGAAATCAGTTTCAACATACAAAGTGACCTACAATCATATTATTTGGTGTGAGTGATCTTGGGGAGTAACACAGCCTCTCACCAAAATTAGGTCACGCTGTCCTACTTATTGCTCATCATTGACTAAGGTTAAGTTTTACGTCCGAGTTCATTTTCCGATACCAAGGGACTTAACAATCATATTACTTAAGTGTGAGGATGCATCTCGGAGAGTAACACAGCTTCCTACCAAAATTAGGTCACTCTGACCTACTTATTCTGCTTTATTAACTTAGGTTAAGTTTTACATCCGAGTTCAGTTTTCTGATACCGGGCAACCTACAATCATATTACTTGATGTGAGGATGCATCTCCGGAAGCTACACAGCCTCCCACAAAAAATAAGGTCATTCTGTCCTACTTATTGTGCATCATTGACTTAAGTTCAGTTTTACGTCTGATACCAAGCGACCTACAATAATATTACTTGCTGTAAGGGTGCATCTCGGGGAGCTACACAGCCACACACCAAAATTAGTAGGGGAACAAGGAGAACTTGGTTATCTATCCAATCATCAAATCTTGATATGGAATTACTAATTTAAGAATAAATCACCCATAAACATCAAGTGGATTATCAATGACCTGTAATTGACAATTAATCACCTTCTTGTCATCAATGATCTGACCTCTGGTTTTTTTCACTTATTTGTCACATATGCCAATTAAAAGTTATGTTCGAGTTACTGAGAGTAAATTACGTCATATTACTGTTGTACGGACCAGACAATTAGTTCAAGAATTTAAGAAATAGGTGTTCGAAAAATCGAGAATTAATTTACATAGACATAATGGAAAAATGCTCGGACTTCCGTAAAGGGTTGAGAAATCCATGGTGTTTGAGGGACCAGAGTTCGAGCAACCGAGATTCTACTGTATGTTAAAAACTTAATCATAAAGGTATGTTTTTCTTTGTGTATATGAAAAGTACACATAAAAATGGCCATATATATGGTAGATTTTCATTTACAAAGTCAGTAGAATGGGAGATAGTGACGTCAGTAAGAGGTACACATGGTAAAGTCAGGAAAGAACACCATACATGTTGTAACATCCTGGAATTTGAGGTTTTTCATAAAAATCACTGGAACATGTGAAGGACATAACTTCAAGATTATTATATTAAAATTTACTGAAAAAATCAATAAAGGATTTTTTTTACATGTTACTAAAGTTACAAATGGTCATCAAGCCTCCTTATTTGGCCAAAATTTGCAAATTTTTTTTAATGGTTTATCGATCTTTGCCACAAGTTATTTGTCAGAGAAGCATTTAATTCTATATATTTTGGGATATTTTACAAAAGAATTGGTGAAATGGTGAAATTTTTAATGAATGTCTAGTAATATGGAAAATTAAGGGTTTTTAGCTCAAAAGTGCCAGAATCTGTGTCAGATATCTTTAAAAATAAGTCATGAAGGTATTTTTTTCTTTCTGATTTGAAAAGAATAAACCAAAAATTGACCTATAAATGGTAAAATTTCAGCACAGAAATCAGTAGAGGAACCTTACTGTATCGTATTCCCTTGAAGTGGCCTTTAACAAAGAGAAAAACATCTCGCTCCACATAAAAACGATCAAGTCAGCCCCTTGTAATGTTTTGATGGGAATTCCTTTATGAATATCGATCATGTAATGCTTTACACAAATACAAGGATAATAACAGGTAAAGACACATGAACAGTTTGTCCCACAATCCTCTGAAGTCATATTGGCTTCTTTAAAAAAAAAATTGGGCACATTGTATGTACTGGTGAGAGACTTTTCGGCAAAAACCACTCACTCACCTATCTAGTTATAACATGAAAATCTGTGATACTTATCTGGGAGAGTATTTTTTAAAGAATGCAAACAATGAGGTTGCTGTTTTCTGCCATTTTGATTTCACATTCATGCTAAGTAAGTAAATTGAGATATACTTCAGAATTTAGGGGTGGATGAATGGTCTTAGCAATTTTTTATGTCAGTCCTTTGATTTTAAGTCCAACTTTGTTGTGGTGTGTTTGTGTCCTATCTGAAATAACAAGGATTAACAGTTTTTATGTTGAACTTGTGTGTGTATCCCAGGGTATTCACCTCTAAAATTTAAACAAAAACAAAAAAATCAAACAAACAATCATTGAATAATTTCTAAGGTGTAATACTGAAAGTTCATTTTTTCTGAATCAATGACAGATTTATTTGTCACATGAATAATTAATCTTCACAGATTAATTTTTTAGTTTTATTTCAGAGGTCTTCTGTCATCATACAAACCAATTGGAAAAATTCCTGAGGTGGTTTTTTTGAAAGACAAAGAAAGGGAACAAACATTTGAACTTGATAAACTATTTAAGATAGCCGATTATGGTGAGGACTTCAGAAAATCATCTGAATACAGATACAGTGAAAATAATGAAGTTTTTAAAGATGACAATCAGCTTGAGCAGTTGAAGCAGCTGAGTTATCAGTTTGAAACAGATAATGGAGGGAAGACAGAAGTTATACATATGGATGTAAAAGAACAAAGAGAAAAAAAATCAAAGAAAAGACATAAAGTAGAACAATCGAAATTAGGAAAAATCCGAAATGAATATTCAGATATTATGGAACAGTATAGGGATAATTTATATGGTGTGAATCATTCTGATTTAACTCGGAAAATTGAATTGTCAAAACACAAGTTAAAACACAGAAGAGCAAAAGATCCGGATGTTCATATCATGGAAGCTGACAATATGGAAGAAGCCAAAAAGATTGACATTTCGTCTCTCAGTTCCATAAAAAAGAAAAGACTGGAGAGCAAAAATGTAACAATATTTGATTATCTAGAAGAAATAGGTTATCAAAAGGGTAGTTATACAGACATTCCATTAATAGCAGATGAAAATTACAACGAAATTGATGATAATGATGATGATGATGATGATGATGATGATGATATTATTGATAATGAAAACTACAATGAAATTGATGATGATAGATATTTTGATGATAGATATACTGATATTGAAAATTATCAAATGAATAGATTTGATGATAAAAAAGAACAAAAATAAATGCACATGTCATCAAGAATGAGATAAAAGAAGGTTTTTCCTGTAAATTTCATTTTATTTCATATAAAAAAAGCACCAAAAAGAAAGGATATATGGTTATTGTTAAACACCCAGTAAGATTTATTACATAAATTTGTGGCCTTCATTGATGAGCAATAGCTAGACCATAGGACCAGCAATAAATTGCCTCAGCCATCACTGATGTCAAAAAAGTATCAAAACACATCAAAAATCCCATGTTTGTAAAGTTTTTAATTACGATCAGGGCTAAAAAAAAAAAAAAAAAAAAAAAAAAGCTTTCATTTCCAAGGACCTAGTGACTGACCATATTTTTTCAGTGCTAACCCTAATTTCTTCAGGACAAAAAAAATCCACACAGGATCCAGAATCTGTGGCAGCAAGTTTTATTTATTAAGCCTTGGGGACTACATCAAAAGATTCTTGTAGGATTAAAATATTAATTCAAATAGTTTATTCCTGGACCAACTTCATCTTCCCTTTTCTTTACTTAATTAGGAAAACATTGTTTGACCAAAGTCTTCTAACCCATAAATGATTCATAATTACCTATATAAAAAAATATTTGAACAAGGCAGAGCCTTCAATGTTTTCCATCCCCTCATAACAGCCAAAAAAAAAGATTATCTGTTACAATTTAGAATTTATTTGGACACAAACATACCAAAAATATTTTGAGGCAGATCTCTGTAATTTCCCAGAAAAAGGATGTGTTGGTTTAAGCCCTATCTTGAAACTTGTATGTGAATTAACGTTTCTCTTTGATGTATCTTATGTACCTGCTTTTGGACTACCATTGATTGGTCTTGGATGAGAATGAAGACTACACTGTATTCATCCCTGCCATTTTTTAGCTGCTATTACATGTATATTGTGAAAAAATGCTTTTACTGTGGGTAAATGTTTTTTTTTTAATTTTTTATTTTTATGGCAGCTGGGGTAGCCAAAGACCTTCAACAGGATAGAGGCTATAATAAGCACTGGCGATCTCAGTCAAATATGCCTCACTATGAGTGGGGTTTGAACACCTTGATAAATCTTTTTGATTGCATATATGTGTTTAGCATTGAGCCTGAAATTCTTGTATATAAAAAGTCAGTACCAGTTATATTTCTTTGCAAGATATCATTCCTTTTCAGCACAGAGATGAAACTATAAAGGATTGCTTGCAATAAATATAAATGGAATTCTGACGATTTTCTAAGCTCACCAACCAAGTGAGCCAATATCATCACTCTGCATCCATTATTGATCTTGTCATCCATCTTCTCCCATGAAACCATCTGGGCAGTTATAACCAAAATTTGGTAGAACAGGCCTCATATTATATACCTTTCAAATTTATGTCAGCCTGAATGGTCCAGATCCACAGTGGAGAACAATATGGCTATCATTACTGCAAATCAAAAAAAAATACTGGTATTTAAGAATATTCCCCTTTGAAACTGCTTTGCCACTTGAGACTAAACTTTGGTGAAATGGTCAAGGGAAAGTTTGAACCTTGGACTAGTATAACATAAAATAAATATAAGTAATCTGCAGAAAAAAAATATATATTTTAAAATATCCTCTTTATTTTACTTCAATATTGTCCAAAAAAATGATGTCCCTTGGTCAATTTCTTACTACGCTGGTATTGCCATAGAAAAATCAGCAAAACAAATGTTGTAAAATGTCTTGTGATCTACTGAATCCTTTGAGAAATTAGATAGAATCAATGATTATTTTGGTTTTCCTTTCATTAATGTGTCAATGAATCCAATCATTGAACCAATATATCTATTTCTAATTTATAAAGAGGACAAATATATCTAAGGAGCAAACAACAAGAGGCTCTCAAGAGCCTGAATCGCTCACCTGGCAAACAATGCGCTATAAACTAAATCTCATCATCACCATTCACTAAGGATACCATGTTTACTTTAAAAACCAAATATTGTTGAAATCCGAGCAAGTGTAAAAAATGGCGGGAAAATGGCAGCCATTTTAAAAATGACCCTCCAAAACAAACTTTCATCATCACCATTCAACTCCGGATACCATGTTTACCTTGAAAGTAGCTTTCATCTTCATTTTCTTTCTATAATTCAGGAAAAAATAGCAAAAAACAGCATTTTGACCCCTATGTTCTATTTTTAGTAAGGGCGGACATGTTTTTCGACCAATCAAAAATCGAAGCATTAACTTTTTGCAGGATACCCTAAGGAACAATCTTACCAAGTTTCATTTGATTTTGAATAGTAGTTTCAGAGAAGAAGATTTTTGAAACAATAACATAAAAAAAAGCCAAAAATGTCAAAAAAGGGCAATAACTCTAACATCAGTTGACAGATTTTCTCACGAAAATCAGCACACAGGTAGCTCTCATCATGCTGAACACTTTCAACCTGCCAGAATTTGCCGTAACCTAATGATTTTTGAGATATTTGCGCAAAACTGTTGTTTGACCCCTATGTTCTATTTTTAGTAACAGTGGCCATGTTTTTCGACGGATCAAAAATCGAAGCATAAACTTTGTGCAGGATATCCTAAGGAACAATCTTACCAAGTTTCATTTGATTTTGAATAGCAGTTTCAGAGAAGAAGATTTTGGAAACAATAACATAAAAAAAAGCCAAAAATCTCAAAAAGGGCAATAACTCTAACATCAGTTGACAGATTTTCACGAAAATCAACACAGAGGTAGCTCTCATCATGCTGAACACTTTCAACCTGCCAGAATTTGCCGTAACCTAATGATTTTTGAGATATTTGCGCAAAACTGTTGTTTGACCCCTATGTTCTATTTTTAGTAACAGTGGCCATGTTTTTCGACGGATCAAAAATCGAAGCATAAACTTTGTGCAGGATACCCTAAGGAACAATCTTACCAAGTTTCATTTGATTTTGAATAGTAGTTTCAGAGAAGAAGATTTTTGAAATAATAACATAAAAAAAAGCCAAAAATGTCAAAAAAGGGCAATAACTCTAACATCAGTTGACAGATTTTCACGAAAATCAGCACACAGGTAACTCTCATCATGCTGAACACTTTCAACTTGCCAGAATTTGCCGTAACCTAATGATTTTTGAGATATTTGCGAAAAACTGTTGTTTGACCCCTATGTTCTATTTTTAGTAACAGTGGCCATGTTTTTCGACGGATCAAAAATCGAAGCATAAACTTTGTGCAGGATACCCTAAGGAACAATCTTACCAAGTTTCATTTGATTTTGAATAGTAGTTTCAGAGAAGAAGATTTTTGAAATAATAACATAAAAAAAAGCCAAAAATGTCAAATAACTCCTAAAAGGAACGAACCTACAACTTCGATCCTGTTACAAATTTTGTAGATCTTTGTGTGCCTAACAATATGAAATTTAAATTTTACAAATTTCCTTTATAGTATCCAAGATATTGAGCTTAATAAGTGCAAAATTTGGAAAAAATGCAGAAAAAGGGCAATAACTCCTACATGGGTCGTTGGGTCTTCTTCAAAATTTCAGGGCAGGTAGATCTTGAGGTGCTGAACACTTTTACCCTTTGCCAGAATTTTGATATCTGTTATGGTTTTTGAGTTATTTGCAAAAAACTGCAATTTACCCCTATGTTCTATTTTTAGCCATGGCGGCCATGTTTTTATACGAATCAAAAATCCAAACGATAGTTTTGTAGCACATATACCAATAAACAACTGTACGAAGTTTGGTTGCAATTGGTCTTATGGTGTCAGAGGAGTTAACGTTTGAAAAAGTTTACAGACGACGGACGGACGACGGACGGACGGACGGACGGACGACGGACGCCAAGTGATGGCAATAGCTCACATGACCCTTCGGGTCAGGTGAGCTAAAAAAACGCAATCCATTAGACAGACAAACACAGGAAGACAAATGAACAACCACAAGCACAACAAATAAACACTGGAAACTAAAAACCAATGAACAACACGAACTCCTATAAAAACCAGGAGTGAACTCGGCTGCTCCGGAAGGGTAAGCAGTTCCTGCTGCGTCGTGAAGTTTATCAAAGTCAATCTGGTGTTAGTAACAAATCGGTGGATGTACATGAAATGTTACGACAGTGGGAACAGGTCCAGCATCATCTTAAATATTTGAACACTGTAACGGTCAACCAATTCGTGATGACGACCGTAAAATTTCCTAAGTGATGACATCAACTTTATCCCTGACAAAAACCCTCGTTAAAAGTTTTGTGACAGCAATAATCCTCATTGTCGAAAGTCATGGTAACTCACGCATGCCCTTGAATATCGGATAAGCTGAGAAACGTAGATGTCATATGCAGGCGATGCTGGTATATTGCTACATAAGTTGACATCATCACGTTTTTCATAAAGTTTTGTCTTCAAATGTCCCTCATTGTGTATTTCAAGAAACAAATCCAAATATGAAGCGGAATTCGATGTATCTGTAGTGTACTAAATTTCAAGTTTATTGCGGGTAGAAGAGATGTAGAAAGTCTTGGAATTTATCGTTATTTAACAATAACACGTCATCTATATACCGAAAAGTGAAATTAAAGGATTGGGCCAGTTTCATTTTGTTTTCACGTAGTAGCCCTTGAATGAAGTCCGCTTCATATGAGTACAGAAACAGATCGACGAGAGAAGCACAGTTAGTTCCCATTGGAATGCCTAATGTTTGTTGAAAAATTCGACCGCCAAATTCAACAAATATGTTGTCTATGAGAAAATCTAACATGTTTGTAGTTTCATCTTCAGAATACTTTTTGTCAGAATCTGAGTGGTTCTTCACGAAATAAGCCTTTTCTCTACCTAAAACTAGAAATTTATACCTGCGTGTGCCATTTTTCTTGAAAAACTTTGATGAACTAGTTGTTTCAATCATTATTTTAATTGTAGTGTAGAGTGTAGAGAGGTCGAATGTTTTTTATACTGTTGCATGTAGCCAAAGATTTTGATTTACGATATTGTAGTTAATTGTTTTAGTTTTTAAGAATCTACATCTGATGACACCACTGGCGGAATATGATGTTTCACAGTAATTCTGAAGGCCCTCTTTAATACATGTCAATATGAATGTTAAAATCTTTGAAAGGGATTTTGAAGAGAAATTAGCTGACCCAGCAATGTACCTTTGTTTAAACAGATAGTTTAGGAATCCAATAAAGAGCAGGAAGGTTCATTTCTTCACCCTTTGTAGAAATACCAAAGGAATGATGAACGGTCTTGTGGTTATCAAGGAATTCCTGCATAGTTAGTGTGGTCGGTGTACAAGTTTGATTACCTGCAGTGTTATCTATTCCCAACTCATTACTAAGACACTCAAAATAAAAAGTTCTTGCGAACAAAAACGATGTAATTTTTAATTCTCAGTGTGAGTTTTTGAAGTGTTTTCGTCTCTTTGTGTATTTTTGAAATCTCAGTGTGTGTTTTTAAGTTTTTTAATCTCAGTGTGTAAATTTTTCGAAAAATGGCTTAAATATAGTTTTGACGATAAAAATTCCACCATGTAACCAATTGTGAATAAGAGAGATAAGTGGGCGTTTGATTCGTAATTCTATTTGATAGACTTAGATTGTATATGCTGAGTTATATTCAACTTATTCATCGGCAGGATAATTGTTTCACGTACAGTTCTAAGTTTTATAACTAAAACATCCATCCACAAAAGTCTCACGGGCTCCGTCAGTCCTCCCACTCTGATATGAGGCTCTGGACACACTTTGACCCAACCTACGGCATTGATTATATAGAAATCTTTTTAAATAAAATTAATGCTTAAAAATCCTATCGTATTGTATTCAGTTAATTAAACATTTAAATTTCCGATATAAAACCAGAAATCTATCATTACAATGTTTGCCTCTTCCCCCCACTAATTTTGGTGTGTGGCTTCCCGAAATGCACCCTCACAGCGAGTTATATTATTGTAGGTTGCTTGGTATCGGAGAACTGCACTCGGACGTAAGACTTATCCTAAGTCAATGAAGCACGATAAGTAGATCAGAGTGTCTTAACTTGTGTTACTCCCTGAGATGCACCCAGACACCGAGTAATACGACTGTAGGTACCTTGGTATCGGAGAACTGAACTCGGACGCAAAACTTAACATAAGTCAATGAAGCACGATAAGTTGGTCAGAGTGGCCTAATTTTGGTAGGAGGCTGTGTTGCTTCCAGGAATACACCCTGACACTAATTATTGTAGGTCCCTTGGTATAGAACTGAACTCGGACGTAAAACTTTACCTTAGTCGATGAAGAGAAAAAATTGACCTTATTTTGGTAAGAGGCCAGAGATGAACGCTGACACCAAGTAATATGATGGTAGGTCCCTTGGTATCAGAGAACTGAACTCTAATGTTCCCGCCACGAGATGAGGAGATAATATACATTATTTTTTATTTGTTTTTATTCCGAGTTACCGCTTGATTATATTGATAATTATAAATATCTGTCAGTGGACGTTTAATTTCAACACTAAAAATAGGTACATGTATCATATATATATGGCAATATAGTATGCTCTGAATTTAAACGCTGTTATGTTTATTGTTTACATATACATTATTAAATGCCGGCTAAATTCAATGTACTGCAAATTGCTATATTTTGTTTTAGTTTTTTTTTTAAGGAAATACAGAAGGACGTGGGAAATGTATCAATGAGATACCATTTATTAGTTAAGTGAAGGCACAACTGTAACGCTCTATTTATTCAAAATCAGTCGTGTGTGTAAAGTTCTTCATGCGTTTAGGCATTTGATAGTATAACTTTTAAACCTGGAGTTGTGGCCGAGATCAGATAATAGATTGGGAGATTTAAATTAGAAATTGAAAGGTAAGTCTTTTTTATTTTTGCTGTTTTGGGCCAAATTAGTGTCCTGTGAAAAACTGTCCAACAGGACTAAGAAATTATTACTGTAATTATTTTTATAACCTTAATTTAATAGTATATGACCTCTGTGTTAATATATCTCACTGAAATCTGCTGAAAAATGCCTGTGGTTTTGACTTATGTTCATATCAACATGCTAAGGGGATCTGTCCTTTGCACGGAAATGATAACAATAATAATTTGAGGTAACATTCAGATTTGGCAACTCGAGAGAGATTGTTTCCCGAGGGCTTGCCTGCATTTTTTTTCTGGGGTCCAATTTTTTTATTTTTTAAATTTGGAACAAAATATTTTTTTTTCAATATTGAGCAGGAGCATCAACTTATTTCAAAAACATATTTTTTATTTTACTGAATTTTTTAAACAATTTTACTTACATTTTACTGGCAAAAAACAGAAAATTCATCACAAATAAATTGCTTCAACAAGGTTTTGATACAAAGAAAAGGACTTAGTTTTATCATCCTTATAAGGAATACAATTTAGGTTTGGCACCGCTTGACTTGCAGACCTTGGTTGTAAATTGTCCATAATGCATTTAAATGTAAGACATTTCCTTCGTAGTATTTGCTGCCTTTGAAAAAAAAACATTTGAAAAGGCTATATCGTTTATTATAATATAAATTTTAAGACTTTCAGTCTTGTGTTTTTAAATGGAACATTGATTCTCTTGTTTCATAATTGAAACCATTCGATTTTTTAGCTCACCTGGCCATGTGAGCTTATGTCACCACGTTACGCCGTCGTCCTTAAACTTTTCACATTAAGATCTTATCCTCTGAAACTACTTGGTGGGTTGTAACCAAACTAGCGAGGAATGATGTATGGAAGGACCTCTACAAACGACCCGACTTTGACCCTAGTTAGATGAATATGCAACATGGCCGCCAGAGGCCACCTTTGATTTTGATTGGCCAATTTAAAAAAAATCTACTCTGAAACTACATCATGAAACTGCACAATTCAGGACAGCAATATCCTCTACAAACGGTCCACTTTTGTTTGAGATTTAGCCGCTCACCCATTGGCTGCGCTGCTCAAATTTTCCATGGAAACCATATGGGAAAGGACTTTTTTGTCATTTGTTCAGGAATTATAATGGGCAGATTGTAACCAAAGTTGGCAGAAATAATGTACATATGGAGGGGCTTCTACAAACTGTCAGAGGCCTTCTTTGATTTTGATTGGTCAATTTTCAAAAATCTTTACCTCTGAAACTACATTATAAAATGTTTTGGAACTTTGCAGGATTGATGGTAGAAATGCCATCTACGAACGATCAACTGTTGGTTGAGATTCACTCCTAAAAGGACATGTGAGCTATTGCCATCAATGTGTGTCCGTCGTCGTCTAAACTTTCCTTTAAAGATCTTCTTGTCTGAAACCACTGGGCCAATTGGAACAAAACTAGGCAGCAATGGTCTTTAGGTGATTCTCTTCAGAAGTATTTCCGATGACCCCATCCGTCATCCAAGCTGGCCGTCAGAGCCGAACATAGTTTAACATAGAACCCTATGGAAAATTTACTTAAAGATCTTCTTGTTTGAAACCACTGGGCCAATTGGAACAAACTTTGCAGCACTAGTCATTAGGTGATCGTATTTCGGAATTATATCCGATGACCCCACCCACCATCCAAGATAACCGCCAGAGCCGAACATAGTTTAACATAGAACCCAATTGGGGAATTTACTGAAAGATGTTCTTGTCTGAAACCTCTTGGCCAATTGGAACAAAACTTGACCGTAATTGTCTTTAAGTGGCTCTCTTTCAGAATTGTTTCCGATTATCCCGCCCACCATCCAAAATGTCCGCCAGAGCAGAACATTGTTAAACATAGTACTCTATGGGAAATTTACTTAAAAATATTCTTGTTTAAAACCACTGTGCCATTTGGAACAAAACTTAGCAGCAATGGTCCTTAGTTGGTGCTCTTTCGGAATTATATCCAGTGACCCCACCCGTCATCCAAGATGGCCACCAAAGCCGAACTTTTTAACATTGGACCTAATGGGAAAAATCACTTCAAAAAGATCTTCTTGTTTGAAACCAGTGAGCCAGTTGGGTTGACTACAATGTTCCAGGCTGCCAGTCAAGATGGACATAGTCCAGGTGAGCGATACAGGTTCCTAAGAGCCTCTAGTTTTAAAATTCGAGGACATCGGGTGCGGCAGCTAATTGCTAGTAAAAGGAAAAAAAATGTATAAAAAATATATATAGTAAATAGCAAAAATAATGAATAAAAAAATATTCAAATTTGACAGAAAAAGTAAATACCACAGAGATCGAATTTTATATTATTATATCGATCACAATAGGTCCCCGAGGGTATTCACCAACCCAGTCGTCAGACTTGTCTGACATGATTATTTATTGATTTGTTATAGAAATTACCAGTATTTAGCAAAATTCAAAAATAATAGAATTACTAAGGGCTCATTCCTTGTATTGCACATGGTAGATCTCCTTAGTTGAAATTTGGCTTCCTATTTCGGTATTTCTGGTTATGAGTACTTCTTGTTTTAAAATACGTTTGGCTTTTGGTCTTCCAAATGTTTTGGTTTTAATGCTGCTGATGAGAGGTAACTCCTTGAAATGCGTCGTATACAGCATAGTCTAAATTTACTGTATCTAATATTAGTATCTTTGGATTGTTATTTTATTATGTATTCCATTTTCAACAACATTTGATAATACTAGTACCTTTTTTTTTATTTTGGTATTTGTCATTTGAATCTGCACTTCAACGGTTTGAGTTAAATTTTATTGTATCGGCTAACAGCACAACTGATGCACCATCGAAATTTTTGTCAATTCAAACGTTTACTTCGCGTATAACAAACGTTTTTTCATGTTTTTTTTTTACTGAAACAGTTAAAGCCAGTGAATAGAAAAAAAATTAATGTAATATAGTCATGATAGTAGCGCGTATATTTACAGGAGTCAACATTTTTCATTGGGAAAAAGTGATATAACGGTATTATCTTTTGACCTAATTTTGGAGGTCCAGTTTAAATAAAGATTTATACTTCAGTTTAATAATCAGCATGACCTACACATATACTTGTGAGAGTGATAAAAGTTCAAAAAGACTACACAACGTCCGTTAACCCCTTTTGTATCATAGTATGAGTATTTACCTTTGATGACTGGTATTCATTATACGAAGATACACTTGAAGTAGGCGGAGCTAGTTTGATGTTATCTCTATTGCAAGTCTGCTCTATCTACTATGTTCTATCTGGAATTTGATAGAGTTTGACGTCACGTGAATAAAAATAGCTTCACATTAGTTCTGCCTTCTTACTGGATACCGTCATATCACGAAAACCAATCACATTATTGGAAATGTGCTACGGCAAAAACTCCCAAGATGGAAAGAAAATTTTATTTTAAAAAATAAATGAAATTCTTCAATGTACTTTCTCTTTTTATAGGTTCCTGTAGAAGACAGAAAACGATTCTCAAATTGAAACCGCATGAACATTCCAGTATTTGAATTGATGCAAACATAAAAAAATATCTACATTGACAGGAAAATATTTTTCCCCTTAAGCATTTAACAAAATTTACCTAGGTTAAGGGTAATATATGATAACAAAAACTAATTTCCAAAGTTAAATGTGCAATGGTTGAAAACAGTGTTTTCCGGTAAATTTATTCTCTCCGGCACTCCGATTTCTAGCCTCATGCCACTTTGCGAAGGCATCCACAGCCTATCGAGTGTTTTTCTCTGTGTTTGGATTTTTCTGCGAATTAATTAATTGGTCTATTTCGGTCTTACTAACTGCCTGTCCAAATCGCGATTGTATACCTTTATTGCGCGGTTTTTCTTTCTTATCGTATTTCCCCATGCCTATATCGACCTGCTGAAACCTTCACAATTTCCCGTATTTCGGCACTGTGACGTCGTAAAGAGTTGACCCAACCCTAATATGAGCTGACCCGAATATATCAGCGACGTCATAATGTTTGACCCACTCTACGCTCACTCGCCGAAAAAGCTTCACATTGTGTACATATTATCAGGTTTTCTGCAAACGTATATCGTAAAATATCAGCCGCGAGACACAATGTGAAGCTTTTTCGGCGAGTGAGCGTAGCGAACGAGCCAAAAAGCTTCATATTGTGTCGAGCGGCTTATATTTTACAATATTTGTTTGAAGAAAACTTGATGATAAATTTATCGTATTGTCAACTAGCAATCTTAATGGAATTTCTTACTTTTCAATGGCCATCCGCCTATAACCGGATGTTTTCCTGATATATTCGGGTCAACGTTGGGTCAAACATTATGACGTCGCTGATATATTCGGGTCAGCTCATATTAGGGTCGGGTCAACTCTTTATGACGTCACAGTGCCGAAATACGGGAAATTCTGAAGGCCTCAGCAGGTTGATATTGCCATAGGGAAATACGATAATTTACGACATACGTTTGCAGAAAACCTGATAATATGTACATATCAACAGAATTGTCAGATTCATTGTTTTCCATGTCAAAATCTAAGAGAAAATCCGGTAAATCGTCTTCTAAATATTCCGTAACGAACTGTGAAATTGTCATGTTTTTCAAGGACTCTTCATACTGATGTTCACTTTCCATTTTGTCTGCAACCTGTGCATCAAAGCCAGTCAAGATGGACATATTCCAGGTGAGCGATACAGGTTCCTAAGAGCCTCTAGTTTTAAAATTCGAGGACATCGGGTGCGGCAGCTAATTGCTAGTAAAAGGAAAAAAAATGTATAAAAAATATATATAGTAAATAGCAAAAATAATGAATAAAAAAATATTCAAATTTGACAGAAAAAGTAAATACCACAGAGATCGAATTTTATATTATTATATCGATCACAATAGGTCCCCGAGGGTATTCACCAACCCAGTCGTCAGACTTGTCTGACATGATTATTTATTGATTTGTTATAGAAATAGAAGACTTGTCTGACATGATTATTTATTGATTTGTTATAGAAATTACCAGTATTTAGCAAAATTCAAAAATAATAGAATTACTAAGGGCTCATTCCTTGTATTGCACATGGTAGATCTCCTTAGTTGAAATTTGGCTTCCTATTTCGGTATTTCTGGTTATGAGTACTTCTTGTTTTAAAATACGTTTGGCTTTTGGTCTTCCAAATGTTTTGGTTTTAATGCTGCTGATGAGAGGTAACTCCTTGAAATGCGTCGTATACAGCATAGTATAAATTTACTGTATCTAATATTAGTATCTTTGGATTGTTATTCTGTTATGTATTCCATTTTCAACAACATTTGATAATACTAGTACCTTTTTTTTATTTTGGTATTTGTCATTTGAATCTGCACTTACACGGTTTGAGTTAAATTTTATTGTATCGATGAACAGCACAACTAATGCACCATCGAAATTTTTGTCAATTCAAACGTTTACTTCGCGTATAACAAACGTTTTTTCATTTTTTTTTTTTTACTGAAACTTACAGTTAAAGCCAGTGAATAGAAAAAAATTAATGTAATATAGTAGCGCGTATATTTACAGGAGTCAACATTTTTCATTGGGAAAAAGTGATATAACGGTATTATCTTTTGACCTATTTTGGAGGTCCAGTTTAAATAAAGATTTATACTTCAGTTTAATAATCAGCATGACCTACACATATACTTGTGGGAGATAAAAGTTCAAAAAGACTACACAACGTCCGTTAACCCCTTTTGTATTATAGTATGAGTATTTTCCTTTGACGACTGATATTCATTATACGAAGATACACTTGAGGTAGGCGGAGCTAGTTTGATGTTATCTCTATTACAAGCCTGCTCTATCTACTGTGTTCTATCTGTAATTTGATAGAGTTTGACGTCACGTGAATAAAAATAGCTTCACCTTAGTTCTGCCTTCTTACTGGATATCGTCATATCACGAAAACCAATCACATTATTGGAAATGTGCTACGGCAATAACTCCCAAGATGGAAAGAAAATTTTATTTTAAAAAATAAATGAAATTCTTCAATGTACTTTCTCTTTTTATAGGTTCCTGTAGAAGACAGAAAACGATTCTCAAATTAAAACCGCATGAACATTCCACCATTTGAATTGATGCAAACATGAAAAAAATATCTACATTGACAGAAAAATATTTTTCCTCTTAAGCATTTAACAAAATTTGCCTCGGTAATATGATAACAAAAAAACCTAATTTCCAAAGTTAAATGTGCAATGGTTGAAAACAGTGTTTTGCGGTAAATCTATTCTCTCCGGCACTCCGATTTCTAGCCTCACGCCACTTTGCGAAGGCATCCACAGCCTATCGAGTGTTTTTTCTCTGTGTTTGGATTTTTCTGCGAATTAATTAATTGGTCTATTTCGGTCTTACTAGCTGCCTGTCCAAATCGCGATTGTATACCTTTATTGCGCGGTTTTTCTTTCATATCAACAGAATTGTCAGATTCATTGTTTTCCATGTCAAAATCTAACAGAAAATTGGGTAAATCGTCTTCTAAATATTACGTAACGAACTGTGAAATTGTCATGTTTTTGAAGGACTCTTCATACTGATATTCACTTTCAATTTTGTCTGCAACCTGTGCATCAAAAGGATGAGCCTTAGAAATTTCTGGTAATTTTTGTCAAATTTTGAACGGAAAATTTAAAGGCATTTGAATAATGAATCATGTCAGGACAAAAGTTCTGGCTACTGGACTGATAATGCCCTCGGGGACTAACAGTCCACCAGCAGTGGCATAGACCCAGTGATAGTGACTACTTAAATATTCTTCTTTGCAAATAATATTTACTATGTTTTTACTACATAACGTAGTGAAAAATTGATTAAACCAGATTCAACATGTGCCTGGTGAATACATTATTTATGTTATTTTGTGTATAATCTTTTAAATTAACTTAAGATTTTACCACTGACCTTTATGGTCATTGAACTTTAGCCAGAGACCAATTGCAGGGTTAATTTTGTTACTTGAATTAAAACTTCATTATATGTAATTTAATTTGGTTCGTGAGACGTATTTTGATTGGCTGAAATTATTGATGTTATTTTCCAATAAACAAAATTTCCACGTTGTCATGACGTCACGCTCATTGATTTGGTTTTAACGGTTGATTTTAAGTATTTCAACAATGTTTTGAATTCAATTATAAGCAATGATCGAATTTTTTGGGGGGTTTATTCAAAATAACATCAATTTTGTTGAACATGTTGAACATGTTGAACACAATTATGTGTAACCCGTTCCGCAGGTTACACGGTGTGTACAAAAAAACTTGTCTTATTTCTTCATAAACCAAAAAAACAATTACTATCATTGCTTAAATAATGGAGATAGAAACTGTGTTAAAAAATGCAATTCAGTTCTCTTGTATGTAAGAAACCTAATAATAATTAATAACAGATGGAGATGATGAAGAAGGGTCAAAAGAAGTTCAATGTTTGTTCACTTTATGTCACCGAATAATTAAGCAGATACTAGTTCCGGTGAATTTGATATATACATGTACCATGACCAAGGTAGGAGGACTTTAATTGTCCGTTTCTGAGCAGAGACTGTCCGTAGCGCCTCAACTTGTATTTTTGACGTGCTGATAAATGTTTTCAGGTTACTAAAATATCTTTTTTTATCCTGGAACCTATTTTTTTTAGGTATAAACTTAAGTACAAATACACCTATATTTCCTGACTGCCATTTTTTCACTACGTACATGACGTATTTTGCATTTTCTTAACACTGTCGGTAAATGAATCATGAAAATACTATTTTATACCCATTAAATGTGATTTAATTTTAAAACTGATGGGGGCACACTGATATTTCGAATTTCAGAATTGTCAACTTCGATAGGATCAACTGCAGAATTAGATATTTCAACGTCGTTCAATGAAAAATGGCGTTATACGTGTTATATCTAATGTGCAGTGAAATTCAAATAAACGAAAATCAAGATAAGAAACTTTTTTTATTTACCTGTTTTACTATGGCGTGTGAAATGTTGCAATTCACAAAAAAAACAAAATGTATGTTCATAAAATTAAATAATTGTTCGTAAAAACGAATATTTGTTCATCAAAACAAAATATATATTCAATAAATCAAAATATGTGTCAATAAATTTTATATGCATATATTTATAAAAACATAAATATATGAAAGAATATTCGGATTTTATGGATTTTATGAAATAATATTTGGATTTTATGAATGAATAATTGGATTTGGATTTTATGAATGAATATTTGGATTTTATGAATGAACATTTTGTTTTATAAATGAATATTTTGATTTTATGAATGAACATTTTGATTTTATGAATGAATATTTTGATTTTATGAATACATATTTTGTTTTCATAAATACATATTTAATTGTTATAAACAATTATTTGTTTTTATGAGCAATTATTTGTTTTTAAGAACATATATCCATTTTTTTATGAACAAAAACTCATTTATGAACATATATTTATGTTTTATGCATATATAATTTATTTTATGAACACATATTTTGATTTATTGAATATATATTTCGTTTTTATGAACAAATATTCGTTTTTACGAACAATTATTTAATTTTATGAACATATATTTTTTTTTTGTTAATATTGCAACGTTTCACACGCCATATTTTACTTCATTTATTCATTTATCTTTTAGGAATAAGACAACAAATAAGCTGAAAATTTGATAGCGAGCTGTGCGTTCGTTCATTTTTCACTATAATTAATAACTAGCCCGCTATTCCTTTGACGTCAGACGGCCTGTTTTAGATTTGACCTTTAGAAACCGGGATGTGGGACGTCAGGGCGCACTCGGACAATGTTGTGAACAATGTTTATCAATCATGTCAGTGTTTTTCAAATTAATTTTCTGCCAACAAAACCATGTAATTTTCACTTCTGCAACACTTCAATAATTATCTCCAAAAATTCTTCAACTTGGAAGAAATTATTTTTTTTGCATGAAAATTTAAAGTAGGATATAAATTCTTCATCTTTACCAATCAGCTGTTATTACATGTAATTAAATTCAAGTAACAAGGAAACATTACTATCAACGTTTTGAAGAAATGGATATAGGTTCTGGACCGAATCGTCATATTTCCAAGTTTTATATGCGGAGTTCTTACTAAAGTCCAACGGGCCGAGTCGCGATTCTAAAAGAGGCCGTTTGAGGTCAGAGGAATCTGGAACTTAAAAATACATCTTCAGGTTTAAAAAATAACGTTAAATACTTTTGGGTTATAGTATTCAAACTACTCAAAATGCTGTTTTTTGTCTCGGTACAGAGCATAGAATTTTCAATGAACAATTGTAAAAATCACACTTAATTTTGTCACTTTAAGAGGCTTGTGGCCTAAACAAAAATAGGAAAATTTAAAAACAGATCTGTTGAAAGTTTCCCCAAACTTCTAGTTTAGCTCTAAAACGAGAGTCCTTCATTTTATCACCAGACACAGACATAAACTCGAGAATGCTTCTCAACTTCGCCTGATCATAATGTAACGCCAAATTAATCATTCTTTAAAAAATTCTGTTAAAATCTTGTTTGAAAAAATTGAACGGTTACTTAATGATTAAACATATTTGTATTTTACAGAATGCGTAATAACAGACAATCACAGTTTTTCTTGTGGATAAAAGTTATTTTTATTTGTATCACCGTGTACCTGGGATTCGTTTATATTTTTAGAAACACATCTAAACAAAATACAGGTACTGATTTTTATTGCTCCAAGAAAATATTCTCTGGTCATCTTTCATTCCATTAGTATTCCGCTTTCAGACTGTCTCTATATTTCTTCTGAATACTAGTATTTAAGCAATCGTTTGGATGGAAATTGTTTTTTTTTTTAATTTCACTTTTTGCAATTTGTTGATACTTTCCAGTACGGGATGAAAAATTTGTTAAATGGGAAAAGTAGATAACAGTCACAATGAGTTTAAAAAGATTGAAAGTTTCAGAAATGAATGCATCCCTTGACACGCTTCACAAAGTTAGATTTTACAACCAAATATCCTTGTTTAAGCTGATATATAAAATATTATCTTTTTCATTTATTTATTTATTTGTTGTTGTTTTTTTTTTTAATTTATCTATTACAATCATATTTTGAATTTCAGTAATTAAGCTGTATTCCTTTAGTGAAGGGGCATGGAAACCAAATGACACGGTATGCCAAGAAAATCTCATTCGAAAATTAAAGAAAAAAGAATACTTCCAAAGGAGTTCTATAAAAACGAATTATGGCGAACTCAATTTGTATATAAACAATCCGAAGGAGGATTTCATATCTCGGAACATTTACGAAAAAGGCATTCACGAACCTTGGGTTTTCAACTCTATTTACAAGCACATTCGACACGACCCAACCGTTGGAATAATCGATATTGGAGCCAATCTCGGAGCAATATCTTTTCAGTTTGCAAATACAGGTAGGAAGGTTATTTCTATTGAAGCAACCTATCAGAACACACAGCATATGTGTGCCTCCTTGGCTGAAAATGGATTTTCTAATTTGGTTACGATTATACATAACGCCGTAAGCAACAATCATGATGACGTACCTTTTATTTTGCCAAGCAAAGGGGAATTTGCGTTGGGTTTAGTTGAAAACAAAGATGCGCAAAAGGGTATGAATAAGATGTATGGCGATGGTGTCTTTAGCAAACGGACTATTCCTCTCAAAACCACAACATTAGATGATTTTCTCACACTCCAAGATTTTTACTCTATGCCAAAAGTTTTTATAAAAATGGACGTACAGGGCTTCGAGCATAAAGTTTTGGAAGGATCTGACAAACTTTTCAAAACTGGAAAATTGACAGGATTGTATATGGAATGGACCTGGCATAGAAACGTTACGTCTGGTGTATATCTATTGCAAAAATTCAAAGAGTGGAACTATGAACCATTTTATTGCAATGAAGTTCTGAAAGATATTTCTTCAGACCTTAATCAGCCATGTGAAAAAATGGACATCAGCAAATCAGGCTTTTGGGGAGATGATATTGTGTGGCTTCCAAGAAAAGTCTAGTTTTTATATTCAAAATATGAATCCACGATTTAATTGTCAGAAATATAGATTGATCAAAGCTGGTAAATTTTTTTATAAGATGACCAGAAAAAAATTAAGTATGAAATATATTATCTTTCTTTTATCATTTATATTTGTTAGCTGTACAGGTTTGTATCGTTAATTTGGCAGACATTTTATGACCATATTTATTAGGGTGTAAAAGAGTTGGCCGAAGCACATTTTGTATGAAGCGAAGGACATTTACTTTTTAGCTCACCTGACCCAAAGAGTCAAATGAGCTATTCTCGTCCGTTAACTTTTTACAAAAACTTCTCCTTTGAAACTAATGGGCCAAATCGAACCAACTTAGCCACAAATATCATTAGTGTATCTAGTTACAAAATGTGTCCGATGACCCCGGCTGCCAACCAAGATGACTAAAAATAAAACATGGGGGTAAATTTTAGTTTTTGTCTTTTATCTCAAAAACTAAAACATTTAGAGCAAAACTGACATGGGGGTAGAAATTTACCTGCCATGAAAATTTCAGACGAATCGGTCAACCCTTTGTTGGGTTATTACCCCTGAATTGTTAATTTTAAGGAAATTTTGCAGTTTCAGATTATTATCTTGAATATTATTATAAAGACAAACTGTAAATTGCAAAAATGTTCAACAAAGTAAGATCTACAAATAAGTCAACATGACCAAAAACATTTATTGGCCCCTTATAGGAGATTTTGCCCTCTAAAAACGGCGTTCGGCGTACACTTTCCTTTAAAGATCTTCTCCTCTGAAACCATTAGGGCAATTGGGTCCAAGCATTGACGGAAGTGTCCTTGGGTGGCCTCCTTCCAAATATATGTCCGGTATCCCCGACTTCCAACGGATATGGCTGCTGTGATTAAAAATAGACAAAAAGGGGGATGGATTTTAAAAATCTCCTTCTATGGCCAGCTGGAACGTACCAGTCTTTGCAGCAATGATTCTGAGGAGGTTCTCTTTCAGATTTTTGTTTGATCACCAAGACTGTCAACCAAGATGTCAACCACAGCTGAACTTAGTTTTACATAGGACCTACGGTAAAATTCATTTAAAAATCTTCTTGCCTCAAACCACTGTAATTGGAACTAAAATTGGCAGCAATGTTCCTTACGTGGTCCTCTTTCAGAAGTGTGTCCGATGAACCGAACTGTCAACCCATATGGCCGCCACACACACCCAAACTTAATTTGACATAGGACCCTAAGGGAAAATTCATTGAAAACCTTCTGGTCTGAAAATCCTGAGCCAGATGGAACCAAATTTAGCAGCAATGGTCCTTAGAAGGCCCTCTTTTATAATTGTGTCTGATGACTCGGACTGTCAACCAAGATGGTAGTCACAGCAAAACTTAGTGTAACATAGGACCGTACCGAAAAATTCATTTAAAAATCTTCTTATCTGAACCCACTATGAAAATTAGAACTAAACTTGGCAGCAATGGTCCTTACATGGTCCTCTTTCAGAATCCGATGTCCCGAACTGTCGACCAAGATGACCGCCACAGCCAAACTTAGTTTAAAATAGGATCCTTTGCCAGTATAGGAAAATTAATTAAAAACCTTCTTGTCTGAAAATACTGAGCCAAATTGGAACTAAATTTAGCTCCAACAGTCCTTACACGGTCCTCTTTCAGAATTGTGTCCGATGAAACCCGGACTGTCAGCCAAGATGGCCGCCACAGCCGAAATTAATTTATCATAGGACCCTACGGGAAATTCATTTAATTTTTTTTTGTCTAAAACCACTGAGCCAATTGGAACCAGACTTGGCAGAAATGTTCCTTAGATGGTCCTCTTTTAGAATTGTGTCCGATGACCTGGACTGTCAACCAAGATGCCTCTACAGCTGAACTAAGTTTAACATAGGACTCAACTTGAAATTCATTTAAAAATCTTCTTGTCTGAAACCTTCGGAGCAATTGGAACCAGATTCGGCAGCAATCGTTCTTAAATGGTCCTTTTTCAGAAATGTGTACGATGACCTGGACTGTCAACCAAGATAACTGCCACAACCGAACTTAGTTTAACATAGAACTCTATGGAAAAACCAGCCAGATCGACTTTGATTTTTAGTCATGCTTAAGGTGAAAAAGTTAAATTCAGCTGAGCGATACAGGCTGTTATGAGCCTCTAGTTGTAATTAAATTTTACACCACAAACCTAGATATATGTTGTTAAATTGAAATGTATTTGCTCTATTTTTCAATATTCCCATATCCTGTTTAAGAGTAAGGTTTGGCGGGGTGGGGTTGGGACACGTATACGCATGAATGTTGATTCATTAATTGGGATACAAAAAAGTAAAATGACAAAAATACCGAACTCCCAAGGGAAATTCAAAACGGAAAGCCCTTTATAAAATGGCAAAATCAAAAGCTCAAACACACCTAACGAATGGAAAACAACTGTCATATTCCTGATATGGTACAGGCATTTCCTTGTGCAGAAAATGGTGGATTAAACCTGGTTTTATAACTAGCTAAACCTAGCTCTCACTTGTATGACAGTCGCATAGAATTCCATTATATTGACAACCATGTGTGAGCAAAACAAACAGACATAATAGGTAAAAACGTCAAAACACCATTCGCCTAAACGATTTAATTGTCTGACATGGATTCCCTTAAAACACAATTTATAATTATATTCAGACAGGATTAATTTAGTAGTGGAAAAGTTAGGGATGACATATTAACTGCCTATTACGAAAATAAATCACTTCTGATCAAGAATAATAAAAATGATTTTCCAAAATCATCTTAATATCTTGTAAAAGCTGGAAAAGGATAAAAATAAAACTGTTCTTAAGTGCTCTGTAAATTAATAAGTTCGTAGAAAGAAAACATAACGTGGTTTTCGTTTTAATTTATCAAATTACCATACAGCATGATATCTATACAGATTATTACTCTCAATTTTCGATCATCCCGAAGCATTGGTGCAGTAAACATAAATTGAGTTGGAATTTGACATATTTCACTATTACCATTTTCGAGTTTTCCGAACTATATATGCAGACAGTAAGTATATAGTCCATCTGTGTCCCATGGACATGCATGTATTACATGTATTGTGTTTATTCTAAATTATAACCTTTATAGGCCTGTGATGTATTAAGTTACGAAAATAAAAAGCTTTCCGGATGCTTTGATTAAAAAAACATCCCTTGTTGCCAATACAATTGCCATTAAAATACAGAGCAAATTTTTAGGAACAAATGTAATGAAAATTATGAGAAGCATTTATTTTGCTCTTTGTCCCACTGTCACTTTTGAATGTTTGTTTCTACAGGAATCTCTCCAGTTACTTACGAGTACTTTAAATTTGTATAAATATTTTAGTTGGTAGAATTTAAATGATCTTAAAGTACGCGTACTATGTTAACAGTAATTTGTAGTAATAAAATCACGGATAAGGATAAAATCTTAACTAATAAAATTTAAAATAACTCTTTCAAGTTCAATTGGTGCTGCAATTATTTACTTTTTCCTGTTTGTAATTATTAGCCAATCTGTGGTCGTAGTACACGACTGCTTTACACAATAGAGCTCTTCATTTGACGTATTCGCTTAGTTCAGAATACAATTCGACCTTGAAGTTATGAAAATGTCTTTGAAAGAGTCTTGCTTTAACTTTACCATGTATACATGTCCCTTATTCGGCTAATTTTGTATTTAAATCACTTTTCCAGAAGAAATCAATGTTTTCTATTCTCGGACAAACATGTAGATAGTCTATACAGGCTTTCAACTCACTTTTTAGCTCACTTGGCCCAAAGAGCCATGCGAACTATTGTCATCACTTGCCATCCGTCGTCGTCCGTCGTAGTCGTAAAGTTTCCTTTAAAGATTTTCTCCTCTGACACCACTGGGCCAATTGGAACAAAACTTGGCAGCAATGGTCCTTAGGTGGTCTTCTTTCGGAATTGTATCAGATGACCCCACCCGTCATCAAAGAATTTATTTTAACATAGGACCATATGGGAAATTTACTAAAAGATCTTCTTGTCTGAAACCAGTGGGCCAATCGGAAAAGAAACTTGGCAGCAATGGTCCTTAGGTGATCGTCTTTCGGAATTATATCCGATGACCCTGCGGAACTTAGTTTAACATATAACCCTGTGGGAAAGTTCACGTAATGATCTTGTTTGAAACCAGTGAGACAATTGGAATGGTCCAGGCTGCCAGTCAAGATGAACATGGTCCAGGTGAGCGATCCAGGCTCTTGGGAACCTCTAGTTATGAAAAATAAAGGCAATTTTATGGAGATATTTTATGAAATATAAGGGAATTTGTAGGGCTTTATTAGGATTTTTTCCAAAATAAGGTCAAAAAGCCAAACTTGCCTACAAAAATCATGATTACCAATGCCATAATTTGATCTTCACCCCGGCAGAGATAACAGGGTCATAGTCATCAACACATCAAGTAAATGCTGACTGTATGCATTCATGACTACAACCAATCGCAAGTAGATCTTTAACAGTATCTGCAAGTACTAAAACTTCTATTGGTTTACAATAAAATAGATCATTAATGACATTTTACTACAAAAAAATGTTATATATATATATATATTGGTTATATTAAATTATGTGCAATTCTGTAAAAATTGCTCTTTCACCCAATGGCTTGAAGACTTTAAATTCATACTGGCCTGTCACGAATACTGCCTATTTCTATTGAACTATATGACGAGATAGCATTAAACACTGTATGGAAGTGTTATTTAAGATTTTTTCGTTTAGTAGAGCGACAGTTAAAACGAACACATTCTGACCCTGCTATCTAAATTATGTTAATTTTGTAAGGCGTTTTGTAAGTTGGATTGCTCTGATTGATTGGTATTTTATTGTTGACCTTTCCTGTTATCCATTTTGTTGTTTGTTATATGAAAAAGGAATAATATATCATGTTTGCAAAAAGTAAGAATTTTGATAACCATAGCCTAAATCCCTCATCTGTTACTTTTTGTGTATATTTTGCTATTTAATGTATACTCTGGCATTGTTCGCCTAAATATTGACTTGAACAGCTAAAATGTAGAATGCTGAACCCAAATATATATGGTTGCTAGAGAATTTTTCATCGGTTACTATGGACTTTTTCAATGACATTGACTCTTGATCTTCCATTTGACTTGATAAGGTAAATTGTAGGGTCCTGAACCAAATATATCTGGTTGATAGGAACTTTTCCATTGGTTGCTATGGATTTTTTCAATGACCTTGACCTTTTACCCTCCATATTGACTTGTAAAGCTAAAAAATAGGGTCCTGAATCTAAATATGTATGGTTGCTATGGATGTTTTCAATGACATTGACTCTTGACCTTTCTTTTTGACTTGTACAGGTAAATTATAGGGTCCTTAACCGAAATATATATGGTTGCTAGGGACTTTTTCATTGGTTGCTATGGAATTTTTCAATGACCTTGGCCCTGGTCCCTCCATTTTATTTGTAGTGCTACCATTTAATTTATTTAAAGTTATCCTCATAATATCTGTGATAATATGTCGGACCATTATTTTCTGTTTACATGTAAATAATTTTTAAAGGGCAAAAACTCCTTTAAGGGTTCAATTGACGATTTTGGTCATGTTGACTTATTTGTAGATCTTTTTTGTTGAACATTTTTTGTTTACAGTTTGTCTTTATCTATAATAATATTCAATGTAATAACCTAACACTGCAATATTTCCTTAAAATTAACAACAATTCAGGGGCAATAACCCAACAAACGGTTGACCGATTCGTCTGAAAATGTCATGCCAGGTAGATCTTGACCTGATGAACATTTTTACCGCTGTCAGTTTTACTCTAAGTGCTTCATTTTTTGAGATATAAGCCAAAAACTGCAGTTTACCCCCTATGTTCTATTTTTAGCCATGGTGGCCATGTTTCTCGACGGGCAATAAAATAAAACACACATTTATTCTAGATACCATAAGGATCATTCAATCTAAGTATGGCTGTAATTGGTTCAGTGGTTTCAGAGGAAAAGATCTTTGAAAAAGTTCGCGAGGGACGACGGACGCCAAGTGATAGCAAACTCTCACATTTCTTTTTTTTAAAAAGGGAGGAAATTAGGAAAATAAGGGCCTGTTGAAAGCCTGTCTATATTGACAGTGTAAGCCAAGTAATTTTTATTTTCCAGACAATAGAAAGTTATTTTATCTGAGTAACCAGATCACTTTTGGGTTGGATGAAGAGTGTTTTCAAGATAAGATTATAACAAACCTAAAATAAATATTGTACTTTAAATTTATACTGCAAACGTTCTATTAGTGATATACGGTCGCTGACAGTATATAACATTTAGGCCACACCTACTTGACCTTATTAACGGGACTGAAATGAACAAACCTGCTGGCTTAAATCTTGATAGAAAAAAATTTCGATACTTATTTTCTAATTGGTACTTATATCAATTTGTATTGTTGAAAAACATATTTGCAACCAAACTTTCCTTTATTTTGAATAATCTTATGCGTTTGTTTGAAAAAGTAAGCTTTTCCGCCAAATCAATTGGGGCCTTTTGAGGGTAACAAACTTTTTAAATAATTTTGAAATAGGTAGTAATATCCACTAATATCACCAAAGATTGCAGTACATTGACTTGACATAAAATTCGATATACGAATTCGGTACGAATCGGGAAACCCTTGCATTTTACGTCAAGTCAATGCACTGTCGTTATCTATATACATTTATAAAATCATATGCTTCTTAGACTTAATATATATTTGCGTGCGTGTGCACTCTTAGTTATCTTTGAAGCACTCTCAATGCCCATGGCTATAAACGTAGATAACGGAATCCCGGTTGGGCCTTGAGTGTATTTTCATCAAGGAACATTAAAAACTAAAAATTATAAAAATCGGATACTTTTTTCAATAGAACTAAAGTAAATGAGCAGAAACCTAAATGTCTACGGACGACGACGACAGGCTCATACCATAATACTTACGCAAATGTTTACGGTGGTATTTAGGATTTCAAAATTATAAAACCACTCATATTAATAAAATCGGAATTACTTTTCTATTACTATCTAAATATACTATTCTTTCTAAATCATGTATTGTTTCGCTGATAGGGATATTAATCGAGGACAGACTTGGTTTAAATGAAAATAAAAATTTAGGCCGAGGTAGCTGATTTGTAAATAATAATAAAGTCATGAGTTGTTTAGTGATAAAATATCATCTTTATAGTCGAAGCTGAAATAAAAGTTTTGAGCAGGTTTTTTTTTTATCCCTATTCTTGAGTAGTTCTTGTATGAGTGGAGAAACAAATTGGCCAAGAGAACAGCACGTTTCGTTCCAATTGGCACACATTTTTCCAATGACTTCTTTAATTCGCATTACACAATAGGCAAAGTGAGCTTTTGTCTCTTTGTATGTAAACCGTTTACAAAATCCACACGAGTTATCCGAATGAAATATCTAGGAGGAGAAAAAGGTTGAATTTACTGCAAATTCCAGACGACTATCAGACCGCTTTGAGCTAATCCGATCATGTCGCATCTGTATAACTGAATCTATAAACATATGCGAGAAAATGGAAACAAATTCACAATGTACTTTTAAGTGTCGGTAGTATCCTTAGTGATAAAATATCATCTAAAAAGTGGAGGCTAAAATTAAAAGAGTTGGGAAGGGTTTTTTCTCGCCTGTTACGAATATAGCGAAAGGCGTAAACTTTTTAAAAACCTTTAAAACTTCGCACACACAACACCTAAGCTTAAGATTTTTGGTTCACAGATACCATTCGATATAAACTTTACAGCTGTATACTTGTCTCTTGACAATAAGGGAACAACCATTTGATTTCTTTGGGGGGGGAGGCCAGAATCACCCCAGGATCAAATATTCTTTTCGTCGAAATTTTTGGTCCTGGATTTTTATTCAGTCACTAATGCAGTGAGATGAAAATAAAAAATACTACTGACACATGAAAGTCAGCATCTTACAGTCTTATCTTCACCTTTACCTTGACACTACTGCAAACCAAGCTCTTCAACAAATATTAGGGTTTCATTTTTCAAACTGTCAACTTCCCATTCATCAGTAGAAACATTTCTGAGCCACCAGCCTATGGTGTTTTCATTTCCCCACTTAATTCGGTATTCCAGGCATGTTTCCAGTCAATTTTATAGTGATTTCAAGGAAAGAGCTCAGCTGCTGATACAAAAGCTATGCAAAAAGTGGCATCTTGTTCCAAGCTTGAAGTCATCATTTAAAATATTCTATGATAATCATCACAATCTTGTAGATCATATTGGATTTCATGTGTGTTTTTAACAGATCCATGTTGTTCATGTTGTTGTTTTTAGTGTTGTTTTGTTGTTCTTTTAATGTCTGTATTATCCTAAAGGTCACAGTCGTGACAACATTTAGCAATATTTTCACAAACACCAGACATAAAATTAAGCAGCATGGTTGGGTCGTGTTTCTACTGTTTATCTCCATCCTGGTTTTGTCTTTGTCTCTGAATTCGTGATTGTTGGATGGCCCTTCAGATTTTATTCACTTGGTTTTCTCTCCAATACATTTATTACAAAAGACATAACTCACCAAATTTATTCCACTGAACATCATTAAAAACTATCCTAACACTGTAAATTTCAGGAAAATTGATACTGTAAATATGGAAATTATTGTGATGCTTTTATTTTTACGAAAATCGCGATCGGTTGAGGATCGCAATATTAAAAACTCGCTTTTTTAATGCATTTTTTCCACGTTAGATTTATTCTAGATTTGTCTCATCGACATTCAGAGACAGGTTCGATAGACACTTAATTGTATAGTTATTCTTTTGGCAGCAATTATATATATAGTTAAAACAATTACATTAATAAAACTTGCATCTTCAATTTTTACACGATCTCCAATCGCAATAAAAAAACTCCTTTTTTCACACAGTCGCCGATCGCAATAATTAAACCTTGCAATTTTGCCTGTGGTAGAAGAATCGCAATAATAAGTGCACACGAAAATTTCCGAAATTTACAGTAAATAAAAACTTCATTTTCATAAGATGTGATGACGGGCCAATTAACATCCATCTGTAAAAATGTGTATAACATATTTTATGATACCAATTTTGTTGCAAAAGATATGTATATTTCAATGATTTACCACTTATTACTTGTGCAAAAGGCCTTGCTGAAAGCAATAATAACCCAAAGTCCTGAAGATCAAATTTGGAATACCAATACAACTACCGGTATAAGGTTAAAGTCAAAGCAATTTAAGGAGGCGATATCCTTAGTTTACATAAAATTTAACATTTTTACACCAGTAAATTTTAGAGTATCACTTCATGCTAGCATCAAAATACTATCAACAAAAAGTATCTATACTGATTTTTGCAATTGCTAATTTCTGTGTCAGAAGCTGGAATTGCAGAAGAAAAATACTAAACATCACACAACATCAATAATACCAAAGAATTTTTTTTAATTTATGTAAAATAATCAAGATAATAATAAGACATATTACAAGACATGAATGTTAATTACTTTAGCAACAAATAACTAAAGGTCACTGTCACAATGGCACAACAACATTATTGGCTCTAGCAATAGGTAGAATCTCTTGCCGAAGTTCCAGGGGCAAAATGTTCTCGACCAAGACATTTAATGGCTGTTTTTCTGTTATAAATCCTTGCCTGAAAAATGAAAGGACAACAAATAGTAAAATTTAGAATCTTATGTTTAAATATTAAAATGGCTGTATTATCTGTGATAAATTGTACTTTTTTCAGTTTTTAAGCCCACTTCTCCAACTTTCTTAAAAGTACAGAGTTTATATTTATATTACACTACTGAGATTTACAAATTGTTTTCATACTTTCATGTAGCAAGGGCTCCATTAACAGTACAGTAAAATTTTATCCATATGCTGGCTTTTGAATTAGCAAATGGAAAAGAAATCATTTTGATACCTTCTGGTCCATATCTTAAAAATGACAGAGATTTGAATGTAGGTAATTCCCAATCCATGAAATATTTCATACCTACAAAGTGATATTCAGACTTTAATGTATGATTCCCTTATAATAAATGAAGCTATAGGCTCCCACGACTCTATTGGTCACCTGGATTTTTTAATTTTCTGTTAATAAAAATCTAGATGGGAATTAAAAACATAATCATTAAAAACAAAGTCAGGTATTCATGCTTTTTGCTTTTTTTTCACTAGCAGTGATAATATTCCTCTGTGGTCCTAACCCCAGACAAAATTTTGAAGGGGAACCACCAGAGGAACAATCAACCAGACCTTTTTTAGTAACAACAGCCATATTAGTTAGAGGTCCAGACACATGGACACAAGTTTGAAAATGGATCATCTAAGAACCCAATTGCCCATGTTGTATGAATTTTAGAATATTTTTGCTGATTTTTTTATTTTTTGTAATGGATGCCATAGTGTCCAGACACAATTTTGAAAGGGCCATTGTATCAAAGATTAATGTTTCTAACATACTAATGTTTGTCTAAGGTATTTTTATTTACCTTTTCATCATCAGTTCTACATCTGATTCATCAATAGTTTTTCTCCCAGCATGCAATGCAAATGCTTCTAGACTTTTAAATGTATTTTCAAGATATGTGTCTGTACTGAAAAGGAATATAAAACTATATGTATTAATGATGCTTGTACAAATATTAAATACTTTTGCAATCGAAAATTTTCATTACAGAATCTGTAATTCATGAAAAATTGGCTCAATACCTAACCTAATAGTCCAGTATCACTTCCCATACAAGTTTTTGTTCATGTGATGTAGCAGCAATTGTAGAAATTTTCAAAATTGTGACTAGAAATATATATTGTAGTAATGTTAGTTGTCAGACTGGAATAAAATATTATTTTACACAGACCTTCCCAGAGATGCCACATAATTATATGTATCAAGTTCAATTAGTTAAACAATTATGTAAGAGACATTAAACTGACAGTGTTCTTTATACATATAAATTTAAAAATGAAGTTATATCTAATATATCAATAAACATACATAGTGAGAAAATCAGCGGTTTGTACCATCCCTTCTTGAATTATATTACACTATTTAATATAGAGTCAAACCTGGCCCTACACCTTAATTAGGCAGCCACTTGCCTTCAGCGGTCGTCCTGGAGTCCGCCCAAAGAGTTTTACGTGTTAATTTAATTTGAATAAGTGGTCACCTGTCTTACGGGGCCAGCGGTAACCAAAAAAGGTATCCAAGCCTAAATTTATCTACATTAAGCGGTCATTTACCTTTCTACACGTTTAAATCATCGTTAATTGACTTTCAATCATCTTTAATTAATGATAGAGCTTGCTTATCATTCAAATTATCAAACTCATCGTTCATTTACGGTCGATTATTGAAAAAAACATTGTTTCACCTCAGTCAAACCTGCATGTTATATCTTGATCGTTCTGGACCGGAAAGCAAAATCCGGAATTGCCGCTCAGTACAAAACTTGATTAAACGGTCACCTGTCTTATGCGGCCACTTTACTTTTGTCCCAATTGTGGTCGTTAAAAGTAGGTTTGACTGTATATCAAGAGAGCAAAAATTGGATTTGATGACCCTCTTATCTAATCATTGCTTCAAATGATACTTACAACTTCACAAGTTCATTCATGGTGTCTGGAGATACTTTCATGTTGGAGAAATGTTGAAATGCTTGTTTTATAATATTATTAGGTAACATTGTAGATGTCACTTTAGTACCAGTGTCTTGCCTTTTCCTTGAAATCGGTCTAAAAGAATATAAAATGATCTTGAGATAACTTTTGACTGATGACATACTTGTGTATTAGAACATTGTGTTGACATTTTACTTTTTATAATAAAAGAACCATAATGGACAAAATTTCCAGAAGTGGACTTCCGTTAAAAACCTGAATAAAGCAGCTCAGTGACAATTTTTTAAATATCTTCTTTGAATATTCAGTTCACTACTGATATATATTCTTAACGAGACACTGTCTGAAAGACCGAAAACCAGATTTGCCTTCATCACTGTTGGAGCCTTCCTGTCCTGCTGCAAGACTTGCCAAATTGTTAAATTAATAATAGAAATATGAAACAAAAAGTGAGTTTATAAAATACATTACATCAATTAACATATAAATATGCATTAATAATGAATAGCAAATACTTATTTGATCTTTAAATCTTACTGAGCTGGTGGTGGCCTGGATTGTTGTACTGTCCTTGTTGGAGCCGGAGTACTACTGTAGATGGGTGTTGGTATGCGCGAGATATTCTGTTGGAGATGGGGTGTTTTTAACTTGTATATCTCTGCTGTATCCTGAAATATATTGTATAACCTATAGTCTTGGAGAATCATCTATTTTCATGGTTTACTGAACATTTGTTGTTTTAAGAATACCAAATTTTGTAGTAATAACTCGTGTTTTTTGTAGAATACTTATATTTATGATTTACAGACCCACAAACACCTGAAGATTTTCTGTATCAAATGAGATATAATGCATCTAAAGTAAGAGTAAATACAAATGTACAAATGAAATGATATTCATATCTATGGTAAATTTTGTCTTGCATGCCAGGTTTTTACTGTTGATAGTCCACATTGAAAGGAGCAAATAACGAACACAATGCTTGCGCATTTGAAATCACTATGAAGAATAAACATTTTCCGGTAAGGGCATGAAAAAATAAACAAATACGTTTTCTATAAAAATATGGAAAAAACATATCATGGCAAGAATTAAACATTGGAGTGTGCAGGGATGAAAATCTAAGAATGACTTTTATAGGGCCTTACTGCCAAGTGCAATTGGTACCTTCTCAAATGAGAACCAAATGATCTGAACATGTATCTGCTAACACTAAACAAGAGGCTCTCAAGAGCCTGAATCGCTCACCTGGCAAACAATGCGCTATAAACTAAATCTCATCATCACCATTCACTTAAGATACCATGTTTACTTTAAAAACCAAATATTGTTGAAATCCGAGCAAGTGTAAAAAATGGTGGGAAAATGGCAGCCATTTTAAAAATGACCCTCCAAAACAAACTTTCATCATCACCATTCAACTCGGGATACCATGTTTACCTTGAAAGTAGCTTTCATCTTCATTTTCTTTCTATAATTCAGGAAAAAATAGCAAAAAACAGCATTTTGACCCCTATGTTCTATTTTTAGTAAGGGCGGACATGTTTTTCGACCAATCAAAAATCGAAGCATTAACTTTTTGCAGGATACCCTAAGGAACAATCTTACCAAGTTTCATTTGATTTTGAATAGTAGTTTTAGAGAAAAAGATTTTTAAAACAATAACATAAAAAAAAGCCAAAAATGTCAAAAAAGGGCAATAACTCTAACATCAGTTGACAGATTTTCACGAAAATCAGCACACAGGTAGCTCTCATCATGCTGAACACTTTCAACCTGCCAGAATTTGCCGTTACCTAATGATTTTTGAGATATTTGAGCAAAACTGTTGTTTGACCCCTATGTTCTATTTTTAGTAACAGTGGCCATGTTTTTCGACGGATCAAAAATCGAAGCATAAACTTTGTGCAGGATACCCTAAGGAACAATCTTACCAAGTTTCATTGGATTTTGAATAGTAGTTTCAGAGAAGAAGATTTTTGAAATAATAACATAAAAAAAAGCCAAAAATGTCAAATAACTCCTAAAAGGAACGAACCTACAACTTCGATCCTGTTACAAATTTTGTAGATCTTTGTGTGCCTAAAAATATGAAATTTAAATTTTCAAATTTCCTTTATAGTATCCAAGATATTGAGCTTAATAAGTGCAAAATTTGGAAAAAATGCAGAAAAAGGGCAATAACTCCTACATGGGTCGTTGGATCTTCTTCAAAATTTCAGGGCAGGTAGATCTTGAGGTGCTGATCACTTTTACCCTATGCCAGAATTTTGATATCTGTGACCGTTTCTGGCTTATTTGCAAAAAACTGCGATTTACCCCTATGTTCTATTTTTAGCCATGACGGCCATGTTTTTATACGAATCAAAAATCCAAACAATAGATTTGTAGCACCCATACCAATTAATAACTGTACCAAGTTTGGTTGCAGTTGGACTTATGGTGTTGGAGGAGTTAACGTTTGAAAAAGTTAACGGACGACGGACGGACGGACGGACGACGGACGGACGATGGACGGACGACGGACGCCAAGTGATAGCAATAGCTCACATGACCCTTCGGGTCAGGTGAGCTAAAAAGTCATTCTGCAGTGTGTACAGTGGTGTGTAACATAACTCTAAAACTGCATCTCTTCTCATTCTCTCTAATTCTTCCATGACACTCTCTGCAACAGTTATCTTGGTTTTGTCAAAGTCTAAAATATGTAAACCTTTCAAAGACCTGACTCTACTGAGAGCTACATAATGAATGTGTGGTATTTTGGCTTTGCATTTTGAATTGAGGCTTACCACTACTTCATCCAAGGTATCACCTTGCGATTTGTGAATTGTTTTTGCTGCAGCAGGACGAAGTGGAAATTGTATTCGTTCAAATGTTTTGTATCTGTAAACAAAAGATCTCTTGATATCAAATACTGGTGTCCAAGTTTTGTCAACAGTCTTGCCATACAAATGACTGTATTTTTTTCTTGTGTTACATCCAATTTTGTCATCATTAAATTTTACCCATATTATACTTGGTCTAGGTGTATTCAATCTGTACTCTATCATCTTTATTTCACACGATGATCCATTTGTCATGCCATCAGTAACTTCAATATTCGCAGTGAGGTCATATTTCATACTAACAGCCAACTCCACCTCTTTTGCAAGATTTGCAGTATCAGACTGTTTGACTGGTAAACAACTCAATAGGACTTTCTTAATCTGTGGTGAGACATCTGCTTGCACTATATCAAATGCTGCTACTTTAACTTTCTCAGTAGTCAATTTGGCAACATATTGTATATTAAAACTGTCAACCAAAGCATTATCTACAAATAAGTGTGAAGATGAACTGGAATATCTAGGTTCATCTATGGTAACAAGTCTTGTGTCCAATATCGCAAAATCGTTTTCTGTTAGTGCATTTTCTCGCAGCCTATTTAGTAGTTGTGCAAATTGTAGGTCATCTTTCTGACGCATAATTTCTGTCAATTCGTGTATTTTAAACATTTTTTTCCACAGGTTTGGTGCCAGAGCTTCAATTCCCTTGTCAAGATCATTAAATATCCATCCATCAAACACAGGTTTTAATTGTAAAAAATCCCCAATAGCTATCACACTTACTCCACCAAAGGTCTGATTGTTGTCTTTCATCTTTTTCAATCTTCTTTCGAGGAGTGAAAACATTTTGTTACCAACCATTGAAATTTCATCTATCAAAATGATGGATAAATTTCTATATTTCATTCTCAATGTATTCAGAACATCAGCAGACAATGATTGATTGTTGAGCCCTTTGCTTGGCTGTATATGAAAAGCATTGTGAAGAGTAACTCCAGTAATATTGTAAGCAGCTTTCCCTGTTGGTGCACACAGCAGTATCCTAATGTCATCAGGATTTTCTCCTTCTGTTGAACATAAATATCTGTGTAAAGCTTGGAAAACAGCCTTCACAACTACTGATTTACCGACTCCAGCACCACCAGTTAAAAATGCATACATAGGTTCCTCTTTTGTTTTCATCCACGTTATAACATGATTGAAAAATTCTCTTTGTTTTTTATTCAATGATCTGATGAGTTCAAAGTAATCATGATCTGTCAACCTCTTTGCATGACTGGATAATTCTACTGCTACATGTGACATTCCAAGGTCTTGTGCAATATCATAATTTCTGTGTTCTGCTGGACGGTCAGGATTGAAATGTACATACTGATCTGCTTCCACTTTACCTTCTTCAATGTCATCTAATTCTGTCTGTTGAGTTCCTGGTGCAATTTCATCAAACTGTGTACAATCATTTTCAGCTTGTTCCAGTGCCTTATCTAATTGTTCAATATTATGTTCATATTGTTTTGCCTTGACCTCTATACTTCTGTGGACAGTGTTGTACATTGTTTGATATGTTTCATGATTTCCTCTCAGATCAGCCTCATTTCTCCAAGGATGGAACAACATCAATCTTTCTCTATAAAAATTTTCAGAGTCAGTCTTTTTGTTGAATCTGACATATCTGATGACCTTGAAAGACTTTCTCTGCTTAATTGTGGTGCCATTTTTCATTGTTATTTTAATTTTTTCTGTATTCTCATTCTCAGCTTCTATATCTGATGTTTCCTCGTCAAGTTCAGCATTATCACAATCATCATCCAAGTCCTCTGCACTGTCATTAGATGATTTTGAGGGAAATTTTACCTCCAGTTGTGAAATATAGTCAGCATGACACCAGTTTTCAAGGGCTTTAGGTCGTCTTGTATACCGTTTAATGTCATTATCTGCTTCGATATCTGTTGAATTAGGAGCCATTTTCTTTAATGCAGATGTTTGTTTGAGCAGGAATGTTCTTTTTTCTGGTGGAGATGTATTTATAAATACAACTTGTCTACTTGCCTTAGTCAAAGGAATTTGTAGTAGTAAGTAAACAGCCTCTTGTGCACAAGTTTCAACAGAGTTTGTAAAATAATTGCCAATATGTCGAACTTGCCGTTTTAAGTCCAGATTACCTTGTCTAGCCTCTTTTGCTGCTTGATCTAGCAAAGCACTCATGCCTCTCTGTGATTTACTAATGTATGATACAATGTACACTGCACATGCATATGGGTCCAGCACAAACTGCAAGTCATGATTGGCTTTCCAGGCTGACAAAACAACTTTCATGTATGGATTGACACGTACTTCAGAAGGTTTTCTTTTTAAGAAAACTTTTGGACCATTCAAATTACTTCGAACACTCTTCACATAATCTTCCTCACTGATTTCCAGAATATCACTCAGAAACTCGTTGAATGTCATATTTTCAACATTTTCAAATTCATGCAAGGAATTGATTTTCTTTTGAACTTCTTTATATATAGCCTTGTACTTTTCTACTTCTGTTTCAAGTGGTTCCAAGACAACAGTTTCCCTAAAAGGTGGTAATGGAAATCCAAAACGACAAACAGGGTGTCCCTTTTTTCTGCACGTTTTAGAGTGTTTATGTACCTGCAGGTTTATCAACTCTTCTAATTCGGTACACTTGCTGCAAGAAACATGTTGATCAACATATTTCACCACATCATCAACTGAATCATCCTCGTAAACCGGGGCATTTTCTATCCAAATCAAAATATGTATGTGAGGAGAGCCCCTTTGTTGAAATTCAACCCTGTAGAAATAATCTGAGATTTTACCTATTGGATGGTGTTCACTTTTCAAAACTAGTTTAATGAACTGCTGAACACGATTGTCAAAAAAACGAGAGCAAGTTACAGGATCCTTTTGGACAAGCCTTGTTTTATCATTCCAACTCATTTTTTTCAATTCATCATCACTATAGTCTTTACAATCATTCAACTTGCCAAGCACTTTCAATAAGTCATTCCACTTTGTGTCTGCAGATGAAAAAGATCCAAACCATGTTGGAAGTCCTAGCTGTCTAATCATAGCAAAAATATCTTTTTTCCTCTTTTCAAGGTAAACTGGAGAGTTACGTAATGTACGAAATATATAATACCCTTCATCCAATTTCACTAAATCTTTCACAGTTGAAGGATTAAGTATATCTTTTGCTATCCATTGTTTCCCATCTGATTTGCACCTTCTCAAGGCCAAATTAACCTTATCTGATATATGTTTCAACTGAATTTTCTTCAACTTGAAAAAAATATTTGGAACTGATTGTGCTGCTCGTCTATCCATTGATCTCAATTCCCACTTAACAATATCAGTATACTGTACATGCACACTTCTTTCCTTGTTTTCAACTCGCTTTTGTCCACAAAATATAGTTGGAAATGACAAATATTCAGCATCAGGGTCATAGTATAGACTAAGGGGGCGTTGACCTTCTCCTGGTGCAAAAATATACTCCTGATCACATTTTGGATCTGCATCATCTGAAACCTCATCTAAAAGGGTATCAGTATTTCCTACATGAAAATGTGTGTCATCCACTTCACTAAAATGATCAGAATCATTATCTTCTGAATTTTTATCTGCTTGTTCCAAGTTTTCATGTCCTTCATTTTGTTTTTCTTTGTATTCCAGGTCATCTGTGTTTAGTTCTGGATTTTCCTTGATCCACTCATTGTGTACCTGTATTCCTGATGCTTTATACAGTTCACTTGTACCCATTAAATAATGCAACGCACAGACAATAGCTAAAGGTCTGACATTTTCACTAAAATCACAAGTTTTGAAAGCTAATTTTTTCTTAAGCTTCACAGCTATTGTACCAGACTGTTCTAAATTACGTGGAAGTGAATTAATTGTTGGTTGAACATCTACAGGAACATTCACTACATTTCCTTTACAAGAGAATTGTCCACCTCTTGGAAGTTGGCGAATTTGCATAAAGGGAATTCTTAGTGAAATAAGTCGTTCCTCTAATGGATGTAACTCAAGCTCTTTAGGTTTTTCTGGAAACCCCATTTTGTTGGCAATTGAAAGGCGTGGAATTTTCTTCTGTTTTAGTGAATTCATGCATGTGTGGCAAATCCATTCTTTGTTACCAACAGACTTAATATTTGTTAAACATTTTGAAACAATATCGCATCCCGATGCTTTTATAGTTTCGGCATTTACTACAGAATCACTAAACCATGTCTGATGACAACAAGTACATATGTAAGATGGACCATCTTTAATCTTCTCTTCAAATTTCTTTATACAATCTGTCAGTGTTGAACCATGTAGTTTTTGCTTTTTCAAGTCGCTTTCATGCTGTAAATATTCTTTACATTGTCTTTTTTGTCTCTTGCTTGATTTGTTGTAAGTTCTGTGTTATTAGCATTTTTTTGTCGAGAACTTTGCTTTGATAGCCTCTCTTTTTCTAAATTTAATGGATTAGACCTATAATTATTTTTTCGCAATAAATCATTTTTCGTTTCAATTTGTCGATACATCTCATCTTCTCTAGCTTTTCTTTTAGCCTTGAGTTCATACTTCTTTTCATTTTTCCTAAAATCTGGATTTTCTCTTGCTGATCTTTTAGCTGCAAGTTCATTTTTCTTTTCATTTTCCCTAAAATCTGGATTTTCTCTCGCTTTTCTTTTACCACAGACTTCATTTTTTCTAAAATCTGGATTTTCTCTTGCTGATCTTTTAGCTGCAAGTTCATTTTTCTTTTCATTTTCCCTAAAATCTGGATTTTCTCTCGCTTTTCTTTTACCATGGAGTTCACTTTTTCTAAAATCTGGATTTTTTCTTGCTGATCTTTTAGCTGCAAGTTCATTTTTCTTTTCATTTTCCCTAAAATCTGGATTTATTCTTGCTGATCTTTTAGCTGCAAGTTCATTTTTCTTTTCATTTTCCCTAAAATCTGGAATTTCCCTCGCTTTTCTTTTACCATGGAGTTCACTTTTTCTAAAATCTGGATTTTCCCTTGCTGATCTTTTAGCTGCAAGTTCATTTTTCTTTTCATTTTCCCTAAAATCAGGATTTTCTCTAGCTTTTTTCTTTGCAATAAGTTCATACTTCTTTTCATTTTCTCTAAAATTAGGATTTTCTCTGGTTTTTCTTTTTGCATCCATTTCATTCTTCTTTTCATTTTTCCTGAAATCTGGATTCTTGCGTCTTTCCTGCATATATAACTTCATATAGGAACTTCTATCAATATTTCCAACTTCTATGTGAGATTGCTTGTTTATCTTGTGCATTTGGTCTTCAAAATAACTTTGAATCTGTCTGTCTACAACTGAAGCAGTATCCATGCAAACAAAGGATACAGGAAGTACCTCGAAAGGCAATTGCAAATCTATATACATACTTGTGTAGAGAGCATATAAATAAGTAATAAGGTCATCAATATTTGTAAATCCAATCAGAAGAGAGGTTCCTGTCCAGTCTGACAATGCAGATTTTCCATGACAATGAGAATCAAAAAAATAGTACACATCAGAATGCAACTGCACAGCAGAACATATTTTACCAATCATAATCAGCATAAAGGTGGACTTTTTCAAACCTTCACTTATAGCTTTGTGCAAACTAAAAAATTCACTTGATATGTGAACCGTCTCAACAGCATTTCCAACAAAAATATCTTTTTTATCTACTTTGATTCTTCCCTCAGTTGTTTCCACAAATTTGGGTATTTCTTCAAAATTCAAAAGCATATTCGTATATCTGTTATCCCTTTTCAGTTGTTCAATTACATTTCTGTAAACTTGGTCACCTAACAGTAAGATTGAATCAAGGTCCACCGATCTGGGATTACTACGCTTAAAGCTTAAAGCTAAAAACACTAGTGCATTACATGTGCACTGATTACCTCTTGAATAATCTTTAAATCGGATGTCATTTTGGTGAAAACTTCCAAATTTACAAAATGATGCACTGAATGGGTAGATATTGTCATTTTGTCTGATCAACTCAACAGAAGTGTCAGTCTTTCTGTGAACAGAATCCTCATTTAACTTCTTAGTTCCATTTGATGTGTCATTTCTATATATCTTATCAAAGTCTTCATTTTGCAATTTTTTTTCACAATTTTGTTTTTGCAAGATATCTGGAGTTCCTTTAAATGATCTTAAATGTTTACTGTTACCACCAAGTTGGTCACATGTAACACAATCTGAATAAGAGTTTGTAACAGCATTAAAGGGATAATTTCTCTGTGTCTTTTCTCTTCGAGAATATTTATTAGTTTCAGTATCTGCAGATTTAAAGCTATTTATAGGAGCAAGAATATTGGCAGGTACAATAGATTGTTCGGTAGCAGGTATGTCAGAATGCAAACTAGCAGTAAATATAGTATGAAGTTTAGTAGTAAATTCAGTATTAAGTCTATTAGCAGAAGCAGTTGCTGGGACGAGGCCGTCAGCAACTGCTGTTACAGGTGTTGGGACGAGGCCCACACCTGCCGATACAGATGTCATAGTTGTTGGGACGAGGCCATCAACAACTAGAGGCACAGATGTTTGGACGAGGCCAGAAACATCTATGGGGACGATGCCCACATCTGCCTTAGAGTCTTCATCTGTTGTCATCCTCTGGCGAGACTGTTTTTTCAGCCAAAGCCTTTTTCCAGCTTCTTTTTCTAGGCATGGTTATTCACTGGAAAAAGAGTTTAATATTATTAACCAACAAGTAATAATTGTGTTGGAATCCCAACACTAGGTCTCCCAAACAAAGTTCCCCATAAGCTACTGAACAAGCAATTCGTCAATGACCACCCCCCCCCCCCCCCACCCATCCAATAAAGAGTAAGGAGTAAGAATGTATATGGTTATAGGGTGGGGATCTCAAATGTTTAAAAGTTACTATATTGAGGGGGCGGGGCATACCCCCTAGGGACCCCCCCCATGTACATCAATGAATGCATCTTTTCATAAGGACTAAGAATATATATGGTTATAGGGTGGGGATCTCAAAGGTTGAAAATTTGCTATTTTGAGGGGGTGGGGCATACCCCCTAGGGACCCCCCATGTACATCAATGAATGCATCTTCCCATAACGAGTACGAATATATATGGTTATAGGGTGGGGATCTCAAAGGTTTAAAAGTTACTATTTTTAGTGGGCGGGGCATACCTCCGAGGGACCCCCCAGTACATCAATGCATCTTCCCATAAGGAGTAAGAAGATATATGGTTATAGGCTGGGGATCTCAAAGGTTTTAAAAGTTACTATTTTTAGGGGGCAGGGCAGGGCATACCCCCCCCCCCAATATAGGTCAATGAATGCATTTTCCAATAAGTAGTAAGAATATATATGGTTATAGGGTAATGATCTCAACCATTCCCAAATTATTTTAAAAAATGTGAATTTTAGGGCATACCTGCCAACTGTTACGATTTTGCCCCCCCCCCCCCCCCCCCCCCCAAAACCCTAAATTATGCCATTACGATTTAGCCCCCCAAAATTCCTTAAAATTACGATTTAAAAAAAATGTCTATGAAAATTCCGGAATCGGGTTTTTCCTATATTGCATTCATGATTCAAGGGGAATAATTGTAACTAAAAACACTTGAGTGACTTAGATCGCATTATTTTCTTTGATGAAAATGGCGGCTTGTAAACAAATTACGATTTTGAGAAATTGCAGACAACTTTGGCGCTGTGTAGACTAATTTTGAGCCGCTTGGATATTTTTACAGTAAATATAATATAAATCAGAAAATGGACGTTCGATTATCTTTTCCAAAATGGATCTTACGCCGCTCAGCTGAAAAAGAAACAACGAAATGTTGCCAATTAAGTAAATCGATGATCGAGAAGTGGCAGAAAGATGTTTAATTCTCTGGTTGGTTCACAAAATATACCAATGGACCTTCATATTCCTACTGCAGGTTGTGCAAAAGAGACTTCCAAGTTGACCAAGGTGGTATGAACGATGTCATTTCACAATGCTGTGCATGAAAATGTTCCCGGACAGTAAATTTTTTTTTAAAAACATGAATTCAGCAAAAAAAAACCATACTCAACAAGTTGTAAATATGCCTCAAAGTTATTCATAGGCACATACTTAAATTACTGCGTTGCCGACATTGCATCGTCGATCGAAAGGAAAAAAAGACGCGTGAAAAAAAAACCATGGCCCCTTGTATGTGTGCTTGCTCTTTTCACACTTTGTATTTTTATAGTGTCGTATGGGTATTTCACAAAGCTGAATGTGATCCATTCTTTGTTCAATATAACTTTGGATACCTTATAGTTTCACAAATCTCTGCAAATCTTGTATTAAAAAACAAAAGTTCAACACATCATGTTAGGTTATGTATTTATCAAGAATCAAGCAAAAACAGTAGCTTAAATGGTTAGCAAAAAGGGTCATTTGTAGAGTTTTAAACAACACAATAAACTATTTCTGAAAAAAAAATTATACAAATTAATTACTCCCGTACCCTTCGGTTTGTATTTGTAAATGTAAACCAATTGAAACATGGCTTGTACATGGATAGTCTGCTCCAAATAATCACAACAGGAAGTATAAAGTATTATATGTTTACCATAACAAAAGGGTGACTTCAATAAGCATTTTACTAATAAGATAAACAACGTTAACATTGCAACAACAGGAGTTCGAACACAGACCATTAAAAAAAACCTTCGGTGAAGAAATACTTCTTGACAAATTTGCAAAGGGCTCTCATTTTTCGTATATGGTGATTACTCCAACAAGAAAATAATGATAAAGCTACATAAATATTTTGTTTGTCTGTATTTATGATTTTAAACTTCTTCAGTCATGCTTACCAAAACCGGAAGTGTCATTAGGGTAATGCTAAAAACGGGAATTTGGCTCCAGGAAATGCTATAATAAATATCGACGACCCCTTCATCATTTTTTGAAAATATATATAAATCATGAAATATTTCCAATTTTTAATTACTAATCTGCCACTGTGTCCTGTATTGAGTTCAACTTATTACAAGTTAAAACAACATAAAACTTGTAATTACCAAACAGTTGTTACACACAAAAAAATCTTATTATTTATATTCTCATTTTGCTTTCTATGATAAGCAATCAGATATTAATAAATTTTCATACTTTTGATACACTGTACTTCAAACGATACCTAACCAACCAATTATTACTTGAAAACATGCAGCTTCAGTTCCATTTTGAGCCAACTCTGCCTTATAATAAAGCAGACTACAAATCCATAATTATATATTTTAGGTCTATTAAATTTTGAACTGCCAGTTAAAATTTTGCTTCAATTTAAATTTGAGCAACCATCCAAGGATCCTTGATGCCAAGTTTGGTAGAGGACCATCATATGATCATTCAGGCAAATTATCCATTCAATCTGTCAAACCGTTTCTATAAGAAGATGATGTTTGTATTTTTTCCCTATTGGGTCCTGTGTTAACTATGTCCTGCAGTGGTAGCCATCTTGGATTTCCGATCGTCATCAAAATTATAAATTTGGTACAGGACCATCATACAATCATTCAGGCATATTATCAATTCAATCTGTCAAACGGTTTCGAAGAAGAAGTTGTTTGTACATATTTCCCATAAGGACCTATGTTAACTATGTCCCAAGGTGGCGGCCATCTTGGATTTCCAATCAGCATCAAAATTATAAATTTGGTAGAGGACCATCTAAGGACCATTCCTGCAAAGTAGAAGTTCATTTGGTCTTGTGGTTTCTGACAAGAAGATTTTTGAAACATTGGGTCCTGTGTTAACTATGTCCTGCAGTGGTAGCCATCTTGGATTTCCAATCGGCATCAAAATTATAAATTTGGTACAGGACCATCATACAATCATTCAGGCATATTATCAATTCAATCTGTCAAACGGTTTCGAAGAAGAAGTTGTTTGTTAATGTATTTCCCATAAGGTCCTATATTAACTATGTCCCACAGTGGTGGCCATCTTGGATTTCCAATCAGCATCAAAATTATAAATTTGGTAGAGGACCATCTAAGGAACATTCCTGCAAAGTAGAAGTTCATTTGGTCTTGTATTTTCTGACAAGAAGATTTTTGAAATTTCAGCCAATCAGAACACATTGTTGGGCCTGGCAGCCATGTTGAATATTCGATCGGAACCAAAATCACAAATTCTGTAAAGGACCTTCCAAGGAACATTGCTGCCAAGTTTGGTTCCATTTGGTTCAGTGGTTTTTTAGAAGAAGATTGAAATATCAGCCAAACAGAAACAAGAATTGCCCATGGCAGCCATGTTTGTTGTCCGGTCAGAACAAAATGAGGAAACTTTGTAAAGAACCTCCCATAGATGCTTCCTGTCAAGTTTCGTTCCACTTGGCCAAGCGATTTCAGAGGACAAGATTTTTTTATATCAGCCAATCAGAAACAAGAATTGCCCATTGCAGCCATATTTGTAGTCCATGTTTGTTGCCCGATCGGGAGGAAATGAGGAAAATTTTTAAAGAACCTCCCATAGATGCTTTCTGTCAAGTTTCGTTCCATTTGGCCAAGTGATTTCAGAGGAGAAGATTTTTTTATATCAGCCAATCAGAAACAAGAATTGCCCATTGCAGCCATATTTGTAGTCCGATCGGGACGAAATGAGGAAACTTTATAAAGGACCTCCCATATATGCTTCCTGTCAAGTTTTGTTCCATTTGGCCATGCAGTTTCAGAGGAGAAGATTTTTAAAAACTCAGCCAATCAGAAACAACAATTGCCCATGGTGGCCATGTTTGTTGTCCGATCGGGACGAAATGAGCAAACTTTATAAAGGACCTTACATAGATGCTTCCTGCCAAATTTAATTCCATTTGGCCCAGTGGTTTCAGAGGAGAAGATTGAAATGTGAAAAGTTAACAGACGGACGGACGACGGACTACGGACGGACGGACGACGGACGCAAAGTGATGGCAAAAGCTCACCCTGGCTTTTAGCCAGGTGAGCTAAAAACAAATCCGGGAAGTATTCATATATGTATATAAGACAGAGGTAAAAAATCATCATTTTCCAATGCTCAGATTTTAAATTTAGGTTAAAGTGATCCAAATATCATCTAAATCTTCCTTAAAATAAGTCCAAATATTATTACCAAATACTTCAGGGATCAAATACATGTAAAATGAACATAAGGAAAACTGAATAAATAGGAAGGTAAATATTAAACCCTTTTCAAAACTATTTCACAAAAGGTGATAAAAAAAATTTCAAAACACCTCCTCATCAATTTCTTCTTCATCTTCATCATTTTCTGTATCATGCTGATCCATATTTTCTAAAAATTAAAGATATGCATATAAAAATAATAACATAACTTAGTAGTAATAGAAGCAAAATATTTGTGTCACATACCTATGTTCAACCAAACAAATGTTCATGCCAAATTTTCTGTTAGGTTTATAAAAAGCAAAGCTACCGTATCTGATTGTAGAAAATATGCAGTGATAAATTATACACGTCCCTTTTCAAGCTCTAAAATCTAGGAAAAAAGCTTAATTCTACTATATTATACGCTCAACAAAAATGGTGGTCGAAATATCAGAACCGAACGGGGAATAAATTTTCCTTGTCTTAACGCTCTTTTCACAGTGTTGTTAGAAGAATGGATTTTTATCTCACTTGTTGATTTCAATCTCTGTTTATACAATATGGCTGTATTGTGGGCAATGGCAGCAATCGATCATATGTAAGAAGTGTTCTTTTGAAACTGACATCGAAAAGCCACTAGAAAAAGTCTCATGGGCCTATATTACTACATAATACACCCCTTTCTCTGATTTCTTTCTTGAGGTAAATTATGCGTATTATGTACAACTGAATATGGTATGTTGAAATAGCCATGCATATAGTGCCTAAAAGTTTTTATTGGTTGAAAAAGTTGAAATATGACAACCTGAGAAAATGAAAAGCGACAATCAGACCTGATATTGTTATCATTACCTGATCCCTGATTATTGACAGACGTCTTTCTTCCCAAACCAGTTTGAAGTGACCTGCCTTCATCTGTACTCTTTTTAAACACTGCATCTCCTTTAGAAGTATTTCTGGCTGACACACTATTAGAAAAACTAGCATTATTGGACATATTAACCATAGATGAATTTGATATCAAAACTCTGCTTGGAGTCCTCTTTGGTGTGCCACTTTGGATAGTTACCCGTCTAGGTGTCGGGGTACCAGATGTAGACTTTACTAGTATTCTGTTTGGAGTTCCAATTCTACTGACAGAAATTTTATCTTTTAACACTCTAGCTGGTGTACTACTTGACAAGGGTTTAATGTTTTCCAGAATTGTCATATTTGATGTTAAAGGAGTTCTGACTGGTGTCGGAAGCCCAGAAGCAGAAACTTTTCCTCTAGTTGCTGAATGAACTACAGAATTTTGAATCTGAATGTTCTCATTTGGTTCTGCATCTATTACATTTTCTGCTGTCGTGTTCTGTAGTTTTTGAAAATTCTTTTTACTAGATTCTAAAACATTTCTCTGCGATGTCAAGGTACTACCTTGAGATTCATCCGATCTTTTTGTTCTCTGTGATAGTGAAAGATTTGTTTGATCTTCCATAGCCAAAGACCTGTCCACTCGAGATTCAGCTAATCCAGACTCATTGGAATTTTCATGTGTTTCTGATTCGTAGACGGTCTTTGAAGATGTCAAATTAGATTCTTGACGTGTGTGTCTGATAGATGTTCTTTGTTGGTAAGGTGAAAAATCTGATTGTTCTGAAATTTGTTGTTTCGTCGATCTAGTCAAAGTGCTGCTAGATAGGCCAAGTTCTGTTTGATAAGCAGTCTTGCCTCTCAATGTCTTACTTGGAGTATTTATGTTAGATGTAAACTCTTGAGCAGAAATGTTTCCAAGTCTACTTTGGGTTCTTGTCCTGTTTGAAGGTGTCAAATCACTCTCTTGAAGGTTTAAAACAGATTTTCTTCTTGATGGAGTAAGATCAGAGCCATGAGAAGTCTCAAGTTGCATTGATCTTTTTGTTTTTAATTTCTCTGAAGGTGTAAGATTTGACTGCCCTGGACTTATATTTTGTAGCCTATTCGGTGTCCCATGCCTTCTGGATGGTGTTAAGTCCCCAATTTCAGTATCCAAAACGCCTTCTAACCTATTTGAAATCATAAGTCTTTTTGATGGGGTAAGGTCACCTGTAACATGACCTTCAGCACTCATTTTGCCTAATACACTCCTCCTTGCTAGAGTCACGTCAGACTCATTTGTGATATTAAGTGTAGCTGACTTATTAGAAATTTTTGACCTCTGACTTGGGGCCAAGTCTGATCCATCTCTGACCTGGTCCAAGGAAGTCTTCTTTAGAACGCTTGTTCTTTGAGATGGTGTTAAATCCAATTCATCTGTAATATGAAGTTTCGATTTTGTAGGACTGACAAAAGATTGCACTTCTATTGATAAGTCAGATCTTTGAGCAACTGAATGTGCTGACAATCTTGACATTCTCTGGCCTCTTCTAATTTCTGACAGACCTAAAAAACAAACAAGAAATATATTAGTTTGCTTGTATATTGATCTTTTTCAGACTTATTTTTTTTTCATATTTGATTACAATTTTTTTTTACACAACTATCACAGCAGTCAGCTTTTATTAACTCCACCAAAAACTATCAATATTTGGAAGGCAAAGCTGACAATCCTTGTCAATTAACAACAAAATTGAACAAACCAAGCAACTAGCTAGATTTAAACTCACAACTTCAGTGCTGACAGTCTAGTAATCATTACAAACTACACAGACCAGTGTGGCTATATTTTATTTGTGAAAAACTTTCATGTGACAAAAGATATTGTTTTTTATGTGTTGTCTAATATTCTACTTGTTGTTATACATTTGTATTTATTTGAGACCTCTTGTGACTGTTGTTGTACTTATGACTGTTGTTGTACTTATGGCAAGCTTCCGAAGGCTATGTAATGCTTGTCCTGTGATGAGGGCTCTTGCTTGTTGTCGAAGATTACGTGAAAATGTATAAGATTATATCCATCTTTTCCCATTGATGCATATCCTAAATATTTTCATTTTCATATTATGAAAAAAACTTTACAATTGTTGGCAAGCTTTATAAAGATTTCTTTTTCAAGTAAAAGGGCCAAAACAAAATTTATACCTAAACAAAAATATCCATTTTAATGAAGAAATATGCAATTTTCAATTTCAATTTTTAATTTTTTTTACTGAATTATAATGGTGGTTCCGAAATCTGTTCTTTACACATTAACAGATGAACGGTTGATTTTTGCATCCATTTCTAATGATTGGTTGTTGGCTATACCGATTATGAACTCCATATATTTTGATTTCAATGTTTGACACTAAGTAATCAATTCTCCATGTCTATTCCACAAAATGTAAACATTTACATTAATTATTTAGATTTAGATCATTCATGTTTGTTATTTATTGACTATATCATTATGGATGTTTCCCATTTATTTTAAAAAGCATGTAACAGTACAAAGACACACAAAAAAAAACAACAACAAACCCAGTTGTTCCTCATCACTTTCATCGTCTGCCATACCTCCAGATTCACTTCCACCATCTTTCTTTTTCATTGCTGAAAACAATGAATGAAATTATTGTTATTCTTTTCCTTTTGCCTTACCCCTTTAGTTCATTTAATGCTTACTGAGCTCTTGGTGTTTACGTACTTAATGCTTATATATACATGTAGTAGGCATCAACATAATGTTTATTTAATAGAATTTTTATATGTAAGTACCAAGCTAATTATTGGATCAGGTAAAAGATAAATAAACCAAATATTTTTAAGTGACAGAAAATTAAAAAACAGCAATTAAAAGTTGAAAGGCTCAACAATACAGCTTCATCATAAGCAAGATGTCCAAAGATCACAATCTCATCACAGAGCTGTTTACCCCTGCTGACTTATGTCAGTATTGTGGCAGTAAGTTATCCATATTTTGAGTATTTTGTCAGCATAAAAGAATAACATAACACTGGCAACTTGCATGTAGTAATACACCTTTTTCACCTGATTTAAGAACTCCTGGTCACAGACTGGTCTATTTCCTGTCTACTATTCTCATCCACATGATTTCTTTTTATAATTTACATAATTTGACATCAATTGTGTGCTTTAAATCACTATCCGTTCTGTTGAGAAGCTTCTCTCAAACACTTATTGACAAATTTCATCATCAACTATGATTTTTTTTCTGGTTTGCGGAAATCCGTAGGTTTTTATCATAAATCCATAGTGCGTATTTTCAATAAAAAATCCATGGAAAATATGGAATATCCGTAAAAGTAAACAGCTCTGCCATCAACGACATTTTGGACTGTAAACATCTTTTTCTACTCGTAATTAAGGTTATTTCACTGAAACATTGAACCTTTCATTAACTTGTTTTTTATTACTGTTTTTATTTTCTTGTCATGATTAACTTATTTACCTTTTTTCCCGTTCAACAGCTCACTGATACTTTGTAATTTGTTTATTTGCTATACAAACTGTTTCAAACTATTTCAATTTTTCTTATCTAATGAATCACCTTCTGCATTTTTTAGTCCCTGTGAAAACTGTGTTAGAGTAATATGATGTTGTTTTTTTCTCTTGTCTTTCTGTGGTAGCTTTATTGGTTCCTGATCATCTTCTGAGCTGTAAAAAATATTTCATACAAAAATATATTTAGAATCATTTTGAAGACTAACGTTCATATTTTTTACAAACAATAACTTTATATAATTTTTTATTGAAAGAGTTATACTAATTTTTAAAAGAATCAAGCTTCAAGACTAGCAGATTTAACAAAAACCTGTCGTGATTAAATTATTCTACATTTTATTATTAACAAGAGTGGACACACAAACATGTCTCGCCTGTCGTGTATTTCTAATGAAAGTAAATGCTATCAGACATATTGCATACAGTATTCGAAAAACAGGCCAAAACACAAAAACTTAATTATAACCACTGATCCATGAAAATGAGGTAAAGGTCAGATGACACCTGCCAGTTGGACATGTACACCTTACAATCCTTCCATACACCAAATATAGTAGACCTATTGCATACAGTATTCGAAAAACAGGCCAAAACACAAAAACTGATCCATGAAAATGAGGTCAAGGTCAGATGACACCTGCCAGTTGGACATGTACACCTTACAATCCTTCCATAAACCAAATATAGTAGACCTATTGCATACAGTATTCGAAAAACAGGCCAAAACACAAAAACTTAACTATAACCACTGAACCATGAAAATAAGTCAAGGTCAGATGACACCTGCCAGTTGGACATGTACACCTTACAATCCTTCCATACACCAAATTTAGCAGACCTATTGCATACAGTATTCGAAAAACAGGCCAAAACACAAAAACTTAACTATAACCACTGAACCATGAAAATGAGGTCAAGGTCAGATGACACCTGCCAGTTGGACATGTACACCTTACAACCATTCCATACACCAAATATACTAGACCTATTGCTTATAGTATCTGAGATATGGACTTGACCACCAAAACTTAACCTTGCTCACTGATCCTTGAAATGGGGTCGGGGTCAATTGAAAACTGTCTGACGGGGATGAGGACCTTGTAAGGTACGCACATACCAAATATAGTTATCCTATTAGTCATAATAAGGGAGAAATTTATTTTTTTTTCAAGTAGTCACTGAACCATGAAAATGAGGTCATGGACAATGTACATATGACAGACGGAAACTTCGTAACATAAGGCATCTATATACAAAGTATAAAGCATCCAGGTCTTCCATCTTCTAAAATATAAAGCTTTTAATAAGTTAGTTAACGCTGCTGCCGGATCACTTTCCCTATGTCGAGCTTTCTGCGACTAAAGTCGCAGGCTCGACAAAAATAGAATTTCAGAAAACTTTCTTTCTTGTAACTACATCTTTAAAAATTTGTGCAAAAACATATATCTTTGTTTCTTATCAGCATTCTGTCACCACTGCAATATACATGTAGCAATAATCAGCATTCTGTCACTGCTGCAATATACATGTAGCAATAAAGTTTTTTTTTTTAATTTTGAAAACTAAAATAAAAACTTTTTTATTTTTTTAAATAAATAAAATGAATAAATAGATTTAATAATAACAATATTTATAAAAAATTTTGAAAGTAGAAATAAAATCTATACTTTAAAGAATTGACTAGAACATTAATTGTTGTATCAGGAGGGATGTCTGGAATGTCCTCATCATCACTGCTGAACATTTCTTCTGTCACATTAGCTGAAAAATGTGATGTAGTAAAATACAAAAACTCAGGTCTGTATTTTCATTTTAGACCGACAGAAGGAAATAGTGCATATATTTTTAATACATGATTCCAGTAAATGTGATGGTATACCAATGTATCCTAGAATTTTTTTTAAAGCTGTCTTCATATCAAAACGAGTATTAAACTATACATTTAAAAGTTTAATCAATTTTATTTATTTTCATTTGTCAATTCAATATGATACACTGATTCTCATAGCAAAGCCACAAAGACTGTTATTGGCCTGGCTATATGTCTGAAGATACACATCTATCTGAAAGAAGGAGGCATGAGAAAGCTACTTTTTTTTCTGAACTTTTGACTTTAGATATTTTACATAGTTACATGTATGTTTATGTAACGGTTTATTTTTTCCGGTGTGAAATTATTTCCGAACTCGTATATTAATACACTTCTGACGGAATAAAGTTGGAAAATATTTCATTATATAAAAATTAAGATTGCTATAAAATATTATCTGATTCATATTTTACACAAGATCATCATTTGACGGTCGGAAAATATTTCACAGATATATGAATATCACAGCCGGAATAAATTATCTCTTACATTTACACCTTAAGGTGGTACCCAACACTACAGGGAGATAACTCTTAAAAATCATCAGAGTGTTTTAATCAAATTTATTAAGTAAAGAGAAATTAAGCTTCTCTATGATCAAAATTGATGTTTGCCAAACTGCTATATATTCAATGAAATTATTCCCGTGAAGTGTGAAATTCTATTTACTAAAAAAAATCAACATTTATGTCAACAGGTCAAAGTAAATATTTCCTAAAAATTTTATGAAAATTAAACGAGCCAAATTTATTTTAGTCAAGGTGTTGGGTACCACCTTAAAACATCATAGAAATGGCATGTAATAAGCTTGTATATGTCTAAAGTCCAACATTTTCCATTAAAGGCCTAAAACTGCATGGTTTGATGAGTTTTGGGAAAATAACTATGAACTAGAAAAGTGCTAATAATATATTCACACAACTTATAATAATAATATATTTTTTGAATCCCCGTTCTGGCTTACATCTAATTTTTAACAAAATTTCAAAAATGTAAGTTCTGACAGTATCTGTACAGCTCTTTGTATTGTGTGTAATTTTTTTTTTATTATCCCTGGAGCTGTATCTTCACTAAAACAGATATGACATAATCAACATTTAGCTAAGAATTTCACTCAAACTGATTCTAATTTAAAGGTTTGAGATTATTCTCTGTACAGAAGGCCTCACTGTGACTTTAAAATGATGTACAACAATAAAATCCCCATTCCTTTGTTAATTTTTTGTCAGATTTATGTAGTGATTCACCATGTCCTCTCTGCAATATTATGGATAACCAACCTGGTTTTGTCAGATCTGCCATTCCCTTAGAAAACTGTCGCAATGTAATATGGTGTTGGTTACTTCTCCTCTCCCTCTGTGATAACACAACATTTTCAGCATTTTCATCAGCACTAAATAAATAATTTAAGTAAATATTAAATTCTATTATTGGGTGCTGTAAGAATATTATATGGCTTTTTTCATATCAAACTCCATATAAACCTGAGACGCCCATATCGGATCAAGAGCTTTAGCTTGAAGCCATATTATATTCTTTTTAACATGTCTGACATTGTTTTGTATCCAGTAAAATATACCTGTGTAAATGAGATAAAGAATATTTTCATGTTTTCACGTCTGAGACAAAATATTCCACCATATGGCCTTATAAAATTAATTCTTAGAATGCATCTTCGTCTGCCATCTTTTCTGTAGTGTCTGGTGACATCATTCTTCGATCAAGCGATTTCGTAGGGGTGTGATACAGGATCAAGCCATGATGATATGGATATCATCACCGATAGGTGATTTGGACCATGTGCTTCAATCAATATCATTTATACAGAAAACATGTATTTAGTACTAAATACATGTATATGATAAATAATAATACTATATCTGAGTGACAGGAAACCAGATTTTCCTTCAACATTGTTTGAAGCCATCAACCAACCCAGCTACCGTCCATACATCACCAAACTACTATCTTTTCTTTGAACATCCCATTAAATTTTCATGCATGAGAGGGTACAAAAATGTAATTTCCAAACACCACCAATGATTTGTTTCTGGAAATTCCCAAACTACTTTGATTCTGGTGAAAAGGGACACATTTCTTACTGATGACATTATCATACATATGACGTTAGCTTTTGATAAAAATTTGGAAATTTAATAGTTTACTAATATCCTTGTGTAAATATAAATTGTATTTCTAACTTAATATTTCATGCAAAGTACCGACCAAAAAATAAAATCCATCAGTAATTGTTTATGTGACAAATAGACAATGGCATGTCCCACTTATCTCTCTAATTCATTACAAATGGTTAGTGTTGTAATTTCAAAATAAATTGGGGAATTTGATTCGATGAAACATATCCTGTTTGATGCTTGTGTATTAACCAATTCAGATACATACAATAATGGTTGAAAATTTGTTCCTAACCAATATTGGCTATGAAAGAGAGTAAATTAGTTTCAGAGCAGATTTTGCAGCTATGCTCACATTTAATTTACTAGATTTAAACAATCATATCAGGAAATAATATTATAGTGAAATAGATTCTCAGATTTTTGAAATAAAAACATAATAATGAGAATATTTAACATTATAAATTGTTGTGCTTGTAAGAGATGAGCAGGAGTGAAATAAACAAGATGTTCTTACATAGGTGAATGAGTTACATGAATAGTTTCATTAGGTAGTTGTTGCACATCAGATTCATTGTCAATTTCACTGTTTTCTTGGAATGTTTTCTGAAATGGTGTCTCTTCTGGTGCTGAAAAAACCAACAATAATGAATGTACATTAGGATACCAACTTTTTTTATGCAACCCCCTTCTTGAAAAAATATCTAAAACACACATACCTCATTATTTGGCTTTGTCCAGTCCTGTCAGGTGGTTAATGATAATTTAATTCCCATTAGAGTTTAAAATTGTTTCATTCTACATCCACAACTTTTCCATTTGGAATATTCATTGAGCAGAAAATGATTTGTTATGTAATAATGTCACAATGTTATGGCAATAGCTCAAAACACTACTGTTCCGCACAACATTCCTGCTGCGCAATGATAAGTCAATGAATAAACAAATTCTCTTTACATTCACTGATAGATTACCACATTTTTAAACTCAAGGCAGTTAATATTTAGATTTTTAATATACAAACTAAACTTAAATACATAATTTTGCATCAAGTACATGTGAAATACAAGTTTGGCCTATTGGTATCTTACCACCATCCAAAAATCCTTCTAATGCAGTCCTTGGGGTTACTGTATCTGTAGGATTTACTCCAAATTGGGAAAATGGAGTGACTGTCTCGGATCTTCGACGAGATGCTCTTACAAATGGTGTTTGTGTTTTGTGATCATACATGTATGATTCAATCTACAACAGAGAAACAATGATTTTCTAAACATTTTTACTGACAATGCATGAAGAAATAACCTCAATCACGTGGTCCACACTTAATAACTCGCGTAGCGGGTTATTTGAAAGTGTGTGCCATGTGCATTGAGGTTATTTCGAATAGACTGAAAACACAATTACAGTCAATCCTTATAATTTAATTCGAACGGTTCTTTTGACTTCTAAAACATTGGGATTCCCTTTAATGACGTCATAGTGAAAACAAAAATTTAGTCTATGATATCCAATATTAAATTATTTTTCATTGTTCGTCAGTGATATTTGTTTTAATCTTTATTTCTGTCTTATTTTTATTTGTGTATATTCAATTTTATTTAAATGTTTATCATTTTAATTAACATGCAATGTTTAAATATTCTATAAACTGGTTCATAATAAAGCCTATCCTATCAATAAATTAATCTTTTCTAATGAACGACAGTATTAAATACAGATCATGCATCGTATTTATCGGAAATAACATGATTTTACTGTGACATAGGAAGGGAAAGACAATCGTAAACGAACTTTTAAAAACTCAGTTCGTTTTCCGTGTGTAAAATATGTTGAGAAATGAAGTTTATTATTTCATCGGGTTGAGATTAGTACTTCAATTGCACTTACAATTTAGGACTACCAGTTTACTACCAAGGACTTGTAGATCTGACCTGTATGCTGGCCCCAGGCAAGTAAGTATGTAAAGAAAATTTTAACCCCTAGATACAATAAATACTTTTACAATACCATTGTTCTAGGTGTCTGTTTGACAGCTAATGAGGACCGTCTTCTACGTTTTCTAGATTGGCTAGGTATAGTTTCATTGATCTTTTTCTCATCCGGTGACCTTGACCTGGGACGAGTTCTTTTTACAGGTGCTGTAGTTGGAACATTTTCAATAAATGCCTGTAACATTGATCTTGGGGTGTCCTTTTTAGCCATAATTTACCTGTAAAATAAACAGAATAATTTTAATGCCAAGCTAAGTCTGCAAACTTTTGTTAATGCAGTTATTTCCTTGGAATACCTGTCAATGAAATTAGAAAATTGAAATCATATTCTGTTCATACTGGTCTGAACAGAATTTCACAGGTTGACATAATTAGAATATGCAGAGCTAACCCAGAATTTTTCAACAGTGTTCAAAGTAGCAGTATATGAATATCAAAGTAGGTGGCTGTTTTCTATCAATTGTTCTATTATTTACATACAACCATTACAAAAATTCCACAAAAGTATTCAGCTCAAACTTACGCACCTACTGCCTTCAAATGAAACCCCTGGGCTAATCACTTTCAAAATTTTATGGAGAAGTATCTTCTCCCTTGTAGGCAGACAGACTTCAGGGGTAAGTTAGAAATTGCTGTAATGGTTTCATGTCTATGCATACATGTTTTTACATATGCATTTTAAAACCTTAAAGTTTTTACTTTATTAAATAGGATGATGCTCTTTTAGTTTGAATTATACAAGATGCAAAAAAAATATCATAATTTGAATTTTGTCTTTCATGTTTTAGCTAAATAACTTAAGGAAATAAAATGGGGACTATAATATGCGAAGGATTATAAATTCTGTTGTCATTAACTTTGGTCCCATTTTACCCTTTTCCCTAAAAAATTGTGTTGTGAACAATTTTATGTACCAGGTAGACAAAATTAAAATATTTATTTTTGTTAGAAACAATGTTAGATCAAACCGACAGACTTTGTAAATTTTAAGAAAGAAATTTCTACTGCCTTATTTTTGTAAAAATCCTGAAAATTTGCCCCAAATTCTTCATTTTTCAAGATATTAATATACAAAGTGATCACCCACTTCTAAAATCTTTTGAAAATTGGGATTTTCAATTTTTTGCAATATTTGTGCCCCCTGTAAATCTGATCTTAACCTGAAAAAACAAATCCTCAAGAAAGAAAAATTTAAATTAAAATTTTGCTCGCTCACAACATTTTATCCATAAACTGATAAAAAAATTCAAAGAACTAAAGATCAATTTTGTCTGGCCTGAAAGTAACATGTTTAAATCATTTGTGAAGGTTTGCAGAAAGATTAATATTTTCAGTTGAACATTTTTTTTTTTTTTTTGGAGTTGTATTTCTTTCCAATTTTATTATCTATTTTTTAAATTATAAATTCTTTTCATTATAGGATATCATTATTCTATATTATTTTTACCCCATATGCATGCAAGATTTTTTGTTGCGTTTTATTTTACAAGTGCTTTTAATTTTAGGATTTTTCAGTAATATACACCATATTGTCATTATTGATACATATCATGAGATGATTATTCGTGTTTATGAAGCCATATTAATTAAAAACGGGAGGCAGCACAAAAGGAGCTACTAATGTGTGCAGATAAATGTGAACAAAAAATTATCTCATGGTCCCCCTTCCAAGACCCATGTAAAAGTAAGTAACTGTTAATGGGTAATGGGTCCATTCGCCCATAGAGACCCTTCAGACTGGGTCCATTCGCCCTATAAATATAGTATAGAGCTGAGGGAAGAAAGTGTTCATGAAAAATTAATATAAAATTTTTATAAAGGAATTTATTATTTATTGAAATTACAACATGTATGTAATGTATAAAATTTTTATTTATTAAATCTTCGGAAATGAAAAATGAGATAACAAATAAAGATAAATTTAAAAGTTTCATAAATTTAATATTTATAAACAGTAAGTTTATTAAAATCTATTTATTAATTATTTGTTTGTTTAGCTGGGGTTTTACAACGTTTTCAGCACATTATTACTGCATTATGTCACTTGTATTGTTGTTTATTGTTCTTATTTGTAAGCCATTAGCCCTTAATTGAGTGTAATTGAGCTAATAAATTTGATTTGATTTATAACATTATTTTTAGTAGATTTGCATCAGAATCCACAAACAATTTCACTTTTTTTATTGAATCATTGATACCTTTAATGAACAGAATAAACTGCATTTGTATAAATATTTGAAATACAACAGAGAATCAGAGCTCTATCTAAAACACACAACACAAAATCAGAGCTCTATCTAAAACATACAAATTTTTGATTTCGGAAATTGATAACCAAGTTTAAAATTTGTCAATCTAATTAAAAACCGATCTCTCATCGCTCCCGTTTTCTGATATGTCGCGTGGGAGATCTAACAAAACCCGCTTTGAGGTCACATGTGATTGGAACTAGAGTTGGGGAGACATCAGAAAATTCCACGTCAAAATTCGGTTGATGATGAAGCACATATTTCTTTCTTAATTCTAATCAAAATTTTGACTTTCTCCAATTTTTTTTTGTCCGAAATAAACAAATCACAACTCAAATTTCAATAAATTAAAATCTACAAAATTTAGACAGGTACAAAATCTAGTCCCCTGTTCCATGAGACAAATATCTCTAGACCAAAAAATAGGCACTGGAATCTTTCATTTCAAATACCGGTATATCAGTCGTATTTTACATTGAAGTACATGTATTCCTTTACATATGAATATAAAAATCAGGGCGAACTGGTATTAGGGCAAACAGGTACTAGGACAAAACTGGAATTAGGTAGAACAAACCCGGATTCCTGTTATAGTAAGAAATGGGAATTAATAGGTAAAATTCAGATATTTGTTGCCGTTTATTGACTGGTGTGGTTTTATCTGCTTCCTACACTTTCTAAAATCTAAAAGCTTTAAATGGGGAACCTGATTACTTCATGTTTACAAAACAAGTATATTAAAATGGACTAATTTCTTGCATATATATGTAATGCCTTTATGGTCTACATATTCATTAAAAGAGACAATATACATCTTCTTAAATCGGGCTGCTACGTAAGTATATTTCACCTGGGAGATTTGGGTACCTCGAGGTCTTTTACTAAATCATTATTCCGGTGATACTGAAATTTTTAAGTGTTCCACTTGATTGTTTTCATTTTTGAATACTTCCGCCAAAATATGACTTCCGGTAATCTGGCATAATATGTGTCGGAATAAGCACTGAAAGGATGGGCTAATATTTAAATTTCCGTCATGAAAATGTTTCTGTGATTACTTCATGATTGTAAATGATAGCTTGTTAAATGTATTAATCATTTTTATGCTTTAATTATCATTCTTTTGTAGCGAAAGGAAATATACATTCTAAAATCAACACTACAACGAAGAAAATCGCGGCAGAAGAATAATTGTTTGCGCTAAAACTTGACTTCCGGTAACCTTGGCGTAATAATTTTTACACAGCTTTATGTTTTAAAAATAGCGCAATTGTTTTCATAATATTAATCTCAATTAAAATCAAATTTAAATAAAACAAACATAATATCTCTTGTAAGCATTTTAATACCGACAAACATTATAAAATAACAATCCACAGATACTAATATTAGATATAGTAAATTCATACTATGCTTTATTGACTAACAATAGAATATCAGCCTAAATAGGATAAAACCTGTCAATACAAAACAAAATATCAAAGTACGCCAATACGACACATACCCGTCCAATATGCCGATTGACTAGTCAATATGACACATTGGACTGGTTAGGCATTAAAGGGTCATATTGGACTTGTCAATGCGACATATGGGATTGGTTAGTCAATATAACGGTATAATTGCGCAAGGTTTTACATATTGGCTTAGTTATTGGTCCTTGGCTAGCCATATTGATAAGACTTGCCTTGGACCAAGAACTAAGCCAATATGGAAAACCTTACACAATAATGCTATAGTATACGACGCATTTCATAGGGTGTGACTAAACATCGAGTTCGAGTTAAAGTTAGAGTTCGAGTTAGAGTTCGAGTTAAAGTTAGAGTTCGAGTTGAAGTTCGAGTTAGAGTTCGAGTTATAATTCGAGTTCTAGTTGAAGTTTGAGTGAACTCGAGATATTAATTTCTTATGTCATTTATCGTGTTACATTTCGAGTTAGAGTTACAGTTCGAGTTAAAGTTCGAGTTAAGATAAAGGCACTTGTTCCTGGTACAATTTTTTTTTCTAATACGGAAATCAGTGACAAATTGGAAGTGTTGTTCAACAGACATTTTAGTCACAGTTCACATGATAAAATGCTGCTACGTGGGCCTTTAGAGTGCTTCATCTGCTAATAATTTGTAATTTTTAATTTTTTAATAAAATTTCAATGAGAATTTAAGCCTTCTTTTATTCCGGGTGTAGATCATCAATCCTAGCAAAACAAGTCAACCAGACTCTACCATACGATCTTCAACATATGGACGGAGGTATATACACTATATTTGCCCCAAATTTAGAAAAATGTGAACACTACATATCAAGCCTACAAGTACTCTATACTACAAACAATATTTCAAACAAACAAGAGGCTACAAGGAGCCTATATAAGCTCGTCCGTAAGAGGACAACATTTAACTTCAAAAGGGGGGGGGGTATGTTTTCTTTAATATTGGTTTGAAATTTTTTTTCAAAGTATGGAGTCAATTTTATTTTTTTTTTTACTACAATCAAACCAAATTATTTTTTTTCTTACCAAGTCGAATCAGAAATTTTTTCTGAGCAATTCCCAGAAAGTAGCAGTAAATAAGACTGGTATATACCATGTGTTTGTTTTTATAATAAAACATTTGCATATTTCTGATTTGTTAATGACTTTTATTTTGTTTTTGTATATTAATTCTTTAAAATAGAATATAACATCATTTTCTCTGTACTTTGTATTTTATTATAACAATGATGTCAATCATAATTCCACACAATAATGAGTAGACACACATTGGGTATATGTACATGTATGCATATATAAACTAGAGACTCAGATGCCTGCATGAGCCTGTATCGCTCACCTGACAGAAACAAGAATTGCCCATGGCGGGCATGTTTGTCACATGATCTTAACAAAATGAGAAAAGTTTGTAAAAAACCTCCCACAGATGTTTCTTGTCAAGTATCGTTCATTTGGTCAAGCGGTTTCAGAGAAGAAGATTTCATTATATCAGACTATCAAAAACAAAAATTGTCCATGACAGCCATGCTTGTCGTCCAATCAGGATGTAAAAGATTCATTTCATAAGACTTTCCAAACGGATACTGCCTGTCAAGTTTGGCTGACAGTTTTGGCCAAGTAATTCCAGATTTTTTTTAAATCAACCAATGAGAAAAAAGAATTGCCCATGACGGCCATGTTTGTTTCCCGATCGGGACGAAATGAGGAAACTTTGTAAATAACCTCCCATAGATGTTTTCCTGTCAAGATTTTTATATATCAGCCAATAAGAAACAAGAACTGCCCATGGTGGCCATATTTGTAGTCCTATCGGGAAAAAATGAGGAGGCTTTGTGCAGAACCTCCAATAGATGCTTCCTGTCAGGTTTCATTCCATTTTGCCAAGCAGTTCCAGAAAAGAAAAAATCAACCAATGAGAAACAAGAATTGCCTATGATGGTCATGTTTGTTGCCCGATCGGGACGAAATGAGAAAACTGTGTAAAGAACCTCCCATATATGCTTCCTGTCAAGTTTAGTTCCATTTGGCCAAGTAATTTCAGAGGAGAAGATTTTTTTATTCAGCCATTCAGAAACAAGAACTGCCCAAAAAAAGGAACAATGCTTTGGTTGTCATGATTGTTGCTCTTCATCTTGATGGTTAATCACTGAAAGGTCAAGCATGACTGAAAAACTAAGGAAAATCTTATATTATGTTCAAAATAAATCAAGTCAGGTTTGTATTAAATAAAGATCTTAAGCTTTTCTTGTAATGCTTGTGATTTATTAAATCAACTCTCGGATTCAAATATTTTGGAAAAAATATATCTAAACCAGAATTTTTTTTTCCATAGTTTTGTAAAACAGATTACATTTTTGGCCGTTGCTGCAACAGATTATTTTTTTTCCCTTCCCTTTGGATCAGATTTTTTTTCACAAAAAAACCATAACCCCCCCTCCCGCCCCCACCACCACCATTCCCCCCCCCTCCCTTTTGAAGTTAAATGGTTGTTCCCTAAATTTTATTGGTTCGATGCATCCTTCGACACAATATTGAAACTGGACACCCCTAATGATGAATTAGGCCAAATTGCCCAGTGGATTTATAGAGAGGCCACCATGGTAGCAGAGGTCGGCATTAGCTGACACCGTTTTGCAAGAGGACCATCTTAAGATCATTAAAGTAAAATTTGGCTGATGTTGACTTTGTATGGTTTCAGAGGAAAATATTTTAAAAATTTCCTTCACCCTTTTCTATAATTAGCTCCGGCAACTATCTTGGTTGAAGGTCGGGAACAACATACACATTTTAGAAGGGGACCACCCAAGGACTTTTCCACCAAAGTTTGGTTCTAATACGCCCAGCAGTTTCAGAGGAGATCTTCAAATTGTATTCCCATAGGTTTCCTGAGTTTAATTATGTCGGGCCGTGACGGCAATCTTGGATGATAAAAAGTTTAAAGGGGACCATCCCATAACTATTATAACAATTTTTGGTTCCAATTGGCCCTGTAGTTTTAGAGGAGAAGATTTTTATATTAAAAACAATAGCAAAAAAGCTAAAAATCGATAATTCAGGGGCAATAACTCCAAGACGGGTGATACGATTTCTACAAAAAATGAAATGCAAGTAGATCTTTGTCCTTCTGGTCGTTTTTAACTTGCCAGATTTTCTCTAAAAGACATTTCTTTTGAGATAATTTTCAAAACTACTGTCTGACCCATATGCTCTATTTTTAGTAACATAGGCAATGCGGTTTGGCTTCCGCATTAGTCAATTACGCAATATAAAAAAACAATAAACAATAATATGGTTCCTATTCACAACGTTTAGATTATTTAGAAGGATATAGTTTTGTAACACAAATCCCACAATTCAGTGTACAGATTTTTTTAAGGAAGTTTTGAAAAAAAACTTTTTTTAATTATATAGGATCGACATGCATTTGATAGCTATATCCGGTGTCCAGATGATTATAAACGGCGAAGAATAAAAATCTACACACAATAACTTAATCCAAAAAAAGGGGGGGGGGTACTCTCCAAAATGTTCTGCACTTAGGCTAGTACTATTTATTCTCGATTTTACTATATTGTTTAGGGGTCCCAAAAATTGCAGGTATTTTTTTCGGGGGATGCGTTCAAAAAGAAAAAATAATAGCGTATTTTTCTGGGTATGAAAAGTGTAGCGATATCTTTATGGGGGTGTCAACAAATTTAGCTATTTTTTTATGAGCCTATGTACAGGCAATTTTTTTACCTCCCTCCCCCTAAACTTAATCCGTAACTCGAATTTTAACTCGACATGCAACTCGATAAGGTTGCACTCCACAAATTAATAGTACCATTTTCTATGTGAAGTGAGCTAACAAATGTCATGGTCTTGTGCCATCTTCAGAGTAAATAATACCCATATACATATATATATATTCTGAAAGGCCATTATGTTAGCATTGTTTCAATCATGATAAAATAAATCAAAAAATATCCATGGAAACCTAGTTGGCAACATTTAAAAAATTGTCATAAAAAAGCTTAAAAAATGTTAAATTTCACTCCACTTCGGCTTAAAATTGAGGTCTGATGCAGCGTTTCAATCCAATTGAGACTTAATTTTTCAGATTCTGCATAAAATTCCATTACATATGTGGGAAAAAAAGGTTTACTTTTCCGGCTCTTTTTTTCGCAATTTAACTTACCAGTGCAGGTGCCGATTATCACTGTCAAAGTTTTATACACCACATGTCAATTCACAAGTCCCAGTTTATGACCTCCCATTACTTGTCAGAAGCAAAATCAGTTAATGTTTTCGTATTTTTTAAACTAAAATCTATCCTATTTCAGTCAATATTACAATTTTGAGGTTAAGACATTTATTATTTATCTATCATGTAGTCAAACTTTACCAACTCTAATAATTAATAAAATTCTGGGGGTGCATTTCTCTGAAACTAAGATAATTAGTGGAGTGTAACCTAAATGACATTAGAAATCAATATCTCGAGTTAACTCGAAGATTAACTTGAACTCGAACTCGAACTGTAACTCGAACTCTAACTCGAACTCGATGTTTAGTCACACCCCATTTCATAACATACATCTTGAATGTCACATTTATGACAAAGTAAGAAATGCATTTTAGAAAATTTATTTCAAACGTATCCAAATCTATTAAGATCATTACTCATTAGTCTAGAGAACCTTTTTGTTATGATAATGACAAACGGGGAATTAGATTTTAATATAAGATTTTCCAAATGAGACTACAAAGAATAAACAAAATAACTAGATATTAGAGTTATCCGTCTTTGTACTCACTGTCTCCTTATGTGTACTCAATTAATATTTTTTATTTGTTGTATTTGAATGGTATTGAATCACAAAAATCAGTGTGTACGGCTGTTTGTGTGGTTTATGTATGTGTGGGTTGTATATTCTGGATTTTCATGATGTTCGTTGATCATGTTTTTGAATTTTTGTCAGATGTTCAGAATCATATGGTTTTATCCATTTGAATCCGTAAATTATTTTCCCACTAACACCAATTTTTCTTTTCATAAATTAATCTTGTGCATGCAGAATTATAAGCCATTTGTAAAAATCTTATAAAATCCTTGTTATTATTTAATGGTTTTTGAGAAATAAAACTTGTCAATGATAAAGCTATGTAGAATCAAGAGAGCATATTTTCCCCGCCAAATTTTCAATGGCTTATATCTCGAAAACAAGCTCACGGATCTATAATTTCTTTTCGCTCTTTTATTTCCTTTATTAATCCATTATCAATATTTACCAATTTATTTTGAAACTGAGCAGCTGACATCCTTAATCTCGGTCCTTTTACCTCAGAAACATTATTTTCATACCTAACGTTATGTTATTTTTTCAAGTGAGGTTATTGATCTTTAAGACATTTTGAATGACGTTTAACCCATTGTCTCCATATGATGATTCAACACATGATGATGTTGTTGGACCTGTTCCCACTGTCATAACCTTTCATGTGCCTCCACCGATTTGTGACTTCCCCCGGATTGACTTTGTTGAACTTCACGACGGGTGCCGTATACGGAGCAGGAACTGCTTACCCTTCCGGAGCACCTGGGTTCACTCTTGGTTTTTATAGGAGCTCGTGTTGTCATTGTTTTTTTAGTTTTCTGTGTTTATTTGTTGTGCTTGTGGTTGTTCATTTGTCTTCCCGGGTTTGTCTGTCCAATGGATTACGTTTTTTTTTATTGCTCCTTAGGTATATTTGTCCTTTTTAGAGCGTATGAATTCAAAGCCGCTAGTACTTAACGCTACTTAATTGGGGTAAGGCATAATAGTAACCATTTTATTTAAATTTGAGACTGCATGGAAAAAAAAAGAAATTCTTTTTCGAATCAAAGTTTTCAATCAGATAATTGCCTGTTCTTAGACGAAATGCGGACTTCGAAGGAACCGCCTGCGTGACTTTTTGTCTGGAACAACTTTTTACCTAACTGGCGGGTTCATTTCCCTTGAAGTGTTTCCATTCTATTCAAAAGCAGAAAAAAGAAGTTCTTTTTTTAAATTTTGTCTGAAAAATTTCTTGACAAAGTCTGGATCATAGACTGAATAGAACATACTTTCAGTCAACCGTATCCCACTTTTTGGAGAAAACTTAAAAACAAAAATAAACATTTGACATTGTATTTTGTTTTTTATTTATTTTTTTTTTTAAAGTATTACCATCATTTCTGAGATGGACATGAACATTTTATAAATCCGATAAACTAAAGCAATTTCCTTGATATGCGATAAACTAAATTTATATGTTGTCAGGAAAAACTTTATTTGTGAAAAGCTTGAAGATCACTTTCTCAGTCTGACATAGGATAGAAATGTTTAGAAATGCTACATATTGTCTGGGACTATTTATAATAGTCCCAGATATTGTTCATCCATCCATTTTACCATTTTAACTTAAATACGAAATAATTTTCAATTCCACGAAGGCATCCTATTTTCTTTCAACAGAGATATACAAATGTCTCGGCTTTCAATATTACCGTCACGGTTTCAAATGCTCATAAGCAATATATTTACAGTAAAGAACAAATTACAAATGTTATAACAAATTTCTATGACAAAATATTTTACATTGTACTATAAAAGGGTACTATGCGCTCCGTTCTATCAAATTACATTAACTGTAAATAATAAAATATTATATCGCATCACATTCCTGGATTTTTAAAATAAAATCGAGAATAATGTAAAACATCACTTGTTATTCATGATAGAAATAAACTAGCGTTTTTAGTATAAATGTTACAATAAAAAGTGAAAAGATAACAGTAAACATGATAGAAAATTTATTTGAAAAAAAGAAAATAACCAGCTGATAACTGGTCTGCATGGTATACAGTAAAATTCAGCATTTTACCTTTGTAATCTGCAAAGCGTAAACCTTTTACCAACGCCGTCTTCTTCTTCTCCAGGAAGATCCACCCTATATGAAGGGTCACTGTCAAATGACATATTAAAAAATAATGTGTGCATACATATTTACATTGTCCTGTAAAGGATAAAAGGTAAAAAAAGTTGTGTATTAAAAATTTATATAATCTAAAAAAGAAATAATAAAATAGAATGGGGATAGGTTTAGGGTATCATTTGAATAAAAATTAAATGGTTCTAAAAGTGGTGTATACATACACTGTACATTAGTTATCTGATCTAGCACGGACGTCATTTAATAACCGATATTTATCAATTGATAGGTAAAAAATCTTAGGTGAATTCATCATTTTGTTTCAAAGTTAAACAGTTAAAATTTAGAATGGGCCATATCACACTGACTAGCAACTTGACTGACAGAATCAAACAGACTAGGTCCTATTTAATGCACTGTCTCAAAATGAAAGTCCATTCATTCATTGATATTAATTCATAAGCTGAATGCGTTTGGAATGAAGAGCATAAACCATATCTCTACAGATATACTCCAACTGCTATTTCTGGTCGACTTTGAGTAAATTGTTAGAACTAGAATCAATGATTAATTTTTAAAGTCCATTCTATGATTTATCTATATCCTTAGTATTGATTCTATGATCATTAAGAAAAGTTGTCAGTTTATTGAGGTAAATAGATCCAGGGATCATATAATACTAACGGGATATGTCACTCGGTTATAATAGGATATTTCTAGGACTCTAATACAAAGCTAGGAATCGATAATTTGCTTTCGCATTTAAAAATTACACGAACAAAGCTAGCATTATTTTCGTATTTAGAAAAAATAAAATCGAGTTCGGTAAGTTTGACAAATATCCGGCTTTGAGTAATTCCATTTATTTATATTTCAGGATGTTTCTTTAAATGGAGGTTACTATATAATTTATTTTGAAATTAATTTCAGTAACTTAATTATATATTGTGTATGTATATAATGTTTCAAAAAGTTATATGGAATCTTTTGGGACACGCAAGATTTTATTGTCAATTCATTGTTGGTGAATTTTGTTTTTCTTTCTGATGTCCCGTAATTGTATAAAACAATCTACATTCATTACAATTTCATTTCATCGGTATTGATCATTAAATGATTTGTTTGACTGATTGATTTTATTCAATTATGTCTTCAATTGGTGTCGACTTTAGTTTTTCTTGATAACATTCAATTACATTTTAATTAAGATATGATCGAGAAAGTTTATAAAAGAAAAAAAAGAAAAGGAACATACAATGGTTTTGTACAAATATAAGCTATCGGATTCATAAAACTTTTTGACAAATTTATCCACACCATTTCTTGAAATATTACCATATTATCATGTCGGCTAAACGTGATTTCCGGACCTCGGTGGCCGATTGGTCTAGGTAGTTCGTCAGGACTACCAATGATCACTTTCCTATCAACACTGGGGTTGCGAGTTCGAATCCCATCCGTGGCGGGGTGTGTTCGACTCCGATCTAAATTGACAAGGATTGCTAATTTTCCTACCGAAGGTCGTTGGTTCTCTCCGGCTTCCCCCACCAATAAAAATTGGCCGCCGTGAAATAGCCAAATGTGCTGAAAACGGCGTAAAATCCTAACTAAACAAAGAGTAAAAGTTATTTCTTGTCGTGGGACGACAGTGACCTGAACTTAGATTTGCCCTTTGGGGAGTTTACTGTTTCAGATATAGACTCTGATAGTAAAAACACACCACCTAAAAACACCAGGAGAGACATTAAAAATATATGTATAAGTGCCCCGAGTGTGACTCTTCTTATTCTTCCGTGTCCTGATGCTTTTCAACCGAGAGAAAAATACACCCCAAAAAAATCGTTTGTTTACTGGTCTTTAGAATATGGAACAGTGGCGTATTTGCCTCAGTAGTTTTATTTGCAAAATTTTATTCCCCCGCAACAAAAAGTGGGGGGGCATCTTGTTTTACCCCTGTCCGTCCGTCCTTCCGTAATACAGTTACTTCACCGAGTTGAGTGCAGGGGGCATCACTTTGTCTAGATTTTAATAACACCGTATAATTTTTGAAATTTGAATAAAAAATGCGATTAGATTACATGTATACTTTAGTTTAATAAGATATTAGAAATGAAACCTCCGGGTGTCAAACTTAAACATAGTATCTTTTATATATCATCATTCATTGTATTGCATCGCTGCTTTGGTCACTATTCATCATCATTCATTGTATTGCATCGCTGCTTTGGTCACTATTCATTATAAAGCATCAAATCGGTGCTATAGTGGCTTGAAACTTTCATTAAGGGTAAAAATTAACGATTTCTATGTATTGAAGATCTCACTGCAGGGATCACCACAGAAAATATTTGAAGAGCGGTGCTAACATCAATTTTTATAAAATTATAAGATCTTGGTTAAATTTGTTAGACATGTGAGAATCTGTTGAAAATACTTGTGTGATAATTAAGTTTTAACACTATTTATTATGTCGGTTTAGTTTTTTCTATTTTTGTGTTTTAGTTCTTAGCGGCTTATTGAATTGATTTTTATCGTTTGTCATATTATTTTAACCACTGACCCACAATGGAGGGGGAGGGTTGAGTACTCACAAATAAAAATGTAACGAATAAAGAGATTCAACAGTTTTCAATTGAAAATTTACAGGGTATTTGAAGATTAAGTATATGTAGAATGCAATGTAAAATTGTAAAACACTGTCAGGCTTTGTAGTTGGCCCATCAATCAAATGTAGATCAGGAATCTCCCAGAATCTGTTGTCTGAAAAAAAAAGAGCATGGTTAGGTTATTTTATGAATTTTCAGGAAGGACAGACCTAAATGCTTCTGTCATTATCAAGACAGACAGTAATCCTAAAGTTAAAATATTCAAATATTTTTGGCTCAATATCTAAAAGTATTTTGCTCACAAATTATTATAAAAATCCAGTGAAATTTAAACAACTTCTAGCCCTCCTTATTGATGTTTAAAATAGCAAAAATTTTATAAAATTAGTTTAATACGATCACAGTATAAATTAGTTTTGAAAAAAAATGGTTTTAATGAACTGGAATAAGTGATGAACACGGCCATTAAAAAAAAACATTGGGCTATGAGGGTCATTTTTGGGGGAAAATACAATGAAATTTAAACAACTTCTAGCCCTCCTTATTGATGTTTAAAATAGCAAAAACTTTATAAAATTAGTTTAATACGATCACAATATAAATTAGTTTTGAGAACAAAATGGTTTTAATGAACTGGAATAAGTGATGAAGACGGCCATAAAAAAAACATTGGGCTATGAGGGTCATTTTTGGGGGAAAATCCAGTGAAATTTAAACAACATCTAGCCCTCCTTATTGATGTTTAAAATAGCAAAAACTTTATAAAATAAGTTTAATACGATCACAATATAAATAAGTTTTGAGAAAAAAATGGTTTTAATGAACTGGAATAAGTGATGAAGACGGCCATAAAAAAACATTTGGGCTATGAGGGTCATTTCTGGGAAGAAATCCAGCGAAATTTAAACAACTTCTAGCCCTCCTAACTGATGTTTAAAATAGCAAAAACTTTATAAAATTAGTTTAATACGATCACAATATAAATTAGTTTTGAGAAAAAAATGGTTTTAATGAACTGGAATAAGTGATGAAGACGGCCATAAAAAAAAACATTGGGCTATGAGGGTCATTTCTGGGAAAAAATCCAGCGAAATTTAAACAACTTCTAGCCCTCCTAACTGATGTTTAAAATAGCAAAAACTTTATAAAATTAGTTTAATACGATCACAATATAAATTAGTTTTGAGAAAAAAATGGTTTTAATGATCTGGAATAAGTGACGAAGACAGCCATAAAAAAAAAACATAAGAGCATCGACGATACAAATTGGACAAAACTTTCAAATGCAGTCACCACCACTCTTTAGACAGTTTTGTAACTAATTACGTCAATGTAAATGTTTCAAACCGGATTAAGATACAAAATATAAATAAAACACAACATTATGGCATTAATAACTTACCCTGTTAACTCTTTCTCAGGATCAAAATCACAAAATTTGTAATTGAATTTTTTTAACACCCGCTTACAAAATGGCGTATACCGGAAACGACCGGGTGATCCCGGAGACGGATACGAATTATTTCCGCCGAGTCGCAGAAAGATCTGTCAATTTACAAAGACTTTACATATAGATTCATGTCCCCTTCATATACAGTTCCTGATAGATCTTGATGATAGGTATTCACAACGAAGTATAAAATGGAGGTAATTTTCCTCGGCATTTTGACAAATCTTGCACATTGCTGACGTCATGACGTTACATAAAAATTGACATCGGTAACTTATAGTCTTCTTTAACATTTATATTATTGTATGAACTATTTTTTTACAGCGCACTTCGAATAACTAATTGCACTGTAAAAGGTTTCGTTTGGTAATTTATTAGCGAAGATACTATGCTTCTAAAATTAGCACTGAAAATTAGGCGCCATCTACCGGTTGTCTACTTCAGCATGGCTTTCAATCCACAATTTAACGAAATAGGACAACAATTTATACAAGCTTTCTATCAGACTTATGATACAGCTGTGAACCCAGAAGAGAGAGCAAATAAATTAGCGCCATTTTATCATGTACGAAAGTGTAAAACATAGATAAGACTTTTAATTTTTCAAATGAGCCATTTGCAAGGCGCCTTTGCAAGGGCGTCAAGGCATTTCTTCAATATTTCACAATTCAGTGTTGACTCATTTCTAAAATTAATATATAGTAGACTGACTCTTTATGTCCTGATCTAATTATGGTTTCTTAAAGGGGAAATAAGGACATGGTGAACATGAAATATTAAAATTATTCACAATAAGTTGATGGATGATGAGTAATGTTATGTATATGGTTATGGATGTATATACTATAGTATGTACACAGCCTCAATTGGCTGTCCTAGCTACTAGGGGAGGTCTTTAACTATCAAGTGCTGAATAAGAACAGAGAGATCTGGTTATCTAATCAGATGGTTTTCATGACAGTGATTAACCTGCAGTTATTAAAATAATTAAACTAGTGTATCTCCACATGCAGTTTATTATACCTGTGTGGGTTTATAGCAGGTGTTGAAATGCTAAACAATCAAAAACTTGATTATGCCAAAAATATATATATATGTCTGTTTAAGAATACATCATCCAAAAAAAATAGTGTAAGTAGGTTGTTATTTTCATAATTTTTTTTTTATTGTATTTTTTGCAACATGATTTCAAGTTGTGCGGTCCATCTTACCATAGTCTGAGTTGTCCTTGGGCCGAATTTACCCATATTTTCAATTATTGGATTATTTCCCTTGATTATTGGTTGAGAAAAAGTTTTTATTTCAACATACGAGTCACGAGTTTCCTTAAAGCGGATGTCATATTCTTGATTGTGAACATTGGGATGTATCGTGCAATTGATTTAATTAATTGGCAGCTCTAACTTCGCTTTTGACACGAGTTCAGTTAATTTTTCACTTTACGACGAAAAATAAAATGTCTTGGGGTCGGTTGGTTAACCATAAACAGACAATTTTTTTTTTGCCTTTTAGTGATAGAATAGCATGTGCAAAAGATATTGTTCAAGATGAAAGTTTTGTAATTGATTGATAAATGAAAGAAAAAGCAGAAAAAATTTATTCTCTGATTCTATTAATCATTACCATAGATTATGTTGAAAAAACAAATTCCATACAAATTAAAATTGTCAGGTCATCTCATGGTCATTATTAGCGACCTACACATTATGTAAGTGAAGTTTTAAGTCAATTTGAACACATTTCTAATGGGCAAGCTGAAATCTATGGGGGTCAAGTGGAGTCTTACATGAAATTCATCTTTAAAAAGTTATTTCTAATTCTAACACTGTTTTGTCTGTATAAAATTCTCCTAGTTTTTTATTTTGCAGTATGATTGTTGGCATATTGAAGGTGTGCATATAGTTAAGTTATACTGAAAGGGTTTCTACTTTCATCAATATTTCACAAAATCAGGGATTGGTAAACTGACATGTGTGCCTTTAGATACAAAATAGTATAGCATACATTGAAGAACTAGCATGGGCATCATAAGTGTCTTACAGACAAAGCAAATGTATGGTCTGTGTACAACTGTTCTGTAAAACTAAAAGTGAGGATAGGGCATGTTGATAGCAGGGGTATGGTAATTCTTTTGTCTTAGTTACATATATTAATGAATATGGAGTATGTTAACATTTTGTATGCTTAGCTTAGCCTAAACTGTAAAAATTTACACAGCCCTTTAAAAAACCACAATACACGCATGTTGTGTTTTCAATACTAGTATTAAATGTAATTAAAATCGTGTGTGTAGGAGTGAAAAATTCAAATGAGTTTTAATGTAATCAAAGTGATAATTTTTCATTTTTCTTCCAGAGTACTTGTTTTTTCACATTTGAGGACTTTCAAGCACAGGGTCCACAAGCAATACTAGAAAAAGTAAAGGTAATAATGTCAAATACTTGTATGTATGAAATGTTTGTCATGTTTATTCAGATTATCTCCCTTACTTCTCTTGGTGTGAATAGTGTATTTGATCATAAGTAATGCTAGTTACATAAACCAATGGTCACAGTAATTCTTCAAATATTTCTACAAACTAATCAGTAAATACTTCTTGACAGGACCTGAACATGTGCATATTACACAGATTTTGTGGATGATCAGTTGTTGCAAGTGTCATTTCCCTTTTCATATTTTTGTTTGAAAACCTTGTGTACACAACTAGTCATTCAAATTATATTTATATGTGGTGTCATGGTTTGGCATGACCTGAACATGTGCATATCATATCTCTTTGGCTGTTAATGGATTTTTGCAAGAGTTGTTGCCATTTTTATATCTTTTGTCTGAAAAGCTGAGGTATGCAACTAAATATTCATCTTTTGGTGGATTTTGTGCATATTTTGTGTAGCTGCTGGGCATGATCTTTTAAACTGGTTCATATTAGACCGAATAATTGTTGAGTTATTTTTGCAAGAGTTACTGTCCCTTTCATATCTTTTGTCTGAACACTGGTCACAAAGGTTTTTGGCAGGATTTTAATATGGTGACCCATAGATCACTATTTTAAAATATTCTTGAGTACCACAAATGAATTATTCCTTTTAATAGGATTTTTGATTGAGAATGATGACTCCAAGCCACATCTTGATGAGTTAGCAAAAACGTCGAGTCATTCATGTTTTGGTACATTTTTGTTCATATTTGGTACTGTTGTTTAGCATTAATACCTGAACATGCACAAATTTTAATGATTTTCATGGTGGATCGATTTTTCCAGGAGTTGCAAGAATTTTTGTTATTCTTGAATGAATATCATTTGTTAGCGAAGATACTATGCTTCTAGAATTGGGTGATATCTACCGGTTGCTAGTTCAGCATGGCTTTCAATCTGCAATTTAACGAAATAGGACAACAATTTATACAAGCTTTCTCTCAGACTTATGATACAGCTGTGAACCCAGAAGAGAGAGCAAATAAATTAGCACCATTTTATCATGTACGAAAGTGTAAAACGTAGATATGGTATCTTTATTTGTGGAGGAGTCTGTTCACATTTTGACTAATGGGTAGCAAGTGGGGGTATAGTGGCATTGGGCATGACAATGCGTGCATTTTCATTGAATTTCAAATTGAAAAATGTTTTAGTATCAATTAATTCTTCCCACCATGACTTTGCTTATTATTTTATATTAAAATACACGTTTATGTTTGGCTGGTTTTGTTTTAATAGAAAGATATCAAGCTATCATTCATGAATGTTTTGATTTGTTACTACGAAATGATATGTATGCAAGCAGTGAAGTAGCATAAATTTGTACCAGTAATAGACAAAAGTGAAAAATTAAAATTTTAATATCTTTTTGTTTACAGAGTTTACCAATAACTAAAGTAGCCCATAGTGTAACAAAATGTGATTGTCAACCTACTGCAGAAGGTGGAGTTATAGTGATGATAATAGGTCAAATTAAGGTAACAGTTTGAATTAATTTTAGTATTTAATGCTGCTTTTTAGCTCTTCTGGACCATAGGTCCTTGTGAGCTATTACCATCACTTGTAATCTGACAGAAATGATCATTGTGTGGCCCCCTTTTAAATTTTGTCTTGGGGTTTTGTTCAATTCTGACACTACCGTATTGGCAGAAACTACCGTTATCATCGATTAATAAATGATAGTATATAATTTGAACCCCATATTGACCCTCTTGCTTTCATATGACAACATATCAATATGTCACATTTTGAAACTAATTGTTGGTGGACCCATTTATAACCCCGTTGATCCATCAGGCCTAATTTTTGTCCATGTTGAAGATCTTGTTCAGAGACATTTTTATTGTGATTTTCGTCAATGACAAATTTATTTTGAAAGTGACAAATGAAATTCTAAGTAGATTTATAATTTTATGATAATTTAAAAAAAAAACGAATAAATTATTAAATTCAGTTTGTAAGTTCAATTTACAGGAAAATATGTGTAATGTTTTAAAGTTTCAGGTTTCAACTTGAAAAGATAAAATAATATAATTTTTTCCACTTGGGGACAAATAAGAATCAACATACCACCTTTGTGTTTATTTCCATTGCATATTATAAACATACTGCCTTTAATTGAGGGTAGATTACCACACAAAGAAAAAATATCACCCGAGACGGAGTCGAGGCAGAACCAACATCTGGTAGGGTTGTGGCACCTGTAATGACTTGTTATAGAATGGTAAAAATACATGTACTTTTCAGGTTCAAGATGAAAACAAAAAGAATCAAAAAGAGGCAAATGACCCAATTGACCCAACCCTAGCAACATGTGATAATTTTGCATAGCAACTAAAATATAATATTCCGAGATGGAGCATTACCGAACAAGAAAAATATCAGACTTTCCAGCTGACTTTTACTGATTAGTATTTCACATCCGCCCAAGCTGACAAACATCAGACGACAAGTTGGTTGTCTTGATTTTCAAGATTTATAACCTGTTTCCATAATTCTGCTGGTATGGCATTTGCAGAAGTGTCTGAAGAGACAGTACTAGAAGTGAAATTATACTAATCGGTAAAGCTCGGCTGGAAAGGGTGATATTTTTCAAGTTCGGTCGCAGAATGTGATATTTTCGTTGCTATGGAAAAAATAGCGCATGTTGCTAGGGGTAGGTGGAATAAAACAAACAACACTGCAAAATACCAAATTCTGAAGAACCAATGAAATAACTGGATTACACCAGAAATTTGCATAAAGTATAATAAAATATATTATGTCAGATGACTTTGTGTTCTCTAATAGCACATTGTGTCTTTATTTAATCATTAACAAGCTTTTCATATAAAGTTTGTGAGAAATTAAATTTTTTTCATTATTTTCTTTTTCAGACAGATGATGATAATCCAATGGCCTATGCTCATACATTTGTGTTAAAACCAGAAAACAATAACTTTTTTATAGCACATGAATTTTTCCGATTGTGTGTACACAACTTTTAATTCCATATTCACATGTACAGCTTGTCATTAACGAAAACAAATGAAATGTAGGATTTAATGGAGAAAAATAAACCATGAAACTACATTTGCACAACCCAGAGGATGATGTTTATAGTTGTCAAGTGGATTATTTGGTGCACTTTTAGATAACTGTTGACAGAGCCTTTTTCCAAATGTGTATTTTTTTTTCAAATTTTGTTTTGTATTCCTATCTGATTGAAATGAAATTTTGCTTTTATTATAGCAGTTATGTAAAATTTTAAAGCAAATTTTTATTTCTCTGTTATTGCACATTGCATGCTTCATCTGTGCAGTAATGTTTGTATAACAATGTGTGTTACACTGATAAATGTACCCTGCATGATTATTTGAATAGAAAACATTTAAATATTGTCAACAACTTATTGTACAAGCAATTGTTGAGGCATCTTTAATTTGAAAATACAGATTCATTAATTGTGAGTAAAATATAAGGGAATTAATTAAATACATATATGAAATCATTTCATGCAAAATCAGTGCCTAGTTATAGTGTTGTCCTGAATATCGATTATAATGGAAAATTGATCAATTATGGCCTAAAAAGCAAACATTGAGCTCAAAAATGAATTTATGATCAATCGATAAATTATGTCTTCAGTCTAGTTTTCCAGGAAAAAAAATGACAGAGTTTCTATGAAAATTTTGGTGTTTGAAACAAATACTCTGAAGTGAGAAAATCATGAAAATCTTCAAAATCTGTCCTGATGAAAATATAAATGCAAAAATGCGACCAATGAGCATCTTAACCAATGCTGTTGTAAAAAAAATAATATAAAGAAGCTCATATGTAGATTTCGATTATTAATAGTTATTTTCTATGATCAGTAGATTGATTATAAAATAATTCCCATCAGTATTATATAAGTTGTTTATGTATTTTAATAAAAATTAAATGGCATTAAAAGTAACATCTTCAAATCATTGCATTTATCATTTTGCAATGTAATTTTAGAAATGTTGGTCATATAGCTATAGGTGATTAAAAAAAAAAATTAATTTTTACTTCTATTAATTATAAATGATTTTATAGATATTAATTTCCAGTTTACTATATACACGTATCTTATGTGACTATAATACTGAAATATAGATATAAATATTTCTCCCATGGGTGTGCGTATTTTCATACCGTTCAGCCCATTGAATAAAAATAATTTAATGCTCTAAAGCAATTAAAAAGTCTCGTGCAGAAACGGAATTTTATTGGCCGTCCTAAAGGTCGCGACCTTGCACTAAACAAATCGTCAAGCGATATCCGGTCGAGCGTAAACAATAACAAAAACAAATGTCGGGGTACAATTAGGGATGACCTAGATTCTTTGGTACAAGCGTATTGGGAGAAACAAATTCTACTTCAATTTCTCGTGAATTACAAGATTTCTACACTCTCGAGAGTTAAAATTAAGATTTAACATGCGAGCCTTGGCGAGCATGTTAAAATCTTAATGTTAACTCTCTCAAGTGTAGAAATCTTGTAATTCACTCGAAACTGAAATAGAATCTATATGTAAACTTAAGATGCAAGTGGATACACAAAAACTTAATATAAAAAAAATATGACTGAATTTTTATACATATTGAGCCAATAAAGTTCAAGAGACATAATAATCTTCCTCGGCAGAGAAATATGTTTTTAAGGTAGATTTTACAAATGTTACAACAACATATACATGTATGCAGTATTGTTGTTTGTTAAATTACTTGATTGTGGTATCAACACAATATGGTTCAGATACTGCCAATGTCGTGATTAACAAAAAGTCCACCATCAACTTGATATTTTGCGTTTTTTATTTACATGGGTTCTTTATTTGCATAATTCTTTGAAATTATGTATGTTGGTTGTCAGACTTTCATATAATTCACCAGAGGGACGTATCCTGGTAAATTCTAAAATTTTATTGGCAGGTAACATATGTCAATTCCATTGATAAAAAAGTTTGAAAACATAATATCTAAAGGATGTGATGAATTAATCACAGATTTCGAGAGCAATAATGGGGGCATCCTTGGCCGAGTGGTCTGGGTAGTTTGTCATGACTACTAATGATCACTAGCCTGTCAGCAATGAGGTTGTGAGTTCAAATCTCACCCGACAGGGATTGCCAATTTTCCTACCAAAGGTCGGCGTCTCTCTGGGTACTCCTGCTTCCTCCACCAAAAAAAACTGGCCGCCGTGATATAGCCAAATGTGCTGAAAACGGTGTAAAACCCCAACTAATCAAACAAACGAGTATTAAAGGTTTGGCCTAAATGTCTGAGCAATTTAAAAAAAACTTTTGAATTTTTCAAAGGATGACCAAGATCAAGTGTGAATTTCTTTTTATACAAAGCAAGAACATGAGTTTTTAGTAAAAATTTCTTGTTAACCTTTGTTTTAAGAATTTCTTTTAGGGGGATTAGCAAGTACACTCTGCTTTTAATAGGGGATATTTTGGAAGCATTGTCATTCGCATGATATATGGAAATAACCAATCAGAATCCAAGGTTTTATGTTTAATTAACCATAGCTGAGGTGATTACATCATTGGGTTTTTTCCTAAGAAGAAATTAAAATTAAATTCAAGATAATCATTTGACAGAATGATAAAACTTCTTCCTGACAAAATCTAAAGATTTAGATGTGGAAAAAAATATTAATTTTGAGTTTTTAATATTATTTATAAATATCATGTCAATTCAATTGAACTGGCACTAAAACTTTGTTTCATAATGGATGTCAATGAGAAAACCAAGGATTCTGCGCTGATTTCACCCCAATGTTTTTTTAATCCCATCTGCTGCCAAAAAATCTACTATAGCTTGTATCTATGGTATTTATTATCCACCAAATTGATAACTATGATATAATTAGTATTTCGCAGTACTACCAAGTTATTTAAGCTTCTTATAGGAAAGGGCTATATTGTTTTCCTTATAATGAAGTAAACCATTGTAGTGGAGTGTTATCAGTTCATTTTCATAATTGTTATATTTGTATATCATTTGCATTTAATGAAATTTGTATAAGGCTAGCAAAGAGTGATTTCAGTAAAAACAGAAACCAGAATGATCATTCTTTTGTTTGTAGTTTGTTATGTTATGGGTCCATCATATACTAAATAGTATCAGCACTGTACCCAAAATTGATTACATTTGTATATCATTAAGGCAACATCCTATTTAACACAGTGTTTAAGAGGCAAACAATGTATAAACAAGCATTCTAAAACAATTTCTTCGGTCCAATCAAAATATTTGTGGTTTCTGATGCATGGCCTTGCTTGAAAACAGTAGATAAGAAAGGATTTTTTTCAGTAATTGAATGTAGAAGACATTATAAGTTATCATGCTTTGACCCAACTAACATGATTATTTAGACAGTGTCGAAAATTGTTGAACGGTGAGGGCGAAAGCCCGAACCGTTCAACAATTTTCTACACTGTCTAAATAATCATGCTAGTTGGGTCAAAGCATGATAACATTTTTGTGCGGTTATGCTAACCGTATTGAGTATATAATTAATTAAACGTTAAACACACAAATGTCCTAGATTTCACTTCGCAAAATTCACATGTTTACTCCGCCCACTGACCGCGAGTTTGACCCTCACTCTTAATGTGTATGCTCCGCCCACTGATCGTGTAACCTGATGATGCGAAAAACATTTTTTTACATGTGTTATCACTTTTAATTTTGTATGATATATTACAGAGAAGTATAATAAATATATTTTATTTGAATTGCTCTAGATCGATAAAGCCCTGGATTGCGTCATGCATGTATAGATGTCAACCAGTGGAATTTTCCATTCGCCGACCGGTTAACAGGTCAACTTGCCGTATGTAGGGCAATACACTAAGGTTATCACAAGACAGCGTGTTCCTTACTTTGTTCTTTTTATAGCACACATGATTTAAGGTCAACAGGTTGAGCACACATAATTAAAGGTCAACATATTACAACGCGATTGCTGGTTGGCTACAGGCACATGTTTTGTGAGAAGTTTTCTTTTTGGGGGCAATTTGATTGGGTTGTGTATGGCGAACATGGTTATTTAGCAGATGACAAGGCAGCCAGTAGAATTCAAGTTTACAACTGCATAACCGTACAATTATTCTTTAACAGTGTTTGCTGAAAAAAATACCCAAAAAACTTAAGGGTAAGGGTTCGAATTCAAATGGTATTTCAAATACTTCATTTAACAGCAGGTGGCAAAATTTTGAGATGAATCAGTGTAAACAGGAAGTGAGATGGTTCCTGGTTTTATCTTGCAGTTCAAGTGGTCCAGCAGAAATTATTAACTAGGTCCTGTTTTTCCTCTGACCTTACAAACGTTTTATATTTGTATTTTACATTTTGTGTTTCCAATGACCTGGACTGTCAACTAAGATGGTTAGTTTAATATAGGATCTACTGGGAAAATTCATTTAAAATGTCCAAGTCAATATACAGAACAAACATACATTGCTGAGGAAAAACAGGACCCATGATACAAAAAGTATACTCTCAAAGTATATGCCCATATTGGTCAATCAATTTTTCCCAAATTAAGTTGAGAGGGGAAAGGGGGGGGGGGGGGGGAGTCAGTGAAAAAACTATGTGAATTAAGTTTTTTATCCTACATTGAACTTTTGATCTCGTCCCTAACGTGTTTATATTATTTACCAAGTATCAGGAGTATTTTTCTGATAGTTAATATTTATTCTTTAAAAAGAGTACCGTTTTTTTCAAAAATGTAGAGAATAAAGTTTCATATTGTAGTGAAAGTGTACATGAAGTTTCACGAAGAAATCGGACTTGGTCATGGAGAAATTTTGAAATCATAATTTTGCGCTAAATACAAAAGGTAAAAATACTTCACAGATGGTTTCGAAAAATGGTTTTTGGACAAATTTCTACATAAATACAATACTGTTTGTAATTTTGTTTAACCCATAGAGCTGCCTTGCGCGTCCCCAGGTGGCGGATAGGGGAGACCCTCTCGTTGGGGGTTGTCGGGTCATAATAGGGAAAGCCTGACCGCGGACCATAGTCAGGGTATTGTGTTTGGAGAATGGCACACTCCCTGCACGCTAAAGATCACTTCCTTAGTTTTCGAAAAAGATTAGACTGATGGTCGCTACCGAAGGCTTTTAATAATCCGACCCTACCCAACCATCCTTTTACAGTGGCAGTCAGAATTGGTTCCCCTTTGTCACCCCTATTTGAATTGTTTGATAAATTGAACTAGTTCTCGTCCTGAAGAAGCATGAACTATTTGCCACTGGACGTTAAGCAACAATCAATAAATCAAAGTAAATCATTTTTAAAGTTTCATATTATGTTACGATCTACATTTTGAGTCATAATTTGTAAATTCTGTGCAAACACGACCTTTTTAGCTCACCTGACCCGAAGGGTCAGGTGAGCTATTGCTATCACTTGGCGTCCGTCCGTCGTCCGTCCGTCCGTCGTCCGTTAACTTTTTCAAACGTTAACTCCTCCAACACCATAAGTCCAACTGCAACCAAACTTGGTACAGTTATTAATTGGTATGGGTGCTACAAATCTATTGTTTGGATTTTTGATTCGTATAAAAACATGGCCGCCATGGCTAAAAATAGAACATAGGGGTAAATCGCAGTTTTTTGCAAATAAGTCAGAAACGGTCACAGATATCAAAATTCTGGCATAGGGTAAAAGTGATCAGCACCTCAAGATCTACCTGCCCTGAAATTTTGAAGAAGATCCAACCACTCATTTCAGAGTTATCACCCTTTTTAGCTCACCTGACCCGAAGGGTCATGTGAGCTATTGCCATCACTTGGCGTCCGTCGTCCGTCCGTCCGTCCGTCGTCCGTCCGTCCGTCGTCCGTCGTCCGTTAACTTTTTCAAACGTTAACTCCTCCAACACCATAAGTCCAACTGCAACCAAACTTGGTACAGTTATTAATTGGTATGGGTGCTACAAATCTATTGTTTGGATTTTTGATTCGTATAAAAACATGGCCGTCATGGCTAAAAATAGAACATAGGGGTAAATCACAGTTTTTTGCAAATAAGTCAGAAACGGTCACAGATATCAAAATTCTGGCATAGGGTAAAAGTGATCAGCACCTCAAGATCTACCTGCCCTGAAATTTTGAAGAAGATCCAACGACCCATGTAGGAGTTATTGCCCTTTTTCTGCATTTTTTCCAAATTTTGCACTTATTAAGCTCAATATCTTGGATACTATAAAGGAAATTTGAAAAATTTAAATTTCATATTGTTAGGCACACAAAGATCTACAAAATTTGTAACAGGATCGAAGTTGTAGGTTCGTTCCTTTTAGGAGTTGTTCCCCTTAGATCGTCAAAATTGACCATTTTTGCAGTCTTTATTCATTGTAATAAAATCGTTAACTCCTCTTACACCATAAGTTTAATTGCAACCAAACTTAGTGTAGTTGTTCCTTGGCATGAGTGCTACTAAACTATCGTTTGGATTTTTGATTTGTAAAAAAACATGGCTGCCATGGCTAAAAATAGAACATAGGGGTAAATTGCAGTTTTTTTGCAAATAACTCAAAAATGGTGACAGATATCAAAATTCTGATGGGAAGCAAAAGCGTTCAACACCTCAAGATCTACCTGCTTTGAAATTTTGAAGAAGATGTAACCACCCATGTAGGAGTTATTGCCCTTTTTCTTGATTTTTTTTTAAAATTTGTACTTCAGTTGTATGATCATTCCTTTTAGGAGTTATTCCCCTTAGAACATCAAAATTGACCATTTTCACAGCATTTCCCTTAGTTTGCAAAATGTTTAAATGAGCCCTTTAGGAGTTGAAGTTTTGTCCCTTAAATGTCAAAATAACTGTTGATGCCTTATAGATGACCCTTTAAATGTCAAAAATAGCGTTTTCTCTTGTTTTTGCCCTATAGAATGAAAACTATTGTCGATAGAGAAAAGCTGTTGTTTGCTTAAACAATCAGCTCATTGAGCTCTACAAAAGTCTGAATTGGGTCGAAGTTGTCAGATGATCCATTATAGGGGTAATAGCTCATGAAAGACTCCCTTAAAGCTTAAGGACCAGGTGAGCGATTCAGGCTCCTGGGAGCCTCTTGTTTTTGACATTTTTGGCTTTTTTTATGTTATTATTTCAAAAATCTTCTCCTCTGAAACTACTGAATGGATTTGGATAAAACTTAGCATGATTGTTCCTTAGGATATCCTGCACAAAGTTTTTGCTTCGATTTTTGATCCGTCGAAAAACATGGCCACTGTTACTAAAAATAGAACATAGGGGTCAAACAACAGTTTTTCGCAAATATCTCAAAAATCATTAGGTTACGCCAAATTCTGCAGGTTGAAAGTGTTCAGCATGATGAGAGCTACCTGCGTGCTGATTTTTGTGAAAATCTGTCAACTGATGTTAGAGTTATTGCCCTTTTTTGACATTTTTGGCTTTTTTTATGTTATTATTTCAAAAATCTTCTTCTCTAAAACTACTATTCAAAATCAAATGAAACTTGGTAAGATTGTTCCTTAGGGTATTCTGCAAAAAGGTAATGCTTGGATTTTTGATTGGTCAAAAAACATGTCCGCCCTTACTAAAAATAGAACATAGGGGTCAAAATGCTGTTTTTTGCTATTCTTTCCTGAATTATAGAAATAAAATGAAGATGAAAGCTACTTTCAAGGCAAACATGGTATCCCGAGTTGAATGGTGATGATGAAAGTTTGTTTTGGACGGCCATTTTTAAAATGGCTGCCATTTTCCCGCCATTTTTTACACTTGCTCGGATTTCAACAATATTTGGTTTTTAAAGTAAACATGGTATCCTTAGTGAATGGTGATGATGAGAATGTTGTATAACAATGATTAAACTTCATAATATGTGAGCTTTTAATTGCCATCACTTGGTGTCTGTCATAATCGTTGTTAACAAATTTTCAAACATCTTCTCCTCTGAAACTACTTGGGGGAATTTGATGAAACTTAGCATGATTGTTCCTGCAATATTTCCTTTTCAAGTACAATAAAAAGCCTTAACCCACAATTTTTACATAACTTCTTTCAAACATTTTAAAAATGAAGACAACATATAGACCAAAAGATTTATACTTGTATTTGAAGATTAATTAAAGCTTGTATTTTGTATTATGAATCATCAGATTGACCATGACTGTATCTTAATCAAGCGTAGGGAGAACTCATGCCCATTTCTTTCCAGAGGTTCTTAAAGGTTTTTAAAGGTATTTTCAGCATTTTACGTGACCTTTAATACTCAGTTTAGTTTACAACAAACATTAATATATTAATTTAGTTTATAGTGCATTGTTTACCAGGTGAGCGATTCAGGCTCTTGAGAGCCTCTTGTTTACGCACTTTGCTCTATGTTGTAACTTTCTGTTAGTCTCTTTAAAAAAATCCAGAAAAATCCTTTAAAGGTCAAATAGCTGCCAAACCTTTTGGAAATGATACATTAGTGACCCCCTTTCAGAATTATGGTTGATGACCACAACCGCCATAAAACACGGCTGCAGTGCAACCGCTACTAAAAAATAGAAAATTTGAGGAAAAATCAATGTAAAAAAATATTCTTTAATTCGTCTTGTGAAGCACTAAAGCAATCAAAACCAAAAATTACACGAAGCTTCCTTGAGAGGTGCTGACCAAGTGTTGTTTCTTTGTTGCTGATCGGCCATCCAAAATGGCTTCCAGCAGTTTTACATTGGACCCCTATGGTATATAGATAGAAAAATCTTATTGAGAACCGCTGAACCAATTGAAATCAAATACGGCTTGAAGGTTTTTCTGAGGGTTGTTGGTGATCAGCCAACGAAAATGGCCACCACCGAGGGACTTAGTTTTACATTGGACCCTACTGGAAATATAAAAAAAAATTCTTGAGAACCACTGAACCAATTGAAACCAAATATGGCTGGAAGGTTCCTTGTGAGGTACCGATTGGGAATCGATACTTTATTGGTAATGGCTGCCAATGAGGGACTTAGTTTTACATTGGATTCTGTAGGAAAGGTAATAGAAAAATCTTCTTTAAAACAGCTCAAAGAATATGACTTGAACGTTCCTTGTAAGGTACCGACTGAGAGTTGGTATACATTGTTGGTGATCTGCCGTCATTTGGGGGACTAAGTTTTACATTGAATACTATGGGAAATGTGTTGAAAAATCTTCTTGAGAACCACTCAACCAATTTAAATCAAACATTCCTTGTGGGGTACAGTCTAAGAGTTCAATATGGGCCAACCAATATGGCTACCAGAATGGTACTTAGTTTTACATGAGACCCTATGGTAAATATAAAGAAAAAATCTTTAGAACTGCTCAACGAATTGGAATTAAATATGGCTTGAAGGTTCCTTATGAGATAACGACTGAGAGTTGTTTTGTTACTGATAAACCAAAAAATACGAACCTTTGTTCTTACAGAGTCAAGAGTTATGCATAAAAGCCAGATGACTGATGCAGGCTCCATTGAGTCTCTAGTTCAGAATTGTGTCTGATGACTCGGACTTAATTTAGACAGTCCTCTTTCAGAATTGTATTTGTGTTTTTCTTGTGAAAGTGATCCAGCTAAATTTTGACAGTAATAAGCATTTGTACATGTAGATTATCTAAGTAGCCTTTATGACCGTTGATCATTGGCAAATTAGATTCAGGTGGGCGATACCGACTTCTTGGAGTCTCTAGTTATATAAATCCGACCCAGAAGATCTGTATGGGAGGGTGTGATAAAGATTGCTTTATTAAATGATGAAACAAATGCTGACTGACAACATGACTGACAGGAAATAATATGCGCGTCTCACCATTTGATCACTATCAGTAGTATATAGGAGGTTTTGAAGTTATCATTTTTGGTGGAGTAGCCGGATACAACGTCACCTGAAGCGGAAATGGCGCCACAGGAAGTTATGTCACCGGAAGTCACGTGACCGGGAGTGGTTTGCGCGCAATAGTTTACGGAAGTGACGCGAGTCACGTGCCATGACCTGGATGTGTCGTCTGCGCATGTATAGACGGAACCGGAAGTGTATTGCGCACATGCTAACCGAAAGTAGTGAATTTCCGGCATTTTCCCAATATTTTGTTTACGGAAGTGACGTCAGTCACGTGTTTGGACTCGGATGTGTCGTCTGCGCACGCTTGACCTGTTTTCGGATTGCTGTCATAGCTGCTCTTCTCTTGCTCCGTTCTGCTCATGGCTGCTCTTCTCTTGCTCTTTGGCTGCTTTTCTCTTGCTCTTTCGCTGCTTTTCTCTTGCTCTTCTCTTGCTCATCGCTGCTCATCACTGCTCATCGCCGCTTTTCTCTTGCTCATCGCTGCTCTTCTCTTGCCCATCGCTGCTCATCTCTTGCTCATTGTTGCTCTTCTCTTATCGCTGCTCATCGTTGCTCTTCTCTTACTTATCGCTGCTCTTATCTTCCTCATTGCTGTTCATCGCTACTCTACTCTTGCTCATCGCTGCTCTTCTCTTGCTCTTCACTGCTCATCGCTGCTGTTCACTTGCTCATCGCTGCTTTTTCTGCTCTTCTCTTGCTCTTCCCTGCTCGTCGCTGCTCTTTTCTTGCTCTGTGCTGCTCATCTACTTCTCCGCGCCGCTCATTGCTGCTCTGTGCTGCTCATCGCTGCTTGTGCTGCTCATCGCTGCTCATCCCATGCTTTTCTGTGCTCTTCTCTTGCTCCGTGCTGCTCATCACTGCTCTTCTCCTGCTCCGTGCTGCTCATGGCTGCTCTTCTCTTGCTCCGTGCTGCCCATCGCTGCTCCTCCCTTGCTCATCACTGCTCTTTGCTGCTCATCGCTGCTCTTGTCTTGCTCTGTGCTGCTCTTTGCTGCTCTTCTCTTGCTCTGAGGTGTTGTTCCTGCCAGGTATATCGAGGTCCGACAGTATACACAGTATAATGGGACTATTGGGTTATCTCTTCTTTTTTTGTCCTTTTCATTCTCGGTCGTCTCTCGGTCAATCATCGGACTCTATAGGGTTTGGGTCTTGAATTGTGTCCCTAGGGGCTGTTCCTGTCACTTTTTAAGTCCGGGAGTATACGCAGTACAATGGGAATATTGGATTACCTCCCGTCTCTGGGTCTGTTATCATTCTGTATAGTTTAGGGTCTCGCATCGCGTTTGTAGGGACTGATACTCTCACTTTTATGTCGAAGTCCGAGAGTATACTCAATACAGCGGGACTGTCGGATTACCTCCCCTTTTCCGGTCCTTTTCATCCCGGGTAATATTTTCCGTTTGTTCAAGGGAAGTCCAGTGATAGGGTTGGATTATGTCCCCTTAACGTGACAGCATCAGCGACGGTCCATCTCATTTCTTTTTTGCTGCTCATCGCTCTCTTCTCTTGCTCTTCACTACTCATCGCTGCTCTTCTCTTGCTCTTCACTGCTCATCGCTGCTCTTCTCTTGCTCATTGCTGCTCTTCGCTGCTCATCACTTGCTCCATGCTGCTCATCGCTGATCTTCTCTTGCTCCGTGCTGCTCATCGCTGCTCTTCTCTTGTTCCGTGCTGCTCATCACTATCTTCGCTGCTCAGCACCACACTCTCGTGCTCATTTCGGTTTTTTGCTGCTGCTGTTCTGATGCTTGTCGCTGTTCGTTGCTGATGCTGCTCTTCTTCTCTTGCTCCGGGTTGCTCTTCACTGCTCATAAATGCTCAGCTCCATGCTCTCGTGCTCATTTCTTTCTCTTTTTTTTTGCTGCTGCTAGTGAGGGTCGATTGTCTTAGTTGAAGAATGGATCTGTGCGAGAGCACCCGTACGTCCGGGTCACTTTGAAAGTCCACCCTGCATTTGTCCAGGCTTGTGACCGGCTATCATAAGATAGGCTGCATTTAGGCTTTTTACTTGACGTTTTTCATTAAGTCAAGGGTAAACTTCATTAAATTAAAACACAAAATGAAGCTATATGTTTAGCATTGATTAGCAGTTGACCATTGAAAGATACTTATCTTCACAAAGTATCTTTCAAATTTTAACAAGATATCGTCGTCATAGAATAAAATGGTCGTATCTGATTTTTTTTTCATTTTAATTTAAGAGAGTAAATCAGTAAAAACTGTTTTGTCATTTTATTCCTGTTGAATAAGCATGTTTCTCGGGTGATAAATGTGTAAACATACCTATTTACCAATAAAATAATAATATATGTGTGTAAACTACAATACTTTCTTTAAAAATGCTGACTATTCAACAATGTCCTTATTATTTTAGATAGAAATTCTTCTTAGGGTGATTCAATATGGTCGTAAGTGGCAGATACGACTTTATTCAACACGACTGAGTATCTAATGCCCTTATAAGCGAAGGTCGTATCTGCCACTAACGACCTTCTTAATTATGTTTTGTATTCCCTGCTTTTTTATCCCCTCACCAACAAAGTTGGGGGAGAAATAGAAACAGTATTGGCTGTTCATTTGTCAATTGCTAATCCTGTCTGTTACAAAAACTTGAAAGCAGCTTAGACTCCACATTTCCCAGCACGTCTCAATGGATCTTAACCAAACTTGGTACATTTATAGTACATTAAAAACTAGAGGCTCTCAGGAGCCTGTATCACTCATCTAGTATCGATACCTTCACTGATTCAGTGAAACAGCTGAAGCTGTTTAACATGAAAAACCTGAGTGAGCTAGCTTTCATTAAAGAGGCTGTTTACATATTCATTTCATTGGGGTGGATCGATGGATGACTCTGAGCTGACCAGTCTTTGCTCTCCCTCCTAAATACCGCAAAAACTGCTTAAAATTTTCAAATAGTTTTCAAAATATAAGCCAAAAACAGCAAAAATCATCAAATTTGACGTTTAATGGGCAGTAATTCCTTTTGTAGAGTTCACTTAGTTAAACATTTTTGCAAATTATCATTTTCTTCTATCTGTTATAGCCCAAAAACAGCAAAAAAAATCGTCAAATTTCATGTTTAATGGGCAATAACTCCTACAAGAAGGCGTCATATGATTTGACCCAACAGATACTTTTGTAAGGTTCATTAAGCTGAATATTTTTGCAATTTACAGTTTCCTTTATCTGTTATACTTTTTTCAAGATAAAAGACAAAAATGGCAAAAATTGTCAAATTTCATGTTTAATGGGCAATAACTCCTACAAGAAGGCGTCATATGATTTGACCCAGCAGATACTTTTGTAAGGTTCATTAAGCTGAATATTTTTGCAATTTACAGTTTCCTTTATCTGTTATACTTTTTTCAAGATAAAAGCCAAAAATGGCAAAAATTGTCGAATTTGATGTTTAATGGGCAATAACTCCTACAAGAAGTCATCATACGGTTTTGATTTCGAAAAATTTTGTAGGGCTCAATAAACTGAACATTTTTGTAAGCTACAGTTTTCCTCTATCTGTTATAGTTTTCAAGATATAAGCCAAAAACAGCAAAAATTGTCAAATTTGACATTTAATGGGCTACAACTCCGACAGGGAGTCATCGTACAATTTCGACTTAATAGAAACTTTTTTACAGCTCGTCTTGCTGAACATTTTTGCCCTCATAGATTTTCTGTACCTGTTATAGTTTGCAAGATATTGACCAATATTGTGCATTTTACCCCTATGTTCTATTTATAGTAACAGTAACCAGGTCGGTTAGTTGGCTGGGTCACCAGTAATAAACTTTAAACTAAATACCCTAAGGACGATTCAGACCAAGTTTGGTTTCAATTGGCTGGGCGGTTTCAGAGGAGATCTTTGAAAAAGTTTACGGATGTTAGACGACGGACGGACAACGGACGCCAAGTGATGACAATAGCTCATCCTAGCCTATGGCCAGATGAGCTAACGAGTTCACTGCTTTTTTTTCAATTTAAGGTCTGGAAGAGTCTTGGTCATTTTGTTCAGTTATGAAAACTTGTGTGCAGCCTAGATTCATCATTTCAAAATGGGACCGTGATGAAACTTGGTACAATGGTAGTACATCAAACTACAACTATGCTCAGCAATCAGCTGTATCCCAAACACATTTTGAGGCTAAAATTGAGTCCATAAATGATAACTGTTTCTTAAACTAACATTTTCATTTCACAAATCAATCTTCAGTATCATGTCAGGGAACTATTTATTGAAAAACATTTTGTTTGTAACACAAGTAATAAAGTTATGATTAAATCATGAAGCAAGTTTATGGACAATTTAGCATAAGGTAAGAGTTTTTTGTTGGCACCTTTATTAAAATAATGATAAATTAACAATAATAACAAATAAAACAAAAAATATTATAATGGAAATGAATTAATAAACAACTCAACAAATCTTTAATTTAAAGTAAAAATGACTAGAAATACACATGTAAGCAAATTAAACTTAGTAAATTGCAAATGATAACCATGCTCTTACCAGAAAACTAATTATAAGTGTGAACAACATCTAGAAATGCATTAAATTTTAAAATTATGCCTTAAAATTGACACCAATGTTCGGAACAGTTTCAATAAAAATGACAGTAAATAATTAAGAAGTCATGCAATAATAATAAGAGCAAGAACATAAAATAATAATAATAATAATAATAATAATAATAAAGATTAAAAAAATAATGTATGTAATAAATTTACTATAATCAACACCTGAATTCTTTTAATTTTTTCAAGAAAACTGTCCTTTTTCATGCGTTTCCTATTTCCAGTGGTTGCTTTAAGACTTAAAAATTTGTCTTCAACAAAAATAATTACAAGCAGAATAGCATTCACATAAAAAAATAAATAATAATAAAATAAGATAAACTAAAACAATACTAAGTGAATAACCTGCCATAATTTATTTTTCAATCATAATGATAATAATGAACTTTATAAACAATTTTTATTGAAATAACAATCAAAATTAACTATCAATTATGAAACTTTAACTATATACATTTGTAAGCAATAGCACGTAAGTACTACCAATGAAAAACTAATATGAAATCAAAATTTTTAAAATACAACTTCAAAAAGTAATGAACACAAAACTTTATAATTTCCATCAGTTTTCCATGTCAGAATTGTTAGAGGCATGTGGTTCCGGTAAAGTATCTGTTGACTTATAATGGGGTAGATTTTTGTAAAATGTGTGATGAATTTTGGGTATCAATCCTTTGCTTCAAAGAGACTGCAAATCATTATACTTATCAAGTGATATTGGGATTTTTTTCTCATAGAGACCTTTCAGGGTGTAACCTTTTACAGATGTCTTCTTCCGACCATTTGACATTTGAATATAATGATATGGATCACTGAAGTCATACTTGAAGTATATTCTATCTGCTTCATCCTTTTTGTACTTGAATTGTAATGATTTAGCGAATAGGTCGGTAAATGCACAGATTAATAAGCCTGGATGTAAACAACATATTTTGGAGCCTAAAAAGATATAGTGTACTGACAAAAATCATTGAGCAAATCCACAAGGAGACACATATATGTTAACAAGACAATAGCTCTGTTGCTAAAACACGGGCTTTAAAAAACGTCTTTGTAATAATCTAATTATTAAAGCTTCAATTATTGTAAGCAAAAACTTATTTCATATATCACAAATTTCAAAGAATTAAAAGGTCGTATCTGAAAAAAAAAAACAAATGCAAGAAAGAAGTGATTGCTTAGCTTAATAATTGCTACATGGTCATATTTGCCACACAGGCACATGAATTGAGGTTACGATAAAATATTTATTTGGTAAATCTTTGTTTGTTGTGAAATATTAAGGAAAGTTTCATGGACAACACATAAGGTCGTAAGTAGATGAGCACTTATAACAGCAATCTTGTGTTTTATACTTGTATGTCATTATTAGAGACTTTATTCGAAGTTTTAAAAAACGATAAAATTAAAATATACAGGAAAAAAGCAAATACTTACTTTTAACGTCATTCATTCCCAGTTTTTTTTAACCCTGCATCGTCTGATTCATGCCTGACATTAAATGACCTTCATAAATAATAAGGTTGTATCTGCCAGTTACGTCTTTTTTAAGGCTTAAGACACTGTTAAAATTGAAATTGAAAAAAGGACGTAAATGACAGATACGACTTTATTGTTCTGACATATCTGAACATTTTCACATACGACCTTTGAAAAAAATTGGTTGCCATGGAAATGTAAAAAGTTATGCAAAATTTTTTTTTGCAGAAGGATCAGTCAAGGAGACTACTTTTTATGTGTTGAAAAAACAGTTTTAGGTCGTAACTACCACTTACGACCTTCTTATCCTATGACGACGATATATTGAACCCGAAGTCGACACGTTTTTTTAATTTACCCAAAAATTGCTAATTTTGTGATGTTTTGTGCATATTTGATTCATTTATGGACAATACAATATCTGACTTTCATAAGGTAACAGTAGAGGAGCCTTAGGAAATGTCAGTCCAGTGAGTCTTGTACAAAATGTACTTGTCTTTTTCGCAACTTCAAACTTTGATCACAGATATAAAGAACTTGGCAATATTTTGTAACCATTTTTCATTTTTAGTAACGATAATTTATGTTTTTTAGCATAATTATGAATATTTACACTGGAAACAATAAGAAAAATGTTTTCATGTACTTATTAATAAAGTTTGGTTTTTTTTTTTAAGTAGAAAGGCTAATGCATTAGCCCTCCCCTATTTATTAGGCTACTCTGCATTTGTCCATGCTTGTGACTGGCTATATATGTATGAAAATATATAGGCTGCATTACCTCTCCTTCCCTTTTTATTTTTTTTTTTTAAATTTTTCTATTTTTTAATATTTTTTTTCTGTTTTTCTTTATAATATGTTAATTCCTCCGTCACATAGAGTCATTGCTGTCTTCAGCTGGTGGTGGGTCGTAGTCGTTCAATACATGGTTAAAAGCAGATATTTTCGTTTTTATACGGCATATTCCCATGATTCGTTTGATTCGTAGTCTTCCTTTTCTCTCAAGCGTTTAGCCGTTTTCTTGATCTTTCTATGTACGGGATCTTTATTCATGTCTTGATGCCAGGACATCAGTCCGAGGTAGTGCTTTCTCATTTCTTTTCTGTATGAGTCAAACATGTCTCTATATGCTGCTAAGCGTGTCCTGTCTTCTTCCATTCAGGCTTCGACTGTTTCATTTACTATCTGTGAGTATTCCGGTTGATGTACTTGAAATGTTCTATTCAAACTGACGTCCCATGGAGACTGTTCGTCTTTCTCATCGGATTTTCAGTGGATCCGTGGTCACTGCTTTGTTCCGATTCCTCGTTATCGGCTTCTGTGGTCGTGTCTGAGACTGAATCATATTCACTATACTGTGTTGAATCCTCTTCCATGTCGTGTGCATTCTTTTTATGACACAATAGGTTGAAGTTTCGCTTGAACTGGTATCCACATATGTCAAAGGTATACATTGAAGACGATTTTCATTCCTGGGATTTGATAGTCGAATGAGCTCCGGTCGTCCTGCAAGTGCTTATATTAGCCACAGGTTCCACCCGGGATGAAAAGCGCGGGAAAATGGGAGTCGATCCGACAGTCCCTCTGTATTGAGCATACTCTCGGAGTTCGACATAAAAGTGAGAGTATCAGTCTCTAGCTATATAGAGACTCGATGCCAGACCTTGAACTATACAGTCTGATGACAGACCCAGAGACGGGAGGTAATCCAGTATTCCCATTGTACTGCGTATACTTAAACAGTGAGAGGAACAGCCCCTATGGACACAATCAACACCCAAACCCTATACAGTCCGAAGACTGACCGAGAGGCTACCGAGAATGAAAAGGACAGGAAAAGGGAAGATAAACAAATAGAGCAAGAGAAGTGCAGCGAAGAGCAGCACAGAGCAAGACAAGAGCAGCGATGAGCAGCACGGACCAAGAGATGAGCAGCGAAGAGCAGTGATGAGCAATAGAAGAGCAGCTTTGAGCAGCAATGAGCAAGACATGAGCAGCGATGAGTAGCACGGAGCAAGAGAAGAGCAGCGATGAGCATGTGAAGAGGAGCGATGAGCACCGAAGATCAAGAGAAGAGCAGCAATGAGCAGTACGGAGTAAGAGAAGAGCAGCTATGAGCAGCAGCAACAGCATCAACCGAAACGGGGTAAGGGGACATAACCCAATCCTACCTTTGGACATCCCTTGAACAAACGGAAACATCACCCGGGATGAAAAGCGCGGGAAAAGGGGAGATAATCCAACAGTACCTCTGTACTTTGTATACTCTCGGACTTCAACATAAGAGTGAGGGTATCAGTCCCTCAAGATTCCATGCAAGACCCTTAACCTATACAGACTGATGAAAGACCCAGAGACGACCGATAAGCGCGAGAAAAATATGAGATCATCCAATCCGAAAACCGGTCAAGCATGCGCAGACGACACATCCGGGTCTAAACACGTGACTGACGTCACTTCCGTAAACAATTGGAATAATTCCGGAAATACACTTCTTCTGGTTGCGCCTGTGCGCAATCCATGTTCGGTTCCGCATAACATGCCCAGACGACACATCCGGGTCATAGCACGTGACTCACGTCACTTCCGTAAATACACGAAAGAGGCGGGTAAACTGGTCACGTGACTTCAGGTTCTGGTGACACCACCTCCTGTGACGTCATTTCCGCTTCCGGTGGCGTCATATCCGGATCCTCCACTACAAATTTCGCCACAATAGCTACTCTTGTCCGATAACCCGTGCATTTTCCAAAAAAACGCAAATTATCCAAAAAACACTGTGGAAAGTTTATAAAAAATGTTATGTTATTGACCACTATGTTATAATGCCCCAAGAATAGTCAAATTATCGACATTTAAGCAAACAATTGTTTTGAACTTGCAATGAGGTTTGACTTTTTTCTCCCTTCTTTAAAGTAACTTTCAGATGAATAACAATTAAGGATGCTCGATGGTCATGTTTTGGTCTTTTTGTCAGATTTCTTAAACATGAAATGATTTGCCCATGAGCCCCCACTTTTTCTTTTATAATTCAATCATATATACCTTAAAATGGTATTTGACAAAATTTTATGAAATCCTTTTTATTTTTTCATACACCATTGAGAGACTGAAGTTGTCAATGCAAAGACAATTGAAAAATCCAGAGAAAACTCATTTCCTGCAAATTTTCAAGGCCTTATAGCTCTAAAATGAGCACATGAACCTTTATTTTTTTCTTGTTTATTTGTTTACTATTAATATCGTCTCTCACACTAATACACCTATTTCAAATCCTATTTATATCCTATTAGACCAGCGATCATCCTTAATGAATAAAACAGAATTTCGCAGTTTTCTCCTGTTCTTGTGAGGCTACTTTATTGGAATGTACTGTAGAATGTTTCCCGCGCTTCAGGTCACGGCTATTTTATACTTACTATTACTTAACTCACCTGCATGGCTGAGTTTATGTCACATTCTGGTTGGATGAACAACATGGTCGCCAGAGGCTATTTTTAAAAAATCTCTGAAACTACACTGTGAAATAGTTTGAAACTTAGCAGGATTGATGAGCAATAACCAAAGTTGGCACAAATGATGTATGGAAGGACACGTGCAAGTGATTGGTCGTTGGTTATTGTTAGATGAACAACATGGCCGTCAGAGGGAATCTTTAATTTTTATTGGCCAATTTTAAAAAAATCTCTGAAATTACACTATGAAAATGTTTTTAAACTTTGCAGGATTGACGACAACGATACCCTATACAAATAATCCACTTTTGATTGAGATCCGCTGCTCATCCGACGACTGCGGCTGGTCAAAGCTTCCATGGAAACTATATGGTAAGTGACTTTTTTGTCAATTGCTCATGAACTAATGGGCAGATTGTAATCAATCGAAGTTGACAAAATGATCCACCTTTGGTTCTGGTTACTAGATGAACAACATAGCCGCCAGATGCCATATTTGATTTTGACTGGCCAATTTTCAAAAATGTTCGCCTCTGAAACTACCCTATGAAATGTTCTGAAACTTTGCAAAATTTATTTTGGCAATGCTATCTACAACCTATCCCCTTTTGGTTCAGACCTTTTTGCGCACCCATTGGATACTGTAAATCACCTTTTGGTCTTTTGCTCATGGACTAGTACATATGAATTATGGCATGTGAACATTAAATAAGTGTCCTTGTCTAGATTTTAGAAGCCGTTTGCATTCCTCAGTTCTCAACTTCTGTCCTGTGTTCCAGTGTTTTTCAATTGAACCCTGTTTTATTCTAAAGTGTATACAACAGAGTTTACGTTTTCGAATGGGCTAATGTAAGCTAGACGAGCCTCTAGTTTTTTGTAGTTAAAGTGAACTTTTTAACCTTCTCCTCTGATAATATTTCGTGGATTTTAACCAAACTAGTTAGAAATGATGTATGGAAGGAGCTCTACAAACACCCCACGTTTGTTGCGGTTGGATGAACAACACGGTCGCCAGAGGCCATTTTCTAATTTGATTGGCCAATTTTCAAACATAATTTCTGAAACTATATAATGAAATGTACTGAAACTGTGCAAGATTGACAACAACAATACCCTCTACAAACGATAAACTCTTTGTTGAGATTCCTCCTCTCGCCCTACGGCTGCGGCTACTCAAAGTTTCCATAGAAACCATATCGGAAAGGAATTTTTGTCATTTGCTAACATGGCCACCAGAGGAAGCGAAGTATGTGTCATTTTGTTGCGTCTTACCATGGAGGATAAGAAAATATATAGTTTAGGTGTGGGGATTTTAACGGTTTATGAGATAATTGAACATTATTGATTTGATGGGAGTGGTGATAACCCCCTGGGGAAGCGAGGTATGTGTCATTTGGTGTCTAGCCATGGGGAATAAGAACATATATGGTTTATGGGTGGAGATTTTAACGGTTTATCAGATAGTTGAACATTATTGATTTGCTGCTGGTGGTGATAACCCCCTTGGGGAAGCGAGGTATGTGTCATTTTGGTGCGTCTTACCATGGAGGATAAGAAAATATATAGTTTAGGTGTGGGGATTTTAACGGTTTATGAGATAATTGAACATTGTTGATTTGATGGGAGTGGTGATAACCCCCTGGGGAAGCGAGGTATGTGTCATTTGGTGTCTTGCCATGGGGAATAAGAACATATATGGTTTAGGGATGGGGATTTTAACAGTTTATGAGATAATTGAACATTATTGATTTATCGGGGTGAGGATCAACCTACTGAAAGAATGAGGCACATGTCATTTAATGCGTCTTGTTACGGAGAATAATAAAAGATGATTTAAAGCTATGGATTTTAATTGCAAATGAAATTTTTCAAAATTATCGACTTTGGTGGTGGGGATGACCCCCCCCCCCCCCCCCCCCCAGAGGAACGAGGTATATATGTCATTTAATAGGTGTTGCCACGGTGTATAATAAAATAAATGATATGAGATGGTTATTGGTCACTCGAAGAGTTTATCGATGAAAAAAAAATCCCATAGGGTCCTATAGTAAACCCCTAGCCTCTTTGAACTCCTCATTATACGTCTCAGTGACCTCCATCAAACCATGAATACTACTAGGCACATCTAGAAACATTGATAATCTCAGATCCATATATCTAACGGTTATTGAGAACTCGTACGAACAAAATCGGAGAGGAAGAAAAAAAAATGTTAGATAAAAATCGCAAATCAAAATATACAAGTCTCCAACTTCGTTTCGTCGACTTTGGTGTCAATCATCTTTTTGAAATGTTCTTTTTTCATCGGATGTTCTCAAAGCATCCGGCAAGTTATTTTGCCAAGATTGATTTTAGCTTTGAAAACCAGCTTTTACTGTTTAATTCATATATAGCTATTTGTCTGTACGCAATCTGTTCATTTAATTCTTTATCTCTCGTTATTTGTCCAAAGAAACCTATCATCTTCTTATGAATCAGTGCCTCAACTCTTTCAGCTCCTAATCTTAAATAAACTGCTGTCGTGGAACATCATTTCTTGGAGCCACTGGAGTTGTTTTAGTGATTTTGTCTGTAATTGATTTAGCTGGTTTAATTGTTGGTCAGTTAAATGTTGAATTTCCAAACCATAAAGGAATCTCGGGACCACATAAAATAAAATGTAGGTCATAATGACCAAATTATTGTATGTCTGCTCAGTACTACCCAAGGCACATCCACTGATGAGGTTTCATTGATACACTATGCTTAGTTCCAAGGCAATGAACCTAAATGCAAAACTTAACCAGAGTCGCTCCAGCATAAAATGTATACGTACATAATGTATCTAGGTCATAATGACCCAATTATTGTATGACTGCTCAGTAATACCAAAGGCACATCCACTGATGAAGTTTCATTGATACATTGTGCTTAGTTCCAAAGAAATGAACCTAAACACAAAACTTAACCAGAGTCGCTCCAGCATAAAATGTAGGACATAATGACCCAATTATTGTATGACTGCTCAGTACTACCCAAGGCACATCCACTGATGAAGTTTTATTGATACATTATGCTTAATTCCAAAGAAATGAACCTAAACACAAAACTTAACTAGAGTCGCTCAAGCATAAAATGTCAGACATAATAACACAATTATTGTATGACTGCTCAGTACTACCCACGGCACATCCACTGATGAAGTTTCATTGATACACTATCCTTAGTTCCAAAGAAATGAACCTAAACGCAAAACTTAACCACATAGTTCGGACGTACAGATGAACAAGGGTAACTCTATATGCCCCATCCACATTCGTTGGCGGGGTATAAAAACACAAGGCATTTACTCCTCCTAGAGATTTCATAACAGTAAAACTGCAATTGAACAGTTAATTCAGACATTCAAATGGAAAGTAATTTGAGATAGTTTTTGTTCCATTTAAAAAACTAAAACACGGTTGGGAAGAGACATATTTCCATTTTTTTTAACAATTGAAATATACGTCTGTGACCATCTGGGACAAAAAAAAACCTATCCGCACACGGAGCAAAACAAAGAAAAAAAACAACTATGGCCTTATTGATTGTCTTCTGATGTCCCACTAAATGCAAGGATAAGTCAATGAAGTCTATGTGACCAAACCGAATATGCTGATAAATTAAGTGGTTATAGAATAGCCGCCAATATAAGATAAGACTACATGACAAGCAGTTATTGGCCCTTACCCAAACTATCTCCATTGTCAAAAATTCACTAAAACTGAAAAATGTATTCATAAGCCAAGGTCTGTCTGTAGACTTTTATTATGCATCTAAGCAACGACTACAATGTACAACAATGAGCACCTTTCAAATTTATGATTAAGTAGATCTTTGAGTGACAATATTGGTTAATAATACAAACATGTAACCAAAAAGTATATATACAATTATCCAAAGTGTGAAAAATAGGAAATTATTTAATAGCACTTAATTTTTTTTACTTTTGAGTAATTACCATATCACTGTGTAAAATTAAAGCTTTTTGGTGGGCTTTTTTAATTCAGAGAGTTAATTCATTGATCATTGGAACTGGCATTTTTCACATTCCCAAAGGGAATAACCATTACTTAGTACCGGTAATATATATATTACTATATACCTGTTAGAAATTCAAAAAGGTTTGTTCAGTGCATGTAAAAGAAGAACAATTTTTGAGCAGATCGAAATAAAAAATATCAACATAAAAATTATTTTACCTATCAGAAATTAAACTTGCAGTAAACTAAGCACTCAAAATAAAGTAGAACCCTAAACATTCAAACAGCAAAGGGACCAACAAAAACCGTATGTTCCATAAGGTAGTTACTTTTCTAGAAATAGGAAATCCATGAAGGAACTTGAAAAGTAATTCGAGCTTGAGTGACCAAAGCTCAACTGTTAATTGTTCTAATAAAATAAAAATTAAAAAAAACCCTCAATTTAAGGCAAACTGCCACATGTTCAAGTGGTCATAATTGTGCACAGAAGACATATGTATCAAACTTCGCCTGTTCTTAGTAAATAATGAATTACCAAGGTTGTTGACATATAAAAACTTCTGTTGGAATTGAAGCTTGATATGTATTCAAGAAGCAAACTTTGATTATTAAATAATCAGTGTCAAACTGAATTTGGTCTTGTCATAACTGCTAAATGCTGTTTTGTTCCAAATTTTAAAAATGCTTGACCAAAGAATACCTTCAGTTACTATTAAATTGATACTAATTTTGCAATGTACAAACTTGTGGAAAAGAGTAAACAAATGTGCTCAAGGTGAAATACACACATATGCGAAACTTGGATTTTCCTTAGTATTACTAATTTAACAGTATTTTTTTAAAATATGACTTTTTACTAAAAAAAATTTGTACACACATATTTAGTTTAATTCTTAAATACTGACAGACATATTCAACTATTATTTTGTCATGAATGTAATAATAAAATGAATCAGAAATGAAACTACCAAAATTTAAAACTTTGGGGGAAAAAAGCAATGTCACTGGTTGTACATGTACAGCGCATCCTTCTTTGGGGCAAATGTGGTTTTACTGTTCATGTCTACTGTAATGTATAAGACTGTAAATGATCCTGCTAAGGCCACACCAAATTGATTTTTAGTTCTTTGGATTTCGCTGCTACGATTTTCTCACTTTGTTAATGTTAAGAAAAAACTTTTTTGTCATTTCATTTATAAAAATTTAGAATATTTGCCCAAAATTCTTTTTTCAATAAATCAAAAAAGTAAAAAGTGTTCGCCCACTCCATAAATTTGGTAAAAAATAGGGTTTTCTTCGGTTTTTGCAATAATTTAGTTAAAAAATATTTGTGCCGCACATAAACTTGTATCTTCACCTGAAAAAATCTAGTCCTCAAGAAAAAAACAAAATTAAAATTTTGACCGCTTGGACTTATATTTGCCATAAAAAATCCAAAGAACTAAAAATCAATTTGGTATGGCTGAACTAATTAACTATTCTCTCTGACAAATAAATTCAGTATGGAATCAAATAGAGTGCAATTACCTCCACAATATGCAAAGAGGAACATTTTTTTTCAAACTATGATTCAAATCTTTCTTCCAGAAAATGTGAATAAATAAACTGCTGTGCCTTATGCACATAATAATAATTTGTTAAATCACGTAATAATTTGTTAAAGTTTGAAGAAAATCGGTCAAGGTGACTCAAGTTCATGCGCAACATATGAAAAATTGCTTATATTTGGACAATCTAAGTCCAATAACTCTGGAACAACAAAAATTAAAATCGTCAAAAAGAATACACACACTCAGACCATCATTTGTAATAATGTGTTAAAGTTTAAAGAAAATCAGTAAGTGCATACTCGAGTTAATGCGCAACATGTGAAAAATTGCTTATATTTGGACAATCTAAGTCCCATAACTCCAGAATGACAAAATTGAAAATCATCAAAATCGAAGGCAGCTTTCTTCCTTCAATCCTAATGTTGTGTTTAAATTTCATGAAAACTGATTGAAGTAAATTTGAGTTACAGTACGAAGTGTTGATGGACGGACATTGGTATACCATAATACGTCACGTCTACGACGGGGGTATAAAAACACCAGAAAGACAACTACAATTCTTGCCATTATGGCATGTCAAGCTTTAAAGTAATCAAATTTGAGCAACATGACACATTTATTTTTTATCATAGTACACCTATTGTGTCAATTAGAACATGATGCATAATACACAAATAATAAGAAATGAGCAAATATCACAAATTGATAGCCAATCAGATTTGCCTTCATCACTGGAGCTGCCTGCCTGCCAAAACTAATGATTGGATTTTTACTTTGGAAAATGCAGTTAAAAATCAATGTTGCCTTTCAAAACAAAAAAGACAAAAAACTACACAGTATTTACATTTACTTTGGAGAATGCATATGGAAAATTAATCTACTTCTTATCAGTCTACTTCACCAATCATAGGTTTTAAATGTTTCAAGTTTTCATGGTAAATTTGATGTTTTCTCTTTTAATTTTATGCCAAACTTTAGAAGACAATTACACATTGTTTTTGACAACAAATACACATGTCTTCCTCTTTTCACTTCTGAAATTTGGAGCATATAGTTGAAAACAATAAAATACTCTGGTTTAAAACAATTTCATTAAATTAATTTTTTTCTTATATCTATTGATCACGTTAACTCATATTTAATAAGGTTCCTCCAATCATTCTGTCCCAAGAGGAATATTCCAACAATTATTTCTCTTAAGAAATTTTTTTCTTTAAGACCATTCTATTAAAATACATTACTTTATAAAAATTTAAAAAACTACATTGTATATTACAAACATTTACAAATTCTGACAAAAATATTTACAACTTTCAAAAACAATCATCATACATCAGATCCTTTTTTTAATGAGATCTGGGCAAAAATACCAAATTTAATATAAATTTGGCACAAATAAATCTTCATACATTTACATAATGTGTCGGCAAGAAAACTTTAAAATTTTGACTATACTGATGTCCCAACAAACTTATCAAGAAAATAGCACTGGAGAGCAAAAGGTCCGAGTGGCTTTGCACACATTAACATGTGATAAACATCTTTTAATTTCATTCATTCAGATTGTTCTAGTAACTTAGACAAAAAATATGAAAAATTGTAATCCTCCATAAAAATGGTTAAATATATATTGGTTCTATTAATTTTCCTAAGAACCTTTGATTAGTGATATTGTTAATAAGATCATATTTTAAGTCAATGACCATTTTAATGATTATGAAAAAAAGAAAACAGAAATAACAAAAAATATTCAAGAAAAATATAAAATGCTTTGAATCTGTATTGTACAGTAAAACAAGTTACAGTTAATCAAACTTTGTAAACGGTGACAGATTTTGTTTAATTAACTAGAGGCTCACCTGGCTTTTATTAGGCATTATGAAATGTAAGCTCTTTTGTATCCACAAGGCTTTTAAAGAAACACAAAATTCCAAAGTATAAAGCTTGATATTTGACCTTTGACCTAAAAAAAGGTGGACCATTTGCATCTGTCCTTCCATATGAGATTCCTGCAAACTTTGGTTACAGTCTGCCCATTAGCCTGCCATATGGATTGAACGGAAACTTTGAATAGCCATAGCCGTCGGTTGATCAGATGAATCTCCACCATAAGTGGGTTGTTTGTAGAGGGTACTGTCGTCAGATTTTTTAAAGTTGGCCAATAAAAATCAAAGATGGCCTCTGATGGCCATGTTATTCATTCATCCAGAACCAAAGGCTGAACAATAATAGAGGTCATTCCACACATCATTTCTGCCAACTTTGGTTACAATCTGCCCATTAGATCCTGAGCAATTGACAAAATAGTCTTTTCCCATACGGTTTCAGTGGAAACTGAACACCCGCAGAGGTCAGCTGAGTGGATGAATCTCAACCAAAATTGGATCTTTTGTAGAGGGTATTGTTGTCATTAATACTGCAAAGTTTCAAAACATTTCATACTGTAGTTTCAGAGAAGATTTGTGAAAATTGGCCAATTAAAATCAAAGATGGCCTCTGGTGGCCATGTTGTTCATTGAACCAGAACCAATTGTGGACTGTTTGTAGAGGTCCTTCCATACATCATTCCTACCAAGTTTGGTTACAATCCGCCAGGTAGTTCACAGGACAAGATCAAAATGTGAAAAGTTTACAGACGATGGATGCAAAGTGATGACATAAGCTCACACGGCCTATTGGCCAGGTGAGCTAAAAAAAAAGTGCTTAAATTACATGTTTCAACTTTACTGACTTACCATCCTACTTAAGTTTCTGTTACAAAGGACATGCAGTTAAACTTTGGTCATTCAACTTTTACAACATGGATATCTGAAGCTTTTTTCAAGACCTGTGCCAACCTTTTTGTTCTTTAAAATTAATTACTCAAACTGACTGAGAGCACAGATTTTTTCAGTCACTTGGGGATACAAGAGTGATCAAAGTTCTGATGTATATAATAACACAAACAACTTTCAGAGCTCCAACAGTTGAGCTTTTACAATTCATGTCTACATGTATATTGTACAGACGAATATCACAAAAATTCTCCAAAATAAAAAAGTTAACAACACTCGGTACAATATAAAGTTAATCTGCTAGGCCGATTAAAGTTAATTTGTAGATTTATATCCTCTCTCGTCCTTCAAATATTGTCTTACCCTGATTTCTTTTACTTATTTACAAATTTATGGATTTCTTTTATGTCCGTTTCAAGAAACCAAAATGACAATACAGTCAAACTTGTTTTAAATGGCACCTCTATATAGCAAATCACTGTCTATAAAGGGCACAGTGAAAAAGTCCCATTTATCAACAAAGCAGGTAAAATTAACCTCTGTATAAAGGGCACTTTTTCTATTCCCTTGGATGCCCTTTCTACACAGGTTTGACTGTACTTTATTTCATAAACTTCCAATTGTAACCTGCGTGCTTATATAAAATCAGGTAAGACAGAATGTGTCCATTCAGAATGACCCCCCCCCCCCCTTTATCAATATAATGCGATATATCTCAAAAAAGTCAAAAGTAAAACTTCCATCTCAACTTGTGTTTATTGGTCCAAATTCAGATATGACAAAATTAAAATATGCAAAATTTGAATAACCTATGCATAATGGTTTTCCTTCAATTTCGCAATTTTGACCAAGAAAATGTATTAATGTTAAATGATTTTAGGCAATTTATTATATTTATAAGGCAAATAAAACTTTGCTTTTGAAATGAGGTCAGGCGACTGACCACACTTACAGAGTAAGAGTGGATTAAAAACTACATATTAGCTTTAACTGTCCTTACCTTCAAATACAATATCACTAAATAATGGATTTTCCACAAAAATAATGGAATGACATTGTCCAGGAAAATTTCGTTGCATTTGAAAGTGTATCAACATTTAAAATAGATGTCCTGCATTTGACATTCCAATACAAAATTCTGCTTCCATAAAACTACATGAAATAAATAACAAATCAGACTTAGGAACTGAAAAACTACTTGTTCCATTAATGATTTAAATACGTCCTTATAGAAACAATCACTAAATTAAAATCTCTAAAGTACTTTATAACAGTACAATAAACTATAAGATCTTTTCTTCCATTTTTACTGTTTCTCAAAACTGATTTTGATTAAAAGGAAAACTTGACTGATTACCCATTTGACCTTGACCCTGGTTCATTTGATTTCCCATTTGGCTTTGAGGTGGCATCTGACCACCCATCTGTCCATGACCTTGGGGTGGCATCTGACTTCCCATCTGACCTTGTCCTTGTGTCATTTGATTTACCATTTGATTCTGAGGCATCTGACCATCCATTTGAGAGGGATTTTGACCTCCCATTTGAGTTTGATTTGTCATCTGCCCAGGCATTGAACTTTGACCCTGCATAGGGTTTGCTGGTACTTGTCCTGGCATCTGGTTTCCCTGCACAGGCATGGCTCCATGGGTAGACATTTGTGTACCCATCTGGCCGCCTTGATTCACCTGACTAGACATTGGATTATTTCCTGGACCCATTGAATTTTGACTAGACATTCTTGTGGGACCAGAACCTCCCATTTGCCCTTGATTCTGCATTTGTCCTCCCATTGATCCTTGACCTTGTGGCATTTGACCTGGTGCCCTGTTGTACATACCAAACCTCTGATCCTGTCCTTGATATCCCTGGTACTGCTGATTTGGCATGTTGGGATTCGGAGTGTAACCTTGACCTTGAGGGAAATTCTGCTGAGCACCCTGTCCAAATGATCCTTGTTGATTTCCAAACTGATTACCTTGGTAACCTTGCTGCTGGCCATACTGACCTGGAGGACACAAACAAAAATTCTGTACATCAAAGAATATTGAGTGTCATCAATCAACAGCCACCATGATGTTCTAACACTACTGCACAATAACGGTACTTGGGAAATTTGTTCCAGTATTGGAACCAGAATTTTCAGACATGCAGATACATTTACTTGTATATATCGGGTGCCAATATAGGACTAAGTTCTAAAACTGTGATAGTGATTTTCCATTATTTGTAAAGTTCTGGAAACCCAAAAATTTCATTTTTAATAATATACTGAAAATCTCTAGTCATTCTAGTACATGCATATACTGCAAAATACCAGAAGATTATATTTAACCAAAACTACAGATACTGGAAAATACTGGGCACCATTTTTTTATCAGATAATGGTTAAACCACCTGAAAGTTTTTTTATCTGACACTGACTTTCAAAATTTAGCATGTCAAACATTTCTGTCAACTACTTAAGTTTCACCAGTTACTCTTGTATCTGAAACAGTCTGAAGACCTAAAACAAGGTAAAAAACATTGTGAAGCAGAAACTAGAAAGTAAATGGTATAAGTGAAATGCATTTTAAATAAAAAGATGTAATTCTGATGCATATTCTCTGCCTGTCGATCTATTTTTTCAAAATTAAGAGGAGTATTGTGGGGGGCAGGAGGGAGTCAGGGAAAAAAAATATGCAAATTGATTTTTTTATTTGTCCTACATTGAACTATTGATGTCCCTTATGAACGTAAAATGCACTTATATTTTCTGGTCCATTCTATATAAATCCTGCTTAAATGCCTATTTTCCAAACCTCGAACAAATAAATTTTATCCTGGTTATATTATGTCAAGAGTAATAACCAGCTTAATAACACAGAGTCTGTCATTTTGATCCAAACTGAGGGTTAGGTATGTGTAGAAATTTTAATTATTGATACTTTCTTCATTTTCCAGGCTATGAATGTCAGCACCATCAACTGTTACTAATAATAATCAAATCAGTGTCAAGATGATGTCATGTTGCTATGCATCGACACTGTTTTCATGTGTTGTAAATTTAATGAAAAATAATTAAAACTACATTTTTGTACATCATTCATAAAACAGCACATCATATCCCAATATTACATTTGCTAATAGTTACTCTTTTAACTGTATTAAATTTCAGTCCATAACAAATTTATTAAATATGACCTGTCAACAGAATCATAATAATTTGTTTTTTCTATTGATCAGGTTGGTCATATGACTTGCCCAAAGGGGAAGGCCAATAAAAAACCCGATTAAGTCAGAAACCAATATTGCAATTATTCTATACATATCTCACTTAAATGACCTTATTAAGCCATATAATTATATATGTACTATATTTTGTATAAAATACCTTGAGAAGGTCCCCTCCTGAATCCAGCCTGCATTTGCATTGTCCTAGGTCCCTGGTTCATTCCTGGCCCACCTTGGCTACTGTTTGGACCAGGCATCATCTGTCCCTGTGACATCATTGGCTGATTCTGAGACATCATAGGCTGATTCTGTGACATCATTGGTTGTTGCTGTGACATCATAGGCTGTTGCTGTGATATCATAGGCTGATTTTGCGACATCATAGGCTGTTGCTGTGACATCATGGGCTGTTGCTGTGACATCATAGGTTGATTTTGTGACATCATTGGTTGTTGCTGTGGCATCATTTGTTGCGACTGAGACATCATTGGATTCTGCTGGTTACTGTAATTTCCCTGTTGCATGCCATATGACTGACTGGTCATGCCTGACTGAGATTGATCTGCAATTACAAATGTACAACTGTATGTAGACATAAATAGAATTTATGTATTCCAATTACACTCTAGCTGATTTGATGGGCATCTTCATTCGAGTTTGGTTTATTCAAATCCAAACTGTAACTATACCTTTACATGGTAGATAGTATTTTCTGATGACTTGTCCTCTTTATACCCAATTTCAGTTTATGAGTCGAATACGAACTAACCTTGCTTTTCTCCTTACACATTTGGCAAACTGATGTCCAAAACTTGTTATATATTTTTTAATTGTAACACCCTTCTTTTTGTTAAAAGCTATTTTGAGTATTGACTAAAATGTTCAACAGTTTTGACTGTTGAATAAAATGTTCCCAATTTAAAATAAACAGCTGTGCCATGAGCGCATGATACGCCCGTCGTCTTGTGAAAAAAACATAATAAATGTTTTTGGAATCCCCCTTTCAGTGGAGCTGCTGGTGGGATGTATATGGAAACCCGGCAAAACATAAGCATGTAAACTTTTAAGCAATAGAGATACGGCGGGTAATGTGACCAAAAAAGACTACCTTTTTTACCAAAAAGCTCAATAAAAATTCAATAACTCAAAAATAAAATAATCATCTTCAGATTAATATAACTAAGAAGTTTGAAAAGTTTTATGCAACAAGGTATAATTGAAACTGATGCAGTTTTGAATGTCTCGCAAACGAAGCTCTTTCTCTTTCAGGGTATTTTTGGAATTCCTAGTGTTTGAAATACTGGGCAAGTGTACAAAGAGATTGAGTATATGCAAAATGTTTGATATATGGTATTCAATATCTGCAGTTTTATATGTTGTAATCGGTATTAACATGATTAACAGATGTTTTATCAAAATATTTTATTATTGAAGGTGCAATGGCCTCCACCTCCCCTTTAGCCATTTAAGGGGGTGGGGCATGACCCCCCCTCAGACCCCCTATGGTACCAAATGATTCGTCTTATCATAAGGAGTAATAATATATATTGTTATAGGGTGGGGATCTCAATGGTTTTCAGAATAATAAGTATTTTATCATTTGAAGGGGTGAGGCATGACCCCCCTCAGACCCCCCTATGGTACCAAATGATTTGTCTTATCATAAGGAGTAATAATATATATGGTTATAGGGTGGGGATCACAATGGTTTTCAAAATATTAAGTATTTTGTTATTTGAGGGGGTGGGGCATGACCCCCCCAAGAAAACGAAATGGAGGGTATAACATAACACCTCGCCACTTCGTGTGGCGGGGTATAAAAACTTAAATATCCAAGGTAACAGGCAGTATTTCCAAGTTAAGATCACAAATGATCAAGTTATATCACTTTTCCCATAGACTTCTATAGTAAAATTTTGCAAAACCCCACCCCCTTTTGAGACCCCCAAAATATATGTTCCCTCCCACAGATTGAAAATTTTTTTTCGGGAGGCGCATCTAGGAATATGGGCCTATCAAGTCGTATGATATCAAGCGACTCCGTCTATTTAGTATTTTATCATTTGAGGGGGTGCGGCATGACCCCCCCTCAGAACCCCTATGGTACCAAATGATTCGTCTTATCATAAGGAGTAATAATATATATGGTTATTGGGTGGGGATCTCAATGGTTTTCAGAATATTTAGTATTTTATCATTTGAGGGGGTGGGGCATGACCCCCCTCAGACCCCCCTATGGTACCAAATGATTTGTCTTATCATAAGGAGTAATAATATATATGGTTATAGGGTGGGGATCACAATGGTTTTCAAAATATTAAGTATTTTATCATTTAAGGGGGTGGGGCATGACCCCCCCTCACACCCCCTATGGTACCAAATGATTCGTCTTATCATAAGGAGTAATAATATATATGGTTATAGGGTGGGGATCTCAATGGTTTTCAGAATAATAAGTATTTTGTCATTTAAGGGGGTGGGGCATGACCCCCCCCCCTCAGACCCCCTATGGTACCAAATGATTCGTCTTATCATAAGGAGTAATAATATATATGGTTATAGGGTGGGGATCTCAATGGTTTTCAGAATAATAAGTATTTTGTCATTTGAGGGGGCGGGGCATGACCCCCCCTCAGACCCCCTATGGTACCAAATGATTCGTCTTATCATAAGGAGTAATAATATATATGGTTATTGGTTGGGGATCTCAATGGTTTTCAGAATATTTAGTATTTTATCATTTGAGGGGGTGGGGCATGACCCCCCTCAGACCCCCCTATGGTACCAAATGATTTGTCTTATAATAAGAAGTAATAATATATATGGTTATAGGGTGGGGATCTCAATGGTTTTCAGAATGTTTAGTATTTTATCATTTGAGGGGGTGGGGCATGACCCCCCTCAGACCCCCCTATGGTACCAAATGATTCGTCTTATCATAAGGAGTAATAATATATATGGTTATAGGGTGGGGATCTCAATGGTTTTCAGAATAATAAGTATTTTGTCATTTAAGGGGGTGGGGCATGACCCCCCCCCCCCTCAGACCCCCTATGGTACCAAATGATTCGTCTTATCATAAGGAGTAATAATATATATGGTTATAGGGTGGGGATCTCAATGGTTTTCAGAATAATAAGTATTTTGTCATTTGAGGGGGCGGGGCATGACCCCCCCCCCCCCCCTCAGACCCCCTATGGTACCAAATGATTCGTCTTATCATAAGGAGTAATAATATATATGGTTATTGGTTGGGGATCTCAATGGTTTTCAGAATATTTAGTATTTTATCATTTGAGGGGGTGGGGCATGACCCCCCTCAGACCCCCCTATGGTACCAAATGATTTGTCTTATAATAAGGAGTAATAATATATATGGTTATAGGGTGGGGATCTCAATGGTTTTCAGAATATTTAGTATTTTATCATTTGAGGGGGTGGGGCATGACCCCCCTCAGACCCCCCTATGGTACCAAATGATTTGTCTTATCATAAGGAGTAATAATATATATGGTTATAGGGTGGGGATCACAATGGTTTTCAAAATATTAAGTATTTTATCATTTAAGGGGGTGGGGCATGACCCCCCCCTCAGACCCCCTATGGTACCAAATGATTCGTCTTATCATAAGGAGTAATAATATATATGGTTATAGGGTGGGGATCTCAATGGTTTTCAGAATAATAAGTATTTTGTCATTTAAGGGGGTGGGGCATGATCCCCCCCCCCCCCCCCCTCAGACCACCTATGGTACCAAATGATTCGTCTTATCATAAGGAGTAATAATATATATTGTTATAGGGTGGGGATCTCAATGGTTTTCAGAATAATAAGTATTTTGTTATTTGAGGGGGTGGGGCATGACCCCCCCCTCAGACCCCCCTATGGTACCAAATGATTTGACTTATCATAAGGAGTAATAATATATATGGTTATAGGGTGGGGATCACAATGGTTTTCAAAATATTAAGTATTTTGTTATTTGAGGGGGTGGGGCATGACCCCCCCTAAGACAACGAAATGGAGAGTATAACATAATACCTCGCCACTTCGTGTGGCGGGGTATAAAAACTTAAATATCCAAGGTAACAGGTAGTATTTCCAAGTTAAGATCACAAATGATCAAGTTATATCACTTTTCCCATAGACTTCTATAGTAAAATTTTGCAAAACCCCACCCCCTTTTGAGACCCCCAAAATATATGTTCCCTCCCACAGATTGAAATTTTTTTTTCGGGAGGCGCATCTAGGAATATGGGCCTAGCAAGTCGTATGATATCAAGCGATTCCGTCTATTGGTTTATGAGAAACGGTGCACACAAGTGTTCGAAAAAACGCGCCCGGAAAGAAGAAAAATAATAATAATAATAATAATAAGAATAATAATAATAAGAATAATAAGAACTGAGCAAAAACAACATGTCTCCAAACTTCGTTTGGGAGACATAATAATCATAAATCGTTTTTGAGATATGGCGCGACATGTGAAAACCCCCCTTTTTTTTACAAAAAACTCAAAAACTCTAAAATAAAATTTTGAATCATCATCAAAAAAAATACACGTCTTCAGATTTCTATAACTAAGAAGTGTGTAAAGTTTTAAGCAATAATCATAAATCGTTTTTGAGATACGACGCAACATGTGAAAACTTGTGGTATTGTAATGTCATTTTCCTTTCATCACCCCGTGATAACGAAATGCGGGACAATGATTACTGCAGTTACTACAAGCCGATTTTAAGATTACTGCAACGACATTTTCACCTGGTAGCAAGCTAAGTGTTGACATTTTTGTAATTTGTGATATTTTCCATATTGAGTCTTTCATGTGGGTGTCAGAAACAAATGTTACACTTTCAGAAACCGAGTGTTTACAATCGACTTTGATCTGACGTGTTTGTTTCACAGCATGTTTTTCGAGCCAGGATTGATTGTACTCTTTAAATTTGAAGACCAACTACTCAAAATGTTTATTTAGCGTTTGATTTGCCATATTTCTTGAGGAATGCAATATTTTTTTTCACAAAATCGTACATATATCATTGTCCCACCTATCCTTGACACAGGGTGTTCATGCATTTATATATTTGTTCCTTAAAATAGTTGTTTTAATGTTGAAGACGAAAACAGTAGCAAACTTCAAATAACCTGCCATGTTGTTGACAAATATGCAACAAATGATCTGGGTTCGGAACATCTCACAAATGATTTTTATAACACGTTCAACATTTGTGTCTTATCGTCTTGTTGGAATATCTATAACTTTTAAATGTCTTATATAAGAGGATTTTTTTTCAGAAAGAATTATTCATTCCATTTAAATATTTCAACTTAACTGTTTTAAAATGCAAATGGGAAATTGCAATCCAAACTTTTTTCCGATTTCTTTTCGAAAGTAAACTTCCAGGTAGAAAAAAATCAAATAAAATTTATTTAAAAATCGATCTTGTTTCAATAAATTGTATTAAGATAGATGGTTTATATGGATTAGAAAGATGAAATAAACTCCATAAGGACTGAAAGTAATAACCTATGAAGTTAAAATTACAGACTGTAACCAGCTGGTAAAAATGATCGTAAATTTGACAATTCTGAAAGTGTCTAAAATAAGGGTTATCCTTGAATTTTCAAAAGTGTCGAAAATTTAGAGTAAGTATGGTACAGATTACATCTGTTTCATTTTTACACTTGAAGATGCTAAAGAAATCTTACTATATCCACTCTGTGGAGGTATTTGTTGTGGCATAGGCCCAGACTGTGGTGGCATCTGTTGTGGCATTGGTCCACCTTGTGATGGTTGATTTGGCATTGGCCTAGACTGGTACCCTCCAGTTCCAGTCATTTGAGGAGCATTACCCCCCTGTTGTTGCTGGTAGTTACTCTGTTGAGGAGGCATCTGGTTTCCTCCTGAGCCATCACCTACATTATATTATGAAATCATATCTTTGGTATATAAGACAACTACCTGACTTTTATTAAATCTATTTCAGCAATTAAAATTGCATTTAATTTCATACTAGGAATAAAAAGATATAAAGATCTCAAAATTAATCAAAGAACAATGTCTTCGTGAAATATACTATTTAAGTAAGTGGTTTTCTCTAAGGTCATAAAATATGTCCACTTAGTGCTTCTCAAAGAAGCTTATATTCAGCATAGAAAATATTCTTTTTTTAACATTTTTTATTTCTGGTAATAATTTTTTCAAGCTACTGGCTCTCAAGAGCATGTATCACTAACCTGGATTTAACTTGTCCATTTTGAGCACGACTCAAATTTAAGTGTAACATTTATCTTGGTTGATTTTCCCTTATGGTCCTATGATAAACTAAGTTTAGCTTTGGCGGCAATCTTACTTGACAGTCCGGATTACCACAGCTCTGAAAGAGGAATATCTAAGGACATTGCTGCCAAGTCTGGTTCCAAATGGCCATGAGGTTAAAGGTATTAAGATTTGCAAATTAAATTTTCCCATAAGGTCCTATGTTGAACTAAGCTCGGCTGTGGAGGCCATCTTGGTCCAGATTATCGGACACACATCTGAAAGAGGACTGTCGAAGGACCATTCCTGCCAATTCTGGTTCCATCTGGCTGTGTAGTTAACGACAAGAAGATTTTAAACGAATTTTCCCATAGGGTCCTATGTTAAACTAAGCTTGGCTTTGGCAGCCATCTTGGTTGGTAGTCCAGATGATCAGACATAAGTTTGAAAGAGGAATATATAAGGACCATTGCCATTCCTGCCAAGTCTGGTTCCAATTGGCTCAGTGGTTCCAGACAAGATTTTTAAATGAATTTTTCCATAGGGTCCTATGTTAAACTAAGTTTGGCTGTGGCAACCATCTTAGTTGACAGTCCAGGATATCAGACACATTTCTTAAAGAGGGCCATCTAAGAACTATTGGTGCAAATTTGGTTACATCTGGCCATGTAGTTTCATAGAAGAAGATTCAATTCATTCCCAGTTTTTTCTATTTCATGTAATAGCAGCAGGTCTGTTGGAAGTTGCGGATTGGCATCATGCCGGACATAATTTTGGAAGGTGACCACAAAAGGACCATCCCACCAAAGTTTGGTCCCAATTTGCCAAAGGTGTTCAGAGGAGAAGATCTTTAAAGAAAAGTTTACACCGGATGACGGATGCCAAGTGATGGCAATAACTCACCTGGCCACCCAAGGGAAGCTGAGCTAAAAAACACATAGAAAACAATGATGTCCGTGCTCAAAACTTTACGGAAACCCATTACGGAAAAATCCCAATTGCAAAAAGTGGAAATCTGCTAAAAAACGGAATAAAATCATCCCTGAATATCATTTCAGAGCAGTGGAATAATTCTGTTAGTTTCATATATTTGTGCTTTCATTCTTGTGAAACTTGTGAAATATTAGTCTAAATTCATTGTCCTGAACTGTCTGGTAACAACATTATTGTAGGTCTTTCTTACTCAATCAATCTGCATATCTGTATTTGATTCAGGGACACTGAAGAATAAACTAGAGGCTCTCAAGAGCATGTATCGCTCACCTGGATTTAACTTTTCACCTTCAGCAGACCTAAAAATTTTTAAGTGTTACAGTCAATTTGGATGGGTTTTTTTATGGGATTCTATGTTAAACTAATTTCAGCTGTGGCAGTCATCTTGGTTGACAGTCCAGGTCAACGGATATATTTCTAAAAGAGAACCATCTAAGGACCATTTCTGCTAAGTCTTGTTCCAACTGGCTTTCAGACAAGAATATTTTTAAATGAATTTTCCTATAGGGTCCAATATTTAACAAAGTGCGGTGGGGCAGCCATCTTGGTTGACAATCCAGGTGATTGGACACATTTCTGAAAGAGGACCTCCTAAGGACCAATGCTGCCAAGTCTGACTCCAATATGTCAAGTGGTTTCAGACCAGAAGATTTTTCAATGAATTTTTCCATAGGGCCATATGTTAAACTAAGTTCGGGTGTGGCGGCCATGTTGGTTGACATTCTGGGTCATTGCACAAACTTCTGAGAGAGGACCATCTAAGGACCATTGCTACCAAGTCTAATTCTAATTGGCTTAGTGGTTTCAGAAGAGAAGATTTTTGAGAGAATTTCCCATAGGGTCCTATGTTAAAAGTCCTATGTTAAACTAAGTTCTGCTGTGGCGGCCATCTTCACGTTCACAGTCCAGGAAATCAGACACATTTCTAAAAAAGGACCTCCTAAGGAGCAATGCTGCAAAGTCCTGCTCCAATATGTCAACTGGTTTCAGACAAGAAGATTTTTTCCTATAGGGCCCTATGTTAAACTAAGTTCGGTTGTGGCAGCCATCTTGATTGACAGTCTGGGTCATTGGACATATTTCTGAAAGAGAACCTCCTAAGAACCATTACTGCCAACTTTGGTTCCAACTGGCCTTGTAGTTTCATATAAGAAGATTTCTGAAATTCACCCCTCCCTTTTTTTCTATTTTTAGTAACAGCAGCCATGTCGGTTGGAAGTCGGGGATGCCAGACATAATTTTGGAAGGGGGCCACCCAAGGACCATTCCACCAAAGTTTGGTCTCAATTGGCCCAGTGGTTTGAGAGGAAAAGATCTTTAAAGGAAAGTTTACGCTGGACGCCGTCTTTAAAGGACAAAAACTCCTATAAGGGGTCAATCAATTATTTTGGTCATGTTGACTTATTTGTAGATCTTACATTGTTGAACATTTTTGCTGTTTACAATTTGTCTTTATCTATAATAATATTCAAGATAATAACCTAAACCTGCAAAATTTCCTTAAAATTAACAATTCAGGGGCAATAACCCAACAAAGGGTTGACCAATTCGTCTGAAAATTTCATGACAGGTAGATCGTCACCTGATGAACATTTTTACCCTGTCAGTTTTGCTCTAATTGCTTTAGTTTTTGAGATATAAGACAAAAACTGCAATTTACCCCTATGTTCTATTTTTAGCCATGTCAGCCATGTTGGTTGGCAGGCGGGGTCATCGGACATATTTTTTAAACTAGATACCTTAATGATGCTTGTGGCCAAGTTTGGCTCTATTTGGCCCAGTAGTTTCAGAGGAGAAGATTTTTGTAAAAGCTAACGGACGACGATGGACGCTGGACGACGGACGCCAAGTGATGAGAATAGCTCACATGACCCTTTGGGTCAGGTGAGCTAAAAAAAAAAATAGATAACCTATATTTATATATAACACAATCATACTTACGATGTGGCATTTGATTTTGCATGCCACCTGGTGGTCTCATTTGAGAATTAGGTTGTTGTGACTGCTGCATGTTTGGATCGTGGTATTGACCTGGGGGCTGAAATATAAATAAAGAATTAATTAAAAAATAAAGAACAACAAAAGGTATGTTATAGTGTTGAAAAGTTACAGGTTTTTACAGCAAAGCATGACCGTTGCTGTTAGATTTAATCAGGGCTTTCAATTTTTTGGAAAATTAACTTGCCCACAGGAAAGTTGTATTAAAATTTTACTTTCCCGTTTTTAATTTCTATTTAAAGTCTGCAAAACATCATTACAGTAAACGTCAACTACTTTCCATTTCTTTGATTCGGAAACGAAATATTTCTGCAAGCGCATGCCTGGGGCCTTATTTATTAAACATTTATCGTTGTCAAAGTTCAAAACTTTTCATTTTGGTTTACTGGTAATACTTGATTACCGCTACACGCAAGAAAAAAACAAGCTAACTTTCGGGAAACCAGTTTCTAAAATTTAGATTCATCCAATCACCGACTTTGTCAAACAATAAAACAATGCACCGGAACGTACCATGTACCGGCGTTTAACCGGTACTTGTGTTTTTACTTTCCGGACGATTTTTTTATTTGCCCCGGGAAACGGGAATTCCAAAGCCCTGTTTAATACTTACTCCTTGATGTAATATATTTATATGAAACTTTCATAACCTTTAATATCACGTTTAAAATACTTACTGGTAGAAGTGCTTGTAAATTCTGGTTAGAATCTGCTAATGTAGCTAGAAACACCAAATTTCTGTGCAGCATTTGTTGGTACCTGGAATAACAACATTTAAATTAATAAAACATCTGTTATACTCTTGTTTGTAAGTAATACAATTCTTACACTTGTATGTATTGTGCCAGTCTATAATTATAGTTCAATAAAAACACAAAACTTGAGGTGGACACTTCAAAATTTTCTGTAATATAAATCTATGTAGATCTATAAAACTGGCAAACCTCTACAATGTATAAACAATACTGTTAATTCATTCAAAATGTACTTCATTCCGTATACAAATTCTGTATGTCCAGTGAAAAGAAACTTGAATATATTTCATATAAAGAACTTCATGACTGGATCACGATAAAACCATGAAATCCAGTACCCTTGAAACAATGACTAATCACTTATCTACAAAATTTGATAGCAATGAAAATAAAATCACAGTACATGCAGAATATATAAACTTTCAAACATCTATTTGTGCAGCTCTATTGCTCAATGTCCCATTATATTCTATCTGTACAGTGTACATTTTTATGTAAGTAACAAACTGTAATGAACACACTAAACTGTCTTGCCTTTATACTGTAAATATGGAAATTATTGTTTATTGCAAATATCGCGATCGATTGAGGATCACAATATTAACAAGTCACATTTTGAATGCATATTTTCATGTCTGATTTATTCTCGATTTGTCTAGCTTTGTTTACATTTACACAGGTAAGTTTCTGGTCATTGATTGCCGACATCTGGGTACAGGTTAATTGGTACATACTAAGTTGTGTAGTTATGTTTGGACAGCTAGTGTATATATATATATACTTTTTTCACACAAGCTGCGATCGCAATAATAAGTGCATGCGAAAATTTCCGAATTTACAGTATTTGATTTTGACTAAAAACTATGTTGAGTTTTCAATGAGAACAGATATTTCATAACATTTGATTTTGCAATTGAATAGTACACTTTTTACAGGCACTAAATTGTGTGCATTGTTGCAAAATACCTAAAATGATTGAATATGCACTAATCACACATTAGTTTACAGATTGAGATATGTGATTTTGCCTTTTGGTGGACATCTATGCTAAGGCACATCTTTTTCAAACCACAAAAACCATAGCACACGAAACCAAGCTAGAATTTTTACTGAAATAAATCTTAAATGTTTATTCTATGCTCGGTAAAATAAGGAATACTTTTGTTAAGCTGGACTCCAGCTAAAAAATTTAATTGTATCTCAGATGTGGATGTACATTACATTACTGCATAGAACTCCTCATGTTGCCATCAGTAATAACTGAATTAATTTTCATTGATTATTTCTTATATTTCTCTTATCTGTATAATAACTTACATGTAAATGTTTTGTTCTTGTTTTGGTTTGCTTTAGACACGCCAAAATTTACAACAAAATTTAATATTTTACTTCTTCTCAATCGATTCAAGTCAATCACTCATGAATGGTTTAATACTGATATAAACCATAGTTTGGACGGGCTATGAATAAGATTCGGACAAAGCATATGTCATTATGAATCCAAATCCATGCAAATTTCTTAAAATAAACACTAAATCAATGCAATATTTGTAACTTACTGCATACATTCTGCAGCTTTGCCTTTGTTCTGATAGTCTGTTATTGCTTGTATCAACTGGTTGTTTTCGTCAAGCATCTGTAACAAACAAAATGATGACAACTCATTTTATAAGCTTGCTTTTAATATTCCTGCAATACTGGCCAGTAACCATTCATCAGTTTTGCAGAAAAAGATGAGTGTTATCTATATTCCTGGCTAGTGATTTTTAGGTGTTTTAATTTGCAAATTAATATAATATAAATTTCATTATTGGATTTTATCTTTCGAGTTTCTGTCTCGGTTAAGGATAAGACAAAATGAGTTTGACCATAACCGTTTTATCAGAAGTAAATTCAAATTTTCCTCCACCGATAATTTTTTTTTTTCTGTGGGGACCTGTCCCTTAACATGAAATTATTGCGAAGGCGAAGTTGTCAAAATAAAACGTTTCGATTTGAACGAGCGGACAATATTTAAATGACCTTTTGAATCTGTGCTTGGTTTGGCTGTCCTTTCTTTTGTTGTGGTTGAACAAATGCTAGAGACATGGCTAATTACGATGAAACTATAAAGATGATAAATCTTTGTTCGTCAGGAAGTTGTCAAAATTTAACCGCGTCAGGCAGGAACGCAGAGAATATGGGCTTGTGTAAATCTTTCTGGAGAAAACAATTCGGACCAATCGGACAAAATTTCCGGAAGCATAAGGTTGTAAGCAAATAAATTGATAAATAAATTAGAACCGCTACAAATAGACCAAATAGATGTGTGCCAATTTTTCAATAAATGTGTAACATACAAGAAATTTTTTGTTGTTAAAACAATGACATTTTTTCCCCTCTTAATCTTCTGTGGAAACATACTTCTATTTTCTTTTCCATTTTAATGTAAATTCAGAATCAAACAATTTATTCAGAAAAAACAAGGCTCCCCCAACCCCCTCCCCTTCCACCACACAGATGAATGGTCGGTGCCTTACAAGACGGAGATTTTAACATATATAAGTGACGATCTTTAACCTATTCATCCAAATTTTAAGCTGATTGTTTTTAGCAAATTCAAAATAAGTAAAGAAAAATTATTAATAAATGCCTCGGAAAATTTGAATACTATTGTTACATGTCCCATTTTGTAGATGTTATAGATATATTTTGAAATTTATAATTTATAACACTATTAATTGCAATTCATAAATTTAAACATAATTTCTTATCTCGGTGTATTCATTTGTAAAAATATTTCTGGTGAAGGCATTAATTCAATCAATATTCAATATTACTTTTAACATATCTTACTTAAATTGTTTGTTTAGTTGGAGTTTAACGCCGTTTGCAGCACATTTCGCGGCAGCCAGTTTATATTGGTGGAGGAAGCCGGAGAACCCGGAGAGAACCACCGACCTTCGGTAGGAAAATTGGCAATCCTTGTCATTTAAGGTGGGAGTCGAAAACAGGTGAGATTCGAACTCAAAACCGCAGTGTTGACAGGCTAGTGATCATTGGTAGTCATAACGAACTACCTAGAGGCCCCTCTTACCTTAATTGATATATATGAAATTTAAAATTGTCAAAATAGAAAATTCAAATGACCAACATCCAGAACAACCATATCTTTTTAAATAATAAAAATAGCCATGTGTTTTCCGGTTTGAAATTGAACGATCATAAACAGTTTGATATTCTCTTATTAACTTGTGTTTTAAGTATTATATATACCACGCTATTTACGAGTTAACATATTTAAACGACGAATCCGCAGGATGAGTTCGTTTAAATATGTTAATGAGTAAGGCGTGGTGTATATGTTTTGTAACATCATTCAAAAGTGGCCTGGTGATTTTTTATCCAATAAAAAATTCGTAAGGGTTCCGCGGAACCCAGTGTCTCGCCTACTTTTGATGTTGTCTATATTTTCAGTGTGATAGGTGAATGCACATAATAGATTTGCAGTTAATGGATAGTTTAAGAAAGTTATTAAAATTTTAAAAACTTTAACCACAGAGTGAATGTAATGTTTCCTGGCAGAAAAACTAAGTCCATTTATAAGTAAAATATGGAAAATTTTTTTTTTTTTACTAAATTTACTTCTGGATACTATATTATGATCATAAACAAGCTTCTGTCCAAGTTTGGTACAAATCCAGGATAGTTTAAGAAAGTTATTAAAATTTTGAAAACTTTAACCACAGAATGAATGTAATGTTTCCTGGCAGAAAAACTAAGTCCATTTATAAGTAATATACAGAAAAACTGGAATTTTTATTTTACAAAATTTACTTCTGGATACTATCTTATGATCATAAACAAGCTTCTGTCCAAGTTTGGTACAAATCCAGGATATTTTAAGAAAGTTATTAAAATTTTAAAAACTTTAACCACAGAGTGAATGTAATGTTTCCTGGCAGAAAAACTAACTCCATTTATAAGTAAAATACGGAAAAACTGGATTTTTTTTTTTACAAAATTTCCTTCTGGATACTATCTTATGATCATAAACAAGCCTCTGTCCAAGTTTGGTAGAAATCCAGGATAGTTTAAGAAAGTTATTAAAATTTCAAAAACTTTAACCACAGGGTGAATATTTGTGGACGCCGCCGACGACGACGACGACGACGACGACGACGACGGAATGTAGGATCGCTATGTCTCGCTTTTTCGACAAAAGTCGAAGGCTCGACAAAAACCAGTGGAAGTCTCGTTCTAGCCCGCTGCTTAGCACGCGCACGAGAAAATCGATCCAGGCAATTTTTTAAATCATGGTTTAATATGGAACGCCATAGCTGTCTTCCGTTGTTCATATTTAGTATACGCTGTGATCATTTAATAATTTTCAGCGGTTTTTTCTTGATTATGAGTGGCCTTTTTATTATGTTCAGTAGTATAACAATTATGTTGAGCAGTAACATCATAATGATCAGTAGAATAATCATTATATTGTGCAGATCTGGTATTATATTCAGCACTTTAATCAATATACTTAGCAGTTTTGGCTTTATGTTCAGTAGGTAAATTATTCTATTGAGTAGATTTGTCTTTATATTCAGTACTTTTGAAAATATCTTCTGTGGACATATTTTTATATTATGTAGATTTCTCATTATGTTGACTACAGAAAACGAAATATTCAGTGGTCAAACACTCTTTATAATCAGTACTGTTATCATTATGTTGAGTGAAATAAATATTATGTTCTGTAGACTAATCATTATGTTCTGTTAAATAGATATTATGTTCAGTACAAAAATCCTTTATGATCAGTGGTCAAAATGTTTTATGTTCGGTTCAAAAAATATTATACTAGGTGGTTAATTTCATCCATTTTAAAAACCAAAACATCAACAACCCTTTGGAAAAATATGCCAACAAAATTGCCCGACTTCGTTTCAACTCGGAATATTTCGGTTTTACTTACCCGAAGTCTAACACCACCACATGATGAAAAAAGCAGACGACATGTTATGACAGTATGAAAATAAACCCGAAAAAAATGTCCGGCTTCGTATGTTTTCGGTTATTTTTGGAAGTTTACCACCACCACATAATGAAAAAAGCACTGAATATAATTGATTAACCACCTAGTATAATATTTTTTGAACCGAAAATAAAAAAATTATGCTTATAACATGTATAAAACAAATCTACCAGAGATCTAACTCTAAATTATAATCAATTCCAAAAGGCACATGTAACATTTTCAATGTCATGTTATTGTTACAATTTAAAGTGTCAATATGAAACTTGTAAGGGACTCTTTTATCATCACCCAAATCTATAGGTCAAATTTATATTTATTCCTTTAAACGGGACAATATATAATACCGTATTTCTAGTAAAAATCAATTGGTAAGAATGCTGAAGTTTCATCGAAAAGTCAAAATGCCAAAATCGTGAGACAATTTCATTTGAAAAATCCTGGAAATCGTTGACGTCCACATTAATTTAGATTTCAAAGCTGCAAAAGAAATAGAGCTTGTAGATATATATATATAGACTACAGAATCAACACTTTTTAATATAGACTATTAGTGATAATTTTCAGTTCTTTAATTCCCATGTAATTTGTTGGCCTAATCAATAGTAGTATATGGGTTCAATTAGCACGTGGAAATTCATGTGGAGGATCCACCGGATATGACGATACAGGAAGTAATGTCACCGGAAATTGTTTTGTGCGCATGCAACCGGACGCGATGGATTTTCCCTCGCCATTTTCCCGTGTTTTGTTTACGGAAGTGGCGTCAGTCACATGCCCGAACCCAGAACTTGTAGGCATGCGCACCCGGAAGTGATTATTTTTCCCATAATATTTGTCTATTTGCTTATAACTGGATGTGTCGACTGCGCGTGCATGGGTGGAACCGGAAGCGGTTTGCACGCACGCGCAACCGGAAATGATAAGTTTCCCGCAATTTTCCCTAGTTTTGTTTGAGGAATTGACGTATGTCACGTGTCCGTACCCGGATGTGTCGACTGCAAATGCGTGGGTGGAATTCGGATTGGATGATCTCCCTCTTTTCCCGCGCTTTCCATTCTCGGTCGTCTCTGGTTCTGTCATCGGGCTGTATAGGTTTAGGGTCTTGCATTGAATCTGTATGGGCTGTTCACTGTTTTTATCAAAGTCCGAGAGGATACGCAGTACAATTAGACTATTGGATTATTTCCCCTTTTCCCGTGCTTTTCATTCCGGGTGAAGTTTTCTGTTTGTTCAATGGAATTCCAAAGGAAAGATTGGATTAATTCCCCTTACCTCCGTTTCGGTTTACGCTGTCACCGTTAGGTCAATGAAGGAGTGTCCTTAGCAACGATGGACCTTCTCTTTGCTTTGTGCTGCTATTTTCTGCTCAGGACCATGCTCTCGTGCTAATTTCGGTTCATGAGGAGGAAAGATTGCATTTGAGGACGGCTGGTCATTTGACTTGGTCTTGGTCCTGGTATTCTTGGTTGTCATCATGTAGATCTCTTGATAGTTGGAAGTCTTTCCTTGTATCTTCGCTCATTTCGGGGTGTTTTGTTTTGCTGCTGCTGCCCTCTGCTGATATTGCTGCTACGGGTCTTCTGTTGCTCTTTGCTGTCCTTCACTGCTCATCTCTTGCTACGTGCTGCTCTTCGCTGCTTATCGCTTGTCTTCTGTTGATCTGTGTTGCTCTTCGCTGCTCATATCTACCCATCGATGGTCTTCTCTTGCTCTGTGTTAATCTTTGGTGCTCATCGCTGCTTTTCTCGTGATTTGTGCTGCTCTTCGATGCTCCGTGCTGATCTGCTGCTCATCGCTGCTCTTCTCTTGCCCCATACTGCTTATCGCTTCTCTTCTCTTGCTTCTTGCTGCTCATTGCTGCTCACCGCTGCTCTTCTCTTGATCTGTGTTGCTCTTCGCTGCTTGTTGCTGCTCCTCTCTTGCTCTTTGCTGTTCATCGCTGCCCTCCTTTGCTCTGTACTGGCCTTGGTCTTGGTTGTCATGTAAACCTCTTGGTAGAGCTGGAAGTCTTTCCTTGTTTCTTTGCAAGTTGAATGATTCTCTTCACTGCTGAACGCTTCACGCCGCTGCACATCGCTGCTCTTTGCTGCTCATCAATGCTTTCTCATCGCTGTTCTCTGCTCATCACTGCTCTTCTCTTGCTAACTGCTGCTCTTTCCTGACCATCACCATACTCTCGTGGTAATTTCGGTTTTTGAGAAGGAGGAGGAGGGAGAAGAGGAGTGGTAAGTTTCTTCTTGTCAAGTGCTTGGATCCGGATGTGTCGACTGTGGAACTAGAAGTAGTTTGCGCATATGCGCAACCGGAAGTAATTACCGGTAGCTTTCCAGCCATTTTTCCATGTTATGTTTACGAGAGTGATGTCATCACTGCTCTTTGGTGCGCAGGATCATGCTCTTGTACTCATCTCGGTTTTTATGGAGGAGGAGGGATTGCTGCTATGCTGAGGAGAAGGTGGATTCTTACTGTTTTGTTATAAATCTTCTCTTGATCTCGTTCATGTTGCGATGGACATCAAAGATGGTTCCGGTCATGTAACGTTAACGTGGACCTGAAAATCACCCTTACGAAACGGAAATCTTAGTCTTTCCGGACGGGAAGGAATTTTTACCAGACAAACCACTGCCATAAAAATATTGGTCTTGATATCTTTGATACTGATAGTTAAAAAAAATAATTATTCTAAATACTTTTTGAGTATCAAAAATTCTTTATAATTTTGAATAAACTGCTTTATTTAGGTTCCATATACATATTCCATATACCAAGTGGATAAGTATGATTTTTCATTTCTTTTAAACCATTGTAAACACATTCCATGTATTCCCGCATGCACTAATTAAACAGAAATTGTCATATCTGATGAAATGATCTTCTACAAAAGTTTTTTTTCGTTATGACAAATATATAAATGGGTGCATTTGATATGATCAATTCAAGAAACATTCTACTTGATAATCTTTCTGTTTCTTTTTGGGAACACAGTCTGAAGTATCGTATTTCGATTTCTTTCTTAAGATTACATTTTGTATTGTATACTGATGGAAGTTGTTACTAGCAGAGTCAGAATTACAGACAGCTCTAAATACCATGTTCCTTTAGATTTTATGAATGAGAGCCAAACAAAAGTAGCAATCTTCAGTAAAAAGATGTAGAAAACCTAAGTTTACTGACAATGGTCATGATATGGTAGAACTGTGGCTGAGAGTGATTTTATTTAGTTGGGAGTTCTTTGCACTTATTTGGGTAAATTGTATGTCTTTAGAAGAACATGGTCGACTTATGGTGTGATTCGAAAAGGTTATGTGATGAATTCCACTATGACCTTGAGTGAAGATCTTTTGAAAGAAATACAATTTACCCCCCACCCCTCCTTTTTTTCAACTTTGAATATTGAAAAGATCTAACAGAGACAAATTTATTTCCCACTTTACGATTCTCTTCAAGTTGACTATGTTGCGTAAAATTATTCCATCAGTAGCATTTTCAAATGAATGTAATAACAAGTGGGCATGGTTTTTAAGGAAATTACAGGTAATTTCAAAACTAACTTAGATTCTAAGTTTATTATTCTCGATTTTCTGCATGTGCATCTTTAAATGAAATGTCTCAGGTGCATGTTTTTTATGGCATTTTGTAGAATGTTGGGTGGTATATTGCAAGTGTTCAGCGGTATTACCATTCCCGCCTTATTGTAGAAAATCGAAAACTTAAATGTAGATATGGTAAATATGAAACTATGGACTCAATCGATTTGAACGTAAAGACCCCTGTTCATTTACTGTAAATGTATAAATAGTTAACAGCGAAAGTATAGACAAGTACTTATATCTCATTCAACACAACTCAAGTAAACAAATTCGAGATCTGCTGACGAAGGACAAACGAATTATGATCTTCAGTGAATTAATAATTCGCATATTAACACTTTAAGTATTTTGACACTAGTCCGAAATCATCCTCCCAATTTAGGGTTTTGTATACACGTTACTTCCTACAAACCCTTGATATCACACATTCATATTTTGCGGGTCGGAAGTGAACGATTTTCATTGGTTCTTCTCAAGGTCACAAGAGAAGCCATTTGCATCGTAGGTAGAATTCTCTAGGTCACACACCAGGCGGCGATATGTTCGACCCGCAAAATATGAATGTGTGATGTCAGGGGTTTGTAGGAAAGAATGTAGATACAAAATCCTGACTTTGGAGGATGGTCCGAAATTGATACTTTAAATTTACTGTTACAAAGTTGTTAAATTTCTGGAAACTAAGGATATCTCTGCCCTATGATGGCTTTGGCTTCATCCGTTTGGTCATGTTGGCATTTTTGAATTTCTCTTCAACTTTTATATTATTACAAGGATGGCTATCCGTAGTATACATGGTATAGCTATCGCCCGAATCTTAAACCGGCAAGCTGACCAACTTCCGGTAGAAACTAGGTTGGCTCACTTCGAAGTGAGAAAAACCCGTCGTGCTCTGAGTTGTTTTGAACTCGCAATTAGTCATTTTTTATTGTGTGAATACGCTGGCATTATCTAGTGCAAAATAGATTTCTTTATCAACTCATATATTTGAATCTTGCTATCAAAACAATTTCATGAACATATTTATTATGATGTGTTTTTATATATCAACATGTTTTGTACCGAGAATGGTATATATTAATACATTTTGTAATAAACGCAGATGGATCCTAAATTGGTGATGCATATCAGCTTCAGCAGTCAAAGGTTAGACGAAGAGGAAATGAGAGGTGATCTGACAGTAACTATTTTCAGACAAGAAAGGTAAATATGTTATACTTTATAGAATTTAATCGTTTTAGCATTGATCATAGTTAAATATAATATATATTAACGAGATATTGTCAAAAGAGAGCAGTAATTATTGAATTGGGTACAATTTTTCTTTCGTCCCTGTCGCCATCTTGGATATCAGCTGATAAGTATGTCATTTGGGTTAACAACAGTATCCTCCCTTTGAGATTTCGAAACCATGTTAATTGTAAATGATTTCCATGAGCGAATATAATGCAGTTTTAATAGGAAAAGAGTTGTAACATTATCACACTATTATTTGAGATTAATACATATGTAATTATGATCAAGGACGTATATTATGTTAGTTATACGTCCTTGTTATGATGTACCATACCTGGCCATTTTACTCATTTCTTAAAATATATTCAGTTATATAATCGTTCCATAATGCAAAAATAATGTTTGTGTGTACAGATCCAGCATATATATGGTAACATTGGTTATAATTAGTGATCAGTTTCCTACATATGTAACAATTCAGAAATATTTTTATAATACATCCAACTTAAATTTATCGTAACTTAAATATTAATATTCTGGAATACATGTAAATATATGTATTCTGGGGGAGAACCTGAATTCAGCATAGGTGTAGTTGATCAGTGCTATATAAGAGCTAACTCATAATTAATCTTGTATAGTGTAGGTCAATAATGATGTATTACTTGAGGCACAGTCGTTTGAATTTTAGTGATAAAAATATTAAAAAAATTAATGAAAAAATATAGTAATATATTACTAAAATTCAAACGACTGTTCTTGAGCATGTCAAGCCTAACTAAATTGAACAAATGATCAGTGATATATTTTCAGCAAACGTGAGCCTTATATTAGAGCAATATATAATGTGATATAATATGAGCATGCTAAACAATATTGAGACAAACCTGACTTGAGCTTATATGTCTAAGATGATCAGTGCTATATAATGTTAGAGTAATATTGAGCCTTGATAATTTCACAGAGAATTGAATGAGAAGTGCTATATATTAGAGCAAAGTTGAGTATTGACAATCTGAAAGCAAATAATTAGGTTACCCGGGCACATGTGTATAAGCTGAGCATGTTAATCGTGGCTATATATATTTAGGCGAACATAAAATATCTAATTTCACCAAGAATACGTCTAGTTGAGAAACTATACATTTATCTTTACTTATAGATTGAGACATTTCCTCCAGAGAAAACACACATTTGCCAATTAATAGGTTATGAACAAGAAGAAGACAAATTCATACTGAATTGCCTGTTAGAGGAATGTGTAATAGATATCAAGACAAGCGGGATTCAAATGTGGAACAATGAGGATGCTACCCCCGACGATGATCCTCGACAATGAGGATGATACTTGACAGAACTATGTCGTTTGTAGCTATTATTACAGAAGTATCGGGTGTTGCTAAACATATATCCATGTCTAAAACTATGACGAAAAACGTACATGTATCAATACACATGCCAAATATTTATTTTCACTGATCTGACTACATTTTTAAGGTTTTAAACATACGGTGTATGAGAATTGTAATAGAGAATACTGCAGTGTAATGTTTTATTAAAAATATTTGGAATCAAAATGGTATTCCAATTATCCCTGTTTGCATGGAAATATATGAAATAAATAGGAGAATACTGTGCAGATCTATACATATCATGTCTATGTTAAAACTTGTGCTCTTGATATATTTTATCTGAATAGTTAATATATTTATGCATTATGCATTAAATGTAAAATTTCCATCACACTTGAATGTTAAAGCAGCATTCGGTTCTTGTCAAAAGCGCAGACTACTGTGATAAAAAAAATATGTATCTGTGATAGTAACGGATACACATCAATATAGTTCATCATAAGGACAATTCATACTACATGTATTTCGACTTTGAATTTAAACTGTTTACATAAGTTGTTCTATGTAAAGTCAGAACATCATATATTGTCAAAAACGTACAGGGAATGCTATAAAGTCACATAAACAGATCCACAAATGTCAAAGAAGACCTCAGTGATTAATAGTGATCAAGTTATTAATTCTGCAAAAAAAAATACTAGCAATTTATTCATGTTTATGATGGATAAAAACTGTTGCTATATTATGAGCAACAGACTTATATTCATATATTAGATACGATAATGGGGGAAAAGATGGGAACAGTTACAAAAGTAAAAACAGATATATATTTATAATATACCCTCGTTTTTCAATATTGTTCTAAATATCATATTCATTTCATACTTTATTGCAATATTTGGTGTAGCTCTGCGCCTTGTTGCCAAGTAGGGTGCAGATATATACATTGTGGCCAAGTTGGGTGCAGCTATATATACATTGTTGCCAAGTTGGGTGTAACTATATTTACATTGTTTCCAAGTTGGGTAACAATTAGGTCAATGTCAGAAAAATATAAACATTTTTGTATGAGGCCAAGAAACTTGCACGTGGGAAGGACGAGTTTTGCCTTCTACGGTTTCGTACCGAATACAAAAAAATATATATTTTACTGAAATTGACCTAATATTGTTTTTATACTGCTACTCAAATTACTATATTGATAGCTATTTAAATGGTAACACAAATTTCGAACTTATTTCTAACCCCGAAAGGTATGGAAAGCCAACGGGGTCAAAATTCTTAATTCGTAAATTGTCAATTTGTAACCTGTAACTGTGTAATTTCTAAATTCTTAATTCGTAAATTGTCAATTTGTAACTTGTAACTGTGTAATTTCTAAATTCTTAATTCGTAAATTGTCAATTTGTAACTTGTAACTGTGTAATTTCTAAATTGTAAATTTGTAACTTGTAACTGTGTAATTTGATACAGGTGAAAAATATCTCCCTGTCAATAGTTTGTACCATATATACAGTTAGGTTTAAATCACTATCATTAATTCATCAGCTATCAGATTACGAGGCCATCCTAGTAAACAGTACTTCAGTACTTTGATTGATTTAGTTTTCAACATTTTAGACCTTAAGCACAACTGATGAGTCGTAAATCTATGAAATACACACAGTTTGTGCATTAAAATTGTTATCAAAGAATTTCTGTTAAATGCATTGAATTTTTACCAAAATGTCCTTAGATTTTCATTTAAACGTCTGAAAGAAGAACATTCACTGACATTAGGCATGTTAGGATCGCTCTGAGAAAAATCGAACGTCAATTTCTTAACTACACAATTATTGACACATGTATCCTAATGTCATGAGAGGGTTTAGGTAGATCATGTAGATAAAATAGAGAATATAACGACCGAAAAATTAAAATGAACGAACCGAAAATAATCATGATAATGACAAAGATTAAAAATTAAACATAAAGATTAAAGAATAACTATTATGTTCTAAAATATAAAGTTGGGAAATCAATGCTAATTTCAGAAATTAAGTACTGTAATATTGTTTACAGAATCAGGATCAAATTAGGTGTGGAAAAAAATGCATCAATCAATTTCTTTTATTAAATCCGATTTTATTATACATCAAAACATTTTTTTTAGTTTTTATTATTTGATTTTTATTTCATTCATTAGTTAGACAATCAAAATTAACTACAGACTTTTTTTGTTTTATATTTTACGTGACACCGAAATGTCTTTTTATTATTTTGGAGTGCGTTTGACCTCAGTTGTCCGTTAGTCCAGTTTCAAATATTGGCAAAAGTATAGAATAATAAAGTCCGGAGACAAAGACATAAAATTTAACATAAAAATTGAATATCATATCATATCTTTTACCATTGATAGGTAAAATTTATCATTTAGAATCTTAAACTTATGAAAAATAATTTACTGAACAGGTCTGGAACTGAACCGATCGAGACAGCTGACCATGAATTACATAATTATAGATTTATTAATCGAGTAACTGGAGAAATATTTTTTTAAAGTTTTTTCCTGTCACTGATATAGTTTTAAACTATTAATTACATAAAAACAAGGAAGTATAACTAACATAATATACGTCCTTGATAAAAACCAACAATTTTATATATAAAAATTGTAATTATTTATATTACTTTTCAAAATTTAGAAAAATATAGAATGATAAATTTTCTTTGATTTTTTTCGTTAACTACAAGATTACAAGTTTCGAGCAACCTATAACAAGACTCGTGTTACTAAAATTATATATGATGAGGAAAAACCTTCAAAGAGTTAGGCCATACTTAAAATCAAAATAGGAGGCTGAAAATATTATATCTGGGACTAATATCAATCGCATATATATCAGATCTACTTTTTTATTTGTTTACATGTAATTTTGGTATAAAGAACTGTAAACTGTAAATTCGACAGAGAATACTTTTAGTCATTTAAAAAAATAAATACCCCCTCCCCCAAATACTTCATATTTTTGTGATATTAATTAGATGGACCTAGGTGATGAGCGTCTTGCTGACAATCAAGTATTATTTAAGTACATGTAAATATTAAATGTGAAATTTTATACCTCCAAAAAATAATTTAATTTTTTTTTAAAAACCCAAGAAAGTATTAAATTAGGAAAAAATCCTAGTAAGTAAGTAAGTAACTAAGTAAGTAATGTCTTTATTTAAAGAGGGTAACACAGTTAGTATTAAAATACTAATCCTCCCTGAGGCCCTCAGTTAAAATATAAATTAATAAAACACACACAATAAATTAATCTAACATTGATCCAAATTCTACAAAGATCCACACCATGAGGACCATCTATATACATATATATAATCAATAAAATTTTTACATTTAATATAAACATTGAAAGAATAGAATGTCTCGCCTTCTAATACTGTGACTCAGTATAATTTAACAAATTTAGAAAGCTTCACGGAGCTTTAAGTAATCCGTATACTTTCTTTTGAAGGTTTCTGTATTTTTATTCAATTTTAGGTCTGTTGGTAAAGCATTCCGTAAAATGATTCCAGAATAGTAAAAACTTTTCTTCGTAAAATTTGTATTTGGCCGAGGTACAAACAAGTTTCTTCTTTTTGTTGATCGTAAAGAATAAGTTCAAAGCATTATTAGCAGTATTAACGGCATCACATAAATATTCTAGAGCAAGATTATTGACGCATTTAAACATTAAAACACCTTTGTGATAATCAATTCTTTTAAAAATAGTTAGCCATCCAAGTTTTTTTAATAGTATAGTGGTAGGTATGTCTCTTTTTGCATTAAGTATAATTCTTGTAGCCCTTTTTGTAACTTATACAACTTTTCTAAATTTGCTAAACTGGCTTGACCCCATACTGTACAACAATAATCAAACAATAGTAAGATATAAGATATAGTCCCCCGTCCCAGTTCGAAAAAATATGGGAAAAGGGTTTGTTTACAGTGACCTCTCCCCCTTTCGTACCAATGTTCCGAAATGAATATCTTTTTAAACTTTTTTTGTTTCACTGTAAGGCCGAATTGACATCCCAACCCCCCCCCCACACACACACATACACATACACACACGGACACAAATGCCCACGTATGTCTAAATATTGGGCGAATACGTTGTGGGGCGAAGGATCCTGTTTCCTACACTTACCAAAAAATAATATAAATCAGAAAGAACGCATTGATAAATCAGACCCCAGATTTGCCCGAAGTCGTCAGAATTTTTGTAGAACTCGCTCCAGATCGAATTTTCATTCCTGTATCGTCATTGAGAAAAAAAATATTTTCCGACATTGAACCAAGGATCTAAATACTATTTCAATCCTTGATTGAACAAAATATGGATTTCGTATAAATTTTTTTTTCGGTTTTTAGTTTTTTAAACGCTTGTGAGATCAAGATTAGCCGGTATTCAGTGCGGGACAGTGAAATTTACTCAGCAACATGACAGCGCGATACGATAGAGCAATCACAGTATTTTCGCCTGATGGACACTTGTTTCAAGTTGAATATGCACAGGAAGCTGTTAAAAAAGGCTCCATGGCGGTAGGACTTTATATGCATTTTACACAGCTTTACTAAACAGTAGTTATTTTGTTTAAACGCTTTTTATGAAATGTGCATTGTCATGATTTTGTCGCCAAATCTTAGTTAACGCTAGTTTTATGAGCTTATCTTGCTTTCATTTATCACAAGGTTTACTATTTTGTATGGCAATATCTGGGTCAAAATCTATTCTCTTTTATTTCATAATTTTGTAACAGCAGAACATGATTTGTCTCCTAAAATTACCTACTGCTCCCCAGATCCTTTGGTACAGTAGTCCAGCACATTACCAACTGAGATAAAAGAGTAGTCCACTAGCTAATGGAGGGTGGTTATAAACCTGCCACAGTTCTATAGATTATGACTATCTGTCTGATAATGAAATCATACCCAGATGGTTTGAAGACTATTATTTGTGTAAAATTGTGTTTAAAAGTCTTCAACCCATTTTTTGTATAATTGGGCTTTCATTCGAATACAAGGGGAGCCTTGTTACATTCTTTTTAATTTTGATATGAAACTGGTGCGATCTGGAAAGTGAGCTTTACGCACAGGTTTTATTGCTTTTCAGTATTTAGTTGGAAATTCCAAATCGAATGAAAAACTTGACACATATATCAGATTTTCTTTATTTCACTGTTTGCTATTACATAAATGTGACAAATTTAGAATGGGTATGGGTGAGATTTTATTGACATCAAAATATTAGCTTTCACAATAAAATATTCTCAAATATCATATGGTTAATAATCTATTTAATCATTTCCAATATTGTTTGTGAATTAAATTGCTATGAAAAAGAATATTGTAGTGTCACTTTTTCTTTGTAAGGAAAAACATTGTATTGTTACTATTCTTCCTCTTTTTCCAAAATCATCCCCAAATACTCAGGGATGATTCCACATGTTTTAAAATGGGTCCCCAAACTATCAAATTGGGAATTTTCCAGAAAATTGGGGAAAATTGTGAACCGACAACAGCAAGATGATCAACAACAATCATAGCACTATTAGATTTGAATGATATTTTGAAAAATGTTCCTCTTTTTGTATTCCTGTTAAAATGTATAGTTTTGTCAGCGAACTATGAACGTTTTCAAAATATTTAGGATAAAAAATTCTTTAAACCGCTAAAGGCTGTCATAATTGTGAATGTTAGCTAACTACTATGAAATTAATAATCAGAACTGGAAATTCTGCAGAACACTGTCAGTGTGCATTAATGCACGATCCATTTACACTTCTACAATACATAGACAAGTTAAAATTTTCCTGTTGGGATTCAGTAAAGTCCTTACCGTTTGTTTACTGTTCAAAATCTGCGTTATTAATTTCAGCTAAAACACATTAAACTCATTAAACGGCAGCGTATCAAATGGAAACCTCATAAACAGATTAAAGCGCTCAGGTGATCAATAATTTGCGCTTCTAATTACAAGTCAATTTCGGACCGGTAAGAATTTCCGGGAATACCGATAATTTTTTTAGGGGAATTATAATTTTGCCACAATTTTTGGGGCCACCATCCGGCCCTACAGGAATAGTAGAATCATCCCTGTCACTACTCGGGGGTTTTTTGCCTTGACTACCAATAAAGGTCTCGCACGGCTTTAAACCTGGAGGGACGCCCCTCCAATATGCTTTCGTACTCTACACCTTCCCGACCTACGTTGACTGTCTCGCGACTTCGCAACGTAGGCCTGCACAGAGGAGCTGGGAAGGTGCATTTCTCCGACCGCCCATTTGGTCACCGTTGACTGTCTTGCGACTTCGCACCGGATCCCTGGAACGGTCGTTGAATATAATTTTGTGTAGTGACCTTCTGAAGAACTCAGAAGTCAACTACGCGGCGCCGATCGTTAGCCATCCTGATCAATGAAGATCCCCGCCTACACACAGGTGGATGTTGCCCAAGTCTCACCAATAGCCCCAATTGGCTGCCAGGACCGGAGGTCCCCTCGTGGAGGTGATCGTGCGACTTACGAGACTTAATCATCCCTGATGTTGAACTTTTGCAAATATATATGTTATCAATGTTCTGTAATTTAGTGTTAACTTATTTAAATGTTTTTCAAATCTTATATTTTTATTTTTAAATAGGACAATTGTCTTTAAAACAAAGACACAATAGTGAAATATGTTAAAGTTATTCAATTTTTTAACAATGTGCATAGCAAAAAATATTTTTATTAACAACTTTGTGAAATAAGTCTTAACAAGGGAGATAACTCAAAATTGTATACTTACATAATGACAAGTTTACCTTCAGCATCACTATTCAAGGACACAAGTTATCTTTCAAATGCTAATTTCAATATGAAATAAGAATGAATTAACAAACATTTCTGTATTTTTCATGTCAAGGACAATGTTTAAAAGAAAAATATCCATTTACCATTTAAAGTTGTGCGGCTTTTGTAAACATTTTATTTTTCCACAAAAGTTAAGGTATGCTTGAGAAATCATTGCCCATGCATGAGGGCGTGTGATTGGTCCAAAATGGGTGGGATATCACCTGTATGCTATTATTACATTGGCTTAAAAATACATTAAACAACTAAAATATGTTGTTTTCTGATTGCTGTGGTTGATTGGTATGGTGAGGCCAAATAAAAATATGTGTGTTTCCGTTTACCTGACTGAACCTATCTTTTTTGTGGCTGTTTTCCGACCCTTACATTTTTTGTTGCGATTTTGAAAATTTTTCGACTTCTGGAAAAAAATTGGGTCTGTTTCGTTGACGTCTGGGGTTTTATATTTATCAAAACAATCATGTCTGCCCACATGCTGGCGGCCAGCAGTTTATAAACTTGAATCTTGTTGCAATAATGATTGCTTCACCACAAATGTTGCCATAATTATACATATTTAATAGGAGTAACATGAAGGTCATTTCATCACTTACAGAACAGGATCTGCTATTAAACCAATCCAGAATATCTGAGATCGATTGGATTCATGTTGCTATCAGACCACCCCCATCCTGTGAGTGGAATGGAAACCATACTTATATGTTGTATGTCAAATTGACATATTACTGTCAAATCTATTTACCCCCTCACCAAATTATGATGATAATAACTGCCACTTACTTGAGGCAGGGTCACAAGATTTGACTCAGATTCATTGCAGATTAGAAACCTGACAAGAATTTTGAGTTCTGCATACTATTTCTACTGACATACTGTCATGACTATTGTTTATTATATATTAGTTTGCACATGAAATAAATTACAGAGAAATCAATCATTATAGTACATGTACCTGGTATATGTTCTACATCTGGCCAAACTAAAAAATACAATGTATGTTTGTTTGCCCTTCTTGACCCACCAATTTTTGAATGGGTAGCACTTAATAAAACACACTTTTGACATTGATCGATATATATAAAATACGGAGCGAAGAGGGATGTAAAATACAGAATGCTACACATGGGAAAATATAAAAAAAATTGTTTTTTATTTTCTAATATAATTTTTCGGTCGGTCATGGAAGGGCAAACAAACTTAATTTTAGGCCTCACATTTTTTATTGACAAATTTATTAGCAGTTGATTATGATATTGATCTTTGAGAGAACACCAGATATATATATGCAATGTATTTGCATACACTGGGTTTTTTTTGTAGGTTGGTGTTAGAGGAAAAAACATTGTAGTTCTTGGTGTAGAAAAGAAAGCAGTTGCCAAGCTTCAGGAAGATAGAACTGTTAGAAAAATAGCATTACTGGATGATCATGTAGCATTAGCTTTTGCAGGTATATTTTTATATTAGTTTTGCAAAATATGAACATTCAGCCTCAGAAGGTTGTAAGTCCTCCAGAGCCTAAATATTAAGCAAAGTACAATGACTGCTTTAAACTACTGTACAAGTGAAATAGCATTCATTCTTTAGCCTTACAAAAATTGGCAGTTTAATACATGTATTTATATTTTAATTAAGTATCATTTTGGTATGTCAGGTGGTTCATTTGAAGCTAACTTTTTAAAATTCATTTTTGTATAATAGGTTTGACAGCTGATGCAAGAATCCTGATCAATAGAGCCAGAGTTGAGTGTCAGAGTCACAAACTAACAGTAGAAGATCCTGTCACATTAGAATATATAACACGACATATAGCACAGTTAAAACAGGTACTGGTATAGCCCTTTTCAGAAACTCATTTCTGGTACACGATTCTGACTCTAAAATTATAATTTGAAGCAAGTTATTTCCCTTGCTTGCACATATTATTGGTTCGCTGCAATGAAGAGTAAAGGATAAACTGTTTTTAAAACTTGTTAATTTGCACATAATGTTTAGTTTATATAAATATGGGAACTACATACATGTACTTGTGATCTTTTTGTCTAACATACTTCTATTCAAACTTGATTGATTATAAAGCTGGAAATATTTGTATATCAAAGAAATAAATACTTTCTATTTACTTCCTACTGATTGCTCTGCACTGCCTCGAACCAGCACTATGTCCCAGCAAGAGAAATAACTTGCTTCAAATTATAATTTTTGAGTCGGATTCGTGATGCCGGAAATGAGTTTCTGAAAAGGGCTATATGTAATGGTGTAATTGTAACAAGGGCAGATTCACAAAAACATCAAATTCATCGAGAAAAAAACAGAATGGTACCAAATTGTTTTGTCCCTCACCTTGGCAAATATTTTTTAGTCAGTTAGGATACTGGATCAGTGTCTGTGCACATGATGAAACATACAAGAAAATTTAACATAAAGCATTACTTAAACCTTTAGTCTTTTGTAGAGGTAGGTATGAGTTTTAATAGACCTAAAAAATTAATTTTGACCAGAGGCGAAGGTCAATATTAAGTTTTTATACGACCGCAAAATTTTTGGTATGACGTTGGCGTCGTCGTCGTCGTCGTCCGTCGGAGTCTGTAGACATTTGGTTTTCGCACTATAACTTTAGTATAAGTTAATAGAAATCTATGAAATTTAAACACAAGGTTTATGACCACAAAAGGAAGGTTGGGATTGATTTTGGGAGTTTTGGTCCCAACAGTTTAAGAATTAGGGGCCAAAAAAGGGCCCAATAAGCATTTTTCTTGGTTTTCGCACAATAACTCTAGTATAAGTAAATAGAAATCTATGAAATTTTAACACAAGGTTTATGACCATTTTTTGGAGTTTTGATCCCAACAGTTTAGGAATTAGGGGCTAAAAAAGGGCCCAAATAAGCATTTTTCTTGGTTTTTGCACAATAACTTTAGTATAAGTAAATAGAAATGTATGATATTATCTTGGTGGGCTAAGGGAGGTAATCCAAACACATTTAATTTTTTTCTCATTTCATATTTCATAAATTAAAAAGGAAATTTCAAATTTCTTTTAGCAAAAAAAGGGGGGTTACAATAAATTTTATTGTTTTTTGGTTTTTTTTTTTGGGAGGGGGGGGGGTCAATGTGCAACTTCATAGTGTATTGCACAAAAGCTAAAAAAGGGGTAAATTATTTATTTTTTTTTTGGGGGGGGGGAATTTTCAATTGCACAGTATTGCACAATAGCAAGAAATCTTCAATTGCACAGTATTGCGCAATAGCAAGAAATTGATATGTGTGCCCAATTTTAAATTTTAAATTGGTTATTTCTGATTTATATATAAAAACAAATAATACTGATATTGTTTGAATAGGTAAATTAAAAAATTTTAAGTTCTTAGACCACATTAATTCTGTGTCAGAAACCTATGCTGTGTCAAATATTTATTCACAATCCAAATTCAGTCTCGTTGGGGGGGTTGTCAGGTCATAATACGGAAAGCCTGACCGCGGACCATAGTGGGTAACGTGTTTGGAGAATGCCACACTCCCTGCACGCTAAAGACCCCTTCTGTAGTTTTCGAAAAAGAGTAGGCTGATGGCCGCTACAGGAGGCTAAATTATCCGACCCTACCCAACCATCCTCCTTTTACAGTGGCAGTCAAAATTGGTTCCCCTTTGTGTCCCATCCCACCCCTAATTGAATTGTTTGATAAATTGAACTGGTTCTCGTCATGAAGATGCATGAAATATTTGCCACTGGACGTTAAGCAACAATCAATCAATCAACCAAATTCAGTGCTGTATCAAGCTTGAATGTTGTGTCCATACTTGCCCCAACTGTTCAGGGTTCGACCTCTGCGGTCGTATCAAGCTGCGCCCAGCGGAGCATTTTATTAGGTCTATCAAAACTCATATCGACTTATACAAAAGACTGTAATTGTTTTATAACATAATAATCCATTAACTCCGTAATTTTAATATAGACTGTTTGATAATCGTTCTTCTGTGTCTGAAAAATAAATGCTAGACTTGTGTACATCGCAAAAAATAAATGCTAGACTTGGTACATCGCAACATATAGAATTTTGTAGGGTATATTCAAATGTTTGCTATGATTTAGGCATAGTGTATCAATGAAACTTCTTCAGTGGATGTGCCTTGGATAGTATTGAGCATTCATACATGATGACCTACATTTTAGGCAGGGCATCTCAAAAAAAAAGACACAATTTCTAGTTTTTGTCGAGCCTGCGACTTTAGTCGCAGAAAGCTCAACATAGGGATGGTGATCTGGCGGCGGCGGCGGCGTTAACTCACTTCTTAAAAGCTTTATATTTTAGAAGGTAGAAGACCTGGATGCTTTATACTTTGTATATAGATGCCTTATGTTACGAACTTTCCGTCTGTCATATGTACATTGTCCTTGACCTTATTTTCATGGTTCAGTGACTAATTGAAAAAAAAGTTAAGATTTTTTGTAATGTTAATTTCTCTCTTATTATGAGTAATAGGATAACTATATTTGGTATGTGCGTACCTTACAAGGTCCTCATCCCCGTCAGACAGTTTTCAATTGACCTTGACCCAATTTCAAGGATCAGTGAACAAGGTTAAGTTTTGGTGGTCAAGTCCATATCTCAGATACTATAAGCAATAGGTCATGTATATTTGGTGTATGGAAGGATTGTAAGGTGTACATGTCCACTGGCAGGTGTCTTCTGACCTTGACCTCATTTTCATGGTCCAGTGGTTGTAGTTAAGTTTTTGTGTTTTGGCCTGTTTTTCGAATACTGTATGCAATAGGTCTACTATATTTCGCGTATGGAAGGATTGTAAGGTGTACATGTCCAACTGGCAGGTGTCATCTGACATTGACCTCATTTTCATGGTTCAGTGGTTATAGTTAAGTTTTTGTGTTTTGGCCTGTTTTTCGAATACTATATGCAATAGGTCTACTATATTTGGTGTATGGAAGGATTGTAAGGTGTACATGTCCAACTGGCAGGTGTCATCCGACCTTGACCTCATTTTCATGGTTCAGTGGTGTGTTTTGGCCTGTTTTTCGAATAATGTATGCAATAGGTCTACTATATTTGGTGTATGGAAGGATTGTAAGGTGTACATGTCCAACTGGCAGGTGTCATCTGACCTTGACCTCATTTTCATGGTTCAGGGGTTATAGTTAAGTTTTTGTGTTTTGGCCTGTTTTTCGAATACTGTATGCAATATGTCTGATAGCATTTACTTTCATTAGAAATACATGACAGGCGAGACATTTTTGTGTGTCAACTCTTGTTAATTATTTTAATATATCATAAAACACTTGACTAAATTAACTAGTTGTTGAATTTTATAGCTTTACATGTAATAGAGAGAAGCAATAAAACTTGATTTTGGTTTAGGTATATATGTGATCCTTAGATAAATTCATCATTTTTTTCTTCAGAAATACACACAAAGTAATGGGCGGCGGCCATTTGGACTGTCAGCTTTGATAATTGGTTTTGATTATGATGGTACACCAAGACTATATCAGACAGATCCTTCAGGAACATACCATGAATGGAAAGTAAGTGGAGTTAACTGAAACTTAAGTACATGAATGAAATTTGTCAAGAATTTGTCCAGGATTTCTATTTTTGATATATTCTGCATATGTACATTGTACATTCTTTAATTAACCCTCTTGTCAACAAGTCCTGCCTTGTTTACTTGCATTCCTGATTCCACTAGCAAATGACAAGTCCCTGTTTACTGATATTATCATCCTAGTTTTATGTCTCCCCGTCTAGGAGCAAAAATGCTATCTTTCTTGGATATGATACCTGGATACAGCAAAAACAATGGTGAATCTTTTTCAAAAGACCACAGAATTTGAGGATTAAGAAAATATTTGGCAAGATTGAATGCTAGAAAAGTATGTATTTTGTATCAAAAATGCTGAATTTGTTCAAAATTGATTGGAATTAACACCAATGATTGACATTTTATTTCCTGTATCATATTTTTATTATTTTCATTGATGAAATACTTTTTCAGTTTGCTTTAACAAATTTGAAGAATTTCAAATTATCCGGACAATGAACTTGCAACTCTTTTTGTCTTCATTCAAAAAAAAGAATATAATTTGTTTAGATTTGTATAAATTGTCTGAAATCAGCATTGTTAAACATTAACAGTGAAGTAGGCAGCTTGTCAGGGAATCCATTGTGCTGGGGTTACTTCCTGTTGGGGAAACCATTAGTAAAAGGTTTAAGAAAATATACAAAAACTTCATGATGTTCTGCTTTCCTGTTTATTTTCATCTTCTGAACTTTCTCCCATGCAAAATGGTGGAGGTTCCAGCTTTGCAATTATATAAAATGCAAAATTTACATCTTGTCATTTAATTCACGCTGTGTAAATCCCTGTAAGTACAATGTACTGTTTTTAGAAGCCAAAATAATGTTTAGTATGATACCTCTTTACTGAATTGCTGACCACTTTGAGAGGTGACTGTTTGTTCAGCTTTAAACACCTAAAAAAACTTCTTCAGGGGAACCAACTGCTGATGGCAGCTTTCTGCTCAATTAAGGTGGCCTTTAGAGCAACTTAGACTGTAAAATGTGCAGAGGGGAATCTTGTTAATGTTTGTGCTGTTTATGCTTTGATTCTGTTAATGTTTTTCAATTTCAGGCTAATGCAATTGGAAGAAGTGCAAAAACAGTCAGAGAATTTTTAGAAAAACATTACACAGAAGAAGTAGCATCAGATGACAAAGAGTGCATCAAATTAGCATTAAAAGCTCTTTTAGAAGTGGTACAGTCTGGTGGCAAGAATGTAGAATTGGCTGTAATGAGAGAAAAAGAACCTTTAAAGGTAGAATGTGATGATGTGTATTAGTGGTGTGTCAATGATTATAATCGATAATCACTCGATTGTAAAAGAAATTAAAGCGCTCGATTAGAAGTCCATATAATTGATTATTCTACTTTCACTTTCACTTTGAGTAATGACGTCATCAGGTAGAGAAAATAGCTTCATATTTAAGTAAAGATGTATTTGTGACAAAAGTCAATAATTTAGTGTTTTTTATATTCTTGTTGAATGTAATAGTATTTTATTCACAATTTATTGCTTATTTGATTAATATTTATGTGTCTAAGCTGGCTGTTGCGACGTCTATGCCGGACAAATAGCAGATGTTGACGAAGATTATTTGGATTATAATCGGTCATTAGTTATTTATAGATTCTTTCTGATTCCTATAACTAGTGTGTATAATCTTTTTATATCAGCTGATATTATCTGTAATAATGTCTATATTAGTTGTGAAATGCCTCCATATCGTCACTTCATTTATTTAGAAAATCTTGATAAGATCACCTGAGGCACTTAGTTAGACTTACCTCTTGCTATGTAGATATTAGTTCAGTCATCTTATATTATAGTAAAACTTTGATGGCCTGAGCTCCAAGGCACTGTCAAATCTGTTCGAGTTATAGGTAGTTCCAGTTACTGAAGTTTGTTCAATTATAGAATATTTCTAATGCCACACTGTATACAAGTTGGTACAACTGATTATTACAATGAAAAGTTTTTAGATTAAAATTAAACAGGTTAATCACTAATTAACAATAATTATTACATCAAACTGTAAACTTTAATCTGTCAGGGGGCCTCGGTGGCCGAGTAGTCTAGGTAGTTCGTCATGACTACTAATGATCACTAGACTGTCAACGCTGAGGTTGCGAGTTCGAATCTCACCTGTGGCGGGGTGTGTTCGACTCCGATCTTAATTGACAAGGATTGCCAATTTTCCTACCGAAGGTCGGTGGTTCTCCCCAGGTACTCCGGCTTCCTCTACCAATAAAAACTGACCGCCGCGAAATAGCCAAATGTGCTGAAAACAGCATAAAACCCCAACTAAATAAATAAATAAATTATTCTGTCAGACTAATCTATTCTTATCACACCTGTCAGTATTAGTAGCATCCATGTCCATTTAATTATTGAGTTTTCAATGGTAAAATACACAATTCTATGATTGTTGGGACCAAACTTTTTGTTTTAACTTTTTGAGAAAACTAGGCTTTTTTTAACATGAAAATAAAGGGTAAATTGAGGTTACTTTCAAAAGAAATCAGCCATCGGCTTTGTTCAAGAAATCCTTGTTTGAGTTACCGAAGTTTGACTGTATATCAGTTTGACACAAGTCTTCTGTATATGGATCTTATAATGTTCTATTCACTCCAGTCTTAAATGATAAAGATTTCCAGTTTTCCTGCCAAATTTTAGAGATTTTTCCATATACTCTTATTGCTTCCGATAAAAACTGACTTCTATACTCTTATTGCTCCCGATAAAAACTGACTTCTATAAGGCAACCAGCTGTTGTACTTAAATGAAATAAAGTCTTATAAAACAAAACCGTATTTATATGTAGTTAAACCGCAGGAGAGGATGAATTCTGCTGTTTGTAGGAATTACTATGTACACAAATGGAAGCCTCATCATAATATTGATCAGTCATAGACAAAAAATTCTTGATTCTTAAGTTGGGAATATTAACTTCTGAATGCAAATTTTAGATAAAGAATTGTGTGTGGTATTTTGTTATGTGGTATTTTTTTACCTAAAAAAATATAATCACTAGCGTCATATTAGAGTTGTTTTTGGTATTCTATTAAATAAATATCTGTCAAACTTTGTTATATCAGATTCTTTTATTTTACATTTTCTTTTTCAGATGTTAGAATTAGATGAAATAGAAAAATATATTGGAGAAATAGAAAAAGAAAAAGAAGAAGAAGCAGAGAAGAAAAAACAAAAGAAATAATAATAGTGCTTATTAATTATATTGAGACTTGTCATTTTACTCAACTGTTCATTGTCATTGTTATACACAGTAAAATTGTATTTCTTACTTGGTATTGTTCATTTAATTTAATTACAATGATCAAGGGAAAACAAGCAAAAAAATATTAAATTGAAAAGGCAGAAGTTCGTATATTTTTTTGTTTTGCTTTTACAACTACAATAGAATCTCGATTTCTCGAACATGAAGGGGTCCATAAAATTAGTTTGAGGCATCAGTAGTTCGAGCCATTTAAGTCCAGAAAATTTTCAGTTACGAACCATGAATAAATTTAAAATTTAATTTACATCCTTTTTAGCTCACCTGGCCTAAAAGGCCATGTGAACTATTGCCATCACTTTGCGTCTGTCGTCCGTCTGTTCACTTTTCACATTTCAATCTTCATCTCCAAAACCCCATGGCCAATTGAAACCAAACTTGGTGGGGGTGTTAATCGGATGGTTCTCTACAAACTATATGTTTTTGGTTCTGATCCAAAATTCAACATGGCTGCCAGGGCCTTTTATGCACTCTGATTGGCTGAAATTTTAAAAATCTTCTCTGAAACTACAAAAGCAATTGAATTGTTACTTTGCAGAAATGATCCTTACATGGTCCTCTACCAACTTTGTTTTTTATGCCAATATGCAATCCAAAATGTTTGAAACTACAGAGCCAGTTGGAACCAAACTTGGCAGAAATGGTCCTTAAATGGTCCTCTGTCAGAATTGTGTCCGATGACCCAGTATGTCAACCACAGCCGAACTTAGTGAAACAAAGGACCCTGTGGGAAAATTCATTAAAAAATCTTCTTGTTTGAAACCACTAAGCCAATTGGAACCAAACTTGGCAGAAATGGTCCACCAAAGCTGAACCTATGGGAAAATTTAATTTGCAGTTACCACACCTTAAACTTGACCATTTGGACACCAAACTAATGCCAGCAATGGTAATCCTTCAGAATTATGTTTGATAAACTTGAATGTCAACTAAGATGGCCACCACACCCTAACTTTGTTTAACATTGAACCTATGGGAAAACTAGCCAAGATAACTCTTACACTTAAACTTATCAGTCCTGCTGAAGGTGGACAAGTTAAATCCAGGTTAGCGATACATATACTAGATGCTTCAAATCACAGCAGGAGCAAATAGATACAGCATCCTGGCAGAAGGTTATCTTCTCATCAGCAAATAATAACCCATTGATATAATATTTATTCTCAATTTACCACTCATTGAGATACATCCTACCCAGTCATAGACTTGATGGCTCAAAAAGTAGACCCATCCCAGTCGCACATTCATATATACTGTTACAATCCCCCCGCCCCCTCCCCCCGGTTCTATAATGACAAATATTGTTTTTTCGATAATTGGTCCAGGTCGTTGTAATTAGAGCATCATGGAATTGTTATTTTTACCTAAAAGTAATTCCATTCATGCTTCATATCAAGTAGTTTAAATTTAACGCCCATCTCTATAGTTGTGTAACACGTGCGTGACTCACAAATGCGTAATCTCTTGAAAATCTCTCACTTTGAATTTCAACATTTATAAATAAAATTAAATCATGTAGTCATCGATCAACCCATACAGTATTCACAAAATGATCCGGTTTTAGAAGAAAGTCTTTTTGATGAAGTTGGGTGTTGCATCCCCTCTAAACTGAAGGAGCAAATTTGGAGGCATGAGTTTATTGACCTCAGCCTCTTGTTGAAATCTCCCCGGTAACTGGCAAATTTCCCTAATCAAGATGGCGACCTGGTCATGCGAAGTGGCCGGATGAAAGTTTAATCTGGCCCAACCCGGCCAATCAAGAACATTCATACTTTGACAAGTGCATTGATGATATATATATATATATGAGCATCTTTCTATATTTCTACAACGATGCGCGAACAGGTAGCCGTCCACGTCTGCAGATGCATCTGATAACAACCACTTTGTTCATAAACAGGAAAATCCCCTCCAATTTTTGTTCATAAACAGGAAACGGCCCTCCAATTTTTTTCCATGGCCAAAGCTTATGGTCCACGGCTAGAACATGTAATGTGTACAAACTAAAAGGCAAACGCTGCTCTTTTACCCCCTGACGGTTCAAGCATGCGTGTTTAGAATATGGAGGCCAACAACCTAAGATCTAATCAGTTAACAAATTTAAAATAGACTATTACTGCATCAGTTTGATAAAAAAACGTTTATCTGTCTGATATTGATAGTTAATATTTTATCTTTTGTTTAATTAAACTGGTTTTATTGTGTACACGCAAACTGTATCCAGAAATTTGAACGGTATGGTACAAATTTAGTAACTGAGTTCATTTTTCAATGTATAAATATTTAACTGGACATTGTTTAGAGTTGTTACTAGTACATTTGTATAGAGTCAAATGCTGAACATTGAAGAACTTGAATCTATTAATTAATCAAGAACGTAAGTGATATAAACGTTTATAATAATATAGTTCCTATTATTTAAAACGAGAAAATGATAACTGTTCTATAATTATACTAACTGATGCGTGTAATGTTCATTTTGGTAAACAATATATACCTACCTCTTCACTGATTCTCAAGGCCAGATGTATAAGAAAAACCGAAACTTTACATAAGAGATATGGAATAGCACTAAATCAACAGTGGAGTATTTCACATGTATTTTGGACAGGGTGGTACATGTTTAACTTCCGAAACATTTAATTTGTTTATTTTCATGTCAGTAGAGGTATATATGCCACTGCACTGGTACATGTAACATTATCGGAAACTTGATTCCACTTACTGGTATTCATTATTATGGTCATGTTGATTAAAACATTCTATGATCATACAACTTGGATGACGGTATATTTAGTGTGTATGTGTGTTTTAAAAGACAACCAAAACTTTAAAAAAAAATTTAAAACATGTCACTGCTAAGGGAGCAACCATTTGATTTTTACTGGGCTGGGATCAAATGTTTCTTGCTATTGCGGCCTAAATATTTATTTTCATTCAAACAAAAAAAAAAAAAAAAAAAAACAAAATCTTATTGATACAGATCCTGCATTTTTATTCACACCTAAAGTGATCCTGTCTTTTCATTTTGCCAGAATTCTGCTTTTTTATTACATATTTGATCCTAGCCCCCCATAAAAACCAATAAAAACAACACTACAATATCGGTACCTTTGAAGCTTAAGCATTGTATTATGGTTAAATGTTTATTACAAGTTCGGTGAAAAATACTTGCAGATTGAAAAAAGGCGTATAATGAAAGCGTTGTTTTCATAGCTCAACAGGTTCTAATTTATTCTGTTTCTTAAGGTTTGGTGACGAGAGATTTTAATAAAGGTCAATACAGAAATGCGCATTATACAAAAAATCTGAGTTTATTTTATACATGTCAAAGGAAAATACTATTATTTTAGAATAACAGTTCAATATAATATACAAATCTAATAAAATGGTTGGTTTCTTTTGTCATTTTTATAATTTATTTTTATGCTTTGATTCAAAGACCAAAGTTGACCAATAATTTTTATCATTTTCTATGATTAATTAACATTTGCTTATTTTTATATGTGAAAGATTTGTATTTTTTGTCAAAACATTGATTATATTACAACTTTATAGGTGCAAATACTTAACGGATAATGGCGTCATCGGGGCCATCAAATTCGGTAAGATATTATAGTTTAGTGGTATAAATTATACATCTATAGGGAGAAAAAGCAAATGTCTTTGATTTATGTGTATAGGGAAATTAATTTTAAAACATTGGTGTGTCGATTGATTTGCTTACAAATTTACATGTACAAGTAGTTTTCGTTTGATTGAATTCTTAGTGTCTGTTGTCTCTGAGCATTTCATTTTCATCATTCTGCTTTTTATCACAAATACATGTATACATGTAATTTTTGGTCGATAAATATGATGAAAAATGTACAAACCTATTATCATTATAAAATTTTTGGTGACCTGTAATAATGTTACGATGTCTAACTCAGAAAAAAGCACAAATCTTAAGAAAAGTAAGACCGACGACTGTGGACGAGTTGAAGGAACAACTTAAGCAAGCCCAAGAAGAAGATAAAATAGTTATATTTGAGAAAGGTGACAAGGACGAAGAATGGTTGAAAGTGTTAAATGGTGTTGAAGAGGTTATCATAATAGACTGTCAAGAACTATATGAACAACAGGTATTTTTTTCACACCATCGAGACTCATCTTTAAAAGAAACAAGGGTAGTGACATCCACCGTTAAAAATCAAATAATTCAAACACATAAGAACTTCGAGACCAACTCTTAACTTTGATCGAGATATCAGGAGTTTTAAGGTAAAGAATTTTGTTAACGATATTCAGATTAGTATATTTACCTCTGATAACTCAAAATTCGAGTTATCTGAAATTTTCTTTGCCATCCTTTTTACCTTAAAAATTTTCTAACATTAGAAAAATACACTGTTGATTTATTATTTAAAACTCGCTGTTATTATTACATACAGTATATTTAAAAAATGGAATGATATTTTTTTTATGAAAACCATTTAAAATAGAAGTAGTAGCTTTACCACTAAAATGTCCAATCTGATCATTAACTAAGTCTTTTAAAAGCGAACTGCCTAATTATTTTCAAAATACTTAATCTAAAGAAGCGTATAATTTTGATATTTGAAATAAAAGTATTAAAGTAAGAAATTGATCTAGAGGGTAATTCTGTATCCAAACACACAGAAAAGAATTCCTTAGGCTGGTCAATTCGACACTTAACCCAGTTTTAATCTAAAATTACAACATATATAACGGGTACTGTTACAATGATTGTTTCATGACAATGGCGATCTATTTAGTAACTGGAACTCTTCACTGGTACACAATGCAAAAATGACGAATAAAAACATGATTGTGAGCAATTTTGACGAAAAAGCAATTCACGATAAAATTAGATACCGATAACACATCAAAATAATAACCAAATGAATCCCATATTTTGGGGCCTCAGTGGCCGAGTGGTCTAGGTAGTTCGTCATTACTACTAATGATCACTAGCCTGTCAACACTGGAGTTGTGAGTTCGAATCTCACCTGTGGCGGGGTGTGTTCGACTCCGATCTAAATTGACAAGGATTGCCAATTTTCTACCGAAGGTCGGTGGTTCTCTCCGGGTACTCGGGCTTCCTCCACCAATAAAAACTGGCCGCCGCGAAATAGCCAAATGTGCTGAAAACGGCGTAAAAACCCAACTTAACAAACAATCCCGTATTTTTTTTCTGTCATATAATTTGGAATACACTTCAATAAAATTCAGTATATGTAACAGCTAAGGAATACGAAATATTTATTTTTTAACTAGATACAGAAGACTCAACCAGACTGCAGAAAGCATGAAGAAGAAATTACAGAGGTTTGTTAATTATGTCTTTACACTCTTCGTCATAACCGGGACGTTGAATTTTATAAAATTTTAAAAGCATATTAGAATTTTTTTACATTTTTTTTTTTCCCACACTTTCGAATCGGGGATTTTGCTATTGTCTCTGCCAGACCGTCGCACTTTTGGGTTTAGGGATTTAATTTCTATATATGGGTCGAACTTCGAAAATTGTGAATTTAAGGTTGCGACGCAAACTCTCATTTTTCAATTTATGCATTTTATTTCTATTAGTATTGTCTTACAGATACGTAAACGCGCAATAAAGTTTTAGAATTTTGATTTTTAAAACTTGAGCCCCACAGGGGTAATTGTCAATTTAAGCTTGTGATACCTCTTTCATTTTTCATTTTAAGCATTTTATTTCTTTAACAGTATTATCATACGTCATATTATGTAGATGCACAATAAGGGTTTAGAATTTCAATTTTCAAAAGTTGGGCCTACAGAGGTAGAATTTCAAAAATTGTGAATTAAAGGCCGTGACCTAACCTTTTTTCCTTTTACATCGGTTTTAGTGATTTAATTTCTTTATAGAATGATTATGTAACATCTGTAACTGGGCAATAAGGCTTAGATATGTTACCTTTGCTGTCACAAATAATTGCAGAGGGTACGGTGATCACTGTCGATTCCTTCAGTAGCTTTCTAGTTTAGATATTTCAATCACAGAGGGAGATTTCATATGTAGTAAGGACTTTTCTCTAATTTTCAGTCAATTTAACAGTTTCTCGACCCGGTTTGGAAAAATTAATAATCTCAATAGTCAGTTGTTGGTTCTTGGAATATGATTGGTCTTCAAAATATTTCTTAAGTTACATATAAACAAACGCGATCCCGTCGCGATTATGACTCGTGGATTTTTGGATTTCTCCAATCTCGATAGTTAAATTACGGAATTTTAAGCACTCGCCGAGGCTCGTGCTTAAAATTCCGTAATTAAACTATCTCGGTTGGAGAAATCCGATAATCCACTCGTAACAATGTAAGAAGCTATATATTTCTTAGACAATATATGAAATAGTTTTCCGAATAATATAGCTTATACTCGTGAAGAAATATATTTAGCTCTTTCAGTTGATGTGCTCGATCTGTCTTTGTCATATCAGTTAAAGTTATTGACTTTTAATTGGTTTCGGGCTTTAATTTGCTTTGGTTAACCCTAGTATGCTGTATAATATTCTGGGGCACTTTTTACAAAAATGAAATCTTTGTTACAACAACCCAGTCGTGTAATACATTTGTAACAAATTGTCTCAGTGGTGTAATTTTCTGTACTGTAACGTAGAAGACCTAGTAAGTTTATAACTTTTGTCTAATCCATTGTCAATATTGTTACTTTTGACAATAAAGTGTTTAAAGTAATGAAATTTTGGATAAAATGGGCACATAATTGAAAATTGAATGCCTACGATCAGTGTTCATTCGTAAGATTTTTTATAAAAATTCATCTGTTAATTATTAGGATGATTTAAGATTATTAAATACATGCCAAAATAAATAATAAGATATGGATCTTAACCCAGTAGAGAGCACTGAAATCAAATTAATTTAAATTTAACATTGCATTTTAGCATGCATTGCACTCTGCTGTTAAGGATGCTCGGTGGTCATGTTTTGGTCTTTTTGTCAGATTTCGGAATCCTCGGGATTTATCCATTTCTTAAACATGAAATTTTTTGCCCATGAACCCCCACTTTTTCTTTTACAATTCAATCATATATACCTTTAAATGGTATTTGACAAAATTTTATTGAACCCTTTTTATTTTTTCATACATTTTTGAGAGACTGAAGTTGTCAATGCAAAGACAATGAAAAATCGGGAAAACCCATTTCCTGCAAATTTTCAAGGCCTTATAGCTCTAAAATGAGCACATGAACCTATATTGTTTTTTTTGCGTATTTGTTTACTATTCATATGTTCTCTTAAACTAAAACACCTATTTCAAATCCTATTTATTTCCTATTAGACCAGCGATCATCCTTAAGACGTATCGTTTGTTTTACCAACTACGATAGCAGTACCCCTGTACCTGGGACACCCGAAGATGACTTACATTATGTGCAAATCGGGTTTTGTTAGAAATTTCTATACTGACATTTCATTGTGTTCTTACACTTATTTATAATCATTTTCAGTCTGGAATTTCCAAACCGTAGTATTGTTTAGTGCTATTTAATTTAGGATTTTCGGGCATTAGCCCAATGAATACAATGTCCCGTGTGTGTTTGTTTTTGTCACGTGTCAGGAATAGTTTTATTTTGCATACACAGTTCATTAGCCTTACCAAAGCCTGAATGATGCAATCATTCATTTGATTTTCATGGTGTTTAAATGAAAGGGATCTTTGGTATTCAAAATTTTGTTTTTGCGACATTCAGGATATTCTGTTCTTGCTCTTATCCGCCCTTTTTATATACTACTGTTTGATTCAGGTGATATCCATGCATTTCTGCATATTTTTTTAGCACAATTGCAGATACTTTTTAAATTTTAGAGCCCAATCTTAATTCAACCTTCAACCTTGACTCCACATGAAATCAAATGATTGTTAACATGAAGGAGAACGAAAAAAGTATATGTTTACTATTAAATTTCAATTTCAGTTATAAATATTTTGTCTGTTTACAGGGTGATATTCAAGATTTGATGAAAAGGCTACAAGAAAGGATTGGGCCTACACCAGAGCTGAAGATTGAAAACTTTGTAAATTGGGGACAGACCGTTACAGCTACAGTTATTTCATGTGCCCCAGAAAACAAAGATGAAATGCAAAGACTGATCAAAGCAGCGGCAGCAGAGAATGTCCGCATACGATGTGCTGGTTCCACGCACACCTGGTCCCCTTTATATTCAGATACTGGTGACGTACTTGTTTACGTTTATAAGATGAATAGTGACTACGCTGACGGATCTAAGATAAGACTTTCTGATGTACGTATCATGATAAAATTGTATCCGATTAATTGCTTACAATTAAAGCGTTCGTGTCAAAAGAAACATTAGAAAAATACTTACAAAATATAAAAGTTATATAAATGCAGAGAATTCGTTTACAAACCTTTTGAATTATTTACACTTACATTTGTTTTTGTTCACAAAAAAGGTGGAAATTTTTAAACATAATAAAAGTATTCAATTTGAGACAAATATTGAATGAATTTTATTATACATGTACTTAAATAAATAAAAATATATCATATTTTCGTCAATTTCAGAAGGACAGAGGAGAGGTAGACGTGATGACTGGTGTTACAACGGGGGACTTCCGAGACTTTCAGCTACAGAATAAACTCCATTTACCAACAAATGTTATACTTGATGTCGTACAGATGGTCAGTGTGGTTGTCACTGGATGTCACGTAAGTGACAGTGTACTAGTAAACACAAATAACAAAACAAAAGTTGGTAAAGAATACATTAAAGTTTCCGCCTAACGAATCAATTACTCAAAGGAAAAAGACGTACAAGAAAAAGTCATGTAACTAACGCATACATTCAAGTTCAAATAATTATTGTTGAATGATAACTTTTAACTTTAGATGACATACGCTGTGTGAGAATTGATACGCTGAAGAGTATTGAATATAAAGTCGACTTGAAGTAGAAGACGTGATTTTTGTACAAAACAGTTAAATCAAAGTTATTGTACATGAATATAGAAATTTGGAATATAAAAGTCGCATGTCATATTCTACAATGTTCTACTGACCTATAACTTTTAACAATGCTATAAAACATTTGAATTGCTCAATATTACGTTTGATTATATCTGAGCATATAGTCTCATTTCAAGTTGGACATCATTAAATGCTAAAATTTATTCAACATTAGACACACAATGTTATAGATATAAATTCTTATCGGAATTAACCTTACAGAAAATTTAACATAAATAAAACGATTCTTCAAATTTTACATTTCTAAAGCATTTCACTCACACAGAAATTTAGTATCGCTCTATAGGCGGAAACCTTTACAATCATATTATCTACTACATTTACTAGGGATTTCAAATATCTGTTGTTTTAACTTTTGCCATTCCTACGATGGCTGTGAAGGAACTGTTACAAATGAATTACTCAACTATTTTATGTCAATTCCTACTCATAGTTGTTTCCATTTTGTGTGCAGGGTGTTGGACGTGATCTTAAAGCTCCGAGTGACTATGTTGTAAAGATGCGAATTTTTGATAGTACAGGTGAATTAAGAACGTACACATCAGAAGACAAAGAAATGATACAAGCCATCAACGCCAATTTAGGTTGTTTTGGGATTATATTTGATATGACTGTAAAACTTATACCTGAGGTCATTGTAAAGACTGAAAATAGATATTACAAGCTGAATGATTTTTTCTACAATGCAGAAAACATGAAACAATTATTCGAAGAAAACTGGTCCGTGGAGATATTTTGGTTTCCGTTTAATTCCCGTGACCTCATGTTGTACGACCCTAAGAATGATGATATATGGGTAAGAGTGATAAATCCACAAAATGGCAGCGTGAATGTAGAGGGCGAGTCGTATTACACATGGAAAAGCACAATAGATTTTCTCACTCAAGAAGGATTGTCCATTGTAGATCCACTTGTTACCAACTTTCCAGATATAACACCATATTTTTCATGGGCAGGGTTCAAACTGTTGAAGAGCGTGATCTTTCCCGAAAGCAAACAAATTTTCCAGGAACTGCCGCATGCAATTCATTTCCGGTATGTTTAGTATAAAGCCACGTTTTAAAAACACGTAAATTTTGATTGATAAGTTTAATTGTAGAGACGAAAGAAAAACATCCTAACAACCATACCGTTGTCTTGGTAATAAAATAAAAATCTACCGGGTAATAAAAAGTATAAAGAAGAAACATAATATCATTTCTTATTACTTGTATATGTTACATCTATGTACCAAATTGCGACCAGTTTCACTGTTTTGTTAGTTAAATTCGGAAACTAACGCGTCTATCAAAAAATTTCAAAAGCACTATTTTTACTGCTGTTGTAGACCTTTATGTCTGGAAATTTAGTTGAACCCTAGTATCGCTTGGTCTTTGTTCATGATAGGTAAATTTAACAATATTGGCACCGTGAGCGAATTGAAAAGGGGACCAATATCGCGACAAATTTCCGTATAATTGATAATAAACGTCAAGGAGTAATTGAAATTGATTATGGATAATTTTTACTCTGTTAAGTTGACTGTATACGCAGGATCACATGGCAGTTTTTAAGATTAACAGTTCTCTACTATTCAAAAGATAACAGTAAATGAATGCAGTGGTCACATTTTGGGTATACGATGTAATTTGAGTTCCTTTACGTTACTGCAATTAAATCAATATCTTACAATGAAGAAAAACTAAAGTTATTTTAAGGTTATGCGAATTTTAATTGAGTCATGGTGTCAATGAAGCTACTCTTTATTTCAGCAAAGCATTGTATAATTTAAAGAAATGCGAATGACTCATTAAATTAAAAGGTTTCAAAATACAAAAATTTTAAAACAGTAAATCAAAAAGTATATACATTTCATATACATATATTCTATATACATATGTAAAGTTTACAAATTTCTTGTAGTTGATTTATTTGTTTTAATAACAGAAGTTACATAGAGTTAGCACCAGTGTACGATATGGAATTTGCCTTCGACATCCAAGGGAACTTCTATCGCCTGCTTCAAATCATCCAGGTTGTCCTCAACAAAGTGAAGAAAGAAGAATTTCAAAATGAATTTTCATTAAATATTGCCTTGGAAATGCGTTGGATGGAATACAGGTATAAGCTTTTACCTTTTCTGTAAATCTATAAAAAAAAAAAAAAAAGCTTGTTAATGTTGGATCCAAAGAGATTTTTAAATTGGCAATAATAAAAAATACAAATGTACGTATAAGTAATTCTGAAGTTTGGCATTAATGAAGGTATCAGAGAGGTATATTAACAAGCCACACATATTCAATGAATTTCGATGTCAATGAATGTTTTCTCATAAACAAAATAACATTTACTTTCATTTCGATTTAGATATAAGTAAACCTTAACTTTTTAGATTTCTGTCGTAATTGCGTTACGTCCGTTATCACTGCATTTTTTTGCACTAGTTGGAATTTGTATTTTCTGCCTCCACGTTAGCAATCTTTTCTATCGTTGACCTTAAATATTAGCGAGGGTAGCGAGCGCTATTGGAGTATATGGGTCATTTAGAAAAGTCTTTGTTTAATGGGGCAGCCATTATGCAATCCGAAGTAAATTTATTTGTTAAAGCGAATATGGCCATTTTGTGCTACATACTAAGGCTAGAAAAAGTTCCGTTAACCGAAAACGGAAGTAAGTAAAGTAAGAGAAATAACTTGCTTCAAATATAACTCTATAGGGGCATATGCATTTTCTACATATGGGTCATTTAGAAAAATATTTGTTTAATGGGGGCAGCCATATTGTGCTACATACTATGAAAGGCTAGAAAAAGTTTCGTTCGCCGGAAACGGAAGTAAGGGAAATCTCTCGCATCATTGGCCACGCCAAAAGCATATTAATTTTAGAGTCAGAATCATGATGCCGGAAATGAGTTTCTGGAAATTGCTATTGCTGTACTTGCATCATTGCCGGAAATGAGTTTCTGGAAATTGCTATTGCTGTACTTGCATCATTGGCCACACCAACGGCATATTACAAGAAGTTTATGTGCATTCTATAATGAAGAAAACAGGCCAATTGAATAACATTATCAAATTAACTATGGATGTGAAAATGTATTTAATTTGGAACTTTTTTCTAGTGAATCATTCCTTTGTCCAGCTGTGATTGGCAGTCCAGATAACGGAGGTTCTGGTCACGTTTTATACATTGAAATACTAAGTATCGTCAAGACAAAGAACTGGGAAAAGTTTTGCACAGAAATAGGGACAGAATGGATAGCTTTAGGAGGTGTACCACACTTTGCAAAACAGTGGACTTTTCTGCCAGATATCGAGAACAATTTAAAACAGGTAACATCATAATTTATACATAAAATTTTCAAAATTGCTATGGTTGATTGTATTGATTTTACAAAGTCAAAATAGACCTAGGTGAAGTTAGTAAAATAAAAGAATACGTCACGGTTTGGTATATTTTTGTCAGGTCTGTATGGTAAGTTTTATATGGCACCTAAATAAAGAATCAAAATGGAACAAAACCCTTTTCTCTAAGAAGTATGTCTCGCAACTCTTTGGTACAATCAATTAAAATTAAATGGGCATTATACTAAAAAGAACAACACTTATGGTAAAATTGCAAAACAAAAACAAACAATTGACATAACTTTGTGTACTTTGAAATTGTGCATAACTTAATTTCAGAGTAGTAAAGATATAACACTTCGTGTTTTGGTTTTTGTTGATCAATAATGTGAATACTGTTATATTTTACAGGCTCTTGGCAAATCTTTTACAAAATTCAAGCAAAAACTACAGCAATCGAAAGCCGATCCAAATGGGATGTTTTTGAACAACTGTTTGAAGGGTCTCCTTGACTTATAGGTCATGCATCAGAAAACTCTGTTGCATTAATTAAAAATTGTTTTAGATTCGTATATGCAAGTGATGCATATCTTGATTTTGAATCAATAAAAAATGCTGATTAAAATAAACTAATATTAATATTTTCTTTTTAACATGTATTTTATAATTTGTGAATGTAAACTTTTGTATGCACAGTAATGCTGAATCTTTCAAAACTACGATAGTTTCAGAAGACAAAGGTATTCATTATAATTATTATCTTTAGCAACTGTCATTAATATATTATAGTATTATTAAATGTGTGTTTTAATTAATATCCTGTATCATGTCTAAGTACAGTCGTATTCTTGCGAATGTAGTTGTATTTGCACGATATATTTATTAACCAATGTGCTGACAACAACTGATCGGTAGCCTCATAAAACACTATCAACTATTAGAGACCAGAGACCACAATACATTGTACGACGACACAAGACTGGATCATTATCGAACACAATTGGCATTTTGAATTCGCTCAACATTTAAGGCTTGTTTCAATTTTTAAAACATGTTATACGATATATCCTACTTAGAGGCATTTTACGCTTCATAAAGTGGTTTATGTTCAGGTTAAGCGTAAACTGACCAAAGAAGGTTATACAAGTATAATCTGTTCACACGTTATAACAATCCTTATAATTTAATTTGCAAAAATTTTCTTATCTAAAATTGCAGGTAGAATCATTTGAATAACTTATTTATCCGGGAATATTTAAATGGCGTACCACGAAATAATTTGTTGGTGACGTCACAGTACCCAAAGTATATTATACAATAGAATATAACTTGTTCAACCATTAAGAAACAGTCCAATTGTCTGTTACAATTAAAATTAAATTATTTTGGATTATTGTATTGCTCTCCCACATTTTAGGCAATAAGCACAACTGATGAGTCGTAAATCGACGAAATGTGTGCATCTTGTGCATCAAAATTGGTATCAACGAATTTATCATGATATCTCCATCCACATATATGCTGACAAAAGATATAGAAGGACAACACTTGTATCCGATCCTGATGTTATAGGCTAAACTTTCAGCATGTTTAAATTTCTAGAAATATTTTACCCAAAGAATTTATCTGCTACATGTATATTAAGGGGTAGTTTGATGGCTGTAATTAGACATTTATTTTTTACTAGTACATATGACTGTATTAATACCAATTTTCAACTTGTTTAAGATTTGTATTAATGATTGTTAGTAGAATGTAGACTGTATTAATTGGACAGTTTTTATTTATTGTATTTCAACACATCAGTTAATAAAAATTAATATGATTCTTGGAAAAAGAAATCAGAATATTTCTATCAAAAGTAAAAGGGATTCACTTATGACAATATTAATTGTTTTAATTTATTTATTTATTATTAATTTATTTAATAATCATGACATCATATTAATTCCCAAAAGTTCAGTTTTGATATATTATAAACATGAAATTTTATTTATTTTATTACAGTCAAACCTGCTTTTCCATCATTTCCAGTTCCCAATGTAGTCCATTCTATATAAAATTAATTTAATTGTATATAAAGACCACCTGTCTTAAGTGACCATAATTTTGCTTTCCATTGGAATGTTACATAAGACAGGTTTGACTGTATTTGAATTGTTTTAAAATAATTAATATGTTCTGTTACTTAGAAACATGTCTATTGTATGAGATCATATATTACGTACATGTATATAGTTAACAATTAAGAATAAGTCTATTTTAGGAATTAAAAGGAAATATCATATTATCCAGGCTTGGCATTTCTAATTTTGAATTAAGAATTAATAAATATAGAAGTCACCATGTGTTTGATATTATGTATTAATTCTGTCATTTTTTAAAGAATGAGTCCACTGTTATTTGAATAAATGAGCCTATAGATTTTTTTTAAGGTATATGTACTTGAAGGAATTTTAAGATAACATGTTTTGCAATTCTACTGAAAGAGTGGACTCATTCTTTAAAAAGTGACCTTTCTTTGATTCTGGAAACTTTTTTATCGCTAAAATTAATTTGGGCTTTTGTATCCCAAATTGTTGGTGCCGAACATTATTCATGAAGAGTAATCCGAAGCAAAAACGCTTTGTAGCCTTTCTACTTAAAAAATGAAACTTTATTAATAAGAACATGAAAAATTTTATCTTATTGTTTCCAGTGTAAATACACGTATTCATAATTATTCTAAAAAACCTTAAATCATCGTTACTAAAATGGTGAAAAATGGTTACAAAATATTACCAAGTCCTTTGTATCTGTGACTATAGTTTAAAGTTGCTAAAAAACTGGTACAAGACTCACTAGACATGCTAGACTGACATTTCCTTAGGATCCTCTACTGTTACCTAATGAAAGGCAGATGTTGTTCAGGAGTTAAGTCGGTTTGTCTATAAAAGAAATCAAATATGCAGGAAAAATCACAAAATTAGCAATTTTCAGGCACATTTTGAGACTTTTCTGGTTGCTTAGTAAAAATCTAAATTTTAAAAATGTAAAAAAATTATCATAACTTTAATGGTATGCATTATTTCACACATGTTAGATCAAGTTCATTTTAGTGTACGTCTATCTAACTTTTGAAATTTGTGAGTTAAGCCTGAAGACCTTTTATTCTTCATTTAATTTTTTTTTTATTAAATTTGTGATATATTAATTTTATTTTAACTTGTGATACCTTTCCTTACAAAACAAACTTTTAAATTTTAATGTCAATTCAAAAAAGTTTTAAAAGAAATATCTTTTATTCAAAACTGATGGGATTTCCAGGAAGATATGATGGAAGGTTGGTTCTGAGAATTATCATGGATTTTGTACTTTAAAAATTGAAATACAAATAATGAATTGATAAGAAATGTATGGAAGTCGATTTAAATTCCGTATTCTCGATAAAGCGAACATTCTGGTAAATAAAGTTTATTTAGTGTAAATTTTACTTCAAAATAACATAAAATTAGGTGCAATTGGGTTGTAGTTTATAAAGCTAACACTTCTAGAATTAATATTTGACTATATTTTATACTGCACAACAACTGCCTTGAAAATATTTATCTTTTTTTGGTCCTTAAACTACATATGTATATACATCACTAATGCACATTTGACAGGATGAAAAACGGAACGGCTCTTTCAACAATACAAACTATTCAATTTAATTAATAGATAATAAACAGTTTAAGATATACATGATATATAAGTGATGGTCAACTGAATATTGTGTAAATGAATCCTTCAATAGATTAATTGTTCATGCTAACCAATGGAAAACCAACAGTAAAAAAACCAGAACATTAATAATCCTTAACAGAGTTCACAATTAGATGATATATAAATACTTTTTCCTCAAAAGTTAATCAATATTTTTTTTACATTAAAATATCATTAAATTTATGATCATTTTTGTACATGTCTAATACTTGTCTATGTATACCCTAGTTTAGAATATATACAAATCAATCTGTTCACATAAAAAATATTATGTAATATTTTGTTCAACTATTTACAACTCAATATCTTTATTTTATGAAGATGTCGTTTTACTGATGCAGCAAGTTTACATTTTAAAAACTGGAAATGGTCATTCATGTATGTAACATAGATTCAGACGAACGAACATCTGAAAGACAAGCCCTTGAAGTGCGTGCATGAAAGCGTCTCGATACATCTAAAGTCTTGTAAAAATATATGCAGCTCAAAATAATATTTCTACTTCCCCATGGTGAGAAATGTGCATAATATAGCTGAATAATATATCATTTTTACAGTATAGAATAGTTATTGCCGAATTTCCTCATGTATCAAAAGCGAAAACTTAGTCACTAAATGTATTTGTTGTTATATGATATATATGTGAACTTGCGGCATTTCATATCGGAGAATAGATCTTTTATCTCTACGAAAAATATATTTCATTTGAGTTGTAAAAATAGTTGAACAAAATATTACAAAATATTTTATGTGAACAGATTGATTTGTATATATTCTAAACTACGGTATACATAGACAAGTATTAGACATGTAAAAAAAATTATCATAACTTTAATGGTATTCATTATTTCACACATGTTAGATCAAGTTCATTTTAGTGTACGTCTATCTAACTTTTGAAATTTGTGATTTAAGCCTGAAGACCTTTTATTCTTCATTTAAATTTTTTTTTATTAAATTTCTGATATATTAATTTTATTCTAACTTGTGATACCTTTCCTTACAAAACAAACTTGTAAATTTTAATATCAAATCAAAACAGTTTTAAAAGAAATATCTTTTATTCAAAACTGATGGGACTTCCAGGAAGATATGACGGAAGGTTGGTTCTGAGAATTCTCATGGATTTTGTACTTTAAAAATTGAAATACAAATAATGAATTGATAAGAAATGTATGGAAGTGGATTTAAGTTCGGTATTCTCGATAAAACGAACATTCTGTGAAATAAAGTTTATTTAGTGTAAATTTTACTTCAAAATAACATAAAATTAGGTGCAATTGGGTTGTAGTTTATAAAGCTAACATTTCTACAATTAATATATGACTATATTTTATACTGCACAACAACTGCCTTGAAAATATTTATCTTTTTTATCCTTAAACTACATATGTATATGCATCACTAATGCACTTGTGACAGGATGAAAAACGGAAGGGCTCTTTCAACAATACAAACTTAATAGATAATAAACAACAATACAAACTATTCAATTTACTTAATAGATAATAAACAATTTAAGATATATTTCAAAGTGATGGTCAACTGAATATTGTGTAAATGAATCCTTCAATAGATTAATTGTTCATGCTAACCAATGGAAAACCAATAGTAAAAAAAACAGAACATTAATAATCCTTAACAGAGTTCACAATTAAATGATAAATACTTTTTCCTCAAAAGTTAATCAATATTTTTTACATTAAAATATCATTAAATTTATGATCATTTTTTACATGTCTAATACTTGTCTATGTATACCCTAGTTTAGAATATATACAAATCAATCTGTTCACATAAAAAATATTATGTAATATTTTGTTCAACTATTTACAACTCAATATCTTTTTATGAAGATGTCGTTTTACTGATGCAGCAAGTTTACATTTTAAAAACTGAAAATGGTCATTCATGTATGTAACATAGATTCAGACGAACGAACATCTGAAAGACAAGCCCTTGAAGTGCGTGCATGAAAGCGTCTCGATACATCTGAAATCTTGTAAAAGTATATGCAGCTCAAAATAATATTTCTACTTCCCCATGGTGAGAAATGTGCATAATATAGCTGAATAATATATTATTTTTACAGTATAGAATAGTTATTGCCGAATTTCCTCATGTATCAAAAGCGAAAACTTAGTCACTAAATGTATTTGTTTTTATATGATATATATGTGAACTTGCGGCATTTCATATCGGAGAATAGATCTTTTATCTCTACGAAAAATATATTTCATTTGAATTGTAAAAATAGTTGAACAAAATATTACAAAATATTTTATGTGAACAGATTAATTTGTATATATTCTAAACTAGGGTATACATAGACAAGTATTAGAAATGTAAAAAAATTATCATAACTTTAATGGTATACATTATTTCACACATGTTAAATCAAGTTCATTTTAGTGTACGTCTATCTAACTTTTGAAATTTGTGAGTTAAGCCTGAAGACCTTTTATTCTTCATTTAAATTCTTTTTTATTAAATTTCTGATATATCAATTTTATTCTAACTTGTGATACCTTTCCTTACAAAACAAACTTGTAAATTTTAATGTCAATTCAAAAAAGTTTTAAAAGAAATATCTTTAATCAAACCTGATGGGATTTCCAGGAAGATATGACGGAAGGTTGGTTCTGAGAACTCTCATGGATTTTGTACTTTAAAAATTGAAATACAAATAATGAATTGATAAGAAATGTATGGAAGTCGATTTAAATTCCGTATTCTCGATAAAACGAACATTCTGGTCAATAAAGTTTATTTAGTGTAAATTTTACTTCACAATAACATAAAATTAGGTGCAATTGGGTTGTAGTTTATAAAGCTAACATTTCTAGAATTAATATTTGACTATATTTTATACTGTACAACAACTGCCTTGAAAATATTTATCTTTTTTTGGTCCTTAACCTACATATGTATATGCATCACTAATGCACTTTTGACAGGATGAAAAACGGAACAGATAAGATGACAGGAAAATGAAAGAATGAGTAAATGAATTGTCTTATACGTCATTTAGCCATAATTGACAATTGACGTGTTTTGTCAAACTTTCAAGGTGAAATAACTCTGATAAGGAGTCTTAAATTTTTTTCGAATGAATGAGAACAGAGTTGTGTATTAAGATATCGTACATTTTCCACCTTTCGGTTTTCCTATACTTTTTATGGTTTATTTGATTTAGCGATAACAAGGTTTATGGTGCTAGGACAGATAACTCTGTTGAAAAGAGTTCGGCTTGGCATGGTCAATACTGAATCCAGTTTATCATTCCGAACTTGCCGGAAAGGAAGAATAATCATCATAAGAAATATAGTAAGGTCTTCCCGTTTGTAAACGGGAAAGACCTTAATAAACCACCACCAACAACAACAACAACAACAACAAGCTATGCATCTTTTGCTTGAACATTTGCATTAAAAAAATTTTTTTAACTTCATTAGATTCATTCGATTGCCTTAATATAAAATACAATTATTATATTAATTCACATCACTGCTTCACAATGATTTTAATATGACCAAATTCGGAATCTGCATTCTTGTATTTCATTCACGATCATCGAATTACTTCAGTATAACAGAATATGACAACGTTTATTATTGATTTAAGATAATGCATCTGAAATATTAATTTTATTCTAACTTGTGATATCTTTTCTTACAAAACAAACTTGTAAATCTTAATGTCAATTCAAATCAGTTTTAAAAATATCTTTTATTCAAAACTGATGGGATTTCCAGGAAGATATGAGGGAAGGTTGAGAATTCTCATGGATTTTGTACTTTAAAAATTATGTCTATAATACATTAATCCAAGTACATAATTATAGTATACTGTTCTGTCTTCTGTAAAAAGTTAAAAACATTGTATGTAATTATAAACACTCGAAGTAGATCCAATTAACACATATGATTAAGAAACAATTTCGCCTGCATTATGGCGTCTACGTTTCTCAGCTTATACGATATTCAAAGGCATGACTTTCGACAAAGAGGTTTACTGCTGTCACAAAAGTTTCTTAACCAATATATTATACATTAACGCTGAATTAAGATAACTAATTATTTACCAGTTAAAAAAAAATCTTATGTCATATTATCACATTCCAAGAATAGAACAATTATAACAGAAATGAATGTAGATATTTAGATTCAGATGAAAGAACCCTGAAACGAAGATTCCAACAATTGGTCTAGTCCAGTATCCAGCATATGTGCAAAGTGTAAAAAACATTTCTATTGACCCATATAAATTTGTTTGTTTAGTTGGGGTTTAACAGTACATTTCTGCCATTTCGCGGCGGCCAGTTTTTATTGGTGGAGGAAGCCGGAGTACCTGGAGAGAAACACCGACCTTCGGTAGGAAAATTGGCAATCCTTGTCAATTAAGATCGGAGTCGAATACACCCCGCCACAGGTGAGATTCGAACTCACAACCCCAGCGTTGACAGGCTAGTGATCAGTAGTAGTCATGACGAACTACCTAGACCACTCGACCACCGAGACCCGACCCATATAAAAAGATGAAAAATACAAAGTGTCTCAAATAAAACTAATCCGAAATGAAACAGTATATACTTATTGACTGTGTGAGAATAATAGCAAATTTACTGTCCCCTCGATACCAACTATTGCCCTGAGGTATAATAATACACTTAGGTTGTATATTTCCTAAACGTTGTAAATCCTCTGGAGTCTATCTCATAGCTTTAACTGCTACATATGATAATTCTCAAATACATTTCTTTTTCATTAATCTTGAACTCTTATTGTTATCATTTTTATCTAATAATTTTGTATATATAGAATTGAAATTTAAATCACCAGCAACATCTATTATATTCAAGAAAAGTTTCTTTATTCCGGTTTTTACATTATATAGTTATACGTAGTCAATGTAATAATCGTCTGTATGTATATCTGTCAAAAACGTATTCCCGGTAATGGGCGTGAATAATTAAGAATTCGATTACATTTGTACTTAATTTAAACCAATAAAATTAAAGTGATCCAGAAAACATTACTTATATTTTCAAAATATGCCCACTAATTTTAGTCTTTATAATTCAGTTTGAACAGTATAAAATAAGAGCTGAAACTTTCATCAAGGTAAGTTTGCAATCTTTATAATTTTTGTCGTTCTTTCTATTGATGTTTCAAAATCCTATATTTTCGGTTCTTACGGCGTATCCTTATTATGCATACATGTAGTTCGGTTCTTACATGGTTTATAACTTTACCATTTTAATAAAATTCTTTGATACCAATTTTGATCACAAGATGTGCAAATTTCTTCGATTTACGACTCGTCAGTTGTGCTCATATAGACATAATTTTTAAAGTTCAAAATCCATGAGAATTTTCAGAACCAACTTTCCCTCATATCTTCCAGGAAATTCCATCAGTTTTGAATAAAATTTTTAAAACTGATTTGAATTGACATTAAGATTTACAAGTTTGTTTCGTAAGAAAAGGTATCACAAGTTAGAATAAAATTAATATTTCAGATGTATTCTCTAAAATCAATAATAAACGTTGTCATATTCTGTTATACTGAAGCAATTCGATGATCGTGAATGAAATACAAAAATGTAGATTCCGAATTTGGTCATATTAAATCATTGAGAAGCAGTGATGTGCATTAATATTATAATTGTATTTCATATTAGGGCAATCGAATGAATCTAATGAAGTTAAATAAAAAAAATTCTTGCAAATGTTCAAGCAAAAGATGCATAGCTTGTTGTTGTTGTTGGTGGTGGTTTATTAAGGTCTTTCCCGTTTACAAACGGGAAGACCTTACTGTATTTCTTAGGCCAAAAAAAATATGTCTGTTTAGGGTTACATTCCTCTCAAAAATAGGGTAGGTAGGTAGGCATTTTCATTTTATTTTTTTTTTCATTTTATTTTTTCTCGACTAAAGTTGAGCCTATATTTGTAAAATAGCATAATGTTTAAGTCATGAAAGTGTATGGTTTTAAGTAGAAAGTTTAATTTTTAACATACACACCTATTAATCATGTCTTTTATTACAATACACTTATTTTTTTAGGAATTTTGAACAAAATATAAGTACAATGTATTTTAAAATGTTACCTGTAAATATATTTTAAAAAGTTACAAATTTCTCTGTTCATTGATGTATTTTTTGAAAGACAAAGTAAAAAATGCTTATTTATATGAATAAAGTGTTATCAAAATGTTTCATTCATTTGTTTTATTAAACCTTGATTTTGAAGAATGTCTGACCTGTATGTTATAGATGTACAAATGTATGTCTGGTACCGTAAAATAAGTGGCAACAAGCAGAAACCGCTACCCTGTCTTGAGCAGCTGAGTTCACTCTAGAACTGTACAATCAGTCTATTTGGAAGCGCTGACACGAGAGATTTGCTTTCTTGGTGACAGCATTTATTATATTTTAGTGCCACGATACCCGTGGCTTCCATTGTGCTCATCATCAGTAATACGCTTGGATTTACGTGATATAAATCAGTCTCCTATTCAAACGTTATTGTGACTTGGTTTTAAACGTACTTTCGGTTTTACCGGAAATGATCCGTATTATACCGGAAATTGGCGGAAATTACCGATTTTGTAAATTTTGGAGAAAAAATGTATTAGGGTCGGGAGAAAAAATTAGGGTCGGTCGGGAAACCCGAAACAGACATATTTTTTTTTTGGCCTTATGATTATTAAGGTCTTCCCCAACGTATTCCCGATAGAGGGCGTGAATAATTAAGAATTCGGTTCGGTTCTTTCTTTTGATGTTTCAAAATCCTATATTTTCGGTTCGTAAGGCGCATTCTTATTATGCATACATGTAGTTCGGTTCTTACATGGTTTACAACTTTACCATTTTAATAAAATTCGTTGAAACCAATTTTGATGCACAAGATGTGCACATATCGTGGATTTATTTTTAAAACTGATTTGAATTGACATTAAGATTTACAATTTTGTTTTGTAAGGAAAAGTATCACAAGTTAGATTAATTTAAAGTATTTGAGATGTATTCTCTAAATCAATAATAAATGTTGTCATATTCTGTTATACTGAAGTAATTCGATTATGGTGAATGAAATACAAAAATGCAGATTCCGAATTTGGTCATATTACAATCATTGTGAAGCAGTGGTGTGAATTAATATAATAATGTAGTTCATATTATGGCAATCGAATGAATCTAATGAAATTAAACAAATAATTTTCTTGCAAATGCTCCAGCAAAACATGCATAGCTTGTTGTTGTTGTTATTGGTGGTTGTTTATTAAGGTTTTTCCCGTTTACAAACGAGAAGACCTTACTGTATTGCTTATGATTATTATTCTTCCTTTCCGGCAAGTTCGGAATGATAAACCGGATTTAGGATTGATCCTGCCAAGCCGAACTCTTTTCGATAGACAGTTATCTGCCCGAGCACCGTAAACGTTGTTATCAAAGAAACCCTTAGAATTATAGGAAAACCGAAAGGTGGAAAATGTTCGATGACACAACTTTGTTCTCATTCATTCGAAAAAATTTGACGACTCCTTATCAGAGATATTTCCCTTGGAAACATGTCAATGGTCAAAAGTCATGTACCGATTGTCGCAGAGTCTTGGGACTTTCACCAATAGTCATCCGATGTCATATTCTTCAAAATGACCCCAAGGTCAAAGGTCAAGCTAAAACTTGACCTTTGACCTTTTACCTTGTTATCGAAATAACTCAAAACCGTAACAAATAGGTGATGAAATATACTGGAAAAAATGTTTATATTGTCAAGACGAACTTTGTCGTGTTTCAGTTTATCGACTCCTTATAGGAGTTATTGGATCTTGAATATTTGATGGAACGCGTACATTGTCAAAACTCAAAAGCCGTTAGTCGTAGAGACCTGGGACTTGGACCATTCATCCACAGAGGTCATATTCTTCAAAAATGATTCCAAGGTCAAAGGTCAAGGTCACACTTGACCTATTTACTTATACCTTGTTATAACTCAGAAACTGTAACAAATAGCTGATGAAATATATTGTCAATATCTACATTTGTCTTATCGGGTCTGAAGTTGTACGATGACTCCTAACAGGAGTTTATTTTATACTATATCTCAAAAACTAAAATTGTTTGTTTGTTTAGTTGGGATTTTCCGCCGTTTTCAACAAATTTGGCTATTTCGCGACGGGCAGTTTTTATTGATGGAGTAAGCTGGAGTACCCGGAGAGAACCACCCACCGTCGGTAGGACAATTGGTAATCCTTGTCAATTAAGATCGGAGTCGAACACACCCCGTCAAAGGAGAGATTCGAACTCACAACCTCAGTGTTGACAGGGTAGTGATCATTACAAGGTAATAGTCATGACGAGATACCTAGACCACTTCGTCACAGATCCCCCTCCTTTAGCAACTAATGAAAAAGTCTATAGCAACCTTATATAATTATGTTCAGGACCCTATGTTAGAGCTGTACAGGTCAAAATGGAAGATCCAGGTCCAGGTCATTGAAAAGGTCCTTAACATCCCATCGAATAGAACCTAGTAACCGTGTATATTAATGTTCAGGGCCCTATATCATACATGTAGCTGTTCCAGCCAAAATAAAAGGTCAGTGGTAAAGGCCATTGAAAAAGTCCTTAGCAACCGATGGAAATGCAACGATATATATTGATGATGTTGGACCTGTTCCCACTGTGGTAACATTTCACGCACCTCCACCGATTTGTGATTACCACCGGATGGCGGATTGACTTTGTTGAACTTCATGACGGGTGTCGTATACGGAGCAAGAACCTGCCTTCCCTTCCGGAGCACCTGAGTTCACTTCTGGTTTTTATAGGAGTTTGTGTTGTTCATTGTTTTCTAGTTTTCAGTGTTTATTTGTTGTGCTTGTGGTTGTTCATTTTCCTTCCCGGGCTTGTCAGTCTAGCGATGATGGATTGCGTTTTTTGGTTTGCTCCTTAGGTGTATTTACCTTTTTTCTTACAAACACTAATCATTCACAGAGACCACGGAGGATCAGATCATGATATTTAGTTCTACAACCTGACAACAGCAGTAAAAATATAATAATTGCTTTCAATTTTTCGGCAGATACATAAGCTTCTGTGACGTTAACCAAAAAGCTGTGATGCTGTACCCCCCCCTTTCAACAATAAAGCTCGTAAAATCTTCATTATCCCCCCAAAAGGGCACATAATTATTTAAAATTGTGCCACCCACTCGTCGTCCCTCTGGATCCGCCCCTGTAAAGTCTTGTAAAAATATATGCAGCTCAAAATAATATTTATACTTCCCCGTGGTGAGAAATGTGCATAATATAGCTGAATATATTCTTTTTACAGTATAGAATAGTTATTGCCGAATTTCCTCATGTATCAAAAGCGAAAACTTAGTCACTAAATGTATTTGTTGTTATATGATATATATGTGAACTTGCGGCATTTCATCTCGGAGAATAGATTTTTTATTTCTACGAAAAATATATTTAATTTGAGTTAGTAAAAATAGTTGAACAAAATATTACAAAATATTTTATGTGAACAGATTGATTTGTATATATTCTAAACTAGGGTATACATAGACAAGTATTAGACATGTAAAAAACTTATCATAACTTTAATGGTATTCATTATTTCACACATGTTAGATCAAGTTCATTTTAGTGTACGTCTATCTAACTTTTGAAAGGACAAGATATGATAAGCTGTTGTATATTGCCTCCAAATTTAGTCGAAAATAAAGTTGGAATAATATAGAACTTTTTTCATTATTTTGGTAGATAAGTACTTGCCCTTATAGAAAATGAACAAAAATATCCTGCTAGGATCGGTTTTGAAATGAATCTAGGTTCGTCTAATGAGCCGGTTCGGCATTTTCAAGAAAAAAGGACAATTTTCTTCCTGCATTGACTGATAATTTTGTATGAGAGAGCACGTGAACCACATACATATTTAGACAAGATAGTCTCTTAGTATCATATTTCTAATGTTTAAAACGTTTTTTGTGGTTCACTTGCTCGCTCATATTAAAATATTAAAAAGTTGATTGAAAACACATAAATTTTTTGTGCTGATGAGAGAAATATACAAATCTGTAACGGACCGTCATAGACCTTTCCGTATATTCATCAACCAGAACTAAGAAAATGTCGGCAAGTTATTTTTTGTAGGAGAGCACATCTTTTAACTTTTGGGGGCTTATATAAGAGAACATCTTATGAAAAGTATGACTTGTAACCTGTCTTAAATTTTTAGCGGCTTTTGCTAGTGAAAAAAGAACATTGCGTGTATGCGGTTCGGGGGAAGGGTACTTCTACAAACCTCACGGATCTAATTTTTTTCGGCAAGATCACTCCATATATAATCGGATGTAAAACAGCATACTCAATTGAAACTGAGAATAGATGACTTATTATAGTAAATATATCTGAATATCCCGTACATGATCTGATTTGTTGTAAAAACAAGATAAATGAAACATAAACAATCCTACAGTTAAAATTACCGTAACATAACATGACACCGATTTTAAGAACAGTCCCTGTCGAAAGATTATATACATTATTTATGACCATGGTATGATGTATCGCGGTGGTGTAGTTGGTTAGCCCGCAGTTCTACGAAGCGGAAAATTACAAGTCAAATCTAAATTTTCTTTTTTTTGTTTCATGATTTTTATAAGTTTGACATTTCATGTAATCAAGAAGAGATCTGCTGGAACTTTTATTTTTAACAAAGACATGGTGAAATACAATTACAAAATTAATTTGAGCAAATATATATTGGATGTTTCATCACCAATGTAAATGTTTATTTTTAAAAAGCTTATAAAATAATTAGAATTGAAACTGGCAAAACGCGGGAGAAAAATATTTGACAAACAAAATAAACATGTACAGTCATAACACAGATTTTAAGACCAGTCTTTGTTGTAAGATTGATTATATATATACATGTACATTACTTAAGACAATTCTGTGAGTGTGTCGCGGTGGTGTAATTGACTTGAGCGCAGTGTCTCGATGCGGAATGCCACGGTTCGCGAATCTCGTATTGTTTTTCCCTCATGATTTTTAAAATTTTGACGTTTCTTGTTATCCATTACAGATCTGCTGGAACTTTTATTTTGAACAAAGTCATAGTTTAAAATACAATATTATAACATATGATGCGTTACACCGTATGTGTGTATGTTTCATGACCAATGTTAATGTTATTTTCGAAATAAAGCTTATAAAATGATACAAATGAATATGTAAAAACATCACGAGCCCAAAATAACCTTACGAATAAAAAAAAGTTATTCTTAAAGTTGTTATTTATTCTATATTGCACGATGGCACAATCGGTAAGACGTTGACGTAAATGGGGGATAAACGGCAATGGTTCGAAGTTTTTATATTTTTATACCTCCACTCAGAGTGGAGGCAATGCAATCACCTTGTCGGTCCGTCCGCCCGTCTCGCACTTCTACTTCCTGTTTAACGTACGATTTATAATTTTTCAGGTTCCCCGTAATGAAATTTTTCGTAACAGATTTCTAAGCTTCTATTGAAAGGAATACATTGATATTTGGCATATGACTTTGGTATAGTGACTTGTACTGTGTCTCGCCTTTCCAGGTTTCCCGCATTTTCGAGTGGAGGTATTCTTAGCACGACGTAGCATATTTTCTCTTTTTTTCATGCGATTTCATCTGCTGTTCAAAGCATGAAAGTATTATGTAATCGAAGTGAAACACAAAATGATATGATTTTATCAGTAGGGTTTTAATGTGACAATTATCCTTGTTTCTCGTGTACCATAACGTGACGGAAAATGTAAACCCCTCAACAAATGCCTATATGTTGGTTAGTCAGCATTCAGCTATAAAAATTATCCATCGTCCGTGTCGGCGTCACAAAAACTTTCATCACACTTTTCTTGGCAGCTACTTGGAACAGACTCTTGATACTTGGCTCGAAGGTTTATACAATGTGCTATACCGTGTGTACTGTTTTTTATTACTGTCGCTCATTAACTTCCTGTTTACCGAAAACTTACGCAGACGACCCATTTCTTCCAAGGAAGATTTCCTTCTAAGTCTTCAAAAAATGGTTACATTTTTGTTCATATTTCAGTAAATATGCACGGATAATCATGTCGTAGAATGCGATTGGGATCAATACTTATTTCAGCAGAAAGAGATCACTACGACCCATTTTCCACATCATTTGCTCTTTAAATGTTAATTTAGAAATTCTATAGGGGAAAGTGTAAATCCATAGTACAAGATATTACAGTATCAATGTGTACCATTAACTTTGAAAATATTATGGGATGAGGCAAACTGTATTTGTGATTTTCTAGGGTAAACTGTTTCAGTACCTGTACTATACTATGTCAAACTATAATAATCATTCTGTTGCCTACGCTAGCGACATATGGGGGCACTACAGTAAATAGCTGGAGCAATTTCGAACAGTAAATAGCTGGAGCAATTTCGACAGAGTACGAAAGTAGTACAAAATAATTCCAATGGGATTCGGCGTCGATCTGTCACAACTAATGCCACAATCTAAAGCATAAACAAGTGATTTATTCTGGAAAGGAATTAATACCGTACGAAATACACTTTACGGCATGTCAATAACCCTTAAAAGTTTCGAGAACTGGACATATTAATGCGCCTGTAATTTCCGGTATTCAGGTTGAAGTGATGGGGCAAATTTTCACCGGGAAATTTGAAACGAGAAAAAATTTCTTATTTGGTAAACAATGTACTGTTCAAGTACAATTTTCTAAGACAGCTTTTATTTGAAAAACATGTCAACATATTGCCCGACTTGGGAAAATTCATTTTATATTTTTCCCTAATTTTTGAAAATGACGAATTTAACATTGAAGTAAACGGGGGCTCGATTTAGTGGTGTGCCTTCTTAAAGGGATCACTATCCGTTATTTTGCGTCGTCGTCGTCCGGCGTCACAAAAACTTTCGCCACACTTTTCTTGACATTGGAGCAGACTCTTGATATTTGACATTTATATACAATGTTATACCAATGTGTTATATTGTGAAGTTCATTTTTATTTCCGTCGGTCATCAATTTCCTGTTAACTTAAAATCTATACGCAGGCAACATATATCTTCCGTGAAATTATATATGTGTTCTGTTGCGTTATTCTGTTTGCAATAAAATATTAAAATCTATTTTTATTGATTTTCTTACATTACAATACATTTATTAAGACTGTCGTTCCCCAAGTCGTCATAATATGTCATAATTCAAGCTAAGGAAAACGGTTGGTTGCTAAGGAAAAAATATTGTTGCCAAGGGACATTAATGTCAGGTTTACTTGACTATAAGATTGCACCATTCTTTCACTTCCAAATATACAAAGTATTACGAAAGTGTTTTATTTTTTTTAGTAATATTTTGACATTTTTGCCGTTGCTAAGGCAAAAAAGGTGTTGCCATTGCAATTTTTGCAATCTCTTCAAGGTAAGAAATGTCGTGAATTTTCATCTTGGCGTCAAATATATATGATCCAGTAGATTTATTTTAAATAAATTGACTTATAATTTCATTTATTGGCATAAGACTCATTTTTCTAACAATATTCCAAATTGGTTGCTAGGCAACCAAAAGAGGGCAGGTCATATTTTTTTCGCATTTTTATAATCTTCGAGACATATCTTATTATATATACCAATATAAAGATATTTGACGAGGGGGCAGAAAATGGCCCTTATCCTACCTTGTCCTTTGTGAGTTAAGCCTGAAGACCTTTTATTCTTCATTTAATTTTTTTTTTATTAAATTTGTGATATATTAATTTTATTCTAACTTGTGATACCTTTCCTTACAAAACAAACTTGTAAATTTTAATATCAAATCAAAACAGTTTTAAAAGAAATATCTTTTATTCAAAACATTCTGGTAAATAAAGTTTATTTAGTGTAAATTTTACTTCAAAATAACATAAAATTAGGTGCAATTGGGTTGTAGTTTATAAAGCTAACATTTCTACAATTAATATTTGACTATATTTTATACTGCACAACAACTGCCTTGAAAATATTTATCTTTTTTTATCCTTAAACTACATATTTATATGCATCACTAATGCACCTGTGACAGGATGAAAAACGGAAGGGCTCTTTCAACAATACAAACTATTCAATTTACTTAATAGATAATAAACAATTTAAGATATATTTCAAAGTGATGGTCAACTGAATATTGTGTAAATGAATCCTTCAATAGATTAATTGTTCATGCTAACCAATGGAAAACCAATAGTAAAAAAAAACAGAACATTAATAATCCTTAACAGAGTTCACAATTAAATGATAAATACTTTTTCCTCAAAAGTTAATCAATATTTTTTTACATTAAAATATCATTAAATTTATGATCATTTTTTACATGTCTAATACTTGTCTATGTATACCCTAGTTTAGAATATATACAAATCAATCTGTTCACATAAAAAATATTATGTAATATTTTGTTCAACTATTTACAACTCAATATCTTTTTATGAAGATGTCGTTTTACTGATGCAGCAAGTTTACATTTTAAAAACTGGAAATGGTCATTCATGCATGTAACATAGATTCAGACGAACGAACATCTGAAACACAAGCCCTTCAAGTGCATGTATGAAAGCATCTCTTGTAAAATATATGCAGCTCAAAATAATATTTATACTTCCCCGTGGTGAGAAATGTGCATAATATAGCTGAATATATTCTTTTTACAGTATAGAATAGTTATTGCCGAATTTCCTCATGTATCAAAAGCGAAAACTTAGTCACTAAATGTATTTGTTGTTATATGATATATATGTGAACTTGCGGCATTTCATCTCGGAGAATAGATCTTTTATCTCTACGAAAAATATATTTCATTTGAGTTAGTAAAAATAGTTGAACAAAATATTACAAAATATTTTATGTGAACAGATTAATTTGTATATATTCTAAACTAGGGTATACATAGACAAATATTAGACATGTAAAAAAATTATCATAACTCTAATGGTATGCATTATTTCACACATGTTAGATCAAGTTCATTTTAGTGTACGTCTATCTAACTTTTGAAATTTGTGAGTTAAGCCTGAAGACCCTTTATTCTTCATATAATTTTTTTTTATTAAATTTCTGATATATTAATTTTATTCTAACTTGTGATACCTTTCCTTACAAAACAAACTTGTAAATTTTAATGTCAATTCAAAACAGTTTTAAAAGAAATATCTTTAATTCAAACCTGACGGGATTTCCAGGAAGATATGAGGGAAGGTTGGTTCTGAGAATTATCATGGATTTTGTACTTTAAAAATTGAAATACAAATAATGAATTGATAAGAAATGTATGGAAGTGCATTTAAGTTCGGTATTCTCGATAAAACGAACATTCTGGTAAATAAAGTTTATTTAGTGTAAATTTTACTTCAAAATAACATAAAATTAGGTGCAATTGGGTTGTAGTTTATAAAGCTAACATTTCTACAATTAATATTTGACTATATTTTATACTGCACAACAACTGCCTTGAAAATATTTATCTTTTTTTATCCTTAAACTACATATGTATATGCATCACTAATGCACTTGTGACAGGATGAAAAACGGAAGGGCTCTTTCAACAATACAAACTATTCAATTTATTTAATAGATAATAAACAATTTAAGATATATTTCAAAGTGATGGTCAACTGAATATTGTGTAAATGAATCCTTCAATAGATTAATTGTTCATGCTAACCAATGGAAAACCAATAGTAAAAAAAACAGAACATTAATAATCCTTAACAGAGTTCACAATTAAATGATAAATACTTTTTCCTCAAAAGTTAATCAATATTTTTTTACATTAAAATATCATTAAATTTATGATCATTTTTTTACATGTCTAATACTTGTCTATGTATACCCTAGTTTAGAATATATACAAATCAATCTGTTCACATAAAAAATATTATGTAATATTTTGTTCAACTATTTACAACTCAATATCTTTTTATGAAGATGTCGTTTTACTGATGCAGCAAGTTTACATTTTAAAAACTGAAAATGGTCATTCATGCATGCAACATAGATTCAGACGAACGAACATCTGAAACAAGCCCTTCAAGTGCGTGTATGAAAGCATCTCTTGTAAAATATATGCAGCTCAAAATAATATTTATACTTCCCCGTGGTGAGAAATGTGCATAATATAGCTGAATATATTCTTTTTACAGTATAGAATAGTTATTGCCGAATTTCCTCATGTATCAAAAGCGAAAACTTAGTCACTAAATGTATTTGTTGTTATATGATATATATGTGAACTTGCGGCATTTCATCTCGGAGAATAGATCTTTTATCTCTACGAAAAATATATTTCATTTGAGTTAGTAAAAATAGTTGAACAAAATATTACAAAATATTTTATGTGAACAGATTGATTTGTATATATTCTAAACTAGGGTATACATAGACAAATATTAGACATGTAAAAAAATTATCATAACTCTAATGGTATGCATTATTTCACACATGTTAGATCAAGTTCATTTTAGTGTACGTCTATCTAACTTTTGAAATTTGTGAGTTAAGCCTGAAGACCTTTTATTCTTCATATAATTTTTTTTTATTAAATTTCTGATATATTAATTTTATTCTAACTTGTGATACCTTTCCTTACAAAACAAACTTGTAAATTTTAATGTCAATTCAAAACAGTTTTAAAAGAAATATCTTTAAATCAAACCTGATGTGATTTCCAGGAAGATATGAGGGAAGGTTGGTTCTGAGAATTATCATGGATTTTGTACTTTAAAAATTGAAATACAAATAATGAATTGATAAGAAATGTATGGAAGTGCATTTAAGTTCGGTATTCTCGATAAAACGAACATTCTGGTAAATAAAGTTTATTTAGTGTAAATTTTACTTCAAAATAACATAAAATTAGGTGCAATTGGGTTGTAGTTTATAAAGCTAACATTTCTACAATTAATATTTGACTATATTTTATACTGCACAACAACTGCCTTGAAAATATTTATCTTTTTTTGGTCCTTAACCTACATATGTATATGCATCACTAATGCACTTTTGACAGGATGAAAAACGGAACTGAATTGTCTTATACGTCATTTAGCCATAATTGAGGATGCATGACTTTTGACCATTGACGTGTTTTGTTAAACTTTCAAGGTGAAATAACTCTGATAAGGAGTCGTAAATTTTTTTCGAATGAATTAGAACAAAGTTGTGTATTAAGATATCGAACATTTTCCACCTTTCCTATACTTTTTATGGTTTATTTGATTTATCGATAACAAGGTTTATGGTGCTAGGGCAGATAACTCTGTTGAAAAGAGTTCGGCTTGGCAGGGTCAATACTGAATCCAGTTTATCATTCCGAACTTGCCGGAAAGGAAGAATAATCATCATAAGAAATACAGTAAGGTCTTCCCGTTTGTAAACGAGAAAGACCTTAATAAACCACCACCAACAACAACAAGAAGAAGCTATGCATCTTTTGCTTGAACATTTGCATGAAGTTTTTTTTTAACTTCATTAGATTCATTCGGTTGCCCTAATATGAACTACAATTATTATATTAATTTACACATGCCTGCTTCACAATGATTGTAATATGACCAAATTCGGAATATGCATTTTTGTATTTCATTCATGATCATTTAATTACTTCAGTATAACAGAATATGACAACGTTTATTATTGATTTAAGATAATGCATCTGAAATATTTATTTTATTCTAACTTGTGATACCTTTTCCTACAAAACTTGTAAATCTTAATGTCAATTCAAATCAGTTTTAAAAATATCTTTTATTCAAAACTGATGGGATTTCCAGGAAGATATGAGGGAAGGTTGAGAATTCTCATGGATTTTGTACTTTAAAAATTATGTCTATAATACATTAATCCAAGTACATAATTATAGTATACTGTTCTGTCTTCTGTAAAAAGTTAAAAAAGTGTATGTAATTATAAACACTCGAAGTAGATCCAATTAACACATAGTTTTAAGAAACAATTTCGCCTGCATTATGGCGTCTACGTTTCTCAGCTTATACGATATTCAAAGGCATGACTTTCGACAAGGAAAATTACTGCTGTCACAAAAGTTTCTTAACCAATACATTATACATTAACGCTGAATTAAGATAACTAATTATTTACCAGTTAAAAATTTTTTTATCTCATATTATCACATTCCAAGAATAGAACAATTATAACAGAAATGAATGTAGATATTTGGATTCAGATGAAAGAACCCTGAAATGAAGATTCCAACAATTGGTCTAGTCTACTTTGCATATGTGAAAAGTGTAAAAAACATTTCTATTGACCCATATAAATTTGTTTGTTTAGTTGGGGTTTAACAGCACATTTTGGCCATTTCGCGGCGGCCAGTTTTTATTCGTGGAGGAAGCCGGAGTACCCGGAGAGAACCACCGACCTTCGGTAGGAAAATTGGCAATCCTTGTCAATTAAGATCGGAGTCGAACACACCCCGCCACAGGTGAGATTCGAACTCACAACCCCAGCGTTGACAGGCTAGTGATCAGTAGTAGTCATGACGAACTACCTAGACCACTCGGCCACCGAGACCCGACCCATATAAAAAGATGAAAAATACAAACTGTCTCAAATAAAACTAATCCGAAATGAAACAGTATATACTTATTGACTGTGTATGAGAATAAAAGCAAATTTACTGTCCCCTCGATACCAACTATTGCCCTGAGGTATAATAATACACTTAGGTTGTATATTTCCTAAGCGTTGTAAATCCTCGGGAGTCTATCTCATAGCTTTAGCTGCTACTTATGATAATTCTCAAATACATTTCTTTTTCATTAATCTTGAACTCTTATTGTTATCATTTTTATGTAATAATTTTGTATATATAGAATTGAAATTTAAATCACCAGCAACATCTATTATATTCAAGAAAAGTTTCTTTATTCCGGTTTTTACATCATATAGTTATAGCTAGTCAATGTAATAATCGTCTGTATGTATATCTGTCAAAAACGTATTCCCGGTAATGGGCGTGAATACTTAAGAATTCGATTACTTAATCTAAACCAATAAAATTAAAGTGATCCAGAAGACATTACTTATATTTTCAAAATATGCCCACTAATTTTAGTCTTTATAGTTTAGTTTGAGAACAGTATAAATAAGAACTGAAACTTTCATACGCCAAAGAAACATAAAACATAAAGGTAAGTTTGCAATCTTTATAATTTTTGTCATTCTTTCTTTTGATATTTTCGGTTCCTATGGCGTATCCTTAATATGCATACATGTAGCTCGGTTCTTATATGGTTTATAACTTTACCATTTTAATAAAACTCTTTGATACCAATTTTGATGCACAAGATGTGCAAATTTCTTCGATTTACGACTCATCAGTTGTGCTCATATAGACATAATTTTTAAAGTACAAAATGCATGAGAATTTTCAGAACCAACCTTCCTCATATCTTCCAGGAACTCCCATCAGTTTTGAATAAAAATTATTTTTAAAACTGATTTGAATTGACATTAAAATTTACAAGTTTGTTTTGTAAGGAAAGGTATCACAAGGTAGAAGAAAATTAATATTACGGATGCATTATCTAAAATCAATAATAAACGTTGTCATATTCTGTTATATTGAAGTAATTAAATGATCATGAATGAAATACAAAAATGCAGATTCCGAATTTGTTCATATTACAATCATTGTGAAACAGTGATGTGAATTAATATAATAATTGTAGTTCATATTAGGGCAATCGAATGAATCTAATGAAGTTAAATAAAAAAAAATTTCTTGCAAATGTTCAAGCAAAAGATGCATAGCTTGTTGTTGTTGTTGGTGGTGGTGGTTTATTAAGGTCTTTCCCGTTTACAAACGGGAAGACCTTACTGTATTTCCTATGATTATTAAGGTCTTTCCCAACGTATTCCCGATAGTGGGCGTGAATAATTAACTTTCTTTTGATGTTTTAAAATCCTATATTTTCTGTTCCTAAGGCGTATCCTTAATATGCATAAGCATTAATATAATAATTGTAGTTCATATTAGGGCAATCGAATGAAATTAAACAAATAATTTCTTGCAAATGCTCCAGCAAAACATGCATAACTTGTTGTTGTTGTAGGTGGTGGTGGTTTATTAAGGTCTTTCCCGTTTACAAACGGGAAGAACTTACTGTATTTCTTATGATTATTATTCTTCCTTTCCGGCTAGTTCGGAATGATAAACCGGATTTAGGATTGATCCTGCCAAGCCGAACTCTTTTCGATAGAGAGTTATCTACCCGAGGACCGTAAACCTTGTTATCGCTAAATCAAAGAAACCATTAGAGCTATAGGAAAACCGAAAGGTGGAAAATGTTCGATGACACAACTTTGTTCTCATTCATTCGAAAAAATTTGACGACTTTATATCAGAGATATTTCCCTTGGAAACATGTCAATGGTCAAACGTCATGTACCGATTGTCGCAGAGTCTTTGGACTTTCACCAATAGTCATCCGATGTCATATTCTTCAAAATGACCCCAAGGTCAAAGGACAATATAAAACTGGACCTTTGACCTTTTACCTTGTTATCAAAATAACTCAAAACCGTAACAAATAAATGATGAAATAAACTGGAAAAAATGTTTATATTGTCAAGACGAACTTTGTCGTGTTTCGGTCAAATCGGTTTATCGACTCCTTATAGGAGTTATTGGCCCTTGAATATTTGACGGAACGCGTACATTGTCAAAATTCAAAAACCGTTAGTCGTAGAGACCTAGGACTTGGACCATTTGTCCACAGAGGTCATATTCTTCAAAATGATTCCAAAGTCAAAGGTCAAGGTCTCACTTGACCTTTTACCTTATACCTTGTTATAACTCAGAAACCGTAACAAATAGCTGATGAAATATATTGTTAACATATAAATTTGTCTCATCGGGTCTAAAGTTGTACGATGACTCCTTATAGGAGTTTATTTTATACTATATCTCAAAAGCCAAAATTGTTTGTTTGTTTAGTTGGGATTTTCCGCCGTTTTCAACAAATTTGGCTATTTCGCGACGGGCGGTTCTTATTGATGGAGTAAGCTGGAGTACCCGGAGATAACCACCCACCGTCGGTAGGACAATTGGTAATCCTTGTCAATTAAGATCGGAGTCGAACACACCCCGTCAAAGGAGAGATTCGAACTCACAACCTCAGTGTTGACAGGGTAGTGACCATTACAATGTAATAGTCAAGATGAACTACCTAGACCACTTCGTCCCAGAGCCCGCCCCTCCTTTTAGCAACTAATGAAAAAGTACATAGCAACCTTATATAATTACGTCAGGACTCTATGTTAGAGCTGTACAGGTCAAAAGGGAAGATCCAGGTCCATATCATTGAAAAGGTCCTTAACATCCCATGGAATAGAACCTAGTAACCGTATATATTAAAGTTCAGGGCCCTATATCATACATGTAGCTGTTCCAGCCAAAATAAAAGGTAAGTGGTCAAGGTCATTGAAAAAGTCCTTAGCAACCGACGGAAATGCAACCATATATATTTATTTTCAGGAACCTATATTTGAGCTGTACAGGTCGAAGTGAAAGGTCAACTGTCAAGGTCATTGAAAAAGTTTCAGTGACCTATGAAAACATCCATAGCAGCCATATGTTTAGAGCCCTATATTTTAACTGTATAAGTTAAAATAGGAGGTCAAAGGTCACGATCATGGTTAACCATTCATAAAAAATCCCAGAAACCGTATATATATAGTTATCAACTTAGTATAAAAGGTCAATTTTACATGGGAAAGACCTTGCAATTGTTCTCTGTTCTCTAAACACTTGTCTTTCTAGTTTTTATTATTATTATTATTATTATTATTATTATTATTATTATTATTATTATTGTTGTTGTTGTTAACAAGGCAGTGTTTCGCATAGTTTCAATTGAAAATTCGTATTTGGCTGTTCGATAAGGTAATAGGAGCCCCTACCCTGAATTGTGCTTAGACGGATGATATAGACCGCTATCCGAGATAAAATTCATTAAAAGATCGTGTCTGAAAGTGCGGTTAGTTGGAACCAAACTGGGCAACAATAGTATTAATGTGGTACTCTTTCAGAATTGTGTCCGATGACCACAACTGCCATCCAAGAAAGCAATTAAAGATATTCTGAAGCCACTAAATAAGTTGGAACCAAACTTGTCAGCAATGGTCTTAGGTTGTCCTCTTTCAATACCATACCCAATGAAGATACTCCAGGCAATATTCTACTGTTAGTGTGCCAATGAAATGCATGTGAGCGACACAGACTCCTGAAAGTCTATAGTTTCGAATTTGACACTTTTAAATTTGTTCATTTTACTTAACTCTTAGCGGAAATTTTCAAATATCACATCAAAACGGCTCAAGATTTTAGACTTAACGGATAAGATTTTTTTTTTTTTTTTAACTTAGAAAATACTTTATTTAACAAAAACTGTTACATTAACTATACAAACTACAGTTTTCGTATGTATAGTTCCCTTTTATTAGTATCTGGATGCCAGGGATACACCCAGATAAAAATATATTTTAATGTTAGTTTCAATACAATGATTATTTATAAGGCAAATTACATTTTATAACTTTTTCAAAATTTATTCTATATTCGATAATTTATCTAAAAATGAATTGACCTCGGAAGATTTCCAAAGTCCAGTCTTTCGCTTTGAAGAACTCATTTTTTACAATTTACATTATAAACATTTTTAATGTCTGCCTAAAATCGATTTTTATTTTGACTTCGAATACTGATATTGTAGAATATAGAATAAAAACAATATAACTATCATTTACTTCAGAAAACATGTTGCTCAATCGACTCCGAAAAAAGTGATAATCATTTCGGCCGTAAGTCCTCAGTGAATATTAATCTTTCAAAAGTCAACAAAACCACACATTTACCTTATCAGAAGACAGTTATTGTATAATCTAATTGTATATAGTAATCAAAATATTTTATTTTTTTTTAAATTTTATATGCCTCATATTATTAACGGATAAGATAATGCCTTTACAACATCTCGTTTTCCCATAAAATTCAAGCTAAAATCTGGACAAAATGTAAAGAGATAATATGAAAACGTATTAGCCTTCTTAGTAAAGGGGGGTATTGGGATCGATCAAGTTTTCACTGCCGCGAAGAGAGGAAAAGCGGGTTTATGCCTTTTTTACAGAGAAAGAAAATTGCATAGAGGAAAAATGACTATATGACACTTTAAAAAGTTATCTCTTGTCTAAATTTTTATAAAATATCAGTAGGTGCCAAAGAGATCCAAAATAAAATGTTTGTTTTTTTTTCTAAGTGAGTTGATTTTTGAAATTACGATTTACATGTATAATCCTTATTTCTTCGTTTATTTATGGTAACAACATAAGGGGTACACGATGGAATCAAAGAGAAGGAAAATAATTGACGTTAGCACAAGGGGCGACGAAAAGAAATCGCGCAAAGATTTTGACTGCCTGCCTACAGATAAAAATGATTATCAGAAATGTAAGTACATGTACATGTATGTGAAATAATTATCAACATTTATTTTGTATATTACAACAGTTTGTAATGATAATATCTTTTTTACCTGCTTACTTTCTCTTACTTATCTTTAAATATATCCGTTTTTTTTTCTTGGGAAGAAAATTCTATTACCTAGACTTTTCAAAATGAAATTTCAATACTTATCGGTGTAAAATGTTTTAATACATGTTGTATTTCAGGTTCTGAGACCAAGATGGGAAAGACAGTAAGTAAACACCGTATAAAAGTTTACGGCGCAATTAATTGTTAAAATTCAAATTGTCACTATAACAATTTTTGCTTTCGGAAAAACCTGAATTGTTTAATCTAAACCAGCTTTCCAAGAAATGACTTCCTTTAAAACCATTATTCAAGCGGATGTAATCGAATTAAATATTACTAATTGAGAATTCGATCTAAAAATACTCGTTTTATCGATTTTCGAATATTGTTACTAGCCTGTTATTCAGCCTGTTTTCCTTTGTCACAAGAAAGATTTTATTAAATACATTATACAAATAGGGGAGTGAAAGAGGATAACATAAGGCATAGGTGAAATACCGGTAGTTTCTTATGCGAGCTTTTGAGTTTGTCAGTATAGAAAATACTATAATAATAACTGAAATTAAAATTCGAATACCAGACTGAATGTCTTTGAACAGTAACAGTCATAATTCATTCTTATATTATAATTGTTGTTTTTATATTCAGACCAAGGCAGAAATAAAAGAACAATGACTCAGTCATAAACTATTTTTGGGAGACTGTTTGCTTATGGTTTTGGATCTGTGACGTTCGAAATTGGCCAAATACTTGGTCAAATTGACCAGATAAATGGTCAAATTGGTCATGTTAACTCTTCTCAGTTTTTCTGACTTTATTAACGCCCAGAATCGTTTTTGATCACCCACAATCGACGTGATCATGTTCCTTCCTCTTGCTGACATATTCAGTTACAATTAATATTGTTATGAAATCAATACAAAACTAATTTCTGTATGTGAATATCGTTTATCATATAGCTTCATTGGAATTTGAATTATTTATAAAAACTGAAGCAACGAAAATGTCAAAACAAGAATCGGAAAAGAGTTGTTTACCTTTGCCAAAACTTCATCACGACTTCTCGTCGCTCTGAGGCATTTCTGATTTATTTTCTTTTTTTTTTTTGCTACTAAAACCTGTATTTTGATATTTAGATTAGTCCCTGGACTGTTAGTGATCTGAAGAAACAGATTATGGAAGCCAATAAAGAAAATAAAATGGCATTGATAACAATGGGTGACAAGAAAGAAGATTGGGTTGCTGGGGTTGACTTAAACGAGGAGATTATCATGTTGAATTGTAAAAATTTGTACGAGGATCAGGTTTGTTGGTTCAATTTTTGTCAGATTTTTTTTTTATCTCTTGTGTGTTTATGTATTTCAAAGCAGTTTTTGTTCGCAAATTCCAATGTTATCCATATCTTAACAAACAAATGCCACAGTATCAATACTATTCTATTCAAATATTTGTTTGTTTTTGTTTTTGTCTTTTTGTAGTTGAATCAAACGCCTTATTTCAAACTATTTAAAATTCCTTCTAATTTTGAAACTGAACAGTTAACAACTCAAATTCACTCTAAACAATTTTACGACAAACGGCATTATTTTCTCTGACGACTAATAAACTTATTAGCAGACGTCCAAAATGGAATAACAGCTCTTGTTGCTAAAGAGTCTCCCCAAAACATACCTTTGGTAATATATTACATGCTAAACAAAGTGATAGAACTTTACTTCAACTGCAAAATTTTTCCTAAAATTTTTGCACCCCCCCCCAAATCACATAAATTTCCCGATCCCAAACAAATAGCTCAGAAATAATTAACCCAAAAAATACTTTGAAATTCTCAGAACCCAAAAATAACAAAATTAAGAAAATTTAACCCCCCAAAAAATAGTATGAGTCTAACAGTTACGTACCGAAAAAATTTCAGAGTAACCCCCACCCCTTTTGATTATCCCATAAAGTACACCCGTTTTCACAAATTGGTAATACTATATAAATTTATTCCATGGTAATAATTTTCAAATCTAAGTTAGGATTTAATTATACATTTTGTACATGTATTTCAGTGCTAAAATCATAACTAAATAAAGTTGTCTTAGGATAATCTTAGTTATGATATCTTAAAATCACAATCCAAAGACACTAATATTAGATATAGTAAATTTATACTATGCTGTATTCGACGCATTTCAAGGAGTTACCTCTGATCAGCAACATTAAAACCGAAACATTTGGAAGACCAAAAACCAAACTTATAAACAAGAAGTACTCAACCAAAAATACCGAAAAAGGAAGCCAAAGTTCAGCTAAGGAGATCTACCATGTGCAATACAAGGAATGAACCCTTAGTATTTCTATTATTTTTGAATTTTGCTAAATACTGGTAATTTCTGTAACAAATCAATGAATAATCATGTCAGACAAGTCTGACGACTGGGTTTGCGAATACCCTTGGGGACCTAGGTTCCACCAGCAGAGGCATCATCCCAGGAGTTTCAAAATCACAATCCAAAGATACTAATATTAGATTAAAAAGATATAAATATGTCTATAAACGGTTGTTTCAAAATACCTTTGTATTAGTAGAAAATATAGTGAATTTATATGTATTAATATATTAATTTTTATCAATAATATATCATATCTAAATCTTATTTTATTTGAACCACGAATAATAAATGTTTCACAGTATATAAATATGAACACAGTATATTACATCTTGTCTGGTACTCAATATTTCCCTTCCATCTGAGAGCAGTATATTTTGTAGTCGTAAGGCTACATGTACATTTAATTTATACTATTTAATGTTTATTTTATGTTTTAGTTCTATAGAGACAGAATTTTCCTCTGTTTTGAGTCAAATACTTTGAAATATTACATTTTTGTAATCAAATTTGATTTCCATATAGTATTTATCTCTTTTGACGAAGTTTTCTTCAGCTAACAATTAATTTGTTTACTCGCAGTTTAGTTTTGTTGATCCGAAAAAAATTTCCATTAATCGGATTCAAATTTCGTGTTCAACTTGACTGGAGTAAACCATCAAATTTATTGTATTTTTGCCTAAAATCTAATGCTCCAGAGGTTTAAAATATCATATGAGCGTTTTATTATTAAATCGCAGTAATTTTACGATCTCATTCTGAAATACAATCTACAGTTATGCTATATTTACTATTTTGTAACATATACGTGTTCATATATGCTTTACATATTTGTCTGTATCATTTAATAATACATGTAATACTCAATGAACATTAAGCCCTCGAAAGTATTTATTTTAACGAGATTAACCATCTTTTGAGATTTCACATCCGATTTGTCTGGACGTACATTTTCGTTGTAAATCTCCCTTAATGAATCTTTTTCACAAAAACAATTGCTGCTGGTCGCAAAAACTAAACTTGTCATGTCACTGATTGCATAGGGGTATCCAAAATGCGACCACTACATTCGATATACTATGAAATTTGAATAGTAAAAAAACTTTCTACTGCACAATTTTATAGGCGATTTAGCAGATGTCCGTATGGTATTTTTGGCATGGTGTCAACACTCTAACATTTACATATCATGAACAAAGACCACGAGGGACTAGGGTTCATACTAAATATCCAGATATGAAGGTCTATATTATAAAAGAAATTGAAATGTGGTTATTTTAATTTTTTGGTAGATGTATATTAAATTTCTGAATTTTACAGAGAAAACACAAAACAGTGAAAATTATTGAAATTTTGGTACTGAGATGTTGTATATATGTATGGCGATCTCAACATTAGTTTGTATGTGTTACTTCTATATTGACAGAATTTTCTTTCTTTATTATATTTTAAGCTGAATATAATAATGTTATGTTTTTATATTTTATAGATGAAGACAAGTGAAGAAGATATGCTGGTAAACAATATTAGTGTGGCTGACCATAAGGTATAACTACATGTAATTACTTGGTATTTCTGAAATGGTAGCACGCTCAGAATTGATAATTCTTTACCGGTAAAATTGTGAGAAATATTAACACACAGACGACGTTTTGATTCTGAAAATGTACTAGTTGTTGTTTTTAAAATGATCAAAAAGTACATCGAAGTATTTTCTGATATATCCTGTGTGAGGATAAAAATGACTAAAACGCAAATTTTGAACTTAATGATACCACATGCTTTATTAAGGTAAACATATTCTCCAAGTATCTGAGTTCATTTCACATGTAGTGATTACATGGTGATTATTCATGTTATATAGTGATTATCTCTTCAAGATGAAAAAATCGATTATAAGGATGACTGGTGGTACTAAATGATGGACTGATGAGTCTAAGATCACTTCCTTTCATCCAACACCCATTTGTAAAAATAAATTGATTGCTTCCTAATAAAAAGAATGTATCTCTTTAACTTGACCATTTTATAACCGGGGAGGGGGGGGGGGGGGGGGGGGGGGGGGGGTTAGTCAGTGAACTTCAGAAACACCTACCCGAAATTATCCACGTTATATCGAATTTGTGACCTGAAAATATCCAGGAAAGCTTAAATTACATACCTAAAATTATCCAAAAATTAAAAAAGGCAGTTATCATGATGATACATATTTATACATTTAACTTTTATATATTGAAACATTTGTTATGATATCACAAAAACAGATAGACCTGGCATTCAAATTCATCATTGATATATGATTTACTAGGATGTATATAGCACATCTACAAAAATGATAACCTCAAAAATTGTAATCGTTTTACATATATGAAATATAGTAATCCATAATACATTTTTCGCATATTTTCTATCACAAATTATATATGTGATGAACAATTGACATGGAGTGATTTTAGAAAGAAAGCAAAAAATCACAAGTATATAACCAAACAGGCATCCAGAGATCACATCATGGTCTTCAAAACTGGAAAACCACAACACGCCTCAAGCCCTGAATGGCTGCAGAGTAATTCATGAGTTATGTCCAGCGGTACAATTTCATGTCAGAATATCAATAAATAAACTAAAAGGTTAACTGAGACCCAGACATTCATGATCATACTTTCCTGAATTGGGACAGGCGCATAACATACGACGGGGTTAAACCAGTTTCGTGGAGCTCCAACCCTCCCCTTTTTTAATATGGGCAAGGAAAACTGGACCCGGAAAACTAAAAAATACTAAAACACACTATAAATGTCAAAAGTTCTTTTGGATACAAGAGCACATAATGGGCAAATGTTATACTGAAGTGATGACTAAGTCCCGAGAATAAATATCATCTCTCAACGTTTAGTGGTTCGACCTTGAATAGTTAATTTAATTTGTACTTCGGCTAAAGGTAAATTTTTGTAGAATTTAGATTGATTTGGACTGCCCGTTTAGGTCATTTTTTTATTCTCTTTCAAAACATTAAGAGGATTCTAAGAATATATGAACTGCTTCAAACTCTTTCAGTCCAAATCGGTGGTAAAATATGAATATATTGGTTTCAACGTCACAGACGTCAGACAGCTTGTCAACGTCATAGTATAGTTTCCAACAAACTTTAACGACTTCATAGTATAACTCGCGTTGTGTAATGGCGTCTTTGTGTCTGAATACCTAAGTTGCGGCGTTTCAAAATGTAGTAGTAACTGTCCTATTAGACTAGAAATAATTCATGGTGGCTTGAAAATATAATGATTTTACCACGGGTAGGCCAGTTATGCCCATATTTTAACACTCGCTTTCGCTCTTGGTAAAATATTTGGCATAAAGGGCCTGCCCGTGGTAAAATCATGATAATTTGAAGCCACCGTGAATTATTTCTCAGGTAATCCGTAAATTTCATTGTAAAAATTCTTTAAAATTGTTGTATGCCTTAAACGTTAAAAAAGTTTGTGTATTTATTATAATAGTTCGTTTTCTTGTACACAGGATGATCTTACTGAGTTAATGGAAAAGCTACAAAACGAAATTGGCATATTACCAATACTAGTTGTCGAGAACTTCACGAACTGGGGGAAAACGCAAGGAGCGAGGGTTATGTCCTGTTCGCCAAAAGACGTGAAGGAGATGCAGATTCTAATCAAAGCAGCTGCACAATTAGGAGTGGGCTTGCGATGTGCTGGCTCTACTCACAGTTGGTCTCCGATGTTTTCAGATTCCGGCAACATACTTGTGTACGTTGACAAGATGAAAAGCGATTACAAAGATGGAACAAAGATAAGATTTTCCAACGTAGGACCACAGATTTTTATTTTTTTAGATATTTTTATAATGCTTAACCTACAAATGTTCTCGGGATACTGTATTATACAAAATGAAAAGCACACACACAGGACTGGTGCCGGTGAAAGGACTGGACATGCTTACTCTTTCTGATAACATTATTTTATAAACGTTCCGATAGCTATCACTAGACCTGAATTTGGTAGTATAAGGTAATCAGTCTTCGTCACTGTATTTCTGTTTTAAGGATTTTTATTTTGGTTTTAATGTCATTATTATTTGGGTTTTTTTCGGGGGAGGGGCAGGGGTGCGATTAATATTTCTATATTCGGAAAGTGTATAAAAGTTCAAATACAAACAGTGGTCACTGTAATCTTAAATATATATTTCAGCGAAAAAATGCAGAAGTTGACATTATGACAGGTGTTACAACAGGGGATTTCCAAAAGTTCCAGCTCGAAAACAAAGTTAATATTCCCGCTAATGTGATACTTGAAGTAGTACAGATGGTCAGTGTCGTTGCAACTGGATGTCATGTAAGTAACTGGTCACTTTGCCGTATAGTTTTGAATGATAGATGTCTTATTATAAGGTCAAAATGTATAGATGAAAAATATTTGACTAAATGCATTAAATATTAAAATTTAAATATATATATAAAAAAATGAAAGAACATATTAATTAATTCAATGCATTATTTGTCCATTGTGTACAATATTCCCAACGCGTATTTATCTACCAGTGAAAATATATTTCATGGCCACATACTTTTCAAAACTAAGAAGATTTTCCCCTGGATGGTTACTCTATATGTTGAATTTAGAATCGCAAATCTTGAATTTAAGATATCAGATTTCGAATTCGAATCTGGCATTTGGATTTCGTGCATTTTGACGTAATAACCAGAATCGATAAAATTATCTTTTGTAGTATACATCTATTTAAAGCATATATATACACCGTGATAGTCGTATACTGTTCTTTAATTAAAATTAATTGTAAAAATACATTTTATTACTTAGGGAGTTGGACGTGACTTCAAAGCACCAAGTGATCATGTAGTAAAGATGCGTATTTTTGACAGCACTGGTAAATTACGAACATACTCGTCAGCGGATAAAGAAATGTTCAAAGCTATAAGCGCAAATCTTGGATGTTTTGGTATAATATTTGATATGACTTTAAAGCTTGTTCCTGAGATCATTGTCAGTACGGAAAACAGATATTACAAGTTAAAGGATTTATTCTACAATGCAAGTTCCATGAAAGAATTACTTGAGGAAAACTCTTCAGTGGAGCTGTTCTGGTTTCCGTACAATTCTGTCAGCCTTTTCAGCTATAATCCAAAACGAGATGATGTTTGGGTAAGAGTAATCAACAAAGAAAACGGGAAAGTTGAAGGAAAATCTTACTATATATGGAAAGATGGAAAGGATTACTTATCCCAGGAAGGATTGGCGACTATATCACCATTTATCGCAAAGCATCCAGCAATTACCCCTTATTATTCGTCGGCTGCCTTCAAAATCTTGAAGAAAATAATCTATACCCCAGGAAAGATTTACCAGGAACTTCCTCACGCTGTGCATTTTCGGTATGGTATAAACATCATTCATAATAGTTATTTAATTGCATATGTCCCCATGGAAGCAGAGGTATATCGTTAATTCTGGCAAGAGCACTGCTGTATGCATACCCTTACAAAATTTAAAATATACAGATGGAATCGGAAATTACTGTAATAAAATCTACCATATGTTCAGTGTGAATCAGAATTGGATTCTCATAATTGTTAAAGATTTACTTGAATATTCAGCAGTTAGTAGCCTTGAATATTCCATTAGTATATTACCATTTCAAATTTATAAATTAAATTTGGTTTTACGTTATCTTATTCTTGACTAACCGAGATGTAAAAAGATAAGCCTATCTCGCACGTGTATAATAGAGTGTTAACGCATATCCCAAGAAGTACAATGTACCATGAGGCCATTCTGTTAACCTGCTGTGGCTTCTAGTCATTAGCATGTTTGTTGAATTTGGAGATTAATATTTCAACAGACTATCGGAAATTCTATGTGGACAGTTTATTTCATCGCTTTTGGTCGGTCTGCCCTTATTTTCACATGAAGCTAAAATTTTACAAGGGCTACTACGAAGGAAACAAAAGAAAAAGCCTGGCCTGGCTCTTTTATTGAAATTTCAGCTCTATACAATAATGCAACTGCTGTATTTCATGAATTACCTGTATCTTACCTACCCCAATATTCCTTCATACATGTACATAGACTTTTACTTTATGACCAAAATGTTGTTTTAACCTTCATGCTATGAATGTCCCCTTTTTCATATTACCGTGCATTTGTACCAATGTCTTCAGTCTTTTGTGCTTACATTTTATGGTTAATTCTTTACTATCGTAATAATGAACAAAGTACCATTACTGTCATATAAACTTTTAAGCTAGGGTAAAGAGCTGTCTTTGTTTATATCATCAGATTGACTCCAAAAACTTTCAGTGGTCGTCACAATTTAATAAAAAAAATTATTTTACAAATGGGACCAAATATTATACAAAAGCAAGCTTATGAAAAGTGATTCTTAGCTCACCTGGGCCAATGAAGCAGGTGCCATTTTGCTATCACTTGGAGTCCATCGTGATCTCATCTAATAACGTCTTCACACTAATCTTCTCAGAAACCACTGGTCAATTGGGTCATTTAGTGGATTAGTAATTGGTTTTTCCCAGGCACGTTGTTCGAGACCTTCTAACAATATGATATCCGAAACAAACCTAAAAAAGTCAGCAAAAATATATAATAAATTGCTTCGCTGAGCGCAGCTGGATACGACCGCAGAGCTCCAACCCTGAACAATTGGGGCAAAAATGGACACAATATTCGCACTTGATACAGGCCTGAATTTGGATTGTAATTAAATATTTGACACATAATAGGTTTCTGACACAGAATAACTGTAATCAAAGAACTTAGAATTGGTCATATGATTTGAATTTATATTCAATTTTTTGCTTTTTGTGCAATACAATATGCTGTGACGAATTGCCCATACACTATGAAGCTGCACATTGACCCCCCCCCCCAAAAAAAAAAAAACAAAAAACAATAAAAATTATTGTAACCCCCCTTTTTTCTGAAATCTGAAATGAGAAAAAAATGCCCCCCCCCCCAATTTCTCATTACCCCCCTAAATTTTGTTTTCACCTCTCCCCCCCCCATTTCTTTATACATAATTTACGATTTGTAAGGGAGGTAATCGAATCATACACAACATTTTACTTTAAATGTGTTTGGATTACCTCCCTTACCAAGATAGTAACCAAAAATGCTTATTGGGCCCTTTTTGGCCCCTAATTCTTAAACTGTTGTGACCAAAACTCCCACAATCAATCCCAACCTTTCTTTTGTGGTCATAAACCTTGTGTTTAAATCTCATAGATTTCTATTAACTTATACTAAAGTTATAGTGCGAAAACCAAAAATGCTTATTGGGCCCTTTTTTGGCCCCTAATTCTTTAACTGTTGGGACCAAAACTCCCAAAATCAATCTCAACCTTCCTTTTGTGGTCATAAACCTTGTGTTTAAATTTCATAGATTTCTATTAACTTATACTAAAGTTATAGTGCGAAAACCAAATGTCCTCGGACGACGATGACGACGACGACGACAACGACGACGACGACGCCAACGTCATACCAATATACGACCGCAAAAATTTTGCGGTCGTATAAAAATCATTTGAAATGACCCCACAGGGGCAGCTATATAGACAAAACTGAAATGGAGCTCGGTATCACGGAGTTCGGTATTACTCTGCAATACACTTAAATGCACTCCAGCTTAGCCAAAGGATGTTCGACACAATAATATGACAAAACTGATTGGATGAATAAGAAATGGAACGGTCATTTTCATTGGTCGATTCAACCATTCGACCTCAAATAAAAAAAAATATTATATATCGACAAATTCTAAAGCAAGAATGTGTAGATTTTGTGCACAACATTGTTATATTGACATGCTTTGTGGAATTTACATGTGCATACAAAATCAGGTTGCATATATATACATGCAAAGGTTATTCATACCTGTTTTACGGCCCTTCTGTTCTTAAAGGTTTCATATTTGTTTTTAGGACATTTGAATTATGAGCAAACCCTAGGAAATTCAGTACAGACGCACCAAATTTGATATCTTTTAATTTCTTGTAGGATAGAAAATAAAATTAATTAAAAAAATATCTATTCTCTAACTGTTTGGAAATTGACACCGATTGGCCTTCTTTGGAACAATATCTCAGTCATTAATAATATAGAAAAATATGCAAGACAATCCCCTGGGGCAATTGCAAAAAAACTTTTGTGACAAAGAGCTTAGGTTGCCTCCCTTTATAATTATGTTTTGGGTCCTGACCGTGGAACAATATGACCTCTGCTCGTGCAAACAAATCAACAAAAACATATTAATAAGGCTTTGGTTTTAATTATTTTATGGCCCTTGAAATGAAATTTAAATCCAGGCTGGTGATACAGGCTTCTGTTAGCTGTTAGTTTTTCTTGCTAGAAAGTACATCCACAAAGCACCAGTCTACGACATGGAGTTTGCATTTGATCTGAAAGGGGACTACAGTCGCTTACTTAAGATTATTCAGGTTGTTGTCGATAAAGTAGACCACGAAGAAAACCAAGCAGAATATCCGCTCAATATTGCACTAGAAATGCGTCTAATGGGATACAGGTATGTGTGTGTTCTATTTTTGGAATTTCACCACAAAATTATAGGAAAAATTACGATAGTATTTGTTAGATTTATTTGCCTATGATTGTATTCAATTTGTTAGTACATTGTATTACTTTGCAGCTTGTAAACCTTCAAGCACTTCACTTCAAGTAATAAAGATAAAAGGTGCTATAGAGGCCACGAGGCTCTATCATATTTCAAGGGCTCCATACGACTTTAAAAGGAGAATATAAAAATGCACTATTGCTTTGGCTGACCTTTTGTTCTGAATTTACCCAGAATATCCCTACAAATCTGTCATTGTGTAACATGTATAATATGTTATCCCCTTCACAATCTACTTCACCTATGCGTTTTGCTTTTGTTGTGTTTATCATAATTCAAGCACACTATAAAACGCATGATCGATCTACAGTAAAACAACCTTTTATACCGGCTTCCATACATTGTTTTTGCATGTTTAAACAATGAACTCTAACCGGCATTGCTGTATGCCGTATTACATGTATATGCAAAACGAAAAAAAAATAATTGAAACAAAAGATATAAATAGAACTGTGAGTGACCTCACTGAGTGATACCCCCGCTTGCAATACTATGAATGTTCAAACTTTGGAATACTGGTATAACAGCAAGTTACCTATGTATTGTTTAAAACCAATACTGATTTATCTGTGAATTACAACATCTGTGTAAAGTGTAATAAAAATCCAATAAGCCATTTAGGAGGAGTTGTGCTTACAAGATTTAAACATGTAAAACACTTAAGTTGGATTATCTCCCTTTGCACGCATCCAGCGATAATTATCTTGCTTCATGCACATCTACATATGATGTCCAACTTTCCATAAAGTTTCATCAAAATCCATTGAACAGTTTAGGAGTTGCGCTGATACAAGCTTTAAACATGTAAATCCCTTAAGTTGGATTATCTCCCTTTGCAAGCATCCGGCTATAATTATCTTGCTTCATGAACATATACGTATGCTGCCCAACCTTCATATAAAGTTTCATAAAAATTCATACCTTGTTGGGGAGGGGGGGGGTATAATTAAAAAAAATTGAACATTATTAATAAAATTTAATATGGACAACACGGCAAAAAAAAAATAAAAACATCTAAACCAAGAGCTTCTGCTGGTGCTAATACCCTTTAATATCCAAACGTAACTAATTTTGTGATAGAAAATTTAAGTACAAGATATTTTAAACATTTCAATATGTGTGAACCTTTGCTATATTGTCTCACTGATGCATACGTATACCCCATATCCTTTAATTTTCAAATAAACTAATTATTCACATAATTATTGCATTTTTTATTGAAAACTGTAATATCTTATAATGCAAACTAGAAGGTCAAACAAAAACAGGTATTAACATTGAATACTCGCAGTTTTTGAAAGCAAGTTGAGTCGCAATATTTCCAATGGATTTCATATTGCAAGATCATAGAAAGATTTGTGCAATGCAATAATTATACAGAACAAGTATACATATTTCATGCTAAGGGTTTGACATGAACATTTACAATATGTTGTCTTTAATCATAAGCATATTTTTTCTAGCTAGTACATATGAAAGCTAAATATATAAGATAACTGAAAATGTAAAATGGAATCAGCAATTTATTTCTTTACAGCGACTCATTTTTATGCCCCGCCATCATTGGCAATCCAGAGTATGGTGGGTCTGGTCATGTACTGTATATTGAAGTTTTGAGCGTTGTTGGAACCAAAGGTTGGGAAGAGTTTTGCACTGATGTTGGAAAAGAGTGGATGCAAATGGGAGGTGTGCCACATCTTGCAAAGCAGTGGTCATTTCTACCAGATATTGAAAACCATTTTAGGAAGGTATGTTAGAAAAATTCAGAGTACTTACATGAAGCTTTTGACGGGTTTTCAACTTTCAGTGTTGAATTCATTATTTCGGAGTTTAGTTTTGTGTTGAAACTCTTTGTTTTATTAAATTTTGTACATTAAATTTTCTTGGATTTTGCCAATACCTTTCCTATGTCTTAATACCAAACATCTGGGATGCAAAATAGTTATCAAACTCGAAGATACTTAAAATTTACTGTTAAACAATTATAAAAATTGTGAAAACTAAGGAGTATCTCCCTCGTATATAGCTCCGTCCTTAAATGTTTTTGGCTTTACTTTAACAACGAAATGTTCACATCATATGCATCAAAATTGGTATCAAATAATTCAATTTCTTTTGTAACTTTGTATCCTTGTATGTTTCAATAGGTGTTTGGTGAATCTATGGAGAGATTTAAAAAACAGCTGAGGAAATCAGAAGCCGATCCAAACGGGATGTTCTTAAACGAAAGTTTGAAGAGACTTCTACAATTTACTCCTGCTAATTGTTGAACAATAACACTTTATGTCGTCTTTTATTATATCATATTTGGAGTAAGACTGATAAAACCTAAAAACAATCATTTAATTATTTGCTTCATTTTTTCTTTTGAATACATTAGGATATACGATTGCTTGCCATTGCTTATGTAGAATCTTTTATGATAAAAAGGCATTTATATTTCATTTTTAAAGTGATTTCTGAATAAAAAAATGTATAAAATATTATATGATTTCTGATGTTTTACACATGTATTCGATTTTTCATTTATCTTTATGTTATACTGTGTAGATAAATCCATTTTTGCACTTTCGTTCATTCTGGTTATTCCGCTCGACTCCCACATAGATTATAACAAAGATTTTATTATCTTACGGATTATTTGCATCAAAACCATGGATGACGTTCCCAGTGAAGCGCCTGGAAAATTTCAATTTCGAAATTCCGAATTGCCATTCGAAGCATTTCGAATCTAAAATAGAAACTTGGAGTCAGATATTCCCAATTTTTTTTTCAAAATTGCTTCAAAATGACCCTTGAATCTTACATGTAGTAGACATATTTTACACAAAATGTTAAGTACAGGCGATAGTTGCACATATATATGTAGTCTACATGTACATTGCTTCAACAAATAAAAATATCTCATTCAAAAATCAAAATATTTTATCAACATATTTATTGATCAGGTAGAGATTCTCGCACCCTGGCTTTCTAAATTCACAAATATTTCTGTTTGCTATGCTTTTTTAATCAAACTATCAAATTACTGATATTCTACCAAATACAGTAAATCAATTCGACTGTACAGTAATACTTAAATATTTTATAGTACATTTGTATATGATCATATGCAAACAATAACTAAATTCAGTTCAAGTTAAATGACCTGTTTTCATATTTCACCGGTTCAAAAAGCAGGTACATGTAACATTTTTCAAGGCCTTACTCGATGTGATCTTACTGAGGTAATTCTGATCAATCATTCTCCAAGCACAAGAGCTATCGGATTAAGGCCCGAGAAGAGCTATAAATTGTTGTTTGTTAAATGAAAATAACAACATGAACAAAGCCGCATAACTATGGGGAGGTAAAGTAATATGATAAAACATATGCCATTGCAAACAATCCTAAAAAACTATGAAAGATATCAGACCTGCGGTCTCAAAAAATCTTATGTTTCATTATGGTAAAAAACGTAACTCCTCCAAAAATTGCCCAACCAAAATCAATGATATGGGATTGTATGACCAACTACATATCATGACAATTAACCTTACATTATATAAAGTTTGATATGGGGGTGGGTTGGGGGTGTGGGCTAGCATCGAATTTGAAATCAAAAGGCAGAAACAGGATTTTGGCAAAGTGAAAAGACAGGTTCACTTTGGATGTGAAAAAATGCAGGTCTTGTGTCAATCAGGAAGGTTTTGGGTTTAAATTAAACATTTAGGACGCTATAGCGGCCGAAATATAAATCCAGGACCAAAATTTCTACGAAAAAATAGGCAGGATCAAACATATGACTTTCTATATATTTCAAAAAGTAAGATCTGAAGATTTATGTCGCATTTTTTCTCTGAAAACATGCCTTTCTTGAGAAATTTTTAACTATACTTATTAAAAAACATTTTTGTATATAATATGCAACCTCCTATTTTCACTTAAAAAGGGATCAATATAAAACCATTATTTGTCTGAAAATTTAGCATTGTGGCCTATAATCTCATTAACCATTGAGTTATCACTCAAAATACAAATTTGTTTAAAATAAATTTTAGGGGATTTATGTGTATATTAATACAACAATGATATATTGGCTGTTGTATAGACGATAGACTAATGTTTACTTTAATGCACTAACTTCTAGTAAAAGTGGTAAAAATGGCTTAGCAACGTACACGGCACGGAAGCACGTATTTCCACATCATTTTGACTAAAAAAAGGGAAACAAACAGAAACAAAGCTGGTATAATGAGCTTAATTTCCCAATAAAGGAAGTTATTTAACATTAATCAATGTAAGTCCGGTGATATCTTTGTGGCCCTTTTCTATTCTCCCCGACGTTTATGACCTAAATAACAATGTCAGATTTTGTTATTACATGCATGTGCATGATATCTTGTTTCAAAATAACAGGTTACAAATTTGTCAAGTTTTGATTCCGATTGGAGACAAGACTATATGACTAAAGAAATTGAATCTTAATACAATGTGAAGGACCCAGAAGTCTTTGCTCAATTTCTATTTAACCTCTTGGCTATATGAAACAATGATTAAAGACGTCTCTTGGAGGATGTGTTATATGTAACCCTTATCTACATGTACTTTCATTTCATTAAACATATTACGTTTTCTTAAGATTTAAAACACTAACCCCGCATTACAGAGTATGTTATTTAAAATGTCTGATAACCATTGTAACAATTTAACGACATTATTGTGCTCTGTTACTTTTGTTATTAATATGGATATATTACTTGGAAATATATCCATGCACGTCGTGCCAGTTCTTTATCGGACACAACAAGGACCTTAAGAACTTCCCGAGCACTTGCCCCTGCAATTTTGTGCTTCCACGACAATTCAGCAATAGCTACTCCACTGGAAAAAAAACGTATTGACTTCACATTAGTCCAACAGCAATACGATTGATCTCTGGTTTGTTCCCTCGCTTTGCGTCAAGACAACAAACAGCAGACTTGCTGTTCTCTTAAATCAAGACACTGGTAAGAGTAAAATATCTATTTTTTTCAAGGTTATTAAATATACGGTGACGAAGACACAAAAAGAAAAAAAAACACGATTTATAAATATGATATTATGGGATTACGCATGTTCATTGATTTTTAAAGTACCTAAATTCATAATTATGGACATTTAAAAGTCCTTTGTATTACGAATACATATGCAAAATGGAATTAAACGACCTTGGCATTGTCTGGTAAATATTTGAGTGCGTTACCTTGACTACAAGGAAGAAGTAACTTATAGAAACAGTAATATTGAAATCTCTGTATAAGGTAAGCAGACAAATTCATTTTAGTTTAATAAATCAGTTGAAACTGAAATAATTAGTATATATAATTTTTTTTCTATTTTTAAATGAGTCCTGTATAGTTTACATTCATATTTTTCTGTATAGACAGTGTTATTGTTCATCTTTTTCTACAGTTCAATTATATTCTACATTTTTTTTTACTTCCTTTACCAGCAGCCTTGTATAATGCTTTTAAAGCATAATTTGTTGAAATGCGCACATTGGGTACATCAAAATTGGTTTCGCACATATAGTGCATCAAAACTTGTATCAAAGAATTTATTTTAAATACCACTGCTGTTGGAATCCAAGTCCCCAAGGGTAACACCAGCTGAGTTGCTAGTATTTCGATACTACCCGAAATTTTAAAAGTAACTGTAACAAAAACTTTAAAATTTTGCGAAAACTAAATGAGTGTCTCCCTAGCTAGTGTATGCCTTTCTGGTCTGGCGAAAGTTTAACAATAGCTAGAAAAAAGGCGTCAAATTGAAAGACCAGTTTTGATAGATGTCTAGCCTATGGTGGTCAAAATGCTTCAACGATTTAAAGCTTTTCTCAAGCTTAAAATATACGTTGCCAGCATTCTTAGCTGACTAGGGTTGAGCACTTGCTAGCTATTGTTGAACACGTGATAGCGATCATTACCATCAATTTGAACACTAGCTAGCTACTGTCCACAGCTTTTCGCCAGTTTCGCATTAAACTCTTTCAAGGCCGAGACTGTAGCTCTGTCCTTAGATGGATTTGTTTTGCCCATTCGGTCATTGTGGTGTTTTTGAATTTGCCTTTCAACTTTTTGGGTTGTTGTTTGGTTTTCAACATTTTAGGCCTTGTTTTCAACTAAAAAGTCGTAAATTGACGAAAAGTTATGCAAAAGAATTTGATATAAGTCATAAATATATTCCGAAATTATTCGATTCATCTTCTCCGTCGATGATGCAGAATGTAATTATGTTTTAAAAATCCAGCGTTGTTCTTTACTCTTTTCGTACCATGTCGTTTGTATCGCTCTTGTAATGTATTATTCCAATTAATGCACTTAATTTTGACCAGATTACACGCATTTCAATAATGAGAAAAGGAAAATGATTTTTTTCTAATTTATCATTTTATATTCTTTTGTACTTGGATCCAACGTCGTATAATTCTACTCTAATATTTTTAAATAAGATATATGACATACTTATCTTTATTTAATATCCTTTTGATATTTTTTATGCTTTTTTAAAAAAAGAATGTCTAAAGGAAAGCAAGCCAAGGCTAAGATGTCAAAGCAGGACGACAAATTCGCTACACTGGAGTGGGTTTTCTATCCAAATGATCTTATTCTGGAAATAGAAGGGAAAGAGTTGCATGTGAAAAGAGACGAATTGACAAAAATGTCTCCAGTTTTCAAGACAATGTTAACGGGTGATTTCAAGGAAAAAAATGCCAAAAAATTAAGTTGCCAGGAAAGGATTATAAAACGTTTGTTCATTTTCTTAGGTACTCGCTGCCAGGAATTCAAGATCCATTTGACGGTAGGTTGTTGTAGGACAGACAATTTAGAATATTTATTCTAATAGAATTAGAGCCAGTATTGTCGTTAAACTTATCAATACATTTGATAATTATTATACAATGTACTTTGAGTGTTGAGTTTATTTTGAAAGTTTTCCATTTTTCCTAAAAATATATTTTCAAATTAAAAAAAAGAGAGGCAACAAATAAAATATATAACTTAGATTTTCTAAAGTTTGATTTGAAAGTGTGCACCATGTGCACTGAGGAAATTTCGAATAGACTGAAAACAAAATGAGACCAAACTTCCTATTGTTTCTGAACACCAGCTAGCGCAACGGCATTATGACTTAAGGTCAAGGCGCAATCGGATCATCCTCGGTTATTTCCGCCTAGCGTCGTAAAGTCACTTTATCGATCTTTGTCGGAAATGGCCGAGTGATGTTCCAATTGGGTCAAGGCGAAGTAATTGAACGCCATCTAGTATTCATTTGTTTACCGTTTCAAGGGTAACATCCCCGTGTCATTGTATTACGTCCCCGACTGATTGTCTGACGTCGTGGTCGTTATAATAATAATAATAAATTCTTTATTTAAAGAGGGTAACTCAATTAGAAGTAGTCTAATTTTCATTGAGGCCCTCAAACAAAATACATGTATACAGTTAACATTCATACATTAAAATACAATATATATATTACTAGTATATACACAATTCAATCATTCAAACATACAAATGGCAATAAATGGCAACAATTGGTAAAGTTTTGATTAAATTTTCTTATTCTTACAACAAAAGAAAGAAAACAAATTATTCGACTTGCATAGAATTTTCAAGAAAATGATTATAACAATGTTTCTTAAATAATTCCACATTACGAAAATTTTTTATTTTGAGTGGTAAATTATTCCATACCTTTGTTGCAGAATAATGAAAAGATTTTTTATAAAAATTTGTATTTGGTCTTGGAACAAATAGATCATTATTAGAGACAGATCGTAAGTTATGGTGTTGCACATCATTAATATTTAGCATTGCTAAGTAATCAGGTGTTAGTCCATTTACAATTTTATACATTAGAATTGATTGTTGGTATTTTATTCTATTTGTAAAAGATAGCCATTTTAAAGTCGTTGACTCCGGAGGGACAATGGCGTCGCTCCAATGTAGAAATAATGGTGTGTTCAGACGTACAGTTATTGCGCAACGCAAAACGTTTTCGAATCATTTCAAAACGCATTGTGCGTTCACGCGTCTCTTCATTTTAGCTAAAACTCATTCGAAAAGCATTATTTAGTCGTATAAACGCATATTTAGACTAATTCGTTTCAGAATCACAAGTACGTGTTGTTATTTGTACAGTTAATATTATGCAGGTAATATGTTTAGTTTAAATTTTAGGTATTTTTTTTAAGTACAGAGTACTACCTCCATGGTATTACACACCGTAATCACATTTTTTTCATATTTAACTCCTTAGACATGTTAGAACTAAGTAAATAACCCGAATGCATATGTGACGTCAAGCTGCGCATCTAACGTCATTTCTACTTTGATTGAGAAATAAAAAATATGAAATAAAGATGGTAGATGGCCATTCTTCATTGTCCTTTTGAAAAAACATTGATACCTTTATTTTTTATTAAATGTATTTGCAATTTCTCTGTTCTCACGAATTCGCCTGGTGTAATTAATTAGAACCGCTTCGGTATTTTTTTCGGTATTTGAATATTGAGAATCAAATTCAATCGATTGAAATTGTGCGTATAATCCACATACAGATCGACCAAGGTTAGCTTAATTTTATTACCTCATGATGCATTGAGAATGAGAATGTACATTTATTTTAATTTTTTCATTTTGGTTAATAATTAGGCCACACAAAATAGATTTTTTTGTTCTTTGGATTTTATGGTAAATATAGGTGCGAGAGAGCAAAAAGTAAAAAAAAAATCTTGCGGACTATTTTTTTTTTTTTTTTTTTTTTTTGAGCGAAGATCAGACTTAAGTGCGATCCAATTTTTAACTAAACTATTGTACAAAATGGAAGAAAATCACATTTTTACTAAATTTTAGGAGCAGGCGAAAAATATTTCCTTTTAATTTGTTGAAAAATGAAAAAGATTTATTTCTAGATGTAGCGGCAAACAAATTGTAGCGGCGAAATCAAAAGACCTATAAATCAATTTGGTTTTGGCCTAATTTGTTAGGGATTTAACGGCGAATATTTCAGTCAAAATAAGACATTATCAGCTAGCTCCCACTGTTTGAAAAATGTTTCTAGTCCATTCAAATTCTGGCATGCGAGAGATAAGCAGGGGTGTAAAGATCCGTAAGGAGAGATAAGCGCTTATCTCTCGCATGCCAGAATTTTTGGTTAAACGTTTTAATTTTGTGATAATGACAATACTCTCTAAATTTAACTCACTTTGAAATAAAAAATTGTGTTTTCAAATTACGTGGAGTTGGTTTACTTGACGCACTTTGATTTTTTTTTGTAAATTTTGTTAAGCTTGACCAAAGTTTAACGCACTTTGAATTTGGAAAGTAATAAGTAGTAACTGGACAAAATATATCAAAGATTATACACATATATCTACATTCCAAATAGCGGGGAGAATAAAAGAAAAATGTAGGTTTTAAACGTAAGAAACTTTTAAATGCTTAATATTTTACGGAACTATAAGAATACAGGTGCAATAAAAATCATCCATCGACAACATGAAAATCAAACACCGTCATTCAACAATTAATAGATACAATCTGCAACTCCTAAAGAAGATTAAACAAAATATAACTCAATAAATAGAATGGTAACTAAATAAATAAATAAATAAAAATAAATAATAAAAACATTAAAATGAAAAAATGTATATGAGATGAAAGGAAAAGATTTGCTGTTCGTCCTGTAATTATTATCTGCAATAAATAAACGTTATCGAACGCCGGACGTAATGACGTTGCCGGAAAAAATCACCAAAATTAGTACCTTGATGTTATCTTCAGCAGCAGATACCGCGAAATCGAGCATGGGGACCCCCAAATATTTTTATATCATCAGAAAGTTCTTGGATGAGGCAATATAATATTAGTTTTAATCGATGGTTTTTATAGACTTTTCGAACAAAATGTTCGAAAATTTGACGTTTTCCCTATATATCCTATGTTAAAAGTTAATTTCAGAACGATTTTCAAAGGGTTATAGCAAAAAATTAAGCATGGGTACCCCCCTTTTTTATTTCATATTCCAATGTATTTCGATTAGCTTTACATACTGACCAAAAATTATAAAACTGTAGGATACTTTCAATTACTTCGCCTTGACCTTAAAGGTTCTATGACGTTGATTTCTGCTAGTCGAAAGCGGTACATATTGTTGTATTGAGACGACGTTCGTCATACAGAGATAAAAAAGTTTTATTCATATTGTTTCAGAAAATGCTTGAAATTAGGCATTTATTCAATGGGGAAACTAAAAACATTCTGTTTTAAGGTAAATTTATGCAAAAGCCGTAAAATTAATGTATATATTTTTTTTATTTAGTACTATCTGAAAAAAGTCAACCACGACATTTTTGCCAGGAAAAGTTATATAATTTATCCTGTAACTACGCCTCTAGCTGACCAATATATATACAATACATAGTCATTGTCGGAAAATATAAAATTTATTTAGGCGAGCTTTAGAAACATGAGAAAAGGCGAGCTTTAGTGAGCCTTTTCCCCATGTTTCGCAGCGAGCCCAAATAAATTTTATATTTTCCGACAATGACTTTGTATTTTCTTTATCCTGCAATCCCCTTTAGATGCGTAAAATGCCTTAAAATTACGTTTGAAGTTGAAATTCAACGACACTGAAAACGCGGGAAACGCCATGACGTCATCTGGTACATTCGCAACGCTCCTCGCGCTCTTCATGTAAACAAGTACCAGTAGACTTTATTAGGTCATTGACCTAATACGACTAAAGTTTATTCTACCCCTTTTATTAGACCGGAAATGGCTTGATTGCAGGATAAAACATGTTCAATATTGTTTTCAGTAACCCAATATAGTCTCCTGGTACCCTTGTCCTCACATTCAACGATATTTTCTGGTTCACCGTGTTTATGACGTCGTGTTTCTCTAGATTTCGCGCCAAAAACGGTCCTTCTTCAAATCAGCTATAAATGTTTCATTCGCACGTTTTTTCGCTCGAACAGATAACAATTTAGTGTTGCAGGATAAAAACAATATACTTACGTTGTCAGAAAATATAAATTTTATTTGTACTCGCCGTGAAATGGGCGAGAATGCTCGGTAAACCTCGCATTTCTACCCGTTTCTCGTACAAATAAACTATATTTTCTGAAAATGTCCATGTATTGTATATGTATTTGTTGCATGAACTTTTTTTAGTATCAAAAACACTCCCCAATATTTGTAGTAAAGATTATAAACTCAATAGTTGTTCCTATTTTTCCGTATGTGCTAACGAAAATCAAAATTAGCCTTTCTACTTAAAAAAAATAAACATTAATAAGTACATGAAAACATTTTTCTTATTATTTCTAGTGTAAATATTCATAATTATTTAAAAAAAAACCCATAAATTATCGTTACTAAAATGGTAAAAATTGTTACAAAATATTGCCAAATACAAGATTCACTAGACTGACATTTCATTAGGCTCCTTTACTGTTACCTGAGAATCAGAATCAGAATCAGAATGTTTATTGGTCCAAAATCCAAAACACAAGGATTGTCACCAAAAGATAACAAACAAGAACATAGACATGATTAAAGAAACAAACATATATAAAGTAAACATACGTGTATTAATATAGGGTTATTGAATGGGCTTTTTCATATTGGTCCTGTATTATGTCCAAGGACAGTCGTATTGGGCCAAGAGCCTCGGCCAAATACTGCTGTTCGAGGCCCAATGCAACCTGCCCGAGGACATAATACTGGACCAATATGACAAAAGCCCATTCTATGATCCCTTTATTAACTAGCTGTGTAAAATCATGAAAATGTATGACTTATCAATAATAATTGAAAAAAAATATTGTGATATTTTTGTTCATTTGTTTATAAATAAAAAATATATACCTTCATTGGCAAGTTTCCGATGGCCACATCTTCATATTCTTTCTTTCTTACCTTCGAGTCATTGCTGGATGTGTGATGTTACATGCTAAATTTCTTTTCTTACAGTTGTTTTTGTAGTAATTTTTTTTTAAATACTAACGCAACAACTATTATAGAAAGAAATTATAGCTTTGTCTCCTCTCAATATTATTTGCATAGATTTTCTAGGTTTTTGTCATCTGCTTGCAAACATGGCGGAAGTAAACAAATCCATATTGGGCCTAGGCCTTATTTTCATATCGAGGCTGAAATCCATATTGGTCCTGTTTTTCTGGCTTATATTTCCATATTGATGCTAAAACTCGTATTGGTCCTGTTTTTCAGGCCTGATATCCATAATGAGGCTATAATCCGTATTGGTCCAGTTTTTTGTTTGTTATTAGTTCTTGACATTTAGTATTGCATAGCCAATTTATAACATATTTTACACAACTTGTTAATAATATACAATCAATCAAACCTAAGACCCGTGCCTCATCAAATTACAATTGCTTTAATGCCAGTTTAGTATATATAGGAGTATCTATTAGACTAAATATAAATAACATGTCATATATTCAATTAGAAACGATTTGAAACAATGAATGGGGGAGATGCAGCAACAGGGACTCAGGAGTATGTGTTGCACTTTCCTCATAAACATCTGTTTAGAATCAAATTTGGACCAATGAAAAGGAGGAGCTGCAGCAACAGTGACTCAGAGTATGTGCTGCAGCTTCCCCACTCCGTCACCAAACCATCTCTTATTTAATCATACATAAACAGAAGATTAAGGCTAATCTGATACTTTAGAATTTATATGGTTATACATATCTCCTATCCCAGCAACTACTATTTTAAGTATATCAACATCTTCAACTGAATAAATGAATATAATTTTTTCTTTATTACTCATGGTTTCAAAGTCAGGAACAATATTTCCTATCTTTAAGAACAATTCATCTCTGATTTCTTTCAATGAAGGGCACACAATTGTAAAATGATACTCATCTTCAACGTCTTTATTACAAAGTTTACATATTCTATTTTCAAAACTACTTTTTTAAACCTCCCACGTTCAACAGCCAAATGGCTGTTACTTACCCTTAATTTAGTGAAATATTTTATAACATTATAATAAGTATTTTTCTACTTTATATTTTGATTTAATTTGTCTGTAAGTTCTTAACTTATTCCCATGATTAGGACTGGCATTATTTAAACATTCTTCCCAATAGTGAACAAAGTTTTCAGTTAACTTATTGTAAATAGTGTTCAGTAGGCGCTTTTTTTAGAAAGTATTTTGGTTTTTACAAACATGTGTAAAATTTAGTTTTGTTAGCAAATTTTTGATTTTTGTACCCATCCATCTGTTAAGGTCAGGCTTAACCTATAAGTAGCATTCAATGATCCTATGAATTAACAACATGGAGCCAGAATCCAACAGCAGCTTTCAAAGCATTAATTACAATGGGCTACATACCTAATTCTGCCAAGACTGCAGAATTTACAGCAGCTTTATTCACATTAAGTATGCTTTTAGCAAATTTGATCTGCACTTTCACACATGACATTGCAAAATACTTGGATTCTAGGTTTGTATTCTCATTTTTTAATAATATTAAGAGACCATATTTCACTACAGTAGAGAAGATTAGGTTTGATACAAGAGTCAAAAAGTTTAAGATGGGTGTAAATTTTAAATGATTCACTAAGTAGCAATTTTTTTATACAAAAAATTGCCTTTTTGCTTAACAGATTAATTGCATAGGTAAATACACCAGAAGGTTTGAAAATAATGCCTAGATATTTATATTCAGTACATTGTTCTATATTATTACCTTTAAAATTAAAAACATTTTTTATGATTTTTCTTCCTGGTTTGTTAAATATCATGATTTTTCGGCAAAGTTCACAGTAAGATTCCAATTATCACAATAACTACTAAGTTATTCAGACAGTTCTGTTGAAGCCGTTGGCAGTTTCAGATAATAATTTCTAATCGATTGCATATAGAAGACGTTTTAATACCATTAAATTAGATTGGTAGTTGGTTTATCCCAGGCACGTTGTTCCAGACCTTCTACTAATATGGTTTATGGTATCCGAAACAAACATAGAAAAGACAGCTAAAATATTTCAAAATCATCTGAAATTTCTAGACAAATCCTAAATGAAAGGGTGCACGGTGGTTCCTTTTTAACATTATAAGGTGGCCATTGTGATCAAACTTCTGTGACATATTTTTAAGCGGTCCTCTCACGAGATTTTGTCAACTAAGCCGCCTCTAATTAGATTGTAGGATAGAAAAATAATCAAAATTAATTAATTTTAAAAACAAATATATATCTCTAAAACTGTTTGGAAATTGACACCAAACTTTAATGAAAAGAACGGGTGGTCGTTTTTCAAACTTGCTTCCGATTAACAGACTTTGCAACAATATGTCCGTCATTAGTAAAATAGAAAAATATGCAAAACAGTGTCCTGGGGTAATTGCAAAGAAACTTCTGTGACAAAGACCTTAGGTTGTCTCCCTTTATAATTATGTTTGGGGACCTGACCGTGGACCAATATGAAAGGTAAATCCAGGCTGGTGATACAGGCTTCTGTTAGCTGTTAGTTCTTCTTGCTAGAAAGTACATCCAGTGACATGGAGTTTGCCTTGATCTGAAATAGACTACAGTCGTTTGCTTGAGATTATTCAGGTTGTTGTCGATAAAGTAGACCACGAAGAAAACCAAGCAGAAAATTCGCTCAATATTGCACGAGAAATGCGTCTGATGGGATACAGGTATGTGTGTGTTCTACTTTTGGATTTCAACACAAAATTGTAGGACAAATTACGATAGTATTTGTTAGATTTATTTGCCTATTTTTGTCTCAATTTGTTCGTATTACTTTGCATCTTGTAAAACTTCAAGCACTTCACTTCAAGTAATCCAGATAAAAGGTGCTATAGAGGCCATGGGGCTCTATAATCCAATATTTCAAGGGCTCCATATGACTTTAAAGGGAGAATATAAAAATGCACTATTGCTTTGGCTGACCTTTTGTGTTAAAATTATCCAGAATATCCCTATAAATCTGTCATTGTAACATATATTATAATTTATATTATCTCCCTTCATAATCCACTTCATCTTTATGTTTTGCTTTTGTTGTGTTTATCATAATTCAATCACACTATAAAACGCATGGTCGACCTACAGTAGAATGACTTTTTATACTGATTTCCATACATTGTTTTTGCATGTTTAAACAATGAACTCTAACTGCATTACTGTATGTCGTATTATATGCAAAACGAAAACAATTTATTGAAAAAAAATATAATTAAAATATGTTGAACATTATTAATAAAATTCAATATGGACAAAACGGCAAAAAAATTAAAAACATCTAAGCCAGTTGTTTCGCCTGGTGCTCATGCCTCTTTATTTCTAAACTTTACTAATTTTGTGATAGAAAATTTAAGTAAAGGATGTTATTAACATTTCTTTACGTATGGTCTTTTGCTTTATTCTCTCACTGGTGCATACATATATCCCATAAAATTTTCAAATCAACTTATTATGATTTATATAATTATTGCAGTTTTGGTTGAAAATATGTAATATCGTATAATGCAAACAAGACATGTACATATTTATAAACAATGAATTCTAGCAGTTACTGAAAGCAAGTTGTGTCGCCATATTTCCAATGGATTTCATATTGCAAGATCATAGACAGATTTGTGCAATGCATTCATTATACGGAGCAAGTATACCTATTTAAAAACTTTGATATTCGCTAAGTATTTGACATGAAAATTTACTTTACAATATGTTGTCTTTAGTCATCAGTATATTTTTTCTAGCTAGTACATATGAAAGCTAAATATATAAGATAACTGAAAATGTCAAATGGAATCAGCAATTTATTTCTTTACAGCGACTTATTTTTATGCCCCGCCATCATTGGCAATCCAGAGAATGGTTGGTCTGATCATGTACTGTATATTGAAGTTTTGAGCGTCGTTGGAACCAAAGGTTGGGAAGACTTTTACACTGATGTTGGACAGAGTGGATGGAAATGGGAGGTGTGCCACATTTTGCCAAGCAGTGGTCATTTCTACCAGATATTGAAAACTATTTTAGGAAGGTATGTTAGAAAATTTCAGATTACTCAGCTTTTGAAGGTTTCCCCTTTCAGTGTTGAGTTCATTATTTCGGAATTTTGTTTTATGTTGAAACACTTTCGTTGTTTTATAAAATTTTGTACATTAAATTTTCTTGGTTTTGCCAATACCTTTCATTGTCATGTGTCAATGAAAAAAAAATTACATCAAAATATAAATAAAAATAATTTTCAACTATAAAAATGCTAAAAACTTTAATCATACTAGCATGACTAGTATCTTTTTAATTCGACCACAATTTTTTTTATATCGTTTGGAAAATCATTCATATTCATAACGGTGTTAGAACCTTGTGCCCATAATTTAATAGCATTTGAAAGATAGGCATTCCGGTTCATGTTCACACTTATCAAAATTCTTTGGGAGACTCATTAAGTAAAGTCAAGAAATACCAAAGTGATATTCAAAGAGCAGGGAGGGGGGGCTTGAATAGAAAACTACTGATAAACTCAAGACCAAAACAATACAATCACTACACTTGAAAACTAAAAACATATGAACGACATGGACCCCACCAAAAACCGGTGGTGGACTCAGGTACTCAAGAATAAACAGTCTCTGCTTCCTGTGGGACACCCGCCATGCTGCCCATGTCAAATCCGGTATGAGGAAGGGACAACATCATTGGAACAGGTAAATTTTCATTTGGGAAACGGTTTTTTTCATACTAGTACCTGTCAACCAAGTCATGATGACGCCCATAAGTGTATAATACATATGGTATGTAAGAGTATTCAAAAAAAGAACAGCTGGGATGCAAAATAGGTATCACACTCGAAAACAGTGTGTCAGTGTCAGTTCGACCCTCATGCCTCCCGGATGCTATGATGCAGGTCCTCGTGAGATAACCGTTGCCGAAGAACCTTCTCCGTTTAATAAATGTGACATTTTATTTAATCTTTTGAAAGCTGTGAAAAAATGTTATTGTGTTGAAAGTATAAACTTAGTTTGTTTAATTGTGGGTTAATAGATTTCACAGGATAATTAGCATCTATTCATAAAACCTAGATGCCATACTTGAGTGAATAAGGTCACGTAAACACGTGCCATTAGAGCGTGATGATTTTGACAAGCCAATGGAAATCGGCGTTGGAAATTGCATTATTGAAAAAGTGTTTTGTTCTCCCCTGGTGCATAAAATGTTGGGGGAATAAACATTTACACATCCATTGTCCACCACTAATATTATTTACTAACTTTGGATACTGAATGTTTACATGTTTAATTATTATTTTTATATACTTATATATATGTACCTGAGAAGGAAATGGCTTTAGGGGAGATGAGGTGTGGATATTCAAGAGGGTTATTTTTATTTAGTAGGTAAGGGCTGGACTTCCACCAATGCCCAAACCAGCTTATGTTAGGATTACATCTCCCATCACCCCTCACCTAACCTTTAGTAAACCCTTGACATTGGAAAATATAGTAATATAAAAAAAAATTTTCAGCATTATATATTATAAAAGGTATATATCCGGATGGTACTGTGGTGCCATGGTGTGGTGTGTATTAGTATACAGGGACGATAACTCTAATGTCTTCGGTACAAAATTAATAATTGGTTGTTTTTTTTAAGTATTTTGTTATTTATCTTGCCTACCGTTTATCATTGGTATTTTTTTAAGTTATGAGTGGTAGATGGGATGAATGTACCATTTGGTGCTCCGTGCACCAAATATTATTTATAATAGGGAGAGAGAAAAAAGGCTTAAAAAAGACCCCCCCCCCCAAAAAAAAAAAAAAAAATAAATAAAATAAAAATAAACTACATGACTCACCTCTCATACATTCATCGAAATGAAATTGTTACAACAACAAAAATGCAACACAAAAAGTGTACTTATATATATTTTTTATACAATTAACAGTATGTACCCAATGATACATGTGAAAACTAAGTTTTTTTTTCTTTCTCTATTAAATGCAGAGAATAACATTCCCACTAGGACGTATGAGCCGAAATGGGTTATGTATTAATGCATAACCCTAAAGAGGCAATTTCAGGCTAAGTTTAATATCGAACATACAAACATTATTTTAAATTTCTTTATTTTTCATGTTTTAAATAAAATTCAAAAATCAGTAAAATAATATAACTCACATCAACAAAAACTTGTTTTAAAAGAAAAACTTTTGTGTAAGTATGTAAAATATAGGTCATCGTTCCTAATGATAAGGTAATCTGGCGCAATACCTAAGTTTAGGTAGCCGCCAACCAAATCAAAGAAAGAAAGAAAAACAAGAGAAACTTTTGAAATCAGTAATCACGTGACAAAATCTTCGCAACGAAATTTTGGTTTTAATTTTGCACTTTGATTGCTGATATCGAAGAATAAATTTCGTTTTCACATATAACTTTCTCTCTGTTTTACACCAGGTAAGTTTCATATATTAAGTATTATTTGCATGTTTTCAAAATAAGAAAAATATTATATTGTTTTAAATAATTGTAATATTAAAATTCAAATTTGTTGTATAATTAATACAAAAAAAAGATTTACTTATGAGGAAAAATATTTAATATCATTTAATTGTAACTTTATTTAGGATTATAAAAGTTTTTTTAATTGATTGCCACAAACGCTGTATGCGTGAACTATTGCATGATTTTACATATTTAACCAGTTTGAAAAACATATTTTTGTATATTTTCTAATAATTGAAATGACTAGTCGAAAGTTGTCTTTGTTGAAAATCATTTTGTTAGAAATAGATATTTCTCAGTCAATTTCTCTGTTTATTTCAATGTATTTATTTCAGTCATTGATCACGGTTCGAACTTTGATTTTATGTTATTTAATGATATTTATACTTTCAGGATGACATTTAATTATTTAAGAATATGGTTTAATTGAATTTCGAACAACATTTTAAGTTTAGCTTTGTGTCCAAGCAGCAGAAAAATGTCTTTACTTTAATCTATTTTTACCGTAAATACGGACATAAGCGTTAAGCAAATCTTGTTTACATGATTTATTTTTGGTAGACATATATCTGTTGATTGAAGATTTTCAAGGTTCACAGAATATTAAATGTTAATTATTATCTTCGTATTGATATTAAATTGTTTTTAATAAAATATAGTATTTGGTTTAAATTCGTTTTATAAATTCTGTCAAATATTAATTCTTACGTGATGTAAAGCTGTTTCACTTGATAAAACACAGTTTTGGTCAGAATTGGTCATCAGTTAAATTTCACAAACAGAGCTATGACTCTTGCTTTTAATTATTTTTGGAATTCAAAATTTTAATCAAGTGAGACTGCTAAAATATTGTGTAACAAACTGGTAATAACTTTGATTGCTGATTTCGAAGAATAAAGTTCGTTTTTGAATAGAACTTTCTCTCTGTTTTACACCAGGGACTAAAAGTCATCAGACAGGGCAGAAAAGTCGTTACGACATATGTTTCAATAGGTGTTTGGTAAACATATGGAGAGATTTAAAGAACAGCTGACGAAATCAAAAGCCGATCCAAACGGGATGTTCTTAAACGAAAGTTTGAAGAGACTCCTAAAATTTACTACATCTAATTGATGAAGAATAGCACTTAATGTCGTCTTTCATTATATTTTATTTTGCAATGAGACTGATAAAATTCCAATACAGTCATTTAATTTGCTGAATTTGCTTCATTTTTGTCTTTTGCTTTTGTAATCGTTAGAGTATATGTTTGCATTCTATTTGGTTTTGTAGAAGCTATTATGATAAATCGAATTATTAGTAACCTTTAACGTGATTTTGAATAAAAATTATAGTATTTCTGATGTGTCATACATGTATCTGATTTTTCATTTAATTTTATGCTCCAGCTGTTAAAAGTGACTATCCATCTCATTTTCGGTCCTCCTGACTCTCACATAGATTTCAACGTAGATTTTTTTTATCGTACGGATTATGTACAATGAATCCATATATTTGCATACCCCACGCATTACTTCTAAATGCAATTAGAACTAGAAAGACAATTGTTCAGAGAACAATTGCAAGGTCTTTCTTGGGTCAAATTGACCTTTTATCTCAAGTTTGCATTTACATATATGGTTTCTAGGGTGTTGTTTGCATGGTTGCTAAGGATATTAACCATGACCTTTACTCTTGACCTTCTATTTTGCTTGAATACTTGCTCTGATTATAATTATATATGTTTGCTAGGGACTTTTTTCATCAGGGTAAGTGTGATAGTTATAATTGCTTCAACATATAAAAATATATTCTACAAAAATTAAGATATTCAATCAACATGTTTATTGTTTTGGAATAGTTTCTGGTATATTTCTTAACGCACAATTTTATTTCAGTTTGTAGCATTTCTACTTAAAAAAAAGAAACTTTATTAATAAGTGCACGAAAACATTTTTCTTATTGTTTCCAGTGTAAATATTTAAAATATTCTAAAAAAAACATAAATGATCGTTACTATACTAACATGGTAAAAAATGGTTACAAAATATTCCCAAGTTCTTTGTAGGCCTATCTGTGATCAAAGTTTGAATGTGCTAAAAAGACTGGTACAAGACTCACTAAACTGACATTTCCTTATGCTCCTCTACTGTTACCTCATGAAAGTCAGTGATCAATTTCACAAAATGTCGTAAGTTTAAGACTGCACTTTAAGAGTGCCTCTGCCCACACGTAAATTTAAGACATATACTTACGATTAATCTTACGATTTTCCTAAGCTTTTATAACGCCAGTTTAGGAGAGAAAGATTATTTAGGGACCGGACTAACCCGCTAGACATGTATGATGATGACCAAATGATACGAAGATATAGATTTCCGAGGCAAACGGTGCTAGAAATTTTAGATTCGTCGTCGCGTTTCGTCGAAAGACCAACTGGACGCTCAAAGGCCATACCAGCAATTACATAGGTATGACTATTTAATATTTCAACGGTTTTCTACTGTTTTGTTTCTAAATTAAACGACATCAACCTTTTAATACCGGAAAAAGCTTTCGTCCTGACGTAGATTGCAATTAGCCCTAACAGATCGGACCATTGACACTGTTTTGTTGAGTGCCAATATTATATTCTAGATGAACATTTAAATTTCACTTTCTCTGATTTTGTTGGAATTAAAACAATGAAAGAATAATAAAATAATAGGTTATTTGTTGCATTTCGTTAGACTTAATGTAATATTAATTCAACTATACTGGGATGGGCCCGTGTGAGCTTTAAATTTCTCGCATGTTTAAGCAAAGTCCAAAAAGAATCTTATGCCACAAATGAACGTTTTCCGAGAAGAAAACCGTACTACGTACTGTACTTTAATATGTTAACTGTACTTCAAACGCGTTTAATATAATTTAAATAATATAATTCCCAATATCGTAAAACAACATGCATAATAATTGAGAAATAGACATGCATTCGAGCACTTGAAATGACTCCCGGAAAACCGGACTTATATGTGAAAAAATAATAGACAGACGAAATAAAAAAAAAACAAGAGCTAACAATGTAAGACCAGGATAGCTTAAACTGAGATTTTTGGTTCTGTATTGCAAGATGTAGCAATGGTTTACCGGGGCTCTTTAATAAAGAGAGTCCGTTAAACGTTGCAAGAGCCTATCCGTTAAATAAATAAATAAATTTATTTGACATGCACAATTGTACCCTAGGGTTGATGGCATACATAAACATATATACAAACAATAAATCTTTGAATAAAGGTCCAAATTTTGGAAAATCAAAATTCTAAAACCTTACTGCACATCTGCATACAGTGTATGATAGTACTATATATATATATAATGCATAAATGAACAAGACCAAATTAGCAAGTCTAAAATTGGAACCCTGAATCAAATTTTCAACACATTCGAAGTGCGAGATAACAAAACAAATACCCCCCCCCCCCCCCCCCCCCCCAAACAAAAAGCCTCTATAAGTAAAACCACGTCTCTGACAAATTGAATATAATGAATTGCAAAGATTAAGAAAATCCTTTAATGACTCGCTGTTAACTGGTAACACTTTCTTTCTTTCTTTAAACAAAAATTACATTTTCTTAAATATACGACGAACATTTTCCGTTAAAGAGTAGTTGCCGATTTTAGTGGTAATAATTCTTATGTCAAATATTAAAAAGTATTTGTCAAGGGAAACTCAAGTTATTGCACGACACGGGAACTAATTTCATAGCATATTGTCCGCTTTTTAATGTGGACCACTACCATTAATATCAGACTCCGTATGCCTTTAGTAGTCAATATTTATATATTAAAATTAAAAAATGATTGATCGAGTTAACTCAAGTTATAGCACGGAAACCAATTTAAAAAAACATATTTTCACCTTTTCAAAGGGCATAACTATAATGAAAAATGTATCCTGATTGTCAAAATTAAATTTCATCTGCCTGTATAGTGGTAAGTGTGCTTACATTAAACTTTGAAAAGGATTGGTCGAGGGAAAATTAAATTATTGCACGGAAACCAATTTCAGGACGAACAGACAAGGGTAAAACGTAATGCCCCGCAGAACATTCTGACAGCTGAATTGTACAGGTTTTTAGGTTATTATCCCCGCACTTCGAATGAAGTTTCGAGATATTTGTAATCGGCCCGTCTTTTCGTCTGTATGTTGATGCACATCACGGTTTTAGAATTTTGATTTTCAAAAACTGGGACCCGCAGTAATCGAATTTCGACAACTGGAAAGTTAAGCTTATGACTTAAACTCCTTTTCATTTTTCATTTTATGTTTTTCATTTCTTTACATGATTATCACACACTGGACATAGATGCAAAATAAGGTTTTCGAATTTTGCTTTTCAAAAATTGGGCCCTGCATATATATATATAAGTCTAAAGATTTGCACAACGGTACTAATATAAGATGGTAATATACGAAGATGATGTTATAAAATCGTGTTGACAAATATTTCGGCTTAACAAATAGCCTTCGTCAGTGTCGATAGTTTTTACAGTATTGTAAAAACTATCGACACTGACGAAGGCTATTATTGTAAAAACTATCGACACTGACGAAGGCTATTTGTTAAGCCGAAATATTTGTCAACACGATTTTATAACATCATCTCCGTATATTACCATCTTATATTAGTACCGTTGTGCAAATCTTTAGACTTATATAATTTTTTCCTTATCTGCGCAGTATCGGCTATTCTAGACGATCCGGTACATATTAAATTTGCTGGTTGGTCTTTTATATATATATATATATATATATATATATATATATATAACCTGCAGATAAAGGCAGTGGAGTAGTTGTAATGGACAAGGTTGACTACATCCAAGAGGCAGAACGTCAGCTCTCTGACGCTAGGTTTTATCAAAAGCTGACGTCAGATCCTACCATTGAATTCGCGCAAAAGATAACTGCAAGCCTTCAAGACATGCATGACAAAGGCCACATCGATTATGACACCTTCGAATATCTTAAGCCCGACAAATCTAAAGCTGGTCGATTTTATCTTCTGCCTAAAATCCACAAGAAAAATAACCCGGGAAGACCTATTGTCTCAGCAAACGGTCATCCAACAGAAAAGATATCGGAATTCTTGGATTTCCATCTTCGGCCACTTGTTGAATCTTTACCATCTTACATACAGGATACCACCGATTATCTAAAAAAGATGAACAGCTTGAACCCTCTTCCTCATAACACCCTCATGGTCTCCATGGACGTGACTTCCTTGTACACCAACATACCACACGATGACGGCATCCTAGCTTGTAAAGAAATCTGGGAAAAACGGACCATTCAAGAACCCCCTACTGAATGCTTAGTTGAGATGTTAACATTGGTCCTCAAACATAATAATTTCAATTTCAATGGAGAACACTACTTACAGGTGAATGGTACAGCTATGGGAACGAAAATGGCTCCGTCGTATGCTAACATCTTTATGGGAAAACTAGAAAAACAAATTTTGGAATCTTCGGAAACACAGCCATTGTCTTGGTATAGATTTATAGACGATGTTGACATGAAGTGGACAGATACGGAAGAAAAATTGAACGTCTTCGTCGATCATGCAAACAGTGTCCACCCATCAATAAAATTCACCCATGAAATATCCGAGACTAAAATTTCTTTCCTCGATACAACTACAACATTAGAAGACGGAGTAATGTCCACCGATGTTTATTCCAAACCTACTGACAAACACCTATATCTGCCACCAAGCAGTTGTCATCCCAAACACTGCTACGACAGTATCCCATATAGCCAGGCTCTCCGAATTAAACGCATCTGTTCCTCTCCTATAACAACAGCACAACGTCTTGGTGAACTACGTGGTCATCTTAAAAACAGAGGGTATACACACCAACGCATACAAGACGGCTTCAAAAAAGCTAACCGCTTCAGTAGAGACAATCTCTTAGAATATAAAGAAAAAGAGACCACCAACAGAATCCCGTTCGTTACAACATACCATCCTAGCCTTCGCAATGTCTCTAGTACCATCAGGACACACTGGAAAGAACTCGAAAAACACCCCGAACTTTCCAGACTTTTCCCAGAACCCCCAGTTATGGCGTTCCGGCGACCGAAAAGCCTGAAAGACATTCTGGTACGAGCTGATATCACTAACAAGATGTCTTCATCAACTGGCCAATGTCAGGCTTGTTCAGACAAAAGGTGTAAGACTTGCTCCCAGATGATATGTACACAGAGCTTTAAAAGTCACACAACAGCGAAAGATTACAAAATATTTTGCACTGTCAACTGCAAATCTAGCAACGTGATCTACATGTTGGAGTGTGGGATTTGTAATCTGCAGTACATTGGAGAAAGTAAGCAAGCTTTCAACAAAAGAATGAACGGCCATAGAAGTGACATAACAAAGAAAGACTTTCTACCCGTCAGCCAACACTTTCGGTCGACTGGACACAATCCTGGGGACTTTGGTAAAATGAAAGTTTCTATTATAGAACAAAATTTGATTTGGAGTGATCAAGAAAGGCAGACAAGAGAAAGCTTCTGGATTAAAGAACTAGCCACCTTATATCCAAGGGGAATAAATAAAAAGAAATAAATTTGTCAATTTATACAGATATTGAATAATCCTTTTCTATTGTTATTTCCAAGTGCCTTTTTTTTTTTGTTTCTTTCTCGTGTACTTTTTCATTTGTTATAATGTTATAATTGTGTAAAATAATTCTCCACCTTATGATAAAGGATTATTTATTTGAATGTTTTTTACATGCGTTGCCACAAACGAGGAAGATCAAGATCACGATTAGCCATATTGTTTTCTACACGTAATTAATTAGTCATTTCGCAACGCGACAGCACTGATGAAGGATCTCAGTGATCCGAAAATTTTGCTAAGTTTGAATTATTTTTATAATTCAAAATTTTATTTGTTTTATTTTGATGTTGTTTTGCAACTTTTTAGACGTTTATTTATTTTTATTTTGCATTGTATCGTTAATTTATTATCGGTCCAACATCTAGTAAGTTCGAACGTTGGTTATTACTTTAGACGTATATATATAGTATATATATATATATAGTATTGCCATACACTGTATGCAGAATCTGATGTGCAGTAAGGTTTTAGAATTTTGATTTCCCAAAATTCGGGCCTGTATTCAAAGATATGATTGTGAAAAGGGTGCACAGGGATACAACATGTGGGGAATGCGGGGATAGCTGTCATTTCCGACTGACTCAATCTTTTTAGTTTTCAATAGGTTTATCTATTTAATTTCTTTATAGAATGATTGTATATTTTTGACTTATGGTAAGTGCCCCATCTACTTACAGGGGGTGCGGGGATTACTGTAGATTCTGACAGTACAGTTTTCTAGTTTAAATCTTGTAATCATAAATTCTATTCTATAGACATATATCATATTTGTGCGTGGTATATTCCCAAAAAATACCGGTTGACAAGGCCGAAGCTAGGACCTTTATTTTAGTAAGGCAAATAATTATGGCCGAGCGGAGCGATGCAAATTATTTTTCGACAGGGGGTCTTTGGGCCACTCAAAACACGGAAATTGTTTTAGTGAGGCAATTGCCTCACTTGCCTCAATTGCCTCAACGGTAGCTACGGGCTTGGATTGAGAGACTGGTGAATTTCCCGAGCCGTTATCTTGCTGTTAAACGGAACAAATGTTGATTTTTTCGTTGAGACTTCGTGGTTATTATTTGTAGACATATGATATTTTCCATTTAGCGTTGTATTGCCACAAATACCACGCTTTGTGGAATTCCCTCGAAGCAAATACAACGAATTAGCGTTTCATTTTTCACAAATGTTTATCATATGGGATAATATACTCGTACCCCTAACTTTTAATCTTATGGGATAAAATGTTATTGACTTTTTATTCCTTAGGTTAAATTCTATACAACAATCTTATTCTCTTTCTGTATCATGATCACTGAAGCTATGCCATCGGTTAAAATTTTAGAAATTAAGGTAGATTAGGGAGAGGGATGAGATCCCACAAAACGTGTTTAACCATTTTTGCGCCTGTCCCAAGTCAGTCCTCTAGCCTTTGCTAGTCTTGAGCTTTTTGTTCTAATTTTGGTTCATTTTCATGTTTTGGAGTTTAGTGTGCCGTCCATTTTGCTGAACTAGTATGCATTATTGTTTAGGGGCTAGCTGAAGCCCGCCTCCGGGTGTGGAATTTTCTCGCTGCGTTGAAGACCCATTGGTAGCCTTGAGCTGTTTTCTGCTCTTTGGTTGGGTTGTTATCTGTTTGACACATTCCCCGTTTCCATTCTCTATTCCATACCTAATACAAGTTGAGCATGTTTTCGGGCATCTTGAAAATTTTAGTTTTTTGGAAATAACAAAAAAACATAAACGGTGACCCCAATTTTCCTTTTAGGCCAAAAAAATATATGTGTGTTTAAGGTTACCCTACCGACCCTATCTTTTGTACCTAATTTAACCCATTTTATTCCCATTTTGACAAAAATGTCGCTGATATAATTATTTCCCTAATAAAACTTCCGCTGACAATTTTTTCGTCTATAGGGGTCTATGTAAAATAATTTTTCAAAATATAATGATTTTGCCTACCTACCTTACCTATTTTTTTTGTCACAATGTAACCTTTAACAGACATATATTTTGTTTTGGCCTTAATTATATGAAGGCATATATAAAAAAAACTCTATTTGACAGTTTTTTTTATTGTACGAGAAATTTGGATTTTCCCTATATAATCTATATACAATTTACCAACATTAAGACTCAATTATCTCAATATCAAGAACGGTGACTTATGTTTTTAAATTGAAATTTCAAAGTATACCCATCCAACATCCTTCCTCGATAAAGTATTCATCTACCTTAAAATAGTCTGCTGTGACTCAGTATAAAACACGACCCGATTTAGGTGTCATTTTTAACAATACATTCAGATGAGCCTTAACACATAGCAATGAAACATTTAAATCTAATCATGTACATCGGAAACCCCCACGTACTCAATCTTCATGCAGATGTAGACCTTCTTGTGCTTTGAAAGAAAAAAATTCCAAATTCATAAAACCCTGTTCAACAGCGATAATGTACATAGTCATAGTTCGCCAAAACACAACATTAGTCATTGTGGAAGGTGCGTACAAACGTCAAAGATTCGTCGAGTACTATAGATTAAGGAATAAATTTTTACGCTTTCAATATTCATGTCTAAGGATTGTTACCTTTTTTACACAGCATTTTTCCGTCGCGCATGCTTTCAAAAACTGAAAGTAGCGTTGCTAGGGTAGTTTTATCTTAAGTATGATCGTAAAAGTAGTCATAGGACTCTATCGTAAGAGTGTCCTAAGTCTAAGATTAAAACTTACGATATGTTTTTTTGAAAATCTCCTACGACAACTCTTAGGAGAATCCTAAGTACAACACGTAGGACTTACACTTACGACTTTTTGTGAAATTGATAGCAGATGTTGTTCTGTAGTTAAGTCGCCTTTTCAATAAAAAAATCAAATATGCACGAAAAATCACAAAATTCGCAATGTTCGGGTAAATTAAAAAAACGCGTCGACTTCGATGGGCTCAACATATCTTGTTATAATTTGAAAACATACTTTGTTAAGATAGGTAGTTTTCAATGGTCAACTGCTAATCAATGCTAAACATATAGCTTCAAGTCCTATTTTGTGTTTTAATTTAATGAGGTTTACCCTTGACTTAATGAAAAACGTCAAGTAAAAAGCCCACAGTTTGTCGTGCTTGTTGTTTTAAAATTCTTATTGAATTACAAACTAATTCAAGCAAATACTTAAATTCGACTGTAAAGTAATACTTAAATATTTTATAGAACATTTGTATATAAATTCATTTCTTTTTGGTATAAAAATTTCTCAATTTTCACTATGGTATTTTCATACGCAATTTTGCGGAATATTTTTGCAGTTATTTGTCACTTAAGTATTTAAGGAACTTAACCGCTTTTTCATTCGTCGAAGCTTCCACACCAGTAAATCCATCTCGACAAGCATGAGTGACGACCAATCTGTGCGTAACATTAGTCAAAACATGGAGTCAAGTTCACCCGTTCAATCCGGTAGCAGGTTTTCACCTGAAAATGCTCTCTCCTTGTTTTCCAGCCATTTAGGTTCTGCATTACAAAAGCAACGCCGGAATCTCTTTCCTGAATTTGAAAGCCGTTTTGGGCTGAATGTTAGTGCCACATCTAACACGTCTGAAACTAAAGTTGTTCCTAAATTTCGTTTTGATGCTAATTCAAAGCAATTCGAGTTTAATTCAAAAAAGCTTGATGAAATTAACAAAGCTATTGGTATTTTGAAGCGTGGGTCCACTGTGAATTTTATCCAGTTATTAGAAAAGTCTGTGTCCGCTCTTAAAGAGAGAAATAAAATCTTAACAATAGCAGATAAATACGGCTGGGATGTTGTTGAAGAGTATGTCGATGACCCCCTAACTGAAGGCATCGGCGATGCTACTAAACTCCGCCAAGCTGAATACAGTGCTAAGATGAAGCGTAAATATAAGTTCAGGCAGCGTTCAGAGCCTTATAATACTTTCACCGATAAATCCGAACATACAGGTTAAAGTGATCTTTTTCGTGCACATCATTTGCAGGACAAATACCTAAATACAACCAGTCAACTAGACCAGCGCCACGTACAGCAAGAAGTAATGTCTACTCGCAGTCAGACTATTATTCAAATTTCGAGAAAGGAGAAAGTAGTAGCAGTTGTTTTTGCTAAAACGCCGAGGGACAATGTCCGAGAAAATTTCTTTCTACCCCAGGAGGAGAAGCCTCAACAAATCCAAAGCAGTTCCATTAATCAAAACACTGAAACACTTAAGTATGATTTAGATTTAATTTCGCAAGAGCAATTTTCTGATTTTGACAATAAAAATCACGATTTTTCAGTTGATAGCGTTTTCAAAAATTACAACTTTTGGAAGTACACATTACGTGCAAATTATTTCGTTTTAAACATTATCGAATCTGGATATTTAATACCTTTTTTCGACTTTCCGCCTGAAAAAATATTGAGAAATAACAAATCGTCTTTAATTCATTCAGATTTTGTGTTTACTTTACTATTAACGATTTCCTCAGTATGGTGTAATCACTGAATGCACGGATTTCATTCCCCATGTCGTTAATCCTTTATCAGTGTCAGTTAACCTTAAAGGTAAGTTTGAATCTCTGCCTGAGGCCTTTCAGTACATTACCAATCAGGGCTTTTTATTTAGTTTTGACCTAAAATCAGGATATCATCACGTCACTATACATCCTGATCACCAGAATTCCTTGGTTTCAGTTGGATCGTAGATGAAAAACTAGATATTTTGTATTTTAGTATTTTGGAGATCTTAAGGTTTTCGTATGGTCATATATCTTGACGATGGATGGGGTTTTGTGGAATCTTTCGAAACATGTAAGTTTGTTTCAGAAAAAGTAAGAAAAGATCTAATTGAAGCTGGATTATTTATCAATTTTCAGAAAAGCGCATTTGAACCATCGCGTAGGCTTACTTGGTTAGGTTTTGATTGGAACTTTTAAAATCTCGTGCTTTCTATTCCAGAATCAAAAAATTTGCATTTTAAACACGATTTGTTTGCAGTGCTTTCAAAACCCAACAATGTTTCCGCTAGACAATTAGTCACAAGAAAAATTATTTCTTTTATGCCTAGTTTTGGAAATATTTGCAGAATTATGGGCAGAAACATGTTAATGATTATCGGAATTTCGGATTATTGGGATTAAAAAATTGTTCATTCAGAAGAAGCACTTTCTGAGTTAGAATTTTGGCTTTTTAACGTGCATTGTTTAAATCCTAAACGATTTCTCATTAATACGAAATTACCAGATAAAATAGTTTACACCAATGCTAGCAATTATGCCGCTGCTGGTTACTTAATTGAAGCACAATAAAAAATAGTTCATAAGATGTGATTCAGAATTACTTGGCGTTTATATTACCTTGGATTCTTTAAAAGAGGATTTTTCAAATCGATTGGTAAAACTTTACACCGACAATTAAAATGTCGTTAAAATGGTTCAAGCGGGCAGCATGAAGTTCGATTTGCAAAATTTGGCAACTTCTATATTTAATTTGTGTATTAGAAGGTCCATAACGTTAGAAGTTGAATGGGTACCAAGAGAGTTAAATTTAAATGCTGATTTTTACAGTAAATGTTTTGATTTCAATGACTGGTCAGTTATTGATTTACATTTCCAATTTTTAACCGGATTTGGGCACCTTTTGATTGCAACGTATTTGCTGATTTTAATCACAAATTGCCAATATTTTTTTATTGGTACCCAGGCACAAGTAGCGTAGATGCTTTCGGACAAGATTGGTCCAAATATAACTGTTGGTTGGTACCGCCTATTCACCTCATTTGTAAAACTATAGCTCATTTAAAGCTTTGTAAAGGTCATGGTGTATTAGTCGTGCCGAAATAGATTTCGTCAGTTTTTTGGCCCATGATTTTTACCCCCCCCCCCCCCCCCTTCCCCTCCATTTCTACAATTTGGAATTCTTGGGTTCGTTTTACAAACAAAGCGAAAAGTCCCGTTTGGGCATTAAACGTGATTTACAACAAAAGTGAAAAGTCCCGTTTGGGCATTACATGTAGGATACAACAAATGTGAACAGTCCCGTTTGAGCATAACATATTATACAACAAAAGTAAAACGTCTCGTTTGGGTATTATATGTGATATACAAGAAATGAAAAGTCCCGTTTGGACACTACATGTATGATACAACAAATGTAAACAGTCCCGTTTGGGCATTACATGTATGATACAACAAAAGTGAAAAGTCCCGTTTGGGTATTTCATATGTTTTAAAAATTAAAGATAAAAAGCCCCGTATGTTCTACATATTAAAAGTTAAAAGTCCCGTTTGGGTTGAGTATGATTTTTAAAAATGAAATGTCCCGTCTGGGGAGTGGAGATTTATATTTTATTGTAAAAAAAAAAAGTTTTTGGCAAAAAATCTCGTCATAGGCATTAGTGACTTACTTCAAAAGTCTCGTTTGGGTTCTGTCTATATATATGAATAGTGTCTTTTTGTTATTATACGTTTTTAAATTTAAAAAAAAATGTACGTCCTATATATATCACATATATATATATATATATATATACGAAAGTTTTAGTGTGTTTACTATCTTTAGTAGATTACAGATATTTCATATAAATGTTGATTTCCTTTTTTCTTTAGAATCGTCGTTTTATTTTTCAGTTAAGGTTCAACTTCTCCCACTGGAATCATTTGAAGCTGATAAGTAATGCATCATTGTCTGATCTCGTATCTGGTATGCCTTTGAGTGCAAAATATAGCGAAAGTGATAATACGTTGAAGAAAAACAGTTTTTATTTCGAAAAATTTAAGATTTGGTGCATTAAAAAAAACATTTGTCTACTTACTTGCAACAGTTTGTACCATTGCTCTGTATTGAACATATCTTCTTCAGACAAACGTTTCAGTTTCTGTGTTAAACTCATAGCGAGCGTGGGTCATTTAGAATATACAATTATCACCCTTGTTGGTGTGTGACCCGACGGTTTGTCTCCCAGAGGAAAGTAAGGTCACCCGAGGGCAAGCCCTCGGGTGACCTTACTTTCCTCTGGGAGACAAACCGTCGGGTCACACACCAACAAGGGTGATAACTGTTATATTATATCGAATATTCAACTTTTGACAGATACCACGTTGTTTTTTGTAGGTAACAAGCACGACCAAGTTTGCATATAAATAATCTACCCAGAGCTTTTCGGTGGACGCATGGTGATTTAATACATGTATTTTTACATGTAGGTCAAGCTTAAAAGAAAAGATTGTTTCGTTAACATTTAATTAACATCAATGTAAATCAACAACAAATGTTTTGAAAGCTGCTCACGAGGGGATTTCCATGGGGTTTTCTCGCGAGCGGTTGACCTTACTATGCGACCCAACGATTTTCGGTTGACCCAACGAATGGGCAAATATCACGTGACACTGTTTTAACAAATCAGATTAAAGATTTCTATATGAGTATATAATATAAGTCTTTGTTTAATAGGGCAGTCATATTGTGCTACATACTAAGGCTGGAAAAAGTTTCGCTCACCGGTAACGGTAAGTAAAGTAAGGGAAATAACTTGCTTCAAATTATAATTTTAGAGTCAGAATCGTAAAAGGGAAATGAGTTTCTGGAAAGGGCAATTGCTGTGCTCGCATCATTGGCCACGCCAACGGCATATTATTTTTACTCTATTAAATGGGAGCATGATTTGAATTTGTATAAAGAAATTTGCGATGACAGTTTCTTAAAAATGATTCTCGAAGGAGGAATTAGAATTTTGTCTAAACCAGTCCACACAAAGAACCTATTACCTCTGAGATGCTACGAAAAATTCTTAATAAATTTGATCGTAATAATAATCTTTTGGAATTAGGAGTTTTTTGTTTGATGGTTATTGGGTATACAGGCTTTTTGAGATACGACGAAATTTCTCAAAACATTTGAAGTTTTATTCTTCTCATGTTTAGATATCCCTGGGAAAAAGCAAAAATAATGTGTACAGACAAGAAAATGTGATTGTTATAGCTAAAACCGGAAATGATCTTTGCCAAGTTGAGTTGTTACAAAAATATTTACTTCACGCTAATATTGGTGTTAATTCTATAGTTTATATTTAGATCATTAGTTTATCATAAGTCAACAAACTCGCATACATTAAGCAAACTAAAAAAAAACATTGTCTTATACAAGAGCTAGAGAGATTGTTTTAAGTGCTTACAAGAAATCGGATTAGACAAATAAAAATTTGGTCTACACAGTTTGCGAAGCGTTGGCGCAACATTTGCAGCTAGTAGATCGGTACCTGATATATTACTTAAAGCACATGGTAGATGGCAATCAGAAAAAAGCAAAAGACGGTTACATAAAGGAATCTATTGCTAATAAACTCGTTGTTTCGAAAAATTTAGGTCTTTAAATTATTTCATAGTCAGGTTAGGGTTAGGGTTTACTATAAACTAAAATATATACACCTATATATTTTCCTTTGTTTTTGTAGAGCTTACTGTTGTGGATCTAATCCCCACTAATGCTTAACAAAGAAAATTTTTATGTTCGGATGAACATTAAATGATCTGTTTTCGTATGTCACCTGTTCAAAAAGCAGGTACATGTGACAGTTTCAAGGCATTACACGATGAGATCCTGTAGCTCTTGATCAATCATTCTTCAAGCACAAGAGCTATTGACAAGACCAGAGAAGAATTGCGGTCATAAATTGTTGTTTGTTAAATAAAAATAATAAATCCGCATAACTGATGGATGGGAAAGTAATAGAACAAGAACAAGAACCAATGTTTTATTGTCAATCAAGACGCCCCGTGTGAGGCTGAAGAATTACAAGATACTAGTATTACATGTAACAATGATTAGTATGATTGATTGTGAAATTAAAATAAAACACAATTTAAAATAAAACACAATTTAAAGAATTAATATGATCAACTACATGGATATGTCATTGCAAACAATCCTAAAATACTATAAAAGAAAAAACGATAAAGTTCCATTGGTATATTTGAAGATTTATGTTGTGTTTTTCCTCTCTCTCTCTCTCTCTCTCTCTCTCTCTCTCTCTCTCTCTCTCTCTCTCTCTCTCTCAAAACATGCCTTTCTCGCGTTAACAAATTTTCATCTATATTTATTAATGAGCATATTTTTAAATATAATATGCTTCCCTCAATTTTCACTAAAAACGGTAAAAATAAAGCCATCATCTGTGTTAAAACTCACTGTTAACGCTCGACTCAAAGGAGTAGGTTCACTAAAAAACCAATTTTTTTGTCGTTTTCTGCTGTAGTATACAAGTCTATTTTATTCTTTAACCTTTTTAATAATTATCTGCATTTATCATGATTTTGGGGTAAAAAATGTAAAATATGACAAAAAACTGAGGATTTTGGGAAATTTTTAATAACGCTCCCACAAAGCACTACAGTAATTATAAAAAAAGAATCGATATCTTATATCATGTTGGGATAAATAATAACAACTCATCAATTTGATAATATTATGTATGTAACAGGGTTTTTTTTGGGGGGGGATGCATTTTCAAGCAAAAAATATCGGTTTCTTCCATTTTGAGTAATACAGGGTTAATTCAGCGAAGCATTAACTATCGAACGATGTTGACGTTTATATAACTACAATGTATATTCCTTTCAAATAACAAAAACTATCAACGCATTGAAGTAATATTGATAAGAAATTTATTGAAATTTTCCTAAAATAAAGGACCGGAATATGTCTATAACCGGGTCAACTCATTTGTTTTAAATAATTTTTTGGGATTCTGGGCATTTTAATACATAAACGGGATACGGGTTGTTGGATAACAATAGACCAATTGTGTACTTTATTGCACTTATTTTTAACAAAGGTTGAATGTTTACAGAAAAATAAAACACATTGTGGGCTTTTTTCTTGACGTTTTGACAAAATAAATATCGAATTTCAGGTAGTTGTAATATATTTAAAAAAAAATAATAATACTTATAAGTGAAGAAGAAAATTTTAAATTTACCATTAAATTCTCCTCAAAACACGAATCTTCGAAATGGTCCTCGCAAAACACTTGGTTCTTCGTTTGCACACTCTCAGCAACGGGATCCTTAAACTGAGAAACCATTTCTCACAGAACTCTTTCTTTTCTGGAATTGGAATGCTAAAGATACTTTTTCCATTCCCGAATCGCTTCAAGTCATTTTGAAAATGTATGCCCATGACATGCCACTTTTGATTTACGACTTTGTGGTTTTAGGACTCCACCCAGATCTATTGTGGCTCCACCTATACAAAAATGGCTGGTCTGCACAGATCGCTCATATCAAATATTTTTTTCATTCCTTATGAATACCTTATTGAATTGATCAATTAAACACACCAAAACCTTCTTATCTAGGGGTAATGTTTACAATATGTTCTGGAAGTTTTCCGTAGAACTTGGGCTTTAAGGCAAGGGTAAACTTCATTAAATTAAAACATCAAATAGGAGTTGAAACTATATGTTTAGCATTGATTAGCAGTTGACCATTAAAAGATATTTATCTTAAGAAAGTATGTTTCAAATTTTAACAAGATATATTCAGCACATCGAAGTAGATAAGTTTTTTAATTTATACGAAAATTGCAAATTTTGTGATTTTTAGTGCAGATTTGATTTTTTATGGACAAGGGGACATAACTCCAGAACAATATCTGACTTTTAATAAGAAGCCAAAGGAAATTTCAGTCTAGTGAGACTTTTTAGCAACTTCAAACTTTAATCACAGATATAAAGCTTTAAGAACTTGGCAATATTTTGTAACCATTTTTCACCGTTATTGTAACGATGATTTAAGTTCTTTAGAATAAATATGAATATTTACAGTTGAAACAATAAGAAAAATGTTTTCATGTACTTATTAATAAAGTGTCATTTTTTTTAAGTAGAAAGGCTACTTATTGGTTTCACATTCGTGGAACAGCAAAACGATTTTCCTCTCGTTTGTAGTTTGTAAATTTGATATTCCCTTACACAGCCAGTATGTGTGTAATATCTCATTCATTCAAGCTTTTTAAAGATATAGTGTATCGGATGACACGTGTTCACTGATTTGTTAAGTACCGTGGATTTTTTGTAAAAGTCATTCTACATAGAGCGTTCAATACGAAATACAAAATGGAATTAAATTACCTTGACATTCCTGAGTAAATATTTGAGCATATTACACTGAAATAATTGTGTTGGGTTAGGTAAGTGAAAATAGTTATTTTAGTATAGTAATCAACTGAATTAATAACTATATTGATTTTTTTTAACTTGTCCCTTTTAAAAATTCTGCGTTATCCTTACTATCCGTTCGTTCAGTGTCGGTTGCCTCGCTCATATTGTTTAGATGCGGCAACAAGAAACACACTACATATGCGTACATGTAGACGTTAAGTTTCTGTTAAAGGTTTTACTCTACTTCATCCACTAAATGTTCTCCGGATGGAAAATACTCCTGAATTGAACTTCAGTCAGTTTGGTCTGATGACACAAATTTCAATACTGAGAAAAGAAAGTTTTCTTTTAATTTTTCATCTTATATTTCAGCAAATACCTTTTGTACTTAGATCCAACGTCATACGTGTAATTCTACTCTGATATTTTTAAATAAGATATACGACATTATCTTTCAATATTATTCTGCTAAAACAGTCTTAAGGGAAGCACACCAAAGCTATGACGTCAGAACAAGATAACGAATTAGCTGCATTGGAGTCAGTTTTCTATCCAAATGACGTTATTCTGGAATTAGAAGGGAAAGAGTTGCATGTGAATAGAGATGAATTAACAAAAATGTCTCCAGTTTTCAAGACAATGTTAACTGGTGATTTCAAGGAAAAAAAAGCTCAAAACATTAAGCTGTCAGGAAAGGATTATAAAACGTTTGTTCATTTTCTTAGGTGTTCACTACCAGGAATTCAAGATCCATTTCACGGTATGTTGATTTAGGACAGACAATTTAGAATATTTTTTCTAATAGAAAGAGAAAGTTAGCTATGGTCGTTAAGTTATCAATATATTTAATAATTATTGTACAATATACTTTGAGTATTGAGTTTATTTTGAACATTCTCCATTTTTCCTAAAAAAAAATAATATTATCTTCAAATTTAAAAAAAAGAGACAAAAAATTAAAAAGATTTTCTAAAAACTAGGAACACCTGAACATGTTTAACGTCAATTTGAACAAAAATATGTTATTACAAAAGTATGATAAGTAATGAAACTCCCATCTGTCAGTCTTGTAATGGGTGTATTTTTTAATTTCAGGAAAAAATAAGTTTTTAGGTGATATGTGGGCCACATTATCAGATGAATATTGTTTTTTTTAAGATCTGACAGTCTTATCTATATTAAAGGAGGAATATATTTTGAAGAAAAAAAAATATGTACCCGAGCTATGATTTTTAAAACATTTTAATCGTTTTTAACGTTTTCAATGGTGTTAGATCAACATTGATAGTTATGCCATTTAATTAGACTTTTCCGTTTGGAATCATTTGGTAGCATTTTGGTTCACTAGAGGACTCTTGGGGAGAATTCGATTTCATTATAAAACCATGAAATACACTTTCGTAGTACCAAACCAGCATGCAATGTCAAACATTTTATTATTCTCCATACAGTTTTCTTCTTTACAGTTTTACAAACGTTTAACCAAAAGGCCCAATTAAGCGATTACTCTGAAAAGAGTGGACCAAATGAAACAAAAGTTTAGTGGAATTTTCTTTTCGTTATTCAATTTTGTTCAACAAATGACACTGTGGGAAAATTCATTTAAAACCATTCTTGTCTGAAACCACTCAGCCTGTTGTAACTAAAAAGTGTAGCAATCGTACCTAGGTCGTCCTATTTAAAAAATATATCCAATGGCGGTAACCGCAAATGAATATGGCTGCTAAAGCCGGGCCTTATGTAAAAATTAATTTAAAGAATATCTTGTCTGACACCTCTTAGACTCTTTGACTTTAACCTGGTGGAAATGATCCTTAGGTGGTCCTCTTTCATGATTATATCCATTGACCTGACCACAACCCACTATGACCGTCAAAGTCGAATATTGTTTAAGATAGAGCTCTACGCAAAAAATATATTAAAGTTCCATCTTTTATGAAACCACTAAGCCAATTTCAAGCAAAGTTGACATTAAGGTTTCTTATGTGGTTCTTTCAAACTTTATCTGACTCGGACCAATAACCAAGATTGCCACCAAAACCGGAATTAGTTTACACAAGACCCTATGCCAAAAATTCATTAAATGATCCTTTTGCACTCTGCAATATATTAGCCAAATGGAACCAAACTTGACAGCAGGTGGTCCTCCTTCAAAAAACATATCTGATGATCCAGACCTCTACCCATGATGGTTGCCAAAACCTATGTTAGTCCTCTTTCAAAAATATATCTGATGATCCAGACCTATGTTAGTTTTAGATAGGACCCTTTGTTAAAATTTATTTAAAGATCTTCTTGTATGAAACCATCTAGTTGTAATCATATATGGCAGCAATGGTCCATATGTGAGCAAATGAAATTTAAGTTGTTAACTCGGTAATCTCCAGTAAACGTTCATATAAAACTGACAAAATAACAATCCAAAGATATAGTAAATTTATACTATGCTGTATACGACGCATTTCAAGGAGTTACCTCTCATCAGCACCATTAAAACCGAAACATTTGGAAGGCCAAAAACCAAACTTATTTTAACAAGAAAGAAGTACTCAAAACCAAAAATACCGAAATAGGAAGCCAAATTTCAGCTAAGGAGATCTACCATGTGCAATACAAAGCAAAATAGACGGTCTTTTCAGAGTTAAAGTATGTTCTGTGAAGAAATTAAGATGAGCTAAACAGTTCTTGTACTAAAAAAAATAACAATCTAAAGATACTAATATTAGATATAGTATGCTGTATACGACGCATTTCAAGGAGTTACCTCTCATCAGCAGCATTAAAACCGAAACATTTGGAAGACCAAAAACCAAACTTATATTAAACAAGAAGTACTCAACCAAAAATACCGAAATAGGAAGCCAAATTTCAGCTAAGGAGATCTACCATGTGCAATACAAGGAATGAACCCTTAGTATTTCTATTATTTTTGAATTTTGTTAAATACTGGTAATTTCTATAACAAATCAATGAATAATCATGTCAGACAAGTCTGACGACTGGGTTGGCGAATACCAATAACAACATGAACAAATGGCAAAGGCTCAGTGATCTGTTTAATGGGCAAAATCGAAATAAACTGTATACCAAAAGTAAAAAAAAAAACATACCACCTAAGTGCTAAAATTAAAATATGTCTCTTTATGAATATGATTTATCAAAATTATTCAAGTTTTATTCAACCTCCATATAAGGTCTAAGATAATTGTTATGGTAGACCATATGTATGCTACGCTGTAGTGGAAAGGTTCCAAATTGCATACTTGACATGTTTACCACATACATGGTAAGCTGTGTTCTGTGTTTTGTGTGTGTGATGTAAATATCTTGTGATATTTGTGTTTTAATTAGTTGATGTAATTTTTGTGTGTTAATTATTGTTGAAATAATTAATATTTGATTTTGAAACTAGAGGCTCCCAGGAGACTGTTTCGCTCACCTGGACCATGTCCATCTTGACTGGCAGCCAGGAACATTGCTGTCAAGCCAACTGGCTCACTGATCTTTCAGTCATTTTTCCCATTAGTTCTTATGTTAAACCTTATGTTCGGCTGTGGCGGCCATCTTAGATGACGGATGGGATCATCAGATATACTTCTGAAAGAGGACAAACTAAGGACCATTGCTGCTAAGTTTTGTTCTAAAGTGCACAGTTGTTATAAACAAGAAGATCTTTAAGTAAATTTCCCATAGGGTACTATGTTTAACAGTGTGCGGTTATGTTGGCCATTTTGGATGGTATACGTGATCATCGGAAACAATTCTGAAAGGAAGCCACTTAAGGACCATTGCTGTCAAGTTTTGTTCCACTTGGAAAAGCGGTTTCAGACAAAAAGATGTTCAGTAAATTCCCCACAGGGTCGTTTTTTAAACTATGTTCGGCTCTGGCAGCCATCTTGGAAAGTGGATGGAGTCGTCGTATACATTTCTGAAAGAGGACCCCTAAGGACCATTGCTGCTAAGTTTTGTTCCAATTGACCCAGTGTTTTCGGACAAGAAGATATTTAAGTAAATTTTCCACGGGGTCCTATTTTAAACTATGTTTGGCTCTGGCGGCCATCTTTGGTGACGTGTTCGGTCATCGGATACAATTCTAAGGACCATTGCCGTCTAGTTTTTGTTCCAATTAAACAAGTGGTTTCAGACAAGAAGATCTTTACGTAAATTCCCGATAGGGTCCTATGTTAAACTATGTTCGGCTCTGGTGACCATCTTGGATGACAGGCCGGGCCACTGGATATATTTCTGAAAGAGGACCACCTAAGGACCAATTCTGCCAAGTTTTGATCCAATTGGCCAAGCGGTTTCAGACAAAAAGATATTTAAATTCCCCATAGAGTCCTAAGTTAAACTACGTTCGACTCTGGCGGCAATTTTGGAATACGAGCCGGATCATCGGATATATTTCTGAAAGAGAACTTTTGTTCCAATTGGCTTAGCGGTTTCAGATGAGAAGATTAAAATGTCAATTGTGGACGGACGACAGACGATGGACGGCAGACCACGGACGACGGACGACGAACGCTAAGTGATGGCAATAGCTCACATGGCCTCTCCGAGATTCGAACTTGCAGACAGTTTAATTGTAATTTAATAACCAACAACAGTACCGACTGAGCTATAACGACCATACTTTCAATCGTTAATTTAAAGGTATATGTATCTTAATTAAAGTATTGAATTGATTTTTTTTTAGAAAAGTTTCATTTTCGTTAAAAACCACATTAAGAAACAAAATAGGAAACACACAAAATTTGACCATCAGTGCAGTCTTTTGGGAAAATGTTTTATGTATTTTGTTCTGCGGGTGCTGGTCAGGTAAATCCCACACGAAAATGACAAAAATGCGTTTTCAACGTTTTTTTATGAGCCTACTATAAGTTTTATGTTGGATTTATCAATGCAGAAAATTGAGACGCAATCAGAAACTATTTTTACTATGAGAAAAAGATAAATTTCACAGATAATAACTACTTTCAGAAAATGGCCCTCTGAGTGAAACATTTTCTAGCCTTATTGGCCCAACCTCTCTGAATAGAATCAACAAGTATTAAGGTACTAGACGTTCGTTTTTTCTGTGTTGGGTGGAAAAAAAATAAACATCGCATGTCGTCTTGCTTTGAATGAAGCTATGATTTGAAGTGAATAATGTAACCGGTCGGCAATTAATATCCAAAACCAGTTTAAGGGTTCTGTGCTTGTATATTTCCACAATAATAATATACCCTACAACATATAATAAAGACAATACTAAGTACAATTGACAACGACAATACACATAAAACATATAATGAACAAATGGAATAACTCATATCTGTGATTTATTCCTTACCAGTATAAAAATAAAGTTATATTTAATAATTATAGTACCAAATTTCAGTCTGAATGAAATATACCAAAATTACTTGTACTATATGTGAAATTTATATAGATTCTCCTTCAGGTAGGAGTGAGTTATGGAATTTCTCCACCCGAGATAGTTAAATTTTCGATTTTCAACACCCGAGCTTTTGCGAGCGTATTAAAATCTAAAATTTAACTATCGAGAAATTCCATAACTCACGAGTAATTGACGGAGAATCTGTTTCTACTATGATTTTCGACAAAAACCTCAAGAAAATGTCATTGCTACGTAGTTTGTTTACATAGACGTCATTTCGGGCGTCTCTAATTTATCGTTCCAATAACTGTAGAAAAAACTCCGCTAATTCCCACGTAGAAATTTAATCACCGGGAAGTGGTTAAAAATATTATGCATTTTTATCCCACGGATTAACAACGTCAAGAATAGGAGACATATATCTTATTTGCACCTCATATTTTAAAATCAGTTGCCTAATAATAATAATATATACTCTGTGTCCAATTACACCTTATAAAAGTACTGTGTACTATTACTATATATGTTGTATATATCAAGAATGATTAACACACAAAAATTACATAAACTAATTAAAACACATATATCACAAGACATTTACATCACACTCACAAAACAAAGAACACAGCTTATCCTGTATATGGTATACATGTCAAGTTGGCAATTTGGAACCTTTCCACTACAGCATAGCATACATATGGTCTACAATAACAATTATCTTAGACCTTATTTGAAAGCAATAGTCGTTAAATTTAAGAATTTCTCAGACTGTGAAATAAACTATCAATATATAGTCATATATTTGATTATAAATCAAATATATCTGTCGCCGACGTTGCGACCTGTTTTCAACCAAATATCCACGTCTGTACAACATCGGATGCCTGCTGGGAAGGTACTAGAAGTTCGTTTTTTCTGTGTTTGGGTGAAAATAAACATAGCATGTCGTCTTTCTTTGAATGAAGCTATGATTTAAAGTAAATAACATCTTAAGGGAAGTCGATGTGCGATGAATTTTCACCTAACACAGAAAAAACGAATGTGCCCGGAATTAAATCTTACCGTCATTGGTCCACATTTGTAATTTTGGTTGATCACGTGGTTTATGATGGCCGTTTTAGCGGTGTAATGCAAAGTCAACGGAAGCAATAAAATGGTCCAAATTATATATCAAATGCACCCACAGAACATAAAAATATGCGGATGTGGGCAGAACTATAAGTAATCTATGCACGGAAAGCAAAATAAAGCCGGAGGAGGCTATTGGACGGGAGATATTCTAGCTAAACCATAGGTCCGTTCTGTCTCTAAACTCGCACATAGAAAAAAAAAGCAAAATATTATATCAATTTTTGAGACAGATTCATAAGGTCTAACTTACTCTCTGTTAGAGCTTTATTTGCTTTGCTAATTTTGCAGCAGAATAATACGCAAATGCAGCTACGTGTATGGCCTCCAAAATACATGTTTTTGTATTAATTTACAGTAAAAAAAAAGAACATGACAATTTCGTCGTTTTGAAATATTTTTCCTGAATTTTTTTATCCAAATAAGAAAATTTAATAAAATTTTATTGAAATTTTAAACGAATCAATATATAACCAGAATTGTATGCCTCAAAAACACACAAATTAATTTTAAAATTTGAAAGTGCGGGTCTTTTCTTGTGCGTTCCGAGATCAATACTTTTCTCCAATAACTCCTGGGATGATGCCTCTGCTGGTGGACCCTAGGTCCCCGAGGGTATTCGCCAACCCAGTCGTCAGACTTGTCTGACATGATTATTCATTGATTTGTTTCAGAAATTACCAGTATTTAGCAAAATTCAAAAATAATAGAAATACTAAGGGTTCATTCCTTGTATTGCACATGGTAGATCTCCTTAGCTGAAATTTGGCTTCCTATTTCGGTATTTTTGGTTGAGTACTTCTTGTTTAATATGAGTTTGGTTTATGGTCTTCCAAATGTTTCGGTTTTAATGCTGCTGATGAGAGGTAACTCCTTGAAATGCGTCGTATACAGCATAGTATAAATTTACTATATCTAATATTAGTATATTTGGATTGTTATTTTGAAACTCCTGGGATGATGCCTCTGCTGGTGGACCCTAGGTCCCCGAGGGTATTCGCCAACCCAGTCGTCAGACTTGTCTGACATGATTATTCATTGATTTGTTACAGAAATTACCAGTATTTAGCAAAATTCAAAAATAATAGAAATACTAAGGGTTCATTCCTTGTATTGCACATGGTAGATCTCCTTAGCTGAAATTTGGCTTCCTATTTCTGTATTTTTGGTTGAGTACTTCTTGTTTAATATGAGTTTGGTTTTTGGTCTTCCAAATGTTTCGGTTTTAATGCTCCTGATGAGAGGTAACTCCTTGAAATGCGTCGTATACAGCATAGTATAAATTTACTATATCTAATATTAGTATATTTGGATTGTTATTTCTAACCATTTACATTTTAAGTTTTGTTTTAATTTCTTTTCACAGAAAAGTTGGTACATGACGTTCTACCATTAATAGAAGAATATCAAGTTGATGAAACAAGAAAAAGGGCTGATAAATTCCTAGCCGGCATAATAAAACAAAGCAATGATTGGTTATCTGAGCAGCTTGTTCACTCCATACTAGAAGCTGAGCAGTATAATTTGACAGAATACCTTGACGAATGTACAAAATTGGCGTCTTGTAAACTATTGAAAAATTTGGAAGCTGTTCCTAAATTTCTTAAGATATCATTAGCAGTAAGATATCGTATTGCTATCAATCGATGGGAAAACGTTGATAGATGTTTTAAACAACACATTGGTTGGCGATCTGATAGTTTACCATGTAGTAATAGACCATGTATGTGTGATTCATGGAAGAAGATTACATCAAGTGATGAAGTAGTGGAGACGAAATCCAATATTCTTGGTTCAAAATACTCCACTTATTTGTAGAAAAACTGTTCATTGACGATACTTATATCCTATGTTAACCCTATGCCTCAGAATATAGTTGAGGATATATATGACGTCACTGTTGGGTGCAGGTGCACTAATTGATATTTCCCAATTAAAAATACAAGTTATCAGTTGGTTGTATTTATATAATTCTGGTATGGTGTAACAATTGAAAATTGGAAATAATTGTTTTATTACCTGGATTAATTGTTGTAAGATGGTTGTGTTACCTGTCCAGACACGCCTAAATCCCTTTAAATTATTATCTGTTTATAAAAACTTTTTCAATAGCTCTGAGAGTTGAGGTGTGTCCGATGTTTGTATGTATTCAGTTAATATTGGACTGTAAATGTATCAAAATTGTTTTTAGTGGTTTGTTATTGTCTGTGTAAAGTATCTCACTTTCATTGGAATATATATAACAAGACATTATTGTGTACAATATATTTAATATCTCCGTCATTATAGAAAAAAAATGGGTCGGAGAGCTATCGGCATGTTGCCTTTACAATTTCCTTAATCATTATACATTGAGATTAGAAAACAAGAGTTCTCTACCACCCGACAGTATCTTCAACCTTACGAAATGGCCTAGAGTATGTCATCCTTCGTGCAGGGGTGTAAACTGACGAGACTTGAAATTAGCCTTTCCAGGATAGTTCACCCTCTTGGAAAACAGTTTGAATATCAAAGATTATGTACATCGCGAGCAGAGATCCATGAATTAAATTTCTTCGGCCAATTCAACCATTTCACGAAATATTGTTTGGGGCGTCCTTTGCCTCTGGTCTTCAAAATCTTCTCTACTTTCCATAAGTCGTTGTCTTTTACATACTTTTGTAATTCGGATTGATAGAATGTTCCTTTAATATCTTCGTCATGAAAATCTTTCATTCTGTATATTGACAATCTTCCACGTAATATTCTTTGAGAGATTATAAAAATTTCTCCGGTCCATTTTTCGTCATATTCTCTGGTAAATGGGTTCCTAATATGTGATTCTGACTTTATCTCCCACTTTGAAACGGAAAGGTTTTCTGACTTTCTTTGTTTTATTTGCTGTTTCCATCTTCATAGGCCAATATATATCCCACCTAGATTTGTTTCCTTCGTTTTAGTCACCTTCTCTGGGGCCATTCCAATCGTTCTATGATAGGTTTTGTTGTAGCTGTCTGCAAATTTCTGTGTTTCGTGCGTAGAGATGTTGAATTACTCTCTGTTTTTATAAAGCCTCTACCATCTAAATTCTTGTCCTTTGTCAGTTCTTATTCTCCTAGGTGAACGTCCTTCTGCCAAAACATCTGGTAAAGATCCCTTCATGGATTCACCTTTCTTATCTTTCAATGACCTCAACCAAGCATATTTGGAGAAGATGTCTATGACAACTAATATGTACTTGTAGCCATTGTTATATTTTGCAAACTTGGTCATATCCATAAGATAGGCATCCCATTGATCGTCTATTCCAGTTACGATGACTGTTTCTTTTAAATAATCGTCTTACGGGTCTTTGCAGACTGTACGGCTCCTGACGTTGTAACCACTTACGTATTTTGTATTTACTGAGAACTAATTTCCCGTCTTTTCTGACAAATCTGTACAATTTATCTGGACCAGAAAAACTAGCTGGATTCGAAGGATCATAATATACATGCTTCAAGTATCTTTCCCATGTAGCCATACCAACTGTATGGGGGTTCAAATGAAAATGAAATTTTGCAATATAAATTATCTTTAATATAGAGCAACCTTCCCACTCCTCTTCGTCATCCTCCTCCTTGTCGTCATCATTTTCTTCTTCCTCCTCCTCGTCCTCGTCTTCATCATCACTATCGCTTTCTTCATACGTTTAATTATCAATGACTTCATCAAGGTAATTTTCTAACATGTGTTTATATTTTCATATGGCTATTTTTATTACTTTCTTGTAGTCTGTGCCATCTTGTATCCGGTCATCGGCCAGTTTCATGGCTTTCAAGTGTAGCTTGCCATTTTGTAACTGAAATATGTATTGTATTAAACTGTTATACCTGGGCATGAATTCTAGAACGTTTCAAAAAGGGTTACACCAAGAAAGACACTACCATCGACGCCTTGTATCACTACAAAGCGGATATGTCCTCGGTTTCGAGGATGTAAAGGCTTTGGTCGGAGAGGTCTTTCTGACTATAGCAGGGCATATCATATGACACTCCCTCTCCATTGTAAGCTAGGTGACATTGCCCTAAGTCAGTACACCTTACCATTACAGGAGACAACTTTAAACTTTCTAGAACTTTTTGTTTGCTCAAATAAAAATAAAAATACATGTATGATAAAAAAAATAAAATAAAAAAACAAAAAAGAATTAAACAAAACAAATAAAAACAAATTAAACTAGAGGCTCTCAAGAGCCTGTATTGCTCACCTGGATTTAACTTTTCCCCTTGAGCAGACCTAAAATTTAAGTGTTGCAGTCAGTTTGGTTGGTTTTTCTATAGGATTCTATATTAAACTAATTTCAGCTGTGGCAGTCATCTTGGTTAACAGTCCAGGTCAACGGATACATTTCTAAAAGAGAACCATCTAAGGACCATTTCTACTAAGTCTTGTTCCAACTGGCTAAGCGGTTTCAGACAAGAAGATTTTAAATATTTTTCCTATAGGGTCCAATTTTTAAATATTTCTCCTATAGGGTCCAATTTTTAAATATTTTTCCTATAGGGTCCAATATTTAACAAAGTTCGTTATGGCAGCCATCTTGGTTGACAATCCGGGAGATCGGACACATTTCTGAAAGAGGACCTCCTATGGACCAATGCTGCCAAGTCTGGCTCCAATATGTCAAGTGGTTTCAGACAAGAAGGGCCCTATGTTAAACTTAGTTCTGGTGTGGCGGCCATCTTGGTTGACAGTCTGGATCATTGCACAAAATTCTAAAAGATGACCATCTAAGGACCATTGCTACCATGTCTAATTCTAATTGGCTTAATGGTTTCAGACGAGAAGATTTTTGAGTGAATTTCCCATAGGGTCCTATGTTAAACTAAGTTCTGCTGTGGCGGCCATGTTGGTTCACAGTCCACGAAATCAGACACATTTTCGAAAAAGGACTAAGGACCAATGCTGCCAAGTCCGGCTCCAATATGTCAAGTGGTTTCAAACAAGAAGATTTTTCAATTAATTTTCCTATAGGGCCTTATGTTAAACTATGTTCGGTTGTGGCGGCCATCTTGGTTGACAATCCGGGTCATCGGACACACCTCTGTAAGAGGACCATCTAAGGACCATTGCTGCCAAGTCTGGTTCCAATTGGTCAAGTGGTTTAAGACAAGAAGATTTTTCAATGAATTTTCCCATAGGGCCCTATGTTAAACTAAGTTCGGCTGTGGCGGCCATCTTGGTTAACAGTCCGGGTCATTGTACATATTTCTGAAAGAGAACCTCCTAAGAACCATTACTGCCAACTTTGGTTCTAACTGGCCTTGTAGTTTCATATAAGAAGATAAGAAGATATTCACCTCCCCTTTTTCTATTTTTGGTAACAGCAGCCATGTCGGTTGGAAGTCGGGGATGCCAGACATAATTTTGGAAGGGGGCCACCCAAGGACCATTGCGCCAAAGTTTAGTCTCAATTGGCCCAGTGGTTTGAGAGGAAAAGATCTTTACAGGAAAGTTTACGGTGGATGCTGTCGTTAAAGGGCAAGAACTCCTATAAGGGATCAATCAATTATTTTGGTCATGTTGACTTATTTGTACATCTTACTTTGTTGAATATTTTTGCTGTTTACAATTTGTCTTTATCTATAATAATATTCAAGATAATAACCTAAAACTGCAAAATTTCCTTAAAATTAACAATTCAGGGGAAATAACCCAACAAAGGGTTGACCGATTTATCTGAAAATTTCATGTCAGGTAGATCTTGACCTGATGAACATTTTTACTTTGTCAGTTTTGCTCTAAATGCTTTAGTTTTTGAGATATAAGACAAAAACTGCAGTTTACCTCTAAGTTCTATTTTTAGCCATGTCGGCCATGTTGGTTGGCAGGCGGAGTCATCGGACACATTTTTTAAACTAGATACCCTAATGAAGCTTGTGACCAAGTTTTGTTCAATTTGGCCCAGTAGTTTCAGAAAAGAAGATTTTTATAAAAGTTAACGGACGACGGACGCCAAGTGATGAGAATAGCAAACTTGACCCTTTGGGTCAGGTGAGCTAAAAAAAAACCAAATAAAATTCAAAGCATCAAATCGGTCTTTAGTAACAAACCACTAAAACCCGGGGCGTTTCCAGGATATTTGAAAGGGGGCGTATAATAAAATTTACGCCGAGCGGAGCTGGGCGAAAATTTTTTTAGACCTTTTTTGCTAATAAACATAAGATAATTGTGAAATGCACTATTGTAACGGTTCCTGACTTGGAGCATGTATATTTTTTATGTGTTTAATTAATGAATATGATAAATTGCCATATTCAATATTACGATAGTTTTTTTTTTTTTGAAAAGGGGGGCGGGGCGTACGCCCATTACGCCCTCACCTGGACCCGCCCCTGAAAACAAGAATTTTCATACATTTACAATCCAATATTAACTGAACACATACAAACATCGGTCACACCTCAACATTCTCGGTTATTGATAAAGTTTTTATAAACAGGCAGTAATTTAAAGGGATTTAGGCTCGTGTCCGGACAGGTTACACTTTAATCAATACATAACCATCTTACACCAATTAATCCTGGTAATAAAACAATTATTTCCAATTTTCAATGGTTACATCATACCAGAATTATATAAATACAACCAACTGATAACTTGCATTTTTAATTGGGAAATATCAATTAGTGCACCTGCACTTAACAGTGACGTCATATATATCCTGAACTATATTATGAGGATATATAATTCACCATAGGGTTAACATAGGATTTAAGTATCGTCAATGAACAGTTTCTCTACTACAATGATGAACCATTTTCCTTGTCATCTGTCGATTAAACTAAATGAATTGAAACACAAAGGCAGAGGTAGACGTCACTAATATATTTCAATATTATTAAAAACGAGTAATAACTGTAACAGTGAACTGTTACGAAGTCTCCCAAACGAGGTAACTGATATCTCGAATGCCTTACATTGTATTCAATAAATTATTCGTTTTTCAGAGACTGAAATTGGGAAATTGTTCATATAAAGTTGATGCATACTACACTTGAATATCGTGATTTTTTTACAGTCATACAATGTCCCATTTGATCAACTTTTGCTTGTCGGCATGCTGCATTGACAGAGATTTATCCCAATATTACTGAACCGTTAACGAGAACTGATTGTATTGTATGGTGTACTAAAATGATTTCGGTTTCAATAAATAAAAATAATAAGAAAGACTTCTAATCTGCCTCCCAACATCAAGTTTGAATCATATTTATATAAAATTATTGCAACACAACAAGAAATTTAATTCATGACCAAGCAAATGAAATAATATCTATTATTACATAGTACATGTATATTTGATACATTGATGTCTTCCTTGTATCAATATTATATTAAATCAACAATATGATATATAATATATAAGGACAGAAATTAAAATAATTAAAAGATAACACACCACATTAATAAGAAAAAATATCTGAGTTACATATTCACCAATAAAATTAAATCTATCTATAAAGAAACCAACGCTTAATTATCCCCGCACTTCGAATGAAGTTCGAGGATAATTGTAATCGGTCTGTCTATCTGTCCGTTAGATAATCTTGTCTCCAGAACTCCTCATTCATTTTTCACGTCATTAATTTAATATCTATACAGTATTGTCACAAACTGTATGTAGATGCGCAATAGGGCTTTAGAATTTTGATTTTCAAAAATTGGGGCACACAGGGATCGAATTTCAAAAATTGGAAATTTAAACTAGTGACATAAACTCTTCATACATTTTTCATTTTATGCTTTAAATTTCTATACAGTATTGTCACATACTGTATGTAGATATGCAATAAGGTTTTAGAAGTTTGATTTTCTAAAATTGTGGACCACAGAGGTCGAATTTCGAAAATTAGAAATTTATGCTTGTGACTTAAACGCCTCATTCATTTTTCATTTTATGCTTTTAATTTCTATACAATATTGTGACATTCTGTATCTAGATGTGCAATAAGGTTTTATAATTTTGATTTTCACAACTTGAGGCCCACAGGGGTTGTATTTCGGAAATAGTGAATTAAAGCTTGCGCCTTAAACTCCTCTTTTATTCTTCATTTAGATTTAATAAATTTATATGTATATATATATATATATAATATTGTTCTTTATTTTCCGTAGATATGCGAAACGGTTTTTGATTTTGAAAATCTATTAAGGGATCAAATTTTGGGACCGAAAACGGTGAAATTGCTAATTTTGCTTTGTCTCTGGAAATACTCATTCATTTTTTGTTTCAGTGGGTTCATTTGTGTATAATATTGTTCTTCACTATGTGTAGATGTGCAATAAGGTTTTCAATTTTGAAATCTGATCCAGGGTTCAATTTTCAGACTGAAGTTGTGAAATTGCTATTTTTTCACTGTTAATTGTGTTTTGACTTGTGCAGTGTGGGGATTGACATCGTTTCTGATGGCACCAATTTCTAGTTTCTTTTAAAAACAAGAACAACTAGAAAAAAACAAAAAAAAAACTGGACAGTCATGATCCCCCCCCCCCGGAGCAATACACAGCAAAAATGAATTTAACTGGTTAACAAACATACTGTAGATGTATTTGATTTAAATTTGAGATGGACGGGTTTACAGTTTTAAAAATTACGCTATAACACACCCGCGAAATCATAGAACGAAAATCATTGTCATGTTTGGATAGATATAACCCTGAAACAAAATTTCTTCTCTTAGTAAGGGACCTTGTCGACTTTTTACACACTAGGTTCAGTAACAACAGATTTTTCTCTTTCTTTTTCATTCATTTGCGTAAGGGTGAGGCAAAATTCAATATATATACATATAAAAATGTAAGGATAGGTGGTAAGCATCAATGAACTTATCATGGCCCCTTTGATCCTTTTATTTTGGAAACGATGAAAGATACAAAAAATCTGCAAGAACTTTTTTAGGGTTTATCCTTGAGGAATAATTTTAAAAAATTAATCAAATCCGATGAAGAATTTAAAAGTTTCAAAAATTAGCACGTCATCCTATATCTCAAAAACGATATTATATATAGACAAAAACGGATCGGAAGTGATTTTTTTTCTTTTCCAGGAAGGAACATAATAAACAAGCTCAATAAAAATCAGATAAAATAAGTTAGATCAATACAGTTTAGCATAGAATATAATTGGAGAATTTTTTATGACATATAATATAACAATTTATTATTTGATGAAAATTGTCCTTAGTAAAAACAGAAACTCAGATTTTTTGGAACTAGTTGGCCGCAGCCATCTATTTATTTGATTTATATAGTTTGTGACCAGATCCAAACTTTGCTACCTGGATAAACACCAAGGCTAGCACATTAACACAAACCAAACCGCTGTAGGCCAAATAAACGGGCACTACAACAAACCAAAACACTTTGAACAAATCATTGAATACATGTACATGAGATGAATGTACAGAACAATCTCCTAGGATAATCTTCACTAGCAAGATTAACTAATTGACCCCTATGATAATTGCACTAGTGGGATCTCGAATCTAATTATGAACATTTGAGAATTGTTTATCTCCCATGATATTAAACGCTGGCAAGATAAAATACTACTAGTATATTTATTACCTACATTATACAAGACTAAAACAACTTAAGTTAACCACCAACTCACGGATCTGGCCGAAACACAAAAACGGTAATTAAAAACAAAATATTCAAATTGTCCGGCTGCGACAATAAAACACAAAAGATTCTCATTGCTATTTACTGTCAATCTTTTACACATTTCTTCTAAATCAATGTCCGTTGCCATTATATGCACCGTGACGAATCGATGAAATTCCAGTCAATTAAAGTCACTTCAGCTCACTCACATCACCGCCTTCTAATGATCCATAACATCCAGTAATTTCACAGTTCTTAGCAGCCTCATTAATCTTTACTTACAGCCTATCAAAATAAATTCAAAGCAGCAGCAGTATCTAATCTAACAATAATACAATAAATCAGCATGCATAACATAATATATTTACAAAGCAGAGGGCTGGGGAGGCGGGATGGGAAGTTTAAATATCTGATTAAACAAAATAATATGAAATCCAAAGTACACGAACTATCTTAAGAAATTCACACGTGTAAAGCCCTATAGCGTGCCTGCAAAACTAATATAATCTGTAAACTCAAAACGAGGTTCCACAACGAAATTTGATAAGGTAAATCATTACCTTGCGGCCAATTCAAAATAATTTATTTTGTTTTGTTAATGAAACAAAATTTATTATTTGATGAAAATTGTCCTTAGTAAAAACAGAAACTCAGATTTTTTGGAACTAGTTGGCCGCAGCCATCTATTTATTTGATTTATATAGTTTGTGACCAGATCCAAACTTTGCTACCTGGATAAACACCAAGGCTAGCACATTAACACAAACCAAACCGCTGTAGGCCAAATAAACGGGCACTACAACAAACCAAAACACTTTGAACAAATCATTGAATACATGTACATGTATCTCCTATGATAAAACACACTAGCGAGATGAATGTACAGAACAATCTCCTAGGATAATCTTCACTAGCAAGATTAACTAATTGACCCCTATGATAATTGCACTAGTGGGATCTCGAATCTAATTATGAACATTTGAGAATTGTTTATCTCCCATGATATTAAACGCTGGCAAGATAAAATACTACTAGTATATTTATTACCTACATTATACAAGACTAAAACAACTTAAGTTAACCACCAACTCACGGATCTGGCCGAAACACAAAAACGGTAATTAAAAACAAAATATTCAAATTGTCCGGCTGCGACAATAAAACACAAAAGATTCTCATTGCTATTTACTGTCAATCTTTTACACATTTCTTCTAAATCAATGTCCGTTGCCATTATATGCACCGTGACGAATCGATGAAATTCCAGTCAATTAAAGTCACTTCAGCTCACTCACATCACCGCCTTCTAATGATCCATAACATCCAGTAATTTCACAGTTCTTAGCAGCCTCATTAATCTTTACTTACAGCCTATCAAAATAAATTCAAAGCAGCAGCAGTATCTAATCTAACAATAATACAATAAATCAGCATGCATAACATAATATATTTACAAAGCAGAGGGCTGGGGAGGCGGGATGGGAAGTTTAAATATCTGATTAAACAAAATAATATGAAATCCAAAGTACACGAACTATCTTAAGAAATTCACACGTGTAAAGCCCTATAGCGTGCCTGCAAAACTAATATAATCTGTAAACTCAAAACGAGGTTCCACAACGAAATTTGATAAGGTAAATCATTACCTTGCGGCCAATTCAAAATAATTTATTTTGTTTTGTTAATGAAACAAAATTTATTATTTGATGAAAATTGTCCTTAGTAAAAACAGAAACTCAGATTTTTTGGAACTAGTTGGCCGCAGCCATCTATTTATTTGATTTATATAGTTTGTGACCAGATCCAAACTTTGCTACCTGGATAAACACCAAGGCTAGCACATTAACACAAACCAAACCGCTGTAGGCCAAATAAACGGGCACTACAACAAACCAAAACACTTTGAACAAATCATTGAATACATGTACATGTATCTCCTATGATAAAACACACTAGCGAGATGAATGTACAGAACAATCTCCTAGGATAATCTTCACTAGCAAGATTAACTAATTGACCCCTATGATAATTGCACTAGTGGGATCTCGAATCTAATTATGAACATTTGAGAATTGTTTATCTCCCATGATATTAAACGCTGGCAAGATAAAATACTACTAGTATATTTATTACCTACATTATACAAGACTAAAACAACTTAAGTTAACCACCAACTCACGGATCTGGCCACACAAAAGTGTATGCATCACTTTTGAACATCCACAAATTTCAACAACATCCTTAAAACACTTCACAAGGAAAAGCCTGAACATGAGGATATAACATAAATGTTTCTATACTGGCTTGCAAAACATTTAAAAATATATCATTACCCCTATCTGACAAATGTATTCCATCAGTATAGAATAAATCAGTTCTTAGATGAAATATATCGACATGCCTAATAAATTTGCCTCCCCAAGAACATACTATATCCCTAGCACATCTATTAAGACGTTTTCTTTTGATCTCTAATGCCTTGATTTCAGCTAACCCAACATTTTTCCCCCATTTTAAGCGAGTCAACATATCAGACCAAACTAGAATTGTGTCTGGCAGGAACTGTGCAATTTCATCAAAATCCTTTGCTAATAAATTGTCAAAATCTTTAATGTTTATATCACGTATGTCATTAGCACCTACATGGACAATCAAATACTTCGGCGCAGGCTTTGATGCAAGTTCAGAATAAAGTAAAGCTTTTAAACCTTCAAAATGTAATCCCCTCTTCGGGATCCATAATACATTTCCCCCACACATTTCAAGTCCTAAATGTCTCCTGTTTGTTCTTATAGCTCGATCTTTCGCCCAATAAACAATAGAAGAACCTATTATCCATACATCTGAAAATATAATTTATTTATCTTTGATAATGTTTTAATCGTATGTATCTACTAACCACTTGAGAACTTTTCCAACGCCCTAACATCTGGATTACATTATTTTCTACACCGTTCATTGCTAAAGATGTGCTACTACCGATTCTCAAACTATGTGATTTATAGAAATGTACCGGCAAACCTAACTTGCTAACAGTTTTTGATAAAACATGAGTAAATTGATACCGTGTTAACGGCGTCTGATCATTATGACAGAAGAAATATGTTGCACTAGGTGGTCGTACCTTCAAAAAATTTGAAATTGCTATAACTGGGCACAGCTCATTTGATTTCAAAGAATCAATAATCAATGTAACACCTTTACCAAACTGATCATTTTTGGAATGACGTATAGTAACGTGAAGCTTGTCTCCTACAACTACAATATCCCTGCAACTTAACGTTTTACTTGGATCAGAAGAATTAAATACCAGCTCTGCAATTCTCATCAATCCAAAAAATGCTAAATAGAAAGCTGCCTTAAACAAAATATTCTTCATAATTTGAACTGCATACCACACTTAAAACTGGGGGAAATCTAGCCAGAATATCAATTGTAATAGGTAGTCGTGTATCTTTTTGAGGTTTCAACTTTTTAAAACCTTTTAACATCTTTGATAAAATAAATGATTTCGTTTGATGTGCAATATTTTTAATGTTGTGATAATAACTTATTCCAGAGAGATAATTTGATATAGTGCTATGAGCTGACCCTTGTATGTGATGATATGAAATGAACCATATTAAGTGATTTAGAGGTACAGGCCATACATTCTGCAAATTATATCTGCTCCGAAATATGTTTAAAGATTTAAGACCGCTATTATAAGCCTTTTGGGTATTAGTTGAACTTCCAGCCATCAGAAGCGAAGTCGCTGTTACTCGCAAAAACTCCACACTTCTTCCGGAATTAAGATGGGATACGGGTCCGCTTGCGGGGCCAGTCTTCTGAACTTGTCCACCTTTAAACGTGACAAAGAATCTGTTAATTCATTGTGGATACCCCGAATATGCTCTGATTTGCATACAATATTATATTCCAATATTACTAATGTGAATTTACGAACTAATGTCATAACTCTTCCTGATTTTGATGTCAAAGAATTGATGATATGACAAACTGACTTATTATCACACCTGAATATGATCTTTTTATTTCTCAATTGATTTCCCCAAATATATACCGAAACGAGAATAGGAAAAAACTCAAGAAATGTAATATCCCCTAACATGTCCCTCTGATACCAACTGTCCGGAAATTTTGCGTATGCCCACTGATTTCCCAGACACATTCCAAACCCATTTCCTCGTTTTCCTGAACTGTCTGTAAATAACTGAATATGAGCATTTGACACCCAAAGCTTATCATTAAAAACAGATATACCATTAAACTGATCAAAAAACACCAACCACATGTTCAGATCCGATTTCATCTCACGCGTAACCCTAATTCTAAAATTAGGTTTTGACACACCCCTAGTTGCGTCAATCAATCTGCGTATGAAAGGACGACCGGGTTTAATTGCTCTGCATACAAAGTTCAAAGACCCTATCAAGGATTGCAGATCTCTCAATGTGGTTTTCTTTTGAAGCATTAAACCATTAATTTTTGTAATGATTTCAGCTACTTTCTCCTGTGGTATTCTGACAGTCATATCATCTGTGTCAATCTCCAAACCAAGGAAACTAAGTTTTGTGCTAGGGCCTTCAGTTTTGTCGTCTGCTATCGGAACAGAGAGGTTCCCACAAATAGATTCAAATGCATGAAGAAGCCGAAAGCATTCATCATCCCTCCCAGCAAAGAAAAAATCATCTAAATAGTGAATAATACACTCAGACTTCGTGAACTGTTTGACACACCATTCTATAAATGTTGAGAATTTTTCGAATAAGGCACAGGAAATTTTTCCTCCCATTGGCAAGGTTTTTGAAACATAAAATAAATCGTCCAATTTGAAACCTAGTAAATCAAAATCACCTGGCTTAACAATTAACAAATTAAAAGCCCCTTTGATGTCTGCTTTTGCTATCTTAACTCCCTTCCCAAGACGCTGGACAATATCCACAGCCTTATCAAAACTAGTGTATTTAACGGAACATAATTTCTCATAAATGAAATCGTTCACAGAATTGTTATCTGGATATGATAAATGATGAATCAATCTGTATTCTCCAGGAGCCTTTTTGGGCACAATACCTAAAGGAGAAATTCTCAAAGTAGAAATTGGACGAGAACGAAATGGACCGGCAATGCGATTCAATTTAACTTCCTTTGCAACTTTCTCCCGGACAATGTCTATATGCTCATCAATAGATTTCAAATTTGGTGAATTAGTAGGCAACCTTGGGCCAGTGTATTGTAATGAAAACCCCTCACTAAAACCTTCCGACAAAATTTTTGCATCCTCTTTATTAGGATATGACCTCATTAACTCATCCAGTTTCTTAACGTTGATGGGGGTATGCCCTAGGGATAAAACGTTGTTCTGGTTTTCTTGGACCGGGGAAACGTTGGGGACGAAAAGAACTAGGTGCCAACTGTGCATTAAATGTAGCTGAATTAGCTGTCCTTTGATAAATGACTTCTTGCCTATTGCAAGTGTACTTAGTGTGGTTTGACCCTCTACAAATAGAACAAACATGCAAGTATTTACAATTATTTCTCCACTGACATGCTCCATCATTAAATGCGAAACAAGGTAGAGAGATCTTATTTACATTGTTCAATTTACCAGATGTACGACCACCTACGTCATTTTGCGTTCCCACGGTTGTTAGCCAGAGAGTAGTATTTATCTCTCCCCATGACATAGACGGATTTACAGCTCTGCGTAATCTGAACTGTTCGTCATATGTCAGCCAGCCATTCCCAGTACGTGCTGCAGAACGCAGCGTCTTTAAGTATTTTAACATTTGTGGTGCGTGGGTTGGGTATTTTTGCAAATAGATGCTCATGTATATTAGAAAAGCATCCGTATATTGATCGATATTAGATATTTTATCGTTCACTTTCAGAGGTTTTGTAATCAACTGCCCCGTAATCCTGTCAGTATATATTGGCCCACCAAAACAATATTCACTTAACTCAATGCTTCCTTTTAACATTAAGGATAGATTCAGATATTCATTCCTCCAAATTTTTTGCCTCAAAGGCATTCGTACATGCGCCTCAATATCATCATCTGGGCTAAGTGTTAAGTCGGGTACAGTACTACTGGATGCACCGATGCTATGCAAACCTGACAAAGAATTAACAATAGATTCTGTTGGCAAAGCTGAACCCCATAAAGAATTACTATTTACTGATATATTTTGTGTCTCTGATCTGATATGCGTATTATCTAACATACCGTTTACACTTGTACCAGCTGCTGCACCTGCACTCATATGAGCGTCTGGTGGTATCGTCACTGTAAATGATGTACTCGTCATTGGTACCTCCTGCTGTCTAGCTTCTTGATTGTCATCGTTCCCCTCCACTTCGACCAGCTCCTCTATGATTTCCTCTGTAATAATCTCCTTGTCATTGTCGCTATTCTTAGCCTTCTTTGAACGAACAGAAACATTCGTCTTTGAGGTCTTCTGTTGGCGTTTCTGTGCTCGTGTTCCCTTCTTTTTCGGTGGCATTTCGAAGCAAACGTATTGTTCAATTTTGTGCACAAAATAGTTCACAGATATATATAAACTCCCCAAGTTAGTTTGGAAAAAATTGTTAGTGTCTACCGAGAGGTGGAATTATTCACTAAATCTCCATCCAAATTCTTATCACACTTAAAGTTTAAATATCTGATTAAACAAAATAATATGAAATCCAAAGTACACGAACTATCTTAAGAAATTCACACGTGTAAAGCCCTATAGCGTGCCTGCAAAACTAATATAATCTGTAAACTCAAAACGAGGTTCCACAACGAAATTTGATAAGGTAAATCATTACCTTGCGGCCAATTCAAAATAATTTATTTTGTTTTGTTAATGAAACAAAATTTATTATCTTCCGGGAATAGTTAATTATCCCCGCGAACAATACCAATTGTGCATTCACTAGGTCTTGTCATGGGCATAATGATTAACCATGGCCAGCAGTTTCGAAGGTATTCAGAAACACTGATGATACACCCAGTGTTTAAAGGGGTGGGACATGAACTCTGAGGATATCTGAGCTTTTCACAAAGAATAAAAATGTTCAAGGATCTCAATGTCTTTCGTTGATATTTTACGAGGGAATTCCCCTATACCCCCGGGCAATGTGTAAAATCATTTATTGCTCTCCTTATAGACAATTATAAATATACGTGGTTACGGGGTATAGAGTTATAAGGTGTATGAGATTTGAACATTGCGTATAAACGTATTAAGGTGACAGGTACGTAAATGGATAATCTCACGGAATTTTATGAAATTTTGCATACAACTAGAGCATGAGGAACTGCACATGAACATCGAAAAAATGATATATATAACTTTTATTCTTTCTGATATATAGCAAATTAAATATCCGGAAAATAGTTCTACAAAACCGTGAGATAGCCCATTTACGTACCTTTTACCTTAAAGGGATAAATATTTTTACGGATTTTGAAATAATTAAAAATTATTGATTTGAGGGGCTAGGATGACACCCCCCCCCCTCTTTCTGGTGGGGGTGTTAGGTTTTATCAATCTGTTTGTCTTATCGTTGGGAACAATAAAGTATATGATTTCGGGGCAAGGCATTCAATGCTTTGAGTGATATTTAAAGACAAATGATTCGAGAGAGTGGAGATGAACCCTTTGGTAAATGAAGTATATATCAGTTCATGCAGACCGCCTCGGTGGTCTCGTGGTAGCATGCTCGCCTCGAGTGCGGAAGGTCGCGGGTTCGATCCCCGGCCGGGTCCAACCAAAGACATTAAAATTGGTATTTGCTGCTTCTCCGCCAAGCACGCGGCATCTAGGAGTAAGAGCAAAGACTGGTCGGCTCGGAGTCAGTATAATGTGTCCGAGTGAGGTGATATGTCTTCCTGCGGACAGTTACCTCGTGAGCTAGCACATTAAAAATCCGACTTAGCGTGTCGGTCTAGTACAAAGCAGGGATCATATTCATTATCATATCAACATGTTCTCGTCCTGATATGCACATGGTTGCCACTGGACGTTAAACAATAATTCATCCATCCTCCATCAGTTCATGCGTTTTGTCATGGGGAATAAGAAATATACGTTTTAGGTGTTGGGTTTCTTACAGATTTTTAATTTTATATAATTCAAAATAATTGGTTTAAGTGGCGCGAATGACGCCCATTGAGTAATGAGGGATTTTAACGGTTTATAAGATAATTGGACATTATTGATTTATGGGGGTGAGGATCACCATACTGAAAGAATGAGGTACATGTCATTTAATGCGTCCTGTTACGGAGAATAATAAAATATATGATTTAAAGCTATGGATTTTAATTGCATATGAAATTTTTCAAAATTATCGACTTTAGGGGGTGGGGATGACCTACCTGGAGGAACGAGGTATATGTCATTTAATAGGTGTTGCCATGGTGTATAATAAAATATCATATGAGATGGTTATTGGTCACTCTCGTAGAGCTTTTCGATGAAAAAAAATTCCCCATAGGGTCCTATAGTAAACCCCTAGCCTATATGAACTCCTCATTATAAGTCTCAGTGACCCCCATCAAAAAATGAATAGTTTAGGCACATATCGAAACATTGATCTTTCATCATGGAAAATCTCAAATCCATATCAAACAAAATTGGAGAGGAAGAAAAAAATGTTAGATAAAAATCGCAAATCAAAATCTATAAGTCTCCCACTTCGTTTGGGAGACTTAAAATAATAATTATAAAATAAAAATAAAATGATTGTAGAGCGTTTTAATAATGACAAATATAATTAATAATACATAGTGAATGTCCAAGCCATATATGCAAGTAGAACAATAACACAATATTTTAAGGGAGAGAACTAATGAAAATGACTCATTAGGTATAAGTTATTTTTTTTTTATAGTACTCAAACCTGTGGGGTTATATACTTTTTCCTTGTCAAAAAAACATTGAATTTTTCTTATACCAATTCTGACACATTGTATGTATGCATTTCAATAATCTTTTCCAATCAGCAGTTCTTAAATCAGAAGAGGACATCCGAAACAAAAGCAAAACGTTTGTAGGTGTACAATGGAAAATGACTCTCTTGAAACTGAAACTTCTTTGTTTCAATAAAAGTATCTTATGAAAATCATGATAATACATGTACAAAAATTAGAAATCACAACAATTGAAATGAATGAACTATTGAACCTACACACAATACAGTCATACATGCTTTAACGGGCACCTTTATATATCAATTGGTGGACTCCATGTACCAGAGGGTATCCCCAGGTCATTGCTAGTATTTCGATACTAGCCAGAAATTGATACTTAATATTTATTGTTACAAAATTGTAAAATTTGTGAAAACTAAGGAGTATCTCCCTCATCTGTCCTTAGATGGTTTTGGCTTTACCGCTTTTGGTCATTTTGGTGTTTTGAATTTGCTCTTCAGCCTTTTGGATTGTTATTTCGGTTTTCAACATGTTATGCCTTGTGCACAACTGATGAGTTGCATCAAAATTGGTATCAAAGACTTATTATTCACTGTCTATAAAGGGCACTATAAAATGTCTCTGTCATGAACAATGGTTGTAAAATTCTCTTCCTTTAAAAGGGCATCTATCTGTTTCTTTCTTGAACGAAATAAATAAAATTAAACAAATAATGAATTTCACCACCTAGTTCACCCATATTTAATCGGCAGCTTGTGACTACAATAATTTACTAAATGTCATGCATGTGCCTATAAAACAACTTAATTAGTTGTTGATTAGAATTTGGTTTGATGTTACGTGTAATAGGAAGATACCGTCATTATTTAGGTGTAAAGCATGCTCAGAATATTTATTGAATTGTATAATATTAGCATTAGAACATAAACATATATACGAAACAAATCTAACTCTCATGTGAAGATTTAAATTTTACAAAATGTATTCGTAGTGCATGGTTTCCCATGCTTCATCCTGTTTATGAAGTTACATCTTGACTGAGGTCAAGATACACAAGGATTTTACATGATAACTATAGGAAATTGTGGCCAGGTTCACTACAGATGGATAACACATATTAACTGGATTCAGATCAGTTTTCCAGAATATTTTGGAACAAGATTAGATTTTACCGTCCAGAGTTCGCGATGACGTTGTGTATACTCGAAATGGTCGTATAACTAATGGAGTACTGATAATTTAGAATATCAGAATATAAAGAAATATCGGTGTCTAGCCTTTTCTTCTTTTCTATCAAATACCACTAATGTAAAAGTCACAATATGTTTACATCATTTTTACTCATTACAATATTTTCATGCAAAAGACTATCATCATGAGTAAAAAGGGGAAAGTTAAGAATTAATGTGAATTAAATGATAACTTGTATCATAAACTAACAATATTATTTTGTCCAAAAGTCAGCTAAAACGGATGAAACTTAATAAATTAATGTTAAGGTGCATGTCGATTTTCTTTCAAGCGTATGCAAAATAATATACATGTACATGTAGCTCTATATAATGCTTTTTCCTTCGCTTTTTATCAGCTGTTAGCAACATAAATGTTCAAATTACTGCTTTGAAAATATTTTTTGTTTGTTTTTAGTTAGTTTGTTTGCTTTTACCGTTATAGTTTAAATTTGAGATCAATATTCGAAACATTTTTTTATTTATACATTATTATATTAATGATCATTAATAACTTAGGCACATCTGTCATAAAGAATTTGAAATTCAACTTTTCATTTTTGATTTAAAATAGCTATAACTATACCTGTGATTATAAGAGTTAAAAGATCAAATTCGATTCATTTGTGAACTATATAGTACAATAGTTCCATTGAAGTGTTGAATGAAAAGAAAGAAATGCAAAACTTTAATTTTTAAACTTTGTCAATAGATAGTTTACCTGGTAAAATATAACGGAATAGGTTTTTGAGTATTGTTCGACAATGTGTGCAATACCATCAATTACAGCAATATTACTCTGAACGAAAACTAATTAGAAAACACAAAATGTTTCTTCCAACCCCTCCGGAGTGGTACACACGACCGAACTTAGTGGCTGGAATTTCTTGTTTTTCTGTAATATTTTTGTTACTGCATGTCATAGCTTTTATAGTTCCATACTGGGGAACTTTCGAACTGTCTTCTCTTGGAATTTCAACAACTGTTTACTATGGACTTTGGACGAAATGTACAGATGTCAGCACGGAAAATACTGTTTGCATTGACTGGACATCGGGTACCAGTTCAGGTGAGTATGCATTGATTCTTGTTAGTACATAAGTTATCCCATTTCTGACATCTTGACAGTACTTAACGTGACTTCGGTATAAATACATTTTGCATATTTTAGTTTACGTAAAGCACCAGTTCATATAAATATATTGATGCATATATTTATCCCGATTTTGCAGACGTTGAAATCTTGTTTGCATGAATAATTTGCACTTTTATAAAAGTCTTCAAATTTCATTTAGTCGTTTTTTCATTCCATTTTTAAATCCACTGATTGATTGCCAAATAAGCGTAAAACATGCATTACGGTCTGCTGAACAACATATAATATAGCCTTTCTACTTAAAAAAATGAGAAAATATGCTAAGAGTATACATACTTTACCACAGAATATCTCATATTAAGTTCTGTTCCTTTGGCTATGCATTTTTTTTTATAGATTTTCGAAATTCGGTCGTGTTTTTCTCCCCATGGGATCAAATCATGCAAACTTAGCATTACTTTTTGTAAGTTCCATTTGGGTACAATATACCAGAAAGAGGCAATTGTCACGTTGTGTGTCGGAATTCCATTAGAGGGCCTTGATCTGTTGCGTGGAGAAAATTCACTGCGAAACAATGTCTGTTAGCGTTCAATCTCAGTCACTTCCACCTTCTTCAAATGCTGCGCAATTTCACTAATTACGTGTTTATCTACAGTGTCAATATTGCTTAAGCAAGGCTGTTAGAGACATGATTCTAATAGAATAGGGTTGGGCTACACATTACTAAAATATATTACCAATTGAAATGTCAGAACAGCCTGCCCCAGACGTTCTACTAAAGATAATTAACTGTAACTGCAAATCAGATTGTGATACTAGGAAATATGGTTGCAGAAAAAAACGGACTAAGTTGCTCTGGTGGATGTGGCGGATGCATGGGTATAAATTGTTCTAATTCAACGCCAATCACAGATGAAGATCTTATCGATGATGAATGAAAATTCTGTGACATTATTTGTAATATGAAAGTCAGTAAATTTGGTTAAACTATAAAATCATAAATATGTGGCATGATCTGATAAATATAATACAAACTTCCATAAGTCTTATTAAATTTTACCTAAATTTGATAAATCATAATGTCTTGAAACATAACATAGAATGTCAAAATTTCAACAAAGCTTACAAATCATACAATATAACCACTTTTTTCATTTTCAGTTTTGTCCAATTTTCTGCTAGAATCACATATTTAACCGAAAAATTTCTTTCATACTAATACATACAATTCATAAAATATATTAGATAAATTTAAAATAATAAATTCTGTTTTCATCTTAAGTTATACATTTTGAAAATGTAACCATAAAAAACAATTTTTCTTCATTTCCAGTTCTTCGCATTTTTTTCTTTAAAAATCACATTTTTACCAAAAATTTACCTATCTATCAATATTTATAATGAAAAGAAAATATGTAAAAGCTTTCAAATGAACAGTTCAATCTACAACAAAGCTTAGATATTAAAAATGTATACAAAAATGACAGTTTTTATCTATTTCCAGTTTTCAGTGATTTTTCTCTAAAAACCACATATTTCACCAAAAAATGACCTTTTCCGCAAATTATATTTATGTATATTTTTAATATGTTGTTAGTACAGGTATAAGTTCCAATTTGCACTTAAAAAAGCTTGTGTTGCAACTAGTTGCAGGTATGACACCAGATTGACTAGAGTATACTATTTACGTTGCTGTAATAGAGAAATAGTATTAGTTTTATCGACACTACTTAGAGGTACCTCTATAATAAAGAATAACAGCAAAATATCTGGTCACTCCGTCTTTTTCCCCATAAAATCTAGGTTTGTTTACCATATACATTAAGCTCTGTTTACTTTTCTAATTATAAACTTTAACACTAGTATTACAACTTCTAATAAAAATCGTAAATTACATTTTTTCACTAAATTGCTTCTCTACACAGCACTTAGTACCCTTAAGAACACCTGTCCTTAAAAAAAGAAAAAATTGAAATTTCTGAGTATGTCGTTTGCCTCAAACTAACATTAGAAAACACAATACTGATTCAAAAGTGGTTTTTTTTCAGCTGCATTAAAGGCGACACAAATATTTGGTATAACTGGCCTATTAACAGCAATGACTGGGACATTGATGTTTGTATTGATGGCATTGAGGAGTGTGATGTCAAAGGGATATGTTACAGCAAATATCATCGTGTTTTTCGTTTCTGGTATGTTTTAATCGGATTTTTAAACAGATACATCCGGTTATTATTGCAACTATGTACAGAGGTGGCTTAAAACAGTGATGAAGGATTGCTGCCACACTAGTCAAATTTAATCATTTTTTGTTTTTAATTATTTTAATGCTGAATAAATCAATTTATATTTCTTTATTGATAAAGAATATTGTTGCAGAATGTACAAAAAAGAAAACTATGGTTTTCAAGAAACTTTTGTAAATGATAATTCTGAGATCGAGAAAATTTTACATTAAATAATTCCTGAGAGAATTCTTATGATCTCCAGTTTTGATTGAATATTGAAGAATGTAAAATTTACGTTCACTCACAACAGCAAAGTACAGTTCTGGTAATCGTTATGGTCCTAAATTTCAGGATATTTCTTCCAAGAATAGGTAATTAAATGATTAATAATTGAGCATGTTTAATTTGATAATGCTTATAGTGGCTCAGTTTTTTTTCACCGTTTGAAAAAAAAACCTCTGAAGAAGGTGTATGATTAAGAAGAGTCCTTTTTGCCTGTTGGAACAAAATCGAGCACTTTGGATAAAAATTTATGGAAATGAAATAATTTCCGTAAATTCTTTCTCATTGGTTTTGTTGAAAGAAAAGGTAGGCTTAAAAATGTGGTTAAAAAGGAAGGCTAAAAAATATGGTAATAAAATGCTCCGCTGGGCGCAGCTTGATACGACCGCAGAGGTCGAACCCTGAACAGTTGAGGCAAGTATGGACACAACATTCAAGCTTGATACAGCACTGAATTTGGATTGTGAATAAATATTTGACACAGTATAGGTTTCTGACACAGAATTAATGTCGTCTAAGAACTTAAAAATTTTTAATTTACCTATTCAAACCATATCAGTATTATTTGCTTTTATATATAAATCAGAAATAACCAATTTAAAATGGAAAATTTTAAAGAAGTTTAATTTTGGACCCTTTGGACCTTAATGTAGACCAATTTGAAAACGGGACCAAAAATTAAGAGTCTAAATACACGGTTAGATTCGGCATATCAAAGAACCCCAATAGTTCAATTTTTGATGATTCAATTTTTGATGAAATCAAATAAAGTTCAATTTTGGACCCTTTAAACCTCAATGTGGACCAATTTAATAACCGGGCCCAAATATCAATTTTTTGCTATTGCGCAATACTATTGACTTATTTGTAGATCTTAACTTTGTTGAACATTTTTGCTGTTTACAATTTGTCTTTAACTATAATAATATTCAAGATAATAACCTAAAACTGCAAAATTTCCTTAAAATTAACAATTCGGGGGCAATAACCCAACAAAAGGTTGACCGATTCGTCTGAAAATTTCATGACGGGTAGATCTTGACCTGATGAACATTTTTACCCCATGTCAGTTTTGCTCTAATTGCTTTAGTTTTTGAGATATAAGACAAAAACTGCAGTTTACCCCTATGTTCTATTTTTAGCCATGTCGGCCATGTTGGTTGGCAGGCGGGGTCATCGGACACATTTTTTAAACTAGATACCCTAATGATGCTTGTGGCCAAGTTTGGTTCAATTTGGGTCAGATGAGCTAAAAACTAAGTACATGTTTAGATTCGGCATATCAAAGAACCCCAATAGTTCAATTTTCGATGAAATCAAACAAAGTTTAATTTTGGACCCTTTTGGCCCCTAATTCCTAAACTGTTGGGACCAAAACTCCCAAAATCAATCCCAACCTTCCTTTGTGTTAAAATTTCATAGATTTCTTTTTACCTATACTAGAGTTATTGTGCGAAATCCAAGAAAAATGCTTATTGGGCCCTTTTTTGGCCCCTAATTCTTAAACTGTTGGGACAAAAACTCCCAAAATCAATCCCAACCTTCCTTTTGTGGTCATAAACCTTGTGTTTAAATTTCATAGATTTCCATTAACTTATACTAAAGTTATAGTGCGAAAACCAAATGTCTTCGGACAACGACGACGCCAACGTCATACCAATATACGACCGCAAAAATTTTACGGTCGTATAGAAATTGGAAGGGTTTGATATCAATCCTGGCACTTAATTCAGAAAACTAGTCAAGTTCTACTACGTACAACTGTAAATTAGATATACACATACATTAACAATAACTTCGAGCATTTTTTGATAAAAACAGATATTTTTATTTTTCAGCTGGCCTGAACTTCTGTGCTATTATAGCGTTCATAGTAACTATACTGAACACGCCAGATTCAGATTCACCATCTTGGGCTCTCATACTTTTTGTGATCAACACGGTAGCGTGTGCATTAACCGGTGGATACATTTTATTGTTCTGCAAAAAGAAAGGCATTCTCTATCAAAAGCGGCGAAAATACAACGATAACACAAAACCACCCGTTTCAATCAATCTTCCACCCCCAAAGAAGATAAAAGCAAAAAAGATAGAGGAGTCGTCAAAATTAGATGAGGAAGAATTCCAGAAGAGCAAAGAACTTATTGACGAAAAAATTATTTAAAATTAATTTTATCGGTTGTTTTTACAGAGGTTGTTAGCTACATGTTGCCATGGAGTTACACAGAAAACTGTTATGATTTTCTTGGTTGTCTGACATATGATTGTAAAATGTAATATATTTCTGAACTTAAGTTTATAAACGTTTTGAGAAAGGTTAGTGGGTTAAAACTTTGAAACATTTGGACCTTTTAAATCTGAATGTACAAAAAGAAGTCGTTATACCAATTTCAAGATTTTCCATATACAATGATTACTTTATTTGGTTTGTTTTCCTTCTAAAGTTGTATCATATATCATTGTGAAGATTTCTTGCACCTGCTTTATATCGTAAAATATATTAAACGAGACATTTTTCGAACATTTGGCATACTAGTATTTAGAATGACATCATTTTCGCCCAATTTTTGTAAACTAAAAATTTTGCACGGAGTAAAATTTTGTTGTTGTTTTTTTTTTTTTTTTTTTTTACATATACTAATTTGTAAAGGTGTACGATCTGGGAATACATTTTTTCAGTGGGATTTGAAGTCAACAAACGAACACAGGGTAAATACATAGTTACTATATATCTTTTTAAAGATACTACATGTTTATTGAATTAATAATAGAATGGTTAAACCAAATTTAACAAATATCATATATTGCTTGATTTAAATTTACAAGAAGGGCATATGTTTCATATTATTGTTTTGAATATATATGAAATAAATTACCTTTGTATAAGAACTGCATACTCAATGTGAATTTTGCTGTTTCTTTAAATAAACACGGTGACATATTGTGAAGTTCTTCCGGTTTAAATTCTTCACAATGTTATACTAAGTGTCGGAAAATGAAATAAGATATGCGCCTGCGCATATCTTATTTCATTTTTATGTAAAGCATACTCATCCTCACAGAAATTTGGAAGTTGTTTAAGATCTTTTCACAGTAAGTGCTACATACATTAAATTTGTGTAATTCTGTGAAAATTGCTCTTTTTCTCCCAAAGACAATTTGCATTGCAGTTTCAGAAGAGAAGATTTTTCTTCTAGAGAATTGTTCATGGCTGCCATATTAGTTGTCTGACCTATACAAATATGCAAACTACATGGAAGGTCCTTCCATAGATGCTTCATAACACCTTTCTGTTCATTTGAACATTTTCAGAGGACTTTTTAAATTTGACCAAAAAACTAGGATGTGTTCACAGCGGACATGTAAGGCTGACTGGGATGAAATTTGCAAACTTTATAAAGGTACTTCCATAAAAGATTCATACCAAGCTTCAGTTCGTTTTTCCATATAGTTGCAGTGAAAAAAGTTTTTTACATTTTACCAATGAAAAATAAGTTAGTTGTCCGACTGGAATGAAACATGCAAACTTTATGTAGGCTCTTCCTAGATGCTTCATACATTGTACCAAGTTTCAGTTCATATGGATATGCGGATTCATAGGAAAAATTTTCAAATTTCATCTATGAGAAATAGGATTTGTTCATGGTGGCCATAGTTGTCAAACTGGGGCAAAATATGCAAACTTTATAGATCCTTACATAGATGCTTCATACCAAGCTTCAGTTCATTTTGCAAGATCAAAATGTGAATAGCTAGCAGACATTTAGGACGACGACGGACGGACAGATGGATGACCGACAAAAACTCACATGGCCTTTTAAACCAGTTGAGCTAAAAAGGAGAATAAGAACTACTTTTTATTCTGATACGATTACTCTTCTCTTAATTTTCTTTTATATACATCTCTGGGGAAACAATCGTCCTAAAAAACGCGGACGTTGTTTTGCACCAACTGTTTTTATTTTAACTGTTAGTTATTTATAGTTTTAGATTTTGCCCGTTATTTGTTATTAGAAAATTAGTCTGAAAATCATAATTCGTGAAATGACGATGTTGAAATTTAAGTATATCTTAAGTATTACTTAAAATGTATCAACAAACTAAAACAGCTTGTTTTAACAGATTTTTTAAATCTGTCTTCCCACATGTCCGAGGTAAATATTTTACCTAAAGAATTTTCAATATAGTCAAACCTGCTTTAAAGGGCACCTCTATATAGCAAATCGCTGTCTATAAAGGGCACTGTGAAAATGTCCCAATTATGTTTGTTTGTTTAGTTGGTGTTTAACTCCGTTTACAGCACATTTTGGCCATTTCGCGGCGGCCAGTTTTTATTGGTGGAGGAAGCCGGAGTACCCGGAGAGAACCACCGACCTTCGGTAGGAAAATTGGCAATCCTTGTCAATTAAGATCGGAGTCGAACACACCCCGCCACAGGTGAGATTCGAACTCACAACCCCAGCGTTGACAGGCTAGTGATCAGTAGTAGTCATGACGAACTACCTAGATCACTCGGCCACCGAGGCCCCTCCCAATTATGAACAAAACATATAAAATTAACCTCTCTATAAAGGGCACATTTCTTTGAATGCCCCGTATGATAAGGTTTAACTGTAGAGCATAGATTTGCATCAAATATGCTTCAAGTGAAAGAAATATATTCAAAACATTGGTATTATATATTTATTTTTCTAGTAGAAATCCCAAGTCCCAATTAAAGAAATTTTTAATGAACCAGACCATATTATGTTTTCATGGATGACTGATAACCAACATTTGATCTACACTTAGACTTTCAAAATAGTAAAAGTCTGTTCCACAAATAGAAGCTTCAAACAATGCACTATCAACCAATATTTTACCATGCAGAACAAGAGATGACAGAATCATTGGCCTGTGGCTATTTGAAGTGTACAAAATTATAGTGTGGCTACAATTTCCATTTCTATAAGAACATACAGCAGTGTTACATTCAAACAGAAACAAAGTCTTATTTAAATAGCCGGTTTTTATTTTAATTAATCATACTACTAGTCAAACATTTTAATTACTATGGTCTTTTGTCCAACCCAAAGACCTCAGAAAAAAATTCCATTCTTCCATACCATATCGGAATTTTATCATTCTGAGAACTTATCTGACAATGAAGTATAAGTGGATTCTTTTCATCCTCCCAGCTTTCTGACACTAATGCATCACCCCAGTAACTTGGTTGAAAATACAATAAATATATGCGTTTTATATGGAATTCATGGAAGTTCTTATGAATGTTTTTATAAAATTCCCTGTATGAGGCGATACTCGCATTTTCTACGAAAAACCTGAAGTATGATGCACACCTTGTCATATGAATATTGTCTGTGTCGCTTAACGGAACAGTGAAAGCTTTAGAATAAGTGTCCTGAGGCTTGTCCTTTGCTGTTACAAATGGAACATGAAACTGTTTATTGTCTTTTTCACTGCCGGTCACATGAAATCTTTGGACCCACCAGTCTGGAATTTTTTCAACTGACTTTGTATGTGTATTTATGATTGTGTGGACATTTTTTGATGCTACTGAGGATTTCATTTTGCCGCCACAAAAGAGTTCGACTAGCGTAGTGAATGAGGTATTTCCCACTTGTTTCAATTTGCAACTGACTTCTACTGGAGCCTTTGGTGTAACAACTTCATAAAAGTCTTGTTTAATTTCAACAACACATGCTTTTGTGATCGTAGCATAGTTTTGCTTCAACAAGGAACTGTAATCCAGGAAAGATAAATCTTGGTTATAAAATGCTGCTGTTTCTACGTGATTTAACATGTCAAATACACGCCATATTCTGGGTTGTCCTGGAAACAGAAAAAAACCAGTATTTACTGTATCACAAGAAGTATACCTTTCTGACCCTTAATACAACCATCAAGATAATAAGACTTTAGAACCCATTATTATGTATGGGGTATGAAATAGCCTTTTCTCACATTTGAAACTAGAGTCTGTCAAGTAACACTGTTGTAAGGGTTTGGGATAGCCTTATCTCAGACCCCTGTCACTAGCCTTAGTATATACTAAAACTAAGGAGTATCTTCCTCATGCATAACTCTGTGGTTAGATGGTTTTGTCATTATGGTATTTTTGAATTTGCTCTTAAACTTCTGGACTGTTGTTTTGGTTTTCAACATTTTAGGCCTTGAGCACAACGGATGAGTTGTAAATCGATGAAATGTGCACATCTTGTGCATCAAAATTGGTTCCAAAGAATTTATTTATAAGTATGAATCACTTATTTTGGGGAGACCAGGCTATCTTACAACCTTGGGCCTCCATTAAGACAAAATATATCTTAGCCTTTAAGTCTTTTCTCACAATTGAGACAGTGACATCACACTGTTGGTAGGGTTTGAGATACCCTACAACACCCCTCAACTCTCTGTAAAAAAATCCTGTTATCTGTAATTTGAAGGAACTAAACCAAACCATTAAAAGGAAAGCCTAATCAATGATTTTCATAAAGACGTAACTATTCACTGTAGAGTACCGAATCGGGCTATTTTCCATCACATTTCGATACACCGTACACAGGGGCCATTTACATGTAGGATAAGCATGATACAATCCTATACAACAGTTTATATTGAAACATGTGTAATTATAATTTCAAACTTACTGAATTATTTCATGTAAAATAAATAAATTATCATTTGATTTTGATGATTGTTTTTAACCTCAGTAAGCACAGATATATAAGGTCCTGACTGCCTGAGACGAATTTGAAAGAGACCATTTCACCAAATTTTGGTAGAAACTCCCCCAGTTTCAAAAATCAGAAGAGAGTATTTCTGTTTTTTGAATTTTTAATATAAATGGATGTTAACTTTGGTGATAAAGAATGCCATGCGATGTCAATAGCTCATGATCACATGGCCATATGAGCATATTTTTTCATAATACCAGACTCACAATGGAAAAGGATTCTGATGAAACATCATTTTTAACAATGCATGTACGTTGTATAACAGTGTAAAAACATACCATAATGATCAATATCCTCATATCGTAACCCAGGTAATACTATGTCAACTTCATTCTGTTTACTGTTAACATTCAGCCTAAGATTCAATGATGGATATGCTCTGTAAGAATAAAAAAAAAAGCATAATGTAATTGCAAGGTACAACAATATGATTTCGGTGGATGCAAGTGAGGGGAAGGGGAAGGAAATAAATCTGGAAATGGATGGATGATGAATTATTGTTTAACGTCCAGTGGCAACCAGGTGCATATCATGTTATTGAATATGATCCCTACTTTGTACTAGACCGACACACTGAGCCGGATTTTTAACGTGCTAGCTCATGAGGTAACTGTCCGCAGGAAGACATACATTGCAATCACCCCACTCTGACACATTATATTGACTCCGAGCCAACCAGTCAGATCTTTGCTTTTACTCCTAGATGCCACAAGACCTGGGGTATTCATAATCTGTAATCGTAAACAGCTGTAATCAATTATATTTTTTCATGTAATTGAAAGTAATCTGTAATCAGACATTTTTTTTTAGTTGGGGTTTTACGCCGTTTTCAGCACATTTGATTATTTCGAGGCGGTCAGTTTATATTGGTGAAGAAAGCCGGAATACCCGGAGAGAACCAGGACCTTCTGTAGGAAAACTGGCAATCCTTGTCAATTAGGGTCTGTGTCAAACACACCCCGCCACACAACCTCAGCATTGACAAGCTAGTGATCACAGTCATTTTTTAGATTACAAGTAATCGTAATTTAGTCAATTACATTATTTCTACCATTTAATCATCATTACATTTAGATTACTTTTATTAAATTCCTTCATAGTTTTGCTTCAACAAGCAACTGTAATCCAGGAAAGATAAATCTTGGTTATAAAATGATAATAGTTTCTGAGCTTCTTTATTTGCTTATTATCTTTGTTTCATTTCTTTTTGTGGGAAAGTTAAGTTATGAAATGAGTAAATTATTACTCATATATTTAACTGAATTCTTGTCGAATAACTGCTTCAAATTAAAGATAAAATTAAATAATGTTTAATTTTGATGGCACTCAATAAAACGTTTAATCAATAACTTACAAATCTATTGGTAAAACTTTATGATAAATCTTAATTTATGACTTTTAACTATTTATTGATAAGTCTTAATTTCTGATATTTGATTAAATGTTACTACAAATTACATATGCCAATAGATTATATCACCTGTGCAATAAAAAATGTGTGAAAAGATGTTTGAAATGTCATGATATGTACCTGTGAGACAATTATGTTTATGGCTATGAATAAATGGAAAGATAATACAAAAAAAAACATTTTACGATACCTTTGGAAAGCTTAATTATGTTTTCTCCAGATACAGAGGGTTACACTAAGAAAATGCAGTATAAGTATCTGTAAATTTTCAGAAGATAAATTTTTAAGTTTGGGTCTTCCATCTTTTGGAATAACACATATAATACTGTAAAAGATGTGGTCTGTATGTATGGATGTGGCTAGCAGTCACAATATTGCTTTGAAGGAGATATAGTCTTGTTACAAATTAGAAATCTTTAGCTTCATATTTAAAAGTAATCCCTAATTTAATCAATTACATTTCAAAAGTAATTGTAATTTAATCAATTAGATTCCAAAACTAATATAATTGTAATTGTAATTTAACCATCAATTTTGGAATGAAATTTAAACAATTAAACAGCAAATACCACCGAGGCAGTAAATCGGGAAATAGGTTGGCTCAAAAATGTGGTTTGAGAAAAGGTAACTATCCCTGCAGTCCCATTGGCTGAAAAAAAAATTGGGACTAATATAGATGGCAAAAGCAGATAAAAGTTGCAAAAAATTTAAAATGCCCTCAAGTTGACGGCTAAGCATTTTTAGTATAACACATTATGTGTTATACTAAAAATGCTTAGCCGTCACTTGAGCTTAGCCGTCAACTTGAGGGCATTTTAAATTTAATTTTTTAGACGTCACATGCACAGCAATTCAATGATTCATTTTATACAAATATAAACAGTGTCAGTGGTCACATGTGCCTACCATTCAAAACTGTACGCCTGTTGAAAACCAATGCACAAAATTTATTCTGCACATTTTCCTTTGCAATTAACAACAGTTGTATTTGTATAATTTTACCTAATAAGCTTCCTAATTGAGTGTCTAAGTGTTGTCATGTTTCATTGGAAAGATAAACTGGTTCTACTTCTTTCAGGGTGGGTAACCAGTCTGTATAAAGTAAAATCGAAATCAACTCGGTGAGAGCATGTAGGTCTATCCGACAATTTAAAGTTTGAAAAAGAATCTGGTGAAAGGGAGAAAAGAGCGAGAGTAAGAATGAAAATAAGCTTAAATATTCGTAATTCGTCTTCTGTGTCCCCCAATTTTAGAAAACTAAAGTTCTAAAACCTTATATTACGCATCAACCTGTGGTGCATGACATATACTGTATAAACAGGTACGTGTGTACAGGATCCCCTAGGGTGCCCCTGTGTTGGGCGGAGTGATTTTTATTTTTTTTATTTTGGGTTTTTTTTTCTGGCTAAATTTGATGGACAATAATGGGGACATACTGACGGGCGGTGTTTGTGATATATGGGCGTCGATCCTATATATACTATCATCTAATCTTTTCAAAAAAAGGTAATAAGGGTAAAAATTCAAAGTTGGATAGATGAGATCAAAGGTAATCAAGAACAAAGGACATTTAATTACAGCTTGGGTTGTGTGAAAGGTGAAATAAAGTATTTTAATGTTTGACCAGGACAATATTTATTGTTTATATATAACATGTATAAAGTCTTTAATAAAATTACAACTGATATTTTTAATTTATTCCTGGATATGTGGTGTATTTTTCCTCTGTTCTGTGCTGGTTGTTTTCAAAATCAATGAGTTGATGATACATTTTCTTTTCAGAGGTATTTATATCTATTCTGGCCTTAATTTGGTTATATTGTTGTTTAATTTTCTTAAAGAGTATATCCGTAGTGCATACATGGAATGGAATACTCATTATATGACGAACTACGATGCAATCTTGCTCAAAACTGATTGAAGGCTTTCAAGATCTTGATATAAACAGAAAATTTATTGAGATTATGAATTGTGCCAATATATCCAGTATTATTTTTGCAAATCTTTACATAAATTTTATTTGCGTAGAAAATTATTTTTGCAGTAATATTTTCCTATAATGAATTTTTAATGTTTCATTTTATCAGATTTTTACCCAATTGTGTTCATTTTATAATATGTTTTAGTTGATATAACTTTTTACGTGACTTGTCCCATTCTGGGTTAAAAGTTTAGGAAATAATTAACAAGTTTAAATAGTATAGTTTTGTATATATTTTGGTTTTAAGGATCGGTGTCTCGTAATGTCATTTTGGCTTGATATTGATTGTTATTTCTGTGTATATAAATATTATGTGAATATCTTATTTCAATCAATATGTGACACTACAATAAACAAATTTTATTCTTATTCTTATACATGTTGCTCTGTCCTTAGATAGTTTTGGTTTTACCCTTTTTGGTCATTTTGATATTTTTGAATTTTCTCTTCAACCTTTTGGATAGTTGTTTTGGTTTTTAATATTTTAGGCCTTACGCACAACTAATGAGTCATAAATCGACGAAATGTGCACATCTTGTACATCAAAATTGGTATCAACGCATTATATTTACATGTACCTGGTAATTACTAGAGTTTTATGTTTGCATGTAAGTTTTCTATTTGACCACTTCTTCACTGTATTCTTTATAATTTCTATTATTGGTAACACATTTTTACTTGTTTTTTATTTTCCGAAATTTATACCTAAAGCTTTTACATTTGTGCAGACAAGATGTCTTACATTGTCTTATTTCTCGTTTCATCTTAGTGGGGTTTCCAATCTGTAAAATTTCAGTTTTATATTTTCATTTATTTTGGAGCCAGATACTCCTCTGAAGGCTTTAAATTTTGGGATCAATTTATCATAATCTGTAATTTCACTAGTAATTGTGGTACAATCACCATCCTCTGATAGTAGAAAATTACCCGATTAAGCACTTGTCAAATTTCAACAATATGCATTTTAAAATTGCAGCTTTTGGTTAAAATAATGACATAAAATATATAATAGTATAACTCTTTGTTTATTTATTTATTAAGTTATTAAAAACTACATTATTTCATGTATTTATTTAGTTAGTTATTAAAAACTATTTAAAAATTATTTATTCTAAAATCCAAACTTAGATGATGATTTTTTTTTAAGAGTTGACAAATATGAAATGCAAAATGTTGAAATTTATATTGTAATTGATATATGTAAAAATATCCTGGAACTAAATAATATGGCTTTCTGTCAAATTAACACATAATTAAAGTTAAATAAACAATCCAACAGGTAATAAATTTGAAGTTGGCTAAATGGGAATACCTGATTTTGAAAAGTTGGATAAATGGGAAGACACCGCCAGAAAACCCCCAAAATAAAAAAAATCACTCGGTAAGCTCCAACCAACACAGGGGCACCATAGGGGATCCTGTACACACGTACCTGTGAAATACAGTATGATTGAAAAATGAAAGAAGAGTGTACGTCACAAGCTTAAATTGACAATTTTTCGAAATTAGTACCCAAAAGTGAAGGAGGAGTTAAAGTCACAAGAAAGTGTGACGGACGGCTGGACGTACGGAGACAATGCGGGAATAAATATTAATTAGAACATGTATGAAGTATGTGTCAATTTATCTTAAATTATATGGAAAATCACACTAAGCATGTAATAATAACACATATGCATGTATTCGTGAGAGAACATAAACTTTATGTTGTGCAATAACACTGATTAATTAATTGTTCCTTAAAATAAAACTGAATACTTTTTAACCCGGCTTTATGACTACAGTTTTACGGGAAGTTTTCCCCGAGAGAAGGGAGCTTCATTTGTTGAAAGACAACACATTGAATGTCCATCCAACTAAGATCAGCTAAGTTACAATCAATGAAGGTTCGTATCGACAAGAATGGTCATTTCTGTCGTTATCATGATTATAACATACATGTATATCTTGATTATATGTCAGTTTATTGTTTTTATCCCCGCACTTCGAAGATGTTCGGGTATATTGTTGTCGCCTCTGTCCGTCCGCCATCATATTTTCTTGTGACCTATAAACTCCTCGTTCATTTTTAACCTCATGCATTTAATTTCTATACAGTATTGTTACATACTGTATATGTAGATATGCAGTAAGGTTTTAGAATTTTGATTTTCAAAATTGGGGCCCACAGGCTTCGAATTTCGAAAATTGGGAATTTAAGCTAAACTCCTCTTTCATTTTTCAGTTTATGCCTTTAATTTCTAAAATGTATTGTCACATAATGTATGTAGATGCGAAATAAAATTTTAAAATTTTGATTTTCAAAAATTGGAGCCGACAGGGGTTGAATTTCGAAAATTGTTAAACTTGTGACCAAAACTCCGCCGTCAGTTTCATTTTTCATTTTATGCATTTGATTTCTATACAGTATTATCACACACTGTGTGATTTGAAGATGCACAAAAAGGTTTTAGAATTTTGATTTTCACAACTTGGAGACCACAATTTTACAGTTTTTATAATACGCAACAATACTGGGCAGGACCAGATCGAGTTATTTACCTCGTCTGATATGTAGACAATCAATGATATTTTTCCCCAGAAATTCGAGAACTGATGTATCTTCATTTGTAAAAAGTCATATAAATTTTGCCTCATTTGGAAGATCTTTAAATTTTGTACAAAGCTCACCTATATTATTAGCCAATAATTTCTTTGTCTCGTGTTGTTGGATGTTTTTCATATCCCACACTTTTAAATGCCTTGGGTATCATGTCTTATTTTTTTTTTTCTAATTACATTAACAGCATTTTTTTTTTCTTTTAACAAAATACCCTTAAGGCATTAAACAAACCCCTTTCAATGATGTTCAAATAGTTTTCGAATACATGCAGAAAATAAAATCTTATTTGTAAACCATTACTAATTCAAAACCAAATTGGAAATTCTGCAATTATTATTTTCTCTTTTCATAGAACAGATCTGGAGTAAATCGCTTGTTCAATTTATGCACAATATTCAGGTAAAAAAAAGAGTAGAGGAAAGATTCTCAAATGTGGATAAAAAGAAAACGTATCAAAGTAAAGTCAAGAAATACCAAAAGGGATACAAGTATTCGAAGGAGGGGAAAATCGAAACAACTGACAAACTCCGAAGAACAACGAAAACAAGAACAAAGTAATACATGCAATACAATTAAAAACTAAAAAAATATGAACAACATGGACCCCACAAAAAATACCAGGGGTATAGACTCAGGTGCTCCGGAAGAGTAAGCAGTCTCTGCTTCCTGCATTACACCCGCCATGCTGCCCATGTCAAATCCGATAAGAGAAAGGGACAACATCAATGGAACAGGTCCATTTTCACTTGGGAAACGGTTTTCTCGTACATGTCAACCAAGTCATGATGAGGTGCATAAAACTTTAATAAGGATGACTCCAACTTAGGAGTAACATACCCCTATCTGAACAACTTTTCTGTGAGGAACCGGGCTCTGTCCTGTAAGTCAATGTATTTGTAACAAGCTCTGGAATAAGGTATGAGTTGTGAAATATATACTCCATACGCCGCCGATTCAGGAATATTTCCGGAAGTTGACGATTGGAAAGTCAAAGTCATCTCGTTTGTCGTAAAGTTTAGTATTCAGCGTTCCTCTGGTGTCAATTTCGAGGTGAAGGTCAAGATCAGATTCAGACTTAAATGCTATACAACCTTGGTGTAACAATAACAGTATGAAAATTAATGCACAAAAAACAAAGTGTATGAAATTGGGTTCAAAACAAAAACTTGCACAACTATCAGAATTATGTATTACCGTCAATGAAACATGTATTGAAAATGTCCATTCTTTCAAATTACTTGGAATTGACATTGATGAAAATTTAAGCTGGGAAGATCATGTTGATCGTATATGTAAGATTATCTCATCTAAAATATCACTTTTGTTTAAAATTAAAGTATATTTGCCTATACACACAAGACAACTATTGAATTTCCAGATGTAAAAAATTCCCAAAACGTGAATTGTTGAGTGATAAAACATCATCTATGTAGCGGAAGCTGAAATTAAACGTACTGGCTAACTTCTTCTGTCTTCATTAAGAAACCCGCCAAGGAAGTCCGCGCATATGAGCAAAGGAACAAGTCGGCCAGGAGTGGCGCACAATTAGTGCCCTTAGGAATGTCAATTGTCTGTTGGAAAATACGTCTACCAAGTTGAACATATATGTTGTCATATATGTTGAACTTCACCTTTGCACGTAATAGAGAACCATATTTTATATCTAACTTAAACCTTTAAAGAGAAAAATGAATGAGGACCTCCACCGACAACGTTTCTTTGAAATGATCAAAAGCGAAATCAAACTAGTAATTAAATAAATATTCAAAATATGCCAAGGCAGTAGGCTGGCAACTTTGATATAAACCACTTACAACTTATTAGTCCAATCTGAACGTCCAAGTACATACAGCTTTCTAATAGATGCATTTCTAATTTAATAATGTACATGTAGTGAACAGAAGCTCAATGTACATTGTTTTCCGTGGTTGAAAAATCAAGACAAATTCCTGGAGGAAGGCTTATCATTAATTTATTGACTTTTAAGACTTAGTTTTTTAGTGTAATTGGTAATAATTGTCCATCAAGAACTCGACAAAGAAAGTATAGGCTAACTATTTTATTCAATCCCTGGTGATTGGAGAACTAATACTTAAACATGATTTTTCTATTGTTATTATATAATGGGCAATTAATTATAAAATGAAATTCATCTTCGCTTTGATTTGAAGAACATTTTTCACATATTCTTTGTGAACGTTCTATATAGGGTTTCTTAATTATATCGATCCCTTTCTATTTTCAGTTCATGTGCACTTATTCTTACATTTGTATTTGACATAAAGGCTTCTCAATTGAAAGTTGTTAATAGATAAATATGTTTCACCAGAGAAACATTTTTTAATTTTAAAGTAAGCATTAAGTTTACCCTCTTGTTCTTCTGACTTTTTGGTCCAGTAATTTAAATAACTATGACATAATTTATCTCTTACTGACTTTATTAACTCATTCATCTTTATTCGTGAATGTTGAATATTAAGTTTTTGTAAGATAAATTTAATGGATGACCAGCTGGAGAACGAAACTCTTCGTTCATTTTTTATTTTATGCAATTTATCTAAGTATACATTTGTCAGATACGCAGTAAAGAATTAAAATTTGGATTTCCAAAAGTTGGGCCTGTATTCAAAGGTATGATTGTGAAAAGGGTGCACGCGGATACCGTGAACATATGGAGAATGCAGGGATAGGTGTCATTTCCGACTGCTTCAATCTATTATTTTTAAATTTCACTGTTAAATTGTCGGACAAAGTATTACTGACATTGAATTTCTTTGTCTAATTTTGTTGCGACTAATTTTTCATTAACCATGGATTGACCCCGTCTTCTATATTGTATTATATACTTATTTTCTGTTAAATGAATGTGAAGATAGAATACTAATTTCCGAAAAATCTAACATTTTCAGCATTTGATTGTCAACTTTAGATTTCAACTAATAACTTTAAATGACTGTTTTTTCATTTTACGAGGGAGATACAGGATACGGTCCTATTCTTTCGTTTATCTTCATGTACATGTTGTAAAATTTATAAATGAATTTATTAACCAGCAAGACGAATTCGGGGTCGAAACTCTTCTAATAACTTGATAGACTGCATCTTATTTGTTCATTAGTGTTCGTGCTTGCCTCTTCATAGTTTTCAGGCTAAATTTTTAGTCGTCACTTCTGCTGACCCTCTGTCCAACTTTTGTCCGCATCAACGTGCCAGCGTCATTGTTTTTGTTTTTATTTTGTTTCA